>JAKOOJ010000009.1:54929235-56257152 GCA_022577455.1 Arizona elegans
TGAAGAACAGTTACTGTTTTTGAAATGTTTTGAGAGGAATAAAATATTTTATGTTGACTATTAGATGTGATTTAAAAGAAACATTGACTTAATTTGGATCTTTGAAGTAAGGAAAATATATGAAATACTGATTGTTAAAATGATAAATGAATATTATAAAGAGTTGTTTAGATTTGAAGTTTAAGATTTACGGTGATTACATAATAGCTAAATGTTAGAATAAGATATTAGATTGAATGACAAAAATTGGATTTAGATTTGTTCTGTTTTCTTTTTTCTGTTTTCTTTTTTTTCCTTTAAGATGTTAATTGATGAAATTTGGAATTTATACTTATTTTATACCGGATCAAACCCTTGCTCTAAAAAGATGTTGTTTTATGCCTTATGTCAAAAAATAAATAAAAAAATGTTCCAAAAAAAAAAAAAAGCTATATCACCGGTACCTTGGTCCATTCCCTGTGGAGGCAGTCATTAACCCGATTGCCTACTTCCTGACCTTGCCACGCTTGATTCGTGTCCACCCAGTCTTTTATAGATCCCTCCTTGTCCCAGAAAGACCAGCCTGTCCGCTCCGCCAACCGGACCGTCCCCAACCAGTGCCACGAGACGGAGATGAACCACCCGAGTATGAGATTGCCAGCATTTGGAACTCATGGTGGCTAAAAGGACGTATCTCAGTGAGTGGAAGGGATATGGGCTGGAGGACTTAACCTGGGAGGATGCAACCTCTGTGCATGACCCTATCTTGGTAAAAGCCTTCCATGGCCAATTCCCATCACGGCCGCATCCATATCGTCAGACCTGGGGGAGGGCCCTGCGGTGAGGGATAGTGTTGTGGTCCGCCAGCAGCCTGCGGAGTCGGACAGCAATGAGGCTGAGGAAGAATAGGGGCCAGTCCTGGAGGCTGGGGAAGACCCAGATGAGGGCTCTGCGTCGGAGGCAGAGATGGGGCCAGGACCATCGGGGAGTGATGTGCGGACTCCAGACCCTCTAGAGGCTGACAGTAGAGAGACAGAGGAACAGGAGGAGCCTGTTTCTAGTGCACATACGAGAAGAGCTGCCAGAAGGCAAGAGCAGCTAACGCAAAGAGGACGACTCAGGAGTAGGGCCAAGAGATGATTGGCCCCTCCCATAAGGCTTAAAAGACCAGCAATGGCTCTTGGACTCTTTGTCGGAAAACAACGTTGATAGACTTGTTCTTGTCTTGCTGCACTTATCTCTGGTCAGCGTCTTCTGCTTCTGAACTTTTGCCAAGAGAAGCCTTTGGCAGTTTGCCTAATTATACCAAGGTTGGTGATTAGACTGAAGAATTTGTGTTATGAAGAATTTGTTTTAATTTAGTTTGGACTACACTGAGAATGAGTTAATTCTCAGCTGTTCTAATAAAGTCTGTTTTGGAACTGTTTGCATCTAATACAACCTACTTGGGCTTGGGTCACAACACTGTTGGACAAATTTGGCCTTCCGGAGGTGGTCTCTTTGGTACCCTAGAGAATGTGCAGCTCCCTCGCTTTTATGTTCCACAGGCGGAGGGAATCGATGCTCTCCGCAGCCATTGGCCGAAGGGGCTCCTTTATACATTTCCTCCCCTGCCACTCATTCCAAGAGTGGTACAGAAGATACTGGAGGAGCAGGCAGAGGTCATTCTTCTTGCACCTCATTGGCCCCGGCAGTCTTGGTTCGCCAACCACAAATCTTTGTTGGTGGCCCCTCCCTGGAGGATACCTCAGGGCGTGGCCTCGCTCAGCCAGGGGGCGTTGGTCCACCTGGACCCACTGTGGCTCCAACTGACCACCTGGCGCTTGAGCAGCGCGCTCTGAGTGGCGACAACTTCTCCCCCAGGGTTATCTGAACCATCCAGGTGTCTCAGAGATCATCCACTGACCGCATTTATTCGGCCACTTGGCCAGCATTTTGGGATTGGTGTGACCGTATGGGGATTTCTTCCCTTCAGGCTTCAATTGCCCAGATTCTGGAATTTCTCCAGGACGGGTTTAACAGAGGACTATCACCCAATACACTTCGGAGGCAGATGTTGGCTATCTCATCGGTCCTGACTTATGGGTCCCTTACTCTTTATCCCAACATCCTCTTATACGCAGGTTCCTGAGGGGAGCCACTAATTTGTGTCCCCCCGTGGTGCATAGGTATCCCACCTGGGACCTGTCTATTGTACTGAACTCTCTTACGGGAACCCCATGCGAGCCCTTAAGGACTGCCAGCCTCCGTCTCCTGTCATGTAAAGTCGCCTTTTTGATGGCAATTATTTCCACCAGGTGGATTTTGGAGATTGCTACCCTCTCTGTACGAAGTGACCTCTGTGTATTTCACGCTGATTGCGTGGTCCTTCAATACGACCTTCCATCAGATGCAGGAACTGATCCTCTCCTATTTTTGTCCTAATCCTGCTCACTCCTTGGAACGGCGCTGGCATACATTGGACATTTGGAGGGCCCACCTTATTTACCTTTTTTTTTTTTTTGCTTTAATTTATATGCCGCCCTTCTCCGGAGACTCAGCGCGGCTTACAATACATTAAGCAATAGCCTTCATACTTTTGTATATTTATACAAAGTCAGTTTATTGCCCCCACAATCTGGGTCCTCATTTCACCTACCTTTGAAATGATGGAAGGCTGAGTCAACCTTGAGCCTGGTGAGATTTGAACTTGCAGTAATTGCAAATAGCAGATGTTAATCTGTTAATAACAGTGCTTTAGTCCACTGTACTAAAGTTCTCGTACCTTAAGAGAACTGTTGACTTACGTCGGGCAGAGTCATTTGTCTCTTTTATTCCAGTCTCTTTAGGTTGCAGGGTCTCTCCTTCCACCATTGGCAGATGGATTCATCAGTGTTGTGGCCCGTCAGCGGCCTGCGCGGATCGTGGCTGATCACGATGACAAGGCTGGTGTGGGGTTGCGCCAGCAGCCAGCGCTCGCGTCGGACAGCGAGGAGGCTGAAGAGGATGTGGTACCAGAGGCAGAGACTCAGCAAGGGCCTTCAGAACCTCCAGGGGCTCCTTCAAGTGGAGAGAGTAAAGTGGAGGAGCCTCTCCTCAATGCTCGGGCACGCAGGGCTGCCAAAAGGCAGGAGTGGCTACTCAGGAGGAGGAGGTCTCCTCGAGAGTAAGGTTTGAGGATAATTGGCCACTCCCTTAGCTTATTTAAGTTGCACGCATTAGTAATTTTTTGCTAGAAACAATGTGTAATTATTACAGAGCATTTTGGACAGTGAGTGTCTTATCGTATCTTGTTTTCTGGGCTGGTTGCCAACATTTGCTGGACTTTGTTTATTCTTGGTACGTTATAACTTTGATAAAGACCGTTGGTGTGTGTCACAATCCTTGGGAATCCGGAGCTGGGGCAGAACAGTCAGACTATCACCAAGGTATATGAACTGCGCTCCTTGCCACAACCATCGCATCTGATGGTTGTGACAAGGTTGTGCCATCAGATGAATGCTATCTGATGGCATTCCACCTGCAGTGCGGCTACTTCTGTGGCCTGGGACATGCAAGCACCTTTGACCAAGATCTGCAGGGCGGCGACTTGGACGTCTCCTTCGCCCTTTGTAAAGTCCTATAGGTTGGACCAGTTTGCCTCTGCTGAGGTGGCATTTGGCTGGAGGGTGTTGCAGCAGGTTCATTCTGTCGGGGAGTCTTCTGACCAGACTGGGGCCCGCCCGTAGTTTGGGACAGTAGGCTTTGGTATGTCCCATTCCTGGCTGCTGTCTCCACCACTGTGGAGAAGGGGCGTTGGTCTCACCTGATAGGCACCTTCTCGTTGGGTGGAGATAGCAGCCAGCCCCACCCTTTACCTGTCTGGTCTTCCTTGTTGACTTTTCCTTTCTTTCTCCCAACACGTCGAGTCTGTTCATCGTCTTTGCCAAAAGCTGGATATCCCTAACAACAGGAGTGGGACTTAACTTTCTACAGACTCAGTCCTTCAAACTGAACAGACGAGAACAACCCATTCCTGGCTGCTGTCTCCACCCAACGAGAAGGTGCCTGTCAGGTGAGATCAATGCCCCATACATGGAGAATAAGTTTAGCAATATTCAACAGTTTCACTTCTTTCCAAAATTTTATTTGTCTGTGAATTGTGAATTGAAACCAAACCACAATTATGGCTGCACAAGATCTAATGAACAAGAAATTGTATTTTCTGATGAATTAACGTCATTCTTATATCAGAAATATGTGTTACACATCTTAAAACATGAATCCATTGATTTTCTAAAATTGGATATGCCGATTCTATGTCCCACACTCTAGCTATATAATGCTAGCCTTCCTTTTTTTTAAAAAAAATATTTTTTATTGAGTATTTTACATTTTAAAACCAAGCACACAATAGCAAAAGAAGTTGAGACAAAAACAAAAAACAAAAACACACCCACATCAAACATTAAAATACAATACTAACAACAGATATATACAATTTTACAACTTTCTGCATCATCTTTTGTCTTTTAGCTTTTATCCTCCTGCTCCTTCTCTTTATTTTTAAATATTCATAATTAACTTTTGTTAGCAGGATCATTATTTACATTTATATCCAGTATGTTAATATCAAATTTCACTTTATATTCTTATTTCTTAATTTGATTTCTATTTTCCAACCATGTATAAAACCTATTCCATACTTTATAATAATCCGGGTCTTCTCTTTTTTTGATCTCCTTCCTTCTATTTCATATCAAATAGAGTTGTATTGGTTGGTTTCACTTCAAACATTGGATCTTTTAAAGATCTTAAATTGGTAGGTATCTCTGAGAACGCTAAGGGCTAAGGCAAATCTAAGCAGACCAGTCTCTGTCTGTGTGTTATGTATGTTCAAATTTGGATTATTCCACAACAATCTCTTGGATATGATTTTGGAAATAATAACAGGAACAATAATATGTCGAGCATTTTTCAGATGTGGAAATAAAGATCCTTACTTAATATATTTGAACTCTAAAACCTGTCAAGCATTTTTAAAGCTTAAAACCACCTAAAGATCAGGCTTCTAGAAATAATGTTCCTTCTTCAGTTGAGTCTCTTGGTTATTCACTCTTTTTCAAAATATTATATTGCAGAAGTGGAAAGCCACTATCCTGATACACATGAGATACAAAAGTTGAATTCAGTTGTTTATTTCCAGGCTGAAAGAAAATGAAATGTCATATGCGTACAAATTCTATGTTTGATACCACAATTATAAATTTCAACAGTTTTCATAAGCTCTTTAAGGTTTAAAAGAGAAAGTTTTACTTAGATTTTTGCATTGGTTAAGTGATTACAGTGGCATTCTTAAAATGAAATATATTAAATGACTGCAAACTCTTCATTTTTTGAATGTGAATATAAATTCATTATTTTAAGCCATTTTGTGATTTGTGTCTGCTACTTTGTAATAATTTACAGATCTAGATCTAAACATAAAAAGTGAGCAATCGATAGAAGAGATCGTATTTATTGTTTTTTTCTTAGAGAAATGAATCTCTAATATTTGGACTATATAAAGAACAAGCTGTATGGTTAATATGGCTGCCTTTTCAGTGCTTAGACATGAATAGAAGCTGATATTGCTTGATTTAGCTTGGACTTCCTTAAACCAGTTTATTCTGCTTTACTTCAGGCTTAGTCACCTTCAAAAACAGCAGACTTCATAAATTAAGTCTGCTGTTCCACCTTTAAGCACTTCTAGATTGTAGTCAGTAGCAACCAGGCTGCAATAATTTCCCTTTGATGACATCATCGATCGTGGAAGAACGGAGTTGCTGCAATAAGCCGCACACAGTCCAAATCCTGTTTGAATATGGCAGCTTCCCAGTCTGCTGTTGTGCTATAAGAAACGCCGTGGCTGTTGTGCTCTTAAAACTCCTTTTGTCAAGCTCATGGAAGTATCTTCTGATCCTTATTTACCATACGATGGGGGAGGAGATGGCATTCCATTAAGAGAGTTGCATAAAAGAGGTATAGCAAATTTGCTGTGATTTAGTTTCTTTTATCTTTTTGTCATGTGCCAGTTGCTTTCAGAGTAAGAGAGAAGGCTTTTGTTTTTGTTTCTTTTAAACAGCTGCATTTTTGACAAGCCTCTCTCATTTCTTTTACACTAGATCTACCTACATGGGTTGTGCTTCCTTGTTGATAAACCATTTTTTTCCTAAGATCATCAGCAAGCGACTCCATCTTCGGTATTTGGTTTTCTTTTTTAAAAAACAGAAGACTTAAGCTTTGATGTAAATTGTGTAATACTATAACCCCATAGTAATGGCTGCCATAACTAGAATGACGAGAATTAATCAAGGAAGCTATTTTGACTCCTTCAGTGAAAGAGAATGCTGTTCGTACTAGGCGTTGAAGTGTCTCTATGTGGTGTTTAGTATTAACTCCTTCATGGCATTTTGAATGTTTGGTGAAATATGAATTTACTGTGTGATTTAAAACAAGTCCTTTATTGTAAAAACAAAATGAGTTACACTGGTTTTTATTTGCAATCTTGAGAAGTTTTGATTTCAATGCTATTTTTCTACTGCTATGCCATTAAAAAATTGGTATACTGTAAAAATATTTTTATGCCTTTTCCTTTATCAAGTGATTTGAAGCATTGTTAGAAGATGAGCAGTTTTCAGGTTACCGGAGGAGAGGGTGTAATTGGGGGAGCTGACAATTCATAGGGAGTCTGTTGTTCAAATAGTAGCAGACATGTATTTTTCTGGTTAATATGGCTGTTACAGTCTAAATAAGTGATTGTGACATGGAGTGATTATGCAAAATAGCACACAAATATGATAGGCAGGTTTTTTTTTAATATAACACTGTTTCTTCTTCCAGTTTCAGCATTTATCGTGGAAGCTGCTGTCTTAGCTTAAATCTATGAGCTAGATGAAAAAGAATTAGTAAAGTAGCACTAGTGAAGCTTTCTATTTTATTTCTATAATATTGGGCTTCCTTGAAACTTTCTCTTTTAAGTGCTTTCTTTTCAGCAACCCTGTATAAACTAAATTAACTAAAATAAAATCTTACTGACATTTATTTCAAAGATGTGTGGACTTTTTTCTGACAACTTTATTCATACATATAATGAATAAAGTGTTCAAATAAGATTAGGGTGTGCCTGGACTTTGCTCTAAATGTACTGTTTATGCCTTTCATTTTGTATTTATTTAAAACTGAACAGTAGATCATCTTTTCTGTGACATATCAGATTGAATTCTTATATAACCAGACAAAATAAACTTCTGGTGAACTACTGCTAAAAAGTTCATATGACTGTCATATGGCATTTAAACTGAAAGAAATGCTTTGTTCTACACATATTTTGATTAGTATATTCTGTGCTTTATTGCAGTGTATAATAGGTGATTTGATTTTGATGTAAATTTTCAATCTGTGAGCATTTGTTGATATATATGTTTGATTTGAGTTTGAATTATTGCAGATATAATCTTGTTTTGTCTGAATGGAGATTCTTCTGTAAGAATGTAAGGATAGCCATCAGCCAAGGCCCATTTGACACCAGGATCTTGTTTCTCATCATGGCCTATAAATTCTGGGCGCTATGCAATAAGGAAGTAGAGATATATTCTTCTCCTGCTGTTATCCTCTGCCATTGGTATCTGAAGACATGCTGCCATATTCCAAAATGCTGATTCATTGATAGCGAATCTAAGATACAGATGCCAACATCCACCAACACCTGAAAACAACTGTGCTGGAAACCACACTTCATTCTTCAATGACTTTTGGAAGCTGCAGAGGCCATGCAAGAATAGGATGTGCTTTTGTATGGCCTCTGGAACCTCTGAAAATCATGTGAGAACCAGGTGCTCTTTCAAGCAGTTTTCAGTGACTGCAGAAGTGTGACCCAGAGTTGCCTTGGGTAGACTATATGGGCCTGTCAATAGAAAGAATACTGAAAAAAGTGTCATGCAGCATATCCTGGGGATCACCACATGACTATTTTTTTTAAATGAATCAAAAATTACCTGTTTTTTCTAAGGGAGGTGACACATCATCAAGATCAAATTAGGCATTTATTTTTTTTCACATGCTGAGCCCAAAAGGTTTACCATTACTGGTCTAACCCTGTTGGAAAACTACAGAGTAGTAGGTCTAGTTTTCTTTTCCAGCCTGTCAAGTTAGTGGCTAATACCATGCCTTGCAGTATTGAATTCCACAAGTATGTATTTTGTGAAGAAGCTATTTTGTGTTTGAAATCTCCAAGCATCTTAAATGGATGAGCCTTGGTCCTAATGTTTTGAAAGAGGGAGAAAAACTCCAATTAGTTCAAATAGGGATGTAACTCTCACCAGCTGAACAATATAATTATGAAATCTTAAAACAGTTTTCTTTCCTGTCATGCTAACATTGGAGCTACTGATTTCATTTCACTTTTTTTAATGCAGGTTAAATGTTGCAAAAATACTCTCATCAATTATTAAATATAAATGCTCTGTTGAATGCTTGATACTAGGTTACCTAGGCTTCATTTTGTTCTCTTTCTTTCTTACATTGTAATATATCTCAGAAATTTTTCTTTCTTTTTGACATTCTGCTGTTAATTTTAAAATATAATCACTTGTGCAGAGCACAAAAAATAAAATTAAATATATTTGTTCATAAAAAACATATGCAGCTTCTTTTTTAAAAAAAGAAACATTTATTTATGGGATTAAGGAATATTCAACCCTGTAATCTTCCCATTCCTGAGTCATTCGAATGTTAAGAATAGTTAGTGCAGTCAGGATAATCTATAGGTGGAAGTGTGTATATGTGTGAGTTTTATAATGTCTAGTAGACAACAATGTTTCAAAGAGACTTGATTTAAAACAACTGAAGGGGGACAGGAAGCCAGTCCTTATCTCTTTCTTGTTGAAACTGTCTTGTTCATCCGTATTGTACTTCATTATCAGATTTCTCATTTCTCATTATAAGTTATTATAACTGTGTTACTGGGAAATTAATAATTTAAAATATTTTGATCAAATATTACAAAGAATGAGTTTTTGGGTACAGTTAAAAAATTGCAAAACCATTAGGGTTTCATGTTTATACATAAGACAGTTAATATAACTATGGAGATTGTTGCCTTTTATTATACATTATTATATGTTCTGTAGAAATTCAGTTCTGTGATTGATTGATTGATTGATTGTGTGATTGATTGATTTAAGGAACTGATAAGGTACCCCATCATATACACAGTAATACACAGTAAAAGTGATTCACAGTAAAGCCAATCAAAACATAGCAAATACCCATAATTTTATTCCAAGTTCTTCCAATTAAGCAAAAGATCCAGTAAATCTTCCCATTAACTTTTCTAGTTGGTAGAACAAAATAAAATATACTGCTCAAAAAAATAAAGGGAACACAAGCAGAAGACATCCGAGATCTGAATGAATGAAATAGCCTTATTAAATACTTTGTTCTTTACATACAGTAGTTTATACACTGCTCAAACAACTAAAGGGAACACAAAACTACTGTATGTAACGAACAAAGTATTTAATAAGGCTATTTCATTCATTCAGATCTCGGATATCTTCTGCTTGTGTTCCCTTTATTTTTTTTGAGCTGTGTATTTTCAGGTCTCATATCTGAGCAATCTATATTATATAAGTTGCTGTATGTTATAGTAGCAAGTGTATCAATAAATATAGAATGAATTCAATTGAAAAACAGAAATATAGCGAAGGAAAAAGTGGTTGTTGAGATACGGGACCACACTTGTGACCATCGCAGCTTCCCCACTGTATGTGATCAGAATTCAGGCACTTCTTGTTGCTTCTTCCTTTTATTTTTCTTCGTTATAAATGTTATAGCAACTCCTCTCATGTATGCTTTCGCTGTGTCCCATAAATTTTGTAATGACGTGTCTTTTCTATTTTCTTTAAAGAAGAATCCCATTTGTTTTTCCAACATCTGCCTAAATTCTATATCTTTTAATATCAATTGGTTCAGAGTCCATCTTACACTTTTCTTTCATCCTTTCCAGGTGATTCTCATTGGATTATGATCTGCCTATAGATTTGTATCTATTTCTACCTCATATACATTAGTATTTAATTCCATCGACAGCCATACCATGTCTATTTTAGACCAGGAATAGAATAGAATGTGTATTGGTTTTCCCCCGGGTTCCTCTTTCCATACATCTTGTATGTTTAACTCTTCTGCCATTTTAAAGAAAGTTCTAGGTAAAATCCTTTTTACTCCTTACCTTATTCTGTTACTTTTATAGTCCAATTTTTTATCTATTGTTGCATTGAAGTCTCCTAGGAGACAAAGATTATCATACTCCATATCATATCATGTTTTATTTTTTGGCTGTGCACCGCCCTGAGTCCTTCGGGAGAAGGGTGGTATAAAAATTTAATAAATAAATTAAATAAATAATAATCCAGATGAAAGACATTATACAAGACTATGGTAAAGTTTCAGGTTTTAGATTGAACCAGAAAAAAACTAAGATGGTAGTTAAAAATATGACACAAGATCGTAAACTTGAGCTTGAAAGGAGGGCAGGTTTTGAGATTGTACCAAAGGTAAAATATCTAGGAGTTCAGGTTGCAGAATCAAATATGAAATTGTTTCAAAATAACTATGAGGTGTTGTGGCGAGAGGTGCAAAAAGATATGGAGACTTGGAAAAAACTGCAGCTGTCTTTACTTGGAAGAATAGCAGCAGTTAAGATGAACATTTTGCCAAGATTTCTTTTTTTGTTTCAAATGATTCCGGTGCTCAAAAATGATAAACAACTAAAAGTATGGCAAACTGGAGTGAACAAGTTTGTCTGGAACGAGAAAAAACCAAGAGTAAAAATGAAAATCATGCAAGACGTTCCAGAAAGGGGAGGTCTTAAACTTCCAAACCTACAGTTATATTATGATGCAGCAGCTTTGACTTTAGCAAGTGACTGGTTTGGAGGAAAAAAGACTGGAATACTAAACACAGAAAGTTTTGATTTGGAATTTGGATGGCACGCTTACTTATTTTATGACAGTAAAGTGGATAAAGTATTCAAAAGCCATATACTTAGAGATTCTTTGTTGAGAGTTTGGAAGAAGCACCGAAACAATTGGGATTATAAAATACCGCTATGGCTGGATCTTGGTCATACTTTGTGGAATACAAATATAATGTCACTCGGGGGGTTTTTATACAAAGAGGTTCTTTTTACAGATGCGGGCAGATGGCAGCTGAAGACATTACAGACATTGTTGGCTGAAGGGATTAATCTAACTTGGTTACAATATAATCAATTGCAATTGAGATGGAAAGAGGACCAAAAAACTGGTATTATGATGTATGAGGAAGAATTGGTTAGACACATAAAAGAGAAAGGCCCAATGCATATTAAAAGACTTTATAATGTCTTGTTAGAAAGGGATTCAGAAACTGAACTAGTTAAAGACTGTATGATTAAGTGGGCACAAAATTTTGAGGAACCAGTGACGTTGGAAACATGGGAAAAAATTTGGGTTCAGAATGTTAAATTTACACAGTCGCAGAATCTGAGGGAAAATTTTTATAAAATGTTTTACAGATGGCATCTAGACCCCAAAAAATTGTCGTGTATGTACCCTAATGTGCAGCCTAAATGTTGGAGATGTGATTGTCTAGACGCTACATATTATCATGTTTGGTGGACCTGTAAGAAAGTTAAGGCTTTTTGGATAAAAATTTGGTGGGTCATGCAGAATGTTTTGAAGAAAAAAATTCAATTTTCTCCACAACTGTTTTTATTGGGTATAGTTAAGGGTTTTACATCGGGTGAAACAAAATTGATATTGTATATGATAACAGCAGCAAGATTGTTGATAGGTAAATATTGGAAAAATGAAGCGCTGCCTACGATTGAGGAATGGACTTTGAAGATGGCCAGTTTTGCAGAGATGGCGAAGATTTCAGCATATCTAAAAGATTGTTCTCAAGAGACTTATGAATGGGAATGGAAGAAGTGGATAGATTATGTTCAGAACAAATATCAAACTAGGAAGTATCAAATAGCTTTTATTTGAAAATGTTATATTAAGATAGAAATATTTTAAGGTTGAGGATGAAAATTTATTTGAAAATGTTATATTAAGATAGAAATATTTTTAAGGTAATCAGGATGAAAATTTATTTGAAAATGTTATATTAAGATAGAAATAGGTTAATGTAATGAAGATGAAAATTTATAAGGGGGAGGGAGGGGTTCAAGTTTTATATACAAAGGAGGGTTTTTCCTTTTATTTGACATGAGTATACTGTGAGGAAGTCTGGGGGGAGGGGAGGGTTAGGGTGGGTTAGGGAGGTTGGGAAGTTTGGGGTGGGTTGAGGGGGGGAAAAAAAGGGGTGAAAATGTAATTGTAAAACTTTTGCAATAAAAAAAAAGAATAAATTAAATAAATAAATAAAATGTATAGTATTATGTAGGTTTTTTATAAAATTGTTCTTGTCTACTATTTGATGCGTAGATTACAAGTAGGAGTACCCGCTTTTCATTTAATATTACTTCCACAATCAGGATCCTTCCCTCTTCATCATTATATATTTGATTAGCCTGAATTGTTTCTTTAACATATAACACCACTCCTCTCTTCTTTTGGTAATTATTTATGTTTTTCTTTTATCTGGACCTTGTAGTGATATTATGTCTAGCTTCAATCTTTGTAATTTATTGAAGGTTTTCTTCCTTTTCATGGGTGAGTTCAATCCATTGATGTTTAATGATAGTATCTTAAATTCTTCTTGCATTATTCTATCTATATCTGGGTCTTATAATCCTGTTTGCTCTTATTTCTCTCGATTCTTTGGGTTTCTGTTCGGTTCCTTTTCTCTCTCTCCTTTTGCTGCAGTTTCTTTTTTTCTGTAGCAAGCATTCCTTGATCTCTATCTTCTATTACTTGCCTCTCCTCCAATTCCTCTTCGGTACCGAAATGCTGGTTGTAGAACTCCATTGCTTTATGCAGTGAGTCCAATCTATGTCTCCTTGTGTAATTCGTATGTATTCTATAAGTTTCATCAATTTCTATCAACATCTCTTCTTTCTCTGTTCTAATGCCTTTGCTAGTAACTCTGCCAAAACGTCTGGTAAGTCTTCCCCTTTCTCCTCTTCCATATTCTGGAATCTCAGATAATGTGCTGCTTTTTCTGTCTCTAACAATATAACTGCAGTTTCTAACGCTTTACTTTCCTGGATTAGTCTATCGTTTATTTCATCTACTCTTTTTTCTTCTTTCTCCAGCCTCTTCTATTTCCTGTATTTTCTGTTCATTTTTTGTAATCAATTGCTGGAAATTTTCAAACTTTTCATCCATCTTTTGTATCTTTTTAAAAAATTCTCCCGTATCGTTTCTCATTTCTCCTATTTCCCTCTTCATTTCGTCATGGTTTTTTGTCATGTTCTCTTGCATCGATATTGGAGCATGGCATGCAATTCCTTAAATGGATTTGATCTCTCCATTTATAACATATCTTCTATTGACCTCTGACTATATGGACTTGAGGTAGCCAATGATGGTGTGGAAGCAAGTTTCCTCCCTAACCCTATCTTTGTTAGGTTTGTAGTGCTTGTCATGGTCAACAATTTTACCTCAGATTTTTTTAATATCCAACACCTCCAATCACCTTTTAATACGTATATAGCCCTCTAGCACCCCAAATCTTGCTTGACCTATAGGTATAGAAAAAGAAGTAAACATCTTTCAGATCCAATCCCATTTCAATCCTCCCTTTAGACCATTCTTTTTGTAATCCACAATGTCTTAAATGCAATTAGATGAGAAAATAATAATAGTAATAGTAATAATCCATCAAACTGTAGAAAAAGAAAAAGAAAGTTTGAATGATTATGTGAACCAAAGCACAGAAAGATTGCTGCAGGCTGTGAAAATGGAGAACATTATAAAAACAACAGAAAAAGGCAGAATATAAAGAAAACAAATTAAATGGATGGAAAACCAAAGCTCTGCATGGACAGTACTTGAAAAACATTGAAGGAAAATATGATAACAACTTGACATGGGCATGGCTTAAGAGAGGAACCATCAAGAAAGAAATGGAAGGTTTAATATTTGCTGCTCAAGAACAAGCACTACAAACTAATGCCATGAAAGCGAAGATACAAAAATCCACTGACAATCCAAACTATCGACTTTGCAATGACAAAGTTGAAACTGTTTCACACTTAATATGTGTGAAACATTAAGTGCAGCAAAATTTCACAAACTAATTACAAAGCTAGACATGATCGAGTTGCTAAATTAGTCCACTGGTCATTATGTAAAAAATACGACATACCTGCATCCAAAAAGTCATGGCAGCACAAAGTGAGAAATGTGGGACTTTCATATACAGATGGATTGTCATTTGGAACATATCACGCCAGATATGGTTGTCAAGGGCTGAAGCGTACAGTTTATTGATATCGCTATACCAGGAGATGCCAGAGTTGAGGAAAAGGAGCTGGAAAAAAATCATGAAATATCGCCACCTGGCCATCGAAACTACACAGCTATGGATGAAGCATGTAACAGTGATACCCATTGTCATTGGGGCACTTGATACCATATCCAAGAATTTTAAAAACACATCAAGAAATTCCAGCTTGCTGCAGTAACACCAGCGGAACTGCAAAAAACTATGGTACTTGGAACATCATATATTTTGAGAAGATATTTGGTTGATACCTAGGATGCTGACAGCAACCCGTATCAACCATTAGCACCAGTCAAGGGTATTTGTGACACTTTTTTTTTTTTTTTTGCTTTAATTTATATGCCGCCCTTCTCTGGAGACTCAGAGTGGCTTACAATGTGTTAAGCAATAGCCTTCATACTTTTGTATATTTATACAAAGTCAGATTATTGCCCCCACAATCTGGGTCTTCATTTCACCTACCTTTGAGAGGATGGAAGGCTGAGTCAACCTTGAGCCTGGTGGGATTTGAACTTGCAGTAATTGCAAGCAGCAGATGTTAATAACAGTGCATTAGTCCACTGTGCTACCAAGGCTCTTTTAAATGTTCAGTTGACTGAGTTTCATGTTTAATGAATAAAAGAGGTAATAATAATAACAGTAATAATAATCATCCTCATCCTCACCATCCCAGGAAAAGGAATTTGTAATCCGAGAGTGACCACTATTTTTGTCCTTAACGTTCTACTTTATCTGTCCAATAGTATTATGAGTTCATCAAGAGTATTTATAATCCACAAGGCCTCTTAAATCACCAATCTCCAATACCTCAGTATTCCAAAGAGATGGAGACAGGCAGCACTTAACCTTTAGTCCACATTATTTGTAATCCACCACAGGTCGGCAAAGATTATAGGTTATAAAATATCCAGGAAAAGAGAAAGGGGAAAAAAGGGGTATTCCTCATTTCCACAACCCTTCAGTTTTATATCCTCTTTGCCCAGTAGATGTCCTCATTGCTCCTTTCTTCTCTTCTCATAGTACTTTATATATCAGTGCAAGGAGGGGGAGATACTTTACTTTCCCTATTTAACCCAACGTCCAGGAAAGTGACTCAATATAATTGCAAATTGTCTCTATCCAAAGTTACCTCTGTCCAAATCTTCTTTTATAAAGTTCAGCTCAGTCCAGTCTTTCTGGTTTATTTATTTTTTAACAGCAACTCTCCCTTCACTCCTTCCTTATTATTATGGATCTGTAACTGCTCTGCGTTTTTCTTCGCTGCTTCAAAGGTGGGGGGAGGGAAAAGAAATCCCCTTCCCTCCTGTCTGGAGTCCCCCTTTCTTCTTAGATCAGCATAGGGAAATTCAGTCAGTTTGGCGTAAAGAAACTTCATCCAGGTCCAACCCACTGCTTTCTTCCACTTTCTCAATGCTTGCTCGACCAGTTGTCAACGCTTCGGTTCGGCCATTAATGGCCATCTTCTTCACCGCCTTCTTTCAGGAAGGATTACTCCTGACCAGCAAAACGGACCGCTGCCTGTTTGCGATCAATAGAGAATTCTTCTGTTGTGACCTAGCACCAGACACAGTCAGTCCTAAACAAGTATATTTTATTACAACAGCTGAGAATTACTTCATTCTCAGCTTAGTCCAAATTAAGTCCAAAACAAATTCTTCATAAACAGTCCTTCGGCCTTATCACCAAACTTTGTCTTCTTTGGCACCCTGCCAAAGGCTTTTCTTGGCAAAAGTTCAGAAGCAAGAGACGCTGACAAGAAACAGATGTAGCAACATTGCTTTCCTACAAAGATCCCAAGTGCCGTTGCTGCTCTTTTAAGCCTTCTGGGACATGCCAATCATCTCCTGGCCTTACTCCCGAGTTGTCCTTTTTGCTTTAGCTGCTCTTGCCTTCTGGCAGCTCTTCGCGTGCGTGCACTAGGAACAGGCTTCTTCTGTTCCTCTGCCTCTCTGCTATCTGCCTCTGGAGGCTGCGGAGTCCGCGCATCACTCCCAGATGGCCCTGGCCCCATCTCTGCCTCCGGGGCAGAGCCCTCATCCGGGCCTTCCTTTGACTCCAGGACTGGCCCATTATCCTCCCCAGCCTCCTCACTGTCCGACTCCGCTGCCAGCTCCGCAGGCTGCTGGCAGACCACAACACCTTCCTCTCCCATTGCCCCTACAGAGCGACTTCAGCTCCTAGGAGCCCCCTGGATGGACAGAAACCGGCTGTGCTTCACGGAGATCCCGCTCGCACACCCATTCGCGATGACACCAACTGGCTCCTTCCCAATGACTTGTGACCATTGCAGCTTCCCCGCTGTATGTTATCAGAATTCAGGCCCTTGGAAACTAGTATGTATTTATAACAATTGTGGTGTCCTGTGGTGATATAATTGACATTTGTAACCTTTCCAGCTGACTTCTGGTAAATGGGGGAAGCAAGTTTGACACCCCTGCTATATATGTTTGTAGACAGAAAATATATTTGTCTCCCCTAAAGTCACTCTGTGAGCTTCAGGACAAATTGCGGGGTTTGAATCTTGGCCTCCATGATCCTAATTTAATGCTGTTAACCACTACATTTTTCTGGTTCTTGTTGTTATCAATAAGCTGTTTAGTTGAGAAATAATGGGTTTGCTATTAATTTGTATTGTATTTATTTGAAAAATTTCTAATTATAAGAAAACAAGGATTCATAGCCATAAGAAGGAGAAATAAAGCCATTCCATATTGGAATTTGATAGCATTAATGCATATTTATTTGAAAGAAATAGATTTGGTTTCTGGGACATTGAAATGCTAGATTGCATATGTTTAAATGACTTTATATGATTTATAGCTTTTTATCAATATTTTTTTCCAAGAAGAAACTAGGTTAGCAGATTAGTTTTGAATGGCATTGGAACTGGGTCATAGAGGTAAAATTAGTAATTTTAAGTTGCCTGTTTTTCACTAAACATGTTGGAAAATAGGGAGGCATGTAGTATCATAATATAACCTGTCAGTAAAGCTGCTGTTTCCACTCAGTGGGAATTAAGAAAATTGTTAGAAGACACATGTAATTTGGGGGTGGGAGGAGGCTGCTATAAAGTACACAGCTGGTGTTCTGAAAGTTTCTCTGCTCTTGTTTTGAAACATGTTACTTGAAACTTGTTAGCTAATACTCTTGTAGTGTGTGACCTATTTTAATGAGCCACTTATTACCAAGGACACCTTCAGAACATTTCTTCAGCCGATGGCTTTCCTGGATTGCTAAAAACATAATTGTGCAAGGAAGGTAATTATGTGAAAATTTTCTTTGATGAAAGTTTGGAAAATAGATAGAATGATATTAGACAAAGTTAATCAATGCTCACAGTTCTGTCTATTGTCTATGTATATTTGCCCACGTAGTATGGCTGCAGTATGCTTAGTATTTGATCTCTTATTATATTCATTACTACCCGCTTTTATTGGTGGTATTATGGCTATCATTATTCTGTTGCTTAGCATATACCGGACACTGAGAGCTTCTGCACCAGAGATAAATTTCTTATGTGTCTAATTACATGGCCAAATAAAGTATTCAATTCAGATTTTTTTTTTCCAATTTACGTGATTCAGTTTCTTTTATTTTGGATACGATACAGTAAACTTTATTACAAATGGATAAACTTTGGTGGCTGTTAGGCTGCACTTATGTTTTTGGGGACAGTATTGGCTTCAGTGAGTGAAGCAACAATGTAGAAGGATTGGGACTATGTAGTTCTGAATCTCTCTCCCTCTCCTTCTCACTCTCTCTCCCTCTCCCCCCACCCCTTAGTGATGAAACTATAAACTCCTGTCTCCCTAATTTATTTTATGTTTGTTTTAAAGGATATGCACATTTTTATTTCCTCCCTCAGAGTGTCTGGCCATTTTTGATTACTGTTGTTGGATAGGACTTTGAGTCATGATGATCTCCCAAGTAGATATTAATCATACTGTATATTTGCCTTCTGTTTGCAATGTCAATATTTTCTATAAGTCCTTCAATTTCATACAGTGCTCTGTTCTTGACTTTGTCTTATTCCTTTTCATACTTTCTAGATATCTTCTATAATACTATTAAAATGCAGTTTAAGAGGATAACTACATTTAAATGATAATTGGATAAAACTTGTATATTTATCTTCTATATAGATTGCATTTTTGTGTCTAATTTTTTAAAAAAATGAGATTAGCAAATTGTTTGTCAGCATGACACTTTTACTATTTAAAGTGCACCACCAAGGTGCATCTTGGTGGTGCAGCGGACTAAGTGCTGTTATGTAGCACTCGGCTGCCTGCAATTAGTGTGAGTTCAAATCTCACCAGGCTCAAGGTTGATTCAGCCTTCCATCCTTCCGAGGCAGGTAAATTGAGGACCCGGATTGTGGGGACAATAAGCTGATTTTGTAGAAACTCCACTTAAGGGGGCCCAAAAGCCCTAATAAGCAGGTATATACAAAAGAATGAAGGCTATTGCTATAAGTGCATTGTAAGCCGCCCTGAGTCTTCGGAGGAGGGCGGCATATAAATTGTACAAACAAACAAACAAATAAATAAATGCTTTTTAGATTGCTAGACTGACCTATCCTAACTAAAGCTGCTTCAAGATATTTTGCTGCTTGATGCAGAACAAGGAAAATGACCACTTTTCCCCAAGAGAAACTAACTAAAGTGGTGGCTTTCTCTTTGTTCAGCACTGGTAATAAGACAGCAATTGCAACCTCCACTCTACAGTATTTCAGGGTAAAATCCTGACTTACATTTGAAAGGCAAGTCGTTATATGGCACTTCCTTTGCCCTCCAGAATCTTAGTAGTATTTTGTGCCCTATAGTATTTGCCATCTTTGCAGCCTCTGTCTTTTATTTTTTGAAAATATTGTTACTGCAAAAAGAAAAGTAAAATAGTAATCTACAGTATTTGATTCTTCATGGCTCATAGATTTTCAATTAACCTTTCAATATATTGAATCATACAATGTATATGGAGAAGTCTTCATTCTTTTGAAGTTATATAAACTAAACTTATATAAACTTCGAAAGAATGAAGATTTCTCCATATAACATCCAAAAAAACTTGCTTATCCCTTTGATATATACTCACAATGGAGTTTCCTTTTCAATGTAATTGAGGCAGGCTGATGCTGAATCAAAATAATCTGGCAGGAAAGTGGTATTTTGAATTAAAAAATATAATACATCCTCTAATACAGCTATTTTGAGTGCATGGAAGGGAAGCCTGAGGGTGGTTTGTAACCTTGCACCACCTCTTTTTATTCCATTGCATGACACTGCCACCTATTCAATTCATCAGGTATATTTTCCATTTTTTTCTTTGTACTTTATATGTAATATGTGTTTCTGTCTGTATGTGTGTATTTACTTTCCCATTTCCTTTGGCTACTGAATTATATATTTTCCTTTTTATAGGACTAAGTCACTGTTTATTCTGTTTCAGCTGCAGGAACTCATTATACAATGACAAATGGAGGCAGTATTAACAGTACAACACATTTATTGGATCTCCTTGAAGAGCCCATTCCTGGAGTTGGAACCTATGATGATTTCCACACGATTGATTGGGTGCGAGAAAAATGCAAAGACAGAGAGAGACACAGAAGGGTATTTAAAATACTTAAATGTACTTTTCTTGATGCTTTTATAAACAGTTTAAGGTTAATAGTTCAACTGTGTTTACTCTTTATCAATCATAATGATAACAGAAACTACCCAAATGACCCTGATCACAAGTTTACATACCCCAGTTCTTAATACACTGTATTGCCCCCTTTAACATCTATGACAGCTTGAAGTCTTTTGTGGTATGTGTGGATGAGGCTCTTTATCTTCTCAGATGGTAAAGCCCATTCTTCCTGGCAAAAAGCCTCCAGGTCCTGTAAATTCTTGGGCTGTCTTGCATGAACTGCACGTTTGAGATCTCCCCAGAGTGGCTCAATGATATTGAGGTCAGGAGACTGAGATGGCCACTCCAGAACCTTCGCTTTATTCTGCTGTAGCCAATGACAGGTCAACTTGGCCTTGTGTGTAGGATCATTGCCATGTTGGAACGTCCAAGTACATCCCATGCGCAACTTCCGGGCTGATGAATACAAATTGTCCTCCAGTATCTTTTGATAACATACTGCATTCATTGTGCCATCAATTCTGACCAAATTTCCTGGGCCTTTGTAGCTCATACATCCCCAAAACATCAGCGATCCACCTCCGTGTTTCACAGTAGGAATGGTGTACTTTTCATCATAGGCCCTGTTGACTCCTCTCCAAATGTAGCGTTTATGGTTGTGGGTGAAAAGCTCATCACTTTTTTGGTCTCATCACTCCAAATGATGAGCCAGAAGGTTTGAGGCTTGTCTCTGTGCTGTTTGGCGTATTGTAAGCGGGATGCTTTGTGGCATTTGCGTAGTAATGGCTTTCTTCTGAGGACTCGACCATGCAGCCCATCTTTCTTCAAGTGCCTCCTTATTGTGCATCTTGCAACAGCCACACCACATATTTTCAGAGAGTCCTGTATTTCACTGAAGTTATTCGTGGGTTTTTCTTTGCATCCCGAACAATTTTCCTGGCAGTTGTGGCTGAAAGTTTACTTGGTCTACCTGACCGTGGTTTGTTCTCAATAGAACACCCTATTTTCCACTTCTTGATTAGAGTTTGAACACTGCTGATTGGCATTCTCAATTCCTTGGATATCTTTTTATAACCCTTTCCTGTTTTATACAGTTCAACTACCTTTTCCCACAGATCCTTTGACAATTCTGTTGCTTTCCCCATGACTCAGAATCCAGAAACATCAGTGCAGCACTGCACTGGATGAAGGATGCAAGGGTCTGTCAGGAGGCCAGAAACTCATTGACCTTTTATACACACACACTAATTACATGCAAACAGATCACAGGTGAGGATGGTTACCTGTAATAGCCATTCACAACCCTGTGTGTCAACCTGTATGCATGTTATCAGGCCACAATCACCAGGGTATGTAAACTTTTGATCAGGGTCATTTGGGTAGTTTCTGTTGTCATGATTGAAAAAGAGTAAACACAGTTGATTGATAATAAATGGCTTCAGCCAAACACTAACCATGAGTGAAAGAAAGGTTTTCGTGTTATCATTCGTATTCTCTGAAAAATGGCCAGGAAATCATAAAGTCTTCCAGGGCTTGTAAATTTATGAGCACAACTGTACGTTCATCTGAAAAAATAAGCATTTGCCCACCTTCTGAAACAAGATATTGGTCATCCATCCATCCATAAGAAGCTCATCATTGCTTTCACTGTTCTCTGCCTCTCTTGAGTTTAACAAAACAAGTGTAGGTAGTGCTCAACTTACAACCATTCATCATTTAAAGTTACAGTGGCACTGAAAAAAGTGATTTATGACTGTTTTTTGTACTTAACGACCGTTGCAGTGTCCCTATGGTCATGTAGTCAAATTTCAGATGCTTGGCAACTAGCATGTATGTCTGACAGTTGAGTGTCCCAAGATCACATTATTATCTTTTGTGACCTTCTGACAAGCAAAATGAATGGGGAAGTTAGATTCACTTAGCAGCTGTGTTGCTAACTTAACAACTGTAGTGATTCACTTAACAACTATGGCAAGAAAAGTCATAAAATGGGGCAAAACGTACTTAACTGTCTTGCTTAGTAACAGAAATTTGGGGCTGAATTGTGGTCATAAATTGAGGACTGCCTGTACTGTATCTTATTTTGTTAAAAAATTAAGATTTGTGTTAATCTAAACTATATATTGTATCTAGATCAATAGCAAGAAAAAAGAATCAGCATGGGAAATGACAGAGAGTTTGTATGATGCATGGTCAGGATGGCTGGTTGTGACACTAACGGGATTGGCATCAGGTAGGAACTCATTTTTTTAAATAATATAATCCTAAATATTTCGATTCAGAAATAAATTATGTTGAATCAAGTAGAAACCTACTCTGAGGGAAAAGCTCAAGATTCCATCTATAGGAAAACCTTGCTTAGCAACTGCCTTGGGCAATGACTGTTCAAAGTTCCAGTAATGATAAAAAAGTAACTCTTCTTGCGAATTATCCCAGGGATGGGGAGAACATTCGAAAGGACAGAGGAGTGGAGAAAAGGTGTTACAAGATTTGTCCTTTTCCTCAGCTCCCTCTGAGTTCAGTTCCAGAAATCTTCCCCACTATTTGGGCTCATCTAGCTGTTTGTGATTATATTCTTCTGATACTGTAAAGCAGATATGTTAAACATGCGGCCCGCAATAGGCTGCAGCATTGGCCCATGGGGCCATTCCAGAGATGGCGAGGGACCAGCCCCTGCTTCCCAGGACCCAGCCACGCCCACTCAGTCGGCCGTGATGACCAGGCCATGCCCATCCTGGCCCCCCAACGGCAAACAAACTCTTCATGTGGCCCGCGACGGGATTGAGTTTGACATTCCTGCTCTAGAGCGAAGGAAAGCTGAAGTAAAATTGTAAACACAGGCATGGTCTTGCGACTTTTATCTTGTCACTTAGTGACCAAGTTGCCGATTCTAATTGTGGTTGCTAAAAGAGGACTATGTCAGACCTCTTATAAATCTTATAAATAAGCTTAGGATAACCAGAGTGCTCAGTGAAAACCGGCCTTGGAGCATAGATAGGATTATCATATTTTTTTGTCTGCTTGGTATTGGAAGCCATGCAGTTAATATAAACAAGAAGTTATGCTTCCCAGTCCTGAATCTCATATAATTATGCTAATTGCACTAGCAGAGTTCCTTTCATAGTACACATTTCATTTCTACTAAAATACTGTGGATCTATGGTAGAACATAAAATGTAAAAGTATTGCTGGTTGAGAAAAAATTGTATTGTTCTCTTTCATGCCAAATAAAATATGTGCATTACATACGTTTTTTCTTTTAGGCACAGAACAAGTCAGGCAGCTTGTAAAGTTCCATTTAACTTTTTAGAAGCTGAAGCAATGGTTACAAAATACTTGATAACTGTTGAAGACTTGTACTTTTTAGCTTGTTGAATCATATTACTTCCACAAAAACAAACAAACCCTCAGTTCATTGGAGCATGAATGAAGAATGAGTTCAAGTACTTCGTACTTTCCGTTTCTTCCAACTTCTACATATTTGTGACATCCTAACCAGGGAATGCAATGTAACTACTTTTTTTAAACTAAGATTAAAAAACAGGATTTAGTCCTGAATTTAGTGATAACTTGGAGGAAATGCTGGAATTGCAGTTGAGGCTAAAATTTAAAGTTCCTTTAAAGTTGTGTTTTTATCAGAACCCAGTTTTTGGAATACTAAGTTCCTCATATATCAGCATGCACTATATCAGCATAAATTCATGTTATCACAATTGTGTGTCTAATGTCCATTGTTGACTACATTTTTCAGTAATTCACTTGCAATTCACTCTCCCAAAAGTGTTGTTACAATTATTTCTTCAATTTATATGGACATCTATTGTCTTAGTAGTTGTTTACTTGTTTTCCTGTTTCTTGAAACGTAATTACGATTTATAAAAATACAAGAGGTTATATGGCTGCAAGTTAGTCATATGGACCAGTATATATCCCCAAAGGTACAGATAACCCAACATCTTATGGAAATATTAAATTACAGGCTGTTCTCAATTTATGATCGGTCATATAATGACTGTTCAAAGTTACAGTGTACTTTATGAAAAAACTACTTACAACCCGGTCTCATAACTTTTTTGTAAACAAGTTTTATTAAAATGTTTCTTTCATTATACATATTTTATGAACAGAGTGTTGACCGGGTCACATCTTATACATTGCTTTTTCCATATTTATCCCTTTTATATAAGTCTTTATCACAAATCCATCATTTTTCACTGTGTCTTGTTATTTCATCTCTTTTTTTCCTCCAAATTTTTTTTTACATATTTCCAATTTTAGCCATAATATTCTTTCCATATTTCTTTATCTTATCTCTTCTTAATACATAATACATAAACAGTATCACTATCTATCTGCCCTTGATTCCTAATTTCTTACAATAACCTCAATTAATTATCTTATTTCTTCATTTACAGCATATATTTTGAAAATTCCCATCCCATTTTTTAACTTTTCAATTTTATCTCTTAATTTGTCTTCATAATTAAACCCAAATTACCATTTCATATTTCATCTGCTATTCTGTTTTACTATAAGCAATATACATCATTATATTGACTTCTTACATTAAAATCCTTTAACTTAATTGACCTTCCACAATTAATAAAATTAATTCAATTCCCTTAAATCTACTAACATGGCCATTTTCTCTTGGTCTCTCCAAAATTCCACTTCTTAATAATTTCCTCCTTTTGACTTCTTCTTTTTCTTTCTTTTTCTTTTTATGTTTATTATGTCTTTTCTGAATCCTTTTTCTCACTTTTAAATATATTACTCGAATAATTCTCCCCAAGTTTTCTCCTAGTCTCTTTCCACTATTTCCTTCTTTTCCCTTTGTTTGATTCTTTTTGGGGGAATATTCTCCCCCATCCACTCTTTTTTTTGCCACTGTTAATCCCAGTGAAATCATCTAACTTCTTTTTGCTTTCAATTTCTTTTCTTTCAATATTGTTTTCTTGCTCCTCACTTATACTCTTTTTCCTGCTCTGTATGTTCCAGCAAAATTTCTAACTTTTTATTATCCTTTAGTGATTCATGCATATTTTTAAATAACTCAATTAATTCTTTAAACATCCAAGACTCCATATTGTCAATTTAAAAAATTGTTAACACTTTTACTTTATATTTAATTGAAATTCCAAAGTCCATATAGTCTCTTTTGAATTCCAAACAACTCCACTCCAAATTAAAGCTTTGTTATTTTCCACAATTGTTGACAGTCGAAACCAAACAGTTCAGAAAAACAGATGCTCCTTTAAAGTTCTCACAGTTTCCAGATTAAATCACGGTCACAGCTGCTGTTTTTTCTTCTATCTTCCCACCAATATTGCAGTACTCACTTTCTACCAGCAGATGTCCCTCTCAAATCCACAATATTCTCAGAGCAACTAAATATCCAAGATGTCAAAAATATTTTTTAATTTTTTTTATTTACAAAAAACTTTTTTATTAAAATTGAAAATATTAAAACACTAATACAAATACACCTATAACAAAAATACATCCATGATACAATTCAACGTTGCTCCAACAGTACACAAATCTTAACTTTATTCATATATTCTCAGATATTCCTTTTTGATTGAATATATGTAAACATAATTTATGATTTATTTTGATCTATATATTTCCTATTTTTATTTTCTATCCATTGATACCAGTTTTTCCAGGTTGAGTAATATTCCGAGTCTTCCTTGTTATTTAATTCTATAGTAAGTTTGTCCATTTCTGCACACTCAAAAATTTTCTGGATTATTACACAATCTGTTGGTATAGTGGACATTTTCCAGGTTTGTTCGTGTACAATTCTCGCTGCTGTAATAATATGAATGATGAAATATTTAATCTTTTTAGGATATTTTCTCTTAATGATCCCCAGAAGAAACAGTTCAGGCTTCAATTCTATTTGGCAATGTGTAATTTATTTTAACCATTTTTGTATTTTAATCCAGTTTTTTTTTTATTTCTGGGCAAAGCCACCATACATGAAAAAAGGTACCTTTTGCTTTTTTACATTTCCAGCAATTAGGGTTTAGATTGGGATATATTTTTGCAAGTCTTGTTAGGGCTAAGTGCCACCGATAGAACATTTTATACTGATTTTCTTTATATGCGGCGGATTTTGTTAATGTATAGTTTTTCTTCCAAATTTTTTCCCAATCTTCTAACTCAATATTATGTCCCACATTTTTAGCCCATGCTATCATTGGCCCATTTACGATTTAATCTTCAAAATCAAAATTTAATTAATAATTATATATTTTAGATAGTAATTTCTTTTCCGGGCCTGTTAATAATTTGTCTAGTTGTGTTAAATTTGGTTCAAATCCAAATTCCTCTAAATCTTTTTTGTATCTTGATTTTAGCTGGAGATAGGGCCACAAGTCTATAATTATTCCCTGCTCCTTTAATTCTTGGTTGGATTTTAATCTTCCCCTGTTATCCAAAATTTCGTTATATTTTACCAACGTCTAATGTGTTAGGGTGAATCATTGCCTCCATAGTGGATAGCCAGCCCGGTATCTTAAAATAGTGCTTCTTCCTAATTCCCTCCCAGGTCTGTATCAGTGAATCTCGCAATGTAGGTCTATAGAAATATAAATGTTTCTTGTTTCTGGCATTCCATATGTAAGAATGCCACCCCATCTGAAGATTGTGTCCTTCCAATGTTAGAATTCTCCTATTCTTTAAATTTATCCATTCCTAACCCAAACCAAACTTGTTGCTTTATAATAAGTCTCCCATGCAGGGAGTCCAAAGCTACCTCTACTTCTACTATCCTGAAGTGAAATTAATTTTATCCTCGCCTTTTTTCCTGCCCATACAAACTTCATAGTCATCTTATTTAATTCTTTAAAAAAATTCTTATCTAGTTTTATGGGGATTGTTTGAAATAGATAAAACAATTTTGGCAAAATATTCATTTTAATCGTTGCAATGACAGTTGTAACGTCCCCCATCTTTCCCTATTTGTTGTATTAATTTCGTATAGTTATCCTTTTTTAATGCTGAGCATCTTGCTCTTAGCCAAACACCTAGATATTTCACTTTTTTTACAATTTGACACCCCATTCTTTTCTCAAGTTCTCCTTTTTCTCTCTGATAAATTCTTAACTAACATTTTAGTTTTTTCTTTGTTAATTTTGAGGCCTGTGACCTCCCCATATTTCTCTATCTCTTGCAATAATATCGGTCCAGATTCCAATGGATCCTCTATGACAAATACCATATTATCTGCGAATGCCTGCAGATTTGAATTCTTTCTATTTAATTTTAGTTCCTTTTATTTCCATATTTAGCCTAATTCTTTGTAGTAGTGTCTCTAGGATCAGGATAAAGAGCAGAGGTGACATTGGACAGCCCTGCCTAACTCCTTTCATTATCTTAAACAGGTTTGTGGTCTCCCCATTTATTATTACCCTTGCCTTTTGTGTAGAATAAATCAACTCAATCATCTTTTCAAATTTATCTCCAAATTTCATGGCTTTAATTTGTTGGACCATAAATTCCCAATTCACGTTATTGAAAGCTTTTTGAGCATCCAGGGAGACAAGCGCCGCTTGTTTCTCTGGGTGCACCTCGTAATATTCCAGTATATTGATTATTATTCTCGTATTATTTCTAATTTGTCTCATAGAGAGAAATCCCTTTTGGTCTGTGTGTATCTTCTCATTTAGTATTTTTTTTAACCATTCCACCATAATATTCATAAAAATTTTATAATCCGAATTTAACAATGAGATTGGTCTATAATTCTTAATTTGTTTATTGTCAGTGCCTTCTTTAGGGATCAGGGTAATGTATGCCTCTTTCCATGATTCTGGTACCTTTGCTTCCCTCAAGACTTCATTACATATTTCCAATAGTAATAATTCTATCTAATCTCCTAAGTGTTTATAAATTTCCCCGGCAACCCATCTGGTCCTGGAGTCTTATTCCTTTTTTGCTTCCGAATTGCTTCTTTCAGTTCGAATAATGTTATTTCCTTATTTAGTACTTCCCTTTCTTCTTTTCTCAATGATAATGCAATTTCTTCCTTCAAATAATCACTTATTTTCCCCTGTACTATTTCTTCTATAAAGCCTATATTTTCCCCTGTACTATTTCTGTCTATAAAGCCTTTCAAAAAACTATTGTGTAATTTTTTCTTCTTCTCCATATTACTTTCCACGGTTCCATTTTCATCCTGTAGCTGATGTATTATTCTTTTTCCTCTTTCCTTTTTTTAATTGATAGGCCAGCCACCTCCCTGGTTTGTTAGCATAGTCAAAATAATTTTGTTTTGCGAATTTTAAATTTCTTGCCAATTCTTTTTGGTCCAAAAATATTCAATTTATGTTTAACTAGGGCCATTTTATTTTTATAAAAATGTGTATGATAAGATAATAGAAATAAGGAATGACAGTGTTTGTTTGATTGGTGACTATAATGCAATAGTGAACATTAAAAAGGATTATGCAAATAACCAAAAAAACAAAAATAAAAAGGAATACCTTACCAATTTTTTTTTTTGAAATGGCAGAAGAATTAGACCTATTAGATATATGGAGAACCCGAAACCCAGAAGGTGAACAAAATTCACCTTCTATTCTAATCCCTACAGATCTTGGTCAAGAATTGACATAGCCTGGATAAATGGAGACTTATTTAAAGATATTGAAATAGTAGAGATTATGCCAAATACTTGGGCTGACCACAATCCTCTCAAAATAATATGGAAAGGACAAAAAAGGAAGAAAGGTAGATGGACATTGAATCCATAAATTTTAAAAGAAAAAATATATCCAAAAAATTTTAAAAGAATTGGAATTATTTTTTAAAGACAACAAGAAACACCACACCTCATTACAAAACCTCTGGGATACCATAAAAGCATATTTAAGGGGGATTATAATAGCATATATTGCAAAAAGAAATAGATAAGTGGAGAGATTATAACATATTGTCTGAAGAAAATAAAAAGTTAGAAAATCAATTACAAACAGATCCTGGGGACAAACAAACTAAAAATAAAATGGTCAAAAATATTTTAAATCCACATAAAGAGTTCTTTTCCTCGAGTTTCTTTTTCTTTTGTTGTTTTTAGTTTCTCCAAATTCAATTTTAAATCCAGTTGTAAAATTTACTTTCTTGGGCTTTAGTATTTTAACCTCCTCTTTGTTCTTCTCCCTCCATTAACTTTCCCAAGTACCAATTAGCCACTCATTTCTGCTCCGGGACACCTTTTAAGGTTATTAAAAATTTTCTTTTTACCTGTGAGTTGGCCAATCATTCATCCAGTACCAGCACTCCTTTCAGACACCGCTCCTGCACAAACAACTTAGTCCGGTTGCCCCAGCTTCAGAGCGGTCATTTTTCAATGGCCACAACCCCCACCGCCGGTTTGAAGAGCAGCCTCCAACCTTTTGAGGAACTTGCTTGTTCCTCTTGGTCGTCCAAGGCACCTCTCCTTCACTGTCCCTACAGGATGGTTCTGGTCCGAAGACCCCCGATAGCAGTTTGTCCGGCTGGATTTTCGTGGAGCTCATTGGAGCCTCTATTTCTCCAGCCAGTTCCGCCGCAATGCTTCCGGTTTCTCCTCGGTCTCATATCTTTTTATGTCCCCCTGCCACGGTCCCCTCGCCACGGTCATATGATTGCATTTTCGGCATTCGGCAAACAGGCTTGCATTTATGACTACAATTTGCAATATTTTTGCCAGTTTCTGGTGTTTTTTGCTAGTTTCCAAGTATGGATTTGTTAAAAACCACATGATTTGCTTAATGACCACATGATTTGTCTAACAACCACAGTGACTCACTTTATGACTGTCATAGTGTCTCAACAACCACAGCAACTTATGATTAAAATTCTGGGCTCCATTGTAATTGTAAGGACTACCTGTAGATATTTAAATATGTTAGCTATGATTTGAATTCTGATAGTTATATTGCATGGTACATGGAATTATGCCTATTCTTCTACTGCATCTTTGTTTGTCCTCCAAAGAACTGTGAAGTTAACTATTTTCTGGAACAGCACCCCAAGGAGTTGTCAGATGTGTTAGAAAATTAAAAGCAATTAGAAACATATTTAATGATGACTATTCACAAATAGGACGTGGTGGCTCAGTGGCTAAGACGCTGAGCTTGTCGATCGAAAGTCGGCAGTTCAGTGGTTCAAATCCCTAGGGCCGCTTAATGGGGTAAGCTCCCGTTATTTGTCCCAGCTCCTGCCAACCTAGCAGTTCGAAAGCATGTAAAAAATGCAACTAGAAAAATAGAGACCACCTATTCCGTGCGCCTTTGGCGTTTAGTCACGCTGGCCACATGACCACGGAGACGTTTTCATACAGCACTGGCTCTTCGGCTTTGAAACAGAGATGAGCACCACTCCCTAGAGTCGGGAACGACTAGCACATATGTGCAAGGGGAACCTTTACCTTTTTATTCACAAATAGAGAAGTGTTACAGAGAAGAGTAACTTGGATAGTATAATTTTTGTTTGTTTATTAAAAAGAATGTACAGAAATTATATTAATCTACACATTATTTTCATGCATACAGTACATAGGTCCATTAGAAATAACATGCATTGGTATTGTAATGTTACAATATGCATGCCTTAATCATGCATATTTAATTATGAAATGAGCAATTAAGCATGTAATCCAAGTTAGTAATAACTGGTTGACTCAGTATCGTTGGTTGCTTTCTTTGCTTATTTATCCCCAAAGCATCAGACTTCTGAATCTATAAACTTACGGATTTTGCTTATGGTTTGCCTCAGCAAAAACTAACATAGGAACTAATAATGAAATGTTAAAATAGGGAATGAAGAAATCAGGATTTTTACATCAATCTCCATTTATGAATGGAAATACCAGAATCAAATCTATTGCTATATTCATTAGAATTCCTTCTTCCAACATGTTTATAATTGTATGGTTATTTATTGCTAATATTATTATGTTTTGTTACACTAATTTTATGTTAATTATAAATACCAGCATGAAACAGCATGATTATAAAGCTTTATACAATATGTTTATTTTTTCCAAAGTCCCACTGTTCTTGATACTATGTAATATTCAATATTTTAACATGAAAAATAAAGACATAGTTATGATGTGTCAGCATTTTTATAAAATCATTTATAGCAATATCAATAGCACTTAGATTTATATACCGCTTCACAGTGCTTTTACACAGCCCTCTCTAAACAGTTTACAGAGTCAGCATCTTGTCCCCAACAATCTGGGTCCTCATTTTACTGACCTTGTAAGGATGGAAGGCTGAGTCAATCTTGAGCCTGGTGAGATTTGATCTGTCAAACTGCTGGCACAGTGATCAGCAGAAGTAGCCTGCAGTACTGTGCTCTAAGCATTGCACCACTGCGTCTCTAATATTTCATTTTTTTCTTACAAAAAAGCAACCTCATTAAGACTTGTGTTTTTAGTATATTATAATTTTGAGTGTGTTTATTCTCTGAAAGTATAGAACATTCTGTATTTATGTACTAGGTGCCTTGGCTGGATTAATAGATATTGCTGCAGATTGGATGACTGATTTAAAGGAAGGCATTTGTCTTAGTGCCCTGTGGTTCAATCATGAACAGTGTTGCTGGGCATCTAATGAAACAACATTTGAAGAGAGAGATAAATGTCCATTATGGAAAACATGGGCAGAATTAATAATTGGTCAAGCAGAGGTAAGTAAAGTCTTTAAAGAGAAATCAGTGCCTTGATGAGAAAACCCTATCTAACAATAGGAAAGTTTTTCTAGATCAATCAGAATAGAGCTGGAAGGGACCTCTAATTCAACCCCCTGCTCAAGCAGGAGACCCTGTACCATTCCAGACAATTGGCTGTTCAGTCTCTTCTTAAAAACCTCCAGTGATGAAGCCCTCACAACTTCTGAAGGCAAGCTGTTCCACTAGTTAATTGTTCCCACTTTTAGCAAGTTTCTCCTTAATTCCAGGTTGCTTTTCTCTAGTTTCCATCCATTGTTTCTTGTCCTATCCTCTGGTGCTTTGGAAAATAAATTGACCCCCTCTTCATTGTGGCAGACCTCCAAATATTAGAATACTGCTATCATGTCCCCACTAGTCCTTTTCTGTACACTAGCGAGACCCAATTCCTGCAACTATTCTTCATATGTTTTAGTCTCCAGGCTATTTATTTATTTATTTAAAAGATTTGTATGGCTGTATATCTTAAAACAGCTCTGTGAGGTTCATATTGACAATATAAACCAGAACTATAATATCATAAATTATCAAAAATAAAACCTCAGTGCCTCAGTCATCCCTTTGGGATGCCCCACAATCAATTCCATATATCCTCGTTCTTGTCCAACACTGGGATAAAAAGCCAGATTTTAGTGGCCTTCCAAAAGACAAAATGATACTTTATTAAGCATTGTTTCTGTAATGGATTAGCTATTTATCACAAAATATTAAAGGGCATTTTTATTAATCATATTTGTGGGATGGGATTTTCAGGGCTGCCATGGATCTTGTTGAATTTTTTTTAGTTAGTAATATATATGTTGTCTCCTTACAGCATCACTAAAACTTACCCTATCATTTTTTTCCAATTTTTTTTCTGCATGCTGTAAACCACTTTTTGGACAATAAACACAGGTAATTTTTTTACTTATGGCAGCCTGGTACCAGAATTTCCTTTGTGAAGGAATGTGATTGTAAACTACAACTGCATTGCTTAGCAATAGCAATCCTGCAGTCCGGGTTGCTATTGTTAAAAACAAATCCCAGAATCATTAAGCAAGGCAATTTCCTGCTGGCTTCCCACAAACAAAAACAGTGTGGAAACTGGTAGGAAGTTGCAAGATCCAGGCCAGTAGACAAGTAAGGAGTTGCTCAGGTGGGGAAAAGAGCAAGAGGGTGTGCAAGGAGGCATGATGCAGTGAAGGTCAAGAGCAGGTGTTAGGGTGCTGTGTAAGGCATGGGTTGGCAAGGTTGTGTAAATGTGGAGTGAGAATCAGAGATTCGCAAGAACCATGATGTGGTTTGGGGAAGATGTACAAAGCCAGCATGGATCTAGCACCGAAGGGGAGAAGGGTGCACAATGGAGAAGATTTATCCCAGTGATTTGGGACTTTCCTTGCCTGGTTCCCCGTTAACATTTGGGAGAAAGCTGCACAGAAGGTGACAAATAGTATTATTGTAATTGTGGGGTACTATAATTGGCTGTAAGTGTGAACCAGTTGCCAAGACCCAGACTGGAATGATGTCACTGTGGAGGTAAAGGGACACAAAACTCTTGAAGACCAGTCATAACCATCATACATTTAACACTGTTGTAACTTTAAATGGTTGATGAGCAAATGGTTATAGGTCAAGATCACAGGTCAAATGGTCATAGGTCATTATTTACATTCTAAATAACATGTTTGATCATAAAGTGTGATGTGTGTGTAAGCTTGCTTTTAAAGCTGGGAGTCTATTTGAAAAATAAAAAGTGATTTACTAAAGTTTACTTTGTTTGGTTTTAGGGACCAGGTTCCTATATAATGAACTACATAATGTACATTTTCTGGGCTTTGAGCTTTGCTTTCTTAGCAGTTTCTTTGGTGAAGGTGTTCGCACCTTATGCTTGTGGATCAGGGATACCAGAGGTAAGAAATGAATTATAGTTATCCCTAACTGTGCGGAAAATAAATTTATGAAAAATATTGCTATACATAACTAATGGTATATTGTTGTTTTATAGAAAAAATAAGAAATTAGAATTTGATAAAAGAAATCAGGCTGTCATGAAGATTGCAATTTAGGATAGAAATTTTAAATATTCTCAAATATTATTAAGAAATATATTAATATAGCTCTTGGAAAACCCTTCTCTTTTGTATAATTTGAGAAAAAGTTGTTACCTTACTTAGAAATTTGAATGCCTTATTTTAGCATACTATGATTGTAAAAGCAGATTAACCTATAGTATATGTAGATGTATAATACATTTGGAAGAAAGTAGCAGAAATTCCTTACAATAGATTATCTGTGGTTTTTCTTTGCAATCTTAATTTTTATTTCATGTATACTGAATGGAAAATGCTGTTTGATAAAGGAAGGATTATTACAGCACACATCAATATTCTGAAAATGAGCTCTTAAAATATATGTTAATAGATATGTATTTAAATAATACATATAAATAATATCTACATAATACAGAATAACAGAACAGAATAACAGTTGGAAGGGACCTTGGAGGCCTTCTAATCCAACCCCTTGCTTAGGCAAGAAACCCTACACCACTTCAGACAAATGGTTATCCAATATCTTCTTTAAAACTTCCAGTGTTAGAGCATTCACAACTTCTGGAGGCAAGTTGTTCTACTGATTAATTGTTTTAATTGTCAGGAAATTTCTCCTTAGTTCTAGGTTGCTTCTCTATATGTCAACATATATCTAAATAATCATGTTATACAATATTGTATATTATGTTAGAAATTCCACAATAAATATTGTAACATTAATCTATAATTAATTCTGTATGCATAGATTTGGCCAGCCAGATAAGTCAAATAAATAATCCTTCCAAAGACTCAAAAACATTAAGAATTACAAATAACTAAAATAGAGCCATACATTCCGAAAAGGTTAAATATTTTGAGAAACATTTCTTCAGAATGTACTTTTCTTTTCTTCTAGATCAAAACAATATTGAGTGGCTTCATCATTAGAGGGTACCTGGGCAAGTGGACATTGATGATTAAAACAGTCACTTTAGTCTTGGCTGTAGCCTCGGGCTTGAGTTTAGGGAAAGAAGGCCCTCTTGTACATGTTGCCTGTTGCTGGGGAAACATCTTTTCGTACCTCTTCCCCAAATACAGCACAAATGAAGCAAAGAAAAGGGAGGTATGACCTTTTTTAACTACAGTTTTTAATTTCAGTAGAACTTGCAAGATATTTCAAATTTAAAAAAATTAAAATTACATATGAACTGTTTTAGTCTTTATTGGGGGTGTTCCAAATATTACATTTTAAATTGGCAAATCTAATTTTTCATATATAGCAGGACCTTTTTGTTGTAAAAAACATGCTTGTATTAATCCAGTAAATACTGTTTTTGTAACATGGAAGCACTGTTATTGACAATAGATTAATTTGATAAGCAGTCAAGACTAAATGTACAAGTATACACCACAAAGAAACTTTTCTTCTCCCTTACTTCAATAGAAATGTGGTTGCTTTCTGTTGGAAGAAAAGTTTGTATATGGATTTTGCATAATTAAGAAGCATAAGGAGCTGATGTGAAGAGGGTTTGTTATTTGAGTACTGTACAGGGCTGTGTACCTATTTGGATCCAAAGTGGAAAAGGTGCTATAGATGGGAATTGAGCTGCTCACTGTCCTTGTCCATTGCTTTCATGAAGAAACACTGCCTTTTCCTGGACTTCTTTGATAGCCATGCAACCCAGAAAAATAAGTGTTTAATAAATGCCACATTATAATATTTAGTATTATATAGGTCAGGTCAAACTCTTTGCACGTAAACTTAGCATGTTTCATTAATTGGTATTTAGATAATCTAAAACCATCTAATCTGTTCTCTAGGTATTATCTGCTGCTTCAGCAGCTGGAGTATCAGTAGCATTTGGTGCCCCAATTGGAGGAGTTCTTTTCAGCCTAGAAGAAGTATGTATACCCAGTACTGAAAATACCTGGATTTGCTTGTTACTTGTTATAGCCACTTGCAATAGAATGAAAGAAAAATTGTACCATTTTATAAAAAAAAAAAAATCTAGAGACAATTCCTATTTGCCATAGGTTCTTCCCCCCCCCCAAAGTTTTTTATTTTTAAAAAACATATTAATGTGTGAACAGTGTGGCACCTGAGTGTCATACATTTTGGTACAAATAAAACAATATTTATCACATTTAACAAGCTTATGTAGTTCTAATAATAATACACATTTTATGTTAAATTATAATCTTTCATTATTTAGTTATTCAAAATTTCAATGTTATTTTTATGCCAATCACCATATTCTGAATGTCATACCTTTTAATTCAAATAAAGTATTGATCATATTTATTACATTTAGCTAGCTTATGTAATTCTAAAAATAGTACACATTTAAATTACGTTATAGTCTTCCATTATTTAGTTATTCAAATTATAATCCTTAATTATTTAGTTATTTAATATTGCGATGTTATTTTTATGCCAATCACTATATCCTGCATGTCCTACATTTTAATGCAGATAAAATATTATCAGATAAAATAGATAAAATAGTATTAATTTTATTTGTTTCATTTAACACTCTTATATAATTCTAATAATAATATGCATAGTTATGTTAAATTATAGTCTTTCATTTCAATGTATTATTTTTATGCCAATCAATTCTAATAATACAAACATTTATGTTAAATTATAATCTTCCATTATTTGCTTATTCAATTTATAATCCTTCATTATTTGATTATTCAATATTTCAGTGTTATTTTTATTTCAATCATCATATTCTACATGTCATACATTTTAATACAAATAAAATATTACAATCATTTGACAACCATGCACATATTCATATTGGATTATAAACTTTCATTTCAGTAGTTCAATATATTATTTTTATGCCAGTCATCATATTATTTTAACATACTTGATAAAACCATCATTCAAATTCTGATTTCCCCTCTTATTATCACTTCTCCTTATTATATAAAAATGTGTATTTTATTAATCCCTTTCCCTCTAGTTTCCATCCCTATTCTAATTTTGGTTATGCCACTACTATATTTAAACATATTTCCTTTCTAGCCCTCATCTCTTACCCGCTTCAAGCTTTAATTGTTCGTTTCTTAGCTTGCCTCCCATATTCCTCTCTTGGATTTTTATTTCTATCTACTTCCACATCTTGACTACTCATTTTAAACATTTCTCCCTTCTCTGCCCTTTTCCATTGTCTAGCTTTTGAAATATTTACTCTTGCTCCTATCTCTCTTCCAGAAAAATCTTCCTGATTCTCCGGTTCCTTTTTAATCCCCTTAGAATACTCTCCCCTTGGCTTATTTCATCAATCCTTATTTTTTTTGTTATTATCTCCTCCTTATCATCTTGTTTCATTTGTTTTGTCTGTTCCGTTTTTTCATCTATACTTTCATTTGGCTCCTCCTCTTCATGGGCGTCTTGATCACTCTTTGTCCTTTGTATTATATTTCCCAGCTTTTCATCTATGCTCTCTATTCGGTTCATAATTTCCTTGTGGGTTCTTATCAGTATCTCCCTTGTACTTTGAATTAACGACGCCATCTCTTCCCAAATTCCACTCATTTCTTCTTGATGAAGCATCTCATTAAATTTTATTGTGTCCCTCTTTTGTCCAATAATCGAAAAGCCATATTTTCAAACCTAAAGTCACTCCTCAAAAAATTCAATATTCTTAATTCTTTGTATCCTACAATTGATCAACCTGTTCCTCTGGATAGTCTCATACATTTTCCAGAACCTCCTTAAATCCCTCTATAGATTCCGTTTTGTGTTGTAATCTTCAGGGGTCATTTTAATGATAGTGTCTTTCTTTCTTTCTTTTTTTATTGAAAAGTTTTACAAAAAAGAAATACAAAAATTTCCCCCCTCCCATGTTCCCCTCACCCTATCCCCCCCTTCATCTCCCCCTTCCCCCCCAACTTCCCAGAGCAAAATACAAGGTATTTCATTTAATCAAACATAAAGTAGATTAATCTACTTATCCTCAAAGTACTGCCTCCCCAACTGAAACCTTAACTCCACTACAGATAACCAAATACTTCTAATACTAACATTCATTCATAAGCTATTTGGTATTTTCTTGTCTGATACTTATTTTGAATATAATCAATCCATCTTCTCCATTCCGATACGTATCTTTCTTGCATGTGATCCTTCAAATACGCTGAGATTTTCACCATTTCTGCTAGGTTTGTTACTTTCAATATCCACTCTTCAATAGTAGGCAAAGAGTCCTTCTTCCAATATTGGGCTACCAGCAGCCTAGCTGCTGATACTAAGTTCAAAATCAATTTAGTCTCTGAAACTGTACAGTCCGTAATTATACCCAATAGAAACAATTGAGTAAATTTCAACCTTCTTTTCAAAATGTTCTGCATCACCCACCAAATTTTTATCCAAAATACCTTGATTTTCTTACAGGTCCACCATATATGATAATAGGTTGCATCATTACATTCACATCTCCAACATTTAGCTTGCAAGTTCGAGTACATACATGATAATTTTTTAGGATCTAAGTGCCATCTATAAAACATTTTATAAAAATTCTCTCTCAAATTTTGTGCTTGCGTAAATTTAACATTTCTGACCCAAATCTTTTCCCATGTTTCCATCATCACTAGTTCCTGAAAGTTTTGTGCCCATTTTATCATATAATCCTTAACCAATTCTGTTTCTGAGTCTATTTCCAGTAATGCATTATACAATCTTTTAATATGCATCTGACTTTGATCTCTAATCTGTTTCACCAAATTTTCCTCATTTTGCATAACCCCAATTTTTTGATCCTCCCTCCATCTAGCTTGAAGCTGACCATACTGAAACCAAGTATAAATTATCCCTTCTTCTTTTAATTCATCTAGAGATTTCAGTTGCAACTTACCCCTTTCCAAAAGTAGAAGCTCTTTATAGGTAATCACCTCTATTTTTTGCTCTATACTTATATTTTCTATTGCATGTCTGGGATTTGCCCATATAGGTATCTTATAGTTCAGCTTATATTGGTATTTTTTCCAAACCCTCAACAATGCATTTCTGAGTATATGACCCTTAAACACTTTATCCACTTTTTTTCATACAACAAATAAGCATGCCATCCATAAAACAAATCATAACCTTCTATGTTTAACATTCTTTCTTCAGTTAAGTTAAACCAATCACTAATTTGTGATAAAGCTGCTGCTTCATAATACAATCTTAAATTAGGCATTTTAAGACCTCCTCTCTCACGTATATCCTGTATAATTTTCAGTTTCACTCTTGGTTTCTTCCCAGCCCAAATAAAAGTATTAACCCCTTTCTGCCATTCCATCAGATTTCCATCTTTTTTAAGTACTGGTATCATTTGGAACAAAAATAAAAACCTAGGTAGTACACTCATTTTTATTGCTGCTATCCTTCCCAGTAGTGATAGTTGTAACTTTTTCCATTTTTCCATTTCTTTCTGTACTTTTTGCCAAAGAATTTCATAATTATTTTTATACAATTTTGTATTTGAGGCTGCAATATATACTCCTAAATACTTAACCTTTTTAACTACTTCAAACCCCGTTATCCTCCCTAACTCTTCTCTTTGAGTTATAGATAAATTTTTAGTTATCATCTTTGTCTTGTGTAGATTTACTTTAAATCCAGATACTTTCCCATATTGGGCTACTATATCCAACATATAGGGAGCCGCTTCTATAGGTTGAGATAAAGTAAGAACCAGGTCGTCTGCAAACGCTCTTAGTCTATAATCCTGCTGTCTAATTACAATTCCTTTTATTTTGTCAGAATCACGTAGCTTATTCAACAAAACTTCTAAAGTTAAAATAAACAACAATGGCGACAAGGGACAGCCCTGCCTCGTACCTTTCTCAATTTTAAACACATCTGTTAAACCTCCATTAATTATTATTTGTGCTGTTTGTTCCTTATATAGTGCTCTAATTGAATGTATGAAATACTCCCCAAAGTGCATTTTTTCTATTATTTTAAACAGAAATTGCCAGTTCAATCGATCAAATGCTTTCTCTGCATCCACGAATATAAACGCTGCAAGGACCTGATTATTTTTCTCCAAATATTCCAATAAATTTATAATTTGCCTAACATTATATTTCATCTGTCTCCCTTTTATAAAACCTGATTGGTCATTGTGAATAACTTGTTGCATAACTGGCATTAATCTATTTGCTAGTATCTTAGCAAAAATTTTATAATCCGTGTTCAAAAGTGAAATTGGCCTAAAATTTTCAGGTTTGATACAGTTTTGATCTTCCTTCAGAATCAATGAAACAAAAGCTGTTCTCCAAGAGAGTGGAACTCCTCCCCCTGATTGAATTTTACAAAATAGAGTTCTAAGCGGCTCTACCATTTTAAGATGTAAGTTCTTATAATAAACAGCTGTTAGTCCATCTGTTCCTGGAGCTTTCCCTATTTTTAACTGCTTAATTGCCGCAACAATCTCCTCAGAAGTTATTGGTTGATTCAATTCTTCCTTCTGTTCCAACGTTAATTCCAAAATATTCCCTTCCTTTAAATATCTATCTATATCTATACCTTGTATTGAGTCACTAGCATATAACTTTGTATAAAATTCCAAAAAAGCCTTTTTAATCATATTCTGTTGGTAAACTTCCTTACCTCTATATTCTATTTTACTAATGACTCGTGCTTTCTGTTTTTTCCTCAACATGTAGGCCAACCACCTACCTGGTTTATTGGAATTACAAAATGTATTATGTTTAGCATATTGTAAACTAGTTGCCACCTGATCAGCCATTAACATATTAAATTGCCCTCGTAGTATATTTATTGTTTCTTTTACTTTCTTATCTCCTGGATTAGATATAAGTAATTGTTCTTTCTTTTTTATTTCTTCCTCTATCTCTTTACGTTTCTTTTGTTGTTTTAGTCTATATTTATTATTCATATGTATTACAATACCCCTCATATAGGCCTTACTAGCATCCCAGACCATTTCTATAGGAGTACCCTTGTTCATGTTAATAACAAAAAATTCTCTCATTTGTTTTTTAAGCTCCTTTACATTTTCTTCATATCTAAATAAGTTTTCATTCAACCTCCAAGACCTCCTTTCTCCCCTCTCCTGTTCAAATTCAATCCAAACCGGACTATGATCCGTTAAAGTTCTTGGACATATCTTCGTCTTCTTCACCCTGGAAATAAAATCATTTGTGATTAGTATAAAATCAATCCTGGAGAAGGATTGGTGTCTATCAGAAAAAAAAGTAAAATCTTTTTCCTCCAGGTTACGTTCTCTCCAGATACCTCTCAGTTCTATATCTTCCATCATATCAAAAAAAGGTTTAGGTAGTTTTGCACGTGCTGAAGTCTTTGATAAGCTTTTTTTATCTTTCTGCGTATCAATTACTCCATTCCAATCACCCATTAATATAAAAGATTTATAGTCCCACTGTATTATTTTAGTATGTAAAAATTTATAAAACTTGTCTTGTTGCTGGTTAGGGGCATATATTCCAATAAGAAGCATTTTTCCAGACTGTGTCAATAATTCAATTACAATATATCTTCCTTGATCATCTGCCTCAATTAGATTAGCTGATAGTCCTTTCCTTACATATATGACTAGTCCATTTTTCTTCTCTGGCGCTGATGCCACAAAATTTGTACCTGATCTTGAATTTATCAAATATTTTTGGTCTGATAATCTAATATGTGTTTCTTGTAAGCAAATAACATCGTTGTTAAATTGTTTCAAGTAGTGAAATACTTTCTTTCTTTTTTGTGGTGAGTTTAGACCATTAACATTCCAAGATAGGAATTTAGTTGCCATCTTTAGCCTTTCGAAGCCTTGTGAGCATCAGCTGAAGCTCCTCCTCCATCTTACTCTTTGGCCTAGCTCCCCCCACTGCTTCTGTTTTTTGGACTTTTTGAGATGATTCTTGTGATTGTTGCCCTTTTGATTGTTGTTGTTGCAATTTATAAGTTGATCGGGTCAGTCGTTGTGCTTTCGGCTCTCCCTTCTTAGGTGGTTCCAAAGCTGGGGGTAAGCCCCCAAAATCCAAATCTTCTTCCATAATAATTCCTCCAGCTGCAGCTGCAGCGTAGGTTTGTATCTGTTTTCCATCTCTTTCTTGTTGTAACATCTCCACCATGAGGGTGGGTATCCAGCCTATAAAACATTTACATAAAAATCTTTTGCCTTCCAAACTGTGTTTAACCAGTATCTTTCTCCTTTATAAGTCACTATTAGACCAGCTGGAACGTCCCATCTGTATGCCACTTGTTGATTTCTCAACTCATTTACCAGAAAGCCAAAGTCTTTCCTGCTTCTCAACATCTTTGGAGGAATCTCTTTCAGAACCACCACCTCCTGCCCAGCCACCTGAACTTTATTCTTGTAAGAAGCTTGTAGAATTTCATTTCTGATCTTCCTAGTTGTAAAGTAGATCACCACATCTCTTGGCAGCTGTCTTTGTTTTGCCAACCAGGAATTAACTGTAAATTTTATCAATTTGGATTGCCACATCTTCTGGTCTTCCTTTAATTATCTGCGCAATAGCATCAGCACAAATGTCTTTTAAATTTTCTTTGCTATTTTCCTTCAGGCTTCTCAATCTCAGAGCACACTCCATAGATCTGTATTGTAACATTACCAATTCATCATCCACTTTCTCTGTTCTAGTCATGACATCACCCATTTTGCTTTCCAAATTTAAGTTGGCTTCATTAATTTCTTCAACTTTCCCATCAAGCTGAATAACAAGATTTGAGAGTCCTGATACAGCAAAAACAATATCATCTCTTATTTTATCGTGCTCCTTTGCAACTGCTCCCTTGATCGAGCTCAATCTTCCTCAATTTTCTTAAATTTCCCTTCAACAAGTAATGTTAAATTGTTCATTGCTTCTCTCATTGCTGTTGCTTGATTATTCATGGCTTCTTTCATAGCTTCCTTAAAATCATTAAGTGCTGCATCTTGACTCTCGCTCTGGCTCTGTGTATCAGCCGGAAGCTGTGCTTTCTGTGTCACCACTGACACAACTGGAGAGCCTCCCCCTCCTTTAATAACTCCTGGTTTCACTTGTCTAGAAGCCATTTTTTTCTTTCTTCCCCCCCCCTCTTTTCTTTAAAAGCAACAAAGTCCTTAAAGATGTTAATTTATAGTCTCTAATTTGCCAGACAGAGTAGTTTTTTTTTCTCTTCCCTCCGCACTCTCAGTTCCCAGCAGTTAATAGGCAGCTAATCCACTCTCCCAGCGCAAAGTTCTCAAGCACTTTCGTTTTTGGCTTTCACTTTCAAAGCTCTAACAAAGACGCCATCTTCCGCCTCCAACTCAAGATTCAAATTGAAACAAAGTAACTTCGGAGTTAAGCTCTGTACTTTTAAGGCTTGTTCTCCTGTTTTCCGCTCTGCCTGCGCTTGGGATCAATCAAACTCACTTTTAAAAGCAGGATCGGATCGCGGCTTCTCGTCCTGCTTTTGCAGAGTCGTCCTGGCTCCAGAGCTTCTTGGCGGGCTGACTGAGGAGCTCTCACCCTCCAAGCCTCTGGGAATGATCCAAAGGACTTTCGGGGGGCTCTACTCTCGCCCACCAGCTCTCCTCTCCTTCTTTTCCCAAAGGAGAGTTTTTCAGCCGCTAGACAGCCGATTTGCACTGTCAAAGCAGCTTTTACGGAGACGCAGGGCTGGCGGTCATAAATGACCGTCCACGGAGCCTGTGGTGCCAACCGGAAGTCTCTAATGATAGTGTCTTTCTTATTCTCACATTTAAGTCTCCAGTAATCATTTCCAAGATTTTGGGAATGTATTATAATTCCTTTCGTCAGCAGGTGGCACTTTTATTTTAAATTTCAATGTTAACCAATTTTTCCAGTTTTCTACAATGTAAAAATCAAGTTAATTTTTTAACTAGATAATTCCAGCATTTCAAAATGCCTATCCAAAACAACATCTGTCCAATTTAAAAATCCAATTTTCTGTATTTTTAACGATTTTTTTGCCTTTTCCCCTTTACTTTTTTTTCCCTTCAGTTTTAATTTTTTCCTCAGAGTGTTAAGTCGCTGCTGCTTTAAAAATAGTTATGAGCCTCTCTTTTCCTGGATATTCTTTTGGGGTTAAAATTTGAATAAAAGGATTCTACTCACCCAGTTCCAGGCCCTGTTCACCAACTCTGCTCCAGCACAATTCTTAGATGTTCCTTGGCTTTGTAGCAGCCATCTTAGACTGCCTCTTCTCCTTGCTGTGGCATAGAGGGAAAAGCCCCGGGGTTCAGCAGGAGAGTTGTGATCTCTCCTGCGACCTCTCAGAGCGCCCCTCCTTAGCTTCGTCACCCCTACAAGGTGGCTTTGGCTCCTTTCAGAGCCCACAAACAGGGAGAAGCACAGGAACAGAGAGCTTTGTTTCTTGTGACTGGTAGTGCCATGACGTGAGCAGGAAGACCCTATTTGCCATAGGTTCTTAATGCAGGAAAATCTGTACACTATAACATTAATCATGAATTAATTCTTGTTATCAATGATCAATCATAGCTAGCAATAGTTTGTATTCATTGATGTTAAAGGTTTTATTCTGATGATCATTTAAAAACCTAAATTAAATAGCTTTCCACTTAATATGTGAGATAATATCTTGGTTGTTATAGAACAATACCTACAAAATGTAAATAAGCATTCTACCTTATGGCACAAGTCATTCTTTTAAGTGCTGCAGCATAAAACTTGACAGCGTTGTAGGTTATGCAAGATTAGTATCTGCAAACAGCAGGGAGGTATAAAATTGTCCTTTGCATCCTGGGGATTAAGCAGTAACACTGAGATCTGGCCAGTATGAATGTCTCTGTAAGGAGCCAGGTTGGTATAGTGGTTAAGGTGTTGCCCTAGAAACCAGGATATTGTAAATTCTAGTCCTTCTTTAAGCATGAAAACCATCTGAGTCGCTTTGGGCCAGTCGGTCTCTCTCAGCTCAGTCCATCTCACAAGGTTTTTGTGGGAAAAATAGGAGAAAGAAGTATTATCTGTGTCTGCTGCCTTGAGTTACTTATAAAATAATAAATATTTTATAATTTTTAAAAAATCAAATAAATAAATAAATAAAGCACTGGAGGAGTACATGCTCTGTTGTTTCTAAATGTCCAGAGTCACAGGAGCCCTGTCTATCCAGCTCAAATGGATTCTTTTGCCAGCTCAAAGATTCTTTTGAGTCTAGATACTTGGAGGTTGCTGAAACATCCCAGGAAAGGCACACTACCTGTTCGATTCATTGGCAGTAAAGTTTGGAGATCTGGTTAGGTCCACTTGATGCTCTGTGTCAACAAACTACTTAGAATAAAGTAATCTTGTCCATAGATCCATTTATATTCTCTTTTTTCTGTCTTTATAGGTTAGTTATTATTTTCCATTGAAGACTTTGTGGAGATCATTTTTTGCTGCTTTGGTGGCTGCGTTTGTTTTGAGATCCATCAATCCTTTTGGAAACAGTCGCCTGGTTCTTTTCTATGTTGAATATCACACTCCATGGTATCTATTTGAACTATTGCCCTTCATCCTTCTGGGTGTATTTGGTGGACTGTGGGGAGCATTTTTCATCCGTGCCAACATTGCTTGGTGCCGTCGACGGAAATCAACCAAATTTGGAAAGTATCCAGTTCTTGAGGTTATTATTGTAGCAGCAATAACAGCTGTCATTGCTTTTCCAAACCCCTATACCAGAGTCAACACCAGTGAACTAATTAAAGAACTTTTCACAGACTGTGGGCCTTTGGAGTCATCCTCCCTTTGTGATTATCGAAATGACATGAATGTCAGTAAAATAGTGGATGACATTCCTGACCGTCCAGCAGGCACTGGAGTATATTCAGCAATATGGCAGCTGTGCTTAGCTCTTATATTTAAGATTATAATGACAGTCTTCACTTTTGGTATTAAGGTAAGATGAAACAAACTTTTCTCCATTGTTTTGGTCTCTCATTTTTCTTTCTGCAGTGCTCTAATTAGTTCTCCATCTCTCTACTGGCAATTTAACAGAACTAATTTATTTCCATAAGATAAATTGTTTACAGGTAGCCCTTGACTTATGACCATTATTGAGCCCAAAATTTATGTTGTTAAGTGAAACATTTAAGTGAGTTTTGCCCCATTTTGTAACCTTTTTTTGCCACACTTATTAAGTGAATTAAGTGAACAGTTGATAAATTAGTAACCCAGTTATTAAGTGAATCTGGTTTCCCAATGACTTTGCCTGTCAAAAGGTTGCAAAAGGTGATCATATGACCTTGGGACACAGCAACGGTCATAAATATGAACCAATTGCCAGGCATCTGATTATATGATATGGGGATACTGCAAAGATGGTAACTCTGGAAAACAGTCATAAGTCACATTTTTCAGTCCTGTTTTAACTTTGAATGATAACTAAATGTTAACATGCTTGTGAAGAAGACACAGAAGAGGCTGTACTTCCTGAGAATGCTCAGGAAGATAAATCTATCTCAGCATCTACTTCTGTATCGCAGCACCATTGAGAGTGTCCTGACATACAGAATTCTTGCATGGTATGGGAGCAACTCTGTAGCAGACAAAAAACCTCTACAGAAAATCATTAAAAACTGCCCAGAATATTATCGGACTCCAGCTACCAGCCCTGGATGACATCATTGAATCTCGCTGTTTGAGGAAGTTGCATAACATTCTCAGAGATTCATCCCATCCTGCTTACAATTTTTTTGGGCTGTTGCCTTCTGGCAGAAGATACAGAACAATTAAAACTCAGACCACATGTTTTCTGAATAGTTTTTATCCCAGAGCTATAATTGCACTCAACAATGAACTAAAGGGCCACCATCAGTGAGCTGTTGGATAGTATTATTTGGGTGGTTTAGGGGTGGAGAATTGTGGTGGGTGGGAGTGTGTTTGGGGATTGTTATGTGTGTTGGACCTGGTCTTTGGGTGTTAAGTGAATTTCATTGTATGGGTATACTGTGTATAAATGTACAATGACAATAAAGTTGTTGTTGTTGTTGTTGTTAAATGAACTGTTGTAAGCCAAGAACTATCTGTATTGCTTTGAAATAATGTATTTTTGGATAAGTTGATGTAAGATTTCAGGGTCTTGTGCACTCTTCACTCATGCTTGTATAGTACTACTAGGGTTCAACCCTTTATATTTATTTAGCAGCATATTCCAGCTAGCTGTATGATGAATGAGCACAGTCAAGACTCTAAAAGTTAAAGGATAATACTGGATAAAAAGCTTATTCTGATTTCGGTCGTATAATTCTAAAATTCTGTCTCTTAACAGAAATGCCAAAGAAACAGGGCTTTGTCATCTTATTTACTGGTTCCCTGATTGTTTCATCTCCAAGCCAGTTTTTAATTTCAGACTAACATTATTTTTAATTTCTTAAATTTTTAAAAATTATTGTCAGTCCACGTCGTCGGGGCTGTCATTCCGGTGGGAACGAAGGGAGACAGAGTGTGCAGCTCATGTTCCTGCCTGGATATCTTGCCTTGCCATCACTTGCCTCCTCCTGCATACAGACAGTGGAATCCTCTTCCTTCAGCTGTTCACAGGGCCTCCAGCTGAGGGCGGATAGGACTGCACTTGCGTAGATGAGGTGCCGGCTGCGTTAGCCAGCATTAATGGAGGCTTACCAGACCTATCCCGATTGGAACAGCTCCAACGAACCAGGACTAATTGCACTGAATTACTGGCCAGAGGAAGGCAGCTGGAGCCCTCCAATCAGCACAGGGATTTTGGGTGGAATCTGGGGGAGGAGTAGCGCTAAGTTTAAAACGATAAGGTTAGAGCTGACAATATTTCACTGTAATTTCACCGGGTGATTGTTGGAGCGTGCCGAATTTAGGAAGATTAAAACTTTAGAACAACATCCACCCTGTTGTCTGTGATTTATTTTCTTATCCTGATTCGGAACCTGACAATTATTTTGTCTTTGTAGAAAGTTTGCTTCCAGACAGTATGGTGGAAAACATGCTATGTTAATGTGCTGATTCTATTACGCTGAAAAAGCATATTGCTAGGATGTTCACATACACAATGTCTGAGGCACTGCCACTGAGGTATGTGAGGGAGATAAATATGCATGTATAGGAAACGATGAGTCGATATGGCAAGAATTACTGGTGACAATAGTTTTTACAGACTATTCAAGTCTTTTATAGGCTATTTGTCTCTGCTTGCATTGCATGTTTCTGATTCTCTTCTTCAGAAATGATTGTTCAAATGTGGCTTGTAGGTATTCTGTTTCTGAATTCTTTATACAAGCAAATTCTTCCATAGTCTTTTCAAAAATCTGAAAAAGAAGATACTCATTCTTCTAAGTCACAATCTTCCTTGACATTTTGTTGTTTTAGGTTCCATCAGGCTTGTTCATACCCAGTATGGCCATTGGAGCAATAGCTGGTAGAATTGTTGGAATTGCTGTGGAACAATTGGCTTATTATCATCACGACTGGTTTATCTTCAAGCAGTGGTGTGAAGTTGGAGCAGATTGCATAACTCCGGGACTCTACGCTATGGTTGGTGCTGCTGCATGCTTAGGTAATTATTAACAGCCAATGGTCAGCCAATTTTACGTTACAAGTGGATACAAATATTTGACCTGATTGTTGTCATACAAAAACATTTAACTATAGAAAACTATAATGGTATGTGTACCAAAAAATAATTGCCATTGTGAGTTGACCAGTCACAACTACAAGTAGTCCTTGACTTACATTGAGTGACCGGTCGAAATTACAATGGTACTGAAAAAATTGACTTACGACCATTTTCACACTTATGACTGTTCCAGCATCCCCATGGTCATGTGATTAAAATTCAGATGGTTGACAACTGATTCATATTTATGACATTTGCAGTGCCTTGGGAGTCATGTGATCAGCTTCTGTGACCTGATAAGCAAAGTCAATGGGGAAAGTAGATTCACTTAACAACCGTGTTGCTAATGTAACAACTGCAGCGATTCATTTAACAACTATGGCAAGAAAGGACGTGAAATGGGGCAAAACTCACGTAACAAATGTTTTACTTAGTGACAGAAATTTTAGCCTCAATTGTGGTCGTAAGTCAAGAACTACCAGTATTCCTTTACCTTTACACCAGCTCGAGAAGTTGTTACTTCATATACTTTTTAGAGCCTTGGATATTCCTTGCCATTCCATTTACTTTTTTTTTTTTTTTAAAGAAGTGGTATGCTGTACAGTAGTCACTTACCAAGTACAGCCCAGAAGCAGGTTGGAAATAAAGTTGAAGCTTTAAGCTAATGCTTGGCAGCATGCTATCTGCATGCCTAATTCTTTTTAAATATTGGAATCTTGAAAAAAATAAAGCAAATTAATAATTATCCATTAGGAGCAAGAAAGATCCCTATAAACCTCAGAGGTGGTATATTTGAAACCTAGATTTAGCAATTTCCTCAAGTTTTACAGTGCAAATCTAAGCATAATATAAGTAATTCAACAAAATTACTTTGCTCCTTGTTAAAGGTTTGTCAGATATGGTTGCTTTGAGCACCTCTTAGGATCTTTTAGAAATGTAAGATTTGACAGAGTTCTTTATTAAAATATTTGTAGAGCTATACTAAGTGTGTGTATAGAAGAAGCTCAGTGGAATTTTCTCACAAATAAGCACTGGCAGGGTTGCGATTTAATTTTGACCCCACAATTAAATGGCAGTATAGTACTTAACCATCTTCCTTGCATGTTTCTCTTGTTGTTGTTGTTAATTTGTTTAGCTGCTGTCTCTGAGGCATAATTTGGTAGTTGATACCTAGAAATTTTGATGCATTTCACAGCATGCCGATTAAGCCATTTTTATTTTTATTTTCCCTTCCAGGTGGAGTGACAAGGATGACTGTATCTCTAGTGGTTATTGTGTTTGAGTTAACAGGGGGACTAGAGTATATTGTACCTCTTATGGCTGCAGTAATGACGAGCAAATGGGTTGGAGATGCTTTTGGCAGAGAAGGCATCTATGAAGCACACATACGTCTGAATGGATATCCTTTCTTGGATGCTAAGGAAGAATTTACTCATACAACCCTGGCTGCTGATGTCATGAGACCTCGAAGAAATGATGCTCCATTGGCAGTATTAACACAGGATAATATGACTGTGGATGATATTGAAAATTTGATCAATGAAACTAGCTGTAATGGTTTTCCTGTAATAATGTCAAAAGAATCCCAAAGATTAGTAGGATTTGCGCTAAGGAGAGATTTGACTATTGCAATAGGTAATTGCTTTTCATTAGCTGGAGGATATCTGTTATTTTTCCAAAGAGTAACAGGAAGGCAGTCATAGCAGAAGTACAGAAAGTATACATGACCCTGAGGAAGGAAATGGGGACATGGTATTCAAAGAGCAGATAAGCTTGGTCTCGTGTATTTTGGACGTGTCCTGCATTCCTTCTATTTCCTTACCAAATGGAAAAGAACCTTCAATGAATTATTTTTATAGATAATACACATCTAAATCAAATATACCTATTCTATCATTGCAAAGTTGTTTTAAGGACAGTGTAGGTATATTAGTTCAGATGAAATGCTTAGTAGATCTTTTGCCATACAGAATTCTGAATAGAACATAAGAATTTCAGAATAGACCCTGGTGAAGTTGTCCTTCTGTGGCCTTGTGATAGCCAAAAGAGATTTAATACATTTTAAGGTTAAGATATCTATATAGTAACCAGATAGTTGTAGGCATTTCTTACTTACAAGACCTTCTTTGAAAGATTGGGACTTCCTTTTTATAAAAGATTGTTGCTATGGCCACATTGTCATATGAGTTACTCCTCGCTGGGATTCTGTGTAGAAGCAGCTTTGTTTCCATTGCTTTTCTTGATGTGAACAATGCTGCTATATTAATGTGTCTGGAGAGCTGAAACTGAATCTGTGTAAGGTAAAATTGCATCTGATTGGAATCTCACAAAAACCTCAAAATCTCAGCTTCTCCAGGAAAGTGCTCCTGATGGTTATGAGCATGCAATTCGGCATTTAAATTGCATAAAATGCATTTAAGTTCGCCTGATCCACCAGTTGCGACCCTTTCTGGACCGCGACGCCTTCCGCACAGTCACGCCCTTGTCACCTCCCGACTGGATATACTGCAATGCTCTCTACATGGGGCTCCCCTTGAAAAGCACCCAGAGGCTCCAGCTGGTCCAGAATGCGGCCGCGCGGGTGGTTATGGGCGCAACTCGTTGTGCCCACATGACAGGGCGGTATAGAAATAAAATTAATAAATAAATAATAAATAAATATCCAAGACCTGGAAATCCAACAGAACTAGCAGGTCCTAAAATAATCCTTCTCAGCAGCCAAACCCCTTTTATAAACCATTGAGAGACTACAGTTTATAATTATTTCTAAATTACAAAGAGCACTAACTTCAACATGCTTTAACACTCTGCACACAGTAGTTTTGGAGGGCCAATACAAAAAAGTCCCATGTTGGCTAAGATTGTGCTTATAAGCCATTGCTAAGCAAAGCAGTTATTAAATGAGTCATGTCTGATTTTACAACCTTTTTTTTTTTTTTTTTTTTTTGCCAAGGTTCAACAAATCGCCATAGTTGCTAAGTCAATCATATCATTGTTAAGTGAATCTGGCATTCCCCATTGACTTTGCTTGTTGGAAGCCATCCACAAAGGTTACAAATGGCAGCGATGGGTCCCAGGATGCTGCAACCATTGTAAATATATGCTGGTTGCCAAACACCAAATTTTGATCACAGGATGGGGGATGCTGGAACAGTTGTATGGGCAAGGACTGGTCTTAGGTCATTTTTTTCAGTGCCATTTTAACTGCTTAGTTGTTAAACAGTTAAAGAGTTAATAAGTCAAGAACTATCTGTACAGATACAGGTAAGACCTGCCTTATTACTTCTTACATGGTAAAATATCCTGGAAATTCTTTTGTTGTTTTTTTTTAATGAAGAATATGATTCATTATTTTGAACATAGATACATTTTATTATCCTGCCAGTAAAATTGGGCACATTTATTATATATTGACAAACCACCATCAATTGTAATATTTTATCTTGTTTTGTTTATGCTCTATTTTTGTGTTCATTTTTTAAATTCTGGTTAGTGACCATAATAAAATAAAAATATTCATTAACCCATTGGAACTTAGCCAATTAAAACCTCTGGAGACACAGATTTAATCCTGAATTACCTCCTAAATTAGTTGTTCCATCTGTATATGTAGGTGGAGTCATAGTAGGGAGTTAGCTGTGGGGGTATCTGGATGAGAGGCTATTTCATTTTATTAGTGCAAGTGCAATTCGCTTCCCTTAATCTTAGCTTAACTATTCATAATATTTAAAGCCTCAAATCCCCGTTATTTATTAGATCAGATCTGTGAATCTACAAAATATAAAGAATTTCTAGAGCCTTCTTTGGACTGCTGCTGATCTTAGATACTGGTCCAAGTTAGATTTCTTTCAGAAGGCTTTCTTCTCTGTTAATGTTTTCCAATTTGGTATTTCTAGTGTTTTAAAATATTGTGCAATTTAGGATTATTCTTAATTAGGCCACCTTGGAGATTTAGTTGGAAGGAGGCATTCAGTACATTCTTATTTAACTTGTATTTTTTCCTAATACTTCACAAGTTTTTCATGCTTCCCCTTTATAAAGCCAATTGCAGTACAGCTACTAACCAGAGTAACATATCTCTCTGCCTCTCCTGTAATAGTATTTCTTAGGACAGCTTCACTCTTTGATAATACCAAGACTTTGATAATAACAACATTGCTTTTTAATTTGGGGAAAATATGACTAATTTTTTTAAAAAATCTGAATTTCAGATGGATTTATTTGTGATTATCTATTGTTCAAATTTATCTGCATATCTCTTATAGAAACACTTAAAGCATTCTATTCAGTTTCTCAAAATTGAATTCTCAAAATTGATGTTTTCCAATTTGGTATTTATAATATAATTTAGGATTATTCTTAATTAGGCCACCTTGGAGATTTAGTTGGAAGGAGGCTGAGACCAGATAGATATATAGATACAGTGCAAGTGTTATCAATAGACTAGCAAGAGAAAGGAGCTGCTGAAAAGATAGCAGGAAAAAAAACTCATGAAAAGGGAAAGGAAGGGAAGGATCATTCACTAAAGAAGCAGATTGTTATTGGGGCTATTATTTATCATATCGTTTAAAGCCCTTGACTTTCCCATGCGTACCCATTTCTCATGGGTACATACAGATAGAATTCCTAGGGAGAGAATCATTGCATGGCCTGATATACTATCAAATTTTTGATGTTTTTAATCACATCAGTTAGCTACCCAACTATTCCATTTCTTTACACATATTTACAGTGGGAATATGAAATATATCCATATATGGGTGTTCAGAAGAGAAAATTAATTTGAAATAATAATACACACATGAAGCAATTGGCTGAAATCTAGCAATACTTTGCTTTTTTTAAAAAAAATCCAATCCTTCATACTGATTTTTCTTTTTTGTTCTTGTTGAAGAAAGTGCCAGAAAGAAACAAGAAGGCATTGTTGGCAGTTCCAGAGTCTGTTTTGCCCAGCATACCTTATCACTTTCAGCAGAAAGTCCTCGACCTCTGAAGCTTAGGAGCATTCTTGATATGAGCCCTTTTACAGTTACGGATCACACACCAATGGAGATTGTGGTGGACATATTCCGCAAACTGGGCCTAAGGCAATGTCTTGTAACACACAATGGGTGAGTTCTTTATTGAAGAAAATGTCTTGCGTACCCTGCCAAGATTTTGTTTTTCCCAGATTGTTTAATGGTTCTTTCAGACTTTGTTAAAAATGTTAGTCTTGCAGATTGTATTTGCTCCACCCATAACTTTATTTTTCAAGTAAAAATAAAAAACTAGAAGACCTCCAAGTTCCCTTTCAACTCTATTATTCTGTTTCTATGTAAGCGGTCCCCAATCTTTCCATCTTGGTGAACTGGGCCGGCGTGGGGGTCGGTGTGAGTAGCAGGCATGGGCAAGCGCCCCTCTGCTCACGCGAATTGTGCTTTATTCATGAGTGGAGAGCTTGCACACAAAACTCCACTTGCATGCAAAGCTCCACTCAGATGAGTGGAGAGTGCTCAAGCATGAAGCTCCACTCACAAGCGGAGAGTGCTTGTACACAAAGCTCCATTTGCGTGAATGGAGCTTCATGCACAAGCACAAGTGCCCGCCACATAAGTGCTGTCCGCTTTTGTGAGTGGAGGTTCGTGTGCAAGCACAAGGGCCCACCGCTTGCGTGAGTGCAGCTTCACATCCACGGACTTTCTTGCCGCTTATGCGAGTGGAGCTTCACACGCACGCTTGCCCATCACTTGTACGGCCTGGTTTCAAACAAGCTGCAACCTGGCAGTGGCCATTCCTGTTCTATATAATTTCTTGGAACTTTCTTGAATCTCTTAGTCAGCTTTTAAAAGCAAGTAAGCTACTGTGATGTTTATTGAGTTTTCCTTATAGTTTGGAATATATTAGATTGCATTATCATATTAAGTTCATCGGAAACTTGATCATTCTTCTAGTGTATATTTAAATAGATAACTGTTTACAATTGTAAAATTACAATACATTTGAAACTATTTTTGTTCTGCATCATTTTATTTAAAAGATACTAAAAAGCCAGTATCGTAAAGTAAAATGTTGGAATATAATCAGTTAAGTCTAGGTTCAAGTTTCTACTCAGTCAGGGAAGTCACTATGTATTTGGAGGTAGCTATTCATATCAATCTCTCTCCCAGGCTGTGGTGATGAGGATAAATTGTGGAGACAAGTGTGGTTACCAAGGTTGAGCTTCTGCAATCTTTTTTTCTGTCAAAAACCACTTAATTTCTTAGGGTCAGTATGATTGTTATCACTAAGGTGAAATAACTCATCATTGGGGCTAGAGTAAAAATGGTCATTGAGCCATTTACTATTCTTATTTTGACAAGTGTCTCCCCATTCCCTGCAAACTGCCATTTTTTATTTCTTATTTTCTACTTTTCTACACTGCGTAGTCTACACAGAATATTTTTGAAATTTACCAAGCATTTCAAATGCGCCTACATCTACAGGTTGGCCTTCCATCCCTTGGAAGATATCCACCTCTCCTGTGTGATTTTTAAAAAGCCATTGTTTCCAGTTTAATACTTCCAGATGTTGGACTACACATTCCAACCAGCTATTGGCCACAATGGGTTGAATTGAGCTTATACCAAACTTGCAGTCTCTGCAAATCTATTAGAAATGTACATGGCTGTTTTTTTTAAAAAAAGTTTGGTTGTCCTTTTACTTTATTTTTTAAACATTGTTTTCTAAAAAGAAAACCTTATTGAGACACGCCCCCCCAAATAGGACTGATTTCAAAACTCCATGGTGAGTTTCCAGTTTTGATACCTGTTCCTGATTTATTTCGTTGCTGAGTATTTCCAGATTTCTGCTTTCTATCCTAAGATTAGTCTTTTACCTAAAGATGCAAGACCATAATCTGCCAGTCATTTCTATCCTAAAGCTGTGACAGAGGAGGAAATTTGTTGAACATTGTAAATCATCTTCCATGTCTTTCATATATAGAAATAAAGCATCGGTTAAATGTTGTGTTTATCTGTGTAGCTTTTTTTGATATGATTCCATGCAGATAGATACCTAGAAAGCATTTCTATTGACAGGTCTCTCTCTGATCATCAGTGCATCAGATTGTAATTACATTTTTTGAATAATTTTTTTTAATTTTTTCAGACACATAAATATACAAAATATCTTTTCAGAACGAGCCATTGATCCGGTCATAAATAGGTACAATTACTAATTCCTCTTTAACAAAAGCTTTCCCCAAATCCCCACTAATAACCATCTTTTTTTAAAAAAAGGCAAAAAAAGAAAAAAATTATCCAATTTATATTATTTTACACAAATCAATTATCTTTCTATTATTTCACCACAAATCTTAATTTTCAAATAACACAACTTAATATTCTCTAACATTATTGCCATAAATTCTATCTAATAAAAAAATTCTTAAAACCTATTACACTGATCTTAAAATATTTAATTCAATATCATTTCAATTTCTTTTCCTTTTAATATGGATGGATATATCTTAAAAATATAAATCATCAAAGTATTTACACAGTATTTTAACTATTAGCATTTATCATCTTCATTTTACTATTTATCTCAACTTAACCCTTTTAATCACAACATAATCATCTCATTGTTAATATTAATTCCAGTATGGTCATCTTTATTATAAAAGTTTATCCCAGTATAAAATCTTCATCTTAATCATCTTCTTTTGGCTGTTAATCATAGCATAAGCATCTTAAGTTTTACTGTTACACAGTATAATCATCATTTTTACTGTCAATCCCAGCATAATTATGTTTATCTTTACTGTTATACCCAGTATAATCATCTTATTTTACTGTCAAACCCAGCATGATTGTCTTAATTTTTACTGTTATACTCAGTAAAATCATCTTTGTTTTGCTGTCTATCCCAGCATAATCACCCTTTTTTTTAATTTTACCATCCATCTATACATTACTTATTCATGTTCAATCACATTATCATTATCATCTCTGTAAGAATTTAACATTGAGGCTTAGTTCTTACTCCAAACACATCCTTATGTAAATTAATAGATTTCTGTTAGTATATTCTGTTCCTCTCATATTCTAACTTTCTTCTTTATTTCAATTTTTTATAAGCTATATCAAATTCTTCTCATATTCATATTCATTTTTATTCATCTATAAAAACCTCCTTTTTATTATTACTGTCCATCTATACATTGCTTTATTTTTAATCACATTGTTTCTACTTTTTTCCAGCCGTGTGTGTATCATTCCTCATTTCCTTGTCTGTTAGCATATATTTCATTTCAACTTCAATGTTCACAATTTAATTCTCCATGTGTCAATTTAGTTCTTTTTCATACTTCTATTTCAAGCAAATCACATCAATTTTCTTCTTTTGTTCCTGTGCCATTTGACTTCTTTTGTTCCTGTGCCAATTAGTCCGATTGTAAGAGTTCCATTATATTTTCCCTTATTTTTTCCCCCCAAAGTCAAGCTGCCTGCAGACAAAGAAAAAACAGCTCCACCGCCAAAATCCCACAGTTGTTATCTGTAATATTCACAATGTTCCCAAACAAGGAGCAGGTTACAATGTTTCTTTTTAAACCAGAAGGTGTCACTCTACAATCCACAATTTTCTTTAGTCATGCAAATCGCCATTTTGTTTCAATTATATAGCGTTCCAGCTTGATTCTCTCCTTCTGATAATAATAATAATAATTCTTCTTTTTCTTCTTTTCTTTAAAATCCAATAAAAATTTAAAGCTTGTTCAATTTTGAACCAAGTCTCAATGTTTATTTTTCCAATTTAGTCTATTCAAATATCAATTTTCAGTCGGGTCTTTTTCTTTTCTTTTAAAAATTTCATCTTAAAATCTTCTATGCCCCATAGCTCCTCAGCCGCTGTTTTAAGGCTAGGGGTCTAACAAATAAAAAATAACCATTACTCCAAACGTTGTTTCAAGCCTGGGTTGGTTGTCACTCACCCGGCTTCAAAGAGCATCATTCTTTTCCGCTTTCCTCCTGCACATCACTTGCCCGGCTTGTCCCAGCTTCGTGGCAGCTGCTATGGCTTCCACACCCCCCACCCCGACTTGCAGAGAGATCCCTCTGACCTCCGAGGAATTTGCCAGTTCCTCTTGGTCGTCCGAGGCGCCTCTCTTCCATCCTCGTCCCTGCAGGACGGTTCCGGTCCTGCAGACCCATTGGCGGCAGTTCGGCAGTCGGGGTTTTTGTGGGGCTCGTCAGAGCCCGCTATTTCCCCGACTGTCTCGCCGCGACGTCAAACCGGAAGTCAGATTGTAATTACATTCTTCACATATTAGGCCCAGTGTTACGTTGTTTTCCAGTCAATGTGATTGAGCTCCAGTTATGGGGTGAGGATATAAAATATTATAATGAGTCGAAATAGCGTTTTAGAAATTTGAAGTGATCACATAAAGTTAGTATAGTAAGATATATAGACAAAATAAAAGTTCATAATTATTTTGGAAAGTAATAAACTAAGTAAAAAGGCCACCCTAGGTAACCAAAATATTATTTTAATGTTTTAGTGAATGAATTTTTATGGACAAAAATAGTTAGCCTGCAGATATAGCATTTATGTTAATTTAATAACTTTAACTTTGTAGTATTCTTTGCATTTGATAATGTCAACAGTAACCAGATTTCATTCTCTTCAATTTGAGAGGCAAGCTCAGTTGGTAAACTCGTTAGAAATACAATACTTGAGTATACCACTATCAATGCAACAGTTCTAGCAGTTTTCTGTTTCTGTTAGGACACTTCCCTAGAGAAAGAGTTGAAAATGTGATACAGTAAAATATATACGTGTCCAAAAAAAATCTAATTAATTTTCTGTTTTAAAAAATTAACAGTAGATTTTGGTTCAGTTCCATGATTTTCAAATATTTCTTACATTATCAAGGAAATAAAATACTGCACTATACTTGAAAGAAAAAATAGTTTCTTTGTGCAGCATTTTACCAATACCACTTCTTCATTAAACAATAATATACAGTATATATATGTGTGTGTGTGTGTGTGTGCGTGCACACGGATGTGTGTGTACAAACACACACACACACACACACACACACTGTTGCCTGGCATCTCTTGGATGACTGAGGCACCTTACAACTTCAACAAATGACTATATCATCTCTGTCCGTCCGTCCATCCCTCTCTCTATATCTTTGAATTAGTTTTTACTCCTAGCAACTCCTTAAGTCCTGTAGTTTTCTTGGCAATGTTTTTCAGAAATGATTAGCTATTGCCTCCTTCCTGTGATTCACCCAAGATCACCCAATTAGCTTTGTGCCTAAGGTGAGACTAGAATTTACGGTCCCCCAGTTTCTACTACATAAAACATGCTCAGTTTTATTACACATATTATAAAATTACTTTATAGTAGAGAGTTTAAAACTTATTTCTCTCTCTGTATGATTTGTAAGAAAAATTTAGAAGTAACTTAAGCAGGATTTCCAGGAATCAGGATGTGGAACTTTGTAATCATATATCACAAATGAAGGCAAAAAATATATGTGTCCCAGGATAATTTTGCAGGATCCAACCTGGGTCGGTCACAGGGACCAGAATGGTGAGAGAGAAATTCCCTGAGGATGGGCTCCAGCATGAGTCCAAAAGCCTGGAAAACTAAACCTCTGGTCCTGGTGATTGACCCCAAATTAGATATGTAATTCTGCCAACTGTCTTCCTTTGTCATGACTCCCTGATTTTGATCCTAGATGGCACTGATAAAACCTCAACATATTCTTCCCTTCTCATGTTAAAAATAATTCAAAATAAATGTATTAATATGCAATTCACTATATTCTAAATGCAGAAATCAAGCGAAATGGTTCTGCATTTAAATTTAAATGCATATTTAAAATCTTTCATATGATTTGAATCCAGAAAAAGCTGGATAAAATGCATAGCATCTGATATTTGTAAAAAGCTCAGAATTCCTATCTGCAGAAATATTTAAGCTCATTCTTGCATTTCATTTTTACAGCCTTAGGAAACTGGAGGTTTTAGTGACAGCAGTAAATGCCTAACCAGTGTTCATCATGTTTAAATTCATTCTTGTTTTAAGTCCTCACCGTAAATTTTACATCTTGTGAAAGAGATGTTGACCGCAAAGATTTTCATTTCACTGTTTTCATTACTACCAATTCTGCAATCCATGTTTTCATTTCATTTCATTTTTTTTCACACACAGTTATTAGCATAACATGATCTGTTTCAGGATTGTCTTGGGAATCATCACAAAGAAGAACATATTAGAGCATCTCGAGCAACTAAAGCAGCACGTCGAACCCTTGGTGATTAGATATATCAGATCTCATTTGACACTTTAGACATCAGGAAGCATGAAACTTGTGAATTGTTCAGTGTTCTATTATAACATCTGGACAAAAAATCATATACAATTCTAAAAGCTTTTAAATTAAAATATCATGTGAATTTGAAACATAATATTTAACATCCATTTGTTGGAAACATGCTGAATAAAATAGGACCTAAGTAGTATTTTAGCAATCTTGGTGCTAGAAATTCTAGTATTCTCACATAGGTTAGCATACATCTTTTTCTCCCCCTGGTTTTGTGAAATTAGATAAAACCTGCCAAAACTCTTTGATTAGAGTTTTCATTTTTAATTTTAGGTATTACTTAAGCTGCATATGACACTTTAGTCTTGACATCTACAATAGGATATTTTAGATCTTATTTTAGGATTTCCTGTATTTTCTGATCAACACTAATTATATTTATATAATTTTATATTTTAGTTGTCCCTTTTGCTGTATTCTATGACACTTAGCAATTGCTGCTCTGCAATTAAAAAAGTTAAAAATAAACACTGTATTCCAGGTTAACTGCTTACATTCTTATTTAACTTGTATTTTTTCTAATATTTCACAAGTTTTTCATGCCTCCTTTTATAAAGTCAGTTACAGTACAACTACTAACCAGAGTAACATATCTCTCTGCCTCTCCTGTAATAGTATTTCTTAGGACAGCTTCACTCTTCGATAATATCAAGACTTTGATCATAAAAGCATTGCTTTTTAATTTGGGGAAAATATGACTTTTTTTAAAAAAAAAATCTGAATTTCAGGTGATTTGTGATTATTGTTCAAGCTTTTCTGCATATCTCTTATAGAAACATCTAAAGCATTCTATTCAGTTTCTCAAAATTGAATTCTCGAAATTGAATTATCAAGCAATTTTGAGCTTGCCTAGATTCAACTATATTTCATTTTTGTAATGGGATCAATTTCATTTACTCAAATCTTTTTCACCTTTGTTACTTTTTTGTTAGCGTATGATAATCAATAACAAATTATCAGCGGGTGGTAGCTTGGTTATTTCTTAGGTGAAAGTAGGTAATAGTTTAGTGACCATCCTCTTTACTTTCACAGTTTTAATAAAATGATGGTTACTTCCTGTTAAAATGCATTCTTTGAAATAATCAGGCTTTGCTCTTCTGTTCCTATCAACAAAAAGGATTTTGTCTACAAGAAAAATTGATTGACTTTAAATATTGTAGTTAATTAGCCATACTTTGTGTATCTCTTTCTAGGCGCCTCCTTGGCATTATCACAAAAAAAGATATCCTTCGACACATGGCCCAGATGGCAAACCAAGATCCCGCATCAATAATGTTCAACTGAACTCAATAGCTGAGGAGAGAGAGGAAAGTGAAGAGGAGGTTCATTTGTTGAACAGTACAATACTTTAATATAAGGTGCAGTTTTGTGATACAAAAGAAAGGCTGGATTTTTTGAAAAGTAAACTGCTGGAATTTAGGAGTTGATTTAGGAAAATGTGGTTTTACGAAGTAAGAAAGATGGAGAAAACAAAATCTGAAAACCTGCACTGGATGCACTCTGAATCGTTAGATCTGCCATGATAGTGCAGTTGGATGTTATATAATTTATAAGAAGTTCATAAACTCCAGTTTGGGCCTTGCTGCTTTAGCATGGAAGAAATTGATGGTTAGTTCCTGTTTCTGAATCATCTTGAATTGAGCTGTCCTTTGAAAACTGTACGATTTGGGCCATTTTACAACAGATCATTATTGGGTTAATTCATGAAATGTATAGTTATTCCACATTACCTCTTTACATTCCAGAAAAGCATTTCTTTCTCCTGAGCCCCAACTGAGCCTCCTTACAATTGATGCATCTTATTGAAATGGTGGTTTCTCATATTGAGATGTACTGTGACCAGCTGAATTTGTTAACAAGAAGGAAGTATTTCTTGTGCCATTTAAGCTTAAGAGTTTGGATATCATAAAAGTCTTGTGACAGTTTAGATCTTCTGCAAGAAAAACAGATTGAACAGGTTAATAAACCTGTGAAGCATGTTAAACCCTGCAGTTTAGTAGTTGCAAGTTAAACAGCCAAATCTGTTTAAACTATGTTTCTGTTGCAAAATAATAACTTAGGCTTATGCAGTTTTTGTACTATTAAAAATCCTGTTATATACCAATTTTGTGAAATGTAAAGAGAATACTACTATTCTACTAAGAATTGGAACAATTCTGTTTAATTTCTGTTCATTCAGTTTAATTGTGTACCTGATAGCAACTGCATGTTCAAGCACTGGAGAATATTTCCCTAAATGAAGGTCTTTTTGTTTTACATACCTATATCAAATAAAGACAGAAAAATGTTATAATTTGCACGAAATATACATATTATAGTTTTTGTTTCTACAAATTAGGTTATATTAAATATAAATGAGTCATACTATTGATTTTACTTTAATAATGTGATTTTTATATTCCAAAGCCTCCATAAACTTGGCAAGTTTCTAATGGAAGGATTTTTATATTTCTTTGTAACCCATCCTGATACTTGATTACCATAGTTTTAAATTCATTACTGTTTAATTAAGGGACTAGATAATTAATAGGCCCTTATTTGTAAATATTACAGAAATTAAAATGTTTATTTTGAGGAATTTTGAAGTGGTAATAATTGATTTGAAATAGAATTGAGTTACTTGAAAAATTCTGTAATACAAGCCAATAATTGACGGAACAACTGAATTTTACCATCCCTAATAAACTTTTTTTGCATTTTGAATATTCATTTATTAGGGAGAAGTATTGCAAATATTTGATATGAGGTTTTATTTACCTAATAAAACTGATATATTTTATAAAGTTCATGAGTGATGGCCAATTGAAAATTCTAAAGGTTCTACCATCTTAATGGTTATTCAAATATGAATTAGTGATAAAAGTATAGTTGTATTATAAGGTTTGTTTGCATGCTATGATTTCTGTTTTTTGTTTGCCCTTCCTATCTCTATTGATAAGCTTGTTTTGAAAGTAAATATCAAAACTATTATCAAAACTGCACAGGAAGTCACTTTAAGGAGGGCAAACAAAATCGGATGCTTTATTCTATGCATGCAAGTCCTTGTAACAAGAGGTTATTTTTATTGCCAAAGTAAAATAGTCTGTATTTTTTTTCTTCTAAATCATATAATCCAAAGATACTGATCCATGTCTTTGGAAAAAAAATATCTCAAAGGATTATCAGAGTAAAAATCCTGAATCAATACTGCAAACTGCTTTGTTAAACAGCCCAGATAATATTACATGGCTTTTCAGGATGCTTGAGAATGTTTCTCTGCAATAATTAATTTTCATTGTGATTAGGTATTTCAACACCATTTCAGAGAAAATTATACCGGGGGGGCGGGTAAACAATGAATTTTGCACTTGTATACCTCTTACATTTATAAACTACCATTAACAGAATTCAACTTATGGCTAAAACATTTTAGGACTCTTGGGATGCTTCCTCTAAAATTAAACATTTCTTTGTGCTAATCATGCAGATCTAAAATGATTTTTCCTGTAGCATGTTTTTAAAACTTCTGTCTTAAGTTTCAAACTCTCATCTATACACGTAGTTTGCCATAAGCTCTCTACCAAAGTTGCCTATTGTATTAATTTACAGTGCCCTTTGTGATGTGAAGTGATATCAACTCATATCCCAGATGTATTTTAATTTAGTAATATATATATATATATATATATATATATATATATATATATATATATATACACACACATATATATATATAATGATCTAATGCAATGTTTTATGTTCTTACCCAACTTCTTACAAGCACATAAAATGTGCCTCTGCTCATGTGTCTGAAATTAGCATATCTGAGTATTCAACAAAAAGGATAATTACAAACTAATTACAGAGCCTTGTTTATGTTGGAACAGAATGGGATATCTGGGGGAGATTTTTTTTTTCTTGCTTGAACAGTTCAGTTGCTGATTATGACACTTGCACCTGTAATATTTCTAGAGATGTATTAAACATTGATCTTATGTTTTAATTTATACTGGTGTGGTAAAACTGCATTTCATTACAGTAAAATAAAGTTCTATTACTGTGATGATTTCATTAGAAAATGCATTAAATATTTCTGTATGACTGTTTAGATCTTATTTTTTTGCTTTATTTAATTACAGTACTAGTAAGCCATGTCTCCTTATCTGAAAATATGAGATCCTAACAAATAAAATTGAAACTGAAGAATGAAATAGCTTTTCCCACATAACTGCACTGGGCAAATGCAATAAACAAGAAAAACTATGGTAATGATTAAAGTATCTAGCTCTATAGTCATCAGTAGATGTCTATAAAAGTAATGAATGAACCACATTAAATTCAGACTTGTGCCAAGAAAACTGACAGACCCTGAGAAAGTTATAGAATTTGACAATTCACTTTTTCTCATGCTGCCAAATAGTGTTTCCCCAAAAATAAGACCTACCCCAAAAATAACACGCAGCCTGATTTTTTTTCTTGCTCGCATAAGCTCTGCCCCAAAAATAAGCCCTAGTTAAGAGGGTCATCTGGGGGATGGACATAGCCAGCTGACTCGCTCACATCAGGAGGGTGCCTGTGGGGAGAGGAATATTTCTTCACATACACCCTTACCTTCTTTTCTCTCTGAGCAATTGCCACTTGGCTCTTTTGGTGACTGCAGAAGGGGCTGAAAGGGAAGAAGCTGTCTGTTCTTCCCTGGATCGATTTCAGAAGCCGCCATCGCCAACCCTGAGGCCCGACTGCTGGGCCTGCTGCTGCTGGGGGCCAATGGTGCCTAGGCGGGAGCAGCTTCCTATGTTGTCTGTGCGGCTGCTATGCAACCTGCTGCTGCCCTACCTGACCTCGGCTCTGGGCACCACCCTGCTGCTGCTGCTCTCAACGTCCACCAGCCAAGCTCTCGGCATGCACCAACCTCTGCCCACCTTGCCTATTGGCCCTGCTACTACTAGGACACTTCTCTGCCATGGTAGCTGCGGAGCAGCTGCCCGTACTGCTGCTGGCCTCTCAGGGGCTCTTTGCCCTCCTGGCTGCCTTGCTAGGCTGCTTCTGTTCTTGTGGCACCTGCAGGCCAAGCTCTCAATGCACCCTGGCCTCTGCCTGCCATGCCTGCTGGCTCTGCTGCTGCTGGGACACTTCTTGGTCACAGCCAGCGCTGTACTGGCCAACATGCATGCACTGCTTTCGCACTGCCTATTGTGAAGCTTTGTGTCAAGGAAGGTGCGTGCTTTCTCCTTCACTTCTTTCTCGCCCTCCTGCGGCTGCTCCATCTCAGCTTTTGCAGACAAACATTCACCAGGGGTGGAGGCTCCCTTGCGGGGCGCAATCAAACTTCCAACCCAACAGCAGGCCAGGCTGGATGGAAGGCAAGGGGCAGCAGAGCAGCCACAGGTGAGGTAATGCCGAAGGCAGTCAGGGCATATTGGTGTGAATTGTGTTGAAGGTGGGGCTTTTGGGATGGCTCCTGCACTCCCGAAACGGGTGGTACGACCACTGAAGGGGAGAAACTGGCAAAGATGCTTGCGCATCAATCTAACCAGCAGTCCCTCACCGTGCGGGTCTTCCAACTCGCGATGAAAGGAGGCAGATGTGCTGAAAGCTTGGCCTGTGGGTGCCACGAGAACAGCAGGAGCACGCCAGCAGGGTGGCTGAGAGCAGCATGGCCAGGAGGGCAAAGAGCCCCCGTGAGGCCAGTAGCAAGATGGACAGTCACTCTGCAGCCAGTTCAGTGCCCATCACAGCTGAGAAATGTCCCAGGACCAGCAGGCAGGGTAGGCGGAGACCAGGATGTGCCAAGAGTTTAGCTTGTTGCAGCTGCGGGCAAGCAGATGGTGAGATTGAGAGATCAGGCCGGCAGTAGCAAGTCAAATAAAACTGGAAAAAAAAACTTGAGTCATTGCACAGAGCTCATTTTCCTTCTCCCTCTCCTTGAACTGGTCAGTGAGGATGTGCTAGCATTGGCTGTTGCCTGCCCACCCCTTACTTTTTTTCTCCCAACTTTCCTCAGGGTGGAAAAATCCACCTTAATAATCAAAGTCCAAAATCCAAGGCTGACCTGTTCTGATCAGCCAGAGGAAGCCTGCACAGAGTCAAGGTACCTTTGCTTAAAGTTGGGAGAGGAAACCAAAGTCAAGAAGTTGTCCCATTAGGAGCCTCCTGTTCCAGAGTCACAGTGGCAATGTGGCAGATTAGCCTCATGAGGTATCCCCTGAGACAGCAGCTGAGCTGGTGTTAATTGGCTGAGTGAGGCCCACACAGGCCCTTTGTAATATTTGAAACATAATTTTTGTAGTAGTATTGCACAGGCTAACTAAAATGGGGTTTCTTGTACTTTAAATTTGCTTTTTCAAATGTATTGCTAATAATTTGCCATAAGCCTTAACCTTCAGAAAAGCCTCTCTTTCAGAAAACAGTGCTGGCAATAGAGCATTCAATACAATGGTAGATAACAGTTTCATTTTTAGCTGTTCTCAAGCTTCCATGAACAAAGCAAATATTCAAGCTCAATCTTGGGAAGCACTGAGAATGTATCTTACCCACATCCATTTTGATGTTTTTTCTTTGTAAATGGTTTTGTCAGGGTAAATGTCTAATTCTCCCAGGCAGGGGGCTGGCACCTCCCCATATCCCATCATACCCACTTACCTCAGACTCCTCACCTGGTGTATAAAAGGGTCCTACACGTGGGCATCCAGCAGTTCCAGATGTGTACCTGCAAAGACAAGTCAGAGGTCAGTGACCTTTACCCTGAATTGGGCCTAGGAGGACTCCAGGCCTAGAATAAAGAATCAATGAAGAGATACCATTGTCTCCTGTGAGTTATCCATCCAGCATTAACAAATTGGCAGCAGAGGATGGTTACCCATAACTCTAAAAAATGACCGAACAAGCCGCTTACTCTGGTAAGAAGAGCAGAGTAAACACCAGGGCATTCACCAAGAGGATGGCTGTTCAACTGACACCCAAAGGTGCCATGCCAAGAGCCACCCCAGCTGAAAGTGGACAGGACATTGAGCCGGGCCCATTCCTCTGTAAAGAGAGACCACGGGAGGAAGCAGATGATCAGAAGAGCCACGAGAAGAAGACGAACTGAGAATGGCCCTGCTGAAAATGATGGAAGCACCCATCAGCAATGGAGAGCTCATCACAAAACTCCAAAGCCTCCTAGAAACCCATGGAGCAACGATGACACCCAAGAACAGACCCAAGAAGATGCCCGCCCAGTAAGGGATAAGGGATTCCCTCGCAGAGGCCCTGGACATAGAGGGGCTCAGTTTCAGGCCAATTTCCCGGTGGCCATCTTGGAATGGCCAGCAACCAATGGGAAGCCAGGATTTAAACCTAATGGCGTGAAACCACCAAGACCCCAAAACAAATGGGGAGCATCCAGAAAACAACTGCAATAAACAAATCCAAGTAAATCAGAACTTGCCTAGCGTGCTCGAGATAGAGAAAAGAATAGAGACTCTAGCGGCAGCCTTTGGCTCCACATTCAAGCCTCCCGCACCAACAGCAAGCTGCAAGGAAAACCTCGAAGGCCAAGAAGGCACCAGAGTGACCACCGGCTACGAGACACCAACCCGATCACTACAAAAGGGGGCAACGTGCTTCCACGACGAACAAGAAACCCCGACCGCCTATGGAGCAGAACAAAGGCAGGACTCGAACTCACCACCCGCCTCACTAACTACGAGGGATCCAAGAGAAGAAAGACACGCCAGCTACTTACCTGCTCAGCGACGTCTGCCAGGCTTCTCCAACTGACCAGGGGCCAGCACATCTGGATCAGGACCAGCCATCGCCGCCATCGCTGCCGCTGCCGTGCCACTGATCCTCAAAAGTTCTTGACTTAAGACCGCTTCGATCCTGGGCCTCCAGCCATTCTTCGCTGGGGACTACACAGCCCAGCAGCGACTTCCAGGGTCCCACAACGCATCCAGACCCACCAGGGGTGAGTCAAGCACTCCACCAGCAGGCCTAGGCCTAGGCCTGAGAACTGCAGCCATGAGCTCCTCTCCGGACAGCCTCCAACGTGAAATGGGCCTCGCACATGCCCAGATGCCACCTGCAGGAAGAGAAGGGAGGAACATAGAGATAAATCAGAACATAGAGATAAGTCAGTACAGAATAGCATCTACCATTCCCATGCCATATTGTGAGTTCCCTCACTCACAAAACCATGGACAGCTACCCTCCGTAAGTAACCATTCTAACAATTCTGGGGCTTTACCTGTCAACTTTCCCAAACTGCAAATAGATGGAAAAAATATTCTAGAGTGGAGTCAACAGCTGCAAATAGTTTTTATGAAAGAAGACTTACTTTTCCTAATATCAGATCCACCCCAAAACCCTGGACTTTTGAAATTGACTGTAACCACCACAGGGCTTTTTGTATTTTGTTAACCAGTATTTCTCCAACTATGTACCCAAGCATAGGGAATCACATGACAGTGCATGAAGTGATACAAAAACTTTATAACCTTACAGCAGAAGTAGAGCAACCACAACTAGGATTTCCAGAGAATTCCATTCTGCCAGACTTAGACCAGGGGACCCCAGGAGTGAACACCTGTTAAAACTTAATGCAACCAGGACTGAATTAATACATAGGGGTGAAGCAATCACTGAGGAGAGTATGATGAGTATAGTCATAAACTCTTTAGACAGTAGCTGGGACACCTTTGTGATGCAATTGGACAGCCTCAGTCTAAAACACTTAACATTAGACACATTCACTAACCGCCTTATTGCAGAGGATAATTTAAGGAGGGACTGCCACATGTCAAGAAGGGACCCCAGACCCACCAAAAGGGTTGTGTTCCAGGACAGGGGAAAGGTTGCCCCAGAGTGTTTTTCCTGTGGGTCCAGGAATCATTTAAGGAGGGATTGCCCCGGAGGTGATAGGGACAGGGGATATAGAGAGAGACGGTCACCAGACCGCAGACATTTCAGGGAACGGGGATGTGGGTGGTCACCCAACCCTAGAAAAAGCAGTGAACGCAGGGATGCTTCCAGAGATAGCAACCCAGGGACCATGTATGGCTTCAGGCATGGTAAAGCAGACCCCAAGCAGGGGACAGATGAGAACATGTGGCTTCTAGATTCAGGAGCCACTAATCATACAACACACAATCCCAATCTATTCACCTCCCTCGTAGAGACAGACTTCAAGATCAGAATGGCTAACCAGAGCACAGCCAAGGTCATAGGGAGAGGGAATGTAGGGGTTGGGAAAATAGAGTGGGTACTGTACATACCAGAAATACTCCACAATGTCTTAGCCATCGCAAAGCTCACAACAGACACAGACACAGAGGTAACATTCAAGGAAGGCAGGGTACAGATACTCAACCAAGGAAAAAGGGTTGGCAAGGTAACCACACATGGTGGATTACCGTACTTTACACCCAGTGAGAACAGCGAGGGAAGTATAAACACAAGCATCACCCATGAGCAGGGGGAAGACACTAAAACTAGAGGGGGACCCCAGGAGGAAACAAACACTGTGTCACCAGGCAAAAACAAGGCATCCATGGGAAAACCCATCCACGACAATTGTGCCACCTCCTTCACAGAAGGCTAGGACATATCAGTTTCCCGGTTGTAGAAAAAATGCTAGGATGTACAGAGGGTTTGAAAGTAAAGGACTGCAAAAATTATTTGGAGTGTTCAGTGTGTAAATCTTCAAAAATTAAGGTCAAAGCGAGGCCCAAAAGGTCAGAGCGCACAACTGACCACCCATTTCAGCTAGTACATATGGATTTAGTGGGACCACTGAGACCTTCCATTGGGCACAGGAAAAGGTTTTTCCTAACCATAGTAGATGACTACAGCAGGTATGGCTATGTGTACTCTCTCAAGCATAAAAATGAGACATTCCAAAGGTTCAAAGACTTTTATAAAAGGGTGGAACTGCAACATGGGGTGAAAATCAAACAGATAATGACTGACCGGGGCACAGAATTCATGGCCAAGGACTTTGCAAAATGGTTAAGGGAGAGGGGCATATTGCATTTTAGCGCCATCCCTTTTTCCCCATTTCAGAATGGGGTCTCAGAACGAAAAAATGGCCTACTCCAAACAATGATGAGGTGTGTTTTGGAGGATGCTGGAATGAACCAATCATTCTGGTCAGAGGCATTACACTATTCAAATTACACACTAAACAGGTTGTGGTCAAGCTCAATCAATAAAACCCCATACGAAATAATGTACAATAGAAAACCCAACCTAGCCCACCTACACGTATTTGGTGCCCCAGCTGACGTCCCCATTTCCCGACAGCTAAGAAAGAAGAGAGAAAAGGTGTCAAAAAGACTAAGGTTTGTGGGCTATGAGCCTGGGACAAAGGGATTCAGATTTGTGGACTGCAATAACAAATTCATTGTATCCAAGTCTGCGGAATTCCATGAGCACGAATTGGTCAAAGCTCCACTGCAATGACATTTTCCTTGGCAGAGACATGCAACTACATAACCAAAGCGACAAAGAACTGACCACCAGGGGGCCAGAGGAAACCAAAACAGACAGACCCAAACACCAGGAACTGAAAGCCGAGGAATGGAAAGAAAGACATCCCACACTGAACCTAGATAGCCTCACCGAAAAAGAAGCCGAATGCCTGCATGAAGCAGATACGCCTCCAGACAGACCAACCATATCCAGTAGGAACAAGTTACCAAAGAGACTAGAGGACTACGTCATGTCCATACACACAGAGCATGTCACACCCAGTTCCTATGAAGAGATACTCGGCCTCCCCCAGGAAGAAAGGGAAAGGTGGAAACAAGCCATGGAAAAGGAGATGGAGAGCCTCCGAGACCTACAGGTATACTCGCCAGCTCAAGTACCTGAGAACAAAAAGCCAATTGGGACCAAGTGGGTGTTCAAAGTCAAAACACTTGAAGACAACAAAACACTCTACAAAGCAAGGTTGGTCGCACAAGGCTTCGCCCAAAGGTACCCGGAAGACTACACGGACACCTACTCCCCCACAATTAGGGCTGAGAGTGTCAAGAGCGCCCTAGTAATTGCCACCATCCTAGGGCTGGAAGTATTCCAATTCGACGTGCAAACCGCATATCTACACGCAGAATTGGATAAGGAAATCTATGTTAAGGCCCTACCAGGATACAATGATGGAAAGGACAACACATGGCTCCTGAACAAAAGTTTATATGGGCTCAAACAGTCTGGCAAGAGGTGGTACGACTGTCTAGCCAAAGCTCTCAACACCATGGGCTTCAAAGCCACCTCTGCAGACAAATGTTTTTTCACAAAGAGAGAGGGAGGAGCATTCGAAGGTGTTCTTGTGTATGTGGATGATATATTGTACATAGGAAAGCAAAGGACCAAATGCGATAAATTTGCCGCCAAGTTAGGAAATCATTTCTCTCTGAAGTCACTAGGGAAGATAGACAAGTACCTAGGGGTGCAAGTAATTAAAACTGACAAGGGCTTCCGGATCTCACAAAGAGAGAAAATCATGGAACTGTTATCCAAATGCAACATGTCAGGGGCAAAACCCTGCGAGACACCAATGCAACCGGACTTCATAAGAAGCATGTACAATGAAGCTGAACCCTTCGTTGACAACAAGCTGTACACATCAACAATAGGCTCGCTACTCTACATCGCCAACTGACATCACTCTGGCTGTCAATCTACTGTCCAGACACGTGAGCAAGCCCACTGTCCTGCACTAGAATGCCATAAAAAGACTGCTCAGATACCTGAAACACAGTGCCAACACCCAGCTGTGCCTCGAACCAGACCTGTCTGAGAAACCCAAGTTAACCTCCTATGAAGACACTGACTGGGCCAGGGATGCCAAAAGCAGAAAAAGCACTTCCGGGTATGTAGTCTTCTTAAACAATTGCCCTATACATACGGGAAAACGGAAGCTGGTGGCCACTTCTACCACCGAAGCCGAATTCGTCTGTTTATCAAAAGCTGCAAATAACCTAGTGTGGTTTGATGATTTACTTACTGACATCTGGGCCGAACCAACATACCCCATAGTCATACATGAAGACAACAAGGCAGCTATAGAAATATCAAAAGCAGATGCCGTGGGACAGAGATCAAGGCACATAGACATAAAATATAATCACGTTAGGCAATTCTCAGAAATGGGGTTCATTAAAGCCATATACTGTGACACTGAACAACAAACAGCAGACATACTCACAAAGCCACTACCTAAAAACAACACACATATCTCACATCAAAAATATGTGTATATATGTAGATCATGTGTTTTATGTACTTAACATGTATGTTCATAGATATCATATGTCCGCCGTTAATTAGACATTTAGAGGGGATTTGTCAGGGTAAATGTCTAATTCTCCCAGGCAGGGGGCTGGCACCTCCCCATATCCCATCATACCCACTTACCTCAGATTCCTCCCCTGGTGTATAAAAGGGTCCTACACGTGGGCATCCAGCAGTTCCAGATGTGTACCTGCAAAGACAAGTCAGAGGTCAGTGACCTTTACCCTGAATTGGGCCTAGGAGGACTCCAGGCCTAGAATAAAGAATCAATGAAGAGATACCATTGTCTCCTGTGAGTTATTGGGTTAGATCCATCCAGCATTAACATGTTTCTTTTACTTTTACTTAGAATACAATTATCTTTTCTATGGCATATTATTGGATGCTTTAATTTGTGTGATGTAACTGGATAGATGACTATTTCTAAACCAATCAAATTTTTATTTGAAGTTCTTTCTTGTTCTAACTGTAAAAGTAAATGTAAGCCATTTATCTTGATTCTCCTTTTTTATATGGAGACCCCACTTTTATCAGAGTAATAAACTGCTTTTAAACAATCTTCTGATTCAGTTATTTATTGGAAAAGGTAAAGCTGAGGCAGAACCTAGAGCCAGATTTGGCCGTCATCAGTCAAGCAAAGACACTTGGAAATACTGTTGGGTCATGGAGGCCTTTCCATTCTCCTGTACAGTGCAGAAGTCATGATTAAAACATAGATGAATCATGCATTATTAGCATGTGGAGAAATGAATGGATTTCCAGTCATTTTAAAAGCTTCTCCAGTGCAGAGTAATCCAAGACTTCCTTATTACCACAAAATCAAGAGCCACTCTTGGAGGAAGCCTGGAGGAAGCCAATAACTCTGTTATCTCCATGAAGCCAAACTGAAAGAGAACAGCAAATACATAGCTATTATGCCTTTGGCAGCAACAGCCAACCCTGAACCCAATTGAGGGCGTGGAGTTTTGTGATCTGAACACATTCACCATCCCTATGAATGAACAGAATGCATAAAACACATGCAGCAGCTCATCATTCATGGGCCCTGTGGTTGGCTAAAGACAGTGAGGAGATATCGGATGGTTGCTGTTTATTGGCCCTGCCTGAAAAGGAGGAGTTGGCTCACCCTGTATCCCCAGGATCTCTTATGCAATTCAGATAGGTGTGGAGTTTGAACTGGGGCCAAGCAGGTGAGTTAGTAAAATTGAGCAGGAAAGCAATGGAAATGTACACACTGAGTTTCCATGAGAGAAGAAGAAGAGGGGAAGTTGTAGGTGGATTTGGTCACAGTTTGCCTAGAACCACAAGGCTTGCAGTTGGGCTGCCATAAACACTTACAGAGAATCAAGGCAGCAGCAACCTCATCTTGGAAACTGGGAGCACAGAGTGTAGGTAATATCTCATCTGGCATTATGCAAACTGCTACATATTACATATCATTATGACTAAGGCACCTTTTTCGGAAACCCAACAAGTGCATTGAATAAGCGTGGGGCTTTGTTGAAGAAAACAACAACAGCAATCTATCCAACTCCCTAACTTCAGCCTCTACTTATTGGCTGCTGTGGAGTAAATCTAAAGCCAGTAAAATTGAAGAGTCAAACCCTAAAATGTTAACATTACACATAGCCATAGAGTGAACAGTCCAGTAGCGCAGAAGAGACTTTCCTACCACGGAAAGAGAGGAAAGCAGTACTGCAAATCAACATAGCCTCTGTCAGAGACTTATGGGGCAGATCCTTTGCATATTCAAGAGTGTCCTTGGGTTATGATAAAAAAGTGAAGATGATGGTCATGGCAATGCAATCAAAAGTACACCTGTTTGGTATGTGTTGAGCTTCACTCAAACTATTGCAGTCATCATCTTGACCTTTTTTAAAATCACATCCTGTAGACATTCCTGACATATCTTAGAATGCTTGAAGAAGACATTGCAGGTCTCTTGCAATTTCTACAAAATCTTGAATTACAATGGGAAGTGGGGGCAGGGAAGTTAATCCAAGCAAACTTAATGTGCCTTACAAAACCAGTTTCTACATTTAGCAGAAGCTGTTTCCAAACACAAAGTCAAAGGTACTTCTCAATGAGAGGTGATGAAGTCTTGAATCAGCAGCCAGATGTTTTTTTACCTCAAAGACAGTGCACTGGTCAAAGGCATTGGTGACCATTGCTATCAACTGAAAACAACCTCTGAACCCAGAATATCCCAAATAAGTTCAAATTAGGTTCATTCACAAGATTGAAGCAGAGAGAAGAACCTTTCTATTGTTAGAATTTTAACGTGATTCAACCCCAGAATAGCCTCTCCCAAGAACCATGTAGATATGTAGAAAATGGGACAAAATAGAGTTTTGAGGAAGCAAATATTAGAAGAAATTGCATTATGTTGCCCACAGACATAACCTCCTGTTCCCCAAAGAGCTTTGCCCTATTATACTAAAAAAATTCATTCTAATGCAGTTGGAATTAGATGTTAGACAGCTGAGGCTACTTCAGGATGAAGCTTTTTCTTCTAATGGTGAGCTTTATTCCTCTGTATGTTTCTGATTTCATGTGGACAGTGTGGGTAGACAGCAGTTGTTTCTTTGAGATGTTCCAAGGAAGGAAGGAAGGAAGGAAGGAAGGAAGGAAGGAAGGAAGGAAGGAAGGAAGGAAGGAAGGAGGGAAAGAGAGAGAGAGAGAGAGAGAAAGAAAGAAGAAAGAAAGAAAGAAAGAAAGAAAGAAAGAAAGAAAGAAAGAAAGAAAGAAAGAAAGAAAAATGGAGGGAGGTAACTTGGAACAGTTTGGGGCAGTGATTAAGACAGCAAGCTAGAAACTGGGAGACTGATTTCTAGTCTGACCTTGGGCATGAAGTCAACTAGATAACCTTGGCCCACTCTGTTTCAGCCCTAGGAAGAAGGCAAAGGCAAATCATTTTCAAAATCTTGCCAAGAAAACTGCAGTGACTTGCACAGCCATGAGTCAACAAGGAGTCAAAGGCATACATTCCTACCCATCCACCCACACATGTACACACACATACACACACAACCCTTGCAGGAGGGGGCAAAGAACCTTCTGCTTGGGGTGACCAAAAGGAAAAAAAAAAACAAGGTCTGTGTTAGGACCTGAAGCTTCATGGAGATTATCTGGAGGAGAGGAATGTTGGATCTTAATGAGAAATCTTGGGTGAAAACAAAGGAGGGAGGTCTGCGATTGTATCTGGGAGATAAGAAAGCAGAGACCAATGCTCTCACCAGGGAATAAGTGCCAGAGACAGAGGGAAAAAGAATCTGCATGGCATACAAGTGAGATGATCCTGAGAGGTGGGGATATCTGCATTGTTTGTAAGAATTTTATTTATTATGGTTGAAAACAAAAATCAAACTACATCATCTGCTTCAATTACAAAACACATCACTTACTCCATTTGCTTGATGCTATCAATGCAAAGGATAGCATTGCAGTGTATACCAGTCATCATGTGTCTATAATCAGAAGAAATCCAAAATACGATGTCTGAGTTACATCTAATTTATCCCTTAGTATGTTCAATATATGCAATCAGCATTTTGTGTCAACCTGAGTAACCAGCTGCTCAGCCATTGGATGGAAAAGCATTGGATGGATCTTCTACCTACTGCTCAGCCAGAGAGGATGAAAAATGTTTAGAAGGCAGGCTTGGCCACAGGTGGAAGTTGCTGTGTGATTATTTTTGAACTTCCCTGCATATACCTTTAATGCAAAAGTGGACGACAAGGGAAGAAAGGTGAGGCCAGTCATTTTGTGAAAATGCTCTGTGTCCCAAGAAATGACAACCCATGACAAAATGTTATAGAACCAGGATTACAACCTCCCCAAAAAATATTTATGGAGCTTTTTCGTCTTACCTCTCTACCTGTAACATTGAAAGCCATGGGTTTTTGAGTTTGGGGAAACAGGCTGAACTCCACCTTGCAGAGACTGGAAATCTGAATTGGTAGTTGAAGGTGTTCTAAAATTAGTTTGCACTAGCAAAATTTATTTGAAACCACATGCTGTTGTATCAAACCCGCATGGCTCTTGCTTGTTAGAGTAGAAGAATGACTAAACATGTTTTAAATCTTCAAAAGAGCTTATACTTCTGACTGCCTGTGGGTGCTAAATGTTGACATTAAAATGATATTTAAAAAAACAAATGATTAAATGAGATGAATTTAGAGTACTCAGATCAAAGGCAAATCCTCTTGCTTAAAAACAAAGCCTGCTATTTATAATCATGTCTCTGCTGTCAAATATGTAATATATATTGTTCTTTTTAATTCATAGGTTCAAATGTATAATACTTTTCTAGTCAGGGTTTTTTCCTATGTAGCTCAAGATGTTTGTGTAGCCATAGTGGGGTGATATCTCAAATCACCACTTTCAGGCTTTATCAGACATTTTGTGTTGTCTGTTCTGAGGTTTTCGCGGGTGTTTGTATGTAGGTCTTTGGTTATTCGGGTTTTCTCCCGCGTAAAATTGGAGGTTTCTTGGCAACGTTTCGATGAAGTCTCATTCGTCATCTTCAGGCTGGTGTCTTTGGCTTCATGCTTCTAGGAGCAATGGTGCTCCTAGAAGCACGAAGCCGAAGACACCAGCCTGAAGATGACGAATGAGACTTCGTCGAAACGTTGCCAAGAAACCTCCAATTTTACGTGGGAGAAAACCCGAATAACCAAAGACATATATATATATATATATATATAAAAGTAACTTTTTTCTGAAGGCTTGGTATACAGTTTCCTGCTTGAGGAGTGGGTTGGATTAGAATACCTCCAAGGTCCTTCCAACTCTGTTATTCTGTTCTGTTCCCTCCAGTCTTAAATATATCCCTCCCTCCCTCCCTCCCTCCAGTCTTAAATATATCCCTCCCTCCCTCCCTCCCTCCAGTCTTAAATATATCCCTCCCTCCCTCCCTCCCTCCAGTCTTAAATATATCCAAGACTATGGGGCCTCTCAGAACCTCCAATTTGCCCTCCCCATTAAAATAGTGATTCCATTTAACAAAATTTAACACCCTTGCCTCATTACGGTGGAGGACAAATTTTGCAGACAGTTAGAGCAGTTCATTTCTACATTACTATTGCCAATTCTGTTCCATGGATTTCTCTTCCCCCAAATTCTCTATGCTGTTCAATTCCATTTGCTAGACTGAAATGCTGGTGAGTAGATGGTGGCCATCAGACTTACCAAAAATTTAGTTAGTGCATTTTGGACTGCATACAAATTATGCACACATAGGAAAGAAAATTGGGACAAGCAGAAGACAAAACCACAGAAAACAATTTCAAAAGGCTTTATTTTTAGCAATGTACATTCAAAAGTAAAAAAAAAGTGCATAGCACTGAAATAATCACTTTTGACTAGAAATATACAGGAAAAAAATGAAGCAATACATGGAACTTTTCACATCTTTGTAACTTTTGCATAGCTCACTATACAAATCCATTTTTATCCAAGCCTGGCACTCTTTTACCTGTGCCACAATGGGAATGAGACTTTGATTGCATGGCTGTAGCCTCCATCTTGACTTTTTTAATACTTTCCCACCACCAGACACCCCTGAGATCCATTGAAAAATAGTTTTATTGTATCTTTGATGAAAAGATACAATAAAACTATTGTAATACAATAAAAGATGAAAAGCTCGTTTTTACTCTTCCTTTCCTAAATACAATATATCACCCCCACCACCCAGACTTCCTTTTCTTCTCATCTTGCTTGATAAAGTGTTCTTAGACATCTTGGGCACTGATGTGCAAACATCAAATTGGCCTAATAAAAATGTGCCTTTGTATTCGTATTACATATTATGACATAGAAAGCAATTGCTGGCAGCCCTTTCATCAGATTTATCCCTTTCATTTGATACTTTTCTCCCAAGTTACACAGAGGAAGGAAGGATCAGGACAGATGGAGAGGATTAATAGTTACAGTCACATTTTTTAAGCAAAAGAACAAAACACATTGCATTTACTTTTACAAGTGGAGTTTGACTGGATACACCAGAAAATAATTCAGATTGTTTGCTCTTGATACTGTTTGCAAGACAGTTGTGCCCATAACTCAAGGTTTTTGGTCCACCTCCCTTGCATTTCTAATTGCACTTTTTATCTTGTATCATTGAAATGATGAAGTAGCAAAGATTTTGCCACATCTCAGAGCAGTACTCTTCAGCCACCTTTCTCTGATCCACATAATCAATATCTTCCACACAATCACTGGATTCTTTCTTTGGCTGTTGGGGTGTTGGGGTCTCTGGCTTGGCTTCCATAACCAGTCTAAGATGGGCAGTAGGTGGCCCGGTTTTACAGACTTTAGATTTTAAAAGAGCCTTGGGGTCCTTACAGAGATTCTTCTGCTTCTTTAGAGATCGAGTGATTTCCTTCCAGAAGACCTTCTGGTTTTCTGCATACCATGGGCAGGTAGGTGGGCTGCCAGAAAAAGCACAGGAAAAGGCATCTTCCCCTTTTTTGCAGTCTACCTTTAGCAGAGTGGTCTCTTTCTCATTTACAATCCAGGAACATTCAGCCTTCTCTTTATTTATAAACTTCCCTTTTGTGGGAGAGCCTCTTTGTCCTCTGTTTCTCTGGCTCTTGGCATTCTTATTATGTACAGCCTGGGCTCTTCCCCCTCTGCCATTATTCAGTCTCTCTCTTTTTCTCTCTTTCACTGTTTCACTATCAGTTTGTAGCAGTTGACAGAACATCATGAGGATACACAGCAGAGCAAAATGTTTGGTCCTCATGTTTCCTAGTGCTTTTTGAAACCTGTTTTAGAAACAAAAGTCCCTTGTAAAAAATATGTATCTACCCTTATGTATGCTAGACATGCCCTAAAATAATCAATTATCTATTATCAGCAAAGATTGTAAAATAGGACATCAGTGCTACTCATAATGATATTTTTGAGCATGAACTCTTAAGACTGCTTAAGATAAATGGTGAAACTATTTCTTTTCCTCCTTCTAAGGAAACCATAACATGATCACAATGTTCCTAAGTGGAGATACAAGGGGCAATCTGAAGGGTTAATTGATATGAATTTGGTGACCTCCATTACTAATCTGGTGCTGAAATTGGATGACATTTGGGAATGGTGTACACTAGATGTTTTTTCCTAACCTCTATTCAAGCAGATAATCAGCAGCAAGTGAATGGGGTTAGATGAAATTATTAGCCCAGATTATAGCTGCTTTCTACTGAAATGAACTGAAAAAACATCATTTGAATGAAAAGTATTATTTATAACCATATCAATTTTTTATCAGCTAAAGAATTGCCAAAAGTAGGGATATCATATCCTAGAGAAATGGAGAAATGTTAAAAATGTAAAGAGAATAATATAATCAACAACTAAGGAAACCTATTTTGCTGTAGAATTTGAGGGATTCTATAGCATCTAAGCAGGGATTCAATTAGATTATCAATTAATGCAAAACTCTCATTGTGGAATAAACCTCATGTGGCAGGGTTATTGTGAGTTCCAGAGAGGAAAGACTGATAAAATAGCAAATATATGTTTAAACAGTTATGATGCCATAGCATTGGAAAATTCTATTTAAAAAGAACCCTACAACTCTTCACTCTTCTTATTTTAAAGTAATCATCTCAGCCATGAGTCACATCTTCTTTACTCCTTTCTAGTTCTGACAATTCAGATCATGGAACAAAATCTCCTCCAGTCAATCTGCAACTTTTTTAATACACATGAAATGCAATTCTATTTCCTTACAAATCTGTCCCATATTTCCTTCATTAGAACTATTCACATAAGTGAACTCAATCAATTTAAAACTACTTTTTACTGAGTACAGTAAACCAATTCATTCACATCGCAAAAAGTGAAGTCTACTTAGAGGGAAGACTCTCTATTTCATCAGAAGATTGGTCATCCAAAGTCTGACTTTCCTGGTAAGGGAAATAGCAAATTGACTTTCTGCAACTCAACTTTCCTGCCTTGCTAAAGATGGAAATCTAATACCATAATCCTCAGTCCACAGACTTCAAAGAGTTGAATCTGCACAGTTATATTAAGACTGTAATCTTACGCAGACCTACCTGGGATTAAATATCACAATGAATTCTCAAGGGACATGCAATGCGCAAAGGCATTGGAATTCAGGTATTTTATGCTATGGTATAGTCCCACAGATTTATTACAAAGAGCCAAAGTTCATCTTGATATACTTGTGTTGGTTACCACTAATTACTGATAAGAAATCTTGGAAGCTGCAATCAGGAGCTGACATGATGGAGACTCAATACTTTTAATACTTCCCTACTAACTATCCACCCACCTATAGAAATCCCTACAATTTCCTATTTGTTGGGGAAAAGATACTATACCTTTCTGTTCTGGGGAGCAGTGGAAAATTGACTTGGTAACTTTTACAGAAAGAGAGATGGTGAGGAATGGATGAAGCAATGTCTGGTTGGGGATAACTGTCAATAACAGCTCAGAAACAAACAACTACATGTAATATGAGTTTGGTCTTCAGAAGGCAAGCAGGAAATCTAGTCTTGCAGTTCTGAGCAGTTTTTCACTGCTGATTAAAAAGCACAAGAATACATACCTTTTGCTGTCTTATAAAAATCACGCTGGCACGCCTTTGAAGTATGGCACATTTCTGCTTATTTATATACTCAAGAGACACACCTACATGACTCCAGAATCCTATAGCTTCATGGTAGCAGATTTGTGTGGTTTACTCACTTACCAAGACACACCTTCTGGAACAGGCCAAATCAAATTTGCAACAGTAGAAAAAACAGGTGAGTACAATGCAGTGAAAGGTGTAGATTTGAGAAAGGGAAGGTGTATATCACCTTGTAGCAACACTGACTGAACACAGAAATAGACTTTGCCTTCAGTGATGAGGTCTTTAATCTGGGCAAATTGCCACAAAAAAGCTCAAAAGAAAAAGCTTAAAGGCTATGGTGAAAATATCAATTGGCTTACCATGAACTTTAGTAGATCACAACAAACAAAATCTTTTGTCTGAGATTTCCTGTGTCATGTCTATGGGCACACTGGTGATGGAAATAACTTTCTTCCTAAGGTGAACCTCCTGGTCTTGTCTGGCTAAACCATCTTGGCAACCATTTTGCAAACAAGCAACAGCTTCCCTATGGTGACTATGGCTTCTGCTCCAAGTTCTCCACTGGGCAAAATCTTTGAGACGCCAGCTAATTCCACAACACATGTGTTTGAGTTTAAGGTCTTGTGCTGGAACTGATGTTTTCAGAAGCAGAGTTGATTCCTGCAGTCATTTCCTTATCTCTTGTTCTTATTATGTAGAAATTTAATTTTTCATCTCCCCCAAGGATGTAATGGTATGTGGAAAAGGCCTTGGGACACAGGGCAAAGAGATCTGCCAAGTGATAAGATAATAGAGAGCATAGCCTCAGTTAGATAGTGGGTGGGGCAAGAGGTTCAAGAAGGATCCTCCTTAGCTTCTCAGTCTGTAAAGGAGATGGGGGGGATGACAACTGGATTTTCATACTTGCAAAATTGATGTTGGCCTCATGGAATAAACTAGATAAAAATCACAACCATATGAACTAATTTGAGTTCCGGGCGTGATATCACTGATGACCAGGGCCGGATTTTCCTATAGGCTAACTAGGTTTCAGCCTAGGGCCTCAAGATCAAGAGGGGCCTACACAGTGGTGGGATTCTGGGGGTTCTAGGGGGTTCGGCCAAACCCTTTGTTAAATTGCTGGCTCGCCCGTCCCTCGCCTCCCACCCGCGCGGCGCCAGCCTACCGTAGTCAGGGGTGGGCAATTGTGGCTCTTTTACAACCTGTGGACTTCAACTTCCAGAATTCCTGAGACAGCTTGGCTGTCTCAGGAATTCTGGGAGTCGAAGGCCACAGGTTGTAAAAGAGCCACAATTGCCCACCCCTTCCCTAGCCTGAGTTCCGCTGCCTGGGATCCACGTGGGCTGCCACGTGGTTCCCCACCGGCTCCGGATGCAAGAGAGCAGGATGGAGAAAGCAGCTTCCACGTCTTCACTCACCCTCACTCTCTGCTCTGTTGGATCGCCGGCCATTCGCTTACCCCGCCCACTCCCAATCTATTGCTGCCTCCGATGGCTAGAGAAAAAAAAACTTCAAATTCTTGCCGCGGGGCTTCAAAGGGCCGCCCTAGAGCCAGTGGTGCAGCCGAACCCTTTGTTAAATTGCTGGCTTGCCCCACCCCTCTGCACCACTATTTATTGCCAATAAATAGTGGTGGGCGAGGGGCGGGGGAGCCAGCAATTTAACAAAGGGTTCAGTGTTGTTGTTTTTTTGTAATTTTATTGGCCCACGGAGCTTCAGCATAGGCTAATTGACCTCCCGGCTCTCAGCTGATTTGTCTCAGCTGTTTTGCTCAGGGCTCTTTTGCTTCCTTGCAAAGAGTGCTGATTTTTTCCCCCCTAGCTATACTGAGAAACGAAACTGAAACTGCTTTGCTGTTGCTGCAAGGTTGGAAAATTAGGCAGGCAGAATTCTTTTCTTTTTCCTCACCAAAAAAGGTAGGTGCAAACAATGGGAAATTTAGGGAAAAAGAGGAGAGTTCAGGATTTTAAAACACAAAAGAAAAAAAGCTCTATTTAACTAGGGAATTGTAATAATTGAGATACTATTAATTGAATATTTCTAAAAGCAGAAATGGTTAAGTTGTGGTTTGGAGGAATATATGGGGAAATTATTTGGTTTATTATTATTGGTAAATATAATTAATGGATTTGTAAGAAATTGGATTGCATGGAAATAATTGGAATATTCATGTTCATATTGATTAATATACAAAAAAGGTAGTTATATAACTAATTGATTTATATTAAAATGTTGAATTTATATTAAACAACTAATATTACATAATTAACCAATGTGAGGATGGATATAAAAATAGATGACAATGGGAAGGGGTATAATATAGAATAGAAGGGAAAAACTGAATTTGATTAAGATTAGAGATGAAGATGAAGGATAATATTGGTTTTTTACAAAAATAGATGAGGAATAAATATGGCAAAAAGGAAATATAGAAATTGTAAATTTAATTGAAATGACTAAACACTGTTTAAATTTGTGAACCGGCCAAATACTCTGTTCAAAGAAAATACATTGTATGTTTGTATGTGTATTTCTAATTATTGTTATTTATTCATATTTGTTCTCTTTTATTCTTTAAAGTTTAACAATTCATTCTTTATCTTAATATCTTTATATTTGTTTGGGATTGGCTTTCTTCCCTTTCATCTTTTTTATTGTACAGCAATCTTTCTACTCAAACCTACCACCTCTCTCTTTTCTTTTCTTTCCTTCTTACTTTCTCTTCTCCCCCTCTTCTTCTCCTCCCTATTTCCTCTTTCTCCTTCTCCTCCTCTCTTCCTCCCTCTCTTACCCTCTCTCCTACTCTAATTTCCCTTCCCTTCCTTCATCCCTCTCTATTGCTGTATCCTTTTATGCATATGGACTTTTCAGAGGGCTGAAAAAGTTATTTCTGACTGGTCCTCGCATTTTTGACTTGTCCTCGAACTTACAACTGTCCTCACATTTTACATTTTTGCCCTATCTTGTCACCATGGTGAAGAGAAGTAGTTGTGAAATGAGTGACATGGTTGTTAAGAAAGCTGCACGGGCATAAATGTGAGGATGGTCATAAGTGTGAGGACCGGTCAAAAGTGCGAGGCCCAGTCATTAATGACTTTTTTCAGCCCTCTGAAAAAAGCCTATGCACATAGCCACGCCCACCCAGTCACATGACGAGCTACACACGCCTACACAGTCACGTGACCAGCTAGCCACGCCCACCCAGTCTCATGATTGCCAAGCCACACCCCCAACTAAGCCACGCCCACAGAACCTGTTGTTAAAAAAATTGAATTCCACCACTGGTGAAAGGGCCTCATAAGTGGAATAGCCTAGGGCCTCTTTTCATCTAAATCCGGCCCTGCTGATGACTACAACTAAGGTGGATCGCTCCTGGTCCCTTAGCTGGATTTTACCCACTGAGCGGCATGAATTGGCCACTGCCCATCTTGTTGAGGTGGGTATAGAAAAGGGGAAGCTCTAGCACGCCCACCGAAGTGCGATCGGTGGGGTTTTGCAAAGGGAAATCCCCCCCTCAAGATGCCAGCGGAGGAAGAGGGCTTCAGAAACCAGGCTTGTGCCCAATGGAAGAAGATTTGCCCACAACACAGAGATAAGTGAAGCGGAGGAACCCGTGCTGGGATCGGACTGCTTGGAAAGGTGTGTGTACAAGGGAAAGCTGACGAGAGGGAGCATGGGAGGCTCCATTGAAAGCGGCAAGTCGACTAACTCCAGCAAGGCTGGAGTGATTAAATGGCGGCAGAGGCTGTACTTGTTAAGATTGCCTTTTGAGAAGATCGGCGTGGGTATTTTCAAGAGTGCTGTGACTGAAGTGTTTTGTGGAAAATCCTGTGATAAGTAAGTTTTCCAAGGATCTTGTCCAATAATCACAGACACGATAGGCTTTGAGTTCAATGTATTTATTTACTCCATTTCTTTCTATTCAGATACTCATTTTGAACTGGTCCTGGACTTCTGCGCACAGCCTTATATATGGAGGAGGTGGAGTCAAGGTAAGGAGGGGTTATGGGAAGGGCTAAATGAGGGAGGAGGGATCAGTGGGTCAGTCTATGCAATGGTATATACACAGTTAGGCATTTACTCGTAACAAATCCCCCTCTAAATGCCTAACATTCGGGGTTGATTCTGTACCCAACATGGTCACCCCCAGTTTTGATGTGAGATATGTGTGTTGCTTGTTTGGTAATGGTTTCGTTAGAATGTCCACGACTTGCTCAGAGGTTTCACAATGTACGGCCCTAATAAAACCTACATTTGATAACTGCCTGACATGCTTATGCTTGATGTCGATATGTCTGGACCTCTGACCCACTGCTTCTGCGTTGGAGATATCTATGGCTGCTTTATTGTCCTCGTGGATAGTTATAGGGTAAGCCGGTTCGGTCCATATTTCAGAGAGCAGGTCATCGAACCACACTAAATTGTTAGCTGCCTTTGATAGGCAGATGTACTCTGCTTCTGCCGTGGATGTGGCAACCAGGTTCTGTTTGCCGGTATACCAGTATACTGGGCAGTTATTGATGAGGAACACGTAACCTGATGTGCTTTTCCTGCTCTTGGTATCACCTGCCCAGTCAGCGTCCGCATAGCAGGTCAGCGCCGGTTCTTTGGATTTGGATGGTTCCAGGCATAGGTACGCGTCTATGCTATGTTTCAGGTACCTGATTACTCGCTTCACCCCTTCCCAGTGGTATACCTTGGGTTCACTGACATGTCTGGATAATAAATTAACAGCTAAGCTGATATCTGGCCTTGTCCAATTGGCAATATACAGGAGGGATCCAATGACAGATCTATACAAGGTGTTGTCCTTAAATGACTCCCCCTCTTCATGCATATGTTTCAAGAAGTCTGTTTCCATGGGGGTTTCGCATGACTTAGCGTCCCTCATGTTGCATCTATGTATAAGTTCTAATATTTTCTCCTTTTGAGAAACCTTGAACCCGTTCTCTGTTTTCTCGATTTGTACTCCTAGATATTTATTGACTTTCCCTAGGGTCTTGAGTGTGAATTGTTTCCCCAGTTCTCTGGCGAATTTATCGCAATTTTGCTTGTGCTGCCCAAGTACAGGATGTCGTCTACGTAAACGAGTGCGTATTCGACCGATGTGCCCTCCCTCTTGGCGAAGAGGCAGAGGTCTGCTGGTCTTCCTTCCACCCCTTGGTGGCTACCTCATGGTGTCTTGGTCTTTGTCTGTCTTGTGTATTTGCTTCTAAAGTGATGGGTTTGCTTTTGTCCCTTGATTCGTTTGTGTCTTCCTGTCTGATGAGTGTCTCGTTGAGGTGTATCTTAGACCAGTTGGCGTTCTCGTGGAACACCGCTGTTCTGGATACGATGAACCTGTTGTCCCTGTCAATGAATCTATAGCCTTTTGTGCCTGGTTCGTACCCCATGAACCTTAATCTCCTGGAGACCTTGTCTCCTTTTTGCCTCAGTTGCCTGGGGATGTGCACATCCGCCGTGACTCCAAATATGTGCAGGTGCGCAATCTTTGGTTTTCGGTCGTACATCACCTCATAAGGTGTTTTCCCTATTACGCTAGACCAGAGTCTGTTCAGCGTATAATTTGAGTAGTTGAGAGCTTCCGCCCAGAATGGCTGTCCTAGCCCCGCATCCTCTAGGGCGCATCTCATCATTGTTTGTAGGACTCCATTCCTCTTCTCTGCGACTCCATTTTGGAACGCGGAAAAGGGGGAAGTCTTGTAGTGTATTATCCCGTGCATCTTTGACCAGTTTGAGAATTCCCTCGATAAGAACTCAGACCCCCTATCTGTCATTATTTGCCTTATCTTTGTGTTGTGTTGCGTTTCCACTCTCTTATAAAACTCTTTAAATTTTTGGAATACCTCGTCTTTATGATTAATGGTATACACAAAGCCATAGCGGCTGTAGTCGTCCACTATTGTCAGAAAATATCTCCTTTTGTATTTTATAGAGGGCTTCATGGGGCCCACAATGTCCATATGTACCAGGTGGAAGATAGAATTGGTAGTACGGGTGGCTTTTCTAGGTCTGGGTTTGGTTTTTAACTTAGATGATTTACATATAGAACACTCTAAGTAGTTTTTGCAGTTTTTTATTTTCAAATCACTGGTACATTCTGTCATTTTTTGGATGACTGGGAAGCTGGCATGGCCCAATTTTCTATGTAGCAAATGGGCGCAGTTATCGTGAATGGGTTTGCCTATTAGCAATTTCCCTCTGTGTGTCGTGTTGTCTTCGGTGGGGTCGTCTTCCCTGCCCCCCTCTGCCTCAACATGGGTGTTGACTTTATTCTCAGTGTTTTCTAGTTGGGCGATAACTTGGGTCTGGTTATTCCTTTTAGGGTGGAGGTATGTTAGCCCTCCATTAATGACTATTTTGCCGATGCTTTCCCTGTCTCTGGTCAGGTAGGCTTCTCCCTCTTTGAAGGTGATCTCTATGCCCATGTCCTTGCTCAGTTTAAGCGGTGCTAAAATGTTGTGGGGTATTTCGAGTATGAGTAATACCTCCTCTACTTTGCCTATTCCGCTTATGAACGTGTTTCCTCTCCCTGTCACTAGGACCTTGTTTTGATTGGCCACCTTAATGTGGTAGTTTTCCTCTGTGAATGAGGTCAGTATCTTTATGTCATGAGTTGTGTGGTTGGTGGCTCCCGAGTCAATGAGCCATGCTTCTCCTTCTCTGGTTTGTGAGTGTGTGTGTGTGTTCTCCCCGATCCCATACATGGACCCTGGTCGGCTCTCCCTAGAGCTGTCCCTACTTCCCCTTCTGTTCCTTGGGTCGGGGGAGTCTCTGCGCCTGTATCTGTTGTCTGATGGGGATCTATCGGGGAGCCCCGGCCTCCTGCCTTCCCTTTCCCTTTGGTAGGTGTGGTCCCTTCCCCTTGAGTTTCTTGGGCAATCCCGTTTGTAGTGGTTCTTTGAGCCACAAGTGAAGCATTCTGGGTGGTCTAGGTTCCTGGTTTGGAACTCAACTTTCTTAGTTGGCCTGCTGTCCCTGCGGCTGATGGAGCGGTCCCTCCTTAAGCTATCTTCTGCTATTATCCTATTTGTCAGTGACTCGAGTGTGAGGTGGCCTAAGCTTATGCTATCCAGCTGCATTATAAAATTGTCCCAGCTGGAGTCCAGGGAGTTAATGACAATGCTCTTCATGCTCTCTTCGGATATATCCTCCCCTCTTTGTATCAGTTCAGTTCTTGTGGCATTCAGGTTCAATATATGTTCACCCATGGGAGTCCCTGCTTTATGCCTGGCAGAATGGAATTCCCTGGATATCCTTGCTGTGGTGGCAGTGCTTTTACTATAGAACAGATTAAATATTATCTGCTGTATCTCAGACACAGTCAGATAATGGCTTAGGCTGGGGTATACACCTGGTGGGATACTTGCTATAATTAAATAGTAAGCCCTGTGATGCAAGCAATCTGTTTCTAAAGTCCAAGGTTTTGTGGGGGGGTCATCAACTAAAAACAGTAGATCCTCTTTTAAAAATAAAACCTGGAGTTGGTGATTCCACTGCATAAGGTTCGATCCATCTAATTTAAGGGTGGGAAAGTTAGCTGGTAAATTCCCTGAGTTGTGTGATGAATTACTCACAGTCTGTTGCTACCCATGGTGTCTCAGGTGAGGGAACTCACAATATGGTTTGGGTATGCAGTTTGCAGCTCTGTACAGACCTGGATTTATGTTCCCTCCTTCTCTTCTTGCTGGAGCCAACTGATCATGTGCGAGGCCCATTTCGTTACTGTAGCCGATGGGGGAGTGGCTGGCTGTTGCTGCTCTTAGGCCTCGGCCTAGGCCTCCAGTTGGGGGTCCCATCTCACTCCTGGGGTGTCTGGCAGGCATCCATCGCTGGGCGTCCGGATCCATGCAGGGAGCTGGAGAGAGTTGAGGAGGCGAGGCGGTCGTAAGTCGAGGACTTCTGGGGTTCTGAGGCGTGGTGGCTGCGGTGGGCCCCGATCCTTGATTGCTGGTCCCTGGGCACGTGAGTAGACCGGGCGGAGGCCGCATGGGGGTTGAGTAGCAGGTGTGGCCTCTTCCCCTCGGGCTGTGGGTGCTGGGTTCGAGTCCTGCCATCTGCATGATTCAAATGTAGTTGGTGCCTTGCGGTTGTCTTCGTGGGGGCTGGTCATCGTGTGGAGTATCTGGGGGTGTGTGCTATCATCGATGGCTCCCCCGTAGCCCCCTCGGTTCGCGGTGGTGTCTCTGGGGTGCGTGGCTGGCGTGAAGGGGTTGCGTGCAGGGCCTATCGTGGCTGCTGGGGCCTCGGGTGTCTTTCTGGCTTCGAGCTCGGGAGGCGAGCTCCAGATGCCTTGGTGTGTCCCTTCTGGGGTGCCTTTGGCTGTTCCCCCATTTGTTCTCGGGTTTCTTTCATTTGGCGCCATTGGATTTGAATCCTGGCTCCCTATTGGTTGGTGGCCATCCCAAGATGGCCGCCCGGAGCATGGCTCGAAAATGGAACTGTTTGGCTCTTGGGCCTCTGCCAGGGGGTATCTCTGTCTTACCGGTCTGGCAGCCTCGTGGTCTTGCTCCTGGGGGCTCATCGCTGCTCCCTGGTCATCTAGAAGGTCCCGGAGCTTCGCAATGAGTTCATCCTTGCTTATGGAGGCGTCTATCATTTTCTGTATGATGTCCTTTAGTTCATCTCTCTCGGGTGATCTGTCTCTGGCGTGCCTGGCTGCACTTTCTTTTGGCCTCACGCTTCTGTTTGTTTGGTCCAGTTCCTCCAGCTCTGCCATCAGCCTGGTGGTGGACCTTGTGTTCATCCTTCCTTCCATTTCCGATTTTGGTTCTGTTTATTGGGCATAACCGTCCTCTGCTACCATTTTGATAAGTAAGTTTTCCAAGGATCTTGTCCAATAATCACAGACACGATAGGCTTTGAGTTCAATGTATTTATTTACTCCATTTCTTTCTATTCAGGTACTCATTTTGAACTGGTCCTGGACTTCTGCGCACAGCCTTATATATGGAGGAGGTGGAGTCAAGGTAAGGAGGGGTTATGGGAAGGGCTAAGTGAGGGAGGAGGGATCAGTGGGTCAGTCTATGCAATGGTATATACACAGTTAGGCATTTACTCGTAACATCCTGGGACTTTCTATATTCTTGAATCAAACTTAGCTGGACTTACCTGGGCTTGATAGTGAGTAAGGAGCCATTGTGACTAGCATTTTTCAGTTTCTCTGGAAGTGCTGAATAGTAAGAGCTTCGCTGGGACAAGAGGTAGGAAGAACTGATTTAACTGAGACTGAGGCAATAGCACCACCTTGTGGTGGCTTGGAAATTTACTGTGCAAGAAAAGAGGAGAAAGTTTCTTTTCTTTCTTTCTTTTTTTTGGCTATTCACTTTCAAACATTGCACTCGATTTCTGGTTCTTGGGGATTGAATTGAGTAGAAAATTGGATTTCTGGCTCTTGATTCTGAAATTACTTTGCAATCCTTTTGGATAAAAGGATACCAAGAGCCTTGGTGGTGCAGCAGACTAATGCACTGTTAAGTAACACCAGCTGTCTGCAATTACTGCAAGTTCAAATCTCACCAGGCTCAAGGTTGACTCAGCCTTCCATCCTTTTTAGGTAGGTAAAATGAGGACCCAGTTTGTGGGGGCAAGAAGATGACTTTGTATAAAAAAGAACACCACTTGGGGGGGGGGGCAAAAGCCCTACTAAGCAGGTATATACAAAAGTATGAAGGTTATTGCTTAATGCATTGTAAGCCGCCCTGAGTCTCCAGAAAAGGGCGGCATATAAATTGAACCAATAAATAAATAAATAAATAAATAAATAAATAAATAAATAAATAGCCAGTACATGCAAGAGTGGCGTAGGCGGTGGAAGCTTGCAATTATGTCAACAGTGACGAAGAAGAAGGTCTTAACCCTTTCAACAGTGCCCACCTACATGGCAACATCTCCAGCATTAAGAGGATTGGCGGATGATGTAAGACCCTCAGAAAAAGGGGTCGGAGAACAGGAACTTCAAAATATGCTACAGATGATACAAAACACTATTACAAAGAATCGGGAACAGACAATGAAAAAGTTTGAAGATGTACAGGAAATCATGCACATCCACTCAAAATATGAGGAAATTCAAGAAATATTAGTGGCTCATGAACAAAGATTTGACCGAATAGAAACAAAAGTGGAGAAATCAGAGAATAAAATGGACAGATGTGAAGCATGATTAATGCAAGTAAATTGAGAGTTGGAAGGGGAGATAATTCATTTGGAGATGGATCGCGTTGCCTTCTATCTTAGATTTCAGAATGTGACGGAAGCGAAAGACGAGCAGCTTGAAGATATAATTGGGAAAATAGTAGCTGGTGCGCTTGGGAGAGAGAAGGAATTGGTACAGCACAATATAGACGAGGTCTACCAAGTCTATACAAATTATACCAGGCAGAATAAATTACCTCATGAAATGTCCGATTTAGTAAAAAATCATTAAGAGAAGAATTATATCAGAACACTGAAGATCAAAAGATTACTTATAAGGACCGAGAAATTGTGATATTAAAGCAGGTTCCGTGATGTGTTCGTGAGCAAAGCCAGAAATACCAGTTCTTGACAGAACAATTAAGGAAATATAGGGTTCCTTATCGGGAAGGTGTCTTCTGAGCCTCTTGCCTCACCCATTATCTAGTTGTGGGCTATGCTGCCTCTTTCTGACCATTCCCTTGGCAGTATGTCTTCTAAGGTCTTTCTCACACCCATTACAAATAAGCTATTGTGTCATGCTTATGAAAGAATATTATCATGTTTAGCAAGAATTTGTAATACTCCTATATCCACATATTTTCCTTCTTGGTATTCCCTTTCATGGCCCTTTTTATGTCATTCTTCTTGTAGTGAAGGGAACAGCTAGCTAGGCAAGAACCATCATACTGTATGTGTAATTATAGCCTTTCCATTCAGTCTATGTCTTATAGCATCTAGAAAACCTGCCATGACTTATGAGTGAAGATGTCATAACTTACTAAAATGCAAGTGTCAGGGTTCCAAGGAACACCCCCAATGAAATAAAGCTCTGAGGCCTGAGGTCCCTCAACGTTCCAATTTATTAGAGATGTCATGTTGGCACATCTGGGAAAACCCGAATCTGAAAGCTTCCAGATTTTCCTCTCCCAGCTAGCAGTTCACAGCCCTGCCCCATACCCACAAGTTCATCGCATTGTCCAATCAACTCTTCACACTCCACCGCATACAATCTTCAGGCAGTCTCCATCAGTTGCAGGTTAAAGTCCTTGAATACTGAATATTGTTATGACTAACTTTCTACTGCTCCAACAAGAACCCCCTCCCAACTTCCCCAGGTAAAATATGTGGCAGTTAAGAAGCAAAGAAGAAAATTGTCTTCCAAACCTGACAGGCCTCCCCGCCCCCTCAGAAAAGGAACACAACCTGGGACAAGAATGGTGTCAGGGGTTAACACAATTAGCATGTTAATCACCTCTCCCCCACCCCCAGGAGGACCCTTAGATTTATCAAGGAATTTATCATGAAATTGCCTAACTAAGGTGTCTGCCTAAACATCCCAACTCTTCACCCATGTGGCTTCAGACAAGGGGTATCCCTCCTTCCAGTGAACCAAATATTGCAAATGTCCCCTCTGCAATCTAGAGTCCAAAATCTTCTTGACCTCATAATGAGTCTCACCCTGCACCACAATCGGCTTTGGGGGAGCAGCAGGTTAAGGTCTCAATTTAGATCCCACAGCAGGCTTTAACAGGCTGCAATGGAAAACAGGATAAATTTTTTCCAGTATGCGGGGGAGATTTAACTGTACAGTCACTGGGTTAATCACTTTCACTATGGGGAAGGGATCTAAATATTTCAGTCCTAACTTCTTATTCTTCAACCTCAAACATAAGTATTTGGTGGAAAGATACACGCGATCTCCCACCCGAAAGGGGGGTTGGAGAGATAAGTATTTGTCTGCTTCCTTTTTGTATGCTTCAGCCACATCATTCAGGGCTTTTTTGGTATTCTCCCAGCCTTGCTTTTTTTTTTTTATTTAAAAAGTTTTACAAATACATTTTTCCCCCGGTTTCCCCCCCCCACAAACCCTCCCTAACCCTCCCCTCCCCCCATGACTTCCTCAAGATGAAATCCAAATCAAACTCACATTTTATAATACAATAACCCCTAACTATTCCACTCCCTGTGTGCTATTCATTTCTTCGTAAATAACATTCAGTTATTCTATCCCTATATAATACATTCAGCTAAAAGCTATCTGATATTTCCTAGTTTGATATTTATTCTGTACATAATCTATCCACTTCTTCCACTCCCATACATAAGTCTCTTGAGTCCGATCTTTTATATATGCTGATATCTTCGCCATCTCTGCAAAACTGGCCATCTTCAAAGTCCATTCTTGAATTGTAGGCATAACATCCCTTTTCCAATATTGACCAATCAGTAACCTAGCTGCTGTCACCATATACAATATCAATTTTATTTCACCCACTGAAAAGCCCTTAACTATACCCAGTAGAAACAATTGAGGAGAAAATTGAATTTTTTTCTTCAAAATATTTTGCATAACCCACCAAATTTTTATCCAAAAAGCCTTCACTTTCTTGCAAGTCCACCAAATATGATAATATGTAGCATCTAAACAATCACATCTCCAACATTTTGGTTGAACATTAGGATACATGCACGACAGTTTCTTAGGATCTAAATGCCACCTATAGAACATTTTATAAAAATTTTCCCTCAAATTCTGCGACTGTGTAAATTCTGGACCCATATTTTTTCCCATGTTTCCAACATAACTGGTTCTGCAAAATTTTGCACCCACTTTATCATGCAATCTTTAACCAATTCATTTTCCGAATCTCTTTCTAGCAAAACATTATAAACCCTCTTAATATGCATTGGGCCTTTCTCTTTTATATGTCTAACCAATTCTTCTTCGTGCATCATTATACCAGTTTTTTAATCTTCTTTCCATCTCAATTGAAGTTGATTATACTGTAGCCAAGTTAAATTAATCCCTTCTTCCAATAGTGTATTTAATGTCTTTAGTTGCCATCTGCCCCCATCCATAAAAAGAACTTCTTTGTATAAAACCTCCCCGAGTGACATTATATTTATATTCCACATGATATGACCAAGATCCAGCCATAATGGTATTTTGTAATCCCATTTGAATCGGTGCTTCTTCCATACTCTCATCAAGGAATTCCTAAGTATGTAGCTATTAAATATTTTATCCACTTTGTTTTCATAAAATAAGTATGCATGCCAACCAAATTTGAGGTCATAACTTTCTATATTCAATATTCCAGTCTTTGTCCTTCCAAACCAATCACTTGCTTGCGTCAAAGCTACTGCTTCATAATACAATTGTAGGTTTGGAAGTTTAAGGCTACCCCTTTCTGAAACATCTTGCATACTTTTCAATTTAACTCTCAGCTTTTTCTCATTCCAGACAAACCTATTCACTCCTCTTTGCCATTCTATCAGTTGTTTATCACTTTTAAGCACCGGAATCATTTGAAACAAAAAAAGAAATCTAGGTAGAATGTTCATCTTAACTGCTGCTATTCTTCCAAGTAAAGACAGCTGCAGTTTTTTCCAGGTTTCCATATCCTTTTGTACCTCTCGCCACAACACCTCATAATTATTTTGGAACAATTTTATATTTGAATCTGCAACTTGAACTCCTAGATATTTAACCTTTGATACTATTTCAAAGCCTGCCTTACTTTCAAGTTCCTGTTTTCGATCTTGTGTCATATTTTTAACTATCATCTTAGTTTTTTTCTGGTTCAGTCTAAATCCTGATACCATACCATATTCTTCTATAATGTCTTTCATCTGGATTATTGATTCCATCGGCTGTGTTAGGGTAACAACCAGATCATCTGCAAATGCCCTTGTTCTGTAATCCTCTTGCTTTATCACTATTCCCTTCAAAGTACTCGAGTCCCGTATTGTATTCAACAAGACTTCTAATGTTAAAATAAACAACAATGGGGATAGCGGACAACCTTGTCTTGTTCCTTTTTCAATACTAAAATTTGTAGTTAAACTTCCATTAATAATAATTTGTGCCGTTTGTTCTTGATAAATTGCTGAAACCGTCTGTATAAACTGATCCCCAAAGTCCATTTTTCTTAAAGTCTTTAATAGAAAATTCCAATCCACTCTATCAAAGGCCTTCTCCGCATCCAAAAACACCAGCACTGCAGAGATCTGTTTATTCTTCTCAAGATATTCCAATAAATCTATAATTTGCCTCACATTATCCTTCATGTATCTGCCTTCTATAAATTCTGCTTGATCATGATGAATCACCTCTTGGATAACTGGCATTAACCTGTTGGCTAATACTTTTGCAAAAAAATTGTAATCAGTATTCAGAAGAGATATTGGTCTAAAATTTTCAGGTTTTTTTAGGACCTGCTTGCTCTTTCGGTATCAATGAAATATAAGCTGCTTTCCATGAAGGGGGTATTTTACCCCCTTGTTGTATGCTACAAAGTAAATCTTTAAAATGTTCAATCATTTCTGCTTGTAAAGTTTTATAATACACCGCAGTTAATCCATCCGTCCCTGGTGCTTTAGCTGTTTTCAATTGTTTAATAGCAACAGTAATCTCCTCCACTGTTATGGGTTGACTCATTCTTTCCTTTTGATCACTAGAAATTTTCATAATTCTTTTTTCTTCTAGATGTTTATCTATAAGTCCATTCTTTATATCATCTTTAGCATATAATTTGCTATAATAATCTAAAAAAGCTTCTTTAATTAATTTTTGTTGAAAAACTTCCTTCCCTCACTCTCAATACTGTCAATAACCCGTGTTCTCTGCCGCTTCCTCAATGTGTAGGCCAACCATCTGCCCAGTTTGTTGGCGTTACAAAATGTATTATGTTTCGCAAATTGTAAATTAATTGCTGTTTGTTCCACCATAAGCATATGGAAGTTTTATAGCTCCTCGTATTCTTTCATCTGTGGGATTTTTTATAAGTAACTGTTCTTTATAAGTAACTGTTTCTTTATCTCTGCTTCCATTTCTAGTCTTTTCTTTTGTCGATTTAGTTTGTTTAGAATTCATATAAATCAGTACCCCTCTCATATATGCCTTACTCGCATCCCAAACAGTTTCAATAGGAGTACCCTTATTTAAATTCATTTTAAAAAATTCTTTCATTTGCTTTTTAAGTTCATTTACATTCTTTTCATATCTAAACAAGTTTTCATTTACTCTCCATGATCTTCTCTCAATCTTTCCCATTTCAATTTCTATCCATACCGGGCTATGATCAGTTAAAGTCCTTGGAAAAATCTTTGTTTTTTTTTTTTTTTTGTAAGTAAATCAGATGATAATAAAATAAAATCAATCCTAGAGAAGGATCTGTGCCTGTCTGAGAAAAAAGTAAAGTCCGAATCTTTTGGGTTATGTACTCTCCAAATATCTTTTAATTCCAAATCTTCTTTCATATCAAAAAAAAATTGTGATAATTTAATCCTTGACTTTGCCAAACTCTTTTTGTCTTTTTTGGGATCAATTACTCCATTCCAATCTCCCATGATTAGAATAGATCTATAATCCCATTGCAATATTTTAGAGTACAATGTTTTATAAAAATTTTCTAGTTGTTGATTAGAAGCGTAAATTCCAATCACCAAAATTGGACCATTTTCTGTGTAAAGTTCAATTGCTATAAACCTCCCACAGTCATCTGCTTCTATAGTTTTAGCTGACAATCTTTTATTTATATAAATCACTACACCATTCTTTTTCTCCGAATTCAAGGCTATAAATTGTGCTCCTAATCTGGAGTTTATCAGGTATTTTTGATCTTGTATTCTAATATGGGTTTCTTGTAAACAAATAACATCATATAATTGAATAATTTCTTCCTTTTCTGTTGTGAATTTAGTCCATTCACATTCCAAGATAGAAACTTAATTGTCATCTGGAGCCTCTTGAAGCGATAAGAACATTTGCTGAAGGCTTTCTTCCAGGTTAGAAGTGTGCGGCTTAGCTCCTCCCATGGCTTCATGTTCTTGTGCATTGCCCTTAACTCCCTTCTTGTCTTGCTATGGTTTAGACCTTTCCTGTTGTTGTTTTTCTTTAATTTGCTTATAAGCTGCTCGAGTTATACGCTGATCTTTAGCTTCACACATCAAGGCTAGCTCCAAAGACACTTCTCTTGTATTTTTAGGTTGTCCGGTTATAGTTTCTGAAGGGAGATCTAACAGCGGCTCATCCAAGAATCCCCCTGTAGCTCCCTGCATTTCCATTGTCTCCAGCTCCATCTGTTTACGCTGCTCTTCAGTCTCTTGTTTAAATTGCTTGTCCTTATCACTCTCCTTTATCTCTAACACTGAAGAAGTACGTGGGGATATTAAACCTGTTTTAAAAACTTTGAAATAAAATTCTTCCGCTTTCTCAACAGTATTCAATTGATATCTTTCTCCTTGTAACCTCAATATTATGCCAGTTGGAGCATCCCACCTAAATGGAATTTGTTGTTTCTTTAATTCAGTCACTAAAAATCCAAAATCCTTTCTGTCTTTTAATATCTTAGGCGGCAGCTCTTTATAAATTCCAATTTCCCTTCCTTCCACTTGTACAGTAGAGACAAAAGACCTTTGCAGAATATCATTTCTTATTCTTCTGTCTGTAAAATATATCACCACATCTCTAGACAATTGTCTTTGTTTGGCCACCCAAGAATTTATTCTGTAGACTTTATCCATCTTACAAAAAATTTCTTCAGGACTAATCTTTAACATCACGGCTAAAGCATCAGCACAAATCCTTCTCAAATCTTCTCTGTTATTCTCTTTTATACCTCTCAGTCTTACAGCAAATTCCATAGATCTGAATTGCATCATTGTCACCTCATTTTCAATCCTTTGCGCTTTATTGTCAACATTAAAAATTTTATGGTCAGCCTCCTTCATTTTAACATCTGATCTAAGTTCCTCCACTTTTTTATCAGTCTGCACAACTGCATCTGACAGGCCAGTCACAACTGTCATTAACTTTTTAGTCACCTTGTCATACTTTTCTTGAACCACCTCTTTGATTTCTTTGATCTCCTGCTTAATTTCCTGTTGAGATTTTTTAAACTTCTCATCCATATTTTCCTCTTGCCTCATCAAAGCCTGAATAATAAATTCCTTTAAGTTTTCAAGATTAGTCTCCTTTTTCTGGCTCTGTATCTGGCTAGGAGGCTGTTGTTGTGACTTGTGCGTGGGGGATCCCCCCCCTGCCGCTTTTGCATCTGGCTTGGTCTGTTTTGAAGCCATTCTGCCACGTGATCTAACTTTTCCAAAAAAGGAAGTCTTTTCTCCCTTTCCTCCTCCACAAAATCCTCTAAAAAATTTCCCCAGGTTTAGTAAAATTAAAGGTGAAATTAGATCAGGATCAGGATCACTTTAAAAAAAGTTTTCCTTTCTCTTCGCTTATAGCAGACAGTGTTACTTTGTAGCATATTGAAACAATTATACAAATCCACTTTCGCTTTCAGCTTTCCCTAGCACTGAAGCCGGGTGCCATTTTCAGAAAACTTTCAATCTTTCACTTTAAAGTTTAATCACAGGGCTAACACAGATACTTGCTGTTTTGGAGTTCAAGTCCGGATTTCACCCTATTTGTTTAGAAATTCTCTTTGTTTTCGCTGGTGAGGTTGGTCACGCCATCTGGCTCTACAAAGTGTAGAGTTGTCCCCGAGGACCGGAGCCTTGGCGAGCTGGATAGGGAGCCTTGCCTGTTTCCTCCCCAGAAGCAAAAAAGACAGTCTGGGGGCTTCACAGGGGCTCTACCTAGTCTCGCCGGCTCTCCTCGCGAGTCCTCTGGAATTCGGAGTTTTCCAAGCCGCTTCTCAATTATCGAAGCGGCTCTTAACAGGCGACGGGGCTGGCAGTCAAAAAAAAGACTGTCTGGCGACGACGGGAACCAAACCGGAAGTCTCCTCCCAGCCTTTCTTTAATGACTCCATCCATTCATTCAGAGTCATGGAAGAAGGCTGTTCTCTCGGCAGTTCTGGCATAGGGACAAATTCCATTCCGCTCGTAATCTGAACAGGCATCAGTCCTGTACTACTATGCGCCGCATTATTGTAGGCCACTTCTACGAAAGGAAGCAAGTCAGCCCAATTATCTTGCTGGTAATCTACATAACATCTGATGTATTGTTCCACCATGGCATTACCGCATTCCGCAGCTCCATTTGTACTCGGATGGAAAGCCAAGCTAGCCCCTGAGGTTGTCAGGGCATTGATTAATCCCATTCTGCTTTTGGGATAATCGCACCTGATTATGAGGGGTGGATCGAGACATTTCCTTGCAAGTATACTTTAAGAAAACAAAACCCGAAGATATATTCTAAGAAAACTCATTTATTTGTTATAAAGAAAATAAAACAACTAACTGATCTAATTAGCTACATTTTGAAATAAAGTTCGTGCCAGCTGCTTCTCAGCAGCCGGACCTCTGGCAAGAGAACAAAGGAAAGGAGTGTGAAGGAATGTGGGGTGGACATGCGCAGTTTAGCTTACTGATAACAATTCTTGGCAAGCTACGGAAAGTCTGATAGTCCAGAAATGAGAGCTCAGCTGGTAAATAAAAAAACGCAGTGACATCCCCTTCTTTTGCCAGTTGAGCGAATATCAGGTACATCATCAAATAAGGCACATCTTCTTACGCAGATACTCGTGTTGAGCTGCTGGAAGTGGTTTGTTGAGCATATCAGCAATTTGATCATGTGTAGATACATACTGCATTTTAACAAAACCTTTTTTCACTAAATGTTTTATGTTTTGATAACGGATGTCAATGTGTCTGGACCTAGAACCTGTGAAATGTGATTCAGAAATATAAACCACTGATTCATTGTCTTCCATCACTGTGATCGGTCTGATCGGGTGCGTCCAGATATCTGTGACTAAAGCATCAAACCAAGTTAGAGAATTACATGCATCTGAAACACAAGTATATTCAACTTCAGTAGATGAACAAGAAACAAAATTCTGTTTACGTACTTGCCAATAAACAGGACATCCATTTAAGAACATCATATAACCTGAAGTACTTTTACGTGATTTTTTATCACTTGCCCAATCAGAATCTGCATAACAACTTAATTCTGCATAATCAGTATGTGTTGGTTCTAACAATAACTTCATGTGTTTAGTGTATTTTAGGTATCTCAATAATTTCTTAACGCATGTCCAATGAAACTGTTTTGCCTTACCTACGTGTCGAGACAAGAGATTAACACTAAGTGCAATGTCGGATTTGGTCCAACTACTAATGTATAACAGTGACCCAATAACTGAACGATAAAGTGTTTGATCCTCGAACTCAGGACTTGCTTCTTGTGTCAAGTTATGAAAATCTGTTTGCATGGGTGTCTTTGTTGTGTTAGCATCTTTCATGTTGCAATGATGCAAAATTTGTTCAATTTTATCTTCTTGTGAAAGACTAAACCCCTTCTGTGTTTTTTCAATCTGAACACCTAAATAAGTGCTAATGTGACCCAATGATTTCAATGTAAAGTATCTCTGCAAAGCTTTGGCAAAAATTTCATTCATTTGCTTATTTGGACAATATAAACAATATCATCAACATAAACATATGCATTGTTAGATCTTTTTGTGAACACGCATTCATCAGTTTCGGACTTAATAAAGCCCATTGAATTTAGTTTGTCAGTAAGATATAAATACCACATTAAACCAGACTGTTTCAGACCATAAAGACTTTTGTTTAGAAACCAGGTATCCCCTTCTTGCTGTCAGAATCCTGGAGGACTTCTCACGTAGATCTCTTCATTTAGGTCTGAATGTAGATAAGCTGTGTCAACATCGAATTGGAAAACTTCTAAACCAAGGATAGTTGCAATTTTTACACTTTCAGTTCGAACTGTCGGTGAGTAGGTATTTGTGTAGTCCTCAGGATAACGTTGAGCAAAACCCTGAGCTACAAGTCTGGCTTTGTACAATGACTCACCATTTGGTTTCTTTTTGATTCTGTAGACCCATCGAGTGCCAATGACCTTTTTGTTTGCTGGAGGTTTTGCAGGTGTAAACACTTTAAGTTTCTTTAGACTGTCCATTTCAACCTGCATTGCTTCATACCATTTGTCTTGCTCTGAATCAGGAAGCTGCTTGATTTGTGTGAAATTATCAGGTGGTAGTGTAACATTGCAAATCAAAGGCAAGGGTGCTTTTGTCAGTTGCCAAGAATATCGTTGTGGAGGGATTCCTTTTGTGGCCTCTTGGAACGTCTTGGAACAACTGCCCAGTCTTCTTCTGCTTCGTCCTCATCCTCATTTTCGTCGCTAGCATCAGCATCCGTGGCTTGCAAAGACGGAACATCGGGTTGAGAAGAACCAGTGGAATCTTGATCATCAATCTGCGTGGCATCAGCAGTATCATCTCTAGGAAAATAAACTCCAGGGTCATTGGAATGAATCCTGGACCAGTCAACATCTTCCTCTAAATTAGCAGATTGGGAAATCACAATTACATGTTTAGAGTCAATAAATTTGCTCCATTTTGAGTTATCATCAATATCCATAAATCTCAGTCTCTTTGCTGATGGACCTCCTTTTCTTTGAGCTAAGGGAATGTTCACCATAGCGTATGAACCAAAAATATGGATGTTTTTAAGATCAGGCTTGTAGCCATACAACATGAAGAAAGGAGTCTGATTCATTACACTGCTCCAAGTACGGTTGACAATGTAATTTGCATATTTTATAGCTTCACCCCAGTATATCATATCAGGGTTGGCGTCTTCTAGGAGACAACACATCATGGTTTGCAGGACCCCTTGTCTTCTCTCTATGACCCCATTATGAGCCAGTGTGTAAGGGGCTGAAGTCTGATGAAGAATTCCATTCTTATGCACCCAGTCCTGGAAACGCAGAGACATGAATTCAGCACCACAATCACTCTGGATTCTGGTATTGCGAACTTTGTGTTGGGTAGAAACAAGGGCTGCAAAGTCTTTAAAGATCTCAGATTTTTCTTTCATAGGATATACATATCCATATCTAGAGTAATTATCAACAATTGTTAGAAAATATTTTCTACCACCAAATGATGGCGGAAAAGGACCAACTATGTCAGTGTGAACCAAATCAAAAATGTGTGTTGACAGGCGTGTAGCGTGTTTGGGAATGGCTGCTGCTTTGGATTTGGCCTTTTTGCAGACAGCACAATCCAAAAACACCTTACACCCCTTTAGATCCAAACCTTTTGCGAACTCCAGCATCTTCCTAAGAACACAGAAACTGGCATGCCCCAATCTTCTATGCCATTTATGGATACACCTGGAATGCAAAGGTTTACCAGTTAGTGAATTCTCAACATTAACAGTTTTATGAGGAACCTCAGGCTTGCTCTGAGCAACCTGTTTCCCAATTTTCTTTTTGTTGGCTTTAGGAGTCTTTGGAGCAGCAACAGGATCTCTCTCTGGAGTATCTCTCACTGGGCCTGTGCTCTTCCCTTTTGGAGTTTGTATACTTGCCTGTGTTTGTGTTTTTGGCTTTGGCTTTAAGTAATAAACACCACCAATTAATATGGTTCCAGCAACAATATCTCCATCTTTAACTATGTAACTTGCATTTTCAAGGTGGTGAACCTGGAATTTTAACATTCTAGACAAGTGACTCTGGCTAAGCAAGTTACTGGTTGCTGTTGGTATGTAATAAACATCAGGAATGAATGCATCGAGCTCTTCAACATAAACAGTTCCTTTTCCTTTGACCTGACAAGGATGATTTGAAAAAGAATAAAGTTCACGTAGTTCAGGTTCAGGCTCGTGCATTTCTGTGAAAAGTTCCTTTCTGTAGGTAACATGCAATGCTGCACCACTGTCCAAAGTCCACAGGATGACACGTCTGTCATACTCTGGTTGAGGTTGTGGATCATTGGTTAAAGCCAATGAGGCGAGTGGAGTTTGTGGACCACGACGACCTTGTCTTCCGCCTCTGCCTCGCCTCTAGAATCTGTTCCTCTGGGCTGGTACGTGATGGGAGCTGGAACTCGTTGGGGACAATCCCGGGTGGCATGTCCCACACGATCACATATGTAGCATCTTGGCATCCTTGGAGCGTAGGTCCTTCCTCGGAAGGAGCGCCTAGCTGGACACACACCTTTCAAGTGTGGAGTAGCTAACATGAGTGCTTCTTCTTCAATTAAAAGTCTGCATACATTGTCCACTGTGCGTTGAGCAATAGGGACTTGGTTAATCTTTGTAATGGCATCTTTCCATTCATAGTTCAAAGAATTTATGATAATGCTGATTATTTGAATATCATCAATGTTATAGCCTCTTTCTCTCAATTCTCTTCTGAGTCCTTTCAGTTTGGTCAAATGTCCACCAATTTGTTCACCGGGTTTCAATCTTGAACCATGGAATTGAGACATGAGCAAACATGAAGATTCAATTGAGACAGGCCTGTAGCAATTTTCCAATTGGGCCCAAATTTGTTGGGCTGTTGCAGCAGGCGAAAAAGTAACCTGCAGTTCAGTATCCATGGACATTAATAATGTTGTGCAAGCTTTAATCTCTAAATCTCTTATTGCAGGAGACCAAGGCTAAGCAGGGGGGTTAAAAACCATACAGTGAGTGCCTTCTCTACGAAGTAGCAATCCAATCTCACCGACCCAGGCCTTATAATTCTGTCCTGATATCTTTAATTTTGACTCACCAGCTAGTGGAGCAACAGAAAATGCCGGTTGAGGAATGTGCATTTGAGGTGCTGGCTGTGGAAATAAAGGCACTTGTTGCACTGGAGGTGGACCAGGAGCTGGCCCTGGTTGTACAGTTGGAGGCACGTGTGCATGTATTTGTGGCTGCTGTGGCTGTTGCACTGGAATCTGCTGTGTTCCAGCTGCCATTTGTGCTTGAGCTGCAATATTAGCATGACCTGCTGGAGATGCAGTCATTTGCCTTTGCTGCATTAAGCTTTGTTATGTTCCATCTAAAAGGACACCAGTGCCACCAGGGGGTGCTTGAGTTTGGGCCTGTGGAGACACTTGTGGCATTGCAGCTTTCTCTAGTAAATTACTTTCGCAAGCAGATGGTGCTGCACCTTTAATTTCGGGCAGCTCAGCTAATCTCTCTGCATACGTGGCACTTGGAACTTTAGAGTAGGAGTGATTATGTAAGACATGTGACGTGTGCACTGCTGTCTGTTCTGATTGGCCTGACACAAAATCCACCAGGGTGTGTGTCTTTGGCTCCGAAGAAGAAGCCAAGATGGCGCTTTTAGAGATTTTGAAGTCACGAGACTCTCTCTTATCTTGCTCAAGCATAAACAAATCTATTTTTGCCTGGGATAGCTTCTGTTCAAAAATTTCTATCTGGTCACGATAGCTTCTTATAGCTTGCTCTTTAGGAGTGACCCTGAAGGTTTTTTATAGTTTGCTCATCCAGGGCGAGCTGAGAGCTTCGAGGAGAATAATGAATTATTTCTCTCTCTACGTGGGGGTGAAAATGCTCGGCCGTTTGTAGAAAATCTTGCCCTGCACCAAGTGTTACAAAATCAGAAGGCTCTGGGAGGACTGTTTGAGCGCATGCATATTCAGAAGGAGATGCTACTGACCTCAGTTGTAGCACGTTATCTTCAAAAGCAGTTTCTCTCTTATCTCTCTCCTGATGCCTTTTTAAGAGCATTTCATCTGTTACTTCTCCCTCGGCTTCTAGTTCCAGGCGTGTGGCTGTAGCAAGGGGCTGAAATCTTGAGGGTCTTTCTATCTCCTGCTCTTCATCCGAAGAGGATAAAGCTCTGGGCTTCATTTTGCCCTTCTTCTTCTTTCTCGGCATTTTGCAAAAAATAATTAGCGTACCTCAGTAGCTAAAAACTAATTGCCTATGCGCTTATCATCAAAAGTAACAAACAAGGAAAAAGCCATAAATTTCAACCGCCCTCTGCTACCAGATGTCAGGGCGTTGATTAATCCCATTCTGCTTTTGGGATAACCGCACCTGATTACAAGGGGTGGATCGAGACATTTCCTTGCAAGTATACTTTAAGAAAACAAAACCCGAAGATATATTCTAAGAAAACTCATTTATTTGTTATAAAGAAAATAAAACAACTAACTGATCTAATTAGCTACATTTTGAAATAAAGTTCATGCCAGCTGCTTCTCAGCAGCCGGACCTCTGGCAAGAGAACAAAGGAAAGGAGTGTGAAGGAATGTGGGGTGGACATGCGCAGTTTAGCTTACTGATAACAATTCTTGGCAAGCTACGGAAAGTCTGATAGTCCAGAAATGAGAGCTCAGCTGGTAAATAAAAAAACGCAGTGACAGAGATGACCCAATGGACCTCAGGAACTCCCTCCAGAACTTAGTGGTGAACTGAACTCCTCAATCGGAGATCATCCATTGTGGAACTCCATGCAGCCAGTAGATCTGTTTGACAAACATCTTGGCTAATCTCTTAGCCAAGGCAAGTCCAGAACAAGGAATAAAATGGGCCTGTTTGGAGAACAGGTCTATCACAGTCCATATTACAGTATTTCCGCCACTTTCCGGGAACTCTACTATAAAGTCCATAGCTATGTCTTCCCATGGGCAGCTGGCCTCAGCTACCTGTTGAAGCAAACCGGGAGGCTTCCCTGGTCTTGTTTTATTGCTGGCACATATGGCAAAACTTTTTACATAGTCCTCCACATCAGTTTTCATCTTTGGCCACCAAAACTGCCGTCTAATCAGATGAAGGGTCTTTAGAAATCCAAAATGACCAGCTAATTGAGAATCATGGCTACACTGGAGCACCAGGAGTCTCATGCTCTTGGGGATGTAAATTTTCGAGCCTTAGTCCATCATGGGTCGTCAAAGTGTCTCGATTGTCGGCTAGCCATGGTGATCCATGGCTAGCTGACAATAGAGACACTTTGACGACCCGTACTGATGTAGGTAGTGCTGCCTTCAAGTTGGCAGTTATCTTCCCATTGATGGGATCAGTCCTCCTGCTGGCCTGACTTTGGGTAGTGACTTGAGCCATACTCTGCATGTCTGGGATGATGGCATGGATGACCCTCTGGCTGTCATATTTGGGTTTCCTTGAGAGGGCATCTGCAAGCAGGTTCTTCCCCCCTGGGATATATTTCAGCTTGAAATCAAACTGCTTGAAGTACTGCGCCCAGCAGACATGTTTGGGGGAGAGCCTTCGTGGGGTCTTTAAGGCTTCAAGGTTTTTATGGTCTGACCATACCTCAAAGGGGATCTTGGCTCCCTCTAGGAAGTGCTGCCATGATAGAAGAGCCCAACGAACAGCAAAGGCTTCCTTCTCCCATACTGCCCATCTCCGCTCGGTGTCCGTGAGTTTTTTGGACATATATGCGCAAGGAAGCAGCCATCCCTGGGGGGTCTTCCTGGAGGAGCACTGCTGCCATTGCAACATCACTGGCGTCAGCCTGTACAATGAACTGCCTATCTGGGTCTGGGTGCTGAAAGATGGGCTCCTCTGCAAACAGTTGTTTCAAGCTTTCAAATGCTCTTTGACAGCTTAGCGTCCAGGCTAACGGCTGCGTCGGCTGTGTCTTTGCGGGGGAGGGTCCTGTCTTTAGCAGTTCGGTAAGTGGCAGAGCCACTTCTGTGAAGGCTGGGATGAATTGCCGGTAGAAGTTAGCAAACCCCGGGAAACTTTGCAGCTGTTTTCCTGGTGTGAGGGGGCTGCCAGTCAAGTACGGCTTGCACATTTCCAGGATCCATCTCTATGCCTTCGTTCGACACTCGGTAGCCCAGATAGTCCAGAGAAGTTTTGTGAAACTCACATTTGGACAGCTTCGCATAAAGTCTTGCGGCTAACAGTTTCTTTAGTACTTGTCAGACTAGTTCATGCAGCACTTTGTTAATCAATTGCATGAATACAGCAGGGGCTCCTTGGAGACCAAAGGGCATGACTTTGAATTGGAAGCTACCTAATGGGCAGTTGAAAGCAGTCTTCCACTCATTCCCTTCCTTTTTGTGCATCCTGTAGTAGGCTTGTCTCAAGTCAAGTTTAGTAAACACTTTGCCTTTTGAAAGGTAGTTCAGTAGGTCTTTCATGAGGGGAAGGGGGTAGGTGTTTTCCACGCAAACCGCATTTATTTCATGAAAATCCACACAGAGTCTCATCCCCCATCCCTCCCCATCTTTCTCTTCCTTAAACAGCACCGAGGCGGCTACTCTGGATTTTGCAGATTGGATGAACCTTCGGGCTAGGTTAGTATTGATATACTTCCTCAGCTCAGCCATCTCTTTTGGGGTCATTGAGTACATCTTTGGTTTAGGGAGTTTGGCCCCAGGCTCAATCTCAATTGCACAGTCAGTGTGGTGATGAGGGGGGAAGGATGTTGCATTCCTCCTCACTGAATGCTTCAGCCAGGTCCCTGTATTCCTTGGGAACCTGGGGAGTCCCAGGTAGGACTTTGATGGCGTTGTGGCCGCCTCTCGTTGGTGGGGCCCCTGAGGGCTCATCTCAGTGGGTTTGACTTCAGGAGAGATGGGCGACAAGGGCTCCACCCCTATCATAATGTTTTGGTAGCCGTCTTCCCATTTGATTGTAGGGACCCATTTGTCTAGCCAGGCGAGTCCCAGGATGACTGACTGCCATTTTTGGGGCTACCATGAATCGAATGAGTTCTGTGTGGATCCCTAGTTCCAATCTGATAAGCTCAGTGACTCTTGTAGCAGGGGTGCCACCTATTAAGGTCCTGTCTACTTGCTGAAAGCGTATGGGGTGGTTTAAGAAGTGTGTCAACTCAACAATAGGGAAGCTAATCAATCAAAGGGTGCAGCCAGTGTCTATTATTGCTGCTAACTCTCCATGCACCCGTCTCTGGCACTGTCAGCTTGATTTTGACCACAAAGGGGTGGATGTTCCCACTTACCATCAGGTCGTCTTCACCGCTGCTACTGCTGGCCGGCCCAGGTGGCAGGTCTTTTGTAGCCGGCTCTTCGCTCTCTCCAGGGGGAGGGGGAGGGGAATGGCCTGCCAGGCCATTCTGCTGGCATCCAGGGGCTTTCATGGGTCCCATCTGCCTCAGGCTGGCATGGTGGGTGAGGTTGTGGAACCAGCACAGGTGCCAGACACTCTACAGCTCGATGACCCACTTGTCTGCAATGGTAGCATTCGATTACCCCTGTAGATTGAGCAGGAGGGGTTTCAGTAGGTTTTGTCAGAAGATGTCTAGCCAAAGTTCACCCTGGGGGCCTCTCAGCTGAGGGGTTGTGGCATGGGTGAACTTCTCTATCAAGAGCTATTGAAATGGTATACCAGTCTTGCAGTCGCTCTGGCACCCCCCGGATTCCACAGGCAGTTCTGACTTCTTGATCAATGGCTTCTTTAAAATAATGCAGAAGTATTCTGTCTGGCCAATGTCCAAGGTTCCCCGCAACCCATCACCTTTATCTTGGCTTCACTCTCATTGATTTGGTCTCGGTCTTCGAATCTGACCCAGAGCAGCTCAACAAAACCTTCAGCATCATTTAATTCAGCAACCCCCTCATTATGCAGCTGGGCTATCCAATCAGCAGCATCTCCCTCTGTGATCACAGATACTAAGTCGCGATCTGTTTTGTATTGCTTTCCATGCTGATCTTTATGAGCCCATACTCAGCTGAGGAAATAAGGCAATTTGGTAGGCTTACCGTCAAATGTCGCTCTAAACCATGGTGGCAGAGCCCTTGGTGGCGGAATCACCACAGTGACTGGAGGCAGGGCAGGGACCTGTTGGGGTGCTGCGGCAGGTGGCAGGGTGAATGCCAGCGGCTGAACTTGAACCTGCAGTGGCGGTGCTACTGGCTGCTAGATCAGACCCCACGGCACTGCTGGGATCGTTGGGACAAATTGGGCCCATGGTGATCCCATAAGAGGGGAAGCAGAAGGTGCTGGCATCCACCAGCACTGGACCCACCCCCGGCCAAGATAGAATCCCCAGCCTGGAGGGATAGATTCCACAGGGACTAGCATGAAGGCAGGTTGATGAGGGCTGGATACAGGACGACATCCAGGTGATAATTCTTTTGGTCCCATCTCTGGAGTTCTATCAGGCTGGCAACTTTTCCCGGAATCCATCTCTCTGGACCGAGCACCTAGGCTTTGCATCACCTCTGCAGCTTCAAAGGCTCGCACCACACCTTCAGAAGGAGAATACCAGGTCTCAATAAACCTTCTGGTATGTGCTCCCATGGCTCCCTCTGCAATCTTCTCTCTCCCTTCCATCTTCGCTGAGTCTTCTCACCACCCAAGCTTTAGGTTGGTGATGGGGCTCAGCACGCCATTCAGCCCCCTTTCAGGATGCTGCTTAGTTATTTAGGGAATTCAGGTTAATGTCAGGGTTCCCAGGAACACCCCCAATGAAATAAAGCTTTGAGGCCTGAAGTTCTCAAAGTTCCAATTTATTAGAAATGTCATGTTGGCACATCTGGGAAAACCCGAACCTGAAAGTTCAGTGTTTTCCTGCACCCATCTAGCAGTTCGCAGTTCTGCCCCACACCCACAAATTCATCACATTGTCCAATCAACTCTTCACACTCCACCGCATACAATCTTCATGCAGTCTCCATCAGACGCAAGCAAAAGTCCTTGAATATGGAATATTGTTATGACTAACTTTCTAGCACTCCAACAACAACCCCCTCCCAACTTCCCCAGCTAAAATATGTGGCATAATAAACACAAAGTATATGTTTTGAAAATTCTAGATCACTCTGTTTAAGTTTATCAATATAGTAATATAGTAATATATCAATGACTTAGGTTTATAATAAATTATATCACAAAGAAAGGAAAGGAATAAAAATAAACCGTTTGTTATAGTGCTGTTTTCTATTCAAATCCTATATTATTATCAATCTGTTTACTAAAGCCAGATACTATTCTATCTTTCTTCCTTATGTATCTATAGGTAAATATATACTCTTTTCTTATTTCTGTATATTTATCCATTCAATTTGCTTAAAGTATGCATTTAAACTTAAAAATTATAATACAATATACTATAGGTATAGAAAGTTAGAAGGAGATAGAGAAAATTTGATTAGCTAAGTTTCAAAGGTTGTATTTAGCTTCCCGGATCGTGATTGTTGTAACTCTCAATTAGTCTTGCATCATTCAAACTGTCTCTCCTGTAAATTGTTACCAGAATCCTTCAGTTTACTTTCCAATAGTGTTGGGTGGCCACTTGCCGGCCTTGTCAAGAGTCTCGGCCAATGCCCCCTAAGGGTAAGCCCAGGGAATGGGAAGACCCAGCTGGCCCGTGGTCCTGCCTTCATATAGACTTTTCGGGGCCATTTCATGGTCAAATTTTTTTAGTGGTGGTTGACGCGTACTCTAAAAGGATTGAACTGATACTTATGCACTCAACATCCTCAGAGGCCATCATAAAGGCCCTTCGTACACTATTCTCAACCCACGGGTTGCCCGACCTATTGGTGTCAGATAATGGGCCCCAATTAACTACTACCACATTTGAGTTGTTCCTTGCCCAATTAAGTATCAGGCATGCCCTTATCTCTCCTTGCCACCCGGCCAGTAATGGCCTTGCAGAAAGGGCTGTGAGATCCGCAAAGGAGACATTAGGCCGCATGGGACCAGGGAAATGGCATGACTGTATAGCGGAGTATATGTTAGTGCAACACACCACCCCTTGTCAGGTTACGAATCAGAGTCCGGCAGAATTACTGATGGGTTGCCGGCTGCATACAATTTTGGATAGTTTACACCCCTGTTACGCCCCTGCCAAGCCTTTGGATTCAAGTAGGACATCTAAACCTTTTGGTGTGGGTGATGAATTGTATGCCAGGAATTATGGGGGTCAGCTGTTATGGTTACCAGGTAAGGTGGTGGTAAGGTGGTTACCAGGGCATGGGACCTGGGTATTTGCGGGACCACCTTCTGCTGCCGATAGCCTCCCACCGACCAGTACACTCCCACAGAGAGGGACTCCTCAGGGTGCCGTCAGCCAGGCAATGTCGGCTGGCAACCCCCAGTGGGAGGGTCTTCTCTGTGGCAGCTCCTGCCCTCTGGAACGATTTGCCCCCGGAGATAGGAAGGATATCGGATCTCCGGGTTTTTCGCCGTGCCCTAAAAACTTTTCCATCAAGCAGGGCTGGCATGAAAACCCCCCCCCCCCCCATTTTTAGTCTTTTTAGCTTTTTAAATTGTCAAATGGGTTTTAGTTTTTAATGTTTTAAATTTTGGGGCCACAGTTATTTAATTCTTTTAATAATTTTAAATTTTGTATTGATATGTGTTTTAGTTCTGGCTGTGCACCGCCCTGAGCCCACTTGGAGAAGGGTGGGATATAAATTGAATAAATAAATAAATAAATAAATAAATAAATAAATAAATAAATAAATAAATATTACAGGTCCATGCTCATATAAGGTTGATATGGGACAAGGCAAGGTTTGGAGATGTCACCAAGACCAGCTACGGGTCAGATGGGGTACTGAACACGATATAACAGAAAGAGAGAACCAGGCAGGAGAAAGTTTCAGCCAAGGGTTAAGGGGCATACCAAAAGCTGAGAAGCTACCAGATGATGAGCAGGAGATTTTGAGCCGACAGATTACTTCGGACAATACAAACCCCGAGGGAGAAATTGAAACACAGGTCGAAAGCAGTAACATACCTGTAGTTATTAGAACTGCTGGGGAAAGTAATTCCTCACAAGAGTCTGAGTGAGGCAGGGTTAAGACGTTCGATCAGAAGCTGGCGCCGACCGGCATACCTCCAGGACTACATATGTGCCATCCAGGTGGAAAGGGGTGCAATGTGTTAAGTCTGCTGAAGTAGGAAGTAACATTCTGTTCATTGATTGGTTAAGCCTCCTGACAGCTGGCAATATAAGAGCTGTCAGGCAGAGTTCCAAGCAGTTTCAGTTATAGCTGTGGCAGTTAGCCCAGCTGTTGTTAATAAATGGTTAATTACATGATCTTCGCATTGTCCATCATCCTTGATCCAGCCAATACATTTCAGGTTACAAAATTTTGCAAGCCAAGAAAGTTAGCCAATTACTGAAACGTTACAATATGGAACTCTGTGAGTCTGCTAAAACACCAATGAGTCAGTATTTTAAACATAGTAATATTCAAAGTCCTGTATTCGATAAGGAAATATATCAATCCTTAATAGGCAGTCTATCATATTTGAGTAATTGGTCTAGACCAGATATAACGTAAACCAACTGGCTAGATATAATGCTGAACCTACTGAAAGGCACTGAAAAGCTGCTAAGTGAATACTTAGGTATCTGAAGCAAACAATTTATTATTCGTTATATTTGGAGCCTAGTAGTGATTTATTTTTAATGGCATATGCTGATGCAAGTTTTGCATCTGATCTACCTACTCGTAAATCAACATCAGGTATCGTGGTAATGTTGGGTAATGTTTTGATAGGATGGAAATCAATTAGGCAAAAGCATATTAGTTTATCAACTAATATGGAAGTTTCATGTTTATCCTTGATATGTACTGAATTAATATATTATAAACAATTGTTAATTATAGAATTAGAATTAAATGTGAATGATCTGTTTATAATTTACGAAGACAATCAATCTGCAATTAATTCAGTCCTCTTCTGAACATCTTTCCTTAGAGGATCTCCAAGTAACTGTGCATTGTCTCTGAGACCACGGCTTCTCTATCAATATAGCAAAAAGTCAAATAGTCCCGTTGACGCGTATTCTGCATTTGGGGGCAGTAATAGATTCCCTAGAGGATAGAGTGGATCTTACTGGATAAGATGGTTTCAGCCATCCACATTACCCCGTGGGCTCGCCTTCAGGCGAGGAACCTTCAATGGTTTCTCTTGCCCTTTCAGAAGGCGGGCAAAGGCAATTCTCAAGCCAGGGTCCGGGTTCCCCTCAGGGTCAGAAGGTCCCTAACCTGGTGGAGGTCTCCAGCCATTTCCATAGGGTGGCTCTTCCACGAGCCTCGCCGTCTCATATTGACGACGGACACCAGCCTTTCCGGTTGAGGGGCCCATCTTCAGACGCAGGTCGCTCAGGGATTATGGTCAGCCCGCGATCAATGCAGGAACATCAATTGGCTAGAGCTGCATGCAGTCTATTTGGCCCTGAGACAGTTCAGATGACTGGTGACGAACAAACATGTGTTGGTCCTTACCAACAATGTAGCCACGAAGGCCCACATAAATCGCCAGGGGGACACCAGATCCACGGCTCTGATGTTGGAGGCTTCCAGACTGGGTCTATGGGCGGAGCGTCACCTGCGTTCCCTGATGGTGGAACACATCTCGGGGACGGCCAACGTACAAGTGAACTGGCTTAGCCGCCAGACTATCGACCACGCAGAGTGGTGTCTGCATCCCTCAATCTTCCAGGATCTGTCGAACCTCTTTGGCCTTCCAGAAGTGGATCTCTTCGGAGAATGCTCAGCTCCCCCGCTTCTATGCTTGCTTTCCAGCTCCTGGGGCAGAGGAGTGGACGCCCTTCACAGTCATTGGCCAAAAGGACTTCTTTACGCCTTTCCCCCGCTGCCATTCATTCCACAAGTGGTACAGAAGATACTGGAGGAGCGGGCGGAGGTCATTCTTCTAGCGCCAGACTGGCCCCGGCGGTCTTAGTTTGCCGACTTGAAATCATTGTCAGTGGCCTCTCCCTGGAGGGTCCCTCAGCTTGTGGATTTGCTCAGCCAGGGAGCGTTACTCCACCCGGACCTTCGGTGGCTCCAACTGACTGCCTGGTGCTTGAGCGGTGCACTTTGAGTAAGGACAACATTCCCTCCAGGGTTATCCGGACCATCCAAGCGTCTCGGAGACCATCCACAGACCACATTTATTTGGCCACTTGGTGGGCATTTTTTGATTGGTGTAGCTGTATGGGGGTTTCTGTCCTGGTCCTTCCAAATTTTTGTCCGCATCCCACTCACCCTTTAGAACGGCGCTGGCATATGTTGGATGTGTGGAGGGCCCTTCGTATTTATCTCAGGAGGACTGCAGACGTCTGCAGGACAGAATCCTTGTTTGTTTCTTTTATTCCAGTATCTTTAGGTTCCAAGGTCTCTTCCTCCACCATTGGCAGATGGATTCGGCAGACAATCACCAAGGCATACAAACTGAATTCCTTGCCATGACCATCACATCTAACAGCGCATTCCACGCGCAGTGCGGCTACTTCTGCGGCCTAGGCCATGCAGGAGTCCTTGAACGAGATCTGCAGGGCGACGACATGGACATCTTCTTCATCCTTTGTTAGACAGTATAAGCTGGACCAGTTTGCATCAGTGGAAGTGGCGTTTGGCCACAGGGTTCTGTAGCGGGTTCACTCAGATGCAGGGACTTAGGACCAGACTGGGGCCTGCCCGTAGTTGGGACACTAAGCTTTGGTATGTCCCATTCCTGGCTGCTGTCTCCACCCTCAATGGAGAAGGGGCGTTGGTTATACCTGATACCACCTTCTTGTTGGGTGGAGACAGCAGCCAGTCCGACCCTTGGCATGTCTGATCTTAACCTTTCTTTCTTTCTCACGAGACATCGAGTCTGTTGTTCGTCTTCGTAAAAAGCTGGAGATCCCTAGCAACAAGGGAGGAGCTTAATTTTGCAACAGTCTCAGTCCTTCAAGCTGAACAGGTGAGAACACCCATTCCTGGCTGCTGTCTCCACCCAACGAGAAGGTGCTTATCAGGTATCGCCAACGCCACTTTCCAGTACCTAGTTTTTTCTGTTTATAACCAAAATAGGAATAATATTTCTCCAGCACCAGTATTCCATTCAGTTAGCTGCTTTCTATCTTGTACAGTATAGTTCAAAACAGTTCCACCTATTAAAACTTGTTGCAACATATTGCAATTCCTTATTTGATATTTTCCAATATAGAAATAAGTTTCTCATGATTCTTAACGGAAGAGATACTTAAAAACAAGAAAGAGAATTTGTTCTAAAATTCAGACACTCTACAATTAATTTATTGCATTTCCACTAAAAAAATTGTCAAATTTATGGTGAAAAAATTATATTTTGCAAAAACATTATTAATGCCCTGAACATTGAAATATTCTGTTGTTTTATTCTTATTCTAGGTATTCTGAATATGCTGAATCTTGTACTAAATGTTATTGATTGAAACTGTATAAACATATATATTAAGATGCTTAATTGCAATTCTGAATTTAATGAATATAATAATGACTAAATAAAGTTTGTATTCAAAACCCAGCTGTTTTATGAAAAAATGATTATTCACTGGCTGATTTAAAAATATTTTCCATATGGTTAGGTGTTACATTAGGAAATACAGATAAATTAAAGGTGGGTACAAAATCAGCTCAATTAATTTCAAAAATTCAGTTATTAATTTTATATAAGTTTTCTCATCCCAAATGATAAAATTGAATCCACTGATAGGGAAGCAGTTTTGACTAGATGTTAGAACATTCTACAATTCTACTTATAATATATTCCTTCACCTCTCCTTAATCTAGTAACAGCTGCAGCCAATGCTATAATGTGGCTCCAGGAGGAGCAGGGGCCATCTCCCCCATTGTGAAGTACACTAAATTTAAGTGTGCTGCACAAGGCACTGCAAGAGCAGCGAGCAGGCCATGTAGGTGGCGAGAACACCGGCATGAGCTGCAGCTGGTCCAGGCCAGTGTCTCAGGGCAGAGAGAAAGTTGCTTGTCTCCCTGAGCGACTGAGGTGCACACAGCACCGACAAGGGCCAGAAGAGGCAAATACAGGGCTGCTTTGCTCCCACTCTGGAATATGGAGCAAGTCTCCATCCGTCACCCTTACTTTCTCAGGTGAGGAGTGACTGGGAGGGACAGGGCCAGCAAATGGTGGGTTCAGCTGGCAGGAAGCCAAAGCAGGGAGATGGAAGAGCTTCATTTATCTGGGAACCTGAAATGACTCTTGATTTAAATCATATGGTAAAAAGCACTCAAAGGAGAAGAAAGAACAAAATCAGCAAAACAAAAAACAAAAAAACCCAACCCTCGCCTGTTTTTGGAAATGGTTCAAGAGGGAACACACACATACACACACATACGAGAGAGAGAGGGAGAGGGAGAAAGGGCAGAGACAGAGACAGAGAAATGAGAGGGAGAGAGGGAGAGATGAGGGAGAGATATGAGAGAGAGAAAGAGACAGATGAGAGAGAGATGAGAGGGAGATAAGAGAGAGAGATGAGAGAAAAAGAGGGAGAAGGAGAGAGAGAGATATATACCTGTTTCCAACAGAAAAGAAAACACCAGGAGCCACAAATCCTGGGCAGGTATGGCTGGGGGGTGTGTGTCATGTGACTGGGTGGGAGTGAGTGACATCTTTGGCCATGCCCACCCAGGTTTTGTGGCTCCGAGTGTTTTCTGTGGAAAACAGGTCCAAATGACTCTTCGAGTGCTTAAGGTTGCAGACCCCTGTACCAGAGGGTCATCATTGGAGTTGGACTCACTCTCCTCTGGTGGGGCCAGAGTTCCTAGGTCCTGGGCAGGAGGGGTAAGCTCAATAACCTCCATCTCCTTCAGAGCTGTTTCGCAGTGCTTCTTTGGATGCTTCTAGGCTTCCTGCCCCCAGTACTTGCTGGTTTGGACCTTGGTTTTGCAAGGCAATCAATTGCTCAGTGTCCCTCGTTCCCACACTTGAAGCATGCCATGGACCTTGGTTTGGATGCTGGCCTGCCTTTGGCAGCTCTCAGGGCTTCTTTAGGAGCAGGGGCGGGGAGACTTACTTCAACTGTGGTTTCCATGGTGCCAATCTCTAGCCAGGTCAATTTCCATCTTGTCTGACAACACATACCAGCGCTGGAGTTCTCAAGGGCTCCCCCAGGAGACAAAGGAATCTTTAGGAATTAGGAATCTTTAACAAATCATACCCTAAAGATATCAAATATCTCACAATTCACATATTAACTGCTGCAAGAATAACCTATGCAAAAAATTGGAAACAAGAAAAAACACCAAGTGAAACAGAAGTAATAGAAATTTTTTTAGAATGCGCTGAAATGGATAGGTTAACCAAAGAATTACAAGAAAGAGAAGAATCAGATTATTACAAAATATGGAATAATTGGTATAATTGGTTAAAAACAAGAAATATACAAAAAAATATAGGGGGAAATATTACCGATTTAAATATATATATAAAAATGTTACTAGATTAAGGAGAGGTGAAGGAATATATTATAAGTAGAATTGTAGAATGTCACTTTGAAAAAATGCTTAAGAAGAAATCATAATCTTTTTGTGTATATGTTGTATAAATGTTTGTTGTGTATATGTTATGTTTGTCTTTTTTAATATTTATACTCAATAAAAATTATTTAAAAAAAAACTGGTTGTAATCTCTTAGCTGGGGGGGGGGCATTATTGCTGTGAAGAGTGACCATCCAGTTTTCTGCAGCCCCTTCCAGGGCCACGGTGACATATCCCACTTTGGCTACCTCCAAAGGACTTTGGATCCAAAGTGTTAGATCAGCACAGGGAAAGGAAGACGCGACCAGAGTTGGTCCATTCAGTACCTTTATTTCAGCTCTGAATGAAGGCGGACGGCTGTGCTGCTGGAGCTCTTTTATTCACTTCGGCAGACTCAGCCGTCCAATGACAGCTGTTTGAATTTCCCGCCGGTGGATTAGCCAATCTCCGGCAGATGTCCTTATAAGGACATAACACCCCTCCCCTCCTAGTTCGAAGTCTGTCTATCAACACTAATGAATGTCATGTAGTCACGTAGGTAGGCGGGACGTTTGATGGTCCTGGATGACCTGTGCAGTTCCATTCGGGTTTCGCCGCCGGCCGAAGCAGGCGGAGCTCCTGTCTCCTCCAGCTCTCAACCCGGAAGGGTCTGGGGTCCGACCGTCGAGTGTGCGGGCCCTATCCCAGCACCCCCGGCCACCTCGTCTGGATTTACCCGCTGGTGGCACTAGTCCTTCCCCCGACCGGGATCCCTGGAACCTCACGGCTGGGCATCGCTGTCAACCCGGGGGTGACGACTGAGGTCCGGTAAGTCCATTTTATTCTCCTTTGCCCCTTGCGGCTTCTGTTGGTGGCTCTGTTGTCTCAGTTGTTGTTGTTGCTGCTGCTGCTGCTGTTGTTGTTGTTGTTGTTGTGATTGCGTGTCGGCTTGTCATGGTGGGTGGCCAACCCCGTCAGGGGGTCACCCATCTACCGTGTCGGGCTGGTGCAGGTCGACCTTGCTGGGGTAGTGTTGGTCGACCCTGCCGGCGTGGTGATTGTGGTCTCCCTCATGGGGGAGTCATTGGCTGGCTCTGCAAGGTTGTTGTGGGCCTCTCTCCCTGGGTTGTCCCCGGTCTACTACCTTGCATCAGTGGTGGTCTCCCTCGCTGGGGTGGCGAATGGCCCCTCTGTCGGCGTGGTGCTGACTCCCCTCAGGCTGCGGGTACTGGTCTACTCCCTTGGATCGGCGATGGCTTGACTTGCTGAGGTTGATCTGTCCCCGTCCACACACACACACACAAACACAGCCAACCGAGGGTTAAGGAAACACTTTGGCACACACCCAGGTCGTTATCTCCAACTTGGCAGCGATTTACACACCGTCTGCCAAGTGCGTTTATTTCCACAAAACAGAAAGATAAGATACTTAGCGTACAAAAGTCCAATCAGAATAATATTTCTCTCAGCAGTTTCCGGACGAGGCTTTAGTGACTATCCAAGGTTTACTTTTGTTCGTCACAAGGATCACTGGCCACCACCCTCTATTATATAGTCTCTGGGGTGTGGTCCAGTGACTCAGTTCTAATCCCTAGCACGCCTCCTGAGCTGCTGCAATCGTTTATAACGCCTTCGGAGGCATACGTCCAGGAATGATGTTTCTCCCTCACTCTCATCCGAGCCACCTGTTTCCCTGTTAATCTCCTCTCCCTTGGCCGACACCAGAGACAGTGCCAGAGGGGAGGGGCCTGGAGAGGGAGGCCTGGCTGACTCCTCTTCCTCATGTTCGGAGCTTTGTTCCTCCGATGGGACAGGCTCAGAGGGCGGGGCCACAACACTATCCCCCACCGCAGGGCCCTTCCCCCGGGTCTGACGGTCGGAATGGGGTCGGGACGGGAATTATTCGTGGAAAGCCCGCACCAGGTCAGGGGCCTGAACGGCAGACGCGTCCACCCAGGTGAAATCCTTGGGCCCGTACCCCTTCCAGGCGATGAGGTATTGGAAGTGCTCCTTCAGCCAACGGGAGTCCCAGATACTGTCCACCTCGTACGTCGAGGCGTCGTCCTCGTCGGCTGCGGCTGGGGGGGCAGGGGTCGGCGGGCGGTGGAGATGGCTTGCGGGGGCCTCAGGGACCAGGAGGGACCAATGAAAAATGGGGTGGAGCCGCATGGAGCGGGGTAGAGTCAACCGGTAGGCCACCGGGTTGATGACCGCCTCGATAGGGAAGGGACCGATAAAGCGGTGGGCCAGTTTCCTCACCGGCTGGTCCGTGGGGAGGTGTTTCGTGGACAACCACACCCGATCTCCTACTTCCAGCGGTGGCGTCGCCCGGCGGGCGCGATCGGCGAACCATTTATAATCCTCTTTCGCCCGGATCAGCTGCCGCCGCACCAGTTGCTACACCGCCTGCAGCTCCGAGAGGAAGTCCCAGGTCTCGGGAACAGGGGAGTCCATGATGGTCAACGGGAAAAGCCGTGGATGGTATCCGACATTGGCATGGAACAGGGTCATCTGGGTGGAGGTGTGTTGGGAGTTATTAAAAGTGAACTCCGCCAGGGGAAGGTACTCGGCCCAGTTGTCCTGCTGCTGGTTGACAAAACAGCGGAGGTACTGCTCCAGTATGCCGATGACCTTCTCCATGCCCCTGTCAGTCTCCGGATGGTGCGACGACGACAGGCACATCTGCACCTCCAGCGCAGCCATCAGGCTTTTCCAGAAGCGGGCCGTGAACTGGGCCCCATGGTCCGAAACCACCCGGTCCGGCAGGCCGTGGAGGCAGAAGATATGTTGCAGGAACAGGCGAGCCGTGGTGCGGGCCGAGGGCAGGCCGCGGCATGGGATGAAATGTGCCATCTTCGTGAGCGCATCCACCACCACGAGGACGGTCGTGTATGTAGCGGACAGGGGCAGGTCTGTCAGGAAATCCATGGAGATGGCTCCCCACGGTCTCTCCGGTGTTGGCAGCGGCTGGAGGAGTCCAGGAGGGGGGCCGGACGCAGCTTTGGCCTGTCGGCACGTCACACAGGACGTCACGTAGGCGTGCACGTCGTGCCGTACCCGAGGCCACCAAAAAGTCCGCGTCACTAAGAACAAAGTCTTAAAGAAACCGAAGTGCCCCGCCGCGGGGTTGTCATGGCACTGGTTCATGACGAGGGCTCGGAGCGGACTCGTGGGCACGTACAGCCCTCCTCCACAGTCCATGGAGACACGGGGCTGATGTCCGCTCTCCACTGCTGCGACCAGTCGTCCCATCGCTGCGCTTCCAGCACCTGAGCCCGCAGGTCCACCCGTTCCTGGACCATGGCCAAGGAGTCCGCTGGCAGCACCGTCCGGGGGGGGAAGGGAGTCCTTGGGGCAAAAGTATTCTGGCTTATGGGATAGCGCGTCCACCCTCTGGTTGAGGTTGCTCGGAACGTATGTGACATGGAAGTTGAACCGGGCGAAAAACAACGACCACCGGATCTGCCGCTGGTTCAACTTCCTGGCCGTGGTGAGGTGCTCCAGGTTCCGATGGTCCGTCCGCACCTCCACCTGGTGTCGGGCCCCCTCGAGGTTATGTCACCAAGCCTCGAACGCAGCCTTGATAGCCAGCAACTCCTTTTCCCAGATGGTGTAGTTGCGCTCGGAAGGGTTGAGTTTCCGGGAGTGGTAAGCGCAGGGAAAAAGAGTGCCGCCATCCACCGGAGCCTGTAGCAGCACCTCCCCAATCGCCACGTTGGACGCGTCCGTCTCAACCACGAACGGACGGTGTGGATTGGGGTGCCTCAGGACTGGCTCCATGAGGAAGGCCTGCTTGAGGACCTCGAAGGCCTGCTGCTGCGGGGGCCCTCACTGGAACGGGACCTTCTTCCAAAGGAGCTGGGTGAACGGCAAGGTCAGGGTGGCGAAGCCCGGGATGAAGGTCCGATAGTAGTTGGCGAATCCCAACAGACGCTGGACGTCCTTCACCCGACGCGGGGGTTCCCAACTGCGCAAGGCCTCACCTTGCACGGGTCCATCACAATGCCCTCGGGGGTGATGATGTGCCCGAGGAACTCTATGGAAGTCTGGAAGAAGTAGCATTTCTCCAACTTCGCATAGAGCTGGTGCTCCCGCAGGCGCTGCAGGACCTGGCGGACATGCTGGAGGTGACTTTACGGGGTCCGGGAATAGATCAAAATGTCATCCAAGTAGATCACCACGAACCGATCCAGCATGTCCCAGAACACGTCGTTCATCAAGTGCTGGAAGACCGCGGGGGTGTTGGTCAACCCGAACAGCATGACGGTATACTCAAAGTGTCCGTACCGAGTGCCGAACGCTGTCTTCCACTCGTCCCCCTCTCGTACGCGCACCAGGTTGTAGGCCCCTTGGAGATCGAGCTTAGTGAAGATCGAGGCCTCCCGCAATCTCTCCATCAGCTCCGGGATCAGCGGCAGGGGGTAGCAATTTCGCACTGTGATGGCATTCAAGTGCCGGTAGTCGCAACACAGGTGCAAGTCCCCCGTCTTCTTTTTAACGAAGAGGATCGGGGCCGAGAGTGGGGAGGTCGAAGGCCGGATGAACCCACGGGCCAGGTTCTTTTCCAGAAAGTCCCGTAATGCAGCCAGCTCGGGCTCCGACATGGAGTACAGGCATCCCGAGGGCAGGGGCGCATTGGGCATCAGTCGTAGGGTCGGTGCGGGGGCAAGCGGTCCGCCTTCTTCTCGCTGAACACGTCGGCGAAGGGCGTCAGCTCCGGAGGCAAGGAGACGTTCGGGGCAGAGACGTCCTGGCCGGCACAGGTGTGGCGAAGGTGGTCGACACACTGCAGGCTCGGGAACGAGATGGCGTTTCTCGACCACGCCACCTGAGGGTCGTGCGCCCGAAGCCAGGCCATCCCCAGGAACAAGGGAAAGTGCAGATCCGCCGTTACGTAAAACTAGATCACCTCCTCATGGTTCCCAATGGCGAGGTGCAAGGGCTGGGTAGCGAATTTGATGGGCCCCGCCACGAGTTCCCGCCCATCGATAGTCTCGACCCTCAACGGAGGGTCCACTGGAACCAAGGGGACTTTGTAATGGGCCACAAAGGCCTGGTCCATAAAGTTTGTGGTGGCCCCCGAGTCCACCAGCGCGTGCACCTGGAGCCCCTCCGACCGGTTAGCCAACAACACCCGGGTGTTCAAAATCAGGTGCCGAGGGGGCTCACAGTCCACAGCCGCCGACTCCGGCGGGGCATGGTCACGTGCCTGACCCAGAGTTTCCCCTAGGCCAGGCCTGGCCCGTTTCCCGGCTGGTCACGCCGAGACTCCAGAACAGGCTTGAGCAGTCCACTCCGCTTCTGGGGACACGAGGTGGCAAAATGTTCCGCCTCGCCGTAATAGAGGCACAACCCCCCTTGAAGTCTCCGCATCCGCTCCTGGGCCGTCAGTTGAGGTCTGGCTGCTCCGAGCTCCATGGGCTCCTCAGCCGTCGCCACAAAACGCGGTGCGGTCCGGAGCGCTGTCGGTGCGAAATGCGGGGGTGCCGACGCTGTCGGTGGTTCCGGAAGAGCCCGACGGGGCCGTCGCCGTTGCAGGCGGGCGTCGATGAGCAGGCATTGAGTCACCAGCGCGTCGAGGGTTGGTGGCGCCTCCACACGAACCAGCTCGTCCTGCATCTCATCGGAGAGGCCGTCCTGGAAGGCATCCATCAGTGCCACCTCATTCCAAGCCGAATCCTGGCCTAACAGTCGGAACTCCGCAATATAGTCCTGCAGGGGGCTCTTGCCTTGGCAGAGGTCCTTGATGTGCCTCGCTGCCGTCTGCACCCGGAGGGGGTCTTCAAACATGGTGCGCAGGTGTTGTAAAAAGCCCTGAAAGTCCAGGAGCAAGGGGCTATCTTGCAACAACAGGGGCGTGGCCTATCGGGCAGCAGTGCCAGAGAGGGAGCTGATAACAAATGCTACCCGAGCCCGGTCATCCGGAAAATCCTCCGGCCTCATCGCCATGAACAGTTGGCATTGTCCCAAGAAGGCCGGGAACATCTCCTGCTGCCCAGAAAACCTATCTGGCACGTTCACTGGGCATCTCGGACGGGGAGTGGGAGGAGGTGGAGCTGCAGGAGCATTTCCCAAAGCAAGTTGGGCAGTTAGCTGTGCTACTTGCTGTTGCAGAAGCTGATTGGCCTGCAGTATCTGCTGTAACTGCTGCTGCAGCTGTTGGTCCATTGTGGGTTAATGATGGAGTATGTGGTGACGAACAAGATGATCTGTCACAGAGGTGGTGCGGGTCTACCTTGCCAGAGTGTTGCCGTCCCTCCTCCCTGGGGTGTGGCAGGTCTACCTCTTCGGGGTGTTGTAGGCCTGCCTCTTCGGGGTGTGGTAGGCCTACCTTGATGGGGTGTTGTAGGCCTACTTCATCGGGGTGTGGTAGGCCTACCTCAATCAGGGTGTTGTAGGCCTACCTCGTCAGGCTGCTTTCCTTCTGCTTCCCTCCACCTTTTCCGGAGCTGGTCGATGTGACGTCTACAGACCTGTCCATCTTCCAGCTCCACTCTATAAGACTTCGGGCCGGTTGTGCTCTCAATTCTTCCTTTCAGCCATTTCGGAAACCCATGGAAATTGAGCGCGAAGACCGGGTCTCCTCTGGCAAAAGCGTGAGGTGGGGGCGGCTGGCATCTGATGGCACCTCCGGGTTGTACAGGGGGTGTAGCCGGTCCAGTTCTGACCTTAGTCTTCTGCCCATCAGCAGTTCGGCCGGGCTCTTGTGCGTCGTTAAGTGCGGTGTGATATGTTGAGTGAGGACTAATTGGTTGATCCTCTCTTGCCAGTCGCCGGTGCCCATCTTGGTGAGAGCTTCTTTGGTGAGCCTCACCATCCTTTCAACTTGCCCATTTCCGGCTGGTCTGTAGGGGGCAATCAGGGCATGGTGGATGCCCAGCCCTGCCAGGAACGTTTCCATGGGCTTGGATGTGAGCTGCGGCCCATTATCGGAAACGAGGACATCCGGTAGCCCATGCATGGCAAATAGTCTCCGGAGCGCCTTGGTGGTTGCTTCTGTTGTTGTGGATGCCATGGGCACGACCTCCAGCCACTTCGAGAAGGCATCCACGATGATGAGGAGGTATCTTCTGCTCATCGGACCTGCAAAGTCTATGTGGATTCTCAACCATGGACTGCTGGGAGCCTCCCACTCTGTAGACTGGGCACGGGGTGGTGCTGGGTGGACTTCCTGGCACAGGTCACATCTGGCCACCCAGGTCTCTATATCCTTATCCAGGTTTGGCCACCACACGTAGCTTCATGCCAGCCCCTTCATGCGAACGATGCCTGTGTGCCCCCTATGCAGAGTCTCTAGAGTCTTATGTTGGAGTGATCTGGGACTCATGACTCTGTCGCCCCACAGGAGGCAGCCTTCATAGGGGCTAGTTCTTGCTGTTTTCTGACAAATGGGGCAAATTCTTCTGCCATCTTCCCCGTGGGCCACCCAGAACCCAAGACAGTACCTGTTTGAGGTTTGGTCCTTCTGGGTCTGTGATGCCACGTCTGCGGAGGTGACTGGGCAAGCAAGGTCATTGTCAATGTGGAATAGCTGAGTGTGGGGGCTGGGTCTTCCACCGGCTCCTGGGATGGGCATCTGCTCAGGGCATCTGCTCAGGGCATCTGCGTTTCTGATGGTCTTGCCGGGTCTGTGGGTTAGAGTATATGAGTACCCGGCAAGGAAGATTGCCCAGGAAGATGACATCCTGGGCGACATGTAGCTTGGTGTGGGTTTGTCGCCCGCGAATAGTCCCAACAGTGGCTTATGGTCTGTGATAACTGTAAAGTTCCGACCATACAGGTACTCATGGAAGCGCTTGATGCCCACGACGATGGCCAAGGCTTCCTTGTCCAGCTGACTATAGTTCCTTTCGGTGCTGGACATCGTTTTTGAGAAGTAGGCGATGGGTGCCTCTGTTCCATTTGGGAGTTGGTGACTGAGGACTGCTCCAATCCCATATGGTGACACGTCGCAGGTCAGCAGGAGGAGCAGCATCTCGTGATATTGCATTAGGATGCTGTCTGAAGAGAGCAGTCCTTTGATGTTTTTGAAGGCTGTTTCCTCCTCTGTCCCCCATTTCCACAGAACCACTTTCCCCAACAGGAAAGTGGTTCAGCAGCTGTGGCTTTCTGTTTTAAAAAGACACTGTAAAAATTCAGTAGTCCCAAGAAAGCCTGAAGCTCCGCTTTGTTTTTGGGGGCTGGAGCTTCGTGGATAGCCTTAACTTTAGATTTGGTGGGGTGGATGCCAGTTCCATCAATGAGATAGCCCAGGAACTCGATCTCCTGGACCCCAATGATGCACTTATCTCTCCTGACTCTCAAACCCTTCTCCTTAAAGCGCTGCAGAACTAGCTTCAGTCGCTCAAGTAGCTGGGTTTTAGAGTGGCCGGAGATTAAGGCATCATTGAAGTACGGCACCACCCCTGGAATGCCTTACAGAAAGCGTTCCATCATAGATTGAAAAATTCCTGGGGCTGCGCTGACTCCAAATTGGAGATAGTTACATTTAAATGCGCCCCGGTGGGTGACAATTGTTTGTGCCTCCGCTGTTTTTTCATCTACTGGCAATTGCTGGTAAGCCTGGGCCAGGTCCAGTTTGGCAAATATTGACCCACTCCCTAGTGAATGCAGCAGATGTTGCACCACTGGAACTGGGTATGTGCTCTGTTGCAAAGCCTTGTTGATTGAACATTTATAGTCGGCACAGATGCGCACAGATCCATCATGCTTCATAGGGGTCACAATGGGGATCTCCCATGCTGCATGATCGATTGGCTCCAATACGCCTTGCACAATCAGCTTATCTAGCTGAGCATCTACTTTGGGCCTCAAGGCAAACAGAACTCTGCGGGGCTTAAGCCTAATTGGAGTAATTGCCTTATCTAAATTGAAGGAAATGGGCTTCCCCATAAATTTCCCCAGCTTACCATCGAAGACTTCCTTGAACTCTTCGAGGAGGGTGTCGAGTTCGTCCTGTCAGAGTTGGTGAACCCCTCTGATCTTGAGCCCTAGTGGCTTGAACCATTCCATGCCTAGCAGGTTCGGGCAGCTGTTCTGGACGATGGTGATGGGGAGGTCGCCCTGGAAGTTGTGGTAGGAAATCCAAAGTGATGTTCTTCCCAGGACTCCGATCGGGTTTCCTCCAAAGTCGACCAGCCTTGACCGTAAGGGCTTCAGATCTCTCTTGCAGACTCCAGGCTTGAGGCGCTTCAGCTGCTGCCAGTCCATGATGGAGTAGATCGATCCCGAGTCTACTTTCATGGAACATGGGGTTCCCTCCACGTGCACCGTCACGTGGCACTTGGTGGTGCTGTCATCGTCTGAGTGGTCTACGGTCGTCTGGTGGACTGCTTTCCTCCGGCCACTGTCACTTTCTCCCTGTCTGGGCTGGTAGTAGGACCGTCTAGATGATCTCGCATAGTCATCGCAATTTTCGCGCAGCTGGTGGCTGGACGGTTCTTGGCCTGGATCCTTGGCTCTACAGGCTTCGGCGATGTGACCCCTCTTGTTGCAGCATCTGCAAGTCGCATCTCTCCACCTGCACTTGGCCCTGGCTTGGTCTCCTCTGCAGCTGCCCCATGCAGAGCGACAGGGGCAACCGCTAGGGTTGCGGAGTTGTCGGCTCCCCCGCTGCCTTGCCAACCTCTCTGGTTGCAAGACATGGGTCAGCAGGAGGTCCTCTTTGTCAGATTCTGGCAGGGCATAGTCTCCATGCTGGCCTCTGGTGAGAGTCACCTCCAGGGGATGCTCCTCAGGATCTACACTCAGTGACCATCTGGCTTGGACTGGAATCTCCTCAAGTTGCAGCTCCTCCAGCCTTTCTTTTTATGGCACTGGTGTGGCTGGGAGGAAGTTGACCCCAGCCACACTGGGGGCTCTGGACTCTTCCTGGTCATTCTCATGGGTCGACATTGTGTGCTCAGCCCCCTTGGTAGACTGGGGTCTTTGGGTTGGCTGATAAAGCAGATCTTGCCTAATGTCAGGCCTGCCTCCATTCAAAACCCAAGAAAGAAACCCCTCAACTCCACTGAGATAGAAAAGAAATACTTTTACTGAGTTTGAAATAATAGCAGTAAGAGCAAGGCAAGATCAGATTCAAAACCCGTGAAAGTTACAGATTGAAAGTTTCGCAAATCTCTCCCCCCCCCCCCAGGGTCCAGCACTGAGAGTCCAATCAACATCCAGTATGATGTTGTGTGAAGCTCATCTTCAGGTATTTCACCCATCTGGAGTCTTGACAGGATGTAAACAACTCCACTCAGCAGTGCAATAATTCTTGAGAGCAAACCTCCCTTCTTGTTCACATGGGACTTCACCTCACCAGCTCACTTCCCCAACCCAAATACCATGCCCCAACTCCCCATTACTATGGCAGCCAATAGTAAGCATGCAACAAAACTGAACCCCATGCTGGAGATCTGGCTGTTATACTATATCTCCATCCTGTGAGGTCATATTCTTAATCACCATTGATATTTTCTGCTTGTTTATTTTAAAACTAAAGAGCCAAACACTTTTAATTTCTTCATCAAAAATATTCTATATTACTTTTTGGGTCTTGCAGAAATATCACCAAATCAGCAGCAAAGGTCCTCAGTTTATAAACTTCCTTCTTAATATTTATACCTCTTATTTTCCTATCTTGTCTGATATCTCTATTCAAAACTTCCAACATCAGGATAAACAGCAAAGGAGACAAAGGATGTCCTTTTGGATTTTGCATGACTTAGTTAGTTAGTCAACAATTTTTGCTTGCTGTGATGTACAGACAGCTTTAACCCCTTGAATAAAGTTCTCACTGGCGATACAGTGTTGATTCTGGGGTCCAGGAGAACACCGATATCCTAGCCGATTTTGGGGATCCCCAGGGATCATAGCTGCCTTGTGGAAACAGTGAAGAAAGAAGACTCTGGCTGGCATGGATAGGGAATGAGCAAGTTCCCTGAAATGGCGGCATTAGTCTTCGACCCGTCAGTGAAGGAAGGTAGCCATTAAGGAGCTGTCACAAGCCAGAATGGCCACAATCAGAAAGAGGGAATGTAAGAGCGGTAATTGAACGGAGTATTGTTACCGGGTGAGTAATTGGCCAACTCACAGGTAAAAGAAAAAAATCTTTGACTGCTTGAAAAAATTGTAGCGGAAGATTGGTGGCTAATTGGCACAGGACTAAAGCAGAGAGAGAAAAAAACCCAGAACTTTAAAAATCAAACCTTCCATTTGGATTAAAAACTGGATTTGGGGGGGGGGGGAATAAGACAAGGAAAAAAAGAGAAAAACATTTTAAAGAACAGAAGAATTTAATGTGGAAAAGAGAAAGTGAAGCTTTTGTGTATTACAAGATGGCTACTTTGTTATGGAAAGGATTGTGAATCGGAGAAAGACATCTGCTGGCGGAGAGCGTGAGAAAGAGGTGTGAGAGAATTCATACAGCTCTACCAAGATAAGAGAACAAAGGACAAAGACTGAAATGGTGCTGGCTCAAGTGAAGATCTGAATTGGACATTATTTAAAGGGGAGGGGGGAAGAACACTATATGGACTTGGAAATTTGAAATTTATGTAAAAGAAAATAAATTTAAAAATCTTAGCCTTTTAAATTGAAAATATGGAGAATTGGGAAGAGGAATATGAGACATTGAGGAAGATGTTTCAAAAAATAAGAGAAGCGTTTAAGGGAAACAAAGAAGCAGAGGATTGGTTAGAATGCAAAAAAAGAGAGAACAGAAGAATGAGAAACAAAAGAAACAAAGAGATAATATTGGAGAAAAAATAATTGAAAATAAAGATAAAGATTATTACACTGGGTTTAGCAGTGACAGGATAAGAATGGATAAGGGAAAATACATCTCAAATAAGAAAAGAAGAGAAATAAATGGGGAAAGATTGAGAAAGAAAATTAATAGAGTTAAAATTAAAGAAAAGAGACTGAAGGGGAGATACAAGAAAAGGAAAAAGAGGAAGATAAGGGAATGGGAGAAAAGGAGGAAAATACCAAGAAATGGAGTTGTGGAGAGATTAAGGGAAAATGGTTAAGACTCAATGAAAATGTTAATTTGTTAAAAAAAAGAGCTTGATGCTGTGGTAGAAATTATATGTGAAAATGTTGTTAAATGAAATAGACCAGTAGGTGCAATGTGAAAGAAAGAATGATTTTGGAGAAAGCATTAAATGGAGAGAAATAAGTAGCATAAGCATTAATTGAAATTATGATGGAAAATTGAAATTGAATGTAAAATTGAATGAAATTGAAACGTTAAAAAATGTTTTAAGTGTTATACTTGCAAGAAGTAAAGAAGAAAAAACATATTCTTAAAAGTAAAGAAAATAAAGGATTGGAAGATTGTTTGGGTAAAAATTTAAAGGGAAAAATGGAATAAGATGAAATATACTGTTTATAATTAAAAAGATAAGAGGAATTTTGTGAAATATACTTGATAAATGAAAGATTGGGGTTGCCTGGGCTCCATAGTGAAAAATATTAAATTGAAGATGAATACAGCAATAGAGACAGATGAAGGAGAAGAAGAGAGGTGGAAGGGAAGAGGAAGGAGAGAGAGGGAAGGAAGAATAGGGAGGAAGGAAGGAAAGGGAAATTAGAGTGGGAGAGAGGGGGGAAGAGAGGAGGAGAAGGGGAAGGAGAGGGGAAGTAGATAAGAGAAGAAGAGGAGGGGAAGAGAAAGTAAGAAGGAAAGAAGAGAGGGAGATGGCAGGATTGAGAAGAAAGATTGCTGTACAACAAAAAAGATGAAATGGCATTGGTGGCATTGGCATTGATATATTTTCTCAGCTCTTCAATTTCTTTGGGGAGTCATGGTGTTTTTGGCTTGGGCAGCTTGGGTCTCAGCACAAATTCGATTGCACAATCTGTTGCGCAGTGAGGGGGGTGAGGAAGTTGCAATCTTCCTCACTAAAGACTCCTGATAGATCTCAGTACTCTCTTGGCACTTGTAGGCTGCTGGGCAATCCATCTCTGGTGGCGGCTGTGGCTTCAGGTTCACTGGTGTCACTGGGATTTGTGGCATTTTGGCACCAGTTTGGTTTTATGTAGTGGTCCGATGCCTATGCTTAGCTTTCTATAACTGTCCTCCCACGTGATGGTCGGTCCCCACTTGTCTAGCCATGTGAGCTCTAATATGATTGATTCAGTCATTTTTGGAGCTATGATGAATCAGATGAGTTATTTTATTTTTATTTATTTATTTATTTATTTATTATTTTATTTTATTTCTATACCACCCTTCTCCTTCAGGAGTCAGGGCGGTATACAGCCGAGATAAAACATTGCATATAAAATTTAAAAACAGTTTTAAAAACAATTAAATAATTTCGGCCCAAGATTTAAAACAACCCAATTAAAATTGAATTCAATTAAAAACTGGGAGGATGGGATCAAGCCAGCCCAGCTAGATGGAATAAGTGTGTTTTCAGGGCCCGACGAATAGTCAGGAGGTCTGATATCGTGCGTCTCTCAGGGGATAGGTCATTCCAGAGGGCAGGTGCTGCCACAGAGAAGGCTCTCCCCCTGGGGGTCGCCAGCCGTCACTGTCTGGCCGACGGCACCCTGAGGAGGCCTTCTCTGTGCGAGTGAACTGGTCGGTGGGAGGCTATTGGCGGCAGAAGGCGGTCTCGCAGATACCCCGGCCCTAAGCCATGGAGTGCTTTAAAGGTGGTCACCAACACCTTGAAGCGCATCCGGAAGACCACAGGAAGGCAGTGTAGCCCGCGCAGGAGAGGTGTCATATGTGAGCGCCCCGTCGCTCCCATAATCCCCCACACGGCCGCATTCTGGACTAACTGCAGCCTCCGGGTGCACCCCAAGGGGAGCCCCTTGTAGAGAGCATTGCAGTAGTCCAGGTGGGAAGTGACGAGTGCTTGAGTGACCATGCGTAGGGAGTCCCGATCCAGAAAAGGGCGCAACTGGCGTATCAGGCGAACCTGATAAAAAGCCCCCTGGCCACGGCTGTCATGTGCTCTTCTAAAGACAGCCGTGCATCCAGGAGGATGCCTAAGTTGCGAGCCCTCTCCATGGGGGCCAGTGATTCGCCCCCAATAGCCAGCGATGGCACCAGCTGGCTATATCGGGACGCCAGAAGCCACAGCCACTCGGTCTTGGAAGGGTTGAGTCGGAGCCTGTTTCTCCCCATCCAGGCCCGCACGGCCTCCAGGCACTGGGACATCACTTCAAGGGCATCGTTGAGGTGGCCTGGGGTGGAGATGTACAGCTGAGTGTCGTCAGCGTACTGATGGAACTCCACCCCAAAGCCACGAATGATCTCACCCAGCGGCTTTACATAAATGTTGAACAGAAGGGGCGAGAGGACCGACCCTTGTGGCACCCCACAAAGAAGGTGCCTCAGGATCAACCGTTGCCCCCCTGTCAACACAGATTGCGACCGGTCAGAGAGGTAGGAGGAGAACCACCGCAGAACAGTGCCCGCCACCCCCAGCCCCTTCAACCGGTGCAACATGATACCATGGTCGATGGTATCAAAAGCCGCTGAGTGATCTAACAGGACCAGGATAGAGGAACAACCCGTATCCTGAGCCCTCCAGAGATCATCCACCAATGCGACCAAAGCCATTTCCATGCTGTGCCCAGGCCGGAAGCCGGACTGGAGTGGGTCTAGATAGACAGCTTCATCCAGGTACTGGGGAAGCTGCCGCACCACCATACTCTCAACAACCTTCGCAACGAAGCGAAGGTTGGAGCCTGGACTATAGTTAGCCAAAACAGCCAGATCCAGAGAGGGCTTCTTGAGGAGGGGCCTCACCACCGCTTCTTTCAAAGTGGCCGGCAGGACCCCCTCACTCAGAGAAGCATTAACAATCCTCTGGAGCCAGCCTCGCGTAACCTCCCGGGAAGCCAGTACCAACCAGGAGGGACATGGGTCCAATAAACATGTGGTTGCATTCAACCGTCCCAGGATCCTGTCCATGTCCTTGGGAGCCACAGGATCAAACTCCTCCCAGATAACACTCTCAAGACCTGCCTCAGTCATCCCGTCCAGATTTACCCAGTCAGAGGCCAGGCCTTCCCGAATCTGAGCGATTCGCTGAGTTCTTGGTGATGGCCCATTTCTAGTCTGACAAGTTTTTTGACTAATGGCCGGGCCCCAGCCAATTAGTGTCCCATTGATCTGTTCAAAGCAGATCAGGTGCGCTAGGGGTCTCGTGCGTATGCCTAGCTGTTTGACTATGGGGAGGCTGATTAGGCATCTGGTGCAACTAGTGTCTATGATGGCTTCCCTTCCCTTTGGGTCCCTGTTTCTGGTAATACAATCCTGGTTTTGATAGTGAAGGGGTGGATGGCTTCACTTACCATCGGGTCATCACCGCCACTGCTCCCTTTGGCAGAGCTTGGAGGGGCTTCCCTGGTTGGAATTTCCTCAACTTCATGGGAAGGAGTGGAACCTCCACAGCCTGCTTGGTGATTCTCCCCTTATTGGGTGGTTTCCATAGCATCCTCCTTGCCCAGGGTGTGGCTGGAGTCAGGGATTGGAGGACCAGGGCTGGAGCCAAGCATTCGGAAGCCTGGTGCCTGTGCTGACCACATCAGTAGCATTTGATAGACGGTGTGGGCTGTGGGGCTTTGGGTGGCTTAGCCAGGGATCAGTGACCCACGGGTCTTCTCGGTGGTTTCTCTGTAGTTGGCTTTCTATGGGGCTGAATTTCCAGATCCATGGCCACTGCTATGATGTACCATGGCTGTATGTGTGCTGCTATGATGTACCATGGCCCCTCTGATGCCACAAGCTTGTCTAAGGTCTGGGTTGAGGGTCTTCTTGAAGTGGTGGATGAGTAGGTGCTCTGGCCAGTCCCTTAGTCTCCCTGAGACAGGTGGGCACTAATGCCAGTAAAATGATATCAAAGTATAGGTAGATTGACCTTTTCTAAACTTGCAGTAACAACCTTGCCATCTTTCTCAATAAAACACTTATCATTTTTAAATGTTACTGTAAACCCAAATTTCAATAATGATTTAACAGGTAATAAATTGAAATTTAACCCAGGAATATATAACATAGGCAACGGTTCATTACGAAATGACCAACCAGCGGGACTTCCAGTGGCTCCACGAACGCCGAAGGACGCTCCTTTGGGAGCTCCAGCCCTGTGATTCTGTTAGCTGCCAGAACAGCGAAAATCAGCTGTCTAGCAGCTCAAAACTCTCCCTCTGGGGAAAAGGGGGAGAGAAGAGCAGAGGGGTTTGGGTGGAGCTCCCCTAGATCCCCAGGTTTTTTTCTTTTTAAGTCTGGGGTTTGCAGGGTGAGAGCTCCCTGAAAGCTCTTCAGTGCTCCGGATCCGGGACAAGTCTGCTTTATGCAGAACAAGGCGTCACATCCACACCAGCACCAGCAACCCAATTTTAAGGGAAAAAAAAATTGGACTTGAAAGCTGGCAGAGCAAATACAGGAGAAACGAAAATTGCAAGTACTAAACTTTAACTCCAAAATCTATCACTTCCCTCTGAATCTCTATGGTAGAAAAGGAAAGTAAGATGGCGTGTGACTCTAACGGGGCATGGAGAAGTGAAACTTAGATACAAAGTATTATGTGGTGTTGAAAGCCCCTGTTTAAAAGAAGAGGGTTTTATTTTAAAAGGAGTAGGATTTAAAAATTATATCTAAGAAAAAGAAAAAAAATGACTGGCTTTTCTGAAAGTGATGAAGGCTCACAAGTGTTGACTGTGGATCTTTTGGAATAAGTTTTAGAATCATTTGCCTCTGTGTTCGTGGAAAGAATTGAAGGGATTCTTAAGAAGGATTTTATTCAAATCCCAAACAAAGTTATAAGTGAAGAGGAGGCAGAAGAAAAAACCCAGTTTATTGTGCCTTTGGAAAATGAAATAGAGGTTCTTCAAATTGGGAGGGAAAGGCAGAGAGGCTTAAAGGAGTGTAACCAGGAAATATTGAGAGATATTCCTCCAAAGGTTTTGATACAGATAAATGGAAAATTGTCAGGAGATGTTGGGATTTTTTATACAAAAAGGAAGATTCGAAGTGGAACTTTACAACTTAGTTACAAAAATGGATTCTCAATTGTAGTTGAAGAGGTGTTTTTGCCAGGGGGAATTACTTTGCGAAGAGAACGGGATTGTGGAGGAGGAATGAGACTGAAGAAGAAAGAAAGAAAGAAGAGGGTTTGCAAAGAAGCCAGAGAAAAATGGAGAAGGGAAAAATTCTCGAAAATAAAAGCAGGGGGAGGAGCAAGGCTGAAGAAGAAAGTATTATTGAAGAAGAAGGACTGGAAAAAATATAGAAAGAAAGGAAGAATGGAAGATTAATTTCTTTTAATGTTTTATTGAAATAAAAAGACTTATTAAAATTGGATAGCTTTTTAAAATTTATTGAAGTATTAAAATGGTTAACTTAAAATTTAATGGATAGCTTTTTTGTTTTGAAACTTATATTTTGAAGAATGTCATATTGATGCATTAAGAGATTTTAAAATGTTTAATCTAAGATTATGGTATTTTTAAAAGGTATATGTGACGAAATGTTTAAGTTAGATATAACTTAACTAGATGGATTAATCATATTTTTTCTTTAAAAAAGAAGACATACTTTAAAGAAAGTTTTAAAATGTTTAATTTAGAATTTTACAAGGGAGTAATGGTGAACAATCAGAAACTGGCAAGTGGTTTATGAATGACTAAAGAGGATAAATGTTTAATTTAGAATTTTACTAGGGAGTAATGCTGAAAAAGAAGGTATGGAAAGGATTTTAGTAACAAATGTGAAATGTGATAAAAGAATTTATAAAAGGAAGGTTGATGAATAACTTTTAAAAAGGGAGTTAAAGAACGTGAGGGAGTTTTGAATCTTGTAGTAAGTTAGCATATTTTAGCTTAGGTTTGTTAAATGTTATACCCTGTTTTTGCTCTGGGAAGTCGGGGGTGTGTGGGGAGTGGGGGGGTTGAAGGTTGTGTGGGGATAAAATTGTAAAATTTTTAATAAAATAAAAAGATAGAGAAGTGTATTAATTGAGAAGTAAGAAATGTGGGGGAAATGTCATAATAAATGAAATGATAATATTAAGATACGATAAATATTGGAGGAGTAAGAAGAAGACACAAAAGATGTACTTAGATGACACATTGAATGATTGATTATGTATTGTTTGTTTGTTTATAAAGCTAAATGACCAACGAGCCACACCCTCTCCAGCTACCTTAACCTTCCAGCCATTTGCTAGTTTAATATGTTGGTTACTCTTTTCCATTTTAACAAAAAAATTTCTATTTCAAGAAATAGATTGAGAAGCACCACTGTCAACAACCCAACAATCCTGGTTAACATCAGTAGTTGAACTGGATATAGCTAAATTACAACCCTTCTTGGGTCTAGTATTGTCCCTAACAGACATTTTCTTATTCTTACAATACTTAGCTATATACCTTTTAGCCCCACAAGCAAAACAACATTTTACAAAATAGTCAGTTGAATACATTTTTTCTTCTTTTGGTTGTTGCACTCTCAACTGATCCCTTTCTTGTCTTCTTTTGGATTCTTCCAATAACCTACCGGTTATTGCCAGCCAATGTCAGTTCATCTCTGGACAAAACCTCTAACAAAGAAACATAGTCGTCATAACTATCGTCCAAAGAAGAAAGAATTATATAAACTGGTTGTAGTTCCGAGAAAACAAGTTCCTTTTCATGCAGCTCCTGGAAAATTCTGGTCATGGATTCCAAATGAGCCATCATATCTCCACCTTTAAGAAGATGTTGTTTAAATAATCTCCGTGTGAGATGAATATGAGCACCCACAGAATCATGAACAAATAGTCTCTTCAACTTGGTCCAACACCTAGCAGCAGACTCTTCGCCAGGAATATGGACAAGCTGTTGGTCACCCAGTGTTAGTCCAATAATGCAAAGAGCTTGTTCATTGTCTCTGTTAAACTTGGCTAATTTCTTCGCATTTTCCTCATCAGCAGGATCCCATGCTGTTACATCTGGTGGATTATTAACTATGTCCCACAGTCTTTCTCTATGCAAAAGTAGATTACATTTTGTAGACCAGGATACATAGTTTGTTCCATCCAGCCGGGTTATCATGGAAAAATTTGCTGCTTGTTCTAGTGCCATCTTCACTTGGATTGTATATCACAAACGCAGTTTGTACTATTCACATTAACTCTCAGTTTAGCTCTTAACAATCCTAGTTAGTTCTGGTTGTCTCTGGGCCCATAACCAATGTTAAGGATATTGTTGTTGTGTTACCAACCAGCAGAGTGTAGAGCACAGAGAAACGTTGCTGAGAGTAATGAATAAAAGATGTGCAAACTGGTTTATCAAAAGCTACTTTATAGTGAAAAAACAATCTCATAGTCTTTAAATCAATCCAAGTCTTTGCCAGTTAAATCAGTTCAGTGATACAAAAATCTTCTTACACAAACAGTAGTTGGTTAGAATAACAAACTCACTCTGGTTCACAAACCATGATGGTAGCAGATCCATCCAACGATGATAGCACAATGGTAGCAACTCCACACACTATGGTAGCTTATCATCAACTGAATACGTTACAGTACCTTTCTTAAATACGTTCACAACCAGTGAGTATCTAATTACAGCATGACTCAGCATTACAATGAATCAGCAGTAAAACTTTAAAGTCACACAATACATATTCATATTGAAGTCACAGAACACATATATTGCCTGGACAACTTGTTAGGCTCAAACCATATCCTACACACCCGATAAGGGGAGAATCACAAAGCAGGCTGTGGAGGTTCCACTCCTTCCCATGAAGTCGAGGGAACTCCAACCAGGGAAGCCCCTCCAAGCTCTGCCAAAGGGAGCAGTGGCGGTGATGACCCGATGGTAAGTGATTGCGCCATCGAGATCATCCCTGGGCAAAACTACCTAAACCCAAATTGTATGCCATGACGCCCTGTGAAATGCAAGAAATGCGGAACTACATAGACAAGAACCTACAAAGGGGTTTCATTGAGCCAACCAAGCCACGGGTCGCGGCACCGGTCCTCTTCAAAGAGAAGAAAGACGGCTCTATGCGCCTGGTGGTTGATTTTAGAGATTTCAACACTGTCTGCGTACACAACTTATATCCCCTTCCCCTCATGAAAGACATGCTAGCCCACCTGGCCAAAGGGAAAGTTTTCACCAAACTAGACCTCCGTGAAGCCTACTACCGGGTACGCATCAGGGAAGGAGATGAGTGGAAAACAGCATTCAACTGCCCCCTAGGAAGTTTCCAATTTAAGGTGATGCCATTTGGACTGCAGAGAGCCCCGGCGGTGTTCATGCAATTGATAAATGAGGTTCTACATGAGCACCTCTATAAGGGGGTCCTCATCTACCTGGATGACATACTCATTTACACGGAAACCATAGACGAACACATACCCCTCGTCCACCAAGTCCTGGAAAAACTGCTGGGAGCGAACCTATATGTCAAGCTATCAAAATGCGATTTCCACCAGTGATGGCTAGACTACTTAGGCTACCGAGTGTCAAACGAGAGGATAGAAATGGACCCAGCCAAAGTACAATCAGTTCTAAACTGGCAACCCCCTCGTACCCGCAGACAACTGCAAAGCTTCCTGGGGTTCGTGAACTTCTACAGACAATTCATCCCCTCTTTTGCAAGAATTGCCAAACCTCTGACGGACCTCCTAAAAACAGGGAGTCCAGCAACAAAACCCCACCCAGGACAACCTCTACAGTGGGACCTGGCCTGCCAACAAGCATTCGAAATACTAAAAGAAATGTTTGCAAAAGAACTGGTCTTAAAGCATCCTGACCCCGAACAACTCTTCGTCATCCAAGCAGATGCCAGTGATGTGGCAGTGGGGGCTGTGCTACTCCAAAAGAACAGCCAAGGGAATCTACAACCTTGTGCCTACACATCCCGCAAACTCACCGACACAGAAAGACGATGGGTGGCATGGGAAAAGGAAGCGTTCGCAGTGAGATGGGCACTGTTGACCTGGTGACACCTGCTAGAAAGAGGCCAGAGACCGTTCGAAGTTTGGACTGACCATAAGAATCTGGAGGCCCTCAGGACCCCATGGAAGTTGTTGTCCAGGCAAGTCTGGTGGGCCCAATACTTCAATCGTTTCAACTTTGAGCTGAAACACATCCTGGGGGGGAAGAACTTTCTGGCCAATGCCCTCTCCCGAATGCCTCAACACAACAGTGAGCGGGAGCAGGTAGTGAATGCCATCATCCCCTCTGCCCAAGGAGTAGGTCAAGTAGTCGGCAATGTCGTGACCAGCAAGGCCAACCTGCAAGTGACTTAACGACAAGACTCAAAACTGAAATATCGGCAGACCCCTGGTTCCAAGACAATCAACATCTCTTGACAAAAAGGAATGACCTAGCATGGAAGTGAACAAAACTCTATGTCCCAGAGACTCTACGCACCCTAATCCTCAAGAGAAGCCATGACGTTAAACCAGCGGGACATTTCGGCTTCCTAAAGACTCTGCACTTAGTATGAAGACAGTTCTGGTGGCCCCACATGAGAAAGGATGTAGACAGTTATGTGAAAAGTTGTACCATCTGTGCCACAATGAAGAAACGACCAGGAAGCCCACCCGGGCTGCTGCAGCCAGTAGCTGAACCGACAAGGCCATGGGAGGAGATTGCAATGGATTTCATAGTAGAACTGCCGAGGAGTGGTGGAAACACAGTGATCTGGACTCTAATAGACTTATTCTCCAAACAGGCATACTTTATACCCTATAACGGGCTACCCTCAGCCCGCCAGTTATCCAAACTTTCCTGAAACACATCTACCACTTGCATGGAGTACCCAGAAGAATCATCTCCGACCGAGGGGTCCAGTTCACAGCAAAATTCTGGAGGGATCCATAGGGTCATCCCAAGGCCTCAGCTCAGCGTTTCACCCGAGCACCAATGGGGGGGGGGGAGGCAGAGAGACTGAATGCCATGATAGAGCAATACCTAAGATGCTACGTCAACTACCAACAGTCCAATTGGGCAGACCTCATATCTTTTGCGACAGCATATAATAATGCTGTCCACAGTAGCACGGGATTAACCCCGTTTAAAATAGTGAGTGGTATGGATTTTGTTTCCATGCCAGAGTACCCAAGGGAGCCCCCTTCCTCAGTCAGCTTGACCAATTGGATGGCAATGTTGAGAGAAACCTGGGAGAACGTTAAGAAGGCGTTGGCCAAGGCGGCACAATCCTATAAAAAACAAGCAGACAAGCACCGAACTCCCCAAAGACCATTTTGAGTGGGAGAGAAGATCTATCTCTCCACCAAGTATTTGAGACTTAGACTCCCGAGCAGGAAATTGGGCCCGAAATTTTTAGGACCATTCCCTATAATAAAAGTAATCAACCCGGTTACAGTACAACTGCAGTTGCCCCAACTACTAGGGAAGATACATCCCATTTTCCACAGTAGCCTCCTGAAGCCTGTGGTGGGGTCAACTTTAAGGCTGGCGCCATTGACCCCCCAGGGCTCCTGGTCATTGGGGGGCACACTCACTATGAAGTACAGCGAATTCTCGATTTGAGATGGCACAGGGGGCGCCTCCAATATTTAATTAAGTGGAAGGGTTACCCATTGTCAGAGGCTTCCTGGGTGAAGAGCACAAACATCCAAGCTGATTGCCTTATAGCCAAATTCCAAGCAGATCACCCGGACATGGCGGGAGGGGGCGGGACACACCTTCGGATGGGGTAACGGTACTTAACTTGTTGTTTGTCTTGCAACAGGCCTCCCTGGGAAAATGAAGGGGGAGGGGCCGGATGTCAGCACTCCAAACTACATTCGTTTCAATCCTGACATAAGGAGGAGAAGAGGGGGCAGCTGGCAAGAAGATGCTTGACTCTTCACCTACTTATTTTCCCTGAAGATAATATCCCCTAGGAGATGAGATGGGAGGGGGGACATTCCTGGGAGCTGTGGTAGTAGATATGGGGAGAGTGAAGATGGCCAATGAGATGCAGAGAATTGGGGAATGGAAAGGGAAGGTTTGGGGTCAGGAAGTCAGTGTTGGTTATGATATGATCGGGGACAGATTGTCATGCTTAATAAATGAAAGATTTCATCAAAGACTATTTGTTTGGAAATGCAATTTACTTTGAGACGACACTGAAACCTGACACATATTAGAGCTCACATGGCTAGATGAGTGGGGACCGACCATCACATGGGAGGACAGCTATAGAAAGCTAAGCATAGGCATCGGACCACTACCGCCCATAAAATCAAACTCGTGTCAAAATGCCACAAATCTCAATGACACCAGTGAATCTGAAGCCACAGCCCCCACCAGAGATGGATTGCCCAGCAGCTCACAAGTGCCAAGAGAGTACTGAGACCTATCAGGAGTCTTTAGTGAGGAAGATTGCAACTTCCTCCCCCCCCCTCACTGCGCAACAGATTGTGCGATCGAATTTGTGCTGAGACCCAAGCTGCCCAAGCCAAAGACTCTATGACTCCCAAAGAAATTGAAGAGCTGAGAAAATACATCAATGCCAACCTAGCACAGGGCTTCATCCAACCCACAAAATCCAGAGTGACAGCCCCAGTACTATTTAAAGAAAAAAAGATGGGATGAGGCTTTGCATTGATTTTCATGAAATTAATGCCGTGTACATGGAGAACACCTACCCCCTCCCCCTCATGAAGGACATGCTAAGCCACTTAGCCAAGGGCAAGGTGTTCACCAAACTGGACTTGAGAGAAACCTGTTATCACATAAGAATCAAAGAAGGAGATGAATGGAAGACAGCCTTTAACTGTCCACTTGGTAGCTTCCAATTCAAAGTCATGCCGTTTGGCCTACAGGAAGCCCCAGCAGTCTTCATGCAATTAATTAATGAAGTGCTGCATGAGCACTTCTACAAAGGGATTCTAGTTTATCTGGGTGACATTATCATATTCAGAGAAACTCTTGAGCATGTAAAGCTAGTGTGGCAAGTGCTGAAAAAACTCCTCGCTGCAAAACTCTATGCAAAGCTGTCAAAATGTGAATTTCATCAAACTTCCCTAAATTATCTAGGCTACCAAATATCGAGCGGAGTGGTGGAGATGGATCCAGGAAAAGTGAAAGTGGTGCTAGACTGGCAGGTCCCACATACCCGCAAACAGCTTCAAAGCTTCCTGGGGTTTGCAAACTTTTACAGATAATTTATCCCAGTCTTTGCAGAAATCGCCCTGCCCCTAACAGAACTGTTAAAAACAGGGCCTCCTCCCATGGCATCATGGGTAAACCAACTGCTCACCTGGTCAATGGACTGTCAAAGAGCCTTTGAAAAATTAAAAGGGCTCTTTGCTGAGGAGCCGATCCTCCAACCCAGTTCATCATCCAAGCGGACACCAGCGACGTAGCCATGGCAGCCATGCTCCTACAGAAGGATCCACAAGGGTAGCTCCTACCCTCTGCCTACGTGTCCAAGAACCTCACTGAGACCAAAAGGAGGTGGACCATTTGGGAGAAAGAAGCCTACACAGTCCGCTCTCCTCTCCTGGAGGCATTTTCTAGAAGGCAGTAAAGCACCCTTTGAGGTCAAAGCTCTAAAAATACCCAGAAAACTATCTCCCAAACAAATCCGCTGGGTACAGTACTTCAGGCTGTTTAAATTTGAACTTAAGTACACCCCAGCAGGAACAAATCTACTAGCTGATGCCCTATCGAGAAAACCCCAAAGTAATTTGATAGCTGCAAGGAAGAAGTCATCCATGCCATCATTCCCCCCTCACAATCAGCTGCAAAGTCACCACTAGGGGTCAAACCAGACGACAACCCAATCCCAGCCAGGACAAGTTGATGGCGGCATTGAAAGCAGCACTTCTGACCAACCCATGGTTCATAGATAATAGGGATATCTTGACCATGAGAAATGGATTGGCTTGGAAGGGTTTGAAACTATATGTAGTACTTCCAGCTTGAGACTGGAAGTACTACAAAACAGCCATGATTCCAGATTGGCCTGCCATTTCGGATTCTTTAAAACCCTGTATTTGGCCAGGAGGCAATTTTGGTGGCCAAAAATGAAAGCTGATGTAGGAGGACTACGTGAAAAGCTGTGCCACCTGTGCTGCAATGAAAATGTGACCAGGGAAACCTCCTGGGCTCCTCCAGCAAGTAGCCAGTCCCAGCCAACCCTGGGAGGAGATTGCAATGGACTTTATAGTCAAACTCCCAGAGAGTGGGGGGAATACAGTCATTTGGACAGTAATCGACTTATTTTCAAAGCAAGCCCACTTCACAGCCTTTTCCGGATTGTGTCAGCCTGCCTGCTTGCTTTTGGCTGCCATTGTAACGGGAGGGGGAGGTATTGATGGTGCTCCATGGCATAGGACCCAGGTACCTTTGAGACCGTCTTCTGCCACCAATAGCCTCCCACCGACCAGTCCACTCCCACAGAGAGGGTCTCCTCAGGGTGCCATCAGCCAAGTTATGTAGGCTGGCGACACCAAGGGGGAGGGCCTTCTCTGTGGGAGCCCCAGCCCTGTGGAATGAACTGCCCCCAGAAATACGTAAGATCTCCGACCTCTGGGTGTTTTGCTGCACACTGAAGACCCTGTTGTTCCGCCAGGCCGGGCTATCAACATAATAATTTTAAATTGGGGTATTTTAAATTTTTGGGGTTTTAAACCGGCCAAATCTATTTAATTATTTTAATTTTTAATTATTGTTGTATCTTGTGTTTTTAAATTGGCTGTACACCGCCCTGAGTCCTTCGGGAGAAGGGCGGTATAGAAATAAAATTATTATTATTATTATTATTGGTTAATCTTTAGTGAGATTCACAGCCTTTGAGGCTGGTTAATAGCTCAGCAGCTCGAGTCCTAACCAAGGACCTAGGAACTGTTAAGGTATCGTCGGAGGATGTAAGCTGTTCCAAGTAAGGTGGTTTTTTGTAGAGTCAAAATGTTCAAGTCCGGCAAATTTAGAATTTCTAAATAGCGGGGTAGCCCTTTGGGTATTGCTCCAAGGGCTCCAATTACAATCAGGACAACACACGATTTCTTTTTCCACAGTCGCTCAACTTCAATTTGCAAATCCCGGTACTTTGTGATTTTTTCTTGCTGCTTATCTTCAATCCGTGCATCACCAGGTATTGCAATGTCAATGAACCATACTTTTTTCTTTTCAACTATTGTTATGTCAGGTGTGTTGTGGACCAAGTGCCTGTCAGTCTGAATCCTAAAGTCCCACAAGATCTTGAGTTTCTCATTCTCTAAAACTTTTTCAACCTGATGTTCCCAGTGGTTTTTGCTGTACTCAAATCCAAACTTCTGGCACAATTTCCAGTGAATGATCTTAGGAACATGGTCATGGCGTTGTAGGTAGTCAGTTTGTGAAATTTTGCTGCACCCACTGATCAGGTGGTCGACTGTCTCATCTTTCTCATTGCAGAGGCGGCATTTGCTGTTGGTGGTAACATGTTGAATTTTTGCCTTCATGCAGTTTGTGGCTAGGGCTTGTTCTTGAGCTGCCAAAATAAAGCTTTCTGGGTTTTTTTTCAGTACTCCTGATCTTAACCAGTTCCAAGTTAGTTTCTGGTCAGCTTTGCCTTCAATACTTTTCAAGTATTGGCCATGCAGAGCTTTGTGTTTCCAATTTTCAGCTCGCTGCTCAGTTACTTCTTTCTTATATTCTGCTTTTGTTTTAGTTGTCTTTAAAAGGCCTCCTTTATTTACTTCCTTAATCATTGGTTCTTCACTTTTCTGGATGTAATCATTCAAGCTGCATTTTTCTTCTTCCACAGTCTGCTTTACTTGTAGGAGTCCTCGACCACCCTCTGCTCTTGGTAAATATAATCGGTCAACATCACTTTTAGGGTGCAAGGCATGATTCATTGTCATAAGTTTCCTTGTTTTTCTGTCCAAATTGTCTAACTCCATCTGGGTCCAGTCAATTATTCCTGCAGAGTATCTAATCACAGGTATAGCCCAGGTATTTATGGCTTTTATGATGTTTCCTCCACTCAATTTGGACATTAATATCTTACGAATTCACCGAATGTACTTGGCTGAAGTTAATTCCTTGACTTTATTATGCATTAAGTCAGAGGCTTCTAAAATCCCCAAGTACTTGTAGCCGCCTTCTGATTTTACTGCCTTTATCATTTCTTCATTCTCTAGTTCTATTCCATCCTCTTCTATGATTTTGCCTGCTTTGGTTGCTATTGTTGCACATTTGTCAATTCCAAACTGCATACCAATGTCTTGGCTGAATTCTTTTGTGTTTTCAATTAATAAATTCAGTTCAGCTTTTGTTTTACCAAGCAGCTTCAAATCATCCATGTACATCAAGTGCGAGATTTTCAGTCCTTTCTTTGCAAGTTCGTATCCACAGTTCATCTTCTTCAAAATGATTGTCAGTGGTAGCATTGAGAGTATAAAAAGTAGGGGTGAAAGGGAATCGCCCTGGAAAATGCCTCGTTTAATTTCAACTTCACCCAGTTCTGCTTCATTAGCCATAAGTTTCGTTTTCCATAGGTTCATTGAAGACTCCATGAATTTTTGTATGTTGCTGCTGATGCCTAATATTTCCAGGCATTTCTTTCTTTTTTTTTATTGCAAAAGTTTTACAATTACATTTTCACCCCTTTTTTCCCCCCTCATCCCACCCCAAACTTCCCAACCTCCCTAACCCACCCTAACCCTCCCCTCCCCACCAGACTTCCACACAATATACTCATATCAAGTAAAAGGAAAAACCCTCCTTATATAAAACTTGAACCCCTCCCTCCCCCTTATAAATTTTCATCTTCCTTACATTAACCTATTTCTATCTTAATATAACATTTTCGAATAAATTTTCATCCTCATTACCTTAAAATATTTCTATCTTAATATAACATTTTCAAATAAAAGCTATTTGATACTTCCTAGTTTGATATTTGTTCTGAACATAATCTATCCACCTCTTCCATTCCCATTCATAAGTCTCTTGTGAACAATCTTTTAAATATGCTGAAATCTTCGCCATCTCTGTAAAACTGGCCATCTTCAAAGTCCATTCCTCAATCGTGGGCAGCGCTTCATTTTTCCAGTATTTACCTATCAACAATCTTGCTGCTGTTATCATATGCAATATCAGTTTTTGTTTCACCCAATGTAAAACCCTTAACTATACCCAGTAAAAACAATTGTGGAGAAAATTGAATTTTTTTCTTCAGAACATTCTGCATGACCCACCAAATTTTTATCCAAAAAGCCTTAACTTTCTTACAGGTCCACCAAACATGATAATATGTAGCATCTAGACAATCACATCTCCAACATTTAGGCTGCACATTAGGGTACATACACGACAATTTTTTGGGGTCTAAATGCCATCTATAAAACATTTTATAAAAATTTTCCCTCAAATTCTGCGACTGTGTAAATTTAACATTCTGAACCCAAATTTTTTCCCATGTTTCCAACATCACTGGTTCCTCAAAATTTTGTGCCCACTTAATCATACAATCTTTAACTAATTCAGTTTCTGAATCCCTTTCTAACAAGACATTATAAAGTCTTTCAATATGCATTGGACCTTTCTCTTTTATGTGTCTGACCAATTCTTCCTCATACATCATAATACCAGTTTTTTGGTCCTCTTTCCATCTCAATTGCAATTGATTATATTGTAACCAAGTTAGATTAATCCCTTCAGCCAACAATGTCTGTAATGTCTTCAGCTGCCATCTGCCCGCATCTGTAAAAAGAACCTCTTTGTATAAAAACCCCCCGAGTGACATTATATTTGTATTCCACAAAGTATGACCAAGATCCAGCCATAGCGGTATTTTATAATCCCATTTGAGTCGGTGCTTCTTCCAAACTCTCAACAAAGAATCTCTAAGTATGTGGCTTTTAAATGCTTTATCCACTTTGTTGTCATAAAATAAGTAAGCGTGCCATCCAAATTCCAAATCAAAACTTTCTGCATTTAATATTCCAGTCTTTTTTCCTCCAAACCAATCACTTGTTAAAGTCAAAGCTGCTGCATCATAATATAACTGTAGGTTTGGAAGTTTAAGACCTCCCCTTTCTGGAACGTCTTGCATAATTTTCAATTTTACTCTCGGTTTTTTCTCGTTCCAGATAAACTTGTTCACTCCAGTTTGCCATACTTTTAGTTGTTTATCATTTTTAAGCACCGGAATCATTTGAAACAAAAAGAGAAATCTTGGCAAAATATTCATCTTAACTGCTGCTATTCTTCCAAGTAAAGACAGCTGCAGTTTTTTCCAAGTCTCCATGTCTTTTTGCACCTCTCGCCACAACACCTCATAATTATTTTGAAACAATTTCATATTTGATTCTGCAACCTGAACTCCTAGATATTTTACCTTTGGTACAATCTCAAAACCTGCCCTCCTTTCAAGTTCGTATTTACGATCTTGTGTCATATTTTTGACTATCATCTTGGTTTTTTTCTGGTTCAATCTAAAACCTGTAACTTTACCATAGTCTTGTATAATGTCCTTCATCTGGATTATTGATTCCATTGGCTGTGTTAGGGTAACAACCAGATCATCTGCAAATGCCTTTATTCTGTAATCCTCTTGCCTTATCATTATACCTTTCAAGATATTAGAGTCCCTTATTGTATTTAACAAGACTTCTAGTGTTAAAATAAACAACAATGGGGACAACGGACATCCCTGTCTTGTTCCTTTTTCGATTTTAAACTCTGTTGTCAAACTTCCATTAATAATAATCTGAGCCTTTTGCTCTTGATAAATTGCTGAGACCGCCTGTATAAATTGGTCCCCAAAGTCCATCTTTTTTAAAGTTAGTAGAAAATTCCAGTCCACTTTATCAAAGGCCTTCTCTGCATCCAAGAAAACCAGCACTGCAGGGATCTGTTTATTCTTCTCAAGATATTCCAATAAGTCTATTACTTGCCTTACATTGTCATTCATATGCCTACCCTCAATAAATCCCGCTTGGTCATCATGGATCACTTTTTGAATTACTGGCATCAGTCTGTTGGCTAGTACTTTTGCATAAATTTTATAGTCCGTATTCAAAAGAGATATTGGTCTGTAATTCTCCGGTTTTTTGGGACCTGCTTGTTCTTTTGGTATCAAAGAAATGTAAGCTGTAGTCCATGATGGGGGTACTTTTCCCCCTTGTTGTATATTACAAAATAAGTCTCTGAGTTGTTCCACCATTTCTGCCTGCAAAGTTTTATAATACACTGCAGTCAGACCATCCGTTCCAGGAGCTTTGGCTGTTTTTAATTGTTTTATTGCTGCTATTATCTCCTCTGTTATAGGATAATTCATTCTTTCCTTTTGTTGCTCAGTAATTTTTGTAACTCTTTTGTTGTCTAAATATTTTTCTATAAGTCCATTCTGCACCTCCTCTCTGGCATATAGTTTAGTGTAATATTCAAGAAAGGCTTCTTTAATTAATTTCTGTTGAACAACTTCTTTCCCTCCGATATCGATACTATCAATAGTCCGTATGCTCTGTTTCTTCCTCAATGTGTAGGCCAACCACCTGCCCGGTTTATTGGCGTTGCAGAATGTATTATGCTTCGCGTATTGTAAATGTGTTGCAACTTGTTCCGCTATAAGCATTTGAAATTGATCTTTCAAAAGTTTTATAACACCACGTGTTCTTTCATCTGTTGGATTTTTAATGAGTAACTGTTCTTTATTCTTTATTTCTGCTTCCAATTCAAGTCTTTTCTTTTGTCGGATCAGTCTATGTTTAGAGTTCATATAAATAAGCACCCCTCTCATGTAAGCTTTGCTTGCGTCCCACACAATCTCCATTGGAGTGCCTTTATTCAAATTCATTTCAAAAAACTCTTTCAAGTACTTTTTAAGTTCTATTATATTTTTTTCATATCTGAACAAGTTTTCATTTAATCTCCAAGAGCGTCTCTCAGTCTTGCATGTCTCAATTTCTATCCACACTGGACTATGATCAGTCAAAGTTCTTGGCAAAATCTTTGTTCTTTTTGTCCTAACAAGTAAGTCATCTGACAACAAAATGAAATCAATCCTAGAGAAGGATCTATGTCTATCAGAGAAGAAAGTATAATCCAGTTCTTTTGGGTTATGTATTCTCCAAATATCTTTTAACTCCAGATCTTCTTTCATATCAAAGAAAGTCTGTGGTAGTCTAATCCTTGACTTCGCCAGTCTTTTTATCTAATTTAGAATCAATTACTCCATTCCAATCTCCCATAATTAAAATAGATCTATAATCCCATTGTAGTATTTTAGTATGTAGCATTTTATAAAAATAATCCTGTTGTTGATTGGGAGCATAAATTCCTATCAGAAGAACTTGACTATTATCAGAAAGTAATTCAATTGCTACAAACCTGCCATCTTGATCAGCTTCTATAAGTTTGGCTGTTAATTTTTTATTGACATAAATAACCACACCATTCTTTTTTTGGTTAGTTGAAGATATAAAATGTATTCCTAATTTGGAATTTTTCAAATAATTTTGATCTTGAACTGTAATATGTGTTTCTTGTAAACAAATTATGTCATTATTATGTTGTTTTAAATATGCAAATACTTTCTTCCTTTTCTGTGTTGCATTCAACCCATTCACATTCCAAGATAAACATTTAATCATCATTATTCTCTTTCTGGAGCCAAGAACAGAATAATCGGATTTCATCCGAAATCTTCTGTCCTGCATTCCCCACGGCTCCAGTCTCTTGTATCGCCTTTGCCTCCTTTTCATCTTGTCTTTCCTGCTGTAACTTTTCTTTAAGTTGCTTGAGTTTTGCTCGGGTTATACGCTGGTCCTTGACTTCAGCCATCCAGACCGGCTCCAAAATTGGAGAAGGTTCCAGCAAAGGCTCATCCAGGAAACCTCCTTCAGCGCCCTTCAACTCCTCTGATTCCTGCTTAGATTGTTGTTGCGGATCTTGAAGTTGCTTCTTATCACTCTCCTTAATCTCCAAAACTGTGGATGTACGTGGGGATGGTGTTCTTTCTTTAAAGATATCAGTATAAAATTGCTCCGCCTTCTCCACAGTATTCAAACGGTGTCTCTCTCCCTTATATCTCAAAATTATGCCAGTTGGAGCATCCCAACGAAATGGAATCTGGTTATTCTGCAGTTCTTTAACAAGAAAGCCAAATTCTTTTCTAGATTTTAACATCTTAGGTGGAAGCTCTTTATAAACTGTAATCTTCGATCCTCCGACTTGCACAGAAGTAAGAAAAGATTTTTGCAGGATATCATTTCTTATTACTCTGTCTGTAAAATATATGACCACATCTCTAGGCAATTGTCTTTGTCTGGCCACCCAGGAATTGACTCTGTAAATTTTGTCTATTTTACAGAAAACCATATCAGGGTTAACTTTTAAGATCACAGCTAGGGCTTCAGCACAGACCTGTCTCAAATCTTGTCTCTCCTCTTCTCTAATTCCTCGAAGCCGTATAGCGAATTCCATTGCCCGGAATTGCATCATGACAATCTCGTTCTCAACTCTCTGCATCTTATCATCAACATCAAAAAATTTATGATCATTATTTTTCATCTTAGCATTAACTTCTGATTTAAATTCATCCACTTTTGACTCAACTTTCATAATAAATCCTGCCAGGCCAGATGCCACATCTGTTATTTTCTTGGTCACCTTCTTTTGATTCTGCTGCATTTCCTGCATAATTTCCTGTTGAGACTTTTGGATTTTATCATCTATTTCTTGTTGAGCTTTTTGAAATTTGTCATCCAGAATTTTTGAAATAAATTCTTTTAAATCTCCCATATCAAAATCTTTTTTCTGAGCTTGTGGCTGCGTATCCTGTTTACGTGTGGGGGATCCCCCCCTGTTTTGCCTTCCTGCTTCTTTGAAGCCATCCTGCCACGTAGGCTAGCTTTTCTGAAGAGGGAGGTTCCTCTTCTTCTACCACCTCCACAAAACCTTCTAAAAAGGTCCCCCAGATTTAATCAGGACAAAACTGTGGTGAAGCAAAGCCAAATAAAAGGGAGAGATTTTCCTCTTGTTCCTGTTATTACAGCCGAAGCAATTTTGTAGCAACTTATTAACTTTGTAACAAAGCAAGATGACTTCACCAATCCACACTCGCTGATTCATTTACTCTAATGCTGAACGCCATATTTTTTCCAGTCACTTTCACTCATTCAGAAGTTTTCCCTTCAAAATAAGAGATCAGCAAAGTGCTAATACTTGCAGTTCAGAGTTTCAGGGTTCAATTAGATTTCAGCTGTTTGTTTGGGTTGTTTCCTTTCTCTTTGAAGTTTCCTGCAGCCAGCTTGTTCTGCAAAAGCAGAGACGTCCCACGCCGCCCAGAGTCTCAGCAGGTTGGGAGGGAGCCGCGCCTGTTTCCTCCCCAGAAACAATTCCCTGGGGGGGTTGCAGAGGCTCGACCTGTGCCCTGCTGCCTCTTCTTCAAAAATCCTGGGGATTTTGAAGCTTTCAAGCCGCTTCACGGTCGAGAAGCGGCTCTACAAGCGGCTGGGCCGGCGGTGCTTCAAAAGGCACCGTCGTCGCCGAAGACAAGGAAACCGGAAGTCATTTCCAGGCATTTCTTGATCCAGCTATGGGGAACTGAATCAAATGCTTTCTTATAGTCTATTTATTATTATTATTATTATTATTATTATTATTATTATTATTATTATTATTATTATTATTTGGGAGGGGGGAAGTGAGCTGGTGGAGATGTTTCAGAAAAGGGAGAGATATTCTTGCTGTTTTTCTAGCAGCTGCAGAGAAAACTGATAACTGCCAAGGTCAACTGTTCCGACATACCAGATAGATGGGGCCGCCTAAAGAAGTACCCCACATGACACCTTGGGGAGATGTGGATTGGACATTTGCCTTGGGACTGTGGGGGGGGGGATCTGGGTGATGCTTTCAATATGTAATTTTCGTGCCTATTGCCTCGGACTTTACTTTTCTTCCGCTGCATTCAGTTCATACTCAGTAAAAGTACCTTTCTCTATAAACATGGAGTTGGGTTTTTTCTTTCTTGGGTTTTGAATGGAGGCAAGCCTGGCATTAAGCAAAATCTGCTTTAACAGCCATCCCAGACAATTCTGTACCGTGGGGGCTGAGCCAAGAATGTCTGATCAAAATGGCGACCAAGAGGACATGGGAGCCGCTGGATCCACCTCTCCCTTAACCAAATGAAGCGGGGAGGTTTTGGACTGGATGTGTGAATTACAGCTTGAAGAAAAGCGAGCCAGAGCTAGGTAGTCGCTGGGCATGGGAAGGATGGATCCTTCAGAGGGAATCCCCTCGGGGGTGACAGTTACCAGATGCAGGCAGGGAGAGGCAGCTTGGCAGGAAGAAGAGAAAGAAGACCTCCTGCTGACTCAAGCCTTGCAACTTCTGAAAGTGGCTTTTGAAAGCTGGAAAGCCCGTGAAAGGTATGCATTGCTGGCCCAGAGAGAGACTGAACACCAAGGAGGGGGAGCAGCGGCTGCAGCGAGCGCAGGAGAGGTTCCCAGGGTTCAGCCAGAGAGAGAACAAGCTGCTGGGGTTCAAGCTGTGGCTGCAGCCCAGGGCCCCCCTGTGGGGGGCCCAGGAATAGGGAGGCGTCAAATTCCAAAGGTTCCTCCGCTTAATGTAAAATACGGAGGGGACCCCAAGGGATTGGCATTCTTCCTGTCCCAAGTGTGGAACACATGGAGGAGTATGGGGAGGATTTCCCATCAGATGCCGTCTGTGGGAGATGCATCACTATCGCCCTGCAGGGGACTGCTGCTGACTGGTGGGTGGGCCTCCATGATGAGAATTCTTGCCTGCTGAGGAATTATGACCAGTTCATAATGGAATTCAGAGGGTGCTTCGAGGACCCCCTAGCTGAGCGGAAGGCCAGAATCAGGATGAAGTCGATAACTCAAGGGCAGAGGTTGGTGACTGAATACACCCAGGAGTTCTGTGAGCTGGTGTGCAAAATGAGGGAGTGGTCCCAGGAAGCCGTGATGGAATGTTATAAGGATGGCCTCAATGAGGATGTCCACAGGGCATGCTGCTCCTGCGCCCCCCCGAAACCTGCAACACTGGTACGTGATGGCAGCTGATGTGGAAATTGACCTGATCAGGGATCGCTACCAGAGTGTGTGTGTCTGGGACAAGGCGTCCCCTGCCCTCCCAGAAAGAAGGCCCTAGAGGATCCAAAGGAGGGTCAGCAAAAAAGTTGAAGCCCACAGCATGCTTCTGATGTGGGAAGGCAGGCCATCGGGCTGCTAATTGCGTCTCCAAGCCTGCTTCCAAATCGACCCCTACTGGTGGGAAGAAAACTGACCTGCCTCCAGCGAAGAATCGTGAGACGGCCCTGAAGGGGGTGGAAATCGTTAAATTTGTTTCCCCCGGCCTGGGGAAGCTGGGAACTCCAACCACCACCGATGACAGTGATGTTGAAACTGACTCTGACAATGACCCCTTGGTAAGTCAGCGTGGGGGCCCCATGACCATCCCAGTTGAACTAAGGGTGCTTTCTTCCAGGGCCCAGGGGAAGATTGTAGCCCTCATAGACTCTGGATGCACCAGGTGTGTCATCAGCCCTGAGGTGGTGGACAAATTGGAGCTGAGACTAAAAACCTTGAAAGTGCCCATCACATTTTGCCAGTTGGATGGGTCAGTAGGAGGGGGAGACCCAGCCCACTTTGTGACCGAGCCGATTGAAATGTGGATGGGGGACCACCAAGAGGTCTTGAGTTTTATCATGGCCCTGGGCATGGAACAACCCCTTTTGCTTGGTCTGCCTTGGCTACTGAAGTGGAACCCTCAGTTCAACTGGAAGACTGGTTACGCATCCCCTCCATCCCCCCCTCTAGTTGGGGCAGTGCTTTGATTGGGCCATGTGATGGATTTGTGGGTGCTGGGCAGGGACTTGGACTTTCCTTTGGGTGGGGAAAACCTGGAAGCTTTCAGATTCGGGTTTTCCCAGATGTGCCAATATGACATCTCTAATAAAATGGAACATTGAGGAACTTTCAGCCTTGGAGTCTTCTTTCATTGAGGGTGTTACTTGGAACCCTGACATTACCTTTGATAACTTAAATTGGGACTTTATGTTTAAAGTCCTGGAAGAAATGGATTTTGGTGAGAACTTTATTTATTTTATTTTTTTAAATCAAGTTTTATTGTTTTTTTTTCCCCACATTCACTCACATCTTTTTTGAACAGAGTATTGGCCATATCTTATACAATTTATCAAATTCAAATACATTTTACTCAATTACAATTTTTGCCACAATTTTCCTTTTTTCCTTTTTTTAATCATATCTCAATATTTCTTTGCTTACTTATATAAACAACATCATTCACCCTCAAATTCTAATTTTCCTGCTTATTCATATTTATTCTCTTTTATTTTTTAACCATTCATTCTTTATCTTAGTATATTTATATATGTTCGGGGTTGCCTTTCTTCCATTTCATCTTTTTTGTTGTACAGCAATCTTTCTTCTCAATCCTGCCATCTCCCTCTCCTTTCCTTCTTACTTTCTCTTCCCCTCCTCTTCTTCTCTTATCTACTTCCCCTCTCCTTCCCCTTCTCCTCTCTCCCACTCTAATTTCCCTTCCCTTCCTTCCTCCCTATTCTTCCTTCCCTCTCTCTCCTTCCTCTTCCCTTCCACCTCTCTTCTCCTCCTTCATCTCTCTCTATTGCTATATTCATCTTCAATTTAATATTTTTCACTATGGAGTCCAGGCAACCCCAATCTTTCATTTATCAAGTATATTTCACAAAATTCCTCTTATCTTTTTAATTATAAACAGTATATTTCATCTTATTCCATTTTTCCCTTTAAATTTTTACCCAAACAATCTTCCAATCCTTTATTTTCTTTACTTTTAACAATATGTTTTTTCTTCTTTACTTCTTGCAAGTATAACACTTAAATCATTTTTTTAATGTTTCAATTTCATTCAATTTTACATTCAATTTTAATTTTCCATCATAATTTCAATTAATGCTTATGTTACTTATTTCTCTCCATTTAATGCTTTCTCCAAAATCATTCTTTCTTTCACATTGCACCTACTGGTCTATTATTTCATTTAACAACATTTTCACATATAATTTCTACCACTAACATCAATCTCTTTTTTTAACAAATTAACATTTTCACTGAGTCTTAACCATTTTCCCTTAATCTCTCCACAACTCCATTTCTTGGTATTTTCCTCCTTTTCTCCCATTCCCTTACTTTCCTCTTTTTCCTTTTCTTGTATCTCCCCTTCAGTCTCTTTTCTTTAATTTTAACTCTATTAATTTTCTTTCTCAATCTTTCCCCATTTATTTCTCTTCTTTTCTTATTTGAGATGTATTTTCCCTTATCCATTCTTATCCTGTCACTGCTAAACCCAGTGTAATAATCTTTATCTTTATTTTCAATTATTTTTTCTCCAATATTATCTCTTTGTTTCTTTTGTTTCTCATTCTTCTGTTCTCTCTTTTTTTGCATTCTAACCAATCCTCTGCTTCTTTGTTTCCCTTAAACGCTTCTCTTATTTTTTGAAACATCTTCCTCAATGTCTCATATTCCTCTTCCCAATTCTCCATATTTTCAATTTAAAAGGCTAAGATTTTTAAATTTATTTTCTTTTACATAAATTTCAAATTTCCAAGTCCATATAGTGTTCTTCCCCCCTCCCCTTTAAATAATGTCCAATTCAGATCTTCACTTGAGCCAGCACCATTTCAGTCTTTGTCCTTTGTTCTCTTATCTTGGTAGAGCTGTATGAATTCTCTCACACCTCTTTCTCACGCTCTCCGCCAGCAGATGTCTTTCTCCGATTCACAATCCTTTCCATAACAAAGTAGCCATCTTGTAATACACAAAAGCTTCACTTTCTCTTTTCCACATTAAATTCTTCTGTTCTTTAAAATGTTTTTCTCTTTTTTTCCTTGTCTTATTCCCCCCCCCCCCCAAATCCAGTTTTTAATCCAAATGGAAGGTTTGATTTTTAAAGTTCTGGGTTTTTTTCTCTCTCTGCTTTAGTCCTGTGCCAATTAGCCACCAATCTTCCGCTACAATTTTTTCAAGCAGTCAAAGATTTTTTTCTTTTACCTGTGAGTTGGCCAATTACTCACCCGGTAACAATACTCCGTTCAATTACCGCTCTTACATTCCCTCTTTCTGATTGTGGCCATTCTGGCTTGTGACAGCTCCTTAATGGCTACCTTCCTTCACTGACGGGTCGAAGACTAATGCCGCCATTTCAGGGAACTTGCTCATTCCCTATCCATGCCAGCCAGAGTCTTCTTTCTTCACTGTTTCCACAAGGCAGCTATGATCCCTGGGGATCCCCAAAATCGGCTAGGATATCGGTGTTCTCCTGGACTCCAGAATCAACACTGTATCGCCAGTGAGAACTTTATTCAAGGGGTTAAAGCTGTCTATACATCACAGCAAGCAAAAATTGTTGACTAACTAACTAAGTCATGCAAAATCCAAAAGGACATCCTTTGTCTCCTTTGCTGTTTATCCTGATGTTGGAAGTTTTGAATAGAGATATCAGACAAGATAGGAAAATAAGAGGTATAAATATTAAGAAGGAAGTTTATAAACTGAGGACCTTTGCTGCTGATTTGGTGATATTTCTGCAAGACCCAAAAAGTAATATAGAATATTTTTGATGAAGAAATTAAAAGTGTTTGGCTCTTTAGTTTTAAAATAAACAAGCAGAAAATATCAATGGTGATTAAGAATATGACCTCACAGGATGGAGATATAGTATAACAGCCAGATCTCCAGCATGGGGTTCAGTTTTGTTGCATGCTTACTATTGGCTGTCATAGTAACGGGGAGGAGGGGCATGGTATTTGGGTTGGGGAAGTGAGCTGGTGAGGTGAAGTCCCATGTGAACAAGAAGGGAGGTTTGCTCTCAAGAATTATTGCACTGCTGAGTGGAGTTGTTTACATCCTGTCAAGACTCCAGATGGGTGAAATACCTGAAGATGAGCTTCACACAACATCATACTGGATGTTGATTGGACTCTCAGTGCTGGACCCTGGGGGGGGGGGGAGAGATTTGCGAAACTTTCAATCTGTAACTTTCACGGGTTTTGAATCTGATCTTGCCTTGCTCTTACTGCTATTATTTCAAACTCAGTAAAAGTATTTCTTTTCTATCTCAGTGGAGTTGAGGGGTTTCTTTCTTGGGTTTTGAATGGAGGCAGGCCTGACATTAGGCAAGATCTGCTTTATCAGCCAACCCAAAGACCCCAGTCTACCAAGGGGGCTGAGCACACAATGTTGACCCATGAGAATGACCAGGAAGAGTCCAGAGCCCTCAGTGTGGCTGGGGTCAACTTCCTCCCAGCCACACCGGTGCCATAAAAAGACAGAAAGGCTGGAGGAGCTGCAACTTGAGGAGATTCCAGTCCAAGCCAGATGGTCACTGAGTGTAGACCCTGAGGAGCATCCCCTGGAGGTGACTCTCACCAGAAGCCAGCATGGAGACTATGCCCTGCCAGAATCTGACAAAGAGGACCTCCTGCTGACCCATGTCTTGCAACCAGAGAGGTTGGCAAGGCAGCAGGGGGAGCCGACATCTCCGCAACCCTAGCAGTTGCCCGTCGCTCCGCACGGGGCAGCTTTGGCAGCCGCTGCCCCAGCAACAGTGGCTGCTGCAGCCCAGGCCCCCAGCAAGGGGGCCAGTCCCTGGAGATGCCAAATTCCTAAGGTTCCTTCGCTTGGAGTAAAATACTGAGGGGATCCCAAAGGCTTGGGACTCTTCCTAGCTCAAGTCTGGAATCACATACAGGAGTATGGAGAGGACTTTGGATGCAAAGTCCTTTGGAGGCAGCCAAAGTGAGATATGTCACCGTGGCCCTGGAAAGGGGGCTGCAGAAAACTGGATGGTCACTCTTCACAGCAATAATGCCCCCCCCCAGCTAAGAGATTACAACCAGTTTTTTTTAAAATAATTTTTATTGAGTATAAATATTAAAAAAGACAACATAACATATACACAACAAACATTTATACAACATATACACAAAAAGATTATGATTTCTTCTTAAGCATTTTTTCAAAGTGACATTCTACAATTCTACTTATAATAGTAGAATTACTATTACTCCTTAATCTAGTAACATTTTTTAAATATATTTAAATCGGTAATATTTCCCTCTATATTTTTTTTTGTATATTTCTTGTTTTTAACCAATTATACCAATTATTCCATATTTTGTAATAATCTGATTCTTCTCTTTCTTGTAATTCTTTGGTTAACCTATCCATTTCAGTGCATTCTAAAAAATTTTCTATTACTTCTGTTTCACTTGGTGTTTTTTCTTGCTTCCAATTTTTTGTGTAGGTTATTCTTGCAGCAGTTAATACGTGAATTGTGAGATATTTGATATCTTTAGGGTATGATTTGTTAAAGATTCTTAATTCCTAAAGATACCTGTGTCTCCTGGGGGAGCCCTTGAGAACTCCAGCGCTGGTATGTGTTGTCAGACCAAATGGAAATTGACCTGGCTAGAGACTGGCACCATGGAAACCACAGCTGAAGTAAGTCTCCCCGCCCCTGCTCCTAAAGAAGCCCTGAGAGCTGCCAAAGGCAGGCCAGCATCCAAACCAAGGTCCATGGCATGCTTCAAGTGTGGGAACGAGGGACACTGAGCAATTGATTGCCTTGCGAAAGGTCCAAACCAGCAAGTGCTGGGGGCGGGAAGCCTAGAAGCATCCAAAGAAGCACTGCGAAACAGCTCTGAAGGAGATGGAGGTCATTGAGCTTGCCCCTCCTGCCCAGGACCTAGGAACTCTGGCCCCACCAGAGGAGAGTGAGTCCAACTCCAATGATGACCCTCTGGTACAGGGGTCTGCAACCTTAAGCACTCAAAGAGCCATTTGGATCTGTTTTCCACAGAAAACACTGGGAGCCACAAAACCTGGGTGGGCATGGCCAAAGATGTCACTCACTCCCACCCAGTCACATGACCCCCCCCCCAGCCATGCCTGCCCAGAATTTGTGACTCGTTTTCTTTTCTGTTGGAAACATATATATATATATATATATATATATATATATATATATATATATATATATATATATACATACATATACATATATATATATATCCTTCTCCCTCTCATCTCTCTCATCTGTCTTTCCCTCTCATTTCTCTGTCTCTGTCTCTGCCCTTTCTCCCTCTCTCTCCCTCTCTCTCTCTCGTATGTGTGTGTATGTGTGTGTTCCCTCTTGAACCATGGCTCCAGAGCCGTGGGTTGCTGACACCCATCCCTGTAAGTCAACATGCAGCCCCCATGACCATCCCAGTGGAGCTATGGGTGCCTGCGTCAGGTGCCCAGAATTAGATGGACTCACCCTTTTGGACTCAGGGTGCACCAGATGTGTGATTAGCCCTCAAGGTGGTAGAGAAACTGGGACTGAGACTGAGAACACTGAGGGTGCCCATAGCATTTTGCCAACTGGATGGGTCAGTGGCTGGGGGAGGGTCAGCTCACTTTGTAACTGAACCTGTGGAGATGTGGATGGGGGATCAAAGAGAGACATTGAGCTTCATTGTTGCCCCTGGAATAGAGAGACCTCTCCTGCTTGGATTAACCTGGCTCCAAAAATGGAACCCTCACATGAATTGGAGGAAGGGGCTTTTAAGAATCCAATCCACACAGGCAGGAAAAGAGGGAGGCAAAACCCCACCCAGAGCCAAGGTTGTGAGGGAGCTAGGTGCTGTAGTGAGTGAGCACCCAGATGGAGAGGAGAAAATCCCAAAGGAATACTGGGACCTAAGGGAGGCACTCTGATGTGCTCCCTCACTTCACAGACTGCAGCATAGAAATCTTCCCTGGGGTGAAACTCCCTAAGCCAAAAATCCATTCGATGACTCCGTGAGAGCTGGATGAGCTGTGGGCCTTTATTGACAAGAATCTAAAGTGGGGCTTCATCCAATCAGCTAAGCTGTGGGTGGCCACCCCAGTGTTGTTTCATGAGAAAAAGGATGGGTCTCTTTGTCTGTGTGTGGATTATAAAGGACTCAATGCGATGTGTGTGGAGAACGTTTACTCAACTGCCCCTAATGAAGGACATGATGACACATCTGGTCAAAGGAAAAATCTTTACTAAGCTGGACTTGAAGGAAGCTTACTACAAAGTTCGCATTAAGGAGGGAGACAAATAGAAAACTGCTTTCAATTGCTCTTTGGGCTGCTTCCAGTTCAGGGTGCTCCCGTTTGGATTACAAGAAGAACCTGTTGTGTTCATGCAATTGATCAATGAAGTGCTGCATGAGCATTTGTACAAATGGGGCCTGGTTTACTTAGATGGCATTCTTATATACAACAAAACTATGGAGGAACATGTGAAGTTAGTGTGTGCAGTTCAGTGGTGATTGGCCTCCAGTTCACACCGGTTCTATAGAACCGGTAGTAAAACTGGAAGGAGGCTCCGCCCATTGACCCTGACATCATCAAAACGCTTCTATGTATTGCCCCGTTCAAGTGCAGAAGCTTCTGCACTTGCCCCATTGCGAACCAGTAGTAAAGGTAAGTAGAACCCACCCCTGGTGCAGTCCTGAACAAACCCAGGGCCACTGAACTGTATGCTAAATTATCTAAGTGTGAATTTCACCAGGATAAAATTGATTATTTGGGTTATCATATATCACATGAGGGGATAGAGATGGATCCTGAGAAAGTGTGGGTTGACTTGGAATGGGCGCCCCCTCGCACCAGAAAGCAGTTGCAAAGTTTCCTGGGTTTTGCAAATGTTTACAGGCAATTCATCCCCTCATTTGGTAAGATTGCATTACCAACTTTCTGAAGACAAAAGGAGAGGCCAAGCCCAAGCCTAGCCATCCCCTTGAGTGGACGATGGAATGCCAATCAGCCTTTGAGAAACTCAAGCAGCTGTTTGTGCCAAATCCATACTTAAACATCTCGACATGGATGCCCCATTTGTGGTCCAATCCGATGCCAGCAACATGGCTGTGGACACGGTGCTCTTGCAAGCTAATGCCAAAGGGACTCTACAACCCTGTGTTACAATTCCAGGAAATTATCAAGAAACTGAGAGGAGATGGCCAATCTGGAAGAAGGAAGTATTTGCGGTCTGATGGGAACTATTAATTTGGAGACAGTTCCTTGAAGGTGCAAAGCACCCTTTTGAGATGTGGACTGGCCCTAAAAACCTGCAAGCCCTGAAAACTCTCTGAAAACTATCACCCAAGCAAGTTAGTTGGTGCAATACTTTAACCATTTTAACTTTACCCTGTGCTATATTCCTGAGGGAAAAGAACTTGATGGCAGATGCTTTGTCTAAGATTACCCCAATAGAATAGAGCTAGGCAAGAAGCAATCCATCCAGTCACCCCTTCTAAGCAACTAGCTGCTCCAGTGGTTACCAGAGCCCAGAAAAAGTTGGACCTTGACCTTCCCAGTGACATGTGAGGAGTTGAAGTGGGTGCTGAAAAGTGATAGTTTCTATCCCACACAAAGGAGTGCACCATGCCAGGTTGCCTGGCATGAATTGGTGCTAAACTATATATACCTGCCAGTCTAAAGGGGACTGTACTGCAACAGGCCCACGATTTGAAACCTGCTGGGCATTTTGGCTTCGTAAAGACTTTACACCTGGTCCAATGGCAGTTTTGATGGACCTCATTGAAAAAGGACATTGAGACTTATGTTGCCAGCTGTCCTGTCTGTGCTGCTGCTAAGAGGCCCCCAGAGAAGCCTGCTGGACTCCTCCAGAGTGTTGCCAATCCTAGTGTCCGATGGAAGGAAATATCTATGGATTTTATTGTTGAATTTCCCTAGAGTGGAAAGAAATATGGTCATTTGGATGATTACGGACTTATTTTACAAGCAGGTGCACTTTGTACCCTGCCCCAAAATACCATTTGTTAAAACACTTGCTAAACTATTTATCAACATATGTATAGGTTACATGGTGTTCCTGACTGCATTATTTCAGATAGGGGGGTACAATTCACCTCCCAATTCTGGTGGCAATTCCTGAAGTTGTTAGGCTCCGCCCAGGTTCTACGCTCAGCCCACCCACCCCCAAGCTAATGGGACCTGTGAATGTGTTAACTCGGTTCTGTAACAGTACCTTAAATGCTACGTAAATTACCAGCAGGACAATTGGGCCGACCTGTTGCCATTCGCAGAGGTCGCTTACAATAACTCAACCCATAGTAGTACTGGCTTCTCCCCATTTAAAGTTGCTTCTACTCAGGATTTTGTCCCCATACCAGAACTGCCTCAGGGGAAGCCTCAGATCCCCTCCTTAGTGGAGTGGATTGAACAGCTACAATGCTCTTGGCCGGTCACACATAAGGCATTGGACAAGGCACATCAGGCCCATAAGAAACAGGCTTACAAGAAAAGGTTTCTCCTCCTTTCTCTCTGACTGGTTGCAGTCTGTGTTGGCAGGGGGGCAGAGGTCGACCCAAGGCCCCTTATATGTGGGGTGCCACAAGGGTCGGTCCTCTCGCCCCTTTTGTTCAACATTTATGTAAAGCCACTGGGTGAGATCATCCGTGGTTTCGGGGTGAAGTACCACCAGTACGCTGATGACACCCAGCTGTACATCTCCACCCCAGACCACCCCAACGATGCCCTTGAAGTGATGTCCCGGTGTCTGGAGACCGTGCGGATCTGGATGGGGAAGAACAGGCTCAGACTCAACCCATCCAAGACCGAGTGGCTGTGGTTTCCGACGTGCCGATATAGTCAGTTGACGCCATCGCTGACTATTGGGGGCGAATCATTGGCCCCCACAGAGAGGGCTTGCAACTTGGGCATCCTCCTGGACTCACGGCTGTCTTTAGAAGAGCATTTGACAGCCATGACCGGGAGGATTTTTCATCAGGTTCGCCTGATTTGCCAGTTGCGTCCCTTTCTGGATTGTGACTCCCTACACACAGTCACTCATGCCATCGTCACTTCCCGCCTGGACTATTGTAATGCTCTCTACATGGGGCTCCCCTTGAGGAGCACCCGGAGGCTCCAACTGGCGCAGAGTGCGGCCGCGCGGGTGGTTATGGGAGCAACATGGCGCTCCCATGTGACACCTCTCCTGCGCGAGCTGCACTGGCTCCCAGTGGTCTTCCGGGGGCGCTTCAAGGTTTTGGTCACCACCTTTAGAGCGCTCCATGGCTTAGGACCTAGTTATTTACAGGACCGCCTACTACCACAAACAGCCTCCCACCGGCTGGTACGCTCTCATAGAGAGGGACTCCTCCGGGTGCCGTCAGCCAAACAATGTCAACTGGCAGCCCCTAGGGGGAGGGCCTTCTCTGTGGGGGCACCTACTGTCTGGAATGAGCTCCCCCTGGAGATACGAAGGATCCCGGACCTGCGCACCTTCCGCCGCGCTGTGAAGACCTTTTTATTCCGCCAGGTGGGCTTGGCCAAATCCTTTCCCTCTTTTTTAATATGTAAATTTTAATTTATTTTAAATTATTGGGGTGTTTTAATTTGTTAGGGCCAAAACTATTTAATTCAATTTTATCTGGTTTTTAAAATTTTTTGTATCTATGTATTTTATTGTTTGGCTGTTCACCACCCTGAGTCCTTCGGGAGTAGGGCGGTATACAAATCAAATTAATAATAATAATAATAATAATAATAATAATAATAATAATAATAATAATAATAATAATAATAATAATAATGGCTAACCTGTTCACTGTACAGTTAGAGCTGCCCAAAACTCTTAGGTGGATCCACCTAGTATATCATGTTAGATTGCCCCAGCTTCCCTCCTCATAGAAGGGGAACAACATTTTGAAGTCAAAGAAAGAGGGAAAGTACAATATTTGGTGGCCTGGAAACACTTCCCTCCTTCACAATCTGAATGGGTGGACTCTCAGAACGTTTGGGCTCCCAAACTCCTTTAATTGTTTCACCAAAAATAAGCTGATAAACTATAATGTTCCTCTACTAAGTTGTACTGTGTGTTACTCTCTGTATTATTTGTACTTTGTTTTTTTCCCCTTTTAGGGCTAACGCCTCTTCTGCAGGAGGGTCGAATGTCAGCCAGATCTCCAGCATGGGGTTCAAGTTTGCTGCATGCTTACTATTGGCTGCCATAGTATTCGGAGGAGGGGCATGGTATTTGGGTTGGGGAAGTGAGCTGGTGAGGTGAATTTCCATGTGAATAGGTAGGAAAGTTTGCTCTCAAGAATTATTGCACTGCTGAGTGGAGTTGTTTACACCCCTGTCAAGACCAACCATCCTAGGACTCCAGATGGATGAAATACCTGAAGACGAGCTTCACACAACATCATACTAGACCTTGATTGGACCCTCAGTGCCGGACCCTGGGGGGAGGGATTTGGGGAAACTTTCAATCTGTAACTTTCACACATTTTGAATCAGATCTTGCCTTGCTCTCACTGCTGTTAAAATAAAATAAAAGTTAAAATAAGCCAAAAAAATAGTAAGAGAACACCTGTCTGATCTTAATGAATACAAATAACCAGGACCTGATGGATTACATCCCAGAGTTCTAAAGGAGCTGGGGGACCGGAAGTTGTTTTTGGCCTCTGGAGGGCCTCGGGGGGGAGGAGAGGCCGTTTTCGCCCTCTCCAGACTCCTAGAGAGGCCCTGGAGGCTGGGGACAGCAAAAAATGGGCTTTCCAGTCCCACCAGAAGTTGTTAAATGGGCTGTTTTCAGCCTCTGGAGTGGGGGGTGGGGAGGCTATTTTTGCCCTCTCCAGACTCCTAGAGTGGCCCTGAAGCCAGGTGAGAAAGAAAAACGGGCCTACTGGGCCATTGTGTACCAGGAGTGTGTGGGGGGGGATGCGCGCATGCGTGGGGCACATAGAATTATGGGTGTGGCCACAACCCCCCACCCCCCTCCTGGCACACAATGGCAAAAAGGTTAGCCATCACTGATCTATAAAGTCCCTTCCAACTCTGTTAGTCTATCTATCTCAAAGGAGCAAGCTGAGACCTCTTATTACAGACAGACCTAACTCGGTTACCTATGGTATGATAAAGTTAAAGTAAGTGTTGATTTCAATAACCATTTTGTCAGATGGGCTATTTTGAGAGTTTTAGAATAAATTTAAAACAAGTTTTTCCATGAAGGTGCCTCTTTGGGTTCCTCCATAGAAAGCTTTTTTAAGAAAAGAAATTGTGACAAGGCCGAACTGGTGGACTTATGGTAAAATAATATCTTTTAACTTGAGTGACCATACCCTCAAATCTAAGGAGCTAGAATCAGAAGGTCATGTCTGCCATTGGTTTACATATTTACAACTGAAAGATTTAAATTAGACAGAAAGAGTCTAATCAGAGTCAATTCAAAAGTGAATTGGAAATCCTATTGTGTGGCAGTGATGAACATATTATTGCTAAAGTTTATAAAATGTTATTGAATTTAAATCTGGATGAACAAGCATTGTATGATTCAGTGTTTGAAGATGTAATACTTGAAAAATGGGAGAATACATGGAATAAAGGTTTAACATTTACATTAAACTATAACTTAAAGAAAATTTCTATAAGATGATGTATCATTGGTATTTAACTCCAGATAAGTTGTCAAAAATGCAGGGCTGGATTTTCCTATAGGCTAACTAGGCTTCAGCCTAGGGCCTCAAGATCAAGAAGGGCCTACATTCAAATTGTTAGCAAAATTAAAATTACACTTTCACTATAGGTGAAAGGGCCTCATAAGTGAAATAGCCTAGGGCCTCTTTTAATCTAAATCTGGCCCTGCAAAAATGTATAAAAATATTTCAAATGAGTGTTGGAAATGTAAATGTAAAGAAGGGACTTTTTAGAAGGGACCCCGTGCTAAAGCAGGAGAACCTATACCATCTCAGACAAGTGACTATCCAGTCTCTTCTTTAAAACTTCCAGTGATGGAGCACCCATGATTTATGGAGGCAAGTTGTCCCACTGGTTAATTGTCCTCACTGGCATGGCTAGTCTAGTGAAGAGAAGGACCACGGGAGACATGATAGCCGTCTTCCAATACTTGAGGGGCTGCCACAGAGACGAGGGGGCAAGCTGTTTTCCAAAGCACCTGAAGGCCAAACAAGGAATAATGGCTGGAAACTGACCAAGGAGAGATTCAACCTAGAAATGAGGAGGAACTTTCAGACAGTGAGAACAATCAACCAATGGAACAGCTTGCCTTCAGACATTGTGGGAGCTTCATCACTTGAGACTTTAAAGAAGAGATTGGACTGCCATTTGTCAGAAAAGGTGTAGGGTCTCCTGCTTGAGCAGGGGGTTGGGCTAGATGACCTATAAGGTCCCTTCCAACTCTGTTAATCTGTTTAATCTGTTCATAGAGCTTGTACTGGCCATGTGGAATTTCAGTAGGGCATCAAGGACAAAAGCAACAAAGTTACCTCCAGAGGAGCTTCTGGGAGGCAATGCAGAAATGGCCATTCCCCCACTTGAAGTTTGGAAAATTCATCTCCACAAAATGGACCATTCTTGTTACATATCCAGGTTGGGACAATGCAAAGTATTATGAATACCGATCTTCTCAATCAAGTATTGGGGATTGGGTTATATGTTATATATGCATATTCCATTAAATCTACCAACTACCAACTCAAGATATTATTGGAGATTTCATATGAAACAATATTCCAAGTTGCTGTTCAGTTCAGTAATAAGGGTAGCTGTGCTGTTATTTGTCCTTAGAAATACTCTATATCAGAATCTTGGGCCAGAATCTGCCTGTAAGTACTTTAGATTATTCTGAGTAATTGGTCATTTCTTCATCTCAGGCTCCCTGGGTGCTGCTGAAGACCCTTTCTTTGAACAGACTTTCTAAAGTGGGAAGAGAAAGCAATAATGAAGCTAGGAAAGCACCCCATTCCTTCACACATGCCATCATGGTTTATTATGGATGCCAATGCCCACCAGCACAACTGGAACAAGTTGCTTAAACAGAATCCATTAATCTCTGATACACAACCAAGTTTTAATCTTGTTTACCAACTTCTTCCATTTGAAATGAATATCAATCAAGACTTTATTTAAATGATTGAAAGACACTGTCAGATTAAAAAGAATGCATTAAATCTATAATATTGAATACACACACACACACACACACACACACAAACACACACCCCTAACAGATACACCCAACCCTCTTAAGTATTCTACATACTGGATAGCTTTAAAAATTGTCCTACTATTGAAAAACTTCCTACAGTCAATGAAATACAAACTATTTTTAAACCCTGGTATTAGGCAGAAGTATTGAATCACATGGTTTTCTCTGATTGCACAGATTGCATAATTAAATGATAGGTGTATATTAACTGTCCAATCTTTAAGTAACTTAGAATTATTCATATTAGAATTCAAATCCAGCTTGGAAAATCTGGTGATCTCCCAAAATGAATGATTGTACATGTAAAAACACATTCTCAGTATTATTAGCATACTAGTTAGTATGCTAACTAGTATGTTAGCATACTAACTAGTATGCATTAGTACTACTAAATGACAATTGCAGAAAGAACATGAAGAAATTGTCATTTAGTACTACTGTCCCTCTTCATAATTGTACAAATCATTCATACTCCATTCCATTGTTCAAAAGCAATGTTGTATCACAGTTTATTACTTTACACAGTGGAAAATAAGAGTCACATCTTTGGCAATGTCAGCCACTGTAAAACAGCTCTGAGATTTTCTGAAGCTTTTGCTTTAAATACCGTGTTTTCCCAAAAATAAGACCTAGCCTTATTTTCTTTTCAGCTCCAAAATAAGCACTAGGGCTTATTTTGGGGGATGTCTTATTTCCCCCCCCCCCATGTATATGGGAGGCCCACTTCTTCTGCTTGTCATGGTTGAACAGGAGGCTGTGTGGCATGCTAGTCCTGCTGCCGTGAGGCAGGGACAGAGCTGCCCCACACACCTCGCACCAGCTTACCTTAGGGCCCCTGCAGCCAGGCCACCTATGTCCCAATACCAGCCTCACCTTGCAGTGGTGGCTCCAACAGCACCATCCAGGACCTTGTGTGGCTGCCGGCACACTTTTTCTGCTTGTTCACATGGCCGCAATGGAGCAGGATGCTGAGTGATGTGGTGATGCCATGGCCATAAGGCGAGATGGAGGGTTGGAGCTTCCCCATGTGCCCCACACCGGTTTACCAGGCCATCCACAACCTGACACCTGCCTTGCCTCACAGCCACGGCATCAACACATCGCTCAGCACCCTACTCTATCGTGTCTGCACAAACAAGCAGAAGAAGTGGGCTGGCGGCCACACAAGGCCCTGCTGGACAGGCATGGCGGAGCCACCACCATGAGGCAAGGCAGGTGTTGGGGCATAGATAGCCTGGCTGCGAGGGCTCTGAGGTAAGCTGGTACAGGGTGTGTGGGGCAGCTCCCCCCCACCTTCCCTCGCAACTGCTGCACAACCAGCCAGATGGAATGGGCAGCAGGCCGGCTGCACAGGCGCTTAAGTAGGGCTTATTTGGGGGGTAGGGCTTATATTGGGCACATGCTTAAAAACATGGTAGGGCTTATTTTTGGGATAGGGCTTATTTTCAGGGAAACATAATATCACAAATTCAAGCTCAACATAGCTTCCGTGATTGAGAAATGATGCATAGGAGAATCAGACTTATTCACATTGGGAACATAGTGGAGATTTACAATATTTCACCAAAATGAGTCAGTGGTTGTCTTCTGGTGCATCTAATCACTTTACTGAAGCTTCAGATAGATTTTTTGGGAATATCTCTTCTCATATTACAAAAGATCCCCACTGCTTATTTGTCTATCTGTGTGTTCAGAGACAAGCAAATCATACATTGCTCTCCTCACACAGATATATGTTTTAGCTTAAATAAGAATACTGTCTTAAATAGGAATTCAGAAAAAGTAATTTACTTCATTTACATTCATATTTCTGAAAACAGCACAAGACAGGATCCATACTTGCTTTTTTTCCCCCTTCATTTTTAACAGCACCAGAGAAATGTTGAACACTGAACAGGTTACTTATGAAAGATAACAAATGTTGTTTAAAAGTCTGTTGCGAGACAGCTGTAAAAAACTCAGGTACAAAAGTCTCTGTATTCAAATCATTTTTCATGTAAACATATTTTTATATAGCGTACAAACATCATTAGATATTTTAAGAAGAATCTAATTCATTTTGAACAAACTATTCAGGTGAAGCAAAAATAAAATAAAATGAGGACAATATCCATTTAGACCTGTTTCATTTCATTTATAAGGTACAAGAAAAAAAATGAAAATTATTTTATGAAACAAGAACAAAGCCCATAACAGTTTTAATGGTTTCTTGGCAGCAAAACCGAGGCCAGGTGGCCCAATTGCCATTAACTGCCTTCACTTTATGACCAAAGATTCAGTAATTCTTTTTTTATGCAAGATCAGTTTGCTGTGCTATCTTCAAACATGATGGTTCAGCTTAGCTTTCCTTGAGGAGAAACTGTTGTTTCCAGAAGCTGGAAAGAAAGTCACAAGACAGAATTCAGAGCTTTTAGGATTGTCCCATTACAAGAGAACAGAAGTGAAATCGCTTTCCTGTGACGGTGGAAACATGAGCATAACTGGACTGGGGTACAATCATATTTAGAGTCAGGAATAGGGAAAATGGCAGAGGCGTCCATGACAAGGTGCCTCTGAGGGGGGCTTTTAATCTTTCTAATATAACAGAAGATTGAAAAAAATATATATCAAGAGGCCTAGGCTTATCCATCTGTCTGTCCATCCATCAGCATGATCTCTCTCTGAAAACTGAACTGTTTAGAGCCAAAGTTGGCAGATAAAGCCAATGCAAAAAAAAGCAGGTCTAAAAATGGGCTGGCTGAGTCTTAGGCTGTGGAGATTATCCTCATTGTCATTGTCATCCCCCAATGCCTCTCCAACAGGAAGGTAAATTCTAAGACACTCTCTTCTTCCTCCATCTGGAACTTTTGCAGGTGGCCCTGAGCTTCCCAGTGCACATACACATACATGAAATGAAAATACACACACAAGTGAAAATGGCCACCACTATTAAGAATTGAAAACCATTTGGAAAGCCTTGCCCCTCAACATTTTCATCTTTGTTAGCATTTACATGAACCCAGATGTCCACTTTTTAAGGCCATCAAAATTTAAACAGATAAATAAGCCATGCAACTTACCGTTAATAGTTCCAGTCTGAGTTACCACTGTTCCACAGAGCTAAGAGGGGGAAAATCCACAAAAATATAAATCTGTGTGGAGATAACTACATAAATATGATAAGTCAGGAACAATACAATATAGAAACTGAAAAATGAAAAGGAGCTTTATTACCCAGTTTTATTCCAGTTCCTAGGTTGGGAATGCAGCCACAATGAGATCATGCATTTGTGATCACAAAAGACACCAGGACATTGAAGACTTGACTTTTTTTCATGAACAAAAATATAAAGCTTTTTATAATCCACTAAGAAGTGAGAATATGCAGATTGGAAAAGAAGATAAAGAATAACTAGAGAAAGAGAGTGAAGGTTATAAAGCTCTGGTATGAAGAACTGGGGAAAAGGAGTTCAAGAGCTGTCTTTGCAATATCTCCCCAATGTGCCTCAAAGTTCCTTCAGCACAGATGTCCATGGTACGATTTCTGATTATGGAAAGATGAAAGGAAATGGATGCTTGAAATAATGCTAATTGATTTTCTAACATGCTTTCAACAGATTTCCATGTCAATATCCCTACAGAGGAAAGTTTTCACTTATGGGTTTTCAATTTCTATTAATTTTTAAAATTAGAAATACTGATGATTCGTGAGGGAAGTAGATTTGGAGTTTGAAGAATTCTGGACAGACCTTCTCAATTTTAGAAATTGGCATCTAAGTGCAAAATTGTCCAATACAATTGTGTAGTAGGGTGGTCTTCTGCTGTTTTTCAACCTTTCCCCTAGTTCCTTAGCAAATATTCTTGTGGAACTTTGCTTTATTTTAAAAAGCTGGTTCTCAGCATATCTGTGCTGGAGGAACTTTGGGGAACATGTTAGAGGTATTGCAATTAGTTAGTCATTGTTGCTAGGGGAAATTAAAAGCGACTTAAGGTCAAAAAAAGTAAAGTTTATTCTTAAAATTCTTAAATTCTTATTCTTAAAATATATTCCAAAAGCTTGAAATCTTTCACTCTATAAAGCACTTAGCATATATTGCCATTGGATCACCTAAACTTTAAACTTCAGGTTTGGCCATTGGACTGTGGCAAGAAGCCTGATCAGATGCTCATCAAAGAATAATGGTATCCTAGACTAAATGTTGGCTACCATGAAATTTGTCGACTCTCACCCTTGGAATCAGCTGGGTTATTAGCCAGGATAATATGATCCTGTCTAGTTTAATTCCTTGTTTAAAAATGGCATCATAATATGGAAATAAGAGAAGAAATATAACTTTTATAGTCTAATGTCTACTTATTTATACACGGTCTTTTATATGATAAATATAATTTAGGAACTAATGTATGTTTTATTTCCTTGTTTAGTTTACAATAGTTTTTGTTTTTAATATTTCTCCTAATATTTCCTACATTTTTGTTCTTTGGTTTATGTATATGTGTATGTATGTATATATGTGTATGTATGTATGTATAGTTTTATTTTTAAAATGATAAGAGGTTTTTTAAATAAAATAATGGTATATGTACACTGCTATTTAATTTATATATAATTCAAACTACTATGGCTTTTTTTGTAAAGAAATATTTGTAATGCTTTTCAACTTCAAACAAATGTTTTGAAAAAAATTGTTTTAAAATAAGAGCAGTTGCTAAGTAATCAATTTCACTATTAAAATTATATTTTTATAGGATATGTGAAAAAACATAGTCAAGGAAAAATCATGTAAAAAGAAATGATATGGACTTTAAAATGTGCAGAAATGTATATGAATAATACAAGAAATACTAAGAACACTTAAAAGGTGGGCAGTTTTAAACTTGGTTTACCTTGTCATAACTGGATTGTGTATACCATATAATTGCTCTTTATGATAACCAATATTACCATTTTCCAAACTGTAATAAAATAAAAACATGAGGAAAGGAGTGGGTTAATGATAAAATGTAATTTAATTCAAATTGCAGTTACAAAGATGGTAATTAAAAAAGGCATTATTTGAAATGATGAGCCTGTGAACTCTATGAAATGGAAGGGAATTCTACAGAATGTTCCATGTCGAGATATTTTGAACGTAAAATTTTGTAGCTATGTATGTAGATCAAAAAGGCAGTGATATAGAGAAAAAAAAATCAACAATACAAATACAATATGTTTGAAAATGCCAAAAGTCCATAACAAAACAAAATCACAACCACTCCCACTTTACATGCCGTATGATTAATAAAGCTTTCTTACTTTTTCATGGGCATAGTTTCAACACTACAAAAATAATAAGAAAAAAAAGAATTATCACATTATTTGTCGAAGAGAATATTTGGCATAGCAGTATTTTTTTTGCTCTTATAGCAAAAGTGTGATGTAAACACAATCTTCATCTAAAGAAACAAATGAGAATAAAAGGGGGCGGGGGAGATTGGAAAAGGCACTGGATAAACCTACAAAAATGGTTTATAAAAGGAAAAGTAAAGACTAGTGAAAACTCAGTAAAAACAGCTATCATAATGTGCCAAATCCCTGAGACAGAGAACTGCAAGACGAAAAAAGAGAAATCCTATTATGCAAAACAGGGCATAAATTGAGAGCTATGGCAAGGAAAATATGGAAATAAATATCAGGAATAATTTCAAGATGTAGCCAAAAAAAATCAACATGGCAGACATAATGGGCCTATTAAAGAGCTGGTAGTTTTAAAAATTATTTATTACATTTATTCTGGAGAATAAATCACATGCTTTTCCCTGTGCTGACCCTTCAAATTTTGGATGGCTGCTATTATGCCTCCCCTCAGCCTTCTCTTCTTAAGACTAATCATGCCAAGTTCCTTCAACTGGTCTGTGTAGAATTTAGCTTCCAGGCTTCTCACCATCTTTTTGCTGTGGCTGCCATCTTGATTGTGCCTGCCATTCTGATTGTTTTGGCCACACCTTGCAAATATATTCCTAGCAAATATAGCAGTTTTGGTTCCATGTGCGATCCTGCTGCATTGTGGCTGTTCTTGCAGGGTTCTCCAACCTACTTTCCCTGCAGTTCTCAGAAAGATGACAAGAATTGTCCCCAATTTCAACTTGCAGCAGTGGCTTTACCTGTGCCCTTGTATATATCAGAGCACTGATGCTTGGAAGGAGATTCTGCAAAATGTGCCTTCCCTACCAACTCTGTTTATCCTCATTGCTCCTTTGAAGATCAACAGAAACAAAAAAAATGTACGGACTCTGGCATTCTTGGTATTCCCCAAGAACAGCTGCATTCCTGAAAAACTATAGTTCTATAGGATTTTTTCATTAGGGGGTGGATGTGAGAGAGCGATAGTGCTAAAACACACAAAGCTTAAATACCTTTGGATGTCAATCTACAGTATACCTCCAGAATGTGTTATTGTCTTTTTTCCCTTTTTTTTGTTATAATGCTCATCATCCACTGCAAGGAGGAACTTGGGATGTCAAAAGAGGCACATTTTTATAGGTTTTTAAAGAATCTTCGCCCTCGGGACTTCCAGCTGACATCATGGCAAGATCGGATGTGAGGAGCAGGTCTCTGTGCTCCCGCACCGAGTTCCCGTTGCAGGGCTCCAAAAGAAGCTATAGCCACCCTGTAGGAGTGGTGAAGAAAAGAGGCATACCCTGCAGGTCACAGAGAGCAGCAACTCTCCTGCTTGACCCAGGGCTTCTTCCCTCGGATCCATAATGAGGAGAAGAGGCAGCCATCATGGCTGCCACGAAGCTGGGACAGCTGAGGCAACAAAGAAATGTGCAGGAGTGGTGTAGATGAACAGTGACTGGAGCTGGGTGAGAAAAAGAAAAATCCTGGAAAAGAGATTCTTAGAACTATTTCTTAAAGTGGCGAACAACGATAGAGAGAAAAATCCTAGACCTGAAAGAAAGGAACTAAGGGGAGAAAAGCTAAAGACCTTTTAAAACATAGAAAATTGGATTTTTAAACTGGATAGGCGTTGTTTTGGAAAGGCATTATAAAATGCTGGAACTATCTACTTGAATAGCTGACTTTGCTTCCATAAATTGAACTAAATTTGGATTAATCAATTTATCAGACTTGAAATAACACTGAAACCTAAGCTGAGTCCGCCATCTACTGGTGAATGGAAAATATACCATACCCCTACAAGACTGGGGAAATTCTTGATAAGAGAACTAAACAACATTCATCTGGAGGACTGTGATGATACTTACTGTTCTATAACTATCTATTTTATGATTACTGGAGATTCTATTGTGAGAATAAGAAAGTAAAGTAAAAGTAAAAGTAAAAGTAAAGTAAACACTTGATTTGTGGAAGCTGTCTGGACTACTTAAATGGAACTGATTAATAATCCTGAGATGTAAAGAACTATGATTATTGAATTTTCATGGACTTACATTGGACTTGAATATATTGTTTTTGGACTTGAGTAAGAGCAGGACTTATTAAAATAAGACAAGATGCTCCATCAGGGGAAAATGAGTGAGATTTCAGGAGAAATGGCATTGATGCCTTGGTAGCACAGTGGTTAATGCACCCTGTTATTAACACAGCTGCCTGCAATTTCTGCAGGTTCGAATCTTACCAGGCTCAAGGTTGACTCAGCTTCCATCCTTTCTAAGGTTAGGTTAAATGAGGACCCAGTTTGTGGGGGCAATAAGCTGACTTTGTATAAATATACAAAAGTATGAAGGCTATTGCTTAAAGCATTGTAAGCCGCCCTGAGTCTCCGGAGAAGGGCGGCATATAAATCAAATTTAAAAAAAAAAAGCATTAGGGGTACTATGACAAAGGATCACAGAGAGATAAAGAATCTAATGCAAGACATAAATGGGAAAATAGAAAATATGCTACAACTGATAATGAATGAAGATCAAAGATCCCAGGAAAGAGAGGAGACAGCAGAAAGAATGGAGGAAAAGATAGAACAGACAAACCAGCAAACAAAGCAAGAAGATGAGAAGGAGAAGACGATAAAGATAAAAATGACTGATGAAATAAACCAAGGGAAAAGTACTTTAAGAGATTTAAAAATGGAATCGGATAACCTGGAAGATACTTTTGAAAGGGAGATAGGGGTTTGGGTGGAGACTCTGGAGACCTGGCAGCTTACAAGGATAGAGATGGCAGAAATATTCAGACTGAATGGTGAAGACATAGATGCTAATAGAGACAAGATCCAAGAGAGGAGTATGGGAAGCAAGCCAAAAAACAAATAAGAATTGAAGTATTAAAACAGGCAAGAAAGGAGTTATTACTTTCTTCTTCTTTTTTTCTAATATAATGATGGCCTGATTAAAAAGTAGAATAGATGTAGAAATAAGAAGGCACATCTTTATATAAAGCAATGGTTAGGTGAAAAGTTTGGAAGTTGAAAGATGGTATTATTAGTTATGTTTAAATAATAGGATGACTAGTACTTGAATGGTGTACTGTGACTTTGAACAACCAAATAATGAAGGACTATGTCTTAATATAAACAAGTGTATTAGCACTAGGATTAGTAACGGTGGCCTGACTAGAAGTTAGAATAGAGCTACAAATAAGAAATAGGGGGAATATTAGCAGATATAATTTTTATATAAAAGCGTATAAGTAATAATTAGATGGAAAGATTAGAGGTTGAAAGATGGTATTACTATGTATGCTTAATATCATCATTGGCATTAAAATGGAACACTGAAATATTGAATAACTACTCTACAACAATTATGTATATCAAAACTAGGATTATATAAGTTTGACTAATGTAACAACTATTATTATTATTATTATTATTATTATTATTATTATTATTATTATTATTATTATTATTATTATTATTATACACAAACTTAACAGTATACACAGCAAACAAGATAACCATGCTGGATTTCGTATCTCAAATCACTAGTCGAACACTTCCCAAGCGTTATTATCATCATCATCATTATCATCATCATCATCGCTGTTTGTATCAAAATGAATTATACCCAGAGGCCACACTGTTCATGTATTGATATTGATGTATATTTAAAAATAAAAATCCAATAAAACTTTAAAAAAAAAATTCGGTCAGAACAGAACAGAACAGAACAGAAAGGAACATTGGAAGTCTTGTAATCCAACCCCCTACTCAAGCAGGAGACCCTATATCAGTGATGGCGAACCTTTTCAATACCGAGTGCTAAAAATAAAAAGGTCACACAGAAATGTCACACGTGCACACATGTACTCATAGAACTCATGTGCACCCGACAATCAGCTGGCCAGCGTGCATGCACATACCGGTTTTCGGCACTGATGCATGCGCAAAGAGCAACTGATCATCATGCATGCATTGCGCCAGAAACCCGGAAAACAATCAGGCAAGGCTGCGCTTGCCGGGTGACAGGGCTTCGCGTGCCACTTTGGGCATGCATGCCATAGGTTCGCCATCACGGCCCTATGCTATTCTGAACAGATGGCAGTCCAATCTTTTCTTAAAAACATCCGGTGATGGAGCACCCACAACTTCTGACAACAATGCATTCCACTGGTTAATTGTTCTTTCAGGAAATTTTTCCTTAGCTCTAGGTTGCTTTTCTCCTTAATTAGTTTCCATCCATTGTTTCTTGTCCTGTCTTTGGTGCTTTGGAAAACATGTTGATCTCCTTTTCTTTGTGGCAGTCCCTCAAATATTGGAACATTGCTATCATGTCACCCCTAGTCCTTTTTTCACTAGTCTAGACATATCCAATTCCTGCAACCATTCTTCATGTTTTAGACTCCAGCCCCTTAAGCGTCTCTGTTGCTCTTCTCTGCACTCTTTCCAGAGTCTCAACATCTGGTTTATATTGTAGTGACCAAAACTAGATGCAGTATTCCAAGGGTAGTCTTACCAATTTGTTATAAAGTGGTACTAACATGCTACTTCATACTTCACATGATCTTGATTCTAGCTGTTAATGCAACCTAATATTCCATTGGCTTTTTTGGTGGCTGCAGCACACTGCTGGCTCATATTTAAGTAATTGTCTGCTAGGACTCCAAGATCCCTCTCACAGTTACTGTTATTGAGCCAGGTTCCACCTATTCGATACCTTACATTTGGTTTTTCTTGCCTAAGTATAAAACTTTACTTTTCTTACCATTGAATTTCATTTTGTTAAATAGGGACCGGGATTCAAGCCTGTCAACATTCTTCTGGATCTTGAGACTATCTTCTGGAGTGTTGCCTATTCCTTCCAGCTTGATGTTGTCTGCAAATTTGATGAGTTCCCTTTCTATTCCCCCATCTAAATTGTTTATGAAGATATTAAAAAGTATTAGGCCTATGGTAGAACCTTTCAATACTCCACTGTTTTTACTTCCCTTCATATACAGGTGAAACTTGAAAAATTAGAATATCATGCAAAAGTTCATTTATTTCAGTAATGCAACTTAAAAGGTGAAACTAATATATGAGATAGACTCATTACATGCAAAGCGAGATAGTTCAAGCCTTGATTTGTCATACTTTTGATGATTATGATTTACAGCTCATGAAAACCCCAAATTCACAATCTCAGAAAATTAGAATATTACATGAAATCAATAAAACAAGGATTGTACATAGAACAATATCGGACCTCTGAAAAGTATAAGCATGCATATGTACTCAGTACTTGGTTTGGGCCCCTTTTGCATCAATTACTGCCTCAATGTGGAGTGGCATGGATGCTATCAGCCTGTGGCACTGCTGAGGTTTTATGGAAGACCAGGATGCTTCAATAACGGCCTTCAGCTCTTCTGCATTGTTCGGTCTCATGTCTCTCATCTTTCTCTTGGCAATGCCCCATAGATTCTCTATAGGGTTCAGGTCAGGCGAGTTTACTGGCCAATCAACCACAATAATCCCATGGTCATTGAACCAGGTTTTGGTACTTTTGGCAGTGTGGGCAGGTGCCAAGTCCTGGTGGAAAATGAAGTCAGCATCCCCATAAAGCTCGTCTGCAGAAGGAAGCATGAAGTGCTCCAAAATCTCCTGGTAGACGGCTGCGTTGACCCTGGACTTAATGAAGCACAGTGGACCAACACCAGCAGATGACATGGCTCCCCAAATCAACACAGACTGGAAACTTCACATTGGACTTCAAGCATCTTGCAGTGTGTGCTTCTCCATTCTTCCTCCAAACTCTGGGTCCTTGGTTACCAAATGAGATACAAAAGTTGCTCTCATCAGAAAAGAGGACTTTGGACCACTGAGCAACAGACCAGTTCTTTTTTTCTTTAGTCCAGGTAAGACGCTTCTGACATTGTTTGTTGTTCAGGAGCGGCTTGACAAGAGGAATACGACATTTGAAACCCATGTCCAGGATCCGTCTGTGTGTAATAGCTCTTGATGCACTGACTCCAGCCTCAGTCCACTCCTTGTGAAAGTCCCCAACACTTTTGAATGGCCTTTTCCTGACAATCCTCTCCATGCTGCGGTCATCCCTGCTGCTTGTGCACCTTTTTCTTCCACACTTTTCCCTTCCACATAACTTTCTATTAATGTGCATTGATACAGCACTTTGGGAACATCCAACTTCTTTTGCAATTACCTTTTGAGGCTTTCCCTCCTTATGGAGAGTGTAAATGATGGTTTTCTGCACAACTGTCAGGTCAGCAGTCTTTCCCATGATTGTGATTCCTACTGAACCAGACTGAGAGACCATTTAAAGGCTCAGGAACCCTTTGCAGGTGTTATGGCTTAATTAGCTGATTAGAGTGGGACACTTTGAGCCTAGAATATTGAACCTTTTCACAATATTCTAATTTTCTGAGATTGTGAATTTGGGGTTTTCATGAGCTGTAAATCATAATCATCAAAAGTATGACAAATCAAGGCTTGAACTATCTCGCTTTGCATGTAATGAGTCTATCTCATATATTAGTTTCACCTTTTAAGTTGCATTACTGAAATAAATGAACTTTTGCATGATATTCTAATTTTTCGAGTTTCACCTGTATTAGTTTCACCTTTTAAATTGCATTACTGAAATAAATGAACTTTTGCACGATATTCTAATTTTTTGAGTTTCACCTGTAGATGTACTTCCATTAAGGACTAGATTTTTTAAAAAATATTTTTTTATTAATTACATTTCTTAGTGCTTAATAAACATTGTGTTGTCTGGGTATTTAATTTGCTTAGCAATACATATTACATTCTTAATCTTCACCCCTTTTTTCCAAGCACTGATAAAATAGATTCCATTTTGATAATATTCTGTATCTTCTTTCTGTTTCATTTTTAATGTCAGTCTGTCCATTTCTGCACACTCTAGTTTCTTCTTAATTATTTCTTCATCTCGTGGTGTTTCTTCATTTTTTCAGCATTGCGCAAATACAATCCTCACTGCTGTCAAGACGTGCAATATTAAATACACACTTTTCTTATCATGTTTAGCTGATACTATACCTAATTAAAATAGTTCAGGTTTTGCCTGAAGTTTCGTGATTTTGAGGCCCCTAGGGCGAAGTTGATTCTCGGAGGTAGCAACTGTATAGAGAGGACTCCTCAGAGTTGGCGGCGAGAGGTGTGATCTCCCAAAATAACAAGAGGAAACCCTCAGATCAGACGTGAAAGAAATTGACCTTAATGGCAGATCCGGAGGTGTGACGAGCTGACTGAGTAGGAAGAAAGAAAAAGAGGTAAAGCAGACTGAAACATCGGTGAGGAGGGACGAGAAAGAGACTGAAATGGGACTCTCAATGATTTTGAATAAATTTAAATAGCTGCAGAATGAGTCTCCGAGAAGGTAAAAAAGTGGCGATTTAGTGGTGGGAGTGGAGACAAGGCGACAGACAATAAAGAAAAACATTGACTGCGTGGAAGGTGGGAAGGAGAGTTCTGATAGGACACCCTGTGAAGAGTTTAATGATAAATGACAAATTTTGACTAAGATTGGGATAAAATACGAGGTTTGGAAGGAAAGCCAGTTGGAGAAATAACAGTGACTGAGCTAAATAGAAGGGAGACATTTTGGATTTAAAGAGACACTCACCAAATTGGACACTAAAAGAGATGGACTTTTTCTGTGGAGACGGTACATACCAGAAATTTTAGAAGAGACTTTTTTATAAATAAGACATAAACTGACAATGGAATATATTTATTAACAGTAAATCTAGAAAGGATGATAAGTGAATAGTGACTATATATACTTGTTATTTATTTTTACATTTATACCTAAATATTTATATACATCCATATACTAATTGATACAATCTCTATATTATTGGATCTATTTTTACTTTATTGTATTGTTATATATATATATATATATTTAATAGTAGATATAGGATTGGAAGAAGAACTTCATATAGTTATAGTTTGATATATGCAATATAAAAAATTAGATTAAGGAAATTTATAAAATATTTGACGTTCATAATATACTGTGTAGAAATAGATGAACTTAACCATGTACTACTATGTTTAGAGACTAATAACCTAAGTAGAGAATTATAGATATCTTCCAACTATATTTAAGTTTGGATTCTCTAGACCATTAAAAACCCTATAATCTACAGTATTTAAAGTAATTATCTTTACGTTTGTAGAATAGCTCTATATTTATATTAGTTTTATTTATCTCTCTAGAATAAATTAGAATAACTAGATTAAGAATGAAAAATTAGGTGAGTGATGGAGATAAAAGGAGTGGAATCATACTATATGGTATTTTGAAACATTTTTTAAAAACATTAAAAATGACAAATATGATGACAATGGTCACGAAAATAGGAAAACAACTTCAATGATAGCCACCCCATCGCGACAACGCTCAGTGGAAAGTATGCTAGGCAGTGAGAAATCAGGCTCTTCACAGAATCTACAAAGTGTGCAATCGATTACTGATGGTTCAGGAAACAATGATGAAGACGCAGAAAACAATCATGAGAAACCACGAAGAAATAAAGAATGAAATGGGAAAGGTAAAAGGAGACATCCACAAATTAGATGACAAAATTGGTACAATACAAGAGACGATAGCTAGAAATGAACAGAAGATAAAGACAATAGAAACTAGAACAGAACAAACAGAGAAAAAATTGGAGGAGACGGAAGTGAAATTGATGGCAGTAAACAGAAATCTGGAGGAGGCAATAACACACATGGAATTGGAGAAATCAGCATTTTTCCTACGATTTCAAAACATAGTAGAAAGCAAAGAGGAAGATCTCCCAACTTTGTTGGCAGAATTACTAGCTGATCCACTGCAGAAAAGTGCACAGGAAGTTCAAAACGATATTGATGAAGCATATAGGATTCATAGCAATTACGCACGTCCCCACAAACTACCCAGGAAAGTCCTGGGTCTTCGGAGAGGGACGGCATATAAATTTAATTAATTAAATTAAATTAATTAAGTCCATATAAGATTTACAAGAAAAACAGTTAGGGACGAGGTCTACAGTAAGACAAGAGAGGAACCATTAATCTATAAGGGTAAAGAAATTTTAACTTTGAAGCAAGTACCAAGGAGATTAAGAGAACAAAGAAGGGACTACCATTTTTTATTGTCACAATTAGTTAAATACAAAGTATTATTCAGATGGCTCATACTGGAGGATATGTTAATTACGTGGCAAGACAAGAAATTCTGAATAGACACCCTGGACAAGGCACAAGTGTTCTATGAACATTATATAATAGGAGAAGAAGAACAAGATAATAGGGAGGAACTAGACAATAAAAGTCAAGATCAAATTTCAGAAAAGAAAATATCTGAACAAAACATAAGAGAAAGGAGGGAAATAAAGTGTTATGAAAGGGAAGGAGCCAGGACAAGAGCACAAAGGGAGACAATAGCAAAAAAAGAACCAAAACTTTCCAACAAACTGTAAGATGGAAGAAGGAATTAAGTTGTTATCACTTAACATCAATGGTTTAAATTCCCCGGCGAAACAAAAACAAACATTGATAAAACTTCAGAGACAAAATATGGACATTATTTGTTTGCAGGAGGTCCATATTATGAAAAAACACGGCAGCATTCTAGAATCCGCAAAATTAGGAAAACTTCATCTGGCACTGTCATCCAAAAAGAAAAGAGCTATAGCAGTATACATAAAAGAATGGTTAAACTTGAAACAACTCTATGCAGATGAAGATGGAAGAATTTTAGTAATAGAAATAACAATAAACCAAAAAAGAATGATCTTAATGGTAATTTACGCACCAAACACAAATCAGAAGAAATTTTATCATAAATTACATCAGAAAATAATAGAGCTAGAATGGGATAATTTATGCATTATAGGTGATTTCAACACTGTGGTGGACAATAAAACAGATTATATGAGTCAAAAAACAAACAAGAAGAAGACAATTACCGAATACGTTCACAGAAATGATGCGAGAGTTAAATCTCCGAGACATATGGAGAGAATTAAATCCAAGGAAGAAACAATATACTTTTTTCTCTAACCTGCATAATTCCTGGTCAAGAATTGATATGGCATGGATCAATCCGGAACTGATTAGTGACATTGAAGAAATAGAGATACTACCAAATACATGGGCAGATCACAATCCACTAACAATAAAATGGAAGAGACAAAAAAAACCCGAGATGGACATTAAATCAGAGGATATTAAAGGAGAAACCATTTGCGCAAATGATGGAAAAAGAACTTGGATTTTTCTTTACAGAAAACCGGAAAGAACAAATAACACTACAAAACTTACGGGACACAACGAAAGCGCATATTAGAGGTTTAACAATAGCCTACACCACAAGAAGAAATAAGGAAAAGAATAAAAAACAAAAGATCCTCCAGGAAAAAGTTAAAGAATTAGAATGCCTATTGCAAAAAGAACCAAAGAATAATAAAATCAGAGAAGAGATTTAGTGAAGCATGAATTTAATTTAACATTACAAGATGAGGATGATATTTCAGAAGAAAGCATTAAACAATATTTAGAAATGAGGGACTTACCGAAAATACCAGAAGAAACAAGAAAAATGTTAAATGATAACTCTAATGGAGATGGAGGAGGTGATGAAGAAACAAAAAAATAATAAAACACCAGGACCAGACGGGATTTCGGCAGAGATCTACAGAAAATTTTAGGAGTCACTGGAGGGAATAATGCTGATCTCTGGAGGGCTCGGGACAGGGGTTACTCCTCTGTCCTGGTCCTGTTAGATCTCTCAGCGGCTTTTGATACCATTGACCATGGTATCATGCTGCACCAGTTGGAAGAGTTGGGGGTGGGAGGCACTGTACTACGGTGGTTCTCCTCCTTTCTCTCTGACTGGTCGCAGTCTGTGTTGACAGGAGGGCAGAGGTCGACCCCGAGGCCCCTCATATGTGGGGTGTCGCAGGGATCAGTCCTCTCGCCCCTTTTGTTCAACATTTATGTAAAGCCGCTGGGCGAGATCATCCATGGTTTCGGGGTGAAGTACCATCAGTACGCTGACGACACCCAGCTGTACATCTCCACCCTGGACCACCCCAATGATGCCCTTGAAGTGATGTCCGGTGCCTGGAGGCCGTACGGATCTGGATGGGCTCAGGCTCAACCCATCCAAGACCGAGTGGCTGTGGTTTCAGAAATCCCGATATAGTCAGCTGGTGCCATCGCTGACTATTGGGGGCGAATCATTGGCCCCCACAGAAAGGGCTCGCAACTTGGGTGTCCTCCTGGATTCACAGCTGTCTTTAGAAGAGCACTTGACGGCCGTGACCAGGAGGATTTTTCATCAGGTTCACCTGATCCGCGTCACTTTCTAAATCGGGACTCTCTACACACAGTCACTCATGGCCTCGTCACCTCTCGTCTGGACTATTGTAATGCTCTCTACATGGGGCTCCCCTTGAGGTGCACTCGGAGGCTCCAACTGGCGCAGAGTGCGGCTGTGCGGGTGGTTACGGGAGCGACGTGGAGTTCCCATGTAACACCTCTCCTGTGCGAGCTGCACTGGCTCCCAGTGGTCTTCCGAGTGCGCTTCAAGGTTCTGGTTATCACCTTTAAAGCGCTCCATGGCTTAGGGCCTGGTTATCTACGGGACTGCCTGCTACCACCAATAGCCTCCCACCGGCCAGTACGCTCCCATAGAGAGGGGCTCCTCTGGGTGCCGTCGGCCAAACAATGTCGACTGGTGGCCCCTAGGGGGAGAGCCTTCTCTGTGGGGGCATCTACGATCTGGAACGAGCTCCCCCCGGAGATATGGAGGATCCCGGATCTGCACACCTACCGTCGCACGCTTAAGACTTTTTTATTTCATCAAGCTGGCCTGGCCTAAAACTTCTCCCCTTTTTAAATCTAAATTTTAATTTGTTTTTAAATTATGGGGTATTTTAAATTTGTTCAGCCAAATTATTTAATTCGTTTTTATTCTATTTTAAATTTTTGTATTTATGTGTTTTATCCTGTGGCTGTTCACCGCCCTGAGTCCTTCAGGAGTAGGACGGTATAGAAATTTAAATAAATAAATAAATAAATAAATAAATAAATCCATATAATGAAGTATTAGAAAGAGCTAAATTACGGTTTGGCTTCCGTCGCCGCCAGATGGTCTTTCGGAACCACCAGCCTCGTTGCCCATAAAGAGCTGTCTCTACAGCTGAGAGACGGCTCGAAAAACTCCGTCTCCTTGGGGAGACGTGAGATAGAGCCGGCGAGGACAGGTAGAGTCCTCTGTGAACTCCCCAGAGTTTTTTATTACTCTTGGGGAGGAAGCAGAATGTGGCTCCCTATTCAGCTCGCCCCTGCTCCGGGCTTCGGGGGAACTCTGCTTTTTGCAGAGCCAGGCGATGGGACCAATCCAATTAATGAAAACTAACAGATTGTCTAAACACACAGGATGAAATCCGGATTTGGGAGCCTAAATCGCAAGTATTTCTAACAATTCTATAAGTGATTTTAAAAGCGAAGAAAAAAAAGTTTAAAATGGCGACTGGCTGAGGCTTGAGAAGAAGAAAGCTGAAAGCGAAAGTCCTTCCGCCTGAATAGTTTAATACGTTACAAAGTATCTGAAATAATAGCGCTGGCTAGAATTGAAGAGAAAAATTTTTACTTTATGTTTCTTCCTTCTTAGAGACTTGATATTGATACCATTTGAAGAGAAGTCTTTTTCTTTAAAAAGAGTTTGTCTGTGTGGCAGGATGGCGTTAAAACTGACAAAGCCAGACAAACAAGCAGCAGGGGATGGGGCTCCCCCATTTATAAATCATATGAACAAGTTTTGAGCTTGCAGATTCAGAAGAATGGCTTTAAAGACCTAAAGGAATTTGTTTTGGAGGAGATGGCAAGACATGATGAGATTGTGAACCAGAATCTTGAAAAATTCAGGCAGGAAATTAAAGAGTTGGTACAACGAAAATATACCAACCTGAAACAACAGATTGTAACAGCTTTGAAAACTTTTTCAGAAATAGTTATAAAGATGGATAACGATACCAACTTAGAATTAGAGTCTAAAATGAAGGAAGCTGATAATAAGTTTTATAATTTGGACAATAAAATACAAAGAATTGAAAATGATTTGATAAATATTCAAGACAATAGCTCAGAAGTAAAGCCTAAAATAAAGGAAGCTGACCACAAGATTTACAATGCAGACAATATAAAACAAAGGATTGAAAAAGAAGTCACAATGATGCAATACAGGTCCATGGAATTTGCGGTCAGAATGAGGGGAATACAGGAAAATAACAGAGAGGACTTGAGAAAGATGTCTGCTGAAGTTCTGGCTGCGATCTTAAAGGTCAGTCCTGAAGAGGTATCCTGTAAGATTGATAAGGCCTACAGAATAAATTCTTGGGTTGCAAAGCAAAGGCAGTTGCCTAGAGATGTGGTGATTTACTTTACTGATAAAGGAATAAGAAATGATATTGTGCAAAAGTCTTTTAACTCCACTCTGGAAATGAACGGAAGGAAGATTTGAATATATAAAGAGCTGCCGTCCAAGATGTTAAAAGATAGAAAGGATTTTGGATTTTTGGTGACTGAGCTAAAGAAACAAAACATCCCATTTAGGTGGGATGCTCCAGTTGGTATAATATTGAGATATCAAGGAGAAAGATATCAACTAAATACTGTTGAAAAAGCGGAAGAATTTTACTACAAGGTTTTTAAAATGGATCCAACATCTCCATGTATGCCATCAGTGTTAGGAATACAGGAGGGGAATAAAGAAAAGCAAAATGAACAAGAGATTGAAACTCAGGCTAAGCAGATGGAGATGGAGGTAATGGAAAAACAAGTTACAGAGGCCCTTTTGGATGAGCCGCTTTTGGATTCTCCCTCAGAGGTTATAGCTGGATTACCTATAAATACAAGAGAGGCAGTTTTGGATTTTAATGTGATGTCTTATCAAGTTATAGACCAGCATGGAAATCAATCAGCTGATATGCAAGTTCTAGAAAGGCAACTAGGATGGAGATCTAAACCACAAAAAGCCAAGAAAAGAAGAAGCAGGTCCTACAAAACTAAAAAATTTTAAATTAAACAACAGTCTAATGCCAGTTACTTAAGAGACGATTAAATATAATAATTTATATTTATAGGGGATTTATAGAAGGCTGATACATGAAAATATAACTGAGGCAAATTATAGACTTATACTATTTTAAGAAGAATAACAGATCTCTGCAATGCTGGTGCTTTTGGGATGTGGAAGATGGCCTCTGATTGAATGGATTGGAACTTTCTATTTTGGACTCTTTGAAAAATGGATTACGTATATGTTGAGTTATGTGGCAAGAGATCTATGGGATTGGCGCATGCAGAAGATCTGGTTGTTACCCCAATGTGGTGGTTGGAATTAACAATCTAGATAAAAGACACTACAGAAGATACCACATGGAATATAAATATAAAGTCACTCGGATGGTTGTTTATATATGAAAATACTTATTATTGATGGGGGCAGATGGTAATTGAAGATACTGAATATACTGTTGGAAGCTGAACCTGATATTACCCTAACATGGGTGATGGAATTAATAATCCAGTTGAAAGACATTACAGAAGATATTATATGGAATACAAATTTAAAGTCATTTGAGGATTTTATTTATATATGGAAATATCTTTTAGTGGTGTGGTGTGGGCAGAAGAACAAAGATATTAAAAATATTATGTATGTTAGACCTGTAGGAAAATGGGTGGAGATAGGTTAGGTTATTGATTGTTTAGTTTAGGAAAAGGGATGTTATGTTTAGATATAAATATATGCAAAAGATTTGAATTAAGAGATATATGTTTGGGGGTGGAGGAAATGGGTAGATTATGAGTTGAATAAATGCCAAATTAGGATTTATTATATAGTTTTATAGCGGAAGGTTGCTTTGAAATGTATAGTATAATATAGGGGGGATATAATAACAATGTTAGAAAGAAATGGTTAGCATGTGGGGGGGGTGTAAAAGGATGGTAAAGTATTATATAATTTGATGTTAATTTGGATTTTATTTTGGAGAAGCCATGGGGGGAGGGGAGGGGAGGGGGGGTTAGGGTGGAGGGGGGAAAATGGGGAAAAATCTGTATTTGAAAAACTTTTTCAATAAAAAAAAAAAAGAAAGAGCTAAATTACCAAATTCGTGGAACGAAGCATTTATAACATTAATACCCAGAGAAGTTACTGATACCAAACAGATTAAAAACTACAGACCAATTTCATTGTTAAATGCCGACTATAAAATATTTGCAACGATAATAGCATTTTGATCAGAATATATCATCTTAATCATCTCTACAAAATTTTCTCCAAAATTCATATTAATTAATTTGGTAATTAAGAATTGCCAATTTAAATTGTCGAAGGCTTTTTGTGCATCTATAAAGATTAAATCTATCTGTTTTTCAGGATGAACTTCATAGTATTCTAATATGTTCATAACAATTCTTGTGTTGTTTCTCAATTGTCTTTTTGGGAGAAACCTGTTTTGGTCAGAGTGAATAATTTCATTCAATATTTTTTAAAATCTTTCCGCTATTATCGTTGCAAATATTTTATAGTCGGCAATGCTAAAATAATAGTAAATGGGGACCTATCAGAAAAAATTAGTATATAAAAAAGGAGTTAGACAAGGATGTCCATTATCCCCCTTACTTTTTATCTTGCCACTAGAAGAGTTGTCACAGATCAGACAAAATCAGGAAATAAAAGGACTAAGAATTTAAAAATAATATAAAACGCAGGCGTTTCCAGATGACGTGGTCTTTTTCATAGAAGAACTGTTAGAAACTGAACTGTATTAATGCAGGAAATAGAGGATTTTGGTAAGGTAGTAGGACTAAAAATAAATAGAAAACAAAAATATTAATTAAAAATCTTACCCATAAGCAAAACGAGAAATTGGAAGAGAAATTGAGAATTCAAATAGAAAAGAAAGTAAAATATCTCGGAGTTTGGTTGACACCAAAGTGTTCTTCGATAAGCTTCATGCTTCCAGGAGCAATGTGAGATCGCAGCTGTTTCTTCCTTTTAACTGCTAGTGGGGGTGTGAGCTGATTGGGTGGGAACTTGCCTGTGTTCTGATTGGGTGGAGGTGTGTTCTGATTGGTTAGGGGCTTGGCTGTGCTCTGATTGGATGGGGGGTTGGTTGTGCTCTAATTGGCTGGGGGTATGTTCTGTTTGGGTGGGGGCTTGGTTGTGCTCAGCTTAGTCTGAGTTGCAGGGGGATTTGAGCTGGTGAGCTGCGTTGTTGTTGTTTGGCTTCGTGTTTGTAGCCGTGCGAGCTCTTCATGGTGGGTGTCAGTCTGCTTCATGTATGGATTGGAGGGGTTTAAAGTGGCTAATGATGCGGTCTGGCTTCTGGTCCTTGGTCATGGCTCATTATCAGTGTGGGTTTGAGTCTCCTTTCTGCTTGGATGTGTGGTGGTGACATCCTGTGTGGCTCTCGTAAGTGGGGGTCTGGTGTCATTCATCATGTTAGGGACTTGTTTGTCAATAAGGGAGCAGACCGCAGCTGCATCACCAGCTCACCAGCTCAAATCCCCCTGCAACTCAGACTAAGTTGAGCACAACCAAGCCCCCACCCAAACAGAACACACCTCCAGCCAATCAGAACACAACCAATCCCACATCCAATCAGAGCACAGCCAAGCCCCTAACCAATCAGAACACACCTCCACCCAATCAGAACACAGCCAAGTTCCCACCCAATCAGCTCACACCCCCACTAGCAGTTAAAAGGAAGAGACAGCTGCGATCTCACATTGCTCCTGGAAGCACGAAGCCGAGAACACCAGCCTGAAGATGACGAATGAGACTTCGTCGAAACGTCGCCAAGACACTTCCAATTTTACGTGGGAGAAGACCCAAATAACCAAAGACCTACATACAAACACCTGCGAAAACCTGAGAAAACAAATATCGCACCTCTACAGGGAGGAAATCCACCATCTGACCAGGACCTATGAAAAACTCGAAGTCCAAAGAGCTTCCATTTTATGTGACCTTGAATTCCTACGCAACTGCAGAGATCAAAATTTAATCCCCACAGGCTTCCAACTGAAATTCCACTCCAACTCTGCAGCCACCAAACACATTCTGAAAAGAACAGAACTAGCCCTAATCAGAAATGAACTCCACAGAAAAAGATTCCTCCTAGACCGAATCAACAAGGATCTCCTCACACTTCACCTCAAACTCAGCAACAAGATCCACCCCGCACTTTGGGACAAATCCAAACAATTTGCCATCTGGAAAGCCGAAACACAGACCACCCTCAAGACAGACACACACACACCAACAAACTCCGAAGACTACAAGAACGCCAGAAACAATCCCCTCCACCCTCACAGCCACACATGAAACCAACAGTGCATAACATCTCAGATAGGATCCTCACCAAAGCCGAAACCAATGTCCTTTCCAAAGGATTCAACCTTGCAGTCGCTCCCAAAAGCATCCCCACTGAAACCATTATATGCGGAGTTGAAACCAGCCTGACCAAAATCAACCCCGACGACGCAAACAGAATCAGACTCGAAATCACCAACAACCTCTGCACCAGCAAGCCACCCAAAAGTAACTTACCCAAAGAGGAACAGACAGCACTACTTAACCTGAAAGAAGACACCAGCATAATAATCCTACCAGCAGATAAGGGCAATGCCACGGTGGTTATGAACACATCTGACTACCAAACCAAATTAACCAACCTACTCCAAGACTCCATATACAAACCCCTAAACACAGACCCCACCACCTACCTGGAAAAAACCACCAGATCCAAAATAAAAGCCTCCCCCATCAGCGAAGAGATTCAGCAAAGAATCATTCCCAGAGAGAAGTCATCCAGATGCCCTAAGCTTTATGGTCTCCCCAAGATACACAAAGAAGGAACCCCACTTAGACCCATAGTCAGCTCCATAGGCTCACCTCTACAAAACCTAGCCAAATTTCTCACCAAACAACTACAGCCCTATGCAGAATCCATCACCTCATACGTAAAAAACTCATTCCAGTTCATAGACATCATAAAGCAACAAAACTTACAGCCCAGTGACCTACTCGTGAGCTTCGATGTCATATCCCTCTTCACCCAAGTACCAATCAAAGAAGCCTTGATAGTTATCCAAAACAAATATAACCCCCAGAAGCACATCTTAGATCTGAGCAACCACTGTCTATCCAACACATACTTCATCTATAATGGACAGAAATACAAACAAACAGAAGGAGCACCCATGGGATTACCCCTCTCACCTGTCATTGCCAACCTCTATATGGAATACTTTGAAACCCAAGCTCTAGAAAAATCTGATCATAAACCCAAACTCTGGCTCAGATATGTGGACGACACCTTCATAATCTGGCCTCATGGGAAAGAAAAACTGGACAACTTCCTCACACACCTCAACAGCCTACACCCCAAAATACAGTTCACCATGGAAACAGAAGCGAACAACCAACTTCCCTTCCTGGATGTCTTAGTTTACAGAAAATCCAATGGCTCCCTAGGACACACTATCTACCTGAAGAAAACACACACAAACCGCTATCTGCACGCACTCTCACACCACCACCCTGCCCAGATCAACTCTGTAGCCAAGACACTCATTTCCAGAACAAAACGCTTAGCTGACGAACAACACCTAAAAACCGAACTACACACTCTCACTAACGTACTAACATCCAATGGATTCCAAAGAAATAAGATCACCAGCCTAATCCAAAAAGAAACCCCCACTAAAATCCAAGACAGAGAACAAGAAAACGGCAAAGCCCTCCTCCCATACATAAAAGGCACCACAGACAGAATAAGCAAAATCCTCCACAAACATAACATCAAGACAGCATTCTGCACAAACCAAAAAATATCCACCATCCTAAGGAACCCCAAAGACAAAATTGAGTTAGAAAATAAAGGAGTATATGAAATCCCATGCATCGCCTGCCCCACTACATACATCGGACAAACCGACAGACGAATAAGTGCACAAGAACACAAGAACTCAGTCAGAAAAGAGGAACCAACTTCTTCCCTGGTCCAACACCTTAAAGCCACAGGACATGATACTGACTTTAAAAAGACCAGAACTATCGCCAAAACTGAACACTTTAACAACAGAATAATCAGAGAAGCCATCAAGATAGAAAAACGCCCACACAGCATGAACAAACGAGACGATACCTCTCGCCTACCAGCCATTTGGAAACCTGCCCTTATTGACAAACGAGTCCCTAACACAACGAATGACACCAGACCCACACTCACGAGAGCCACACAGGATGTCACCACCACACATCCACGCAGAAAGCAGACTCAAACCCACACTGATAATGAGCCACGACCAAGGACCAGAAGCCAGACCGCAGCTGCATCATTAGCCACTTTAAACCCCTCCAATCCATACATGAAGCAGACTGACACCCATGATGAAGAGCTCGCACGGCCATAAACACGAAGCCAAACAACAACAACGCAGCTCACCAGCTCAAATCCCCCTGCAACTCAGACTAATCTGAGCACAACCAAGCCCCCACCCAAACAGAACACACCCCCAGCCAATCAGAGCACAACCAACCCCCCATTCAATCAGAGCACAGCCAAGCCCCTAACCAATCAGAACACACCTCCACCCAATCAGAACACAGCCAAGTTCCCACCCAATCAGCTCACACCCCCACTAGCAGTTAAAAGGAAGAGACAGCTGCGATCTCACATTGCTCCTGGAAGCACGAAGCCGAGAACACCAGCCTGAAGATGACGAATGAGACTTCGTCGAAACGTCGCCAAGACACTTCCAATTTTACATGGGAGAAGACCTGAATAACCAAAGACATATATATATATATATATATATATATATATATATATATATATATGTATGTACGTACGTATGTATATATATGTGTGTGTGTGTGTGTGTGTATATATATATGTGTGTGTATATATATATATGTGTGTGTATATATATATGTGTGTGTGTGTGTATATATATATGTATGTATATATATATATGTGTGTGTGTATATATATATGTGTGTGTGTGTATATATATATATATATGTATATATGTATGTATATGTGTGTGTGTGTGTGTGTATATATATATGTGTGTGTGCGTGTGTGTGTATGTGTTTATATATATAAAGAATTGTCCTAAAGATGCGAATTCCAGGTATAGTTGTAGAAGAAGCGATAGACATCACGATCTCTGGAACGTTTAAATGTTTAAAAATTTTATTTTAAAACTTGTGCTAAGCTTTCGTCGGCCCTTTACCGACTTCGTTAGAGTATAAAATCACCATTGAAGAGCTGCTTGCTTTATGTAATGCTGATCAATTTGGTCATTGCGCGTGTAACAGGCCCACACCCTTGCCTTCCCCCTGTAATTATCTTATTTTCTGCCTTAGTCATACTGACAGATGACGATGCACTTTCCCCTGCCTCCTGCCCCATTGTGTGTTGCCTCTTTCTCTCCCTGGGGGGTAACGCAGGATTATCAGGCATTGCTTTGAAGGTATTACTCCCGGCTCCCTCTCCCTCATTGTTATGCCTTTCCCTTTTAGGCGCACACGTTGCTTCCTCTAAACCCATTTGTTTTACCCATGATCTTGTGATGGGTCTGCGTTGTTCTTCCTTACCCACCCTATCTCCCTCAATCTGCTGTTTCCCTAACCTACTCTCTTGCCCTCTGTCAGGGTTTGTCACACTTTCATTGGGCCAATCTCTATTCCTAGAAGAGGAGATTTGTCCCTGATCTCCATTCAGTCTTAGTGATCGGTCCTCCTTAAATCTTGCCTGGTGCTGTAAAGCCTGGTATGCTGGTGGTATTTTTTTTTTTTTTAATTTGATTTATATGCCGCCCTTCTCCGGAGACTCAGGGCGGCTTACAATGCGTTAAGCAATAGCCTTCATACTTTTGTATATTTTATACAAAGTCAGCTTATTGCCCCCACAAACTGGGTCCTCATTTAACCTACCTTAGAAAGGATGGAAGGCTGAGTCAACCTTGAGCCTGGTAAGATTCGAATCTGCAGAAATTGTAGGCAGCTGTGTTAATAACAGGGTGCATTAACCACTGTGCCACCAAGGCTCTTTTAACCACTGTGCCACCAAGGTATGTCAATATGTCTACTGAGAGAGTTGTTGTTAGAGAACCAGGCTTCTTTCAAGAGGCGCCCTCCTTTTGTTTCATCGTGGGCAACGATTTCGGTCTCTTGGAAGTTGAACTCGTGATCATGCTCCTCCATATGTATCCAAATCTGGGAGCACTGTTCCTTACGTCTGACCGCTAGTTTGTGCTCATGCAACCTCATTTTCAGTAATTTTGATGTTTCTCCTATGTAATGACCTGCGCAATTGCTGCAGTTAATACGATAGATTATTGAGGCAGTCTCCTTCTTTGGCAAAGCTTCTTTTGGGCGCATTACTCTCTTCCTCAGTGTTTGGTCAGGTCTGTGTGCCACTTTAACCCCATGTGGTGCAAGGATGCGTGCCACAGTTTTGGACACCCCTTGTATGTATGGGAGCACCCTCCACCTTGATGTTCCGCATGCGCCCTCCCTGGGCTGCCGGGCCCTGGGTGTAATACATCGATGGATAAAATCCCTCAAATAGCCATTGAGCGTGCAGACCCGGTGAAGATGTGCACGTTCTTTTGCTTTGGCTGCCCGTGTGCTGCAATGGGTATCTATCCTGTTAAATAATGACCGAATGCAGCTAACTTTGTGCGCATTAGGGTGATTGCTCTCGTTGTGTAAAACGCGATCTGTGCTTGTGGTCTTTTGGTATACATCTGTGTCGATGCTCCTATCTGGGTTGCGGCTGATTTGCACATCCAGGAAGGCTAGTTTATTATTGGCCTCCTCTTCCATCGTGAACCGGATATCCGGGTATATGGAATTGAGGGTTCCCATAAACCTGGTGCTATCCTTTTGTTTAATGATGGCGAATGTGTCATTGACGTAGCGTGCCCAAAACTTGGGTTTGTATATTTTCATCGCTTCCTGCTCTAATCGCTGGAGGACTGCCTCTGCAATCACCCACGAGATTGGTGATCCCATTGGTGTGCCCTTGGTTTGTTCATACAATTTTGAGTGTGCACGCACATTTATCCCCTACTTGGGGATAAAAAAAAGCTTCTAAAGCACAGCTGATCTTTGGAGAGAGAAGCAATGAGAAAAGCAGGCAAAGCACGGAAATCACTTCACTTGCTAGCGCCGCGTTAGGACTGAAAAAAAGCTTCTAAAGTACAGCTGAGAGTCGGAGGGAGCAGGCAAAGCTCGGAAGATCATGTCACTCGCTAGCACCTTGTTAGGGCTGAAAAAAAGCTTCAAAAAAGCTAAATTCAGAGTATAAGACGCACCTATATTTTCAGCCTCTTTTAGGGGCAAAAAAGTGTGTCTTATACTCCAAAAAATACAGTATTTACTAGATATCAGTTGGAGAACTGAAATACTTGCTGGGGGGTGGGAATTAAGGATGAATGCCCCAAATCTCACCAAAATTGGGGAAAACCCCTCCTCTTCAGGACCTTCCTTGGGGGCTCCCAGTCCTAAAAACCAAAGATCGATAGAGCTAATGCTCCAACAGGAAAAATCTAACAATTTTCAAAAAGAGATGCACATTACAGATGATCCAAGAAGCAATTGCTTCACAAAAAGAAGATATAAGAATGAATCATGAAGAGATAAAAAGTAACATAAAGCGTAATCAACATAAGGTGGAAGAAAAAATAGACAAGGTAAATGAACAGGTCCTTAACATAAATGCCCCACTAGAAACTTTTCAGCAAAAGGTTACAGAGAATGAACAAAGAATTCAGAAAACTGAAAATAAAATAGAAGAAATGGAAAACATGATGGAAGAGATAACAGAAGAAAACCAAAGATTGGCACAGGCAAATAAAAATCTGGAAGATGCAGTAGCCACGTTAGAAATGGAAAAAGCCTCATATATATAAAGATTTCAGAATATATCAGAAGATAAGGAGGAAGACAGTGAAGAGGTGTCAAAATTTCATTGAGGGCCTCATCAGGGTTGTGGTGGACCTTGGGGGGCTGGGTGGGGTAGGGCCGTAGTGGGCATGGCCATAGTGGGAGTGGCCAGTTCAACATCACTCATGTTGGGGGATGCCTGTGGTGACTTGGGTGGGGCTGGGGGGAACTTTCCTTCCTTCCTTCTTTCCTGCCTTCCTTCCTTCCTTTCCCCTTTTCTTCTTTTTCCTTCCCTCTTCCCTCTCCTTTTTTCTTCCTTCCCCTCTTTCCTTTTTTCCTTCCTTGTTGTCTTCCACTTTTTCCTCCTTTTCCTTTATCTTTCCTCTTTCTCTTTCTCCTTTCCTGTCCCTTCTTGGATGCTCAAATACAAAAGGGGAAATATTTCTTGATGCCTCCTCACCTTGTGATCAAATGCCACTTTTGCTAGTAGTTTGTGGCCACTTAAAAGACTGAAAACAATCCAGACTCTGTTTATCCCCTTGCTTGCATTTAGTGGGGGTGTCCACAGACAACAATACAGCAAAACTGTCAAAATGGTGGCTGTGATAGTTGATCAGAGCTCTTTGCTTCTGCTGCAGAAGAAACCTCCAATCAAAGACCTGGAGAGGCAGAAAGAGGATGAATGACCACCATCTGCACTTTTCAATGGATCAGCAGAGTGTTTCCCTTCCAGATTAGACCTATGACTTTCTGCTTCTAAGAAAGTAGGAAAGAAGGTGGGAGAGAAGAGACAATTTTAAGCCTTCCAGCAAAACAAATCAAAGCCCAGTAGTCTTGGAAAAGGTGCAAATGAGAGGGATTCCCTTGGAGACACAGAACTTGCTTAAGAGAGGAAAGGTAGCTTTCCCCCTCCCCCCTCCACCATTCCAAGCCAGGTTGAAGCATGCTTGGCTTGGCTTGCAAACTAGGAGAGCTTGCAAATTTATTATTTATTTATTTATTTATTTATTGAATTTTTATACCGCCCTTCTCCCAAAGGACTCAGTGATGCACAACCAAGATAAAACCAACAGTAAAAAAAGTTAAAATTAATTAAAACAAATTAAATAATCTGGTCGAGAACATAATTAAAAACTAAAATTTCCCAATTAAAATTCAAATTTTTTAGGCCTGGAATAAAAGCGTCTTGAGGGCCCGGCGAAAGGTGCGAAGGTCGAGGATCCTCCGTATCTCCAGGGGCAATTCGTTCCAAAGGGCAGGTGCCCCCACAGAGAAGGCTCTCCCCCTGGGGGTCGCCAGTCAACACTGTTTGACCGACGGCACCCTGAGGAGTCCCTCCCTGTGGGAGCGTACTGGTTGATGGGAGGCTATCAGTGGCAGAAGGTGATCTCGTAGATACCCAGGTCCTAAGCCATGGAGCGCTCTAAAGGTGGTAACCAACAACTTGAATCGCACCTGAAAGGCCACCGGGAGCCAGTGCAGCTCGCGCAGGCAAGGTGTTACATGGGTGCGCCGTGTCGCTCCCATAATCACCCGCGCAGCCGCATTCTGGACCAGTTGAAGCCTTCGGGTGCTCTTCAAGGGGAGCCCCATGTAGAGAGCATTACAGTAGTCCAGGCGGGAAGTGACTAGGGAATGAGTGACCATGCGTAAGGAGTCCCGATCCAGAAAGGGGCGCAACTGGCATATCAGGCGAACCTGATAAAAAGCCCCCTGGCCACAGCCGTTACATGATCGTTGAGCGACAGCTGCGCATTCAGGAGGACACCCAAGTTTGAGCCCTCTCTGAAGGGGGCAAAATCTCACCCCCAATAGCCAGCGATGGAACCAGCTCAGTGTTGGCGGGGTTGAGTCTCAGCCTGTTTCTCCCCATCCAGATCTGTACGGCCTCCAGGCACCGGGACATCACATCAAGGGCAACGTTGGGGTGGTCAGGGTGGAAATGTACAGCTGAGTATCATCAGCGTACTGATGAAACTTCACCCCAAAACCATGGATGATCTCACCCAGCGGCTTCACATAAATGTTGAACTTGCGGCACCCCACACACAAGGCGCCTCGAGATCGACCTCTGCCACCCTGCCAACACAAACTGCAAAGCATGAGCCTTGCTGGGTGCCAGGAGGGGGAGAGGAAGAAAGTGAGGAAAAAGAGAAGGAGGAAGAAGAGGTAGCAGGAGGAAGTGCAGAGAAAATTAAAAAAACCAAGAAAGACCAAATTAACTAGGCATAGCACAATGCCTCTTTGCAAACAAACCTGAAGCATGCAGTCACCTCAGGTTGCAAAGGCTTGAAGCAAGCAATGAAAGCCCTTTAAGTACACACAAACACAGACATTAAACCAAACCATGAAAAATAGGCAAGGATGTTGCCAAAACACGAGGCATCCTTGAGCATCAAAACAAAAGCAAAAAACTTCAGTTGAAGTGCACTGGAGGCCAGCAGTCTTGGAAAAGGTGCAAAGAAGAAAGGGATTCCCTTGGAGACGCAGCAATTAAGGTGAAAGATAGCTTCTCCCTGCCCGTATCTGCACTCTGAGAAGAAGACACACACACACATATCTTGGGAGGGTCCTCCTCCAATGATACTTTGGGAAAACCCCTGGTTTCAAGTTGGGCTGCTGCGTGCTTGTCTTGCAAACTTGGAGAGGTGCGTGAAGGGAAAGCGAGCCCAGTTGGGGTGCCAGGAGAGGGATAGGAAGAAAGTGGGGAAGAAGAGGAGGAAGAAGAAGAAGAGGTAGCAGGAAGAAGAGGAAGCAGGACCAGGAAGAGGGGGAGGAGGCAGAAGCAGACATAGTAGGAGGAGGAGGAAGAGGAGGAAGGACATGCAACTCAGCTGTTGCAAGCCAGTAGCAAGCACAGCTGCCGGAGGACCTGTGCAGTCGGCAAGAGGGCTTTGCATGTGCCAGCCATACTGTTTGAGGGAATGAACAAAGCCTTCAACTGAACGAATGTCCAGCCTGCCAGAGTTTGTTGTGCCAGGGGAGGAATGAGACCCTGTTGTCCCGTAGAGCCTGCCTGCGTGCAAGTACATGCAAATGGGGCATTTGGAGCAATCTTTGAGAGCATGGCATCCAAGCTGCTGGTGGCGGTGGCAGCAGGAACCATCTGAGCAGCCGTGGTTCTCCCTCCCCAATCAGCCAGCCCTGCCTGACCTACTCCCCACTTGGCCAGCCAGACGGCTGGCACAAATCCTCACCATTCTTCTTCTCCTCCTCCTCCCTGCTCAAGCAGTGGTGGGCTCCGCAGGACAATGGGTCTCATTCCTCTCCTAGTATGGAGAGCTCTGGTGGGCTAGATGTGGATGTGAGGGCTTCACTCAGTTGAAGGCTTTGTTCCTGCCCTCAAAAGGTAAGGTTGGCACACTCGAGCGAGCAGCCCACCTAGGCCATGGATGGCATTGGTTCCTGCATCTGGGCCTTAGATCCGATCCACACAGCTGCCCTGGAGCCAGTGAAACACTGTCCTGCTGCCTTGTCCCCGCCTCCTAGGCGTGAGCCCAGGAGGCGAGTGTGTGAGCGCTGGTGTCTTGGGTGAAAGAGAAGCACTCAGAACTTAGCCTGCAGGGCAAGACTGTCCCTGGGGATGCCAGGCCCCGCATGTTATGTCTGTGCAGGCATGAGCAGAGGCTTTTCCTTCTGCCACCCAAGTGAGGGACATATTTTAAAGTTATTGGTTAAAGGCTGACAGTTTTCCTTTAAAAGGGGCTGTCAGTCGGAAACTGCATGTTGGTTTATACTGAGTCCTTATCTTAAATAAACATTGCTGCTGAAAGTCTGGCTCCTCATCTGTGTTTCTACACACAACATTCCATTGGTGAGGAAGTGGGAATGCTGGGCCCTGAGGTAACATAGAGATAAAGCAGGCACGTGTGAGTGGAGACTGTTTGTTTTGGAAAGACAATGACTAGCTCACCACAGTTTGCGCCATTTGATCCTGAAACACAGATGTGGGATTCTTATTTAATCCTTTTTGACTGTATATTGGAAGCTACTGATTATACAAATATCACAGACAATCATAAATGAGCACTTTTTTTGAGCATTTGTGGAAAAGAAGTGTTTGAGAAAGCGAGGGCCCTCATTACGCCCCAACCCCTGCAGACGGTTCCTTGGGACATATTATTACGCAAATTGAGGAAACATTATGCTCCTTGACCACCTTGCATTGCTAGAAGACATGCTTTTTACCATAGGGACCAGGCGGAGGGTGAGTCTATCAGTTGTTTTATGGCGGCTCTCAGGAAAGCAGCTATCTATTGTGAATTTAGCAACTTAGATGAAGCCCTTCAAGACAGATTGGTCTGTGGGGTTCGGGATGTTCGGTTACAAAGACGATTATTGGCGAAACAAACGTTAACGCTACAGGCAGCAGTAGAGGAGGTGCAAGCCGCCGAATCATCAAATAGATCGACAGAAGAGATACCGAAGTTGGGCAGCCCCCTGGTGGCTACAAGGGAGGAAACCGTCCATTGGGGAGGGGTGGAATTATGGGAGGACACTGAAGATGAGGGAGATAATCATCATGATGTCCATCGGTGGAGAGTGGCCAGCAGGGATCGCAGACTGACAGAGGATTGGAAGTTGTTCTCCTCATGTATAGGGTGCGGCGGAAACCATCCGAGAGCTATTGTATGTGTCGCCATAAAAACACAATTTGTAGACGGTGTGGGAAAGAAAGGTCACCTACCACCTATTCTAGCCGACGGTTAATGCCATCTGTGAAACATCTTCAACTGGTTTTCCTTGTATGCCATAGACATTGTTAATTTTATATTTGTTTGCCACATCTTTTCCCACTTCTCTAATTCTATTGTATAGTTGAAGTTTTTTGCCCATTTCATCATTCTGTCTTTTACTATTTCCTCTTCCATTTTATACCGTAGTAAAAATTTATATATTTTACTGATTAATTTCTCCTCCGTTCCTTGTATAATTTTATCCAATTCATTTTGCTCCATCTATATCTCATTTAATTTTATGTCTTCTTTGTATTTTGACCGAATTTGCGAATATGTCCATCAATCTATTTCTCTATTTAAATCTTGTTCCAATTCTTGTTTTGTTTTTATCTTCCCTTGTTCTTTTAATATATCCCTATACATCATCATTACTATTACTATTACTATTATTACTATTATTACTATTATTATTATTTAATCTTTAGTGAGATTCACAGCCTTTGAGGCTGGTTAATAGCTCAGCAGCTCGAGTCCTAACCAAGGACTTAGGAACTGTTAAGGTATTGTCGGAGGATGTAAGCTGTTCCGAGTAAGGTGGTTTTTTGTAGAGTCAAAATGTTCAAGTCCGGCAAATTTAGAATTTCTAAATAGCGGGGTAGCCCTTTGGGTATTGCTCCAAGGGCTCCAATTAAAATCGGGACAACACACGATTTCTTTTTCCACAGTCGCTCAACTTCAATTTGCAAATCCCGGTACTTTGTGATATTTTCTTGCTGCTTATCTTCAATCCATGCATCACCAGGTATTGCAATGTCAATGAACCATACTGTCGAGCCTCGGTTGGGTCTCGCCATCACTGGGGAGGACGACGAGGAGGGGGCAAGCTGCTGGACTCTCCGGGGGCGTGTCATCAGCTGTTTGAGAAGTCTTTACCACTCACGCACCAAACGAAGCAAACTCTTTTATCGGAGATGGGGGGGCATGGAGTTTGCAGATGACGCTGCCTTGTGATGTAACAGAGGCATGCTCCTCCTACAGGCCAGCTAGGGGAAGGAGGGATGATGTTGACTGTTTGATTGCCAATTGATTTATTGTGCTCCTCCTACAGGCCAGCTAGGGGAAGGAGGGGTGATGTTAACTGATTGCCGATTGATTTATTGCGCTCCTCCTATAGGCCAGCTAGGGGAAAGAGGGGTGATGTTAACTGTTTAATTGCCACTTGATTTATTGCTGCGTATATAAAAGGCGCTATACTGCGATTGCATGTAGCGCTAACTTTAAACCTTGTTTCCAGCTTGTGCCTTTCTCCTGCCTGTGTTTGCTGTGCTGAACCTAATTAAAGGATTGCAACTGCTTTATTCCGTTCTGGTGGTGGCTTGTTTCCAATGCAGTTGGGTGGACTGGCCGAGACTGGCCTTTTTCTTTTCAACTATTGTTATGTCAGGTGTGTTGTGGACCAAGTGCCTGTCAGTCTGAATCCTAAAGTCCCACAAGATCTTGAGTTTCTCATTCTCTAAAACTTTCTCAACCTGATGTTCCCAGTGGTTTTTGCTGTACTCAAATCCAAACTTCTGGCACAATTTCCAGTGAATGATCTTAGCAACACGGTCATGGAGTTGTAGGTAGTCAGTTTGTGAAATTTTGCTGCACCCACTGATCATCATCATCATTATTATTATTATTATTATTATTATTATTATTATTATTATTATTATTATTATTATTAAAAATTTTATACCACCCTTCTCCCGAGGGACTCAGGGCGGTGCACAGCCACAATAAAACAACGTATCTCCATAAAATTTAAAAACAGTTTAAAACATATTAAACAATTTGGCCCTTATATTAAAAAACTAAAAATTAAAACACCCATTAAAATTCGTTATTTTAAGCCAGCCCAGCCTGTTGAAACAGTAAAGTCTTAAGGGCACGGCAAAAGGTACGTAGGTCGGGGATCTTGCATATCTCTGGGGGCAGTTCATTCCAGAGGGCAAGTGCCCCACAGAGAAGGCTCTCCCCCTGGGGGTTGCCAGTCAACATAGTTTGGCTGACGGCACCCTGAGGAGTCCCTCTCTGTGGGAGCGTATTGGCCGGTGGGAGGCTATTGGTGGCAGAAGGCGATCTTGTAAGTACCCAGGTCCTAAGCCATGGAGCGCTTTAAAGATGGTAACCATCACCTTGAATCGCACCTGGAAGACCACTGGGAGCCAGTGCAGCTCGCGCAGGAGAGGAGTTACATGGGTGCTCCGTGTCGTTCCCATAATCACCCGCACGGCCGCATTCTGGACCAATTGGAGCCTCCGAGTGCTCTTCAAGGGGAGCCCCATGTAGAGAGCATTACAGAAGTCCAGACGGGAAGTGACAAGGGCATGAGTGACTGTGCGCAAGGCGTCCTGGTTCAAAAAGGGACGGAACTGGTAAATCAGGCGAACCTGATAAGAAGCCCCGCTGGCCACCAGCGTCATATAGTTTTCTAAAGACAGCCATGCATCCAGGAGGACACCCGAGTTGCGAGCCCTCTCTGAGCGGGTCAAGATCTCACCCCCAATAGTCAGGGATGGAGCCAGCTGGCTATACTGGGACACTGGAAACCACAGCCACTCGGTGTTGGCGGGGTTGAGTCTGAGCTTGTTTCTCCCCATCCAGATCCGCACGGCCTCCAGGCACCGGGACATCACGTCAAGGGCATCATTGGGGTGGTCCGGGGTGGAAATGTACAGCTGAGTATCATCAGCATACTGATGGAACTTCACCTCAAAACCACGGATGATCTCACCCAGCAGCTTCACATAAATGTCGAACAGGAGGGGCGAGAGGACCAATCCTTGCGGCACCCCACAAACAAGGCACCTTGAGGTCGACCTCTGTCCCCGTCAACACAGACTGCGTGCGGTCAGAGAGGAAGGAGGAGAACCACTGCAGCATGGTGCCCCCCATTCCTAACCCCTCCAACTGGCGCAGCATGATACCATGGTCGATGGTATCAAAAGCCGCTGAGAGGTCTAATAGGACCAGGACAGAGGAACAACCTCTGTCCCGAGCCCTCCAGAGATCATCAACCAAGGCAACCAATGCCATTTCCGTGCTGTACCCCGGCCTGAAGCCCGACTGGTATGGATCTAGATAGACAGCTTCATCCAGGTACTGGGGAAGTTGTTGCGCCACCGCACTCTTCACAACCTTCGCCACAAAGCAAAGGTTGGAGACTGGACGATAGTTCGCTAATACAGCCGGGTCCAGGGAAGGCTTCTTGAGGAGGGGCCTCACCACCGCCTCTTTCAGGGCAGAAGGGAAGAAACCCTCACTCAGAGAAGCGTTAATAATCACCTGGAGCCAGCCTCGTGTGACCGCCCAGGAGGCAAGCACCAACCAGGAGGGACACGGGTCCAATAAACATGTGGCAGCGCTAATCCTACCTAGGATTAGAATAGAATAGAATAGAATAGAATAGAATAGAATAGAATAGAATAGAATAGAATAGAATCTTGTCCCATTCTATTAAATTTGGATATTTTAGTGTTTCTGTGGGTGAAATCCAAATTGGTAATTTTGTATAATGTTGTTTTTTAATCTTAATCCAAATTAATAGCAATGTATTCCTTAATATATGTTTTCTAAAATACCCATGTGTTTTGTATTTCTCATCCCAAAGGAATGCATGCCATCCCACTTGCAAGTCATGTCCTTCGATTACTAATATTCTTTTGTTCCTTAACTCTATCCATTCTTTCAACCATAATAAACAAGCTGCTCCCATTCTGGGAGTCTTCCTCCTCCTCTATCTTTAGTATCTTGCAAAATTTTTATTCTAATTCTAGGTCTTTTTCCTTGCCATATAAATTTGGTAATTGTTTTATTTAATGTATCAAAGAAGTTCTTATCTAATTTGACTGGTATAACCTGGAAGAGAAATAAAATTCTGGGCAGGATGTTCATTTTGATCTTAGTGACTCTTCCCATAAATGAAATTTGTAAGTTTTTCCAATTGTCCATATCTTTTTTAATTTGCAGTAATAATTTGTCATAATTGTGTTCTTTAATTGGGGAACCTCTTGCTGTAAGCCAAATCCTAAATATTTTATTCTTTTAGTAATTTGAATCTTTGTACTGGATTCTAATTCTTCCTCTTGTTTTTTGTAAGATTTTTAGTTAATAGTTTGGATTTGTTTTTATTAATTTTTAATCCACCCACTTCGCCAAATTCTTCTATTCTTTTTATCAATTTTGGGCCTGATTCTAGTGGTTCTTCCACAATAAAAACCAAATCATCGGCAAAGGCCTGCAATTTATATTCTTCATTTTTTATCTTTAAGCCTTTTATTTCATGGTCCTCTCTTATTCTTTTTAACAGTGGTTCTAGACTCAGTATAAAGAGAAGTAGGGAAAGTGGACATCCTTGTCTCACCCCTTTTGTTATATTGAATTTTTTGGTTATATCTTCATTTATAATGACCCTCGCTGTTTGTTTTGTATATATTTTCCTAATCATATTTTCGAATTTAGTCCTGAATTCCATGAGTTTCAATTGTTTTCACAGAAATTTCCAATTCAGATTATCAAATACCTTTTGTTCTGCCCCAGCTATGGATCCCAAAGAACACAGCACACACAAACTCTGAACAAAACTTAGTTTACTCAAATAACAACAGTTTTAGCAAATGCCGGCTGTTAATAAGTGTTCTTAACAGCCTGCCAGAAATTCCATAGATAAAATAGAGTCTTACTGGAGTTGGCAGAAAGCCCAGAAGCAAGGTTGCAAAGAAATCCCAACGCGATGATTAGCGAACTAAAGTTGCTTCCTGCAGCTTGTTGCAAGCTGCATTCTTTCTTAAATAGGCTAAGGGAGTGGCCAATTAACCCCAAGCTTTACTCTCGAGGAGACCTCCTCCTGAGGAACCACTCCTGCCTTTTGGCAGTTCTGCGTGCCCGTGCATTGAGAAGAGGCTCCTCCTCTTCATCCTCTTCACTTAAAGGAGCCTCTGGAGGTTCTGAAGGCCCTGACTGGATCTCTGCCTCTGGCACCACATCCTCTTCAGCCTCCTCGCTGTCCAACTCGAGCGCCGGCTGCACAGGCTGCTGGCGCAGCACAACACCAGCCTCCTCCTCGTCGGGATCAGCAACAATCTGTGCAGGCCGCTGGCGGGCCACAACACCTTTTGGGCATCAAGGAAAACCAGTGAAGCTTGTTTTTCTGGGTGTACTTCGTAATACTCTAAGGTATTTATAATTATTCCCGTATTGTTTTTGTTGGCCTGGCAAAAATCCACAAGGAAGGAGGCACAGAAGAAAATAGAAGAATTAGAGAACAAACTAGAAGCACTTCAGAGACAGTACTGCTGGACAGAAGGAGGCTGATGCAACACGGACTTAACAATATTACTAACAGTAGCAAGTAAATAAAAAAGAAAAAGAGACAATTGGAAAGAATTTAAAATAAATATAGACTGTGTAATTAAGGAAAAAAATAACTAAATAAGTTGAACATTGTTATTGAAAGGAAAATTTGAAAAGTTGTTAAAGGGTTAATGAAGTATGAAATGATTGATTTGAGTTGCTGTGAATGAACTGAAGTGATATATATATATATGCATAATTAGATTGAGGGATTTGCAGGGGTCGGAAAAGAACTACAAATTTATGCGGTTTGAATTTCCCCTCCCTCTTCCTTCCTTTGGACCGAGTTTAGGCCTATGGGCCTTATTACGGCTACAGCTATCTTGGCCTGCTGAATTATTCCGAATTTTTCCCCTTTTCCATCTAGCTTGTCTGAACTCCCTGCCATGTAAAATCTCTTTGACGTGAATTTACGAACTTAAACCTCCTTCTGAGCAGGATACTTGGACTCCCGGATGCTACTAATCCCAGGAGGGATACTGGTTCTATGGACGTAAGGCCAGTTGGAGGCGGATTATGGCTATCTTCATGCCCGGATTTCCATCAGAGTTTCCATGGGTGGCCTAGGTGAGAGCATGGCTGCCCTAGAAACTTCCGGGGTCGAATGATATACACCTCCTTGCCACTGTCATGAGAGGACAATGGGCTTGGTGGCCTGACCATGGACTAGAATTTTCCCTATGTTTGTAACATCGGCGGTACCCCCTTCCCTTGGACTTTGGCTCCCCTGATGATGATTATATGTATTCGGTGTCGGAACTCCTCGCCCTGCGAGATTCTCCCCTCTCGCAGGTTTGGCCCTCCACATTATCGAGGGCCTATCTCGATGACGGACTTTGGAGTCCAGAGAGATGGCATGGAGCAAGGAAGAATTTGTGGGGTTTTTTAGGGAAATTTTTTAAGATTTTAAGGGGTTCTGGGAGGGGGGTTTGTAATGATCTTTCTAGAGAAATTGGGAAGAAGACTCTGGGGGATGGGGGGGGGGAAAATCCACCAGGGTCAGAGCCGAGCCCGGCACAGGGTAACGATTTGGGAGGTGCTGGTCGAGGGACTGGGAAAGGGACGGGGGACGATACCTATGAGGTCTGTACCATCAGCACGGTAGATGGGAGGGGCAGATATGGCGGGAGCAGGGGACCATATCATGTGTTGGGGGCTCGCACTCGCTGTTTGAGAGCAATTGCTTGCCCCGGTCCCCATGGCTCCTCTCGGAGACTAGGTGGCTTAGACACTCAGGATCTGGGCCTTCGGCTGATGTTATGCAACGCTAGGTCCGTGGTAAATAAGGCCCCCCTCATTCACGATCTTATACAAGAGGGAGGAGCGGACCTGGCGGGTATTACGGAGACCTGGTTGGGCCCGGAGGGCGGTGTCCCTCTGGCTGAAATGTGCCCACCAGGCTTCATAGCATTCCATCAGCCGAGGGCCCAGGGGAGGGGCGGGGGGGTGGCGGTTATTATTAATGAGGATCTGGGTCCTAGGGAGACCACTGTGCCTCAGATAGCCGGATGTGAGTCCCTCCTTGTGAGGTGGGGTCGTGGGGTTCAGATGGGCTTGTTGCTTACGTACCTGGCTCCCTGCCGCGTGGCAACAGCCCTACCTGAGCTACTTGACGTGATAGCCACGGTGGCAGTTGATACACCCAGGCTTTTAGTCATGGGTGATTTCAACTTGCCATCCGTTGGTGAAACGTCTGAGATGGCTCGGGAGTTCATGGCTTCCATGACGGCCATGGACTTGACCCAGTTAGTTCATGGCCCTACTCACAGGGGAGGTCACACTCTGGATCTGATTTTTGTCTCTGGCCAGTGGTTGAGTGGTCTTGTTATTGGGGATATAGATGTGGAACCCTTATCATGGACAGACCACTCACTCCTTCGCCTGGATTTTCGAACCGCTGCCCCCCGCTGCAGGGAGGCGGACCCAGTTAGATGGATCCACCCCAGGCGCCTGATGGATCCTGAGAGGTTCCAGACGGAGCTTGGGCCATTTCCTGAGGTTCTAGCACATGACTCGGACAAGGAGCTGGTAGCCGCCTGGGACCGGGCGGCTGGTGGGGCCTTGGACCGAGTCGTGCCTTTGCGGCCTCTGACCCGGTGCCGATCCCGCGCGGCTCCTTGGTTCACTGAGGAGCTGAGGGAAATGAAGCGCCGGAAAAGACGCCTGGAGAGCGGTTGGAGGGCCAGTCTCGCTGAATCTGATCAAACACGGGTAAAGTCGCATATTAAGGCCTACCTAGTGGCGATAAAGACGGCAAAGTTTAATTACTTTTCCGCCTCTATTGCGTCATCAGGGAATCGTCCGGCCACCCTGTTCAGGGTTACCCGCTCCCTGCTTCATCCAGGAGTGCGGGAGGATCCCTTGGAAGGCAGGGCGGAGGATTTCGGACAATACCTGTATGATAAAATCGCTCAGATCCGGGGGGATTTGGACTCTGACTGGGTAGATCCGGGCAGGGTGACGAGGAATAGTCTTGAGAATGTTATCTGGGAGGAGTTTGATGCTGTGACTCCTGATGATGTGGACAGGATTTTGGGGAGACTTAGTGCGGCCACATGTTTACTGGACCCGTGTCCCTCCTGGTTGGTACTGGCTTCCCGGGAGGTTACACGAGGCTGGCTCCAGGGTGTTATCAATGCTTCGTTGAGTGAGGGTTACTTCCCCACCGCCTTGAAAGAGGCGATGGTGAGGCCTCTCCTCAAGAAGCCATCCCTGGATCCAGCAATATTGGCCAACTATCGTCCTGTCTCCAACCTTCGCTTTATGGCGAAGGTTGTTGAGAGTGTGGTCGCATGACAGTTTCCGTAATTCCTGGAGGAAACATCTTATCTAGATCCATTCCAGTCGGGTTTCAGGCCTGGGCACAGCACGGAAACGGCATTGGTCGCGTTGGTTGATGATCTCTGGAGGGCTCGGGACAGGGGTTATTCCTCTGTTCTGGTCCTATTAGACCTCTCAGCGGCTTTTGATACCATCGACCATGGTATCATGCTGCACCGGCTGGAAGAGTTGGGGGTGGGAGGCACCGTGTTGCGGTGGTTCTCCTCCTTTCTCTCCGACCGGTCGCAGTTTGTGTTGGCAGGGGGGCAGAGGTCGACCTCGAGGCCTCTCATTTGTGGAGTGCCGCAGGGATCGGTCCTCTCGCCCCTTCTGTTGAACATTTATGTGAAGCCGCTGGGTGAGATCATCCGTGGCTTTGGGGTGAGATACCACCAGTACGCTGATGACACCCAGCTGTACATCTCCAACCCAGGCCACCCCAACGTTGCCCTTGAAGTGATGTCCCAGTGCCTGGAGGCTGTACGGGTCTGGATGGGAAGGAACAGGCTCAAGCTCAACCCTTCCAAGACTGAGTGGCTGTGGCTCCTGGCATCCTGATATAGTCAGTTGACTCCATCACTGACTATTGGGGGTGAGTCATTGGCCACCACAGAGAGGGCTCACAATCTGGGAGTCCTCCTGGATACGCAGCTGTCCTTGGAGGAACATCTGATGGCTGTAACCAGGGGGACCTTTTGTCAGGTTCACCTGATTCGCCAGTTGCGGCCCTTTCTTGATCGGGATTCCCTGTGCACAGTCACTCACGCCCTCGTCACCTCTCGCCTTGACTACTGCAACGCTCTCTACATGGGGCTCCCCTTGAGGAGCACCCGGAGGCTCCAGCTGGTCCAGAACGCAGCAGCGCGGGTAGTGATGGGAGCAGCATGGCGCTCCCATGTAACACCGCTCCTGCGCGAGCTGCACTGGCTCCCGGTGGTCTTCCGGGTGCGCTTCAAGGTGCTGGTTATCACCTTCAAAGCGCTCCATGGCATAGGGCCTAGCTATCTTCGAGACCGCCTGCTGCTACCGACGACCTCCCATCGACCCGTGCGCTCCCACAGAGAGGGCCTCCTCGGGGCCATCAGCCAGACAGTGTAGGCTGGTGACCCCCAGGGGGAGAGCCTTCTCTGTGGGGGCACCTACCCTCTGGAATCAGCTCCCCCCAGAGATAAGGAGAATCCAGGACCTCAGTGCCTTCCGTCGTGCCCTTAAAACCCATTTATTTAAACAAGCCGGGCTGGCTTAAGATGAAATTTTTAAACTGTTTTAAATGTTTTAAACGTTTTAATTGGTAATGAGTTTTAATTGGGCCAAATTTATATATCTTTTAATTGTTTTTTAATATTTGTCTTGCATGTCTTTTTTAATTCTGGCTGTACACCGCCCTGAGTCCTCAGGGAGAAGGGCGGTATAGAAATTCAATAATAAATAAATAAATAAATAAATAAATAAATAAATAAATAAATAAATTAGTATAAGATAAAAATAGGAATAATAACAAGATAACTATTGATTGAGATTAAGAGGGTAAAAAAATTATTGAAAAATATTATTATTGTATTATTGTAAGGTTAATAACTATTGTAAACAATTTATAAGTATATGAATAGCTGATAGGAACAATATAAATTAATCTTATAAGGAAGAAAGATAATATTACAGTGTGTTATAGAAGAAGGTGGGGATAATAATTAAGAACTATAGACAAACCTGTACAAAACTTAATTAGAATATCTTACTTGTACTTATATGATTCTGTGGAAAAATTTTATCCAAAGCCTAACTATGTCAACCATGGCAACTGTAGCCAAAACAGGGAAAAAACCTACTACAAATCCTCCACAGTAGTTGCCTCACCATTAAATCAAAGGTCAATAGAAAACATGCTGGGGAAAGAAAAAGATAAAACAGAGCTGACAGTAAGTAACATGCAAAGCATGCTGCAGATGATACAGGAAACCTTAATGAAATCACAAGAGAAAATGGCCGATAACCATGAAGAGGCAAAAGAACATCATAAAGAAATTAAGAATGAGATAGGAGAGGTAAAGGAAGATATTAAGAACATGAATGACAAGATAGAAACCATACAGCAAGCAATTCTGGAAAACGAGTAAAAAATCAAAAAAATGGATCTAAATGGATCAAGTAGATCTAAAAGTAGAAACAGTGGAACAGAAATAACTACAATTAAACAAGGAGCTGTCAGATTCATTTCATTTCATTTTTTTCATTTTATTTGATTTATATACGGCCCTACTCCCGAAGGACTCAGGGCGGTGAACAGGCACAAGATAAAACACATAGAATACAAACATTTAAGAGCAGAAGTAAAATTGAATTAAATCAATTTAGCCCAAGACAAATTTAAAACCCCAGGTTAAGAACAAATTAAAAATTTACATTAAAATTTACATTAAAAAAAGAATGGGAGATGTTAGGCCAGACGAGCCTGGTGAAATAAAAAGGTCTTGAGAGTGTGGCGGAAGGTGCATAGATTCGGGATCCTCTGTATCTCCGGGGGGAGCTCGTTCCAGATAGTAGGTGCCCCCACAGAGAAGGCTCTCCCCCTGGGGGCCGCCAGCCGACATTGTTTGGCTGGCGGCACCCAGAAGAGTCCCTCTCTGTGAGAGCGTACCGGCCGGTGGGAGGCCGTTTGTGGCAGCAGGCGGTCCTGTAAATAACCAGGCCCTAAGCCATGGATTGCTCTAAAGGTGGTAACCAAAACCTTGAAGTGCACCCGGAAGACCACCGGGAGCCAGTGCAGCTCACGCAGGAGAGGTGTCACATGGGAGCGCCACGTCGCTCCCATAACCACCCGCGCGGCCGCACTCTGCGCCTGTTGGAGCCTCCGGGTGCTCCTCAAGGGGTGCCCCATGTGGAGAGCATTGCAGTAGTCCAGGCGGGAAGTGACGAGGGCATGAGTGACCGTATTTAAGGAGTCCCGATCCAGAAAGGGACGCAACTGGCGAATCAGGCACACCTGATGGAAAATCCTCCTGTCAAGTGCTCTTCTAAAGACAGCCGTGAATCCAGGAGGACACCCAAGTTGCGAGCCCTCTCCGTGGGGGCCAGCAATTTGCCCCCAATAGTCAGCGATGGCGTCAACTGACTATATCGGGACATCGGAAACCACAGCCACTCAGTCTTGGATGGGTTGAGCCTGAGCCTGTTCCTTCCCATCCATATCCGCACAGCCTCCAGGCACTGGGACATCACTTCAAGGGCATCGTTGGGGTGGTCCGGGATGGAGATGTACAGCTGAGTATCGTCAGCATACTGATGATACTTCACCCCGAAACCACGGATGATCTCACCCAGCGGCTTTACATAAATGTTGAACAGAAGGGGTGAGAGGACCGACTCTTGTGGCACACTCTCCACAACCACACTCATCTGAACCCCATGACCCCACTTTACAAGGAGGGATTCACAGCCGGCCGTCTGAGGGACAGTGGCCTCCCTTGGTCTAAGACCTTCTTTAATGATAACCGCTACCCCCCCCGCCCCTCCCCTGTGACCTCGGCTGATGAAATGCATGGAAACCTGGTGGGCACATTTCTACGAGCCCCCCCCCTCCGGGCCCAACCAGGTTTCCTTAATAGCTGCCAGGTCCGCTCCCCCCTCCTGAACAAAATCACAGATGACGGGGCCTTATTTACTACAGACCTGGCATTGCACAGCATCAGCCAAAGGCTTTGGCCCTGAGGAACTGAGCAACCTGGGGAACGGGTGGAGCCTTGGGGGCCGGAGCGCGCTACCACTCGTTGACAGCGAGCGCACACTCTCCTAACACGATATGGCCCCCTGCTCCCGCCGTATCTGCCCCTCCCACTCACAGGATTGATGGTAGAAACACTATCTGGATAAGCTCTGACCCCCCCTCGACCCCGAGCCCCCCATCTCCCACACCGCGCTTCATAGCCAGACCCGACCCTCCCCTTAGTGGGTTTTCTCCCATACCCACAACCCGATTTCTAATCCAACCCTCCCCCCTCCCGGAGCCCCTTAAAAGATTAACTAAAAATTTAGATAAAAAGCCCCTCAACCCCCTCTTTGCAGCATGCCACCTCTCTGGGTTCCAAACGGGTTCTCTGTTCGATAACGTGGAGGGCCAGGCCTGCGAGAGGGGGGAGTCTCGCAGTGCAAGAAGTTCAATGGTCGAGTACATTCACAAACGGAAGAGGTGAGGATGACCTCTGGCAGGGTTCATAGAGTCTAAAAGTCCTGAGGACGGAAGGCAGCAAACTTAAAGATGTGGGAAACTGGACTCCACTGTCCTCCCACGACATTACGCCTCCCTTATGCCATTACTGCATATCCAGGGCATGTTCCTTCCAAGCATCCTCTCATGATGCTTGGGCGGATATAGTATGTTATAGAGAAAAAGTCAGGAAACTGACCCCTCTGGTAGGAATGGCAGTGATGACCCGGACTCCCTCAGGGCCCATACCAAGCTTCCATTTGTCCACTAGTCAGGGGCAATAGTTGAAATAAAGCAGGTTCAGAAATATATAAGCCTGGGGGCAAAGTTTGATGACATTCAGCAAGACGAAAGAAATGGCTTACGAGGCCGAAGGTGACTGGAGTAATGACCATAATAAGGCCTACACAGACCAGAAAGGGGGGGGAGGGTGTGGCCCGAGACAGCCCAACCGTCTCTCGACCATCTCCCCACCTCTCTCACTCCCCAAGATCTTTGGCCATTTGTACCCCCAGTCTGCAGCCCCCAAGTCAAGGGGGGGGCCTCTGGATTCATGCAGGAACGGGCCCACAAAAGCCAGCTCCTGACAGGTCCAGGCTGTCGGCCTCTCACCATGTCGTCTTTCAATAATAGTAGTCGACTGCCGCTCCCTCGCCTCCACCATCAGCCAGGAACAGTCGACGCTGCATAGGCACCACTGCTGCTGCTGCTGCCGCCACTTCCATGAGGGCTCCTACCGTGCTCCAGAAATGCTGGGGGCTTTGAAGGAAGCCCCAGAGAGGCCAGAGAGCCAGGGAAGCCCCGTATCTCCACCGCCACCGCCGTTGCTGCCATCGCAGAGCCTCCGCCGTCGTTCCGAGCCAAGAAATGCAAAGCCGCCGAACAGCTTTTTCTGTTGGCACCCCGCGGCTCCTTCTGACGGCCCTTTCTCAACCGTCCTGATGTCCCGGAGGGCACAAATACCCTCATCCTGACGGGAGAAAGCCCCTTTCGCCAGGACTGGGGGCCACGATGGTCAAACTTGCCCCAGAGTCCCAAAAATCGCCAGGTCATTCTCCATCTCCCGGGAGTGTCTCAATGTCCGTCCACCATCTTGAGCATGCGCAAGAGGGAGATTCAATTGCATTCCTGGAAATGGAGAAAGCTTCGTATTTTCTACGTTTCCAAAATGTTGCGGAAGAGAAAGAGGAAGATTTGGGTGAAAAAATGGCTGAAATTTTGACAGAATTAATACAAAGAAACAAGATGGAAATAAGGGAACAGATAGATGAAATTTACCACATACATAGCAATTATATAAGAAAGCATCAATTGGCAAGAGAAATACATATATGATTTACAAAAAAAGCAGTTAGAGATGAAATTTACAAAAAATCAAGAGAAGAGACAATAACGTATAAAGGTAAAGAAATTATAATTTTGAAACAAATCCCACGAAGAATTCGAAACCAAAGATAGCAATATCAGTTTCTTACAACCCAATTTACCAAATATAAAATGATGGTTAGATGGATAATTTCAGAGGGTATTCTTATTACATGGCAAGACAGAAAATACAAGGTAGACATGGTAGAGAAGGCACAAGAATTTTACAGAAGTCATCTTTCACAGGAAGAAGAGCAAGAAAGTAAAGAAGAATCAGAAAGTAAAAGCCAAGAGGAAGATCAAATAGAAAGGGAAAGAGAAATAAGGAAAATACAGGAAAGAGAAATAAGGAAAATACAGGAAAGAGAACGAGAAGAAAAAAAGGAACGAGAGGGAGAGTAAAAAGTGAGACAAGAAACACCAAGAAACAACAGCAGTAAGAAATGGAAGAGGCACTAAACCTCTTCTCTGTGAACATAAATGGTTTGAATTCACCAAAAAAAAAAAAAAAAAGAACTCAAATTTTTACAAAGCTAAAAAAACAGACATGATATGCCTTCAAGAGGTACATATTAAAAAAGGATACCAGAAATTATTAGAAAATGCAAAGCTAGGAATACTATATACATTAATAACACAAAAGAAAAAAAAAGAGGAATTGCTATATATGTAAAAGAGAGAATAAAATCAAAACTAATTTACTCAGATTAAGAAGGTAGATCGTTGATGGTAGAATTAGAGATAGGGCAAAAACAAGTCCTATTAGTAGTAATATACGCCCCAAACAAAAACCAACATGAATACTTTAAAAAAATTGCATAATAACATTATAGAACAAGGTTATGATAATATATGTTTAGTAGGAGATTATAATGCTATAGCAGACAGTAAAAAAGATTATATGAGTAGTACAAAGAATAAAAAAAAGAAAGAGGTATTACCCAAAGAATTATTTAACATGATAACAGAATTAAAAATGCGAGACGCATGGAGAGAAGTACACAATGAAGAAAGACAATATACATTTTATTCGCACCCACATCAATCCTGGTCCAGGATTGATATGGCCTGGATGACAGCAGAAATACGAATAGGATTGGAAGAAGTAGAAATAGGAATCAACGAATGGGCAGATCATAACCCAATAATTATAAAATGCCAGTGCAGCTGGCAAGCTCATGTCCCCAACTCAGAGCTGCAGTAGGTGAGTTTAAGGGAATGATTGTGGGATGCCATGTACCAGGGACAGAAGACTTGCTAGGCAGCAAACGTGGAAAGGCGGCAGAAGTGGAGGACCCCCTAATCCCACAGGACCTGATGAAGCAAATGGAAGGTGGAGCAGTTGGTTGAGTGGGATAAGCCGGTGGCATGGAAGCTCCACACTGCTATCCGCAGCCCATTAATGGAGCAGCCGAGAGAGAAGTTTGGAGGCCTGGAGATCAAGGGAACAGAGTCAACAGAAGCCAAGGCAATAATGGCTGAGACAGGGGCAGTGAAGTCACTAACTACCCTGTTGCCTCCCCTCATGCAGCCAGTGGTGCCAGCACCTGCCACGATGATTGGATCCCCCTTGCAGGGAGCAGCGGCAATGGATTTTGCCGTCCTTCCCCTTGTGGCCCCAGGGGCTCAAGTGGGGGTTGAGGCCCCTCTACCTTCCCTTCCAGTGGCAGAAGCACTCCTACCACCTGAGTATATCGTGATGAGGGATGAGCAACCACCGCCTCCCCTCACTGTTCGGTTTCATGGGGACTCGGGCAAACTGGCTCACTGCTTAGCCCAGACATGGCACCACATGGAGCACTATGGGGGAATATACCCAGATAACGCAGCCCAGGTTTACACAGTGGCGTCCAACCTGGAGGTCGGCACAGCTGGATGGCTGGTGTCCCTGCACGAGGCTGGGGCACAGGAACTGGGTGATCTGGATGCGTTCATACAGATTCTGTGAGGGCAGTTTGAGGACCCCATGGCGGCCTGGTATGCTGAATCCTGCATCCGCACCCTTAAGCAGGGAAAGTGGCCAATAGCAGAGTACATCCAGGACTTCCACAGCCTAGCCAGCCATCTTCCTGATTGCCCCAAATGCATGCTAGTCTCCTACTTCTGAGGGGAGCTATATTAAGAGCTATACCAGAACTGCATACCCCAAGGGGTACTGAAGAACTTGCAAATGTTTTCCAAATGGCCAGCAAAGTGGAGATCAACCCAATGAAGTTCTGAGAGCACAATACAAAGGAAAGCTGGCCCCACAGAGTGCCTGAGAGACACCCAGACCCCGGGGGGTGGGGGAAGAGGTATGTGCCCTTGGCCAGAGGAGGCAAGCCTTGCCAAGCCCCAGGGCCTTGCTGCCACTGTGGAAAGGATGGTCATCGAGCAGCCAAGTGTCTCGCATCACAACCAGAAACCGCTCCTCTGCTCACCAGCCAACCCCGCAAAAAGAGAACCCTAGCGAAGCCAAAGGAGAAGACATGTGTGGCGCAGCAAACTGTTGAGTTCCCTTCTCAGTTCAGGGAGGAAGAGAGAACTCCAACCAAACCCCGGAAGGATCCAGTCTTCTATGAGAGCAACAGCAAGGAGGAAGATGACCCAATAGAAAGTGTCCCCATCATCCCTATAATGCCCAGGTGAAAATTGTAGTACCCTCCCTGGGGACAAGGGGGCCAGCACGATGTTGCTGGACTTGACCATGCACCCAGTGCATGGTCAACACCCAGGTGGTGGAGAGGCTGGTTAAGAAAACTGAGGAGACCCATGGGGTTCTCCCAACTAGGCGGGTCAATAACAGGAGATGAGCCAGCCACCTGTCTAACTGATCCAGTTCTGCTCAAAGTAGGGATTCAAGTAGAGACTGTTAGGTTTATTGTAGTCCCCAGGATGACTGAGCCCATGGTCCTAGGACTAGTGGGGTGGAAAAAGTGGAACCCCTCTGTGAGTTGGGATAGAGAAAAGTAGTAGGTGCAAAGGAGATCCACTAATTGGCAAGAGCCAAGGAAAGCACAAGGAGCTGCCCATGCACCTGCAGCTACAAAAGTGAAAGCAGAAACCATGAAGAGGAGACAGTGGGTTAGAGCTGCTAATTCCAGCAGAATATCGCAAGCTAGCTGAGGTTTTTAGCAAAAAGGAATCAGATGTGCTCCCACCTCACTGACTATGCAATAGAGATTATGGCAGGGGCCAAACTGCCTAAGCCAAAAATGTACTCTATGACCCACAGAGAGATGGACAAACTCTGAGCATTTATAGAGAAGAAACTAACAAGGGGGTTCATTGAGCCAGCGAAATTGAGAATGGCAGCCCCGGTGCTTTTCAAAGAAAAGAAGGGCAGGTCACTTAGACTGTGCTTTGACTATAGAGGGCTGAACTGCATATGTGTGGATAACATGTACCCTCATGCCTAGCATGAGGGACATGCTAGGCCCATGTTGGCGAATCTATGGAGCGCATGCCGGAAGTGGCACACAGAACCATCCCGCAAGGAACGTGCAGCCTCGCGGGCTCCTCTTCCGCGTTCCTGTGCACACACGCATGCCCGTCAGTTGGCCATCGGGCGCGTGGGAGCAGCAAAACCCGGAAGAGCAGTGTTTCGTCGTGCATGCGCAGGCCGGCATCTGAACTTTTGGATTTATGATGGCCAGCTATTCGTCAGGCGTGCATCCGTGCTGGAAACCGGATGTTTGGGTGCCAGCTCGCACATGCGCGATGGACTGCCGCTCTTCCAGGTATCGGTGCTCCCACATGCATAAAGGCCAGCAGAGCCACGCATTCCTCGCGGGATGGTTTCGAATGCCATTTCTGGCACACAGGCCAGCACACGGTGATGTAAAAGGTTAGCCATCACTGTGCTAGGCTATTTGGCACAGCAAAAAATCTTCACAAAGCTGGACTTGAGGGAGGTCTATTACTGAGTAAGGATTAAGGAAGGGGATGAGTGGAAAACAGTGTTTAATTGCCCCCAGGCTGCTATCAGTTCCGAGTATGCCATTTGGGCTGCAAGGGGCCCCACCGTATTCATGCAACTAATAAATGAGGTCCTGCACGAGCATCTGTACAAGGGAATCTTGATGTACTGAATGACATATATATGGACTTTATTATGGACTTGCCAGAGTGTGTGGGGAACACTGGAATTTGGACCATTACAGACTCATTCTTCAAGCAGGCACATTTTGTGGCATGTTCAAAGATTCTCTCTGCCCGAACCCTGGCAAAGCTGTTCATACAACATATCTACTGACTGCATGGAGTCCCAAAGTGCATCAACTCAGATTGTGGGGTGCAGTTCACTGCAAAATTTTGGCAAGAATTCTTTAAGCTAATTGGCTCCTCACAGGGCCTTAGCTCCGCCTACCATCCCTGTACCAATAGAGCCTGTGAATGGACCAATTCAGTGTTAGAGCAGTATATGAGATGTTATGTCAATTACCAACAGACCAATTGGGCCGAACTCCTGCCTTTTGCAGAAGTGGCATATAATAACTCATATAATAGCACAGGATTTACCCCTTTCAGGATTGCTAGTAGGGTGGAGTTTGTGCAGATGCCAGAGATCCTTCAGGATGACGGTGCTCAGTGTCATTGGCTTAGTGGATGGAAACTTTAAAGGAAATGTGGAGTGATAGTGTGCAGAACATTTACAGAAAGCTAAGGAAACACAAAAGAAGCAAGAAAACAAAAAAGGGCACCAAAGGGGGAATTCAAGATGGGAGATAAAGTGTACCTGCCTATAAAATTTCTCAACCTGAGGAAGCCTTGTAAAAAGCCAGGTCCAAAAAATCTAAGGCAAGTCCATCCTGTATTTCACTGCAGCCTGCTGAAAACTTCAAGCAGTTCGGGATTAAGACCCGCTATGGAAGCACCTCCTCCTTCTCCTATGCTGTTCAAAGGAGAGGAACACTATGAAATTAAGGAGATTCTTAACTCCTGGGATCATAGAGGGAAACTGCACTATTTACTATCTAGCTGATGCAGAATGGGTGGCAGCAACAGATGTGAAGGCAACTAGATTAGTGCACAGATTACATGCTGAGCATCCAGGCCAGCCCAGGTGAGGGTGGTCTTGGAAGTGGACAGTAATGTCTAATGTTGTGTGCAGTGTTATGTTTTATTTTCCAGGGCAGTCATTCTTCTGGAGGGTTGGCATATCAAACCTGACTGGACTCTATAGTTGCCTGTACTTGCTTTTTTTCTCAGCTTTGCCAAACAGTGATGGGGTGTGTGTGTGTGTGTGTGATTCCTAAGGATAGAGGGAGGCTGTGGATGTAAGTGAACCGTCTGTTGCCGGGGAGACATTATCTACAAGGCCAAGTGATGAAGAATGTTTTGACTGAAGCAGAGAGTTTTTCTCAAAGCAAAAACTGAACTCAATTGGTGAATTATGAACTGTGGGTGGCCTAGAGAGGAAAAAGGGAGTTGTGGGTTATCACAGGAAAAATCCCATTATTGACTTTGCTTCTTACATTGATTTTTCAATAAAGCTACACTCTAGGTTAATCTAAAGTGCCGGGAGTTTCTTTTGTTGAATGTGCCAAATGGGATGGTTGACAGCTACCTTTTGGATGACAGAGTTGTTATAAGGAACATGTTCCATCTCCCACTTGATGCAGAGTTTGTTTCCCAGTTGATGTCAGGGTAGTTAAAATCCCCCATTACTACTGTGCTGCATTTCCTTCATCCATTAGTTAACTAATTAGCAAAAAGTTAATCTATTTCTTCTGCTTGGTTGGGTTGCCTGTGGTATACACCTATGCCAATGTCATTCTTTTTTCCTTTTATTTTAACCCCTTATGCATTCAAGAATTCTTTCATCCTTGGTTTTGTGCATTTCTGTAGAGATGTAGTGATACACATGGGGTTTTTTCCCCTTAAACCCCAAAACATCAGGCATGTTTTAAAGCCTGTACATCCTGCAGCTCTTAGGAGCCTTCTCACATGCATCCAAATATAATAGCTTGGCCTATCCCATTCTTTCATCCAATTTTGGAGGAAAGTTTAAATAATTCCAAGCAAAAACATCCCAATGAGTTTTTACATCATCACACAAAGGCTCACTGTGAGCTAAAAATATTTTGACTTCTTCTGATAATTTATATATCCATTCAATTTCCATAGCCGCACCATCCTGCCAACTGCTACTCTGACTCATTCTATTTTTACTTACTCATCATACACGTCCTCGGTATCCATCCTGCGGTAGAATTTGGCTAATTTCACCGCACAAATAATGGCAGGGATCAGCAAGATGCAGCAGCCTCCTAGTCCGAACCAAAAGGCATTCTAACAGAAAGAAAAAAGAACAGTTGGATGCATATCTAATCCAAGCTGCTTGGAATGCTTCTTCCTCGTTCCTTCTGTAAGCTTCATTGCAAAGCTATTCATCTTTTCTCACTTAGGTAAAAACACTAAACTAGAGTCACTTGAGTATCCTAGCAATAAACAAACAAAACCTCAGTTTTAAGAAGGATGAAAATGTGTGTTTCAAGGGATGCAGTTGTTCAAGTATAGTTGCTAAGACCTCCAATTTAGCAAAGGCATTTACTGCTCATGAGATCGTAGGCCATTCAGTGTTTTCTTCCATGGAAAGTTTATTTTAGCCTTGAATTCAACTTCCCTCTTCTTTTGCTCCTCCAGGTGAGCAGGATAAAGCTTTTCCCTGTGGAATCTGAACCCCTGCAGAGCCCTACTAGAGACCTCTCTGTGAAGGGAGTAGTCCAAACCCGCGATCTGATTGTAAAACCATAAGCAGAAGATGTCAGGGACAAAACCATGCAAAAAGGGGCCCAGCCTCAAACACGCCATCAGCTTCCAAGAATCATGTGCAATTCCCAGAAACTGCCATTTTTACATAATACTTTTCAGTTTTATGAGATCATAAAATCAGGGGTGAAATGTAAAATCTGTTACTACTGGTTCTGTGGGCGTGGCTTGGTGGGGGGGATGTGACTGGGTGGGCGTGGCCAACTTTTTTTAAAAAAAGACTTTTCAAAGCATTTTTTCTAATGCTTAGAAAAGCCTCTCTGCCGATCAGGAACTCAGCTGGGATCGTCAGAGACTTTTCAAAGCATTTTGTTTATCACCTCTTCGGCCAAGAGGTTGCAGAAAAAATGCTTTGAAAAGCCTCTGATGATCCCAGCTGAGCCGCACAATTATCAGAGGCTTTTTTTTTACTTTTAAAAGCATTTTTTCATCAGAAGAGGGAAGAGGTTGTAGAAAAAATGCTTTTAAAAGTAAAAAAAAGGTGTGGGGGGGCGCAGGGATTTTTGCTACCGGTTCTCCGAACCACCCGCTGCCATCGCTACCGGATTGGGCGATCCGGTCCGAACTGGGAGCATTTCACCCCTGCATAAAATCATTCTGCTGTGAAGCTCTGATTTAGGAAGAATTCTAAAACAAAACAAAAACTCAGATTTACAAATAGCTGGACAGCTAATTTTACATGAATCAAACTCAAAAGACAGCAAACTGCTTTGGTTTCATATTTAAATGGCAGTAAAAAAATTTTTTTTTCTTGACTTAATATTTTCAGATAGCTAAAATACACACACATTTGTGCAGGCACATTTTTTCTTATTTATATATTCTTCCCTTATCTTGATAAAAATATTTCCTTTATATCCTTCCTTTATCTTGATAAAGATATTTTTGAATATGGCTGGTTATCTGAGTACATTTCCAAAGAAATTTGTTTTATGAGGAATCCAACAGAAAGTGACATAAATCCACAGGAGAAACAATAATAGAAAAGCATTTTCAATCTTATTGGCTTCTCCACTCTAAAGAGCAGATAGTTTCTGGCAGAAAGGTGGCTTAAACAAAGTTTGCTCCAACACCCACATCCTCCCCTACTTCCAGCTTACCAAAGAATCCATTACATAGCTGCACAGAAAAATATCGACAGCTGTATCAATCGTATTTGCAATTGGTTTACAGGTTGCTACTTGTGTAGTAATCTGCAAGAGATGAGATACAGATTTGATGTTTTAATGTGTCCATGAACATGCTTCTCCACACCCATCTTAAGACAGAAATGATTTCAAATGTATTCAATTTTGGTTCTTGGCAGCATCTGCCGTATTTGATCTAGATTTTCATAACTGATGAGAAAAGAAGCCAATAAACCAAAAAGTCTTACCGAATCCTTTACCCACATTGAATACTGCTCAAAGTAACCTAAGATAGTATCCATGTATTTCTTAGCTTCCTTGAAAGAAAGAAACCATTGTTAAGAGACATATAGAATCCAAAGCTATGTTCAGTGTAAGGATTTGTTTTAAGGGTTCCTATGACAAAAATATTTACCTGGACAATTATAACTGAAGCATTGTTGTTTATAAGAAGTTGAGTGAATTCAATGGCACTGATTACACTTCTCACCTTTTCCTGGAAAAGCCAGAGAAGAGACTTTAAGTGAAGCCCATCCTCCAATTATGATGAATTAAGATCTCGAAACAGTGCCTAGTCAGACACTGGGTTTTTGTTTTTTTAAAAAATCCAGATCTCCATAGTTATTTAAAGAAAAAGGATTAAAATCCATAGCAGGATATTTAAAAAGAAAACTAGAGAGTTCACTTATCTTTTACTTAATTTCCTATTAAATAGAGATAATGTTCACTAAAATGTTCTGCTTACTCTTTAATACTTAATTAAAACTTTTCGAAAAAAACCCAACAATAGCTAGTTTTTAATAAAGGTAATACACTTGGCCTATTTATAAGCAAAACACTGAGAAATAAATGTTCATTTATTCTAGAAAATAAGAAAGAAAAACTTACTGGAAGTTCTAATGAAGTTTTCTGTAGTAACCGAATACTCTGGTTTAAAGTACTCTGGTTTAAAATAAAAAAAAAAAGAAAGATTTTTAACTCTAATAGCTTGAGCTATACACTTCTTATGCCATTGGTTTTAATGCTTACTATACAATAAAAGTGTGTGTGTGTGGAGTTGTTATAATTGTGAAAATAAAGATATGCAGCAATAGTACTACAACTAGTTTGGTTTAGTATACTCAAAATATAATTAATGCATACATTTATTATGCCTATTTGGGGGATGGTCTTAAAATTGCACTTATTTGCAGCAAATTTCCATCTTGGTCTGCTTCCTAGAATTCTTCTCCTATATTCAAGACACTCAGGGTTTGCAAACATTCATCCATTTGCCCCATTATTCAGGGGCAGATAGTGGGTATTTTTTTTCTGCTCATTTTTTTTCTTAACAGCAGTGGAGAATAAGGACTGAGATGGGATGCTGTGCATATGCTTAAATTTTACAATTCAAGAAGAAAAGCACAAACCTTAACATGGGTTGAAGGCAGAGGTGGTATTCAGCCAGTACGGACCGATTCAGGTGAACTGGTAGCGGCAATTTTAACTGGTTTGCCGAATTGGTAAATACCACCTGTCTGGCCCCGCCCCCACCTCCCCCCTCGCCTGCTCAACACTCGTCCCGCCCGCTTGCTTAATGCTCGCCCTCCCCACCCCCACTCTATATATGTTGCCTTCGCCACACAGCCCTCACACCACCTCCGCACCATGCCCGCTCTGCTCAGCTCACCAAAAGTAAGCATGCTGCCCACTCGCCCTTCACCTTGGTTCGGGGGCCGGGGGTCAGCGACATGCCATTCCCCGAGGGCCCAGAGTCTCCGCCTGCTCACCGCCTGCCTCGCCCGAGTGAGGGAACGCGCCATTCCCTGGCTCTGGCCTTCCTGGGGCCTCCTCCTGCATGCTGCCCATTCTCTCCTTTCACCACACATCGCCCTGTTTCCCCTCCTTCAGAGGCCCTGGCCCATACTCAATCTCCCCGTTTCCTCCCCCACAGCCACTTCTTTCTTCATCCCGTGACCTTACCTTCCTCCTGCAGCTGGCTGCCAGGGAAGGCAAGCCAGGGCTGATCCGTCGCCGCTGGGCTCCCTGCCAGTCCACATTTGTTTGCCCCCCTTGTGGCGAGATGCCTGCAGCTGCCACCTCTTTTTTTTTGTGCAGGAAGCCTCCCAGACACCATTTTGATTACCCCTCCAGTGCAGCAGGCAATGGGGTGTGAGTGCGCAGCTGGTGCAAAGAACAGGGTGGCGACGGCAGCAACAGTCATGGGACTGAAGCTCTTTTTTGGCGCATTCGAGAAGGAAAGGCTGGTAGTTTTTGGCACAAGAAGCCTGCAGCCAGCCATCGCTGTTGGCTTGGTTCCAGCTGGCAAAGCGGTGGCTGGGAGGCTTCTTGCACTGAAAAAAAAAGAGGTGGCAGCTGCAGACGTCTCGCGACAAGGGGGGAAAACAAATGCAGGCTGGCAGGGAGCCCAGCAGCAATGGCTCAACCTTGGCTTGCCTTCCCTGGCAGCCAGCTGTGGGAGGAAGGTAAGGTCGCGGGACAAAGAAAGAGGCAGTCGAGGGGGAGGAAGCAGGGAGATTGAGTAAGCACCTGAAGGAGGGGAAACGAGGTGATGCAGGGTGAAGAGAAAGCAGGCGGCATGCAGGAGGAAGCCTTTGACAGAGTCTAAGTTTAGCCACTTCAGACTTTGGGCAGAAAATAGGTTGAAAGGCTGCAATAGCTGTAAATTCAATTTTTTTTCCTACCGGGTTCTGTGGGCATGCCTTGGTGGGCGTAGCTTGGTGGGGTCATGTGACTGAGTGGGCACTGACAACTCAGTGTCACAGCAAGGTGCCGCCCCACCAAGCCATGCCCACAGAACTGGTAGTGGAAAAATTTGAATCCCACCACTGGCTGAAGGTTATAGAAGCAGCTCAGCAATTATAGCTTCACATAATTCTAGTATTTTCCTGTCTCTTACTGCACTAGTTTGTGTATTATGCAGTTTAACTAATCGGCTACTAGATATTTATCTATACAATTAAAAAGGGCCAGCATTAAGACAGGTCTTTGCATGTTTCAGTGACAAGATTATAAAAGTATCTCAAAATTATTTTCTTTACAAATCTATGTAGCTAGTGTTCATGATTTTTAACATGCTTCAATGCTTTTAAAAATACTTCTAGCTATTGAACTAACATTAGCAAAGGCAATTTATTGTGAAGCCTTTGATGCTTTTTAGTCTTTGCTTCAACTGAAGTCAGGCTTAATTACATGTTTAATAAAGACGAACAGCCAACGGTCTGAAGAAAGCTTAAGCTAATTATTCAATTTCAGTATAAGAAAGAAAAAACACTTACCCTAGCTCTAACATATTTCTTGACAGCCAGTTTTTGAAATAAAAGATTGAGAATGATTAAAATTACTCAGCAGGAAAAATTATGAAAAAAACAATAAAGTAGAATAGGCTTTTCAGAGAGGAAGATAGTCAAGACAAATTACCGCAACATTAATAGAAAATTAGCACACACAGAGATTTTTTTTTTTTGGGGGGGGGGAGGGATCAAAACTCCTGAAATCAAGCAAGATACAAAAAGCCACAGCAATCTTCATGACTATTCAGCTCACAACCTCTATATTAGAGAACTTCTACGCCGGTATAACAAGAAAGTTTAATTTAATAGTGGAAGCAAACTAAAAATATCTTTCTCGGTTAAGTGCTAGGAAAAAAATGGAACCATAATAGTCCATAGCCTTCCTATGTGAACATAGCTATGTTCACATAGGAAGGCATCCTCTAGTTTAATAAGGTCTATAAATGGTCTAGCAGGTTCAAAAGCACTAGTTTATTCTAGAAATCACTTTATGAGAATTAAGTCCATGTTTAAATTTTTGAGGAAAATTTGCTGTTTAATTTCAAAATCTATTATCAATCCATCCATCTATCCATCCATTCACCCAGCCTCCTAATTTGTATGTATGCTGACTCCTAATTAGAACAGAATCACACAATCATAGAGTTGGAAGGGACCTATGAGATCATCAAATTCATGCATATACCATCCCTATACAGCCTCTGCTTGAAAATTTCCAGTGAAGGAGAAATCACTTCATGCAATAACTTGTTCTGCTGATTCTCAATAAATTCTTCCTAAAGTCTACTTTATATCTACATCCTTGAAGTTTTGCCCCATTTGTTTTAGTATTTACTTCTTGAACAAGTGAGAATAAATCTCTGCCCTTGATATCTGAAGATAGTCATCACATCCCTCTCCAACCTCTCATCTATAAGCTAAACACACCCAGGTCTTTTCACCATCTGCAATCAACCCTGAGGACCCCAGGGGACTGATGAAATATTGAGAGGGTTATTATTAACACTCAATATTTCCTTCACCCAAAATTTCTGAGTTTTAGTTTTGTTTTTATAGATGTTAATGTTTAAATGATAATTGTTTTGTATTTAGTAATTGTAACTTCTTGTATGCTGCCCAGAGTAATTTGTTTTGTGAGATGGGCAACTATATAAATTTGACACATAAATAAATAAGTAAACCAATAAATAAATCTTGGTAGCCCTTCTCCGGACTTGATCCAGTTTATCAATGTGATACATTACAGATTCCAATGCCACTGTAAATTTTTTTACCATTCCTTGTTCCAACGGAACAACTTGCTGGTTATGTATCAGCCGAATCGTATTTGCATGTCCTTTCAAAGCGTTTTCTAATGCTCCTTTGGGCTGGAAATGCAAGGAAACAATTAAATGTATAGTTTCCAACATGTAAATTATTCTGCTGTTATTAAAGAGCAGAAAAGCAGTAATATGAGAAAAGAAAAATGATATTCCTTCTTTTCCTGCCTGCATGCCTCCATTTAGAATAATCTATTATCAAGAGAAATACATGCTTTCATGTGATGCAAACCCAACCATTTTCTCAACAGATAAAAAAGTGCAAATGCCTGCTACTGAGGAGTTTCATTATGAATGTGGAATATGAGATTTCAAGCTAGCATCTGATTAACAATAGGAACATTTTTTTTTCTAAATTGTCATATTCCTGTTCAAGATGAAAATCTACATTCTTCCTAAAAGTATTCTAGATAGTCTTATAGGGTTTTAAAAGAAGCAAAACAAATTTTCTAATGTGAACCTGTCTCTTTTCTCCTAAACAATTATGTTCTGCAGACTGGGCTTAGTTATTTTGGGCCCAGCATTATCCATGACTTTCAAAAGACTTTTTTAAAAAATTTTTATCTAAAACTTTTTATTAAACACATATTAAAACATCGGAGACAGTGTAACTGTCCTGGCATTATCTTTGCCATACATACTAAAATAAACAGTATCATATATACATTGCTACTTATATATATTTGGACTATCAAAAGATGTTTTTGAACCCTAGCTTTAACTCCAAACCCTGAGCCCCAGAACAACTGTTAGAGAATGTTCTGTATTTTGCATGCTTTAAGACAGCCTCAGCATTTAGTAGTTACAACAGTATCACTCGTTCAATTTACCAGCTGATCTGCTCTTGCTTCCAAATCATTAGCATATAACAATAGATCAATTTTGGTGATGCTCTTGTTAATCTAGAGAGAGGGAGAGAGAGAGAAAATCATGCAGCATTAGATTTTGTAGATGGAGGTTAGTCTGTAGCAGCAAAAATCAGTCTGGTAGTACAACAAAGATTGGAAAGGCTTTATAGGACAAAGACAGGTCTTCAAAAAGTGCATGTGTGTTTGCTCCCATCCTGATTCTGGCAGCTGGGTCATGCTAAGCAATACAGGTAGTCCTCGAGTTACGAATGAAATGGAGCCTGCCCGAGGATTTGTAGGAGTGAATCTTGTGTCTTCAACGTGATCACTCCCTTTCGCCTATGCATTCGCTAATCAAATGCGCAGCTCGTTAAGTGCTACCTCGGGGTGGGGAAGGCCATGTGGGGGCCTAGTGATGGAACAGGCCACCTGCTTCAGACCTCCCAAGGCCTCCCCGACCCACAGATACCTCATTCTGGTCCAGAACGCAGCCACATGAGCTGTCGTGGGTGCACTTTGGTACACCCACATTACACCAATTCTATGCGAGCTGCATTGGCTCCCTATTGGCCTCCGGTCACAATTCAAGGTGTTGGTTATTACCTTTAAAGCCCTACATGGCTCAGGGCCAGGGTATCGTTGAGACCACCTTCTACCGCATAACTCCCAACGACCGGTAAGATCCCACAGAGTTGGTCTCCTCCAGGTCCAGTCAGCTAAACAATGCCGGCTGGCGGGCCTGCGGGGGAGGGCCTTCTCTCTGGCTGCCCCAGCTCTCTGGAACTAGTTACCTCCTGAGGTCCGGACCATCCCCACCCTATTGGCCTTCTGAAAAGCAGTGAAGACCTGGCTTTTCCGGCAGGCCTGGAGCTGTTGATCTCGCTCTTGTGATCCGGCGAGATCCGGCCATGAATGGTGTGAATGAGTTTTAATGTTTTTAATGTTTTTAATTTTTAAATGTTTTTTTAAATGATTTTAAATGCATTGTGAGCCGCCCTGAGTCTTCGGAGAGGGGCGGCATACAAATTGAATTAATAAATAATAATAAATAATAAATTCTCTCTCCGCTGGGGTCCCCACAATTGCTCCCCACCCCATCCTGCTGCCCCAGGTCATTTACCTGTCAAAGATCTGTCTCTTCTCTACCCTATTTCTTTGCCTTCTCCCTCCTTCTTTGTCACGGAATCTTTCCTCAAGCAGTTCAGCAGCGAGAAAGGAGGTGTGGAGAAGTGCATGCGGCCTTCCTGGCCTCCTTTCTCACTGCTGAACTGCATGAGGATGGCTTTAGCAACAAAAAAGGAGGCCTGGAGGATCGCACACACCATTCTGGGCCAAACCACTTGAGGATGGCTTTGGAGGGCCGTGCCCTTTCAGGCCTCCTTTCTCGCAGCTGAACTGCTTGAGGAAGGTTTGGCAATGAAAAAGAAGCCGCAGAGGGCAAAGTGCGCACCTCCATGCCTCCTTTTTCGCTACCAAAGTGCTTGAGGATTGCATCCCTATAGGCTTCGGCAGCCCTTTGGAAAAAGCCTTTGCCAGTAGGAACAGAGCTTCAGAGGGAGTCTTCCACCCCACCCCCACCCCCGCCCAAGCTTCTCTGGTGCCAACAGAGGCTTTTTTCTTTTTTCTTTATAAACAAGTTTTATTAAAATTTTTCTTTCATCATACATATTTTATGAACAGAGTGTTGACCAGGTCACATCTTATACATCTTATATATATTAATTTTTATAATCTATTCCAATCTTCCTGCTTTTTCCATATTCATCCCTTTTATATAATTCTTTATCACAAATTCACCATTTTTCACCATATCTTGTTATTTCATCTCTTTTTTTCTCTTCCCCCCCCCAAAGTACATTTTACATATTTCCAATTTCGGCCATAATATTCTTTTTCCATATTTCTTTATCTTATCTTAATCTCTTCTTAATACATAATACATAAACAGTATCACTATCCGCCCTTTAATTCCTAGTTTCTTACAATAACATCAATTAATTATCTTATTTCTCCATTTGCAGAATATATTTCTCAATATCCACTTTTTAACTATACACAACATACATCGTCATATTCAATTCTTACATTGAAACCCTTTAACTTAATGGTCCATCCACATCTTGTTAGGAAATGGCTATTGCCTAACTGGTTGGGTTGGCAATATATATATAAACCATCAATGCATGTTTGCAATCAAAATGTAATGTATAGCTTTAAGACTGTAATGCTGTATTGCATCATATTGTATTCTGATTGGCTAGCTCTGTAGCCAATGTACTTAAGAGGAAGCTTGAATCATGGCTTATTGTTTCTTATGACGTTATTATTGCTACCTCTGCTCCTCTCTGCCTCTTCTCTCTGCATGATCACTGCTTGATCATTGCTACTTGTTGTTTTCTACTGTTTTACTGATTGTTTTACTGCTGTACTTGTTCTTGTTTGCAACTCCAAAAAGAACTGTTTTATTGCATATGACTACAACAACTGGTAAGAAGACTTTGTTCTTGGAATATCCCTGGATTGACAAATTAACTATCTTTATCTGTGTATGACCTGGATTGTTTATTGGACTTTGCTTTGCTTTTTCCTAAAAGTAAAAGAATATCATAACTCAACTCTGTATTGACAGTGCTTATTCACAATCACTCTCAGCTGTTTCTCATGTGCACACCCTTCCTACTCAAGGGTTACTCTGTGCATATTCCTTAACACATATTATCTTAATCTCTTCTTAATACATAATTTATAAACAGTATCACTATCTGCCCTTAATTCCTAATTTCTTACAATAACATCAATTAATTGTCTTATTTCTTCAATTTCAGCATATATTTTTCCAGAGGCTTTTTTCAAAGGGCTGCCGAAGTCTACAGGGACGCAAAGTACTTTGTATGTTGATGATACAGTATATATTTGAAGAAGAGACTGGACAGCCTCTTGTCTGGAATGGTATAGGGTCTCCTGCTTGAGCAGGGATTGGAGGTTGGATTACAAGATCTCAACGGTATCTTCTAACTGTTATCTGTTTTATAACAGTTGCTTATAGCTATCAGAGTAAAACAAAGTGAAAAAAACACCTCCCTGTTTAAAATTGTCTAGGTATCTTCAGGTGTCTAGAATTAGAGGGTCAACCATTTTCCATCTCTTTCTCCCATCCCAGTCATCTGAAAAACAGTTTAGTCAGCCCCTTACCTCTGACAGATATGCTGCAAAGTTTATTTCATTTATTCCAGAATGACCAAAATTCAACAGGTTCTCTTTCCCAGCGTTGCTCAGTAAAACTATATTGCTTAAATTTATATTGATATGCTTGATTTTAAGTGACACATCTTCTGCATACTGTGGGGAAAAAGAAGCAAAAGGAAACAATTCTCAAATTTTGATGCCTCTCATTACCAAGTGTCATACAAATCTTTCTTGGAAATGCCTCATACCTATCACATACAATAAATCAGACTACGTATCAGGTCTGCCCATCTTCAGCACACCTCTCTTCACTGGCATCCTGTCATAAAACACAGTGGGGAGGAAGGGAGGGAATGACAGGAACCAGAGGAGTCAATCTGGAAAGAAATGGCTGATCAAGGATGGACTGTGAGAGTGGAATGCAAAACTGCATCGAAGAAGTGCCAAACTTCAAAGCCATTCCCCAAATTTCTAAAATGAACATTATTGAACACTGATGGACTGGTGAAAGGGAGGGGGCTAGGAAAGTGGGAAAAACACAGGCTTTGTGCGGGAATATTCTGATCCAGTTTTGCTTATGCTGTAACCAATTGAACTTAGTAAAAGTAAACCTTTTACTTCAACAATGGAGTCGAGAGTCTTTCTTTCCTAAGTGCCCAGGTTGGGACAAGCTTGACATTACACTTCACTGACATCAAACCATTTGCATTTGAACAATTTACAAATCATCATTCATCCGAGCAAGGCAAAGGGGCAATATCATTCCTTTCTAAAGCAACCCATGCAAATGAGCCTGAAGCTCATGGCTATCCTTGATATTTAACAGGGCAGGGTACTGCTTTGGGGTGCACTTCAAAAAGATGCACACAAACATTGTGCAACTCTTTAAAAGCAGCTATATCTTTTCTCAAAATTGCAAAGCTGCCCTTTGTTTTTAAACAGGTAGCAGCTAGCAAACTTGACAGAACTCCAAAAGTCAACCAGAGGTGGTCCTGATGTGTATCCCCTTCCATTGAAGAAGGATACGATAGGCCATTTAGCCAAGGGGAGATTTTTTCACCAAATTGGTCTTAAGGGAGGCTTATTACCAAGTGTGGATTAAGAAGGGGGATGAATGGAAAACAGCATTCACCTGCCTCCTGGGCTGTTTGCAATTCTGGTTACTTCCAATTGAGCTACAGGGAGCCCCTGCAGTGTTCATGTATTTGATGAATTAGGTGCTACATGATTATTTATACACAGGGGTGTTGTGTACTTGGTGATATTTTAATCTACACTGAGACAATGGCAGAGCATGTGGAACTAGACAGGGAGGTACTGACTAGTTTCTAGTTACTAGTCAGGGCAGTACTTGAGAAACTTTGAGGGGGCCAATTGTATACCCTGTTCCTGTGAAACTCTCCAAATGTGAGTTTCATAGGACTAAACTGGACTATTGGGGGTTCCAGATTTCCCAGGAGGGAGTGGAAATGGACCCAGAGAAGATGTGTGCCATGCTAGAGTGGGAAACCCCTCATACATGGAGGCAGTTACAGAGCTTCCTTGGCCTCATTAACTTTTAGCAGGAGTTTATCCCAGCCTTTGCTGGGATCCCAGCCTTTGGCAGCGCTATTTGCCCAAATAGTGCTGCCAATCACCAATTTGTTTTTTTAAAGGTTTATTGGGTTTTTATTTTTAAACATATATCAACATCAATACATGAACAGTATGGCCTCTGGGTATGGTTCATATTAATACAAATAACAACAGTCAATCATTACATTAATCAAACTTATATAATCCTAATATTAATGTACTTGATAATTAGTTATTCAATATTTCAATGTTCCATTCTAATGTCAATGATCTTTTTGAACATACATAGTAATACCAACTTTCAACCTGTCAACTTTCCATCTAATTATTACTTATTTTCAGTTTATATAGAAATTATAACTACTAATATTCCCCCTAATTCTTATTTCAACCTGTATTCTGGCTTCTAGTCATGTCACTCTTACTAATCCTAATGTTAAAACACATATTTATGATAATGCATAGTCCTTCATATAAGGGTGTATATTCTTATTTCTACCTCTATTTCTAGTTTTTAATCAGGCCATCATTATATTAGATTAGATTAGATTAGATAATATATATATTATATTGTATTACATTATATTAGAAAAAAGAAGAAAGAAAAAAGTGGAAAAATAGCTCTATTCTATACATCATCCCTTGCCCGTTTTAATACTTTAATTCTTATTCATTTTTTGGCTTTCCTCCCATGCTCCACTCTTGGATCTTTGTCTCTGTCAACATCTGTATCATCATTATTCCATCTAAATATTTCTCCTATTCCTCTCCTCCTAGGCTGCCATATCTCCAGAGTATCCATCCATACTCCTATCTCCCTTTCAAAAACATCTTCCAGATTATCCAATTCTAATTCCATCTTTTATATCTCTCAAAAAGTTTTTCTCATCCACTTGTTTTATTTGGTTGTTTGTCTGTTCTATCTTTTCCTCCATTCTTTCTGCCGCTTCTCCTCTTTCCTGGACTCTTTGATCTTCATTCATTGCCAGTTTATTATATTTTCTATTTTATCACTTATGCCTTGGATTAAGTCTTTTATCTCTCTTTGGTTCTTTATCATGGTATCCCTGATGCTTTGAAACATCCATGCCATTTCTCTTGAAATTTCACTAATTTCCCCCTGAAAAGGCATCTTGTTTTAGTTTAATAAGTCCACTTTTAGTCAGGGCCACAAACAATATATTCAGTTCCAGTTTTGCTCATCAAAAAGTTCAATAACCATAGCTCTTTACATCTCAGGGTTATTAATCAATTCCATTTAAATAGTCTAGACAGTTTTCACACAACAAAAGTCACTTTACTTAAAAGCCTTCCTTATCACAATAGTAAAGTAATTAATTATAGGACAGTCAGTATCACCACAGTCCTTCAAAAAAAATGTTGCTTATTTCTTCTGTCAAAATTTTCCTAGATTTGTAGGGGTGTAATATATTCCATTCACTAGTAGATGACAGCATCAACAGAGGTTTCAGCATTGTTTCAAATGTGATAAATTAAAATCCAAATTTAATTCAGTTTATAGAGACAGAATTAAATAATTGAATCAATTCAGGTACATAGTTCCAGCATATTATAATGCCTTTCCATAACAACACCTACCCAGTTTAAAATCCAGTTTTCTTTGATTAAAAGATCTTTAGTTTTTCTCCCCTCTGTTCCTTTCATCTAGGATTTTTCTCTCTATCTTATTTGCCACTTTATAAAAGGTAATTCTAAGAGTCTCTTTTCTTCTCTGGATTTTCTTATTCTTCCCTTTAAGTTTAGGGACTAAATGCAAAAAAGGGGGGATCTTCTCACCCAGCTCCAATCACTGCTCACTAACTCCACTCCAGCACCAGGCTTAAGTGTTCCTCAGCTGCCCCAGCTTTGTGGCAGCCATGTTTAGACTGCCTCTTCTCCTCGTCGTGGCTGAGAGGGAAAGAAAACCCCCGGGTCAGGCAGGAGAGTTGCAACTCTCCGCGATCATGCAGGGCACCCCTCTTTGCTTCGCCTCCTCTAAAGGGAGGCTTTGGCTGCTCTCGGAGCCCACCAACAGGGAGGATTGGCCACAGGAGCGTGGAGACCCGCTCCTCATGTCCGATCTCACCGTGACGTCAACCGGTTCCAATCACCAATTTGTTAAAGGCCAAAGGAAATACTAAATCTAAGCCAAGCCAACTGCTGAAATGCACAATGGAATGCCAAACCATTTTCAAGGAATTAAAATTTCTTTTTGCAGCCAAGCCAGTGCTGAAGCACCCTGACCCAGTTAAGCCATTTCCAATTAAGGCAGATGCTAGTGATATGGCAATGGGGATAGTACTCCTTCAAAAGAATTTGGAGGGGGAGCTGCTGGCGTCCTGGTATAGCCAGCTGGCGCCATCGCTGGTTATTGGGGGCAAATCAATGGCCCCTACGGAAAGGGCCCGCAACTTGGGTGTCCTCCTGGACGCACGGCTGTCTTTAGAAGAGCATATGACGGCCGTGGCCAAGGGGGGCTTTTTATCAGGTTCGCCTGATACGCCAGTTGCGCCCCTTTCTGGATCGGGACTCCCTACGCACGGTCACTCAAGCACTCGTCACTTCTCGTCTGGACTATTGTAATGCTCTCTACATAGGGCTCCCCTTGGGGTGCACCCAGAGGCTCCAACTGGTGCAGAATGCGGCTGCGCGGGGGATTATGGGAGCGACGGTGCGCTCCCATGTGACTCCTCTCCTGTGTGAGCTGCATTGGCTTCCGGTGGACTTCCGGGTGCGCTTCAAGGTGTTGGTGATCACCTTTAAAGCGCTCCATGGCTTAGGGCCGGGGTATTTACGGGACCGCCTTCTGCCACCAATTGCCTCCCACCGGCCAGTTCATTCCCACAGAGGGCCTCTTCAGGGTGCCGTCGGCCAGACAATGCCAGCTGGCGACCCCCAGGGGGAGAGCCTTCTCTGTGGTGGCACCTATCCTCTGGAACAATCTACCCCCAGAGATACGAGTGATCCCAGACCTCCGGACTTTTCGTCGGGCCCTTAAAACCTATTTTTTTCAGTTAGCCGGGCTGTCCTGATTTTATGGTTGGTTTTTAAAATTTGATATTGATTTTAATTGAAATGTTTTAAATTATGGGCCAAACTTTATTTAATTATTTTAAATCTATTTTAACTTTTGTGTACAAATGTTTTATTTTGGCTGTTCACAGCCCTGAGTCCGAAAGGAGAAGGGTGGTATAGAAATCTGAAAAATAAATAAATAAATAAATAAACCTTGTGCCTACTCTTCGTGCAAATTCTCCAAAGCAGAAAGACATTGGGCTGTCTGGGAGAAAGAAACATAGGCAGTCCATTGGGCCCTCCTCACCTGGAGGCAATTCCTAGAGGGCAACAGAGTCCTTTTTGAGATCTGGGCTGACACAAGAACTTGGAAGCACTTAAAGCTCCTAGAAAACTATAACCAAAACAAGCCAGGTGGGCTCAATATTTCAGTTCAACTTCACCCTCAACTACCTGTCCAGGGGGAAAAAATCCTGATGGATGCCTTGTCCCGAATGCCCCAGTACAACAGTGCCAAAGAGGAAGTTTTCAGTTCCATCATCCCTTCTAAACAAATAATTGCATCAGCCCTCATAAGGCAACAAAAAATCCCAAAAGAACAGGTAGCTGGGGATATAGCCCAAACATTGAAAGGGACTCTTGCAAAGGAAAATGGTTCCAACTACATAAGGAAGAACTTTCACTAAGGGATGACATGGAGTAGATAGGGAGTAGATTGTATGTACCCATGAGCCAGTGAACCTTGGTGCTGCAACACAGCGATGACACTAAGACCAGAGTCTTGGTGGCGCAGCAGACTAAAGTGCTGTTAAGTAGGACCAGCTGCCTGCAATTACTGCAAGTTCAAATCTCACCAGGCTCAAGGTTGACACAGCCTTCCATCCTTTCAAGGTAGGTTAAATGAGGACCCGGACTGTGGGGGCAATAAGCTGACTTTGTATAAACAAAGAACACCGCATGGGGTGGGGGTGGGGCGGAGAAAGCTCTACTAAGCCGGTATATACAAAAGTATGAAGGCTATTGCTTAGCACATTGTAAACTGCCCTGAGTCTCCGGAGAAGGGCGGCATATAAATCGAACCAATAATAATAAACAATTAAGACCATGGGGCATTTTGGATTCATTAAAACTCTCCACCTTGTGAAACGCCAGTGCTGGTGGCCATGCATGGAAAGAGACATTGAGAGTTATGTGGCCAGTTGCCCAGTCTGTGCCTCAGCCAAAAGACACCCTGATAAGACCTCAGAGTTGCTGCAACCTGTCACCAATCTTACAGTTCCATGGAGAGAAATATCAATGGACTTTATTGTGGAATTACAGAAAACTCAGGAAACACAGTGATTTGGGTTATCACGGATCTTTTCTCCAAACAGGCCCACTTTGTGGCTTGCTTCAAGATCCCATCCACACAGACTCTAGAGAGGTTATTCATGCAACATGTATATCAGGGGTTCTTTTTGAAATTTTTTAAAATTTTATTTCTTATACAAATAATGTAAATGTACATTCTCTTACACATAATTAATCATACATATACATATTTTCTTAAAGAAAGCATACAAATAAGACATTTTAATTGCATTCGGGGCTGTTCTTCTACCCTTTCTTTTCCCTCATTTCACAACAAACCTTCTTCTCCTTCTTCTTCCTTTCCCTTCCCTCCCTCCTCTTCTACTTTCTTCCTCCTCCTCTCCTTCTTCTTTCCTACTTCCCCTTCCTTTTCCCCGCTCCTCCCCTCTTTTCCCCCTTTCTCTCCTTCTCTCCTACTCCTCTCCCCTGCCCTTTCTTTCCCTCCTTCCCCCTTTCTTCCATTCCTCTCTCCTTTCTCTTTTCTTTGTTGTGAAATATATTCCCTCTTTGGTATCTGAGCAACTCCAATATTCTAATAATATATACTTTCTTTTCAATTTCTTTTCATTTTTACCCAATCTGTCACTTTTATAATTGTACATTTATACTTATACTCTTCTTTCTTTTCCCCCCTCCCCCTTTTCCATTTACTCTGGTGTCCTCTGGGTTTCTATTTCTTTTTGTTCTCTCCATCATTTCTATTATCTACCTCATTTATTTATCATTTTTATTCATATTTCTTTTCTAGCCATTCATAAAATCTTCCCCATTCCTGAAATACACCAATTCCTCTCTATCTTTTATTCTTAAAATCTATTCATTTCCGCAGTCTAAAATCTTTTTTATTACTTCACCTTCTGACGGGATTTTTTCTGTCTTCCAATTTTGCAAAAATACAATTCTTGCTGCTGTTATTATATGTATAATTAGATACACATCTTCTTTACTATATCTCTCTGACAGAATACACAATAAAAAAACCTCTGGTTTTAATTCTATAGCTTTGTGTAACATTTCCTCCAACCATGTCTATATTCTAGACCAATAATTTTTTGCTTCTATACATGACCACCACATATGATAATAAGATCCCGGCAAATGCGAACATTTCCAACACTTGGCTGATTTATCTTTAAAAATTTTTGCTAATCTTTCCAGTGGCATATGCCATCTGTAAAACATTTTATATAGATTTTCTTTATATGCAGTTGCCATTGTCAATTTATAATTCCTTTCCCATAGTTGTTCCATTTCTCTAATTCTATTGCACAACCAAAGTTTTTCACCCATGTTATCATTGTCTCTTTAACTTCTTCATCTTCTAATCTAATTTGCAACAAATAATTGTACAGTCTTTTAATCATTTTTCATCCTTTCCAGTCATTATCTGGTCCAACTCTGATTTCCCCAAATTAAAACCATGTTGTTTCAAATCTTTATCATATCTTGATTGTATCTGCAACCGTATATACCAATCAGTCTCAATTCCTTGTTTTTCTAAATCTTGCTTCTGTTTTAGTTCTTCCTTCTCTGTTAAAATGTCTTTATATCTTACAATCTTATCCATGTTAACCATATTTGGATATGTCAATGCTTCTATTGTTGAAAGCCACATTGGTATTTCCATATAATGTTTTTCTTTCTCTCTCTCTCCCATATTGCTAACAAACCATTCCTTACGCAGTCTCTGAAAGTATTCATGTATTCGATTTTTTCCATACCATAAGAAAGCATGCCAACCTAGTTGTAAATCATGTCCTTCCAAAGTCAATCGTCTTGTATTTCTCAATATAATCCATTCTTTAATCCAAGTTAGCATCGCCACTTGGTGATACAATTCCCAATTTGGTAGACCAAATCCTCCTCTAGTTCTAGAATCTTGTAGCAATTTAAGATTGATTCTTGCTTTTTTCCCTTGCCATATATATTTCCACATCATTTTATTCAAACTCTCAAAGTAGTTCTTCTCCAGCTTTATTGGAATTGTTTGAAAGAGAAACAACAGTCTTGGCAATACATTCATTTTAATTAATGCTATTCTTCCCATTAAGGATAATTGTAATTTTTTCCATTTTTCCAAGTCTGTTTCAATTTGATTTCTCAGTTTATAATAATTATCTTCCTTCACTGTAATACATCTGGAAGTTACTTGGATGCCCAAATATTTCACTTTCTTCACTATTTGGATATCTAGTTTCTCCGTTAGTTGGTTCTTTTGTTTTCCCCTCATATTTTTAACTATAATTTTTGTTTTATCTTTATTTATTTTCAATCCAGCTACTTCTCCATATTCCTCTATTTGCTCAATTAGCTTTGGGCCTGTTTCTATTGGTTCTTCCATAATGAATACTAGATCATCTGCAAATGCTTGTAGCTTATATTCTTCTTTTTTAATTCTCATCCCTTTTATTTCTTTGTCTTGTCTTATTTTTCTGTTTAAAATTTCTAGGATCGAAATGAATAATAATGGAGATAGCGGACATCCTTGTCCAGTTCCTTTTCTTATATCTATTTTCTCTGTCGTTTCACCATTTATTATTACTTTTGCCGATTGGTCTTTATATATAGTTTTAATCATGTTAATAACTCTATCCCCAAAGTCCATCTTTTGTAGTTGTATAATCTGAATTGCCAATTCACATTATCAAATGCTTTCTGCGCATCTCAAAATAACAGTGCCATTTCTTTCTCTGGATATGCCTCATAATATTCCAATGTATCCAATATAATTCTTATATTGTCTCTAATTTGTGTTTTAGGCAGAAAACCATTTTGATCTAGATTCATTTAACAACCTCGTCAATTTTTCTGCCATAATTGATGCAAATATTTTAGAGTCTGCATTTAATCGTGAAATTGATTAATAATTCTTTATTTGTTGTAAATCTGTTTCTTCTTTTGGTATAAGCGTTATACATGCCTCCATCCATGAGTTCAGAACCTTGGCTTCTGTTAGTAAATCATTAAATACTTGTAGCAGTGTATTACTTAGTACATCCTGTAACTTTTTATATAATTCTGCTGGTAACCCATCTGGTCGCAGGGTTTTTCCATTCTTCTGCTTTTTAATTCCCTCCATCAGTTCCATTGTTGATATTCTTTCTTCTAATGCTTTTTTAAATTGTTCTAGCATTTTGGGAGTCTTTACTTTTTCCAAATATTGTTATATTTTTCCTTCTGGTGTCTGTTCTTATTGATATAGTTTCTTATAATATTCCTCAATTATTTTTTTCTTTTCCTCATTTCAAAAGTGTATCTTTCCCTCTTGATCTAATAATTGGCTTATCAATTTCCCTTCTTTTTTCTTCTTCACATATGCTAGCTCCCTGGTTTATTTGCATTTTCAAAGAGGTTTTGCTTTGATGATTTTATTTTCCTTGCCAGGTCTTCATTTTCTATTAAATTCAATTTATGTTTTTTCAAGTCCATTAGATTTTTGATCTTTTTGTCTTGTGGATTTTTTACAATTCTTTCTCCAACTTCTTATATTCCTCCTCCAATTTCTTTTGAGTTTGTCCATTCTGTTTATTCTGGACAAAGGGATGTGGCCAGCATTGCAGCGGTACGGTGTGGATTCCAGGGCTCCAGGAGAACACCAATATCCCAGCCGATTTTCGGGATCCCCAGGGATCATAGCTGTCCTGTAGGGACAGCGAAGAACGGAGGCACAGGCTGGCACAGACAGGGAAAGCGCAAGTTCCCTGAAGTGCAGCAATCAGCCTCCGACCCAGCGGCAAGGGAATATATATCAATTTCATGGAACACCTGAGCACATAATCTTGGATTATGGCATTTAAGCTTTTGTCAGCCTCCGCTTTTGCTGCTTTGGCTGCCATAGGAACTGGGAGGGGGGAGAACTAGGGAGCTTGGGGGGGGGAAGCATGCTGGAGGAGGGGCGTGGCTTCGGAAGAAACGAAACTGAATCCTTGGAGTGGCTATCGGGTAACCGTCATGGCATTCCTGATTGATGACGCTGCCAGACGTGCTTCCACCTGACCCTGGAAGACCTTTGGATTGGATGATTTACGATGGACAGTGGGAGGGATACTTTCTATATGCACTTTTCGCGCCTATTGCTTTAATTTCAGCTTAGCCGTGGTTGCGTTCATTTCATTTCTAGTAAAAGTACCTGTCTCTATAAATCATGGAGTCTGGGTCATTGTTTCCTGGATTTTGAAGGAAGCACACCTGACAATAAGATGAAATTCATCTCCAGCCATCCCGAATAACCACCGAGGGGGCTGACAACAAATTATGTCGGACCAGGAGAGTGAAGAAGATCAGATGGGAGCATCTGGTTCTACGATAACTACACTTCAAGCAGAGAAAGAGGATGCAGAATGGATGGAAAAACTCCGACTGAGAAAGGAGCCTGAGGAAGCTAGGTTGTCGAGAGGAGTAGGAAGATTGCCGGACCTGGGGAGGACCCCGCAGGGAGTAACCAGCTCCAGACCCCGCAAGAGAGAGGCAGTGTGGCTGCAAGAGCAAAAGGAAAGCCTCATGATGGCGCAGGCATTACAACTCCTCCGTGATGTTGAAGAAAGCCGGAAAAGCCGTGAGTCTTATGGGTTCCCTGTGGAGAAGGGAGGAGACTGCCCCAGGGGGGATCCAGAAGAGACAGCCTGTGGGGGAGAAGAAGAGGAAGCTGGGGAAGGAATATCCCAGGCTTCGGGAGCTCAAGTGGGGGATGCAGCAGCCCAGGGACTCCCAGCCTTGGAGGCCCCACCCCACAGACGTAAAAAACCAAAAATTCCCCCCCCAACCGGAAAATATGATGGGAATCCGAAGACACTGGGGCTTTTCTTGATCCAAGTGTGGAACCACATGCAGGACTGGGGGGAGGACTACTTATCAGATGCGGCTCAAGTGAAATGCGTGACGAACGTCCTAGAGGGAGTAGCTGCTGAATGGATGGTGGTCCTCCACAATAATAACTCCCCCTTGCTGAGGAACTACCACCAGTTCATGGGGGCTCTTAGGAGGCAGTTTGAAGACCACCTAGCTGAACGGAAGGCGAGACTCAGAATGAAGGGCATCCAGCAGGGCCAAAGATCAGTGGCAGAATACACACAAAAGTTTCGCGAGCTGGCACCTTACATGACAGGGTGGTCAGAAGCGGCCCTACTGGAGAGTTTCAAAGATGGGCTGAATGAAGAAATATACAAGGACTGTAGAGGGCGGGGGGTCCCCGAAGACTTGCAGAGTTGGTACATAATAGCTGAGGATGTGGAGATCAAGCTGGCCCGAAGCCGACTCCGAGCAGGCCGTGCAGGAGACCCATCATCCTCCTTCTACCGCAAAGGAGCGCCAAAAGTGGCCGGGGGTGGGGAGAGCGGAATTCAAACCCAAATCGAAGCCTTTCACCTGCTACAAATGTGGAAGTGAAGGCCATTGGGCTGCAGAATGTTTCTCCAAGCCAGTACCAAAATCTACCAGCTCAGGCCCCAAGAAGGCCGACAAAGCGCCAGCAAAAGGCCGCAACACCGCCCTGAAAGAAGTCGTTGAGTTTGCTCCCCGAAACCAGGGTGAGTTGGGAACTCCGACCACCACAGATGACAGCGGGACGGACTCCGACTCTGACTCCGATGATCTGGTGAGTCAAACAGAGGACCCCATGCTTGTCCCCATAGAAATAAGGGTGCCATCCACAGGGAAACATGCGCAGATGTTAGCCCTATTAGACTCTGGGTGCATCAGGTGCATAGTCAACCCGAAAGTAGTGGAGAAATTGGGCCTGAGGCTAAAAACGTTAAAAAGGCCCATTGCGTTCTGTCAGTTGGACAGATCGATTGCAGGAGGGGGCCTGGCCAGCTTTGTGACCGAACCTATTGAAATGCAATTGGGAGATCACGTAGAAAGCCTCAGATTTATTGTGGCCCCTGGCATGGAACAACCCCTAATACTTGGACTGCCCTGGCTCCGTAGATGGAACCCACGGGTTAACTGGAGAACTGGGGTCCTGCGTATTCATACCGGAAAACCGAGGCTAGAAAGGGAAAAAGCCCCCCTTGAGGAAGGTATAGAACCCGAAAGAGCGGAAGTGGCAGTAGGCCACATTGAAGGAGAGGAGAAGATTCCAAAAGAGTATTGGGATCTCCGTGAAGTTTTTATTGAAAGGGCCTCGGATGTGCTGCCTCCCCACAGAGCTACGGACTGCACCATTGAAATACTCCCTGGGGTGAAGCTCCCTAAGCCAAAAATCTACCCCATGACCCCTCGTGAACTAGGGGAATTGTGAAACTTTATTGATAAAAATCTAGAACGGGGGTTTACCCAACCAGCCAGACCAAAGGTGGCGGCACCGGTATTGTTCCGAGAAAAGAAGGATGGCTCCTTTCGTTTGGTAGTTGATTATAGAAATCTGAATGCGATTTGCGTGGAAAACATTTACCCCCTACCACTCATGAAGGACATGCTATCTCACCTAGGAAAGGGGAAAATCTTCACCAAACTTGACTTACGGGAGGCATACTACCGAGTGAGAATTAAAGAGGGGGATGAATGGAAGACAGCATTTAGTTGCCCACTTGGATGTTTCCAGTTTAGAGTGCTCCCGTTTGGACTACAGGGAGCCCCTGCTGTGTTCATGCAATTGATTAACGAAGTACTGCATAAGCACCTGTTTAAGGGGGTCCTGGTCTACTTGGACAACATTCTTATCTACTCAGAAAACATGGACGACCATGTGAAGTTGGTGCGAACGGTCCTGAAAAAACTCAGGGCTGCTGAACTATATGCCAAACTTTCTAAGTGCAAGTTCCACCAAAGCAAAATTGACTACCTTGGATATCGCATATCGCATGAGGGGATAGAGATGGACCCTGGAAAGGTTCGGGCCGTATTTGAATGGGCTGCCCCATGGACCCGCAAACAACTACAAAGTTTCCTGGGATTTGCGAATTTCTATAGACAGTTTATCCCCTCATTTGCAAAAATTGCACTGCCAATAACAAATCTGAAAACTAAAGGTGAGGCAAAACCAAGGCCCTCACGACCTCTTGAATGGACTATGGACTGTCAAGCAGCCTTTGAAAAGTTGAAACAATTGTTTGCTGCTGAACCAGTCCTCAAACATCCGGACATGCAAGAACCTTTTGAAGTACAGGCTGACGCGAGCAACGTGGCCGTGGGAGCAGTACTTCTGCAGAAGAACGGAAAAGGGGAATTACAACCCTGTGCTTACCTGTCCTGTAAATTATCAGAAACTGAGAGGAGATGGGCCATATGGGAAAAGGAAGCTTTTGCAGTGCGATGGGCGTTGTTAACGTGGAGACAGTTTCTAGAAGGAGCAAAGCACCCTTTTGAAGTTTGGACTGACCATAAAAACCTGGAGGCGTTGAAAACACCGCGTAAGCTATCGCCAAAACAAGCTCGTTGGGCTCAGTACTTCAACCGTTTTAATTTCACTCTATGATACCTTCCTGGTGGAAAGAACTTCATGGCAGATGCACTTTCCACATTGCCTCAATACAACAGCACCAAGGAGAAAGTGGTTTGTCTTATCCCTTCGACACAACTAGCAGCACCAATGACTACCAGAGCACAGGCGAAGGCCGATCCAGACCTCTCGGGCGAGTTACTTCAGAAACTGAAAGAAGCCTTGAGAACTGACAAATGGTTTAAAACCCACTCAAATGAATGCACTCCGTGATGGTGTAGCTTGGATTGGGGCGAGACAATTTTGGTGGCCTGCACTCAAAAAGGACATAGAGGCATATGTAGCTAGTTGTCCGGTGTGTGCCTCGGCTAAGAGATCTCCGGGGAAACTGCCCGGTTTGCTTCAGAGTGTGGCAAGGTCGAATGCCCCTTGGAAAGAAATATCCATGGATTTTATTGTGGACCTACCAGAAAGTGAAGGCTGCACCGTCATTTGGGCGGTAACGGACCTGTTTTCCAAACAAGTGCATTTCATCCCCTGTTCTAAAATCCCTTCAGCTAAGACCCTTGCAAAATTGCTTATTCGTCATGTTTACCAATTACATGGGGCTCCAAAACATATAATTTCGGACAGGGATGTACAATTTACTTCCCACTTTTGGAAGGAGTTTTTAAAGTTGATAGGCTCTGCCCAGGGGTTAAGCTCCGCCCACCACCCCCAAACTAATGGGGCTTGTGAGAGAACCAATGCCGTGTTAGAACAGTACTTGAGATGTTATGTAAATTACCAGCAAGATAATTGGGTGGACCTATTACCATTTGCAGAGGTGGCGTACAATAACTCCATACATAGCAGCACCAGATTCACTCCGTTTAAGGTAGCATCTGGTCAGGAGTTTGTGCCGATCCCCGAGCTACCACAGGATGACCCACAGAACCCCTCTTTGATTGAGTGGATAGAACAGCTACGGGGTACTTGGGCAGTAACTCGAAAAGCTTTAGATGACGCACATCGAGCACATAAAACCCAGGCTGACAAAAAAAGATCCCCGGCACAAGTGTACCAAGTGGGTGACAGGGTTTATCTTTCCACCAAATATTTACAGACTTCCCAGAAATCAAAAAAGCTTGGACCCAAGTATGTCCAATCACTAGACTTATAAACCCAAGAACAGTTGAATTGGAATTGCCAAAAATTCTGAGACGAATACACCCTGTATTTCATGTCAGCTTGTTGAAACCAGAACACTCGTTCCCTTTGCGCCGGGACCAAAGTTCTCCCCCAGTCCCTATACTGATAGAGGGGGAACAACATTTTGAAGTTAAGGAAATTCTAGACTCTAGGAAACACCATGGTAAAGTGCAATATCTGGTGGCCTGGAAATATTTTCCTTTATCGAAAGCTGAATGGGTGAATAAACGGGATGTCTGGGCCCCCAGGAAAGTACAATTGTTTCATACCAAATACCCTGATAAACCATAATTTCTGTGTTGCATTTTTCTCTTCCCTGTTTAGGACTAACATCTCTTCTGCAGAGGGGCCGAATGTCAGTCTCCACTTTTGCTGTTTTGGCTGCCACAGGAACCGGGAGGGGGGAGAACTAGGGAGCTTGGGAGGGAAGCATGCTGGAGGAGGGGCATGGCTTCGGAAGAAACGAAACTGAATCCTTGGAGTGGCTATCAATCAGGAATGTGGCATTCCTGATTGATGACACTGCCAGACATGCTTCCACCTGACCCTGGAAGACCTTTGGATTGGATGATTTACGATGGACATTGGGAGGGGATGCTTTCTATATGCACTTTTCGCGCCTATTGCTTTAATTTCAGCTTAACAGTGGTTGCGTTCATTTCATTTCTAGTAAAAGTACCTGTCTCTATAAATCATGGAGTCTGGGTCATTCTTTCCTGGATTTTGAAGGAAGCACACCTGATAGCTTTTGACAAGATTTCCTTAAATTATTAGGCACTTCCCAGCGCTTAAACTCTATCCCCTACCCTCAGATGAATGGAGGCTGTGAACGTAATAATGATGACAGCCATGGAGGCTATCTTTTACTTTGGATCTTCAGGGCTGCCACACTTGGTGGATGGGCATGCTGTGGGAAACAGGAGCGGGTGGTGGATGGAGGCAGGGAGAGATGTATAGCTATAACATTCTTTTCCCTGGGAGTCAAGGAGGTTCAGCCTGCACCTGGAGAGGTGTGACTGGGAAACAACTCCAGTTGGGACAGGGATGATTGGACAATGTGATGGATATATGAGTGCAAGGGAAGGAACTTTGATTTTCATTTGGGTGGGGAAAACCCGGAGGCCTTTCAGTTTCGGGTTTTCCCACATGTGCCAATATGACATTTTTAATAAAATGGAACTTTGAGGAGAATGCCTGCCTTGGCGTTTTACTTCTGCTGGGGATGTTACTTGACATGTTGGAGCAATACCTCCATTGTTACCTGAACTACCAGCAAGACAACTGGGCTGAACTCTTACCCTTCATTGAGGTTGCCTACAATAATTCAGTTACATATAGTATTAGTATCTAAGTGGCCACTGGCCTGGACTTTGTCTTTATGCCAGAACTCCCTCAACACACCCCTCAACTGGTATTCTTAACTGATTGGATTCGAACTCTGTAGAACACCTGACCTGTGGATAAGGTGCTGGATGAGTGTAGGACATGCACAAGAGGCAAGTCGAGAAGAGGAGAGCTCCACAGAAGGAATTTAAAGTAGGGGATAAAGGTTAACTTTCTACAAAATTTATGCAGTCACAACAACCTTGCAAAAAACTTGGTTCAAAATATGTGGGGACATTTCCGATTACTAGGGTCATTAACCCAGTGACAATTGGATTGAAATTGATTAAGAATCTTAAACGCATCCACCTAGTTTTCCATTGTAGCCTTTTGAAATCTGTCACTGATTTACCCTTGCATCCTGTTAGGAAGTCCCCACCCCTCCCATCCTGATAGAAGGAGAACAACATTTCGAGGTCAAGGAAATCCTTGATTATTGCCGCTATTAAGGAAAGTTGCAACACTTAATTTTATGGAAGGACTTTCCCCCTTCTGACACTGAGTGGGTTAAGGCATCCCAGGTGCACTCCCCCTGCCTCACCTGCCAATTGCATGCTAAGTACTCTAACAAACCTTACCCATCTGCATATGATTTGCTACTAACTGTTATTGTATTTTGTTTTGTAGGACTAGACTTATTTCTGGAGGAGTAACATGTCATGGCTGCATCTCTCTTATCCAAGCTTCATGAGCTGATAGCCTGATATTAGCAATGGGGGGGGGGGAGATTGGAATGTGGAAGAAGAGGGGGATGGAAGCCCAGCTGAGCCTTGTGAGAAGTTTCACCCTGCCAAGGTCAACTATCAACATACAGTGCTGGGAACCGAGAACCTGCTTCCTAAATAACACACAAGCACCTAATTGGACATTTACAGATAACCGGGGGAATGTCTGGGGAGGGGGGGTGGGCAGAAGAAAATTTACTTTGTATTGTTTGCGTGGAAAAATCTCTGATTCAGTTTACACTTCTTCTGCAACCACTTAAGCTTCAGTAAAGTATACTCTTGACAGAAACAAATAGCCAGGAGTCTTTCTTTGCTAGTTGACTGAGTGGGATGCAGGGGTGAAATGCTACCGGTTTGTCCCAGTTCGCCCGAACTGGTAGTAAAAAAAGCTACTGGTTCGCCAAACTGGTAGTAAAAAATGTAAAATAAAAAGTTCTGACGATCACCTGAGCAATGCGTGATCGATGGAACTTTTTTTTTTTTTTTTTTACTTTTTAAGCATTTTTTTACTACCGGTTCTTCAGAACTGGTAGTTAAAAATGCTTTAAAAAGTAAAAAAAAAAAAAGTTCTGAAGACTGCAGGTCGCTCAGCTGATCATTGGAATTTTTTTTTAACTTTTTAGGCATTTTTTACTACCAGTTCTGGAGAACTGGTACTAAAAAATGCCTAAAAAGTAAAAAAAGGGCTCCGACGATCACTGCTTGCCGTGCCTTTTTTTAACCTTTTAAAAGCATTCAGGAACTAGGTTGTAAAAAAATTATTTTAAAAGTAAAAAAAAGGCTCTGATGATCGCGTGCGACAGCTGATCACCCCCCATGCGCTGTTCTACTTACCCCATGCCTTCTTTTGCTGTGCACTGCACGCGTGCACCTCACATTTGGTGCATGATGCACACTGCACTTGTGCATGTTTGGCATGCAGCGCACATGCGCAGCAAGCAAACCAGTAGTAAACCAGTTCAGATTTTACCACTGGTGGGATGGTTGACACCTGATTAGAATTAAAACAATCAGGAAATTCCAAGGAACAATCAGGAAATCAAAACAATATTTTAAACAGTGTTTCTCAACTTTGTCAACTGGAAGATGAGTAGACTTCAACTTCCAGAATCCTCTATCCAGGTATCTTCCAATTGGCAAAGTTGAGAAACATTATTCTAGGTCAGGAGTCTCCAACTTTTCCAGCTTTGCAGACCAGTGGGTGAGGGAGAGGGGCTGTTTCCCATGTAATCAGCAGGCACAAAATCCCTGCACGAGCATGAGTGACCACTGCTTGTGCAAATGGAGCTTCCCGCATGAGCGCAAATGGAGTTTCCAGTGTGTGAGTGCCCACCACTCACGCAAAATTGACCTGTGCACACTCCAATACCATGCCACAGCCCGGGGGTTGGGTATCCTTGTTCTAGCTAAAAGAAATGGCAAGCTTCTTTCTGGTCACTCCTTCCAAAACATTTCCAACATATCTGTGAAGCTACCAGAAATCGAATTCAATTCAAAGAAATTTTCATCTTTACTAAACCACACTTGGAATATTGAATCCAATTCTGGTCACCATGATGTAAAAAAAATGTTGGGATTAGAAAGAATTCAGAGACGAGCAATAAAGATGATTAGGGGCTGGAGGCTAAAATATATGATGAATGGTTGGGGGAGCTGGATGTATCTAGTCAAATGAAGAGAAGGACTAGGGGTGATATGATAGTAGTCTTCCAATATTTGAGGAGCTGTCACAGAGAAGAGGGAATTGACATATTCTCCAAAGCACTTGAAGGCAGGACAAGGATAATATTAAAGAAAGATCCAACCTAGAACTAAGGAGAAATTTCCTGTCAGCGAGAACTATTAATCAGTGGAAAGACTTGCCTTTAGAAGTTGTGGGTGCCCCATCACTGGAGGTTTTCAAAAAGAGATTGCACAACCTCTTGTCCAGAATGGTATAGAGTCTCTTGCCCAAGCAGAGGGATGGACTAAGACCTCCAAGGTTTCTTCCAACTTGTCATTTTATGTTCTATGTTCTAAATCTGCAAGGCTAAACAACTGGATCAGAATACCCCAAAGAATCCCTTTTTCATGTCAACCCATCTAATGGCTGCAATAAATCCCTCTAGATTGGGCCACATCCTTGGGACCCAAACAGTCTTTTCTGTTCTGGTGCCTCTTCTGTGAAAACTTGCCCTCTTTTCTACTCCTAAGCATTTGGTATTGTTGTGGCTCCGATCACCGAGCCTGTGTTATCAGCAGGAGAGGACTCCGAGAATGAAGGAGAGGAGTTGGCAAGGCCTCCCTCTCCAGGACCCTCCTCTCTGGCAATGCCTCCGGTGTCCTCCGAAGGGCAAGAGATAGGGCTGGGGCCAAGCACTTCCACGCAGCCGCAGGTGGACAGTAATGATGATGATGATGAGTCTTGGCTGGACCCTCGACAGCGTCGCAGAGATAAGTGCACGCAGCAGAGGAAGAGGCGTGCCAGTGATTAGGCTGAGTCACTGGACCACACCCCACAGGGTATAAAAGAGGGTGTGGTGGCCGGTTCAGCTCTGTGACAAGCAAAAAACGGATATCGGACGACCTTCTTTGTATTTATTGGACTTTGTTGATTATTGTGTATTGGCTTTGTTCCCGGATGAAGGGAGAAACTCACCCCTCATGAGTAAAGAATACCTGGCAGCGGACTTCCGGTTTGTTTCGCCGCCAGCGAAGACAGTCTCTTCTTAAGGACCGCCAGCCCCGCTGTCTGTAGAGCCGCTTCGACATCGAGAAGCGACTTGAAAACTCCAAAATCCGAAGGATTGTAGGAGGAGAGAAGGCAAGGCACTGGTCGAGCCCCTGTGAGCCCCCAGAGGTTCGCTGCTGGGGAGGAAACAGGCGCGGCTCCCTTCCAACTTGCCAGACTCCGGACGGCGTGGGACGATTCTGCTCTCCGCAGAACAAGCTGGCTGCTGCAAACATCCTCTCTGAATGAAACCAACCTTAATAAACAGCGGAAGTATCAACTTGAACCCCCAAACTTGAAAATCGCAAGTATTGATGTTTTTGGTGACTTTTTAAATTAAGAGAATATGCGATCGAGTGAAATTGATTTGAAAAAAAATGGCGCCCAGCAATTGAGTTAACGAGCTAGTGAAAGTGATTCTGTGAAGTTACTTTGATCTGTTACAAAGTAACTCTGCCTGTAATACAGAGGAATAGGAGAAGAGGAAAAACTTTTTCATTAAAATCTGAGTTTGCTTCAGCCTAGCTTCTACTTGATTAAACCTGGGGGACTTTTTTAGAAGCCTTTGTGGAGGTGGAAAAGGAAAAAGGATTTCCCTTTTCAGAAAAACTAAATCACATGGCAGGATGGCTTCAAAGAAGCAGGAAGGAAAGGCAGCAGGGGGGGGATCCCCCCCACACAAACATGAATCACAGTCTCCTTCTGCACAACAGACTCAGAAAAAAGACTTTGATCTTGAAAATTTAAAAGAATTTATTTCTAAAGTTTTGGATGATAAATTTCAAAAATCCCAACAGGAAATAGATGATAAACTTCAAAAATCTCAACAGGAAATTATGCAGGAAATTAATGAAATTAAAGATATGGTGAAACAGGATTATGGCAAGGTGACTAAAAAAATATCAGATGTGGCGTCTGGCCTTGCAGAATTTATTATTAAAGTTGATTCTAAAGTGGATGAACTTAAATCAGAAGTCAATGTTAAGATGAAAGATAATGATTATAAAATTTCTGATGCTGATGAGAAAATGCAAAGAGTTGAAAACGAAGTTGTTATGATGCAATTCAGGTCAATGGAATTTGCCATAAGGCTTCGAGGAATTAAAGAGGGTGACAGGCAGGACCTGAGACAGATCTGTGCTGAGGCTTTGGCAGTGCTTTTAAAAATTAATCCTGATGTGGTGTTTTACAAAATAGATAAAATCTACAGAGTGAATTCTTGGGTGGCCAGACAAAGACAATTGCCTAGAGGTGTGGTCATATATTTTACGGATAGAACAATAAGAAATGATATCCTGCAAAAATCCTTTCTTACTTCTGTGCAAGTGGGGGCCGCACAAATAGGAGTTTACAAAGAACTACCACCTAAAATGTTGAAAGCAAGAAAAGATTTTGGCTTTCTTGTAAAAGAATTGCAAAAACAAGAGATACCATTTCGGTGGGACGCCCCAACTGGCATAATTTTGAAATACAAGGGAGAAAGACATCGTTTGAATACCGTGGAGAAGGCGGAGTATTTCTATACTACTATCTTTAAAGAAAGAACACCATCTCCACGTTCATCTACAGTCCTGGAGATTAAGGAGAGTGATAAGAAGCAACTTCAACAAGAACCGCAAGAACAGTCTAAGCAGGTGGAGTTAGAGAAAACGCAGGGTGCTGAAGGGGGTTTCTTGGATGAGCCCTTGTTGGAATCTTCTCCAATCCTGGATTTGGTTCGGATGGCCGAAGTTAAGGATCAGCGCATAACTCGTGCAAAATCCAAGCAACTTAAAGAAAAGCAACAACAGGAAAGACAAGAAAAGGGACCTAAGAGTGCTACACAAGAGACTGGAGCCATGGGGGGGGGGCGAGACCGAAGATTCCGGAAGATATTCGGTTATTCTGCTCGATGCTTCAGGAAGATAAAGATGACAATTAAGTGTTTATCTTGGAACGTGAATGGGTTGAATTCAGCACAGAAAAGGAAGAAATTATTTGCATACTTGAGACAATTTAATAATGATATAATTTGTTTACAGGAAACGCATATCACAACTCAAGATCAAAAATACTTGATAAATTCTAAATTAGGAACACATTTTATATCTTCAACTTTGCAAAAAAAGAATGGTGTGGTTATTTATGTAAACAAAAGATTAACAGCTAAAATTATAGAAGTAGATGAAGATGGTAGGTTTGTAGCCATCGAATTGCTTACAGTAAATGGCCAAATTCTTCTGATTGGAATTTATGCTCCTAATCAACAACAGGACCATTTCTATAAAATGTTACACACTAAAATATTGCAATGGGACTATAGATCTATTCTAATTATGGGAGACTGGAATGGAGTAATTGACTCTAAATTAGATAAAAAGAGTGGCAAAATCTAGGATTAGGTTACCACAGATTTTTTTTGATATGAAAGAAGACTTGGAATTAAAAGATATTTGGAGAATACATAATCCAAAAGAATTGGATTATACTTTTTTCTCCGACAGACATAGATCCTTCTCTAGGATTGACTTTATTTTGTTGTCAGATGATCTACTTGTTAAGACAAAAAGAACAAAGATTCTTCCGAGAACCTTGACCGACCATAGCCCTGTATGGATAGAAATTGAGATGGGTAAGACTGAGCGACGTTCTTGGAGAATAAATGAAAACTTGTTCAGATATGAAAAAAATATAATAGAACTTAAAAAGCACTTGAAAGAATTTTTTGAAATAAATTTGAATAAAGGTACCCCAATTGAAATTGTGTGGGATGCGAGCAAAGCTTATATGAGAGGTGTGCTCATTTATATGAACTCTAAACATAGAATGATTCGACAAAAGAAAAGATCTGAATTGGAAGTAGAAATAAAGAATAAAGAACAGTTACTTATCAAAAACCCAACAGATGAAAGAATACGTGGTGCTATAAAACTTTTGAAAGACCAATTTCAGATGCTTATGGCGGAACAAGTTGCAACAAACTTACAATATGCGAAGCATAATACATTTTGTAATGCCAATAAACCGGGCAGATGGTTGGCCTACACATTAAGGAAAAAGCAGAGTACACGGACTATTGATAGTATTGATATTGGAGGGAAAGAAATCTTTCAACAAAAATTAATTAAAGAAGCTTTTGTGGACTATTATACTAAACTATATGCTAAAGATGATGTGCAGAATGGACTTATAGAAAAATATTTAGATAATAAAAGAGTTACAAAAATTACTGATCAACAAAAGGAAAGAATGAATTATCCTATAACAGAGGAGGAGATAATAGCAGCAATTAAACAATTAAAAATAGCCAAAGCTCCTGGAACGGATGGCTTGACTGCAGTGTATTATAAAAATGCAAGCAGAAATGGTGGAACAACTTAGAGATTTGTTTTGTAATATTCAACAAGGGCGTAAAATACCCCCATCATGGACAACAGCTTACATTTCTCTGATACCAAAAGAGCAAGCAGGTCCAAAAAAACCGGAGAATTATAGACCAATATCTCTTCTGAATACTGATTATAAAATTTATGCAAAAGTATTAGCCAACAGGTTGATGCCAGTAATTCAAAAGGTGATTCATGATGATCAAGCGGGATTTATCGAGGGTAGATACATGAAGGACAATGTAAGGCAAGTAATAGATTTATTGGAATATCTTGAGAAGAATAAACAGATCCCTGCAGTGCTGGTTTTCCTGGATGCAGAGAAGGCCTTTGATAGAGTGGATTGGAATTTTCTACTAAAGACTTTAAAAAAGATGGACTTTGGGGATCAATTTATACAGGCGGTTTCAGCAATTTACCAAGAGCAAAAGGCACAGATCATTATTAATGGAAGTTTGACAACAGAGTTTAAAATTGAAAAAGGAACAAGACAGGGATGTCCGCTGTCTCCATTGTTATTTATTTTAACATTAGAAGTTTTGTTAAATACAATACAGGACTCTAATATCTTGAAAGGTATAATGATAAAGCAAGAGGATTATAGAATAAAGGCATTTGCAGATGATCTGGTTGTTACCCTAACACAGCCAATGGAATCAATAATCCAGATGAAGGACATTATACAAGACTATGGTAAAGTTTCAGGTTTTAGACTGAATCAGAAGAAAACTAAGATGATAGTTAAAAATATGACACAAGATCGTAAACACGAGCTTCAAAGGAGGGCAGGTTTTGAGATTGTACCAAAGGTAAAATATCTAGGAGTTCAGGTTGCAGAATCAAACATGAAATTGTTTCAAAATAATTATGAGGTGTTGTGGCGAGAGGTGCAGAAAGATATGGAGACTTGGAAAAAACTGCAGCTGTCTTTACTTGGAAGAATAGCAGCAGTTAAGATGAACATTTTGCCAAGATTTCTTTTTTTGTTTCAAATGATTCCGGTGCTCAAAAGTGAAAAACAACTGAAAAACTGGCAAACTGGAGTGAATAAGTTTGTCTGGAACGAGAAAAAACCGAGAGTGAAACTGAAAATTATGCAAGATGTTCCAGAAAGGGGAGGCCTTAAACTTCCAAACCTACAGCTATATTATGAAGCAGGAGCTTTGACTCTAGCAAGTGATTGGTTTGGAAGGAAAAAGACTGGAATAATGAATATAGAAAGTTTTGATCTTGAATTTGGATGGCATGCTTACTTATTTTATGACAACAAAGTGGATAAAGTATTTAAAAGCCATATACTTAGAGACTCTTTGATGAGAGTTTGGAAGAAGCACCGATTCAAATGGGATTATAAAATATCGCTATGGCTGGATCTTGGTCATATTATGTGGAATACAAATATAATGTCACTCGGGGGGTTTTTATACAAAGAGGTTCTTTTTACAGATGCGGGCAGATGGCAGTTGAAGACACTACAGACACTGTTGGACAAAGGGATTAACTTAATTTGGTTACAATATAATCAACTAGAATTGAGATGGAAAGAGGACCAAAAAAGTGGTATTATGTTGCATGAGGAAGAATTGGTTAGACACATTAAAGAGAAAGGTCCAATGCATATTAAAAGGCTTTATAATGTTTTGTTAGAAAGAGATTCAGAAACTGAACTGGTTAAAGATTGTATGATTAAGTGGGCACAAAATTTTGAGGAACCAGTGATGTTGGAAACATGGGAAAAAAATTGGGTTCAGAATGTTAAATTTACACAGTCGCAGAATTTGAGGGAAAATTTTTATAAAATGTTTTATAGATGGCATTTAGACCCCAAAAAATTGTCGTGCATGTACTCTAATGTTCAGCCAAAATGTTGGAGATGTGATTGTTTAGATGCTACATATTATCATGTTTGGTGGACCTGTAGGAAAGTTAAGGCTTTTTGGATAAAAATTTGGTGGGTCATGCAGAATGTTTTGAAGAAAAAAATTCAATTTTCTCCACAATTGTTTTTATTGGGTATAGTTAAGGGTTTTACTTCGGGTGAAACAAAGTTGATATTGTACATGATAACAGCTGCGAGACTATTGATAGGTAAATACTGGAAGAATGAAGTTTTGCCCACGATCGAGGAATGGACTTTGAAGATGGCCAGTTTTGCAGAGATGGCGAAGATTTCAGCATATTTAAAAGACTGTTCACAAGAGACTTATGAATGGGAATGGAAAAAGTGGATAGATTATGTTCAGAGCAAATATCAAACTAGGAAGTATCAAATAGCTTTTATTTGAAAATGATATGTTAAGATAGAAGTATGTCATTGTAATGCAGATTAAAAAATTATAAGGGGGAGGGAGGGGTTCAAGTTTTATATAAGTTTTATATTAAGGAGGGTTTTTTACTTGATATGAGTATATTGTGTGGAAGTCCGGGGGAGGGGAGGGTTAGGGAGGGTTAGGGAGGTTGGGAAGTTTGGGGTGGGATGAGAGGGGGGGAAAAAAGGGGTGAAAATGTAATTGTAAAACTTTTGCAATAAAAAAAAAAAAGAATACCTGGCAGCCAGCCACTGGGTTGCTGCCAATTCTGATACAGGATAAACTGTTGTCGACTGAGTTCTTTAACTGTTGCCTGTCTGTGGGGGTGTATGTGTGAGACAGGGACAGAACAGGTATGTACTAATTTTGGCATACGGAAAAAGCATTTTTAATTTACACTGGCATCATAAGATGCTACAGCAAGACTATGAATGTACACTAATTGCTTCTATTTCATTTGAAGTATCTTTATTGTAATTCAAATCCTGTAACATTAAAACACATAGTTCATCCTGTGAAAGGAAACAGCCTGAAGCAAAATTGAGCTGAAGGAGGACCCCAAACACTTTAAACACAGACAAGATGCCAGGGACAGAATGAATAACAGCACTGAAGGACAAATGAAGGATCCCAGAGTGCCGTCTTGCAACAACAATAAAAATTCATATTTGGGCCAGGGATCCAAACACTGTGATGCACAAACAGCTTACTTCTTGTAAATCATATTTTCTAGCAAAATCAAAATAAAACAAAATGCAAAAGATTGCATAGTAAAGTACGAAGATACTGATAAACTGTTAAACTCACCATGCTGATGTTTAGGATTTTATGGATATTGAAGAGGTTTTCCAAGCGGAGAGTGGCATAAATGCCTTTATTTTCCTTGCAGTCACTAAAAAGATATATAGAAAAAGGATAAATCAAGAATTTGTTTCCAGTTTTGGATCTCTTAGGATATGGTTTGAGCCTAACAAGTTGTCCAGGCAATATATGTGTTCTGTGACTTTAATATGAATATGTATTGTGTGACTTTAAAGTTTTACTGCTGATTCATTGTAATGCTGAGTCATGCTGTAATTAGATAATCACTAGTTGTAAACGTATTTAAGAAAGGTACTGTAACGTATTCAGCTGCTGATATGCTACCATAGTGTGTGGAGTTGCTACCATTGTGCTATCATCATTGGATGGATCTGCTACCATCATGGTTTGTGAACCAGAGTGAGTTTGTTGTTCTAACCAACTACTGTTTGTGTGGTAAGAAGATTTTTGTATCACTGGACTGATTTAACTGGCAAAGACTTGGATTGATTTAAAGACTATGAGATTGTTTTTTTCCCCTATAAATAAACTTTTGATAAACCAGTTTGCACATCTCTTATTCATTGCTCTCAGCAACGTTTCTCTGTGCTCTACACTCTGCTGGTTGGTAACACAACAACAATATCCTTAACAGGATCCTAGTATTTTCCATCCAAAATCTATTTAACTGAATACAGTATCAGTCTGAATTCAAAGGAATAGAAAGGTTATTTATTTCATTATATTCATTAAGGCTGCGCTCCCCTCTAACAACTGGGCAGCTTATAAAATCCCCAAATTTGCTAAGCAAACCCTTCCTACCTTACCTCACAAGCACATTTGAAGTTGAGAATTATTTGGACAATCTGTGATGACTCTGCTATTCAAAAGGCAAACATTAGACAATTCACCCAAAATACCTAAAGATTTGGAAGTTTCAAATAATCTTTGGAATCTAATTAATAACACAACTATTTTTTCAAGATACTTAAGTATGAGATATTTCTGTGTAACTATAGAATTAAACCTTCTCTCTCAAAGACTCAAACATCTGATGGAATTCTTGACAATTTTTGGCTTATGAAAAATTGAATGGAAGTAGTAACTGATATTTGAGTCCTTACTTAGCTTCTGCTTCAAAGCAAGAATAATCTGACTGTCAACTGTCCAACTAGTGAACCCAAAAGAAGGAAACTCTCTCAGGAGCTTTGAATTCCCAAAAGTAAAACTTTATTGGATACACCATTTTGGTACTGAAGAATCAAAACCAGCTCTGATTTTCCCATGCAAATGCTTGCTTAGTTAAACAATAGCTTTCTTTTCTCCTGACCTCTCGGTGATCACATTATCTAATTATGAGACGTCCTTTTGTTATGGGAATAGTCCATCTCTTTCTCAAGCACCTGCAGTGGTGAACTGGATGGTTGCCAAGCTTTCACGGTCTACGCACATAATTTCAGCATTCTATTTTCCCCTTCCCTCCCCCAGTTCATTGGCAAGTTGAAAAGAATTAAAGTTTGAAATGTGCAAAGTGATTCAATCTTGACATGTTGACCCTCTGAAGAAAAAGTACCTGGAAAATATTAAGCATACATTAACACCGTTACCTAGGTAGACTTAGCCTTTAATAATCTCCTCAGTCGTTGAGGGTATTTTGCATGGAACCGTCTTACTAATATGTCTGCGCTAATATTATGGGCCCCTACCCACTCAGCATCAGCTGGGGGATATCCTTTCCACTGCACTAAGTATTGTAATTTCCCGTTAAAGTACCTTAAGTCCAGTATCTCCTTGATCTCATATATTCCTCCCCCTCCCCATTACAACGGGAGGCAGAGGCTCCCCTTTGACTGGCCTTAACTTAGAGTCTTGGAAACTATAGTGGAACACTGGGTGGACTTGCTTGAGCACCTTAGGTAACCATAATTCCACTACAACTGGATTTATAATTTGAACAACTGGGAACAGACCTAAGTACTTGGGACCCAGTTTCTTACAAGGTTGGTTCAAGCTTCAGGTATTTAGTAGATATGTATACCTTTTCCCCAATGCTGAACTCCTTCTGGAGGGCTCTTTTCCAGTCTGCCTGTTTCTTTTGTGACTCCTTGGCTTTATTCAGGGCTTTCTGCACATTTTCCCAGGCAGCTTTTAGAGCGTCCATCCATTCAGCTAACGTTACTGAGGCAGGAGGTTCCCTTGGTAATTCTGTCATTGGCACAAACTCAACTCCAGTACTTACTTTAAAGGAGGTGAACCCAGTACTACCATGCACCAAGTTATTAAAAGCAAAAGGTAGGAGCTCTGCCCAGTTTGTTTGTTGGTAGTTTACATAGCAACATAGGCAGGGGTGCTATTAAGTAGGTTCTGACAGGTTCTGGAGAACCGGTAGCAGAAACTTTTAGTACTTCAGAGAACCGGCAAATACCACCTCGGGTTGGCCCCAGAGTGGGGTGGGAATGGAGATTTTGCAAAATCCTTCCCCCAGGAGTGGGGAGGGAATGGGGAATTTTCAATTTCAATTTAATTCAATTTATATGCCGCCCCTCTCCGAAGACTTAGGGCGATTCACAATACATTTAAAATCCTAATAAAAAACATTTAAAAATTAAAAACATTAAAACTCATTCATACCATTCATGGCCAGATCTTGCTGAATCGCAAGAGCGAGATCAACGGCCCCAGGCCTGCCGAAAAAGCCAGGTCTTCACCACTTTTCGGAAGGCCAATAGGGTGAGAATGGTCCGGACCTCAGGAGGTAACTGGTTCCAGAGAGCTGGGGCACAGAGAAGGCCCTTCCCCGTGGGCCCGCCAGCCGGCATTGTTTAGCTGACAGGACCCAGAGGAGACCAACTCTGTGGGATCTTACCGGTCGCTGGGAGCTATGCGGTAGAAGGCGGTCTCGAAGATAACCTGGCCCTGAGCCATGTAGGGCTTTAAAGGTAATAACCAACACCTTGAATTGTGACCGGAGACCAATAGGGAGCCAGTGCAGCTCGCAGAGAATTGGTGTAATGTGGGTGTACCTAGGTGCACCCACGACAGTTCGCGCAGCTGCGTTCTGGACCATCTGTAGTCTCTGAACATTTTTCAAGGATAGCCCCATGTGGAGCGCGTTGCAATAATCTAACCGTGAGGTGACAAGGGCATGAGTGACTGTGAGGAGAGCCTCCCGATCCAAGTAGGGTCACAATTGGTGCACTAGGAAAACCTGTGCAAAGGTCCCCCTAGCCACAGTGTCAGATGTTGCTCTAATCTTAGCTGTGAGTCTAGGAGGACATCCAAATTGCAAGCCCGTTCTGAGGGGGACAATTTCTCCCCCCCCCCCCCACCGTCCGAACCAATTTTGCAGTATCCTTCCCCTGGAGTGGAGTGGAAATGGAGATTTTGCAATATCCTTCCCCTGGAGTGGGGTGGAAATGGAGATTTTGCAGTATCTTTCCCCTGTCATGCCCACCAAGCCACGCCCACAAAATCAGTAGTAAAAAAATTTGAATTCCACCACTGAACATAGGTATTGCTTCACTATTATGTTAGCTTGTTCCACCACCCCATTAGTACTTGGATGGAACCCCAAACAAAGTCCCTGGATTGACCTTATTTGCTTTATGAATTCTCACCAAAACTTTGCTGTAAACTACATTCCCCAGTCTGAAATGATGCGCCTTGGGACTCCATGCAGCCAATAGATGTGCTGCACAAACATCTTGGCCAGACTCCGGGTTGAGGGAAGCTTTGGATATGCAATGAAGTGTACCTGCTTTGAAAACAGATCAACCACTATCCAAATCAGAGTACTCCCATTACTCAGACAATTCTACTATAAACTCCATGGCGATTTCTTCCCATGGTCTGAGGGGATTGGCCACCAACTATAGAAACCCAGGAGTCTTCCCTGGCAATCACTTCAAGGATGCACATATCGGGCAGTTGGTTACATAGTTTTCTATGTCTTTCTATATCTTGGGCCATCAGAACAGCCTCTTAGCTAAGGTGAAGGGTCTTTACAAACCCGAAGTAGCCTGCCAGCTTTGTCGTCGGTTCTTTGTAGGATCTGGGTCCTCTGGCTGGCTGGAACATACAGTTTGTCTCCCTTCCACACCAGGTCCTCTCTCATCATCAGCTCGTTTTTGTGGTCCTTGAACCATGCATCTTCTTTCAGGGCTTCCTTTAGCCATTGGGTCAGAGCACTATCAGCCGGCTGAGGAGTAGCTAGTGGCTGCTGCCTCACAGAATCCTGCACTGCCAGTTACCAGGAGGGGATAATGGAGTTAACTATTTCCTCCCAGGTACTTTTGTATTGGGGAATCCAAGAGAGCACATCAGCAAATAAATTCTATGAAATCCTGGCAAGTACCAAAGGGTGAAATTGAATCTATTAAAGTACTGAGCCCATCGTACTTGTTTAGGGGACAGCTTCCTTGAGGTTTTTAGGGCTTCTAAATTCTAGTGACCAGTCCACACTTTGAAAGGGATCTTACTACCCTCCAGGAATTGCCTCCAAGTCAGTAACGTCCATCAAACAGCATATGCCTCTTTTTCACATATGTCTTTTGGTGTCAGTCAATTTCTGGGAAGTGTAGATGCAGGGTTGCAGTGTCCCCTTCGTATTTCCTTGGAGCAAAACAGCCCACACTGCCACATCGCTAGCATCGACTTGTATTACAAATGGTTCCTCTGGATTTGGGTGTTTAAGGGTTGGCTCCCCACAAAAATCTGTTTGAGCTTTTCAAAAGCCTCTTGGCATTCCATAGTCCAGTTAAGCAGCTGGCTAGGCTTAGGTTTCACCCCTCCTCTGCCCGCTTTTAGTAATTCAGTGATAGGGAGGGCTATCTGTGCGAATGAGGGGATAAATTGGCAGTAGAAGATGGCAAAGCCCCAGAAACTCTGTAGTTGCCTTCTGGTCTGGGTAGCTTCCCATTCTAGCATGGCTTTCACCTTTCCAGGGTCCATCTCCACTCCCTCGCTGGACACGCGGTACCCCAAGTAATTCAAACTGGTTTTGTGGAAGTCGCATTTGGATAGTTTTTAGTGTAGAGCTTGGCTTTCAATAGTTTCCTTAGCACTTTCTGCACTAACTTTACGTGAACTTCCATCGTTTCAGAATAAACGAAGATGTTGTACAGGTATACCAGCACCCCTTTATACAGGTGCTCATGCAGTATTTTGTTTATCAGTTGCATGAATACCATGGGTGCTCCCTGCAGCCCAAAAGGCATCACCTGTAATTGATAACACCCTAAGGGACAATTGAAAGCTGCTTTCCACTTGTCGTCCTCTTTAATCCTCACTCGGTAGTACGCTTCTCTCAAGTCCAGCTTGGTGAACACCCTTCCCTTGGCCAGATATCACAGCATAAGTGGGAAGGGTGACATGTTTTCCACACAGATCCATTAATTCCTCGAAAATCCATACATAATCTCAAAGACCCATCTTTCTTTTCTTTGAAGAGTATCAGAGCTGCCATCCTAGATTTTGCCAGTTGGATGAAGTCCCTATGTCAAGTTTCCGAAAGATGCCCTAATTAATTCATGAGCCATGATCCAAACTTCAAAGGAAATATAGTGATTTATTAGGAGCACTATTCCGGCAATACTCGGATTAGTCAGGACTGACCCCACGTAGATTTATGTTCCCCTATGACCCTATCTCTCCCCTCCTCCCTGGCCATGTCATAAATCACATTCTCCAGTTAACCACTTTGGCTGGATGTGAAACCTAACACCCTCCTTCTGATTGCGATCAGAAAAATGTATGGAATTCACTTCAGTTCTCCCTCCCTCCTGCTCATGGCAACTTGAAAGCTTTGCAAGTTGACACCCTATCTAGATTTTTATCCATGAAGCTTCTGAGCTCCTCCCCCTCCCTTGGGGTCATCTTTGGTTTGGGTAATTTTGCCCCAGGCAGTATTTCAATGGCACAGCCAGTGGGGTGATGGGGAGGGAATATGTCTAATTCTTGTTTGCTAAATGCTTCAGCTAGGTCCTGGTACTCCTTTGGGATTACTGGCCCCACTTGGCCACTTTCAGCTAGTGCATTCATGGATTCTATGTTTTCCCTCCCCACCAACAGTGTTTCACCACCTTTGTGTGTCATCCCCATGCATTGCAATCTGCCTGCTTTACTCTTCAAGTGCCTCTTGTAATCCTTCCAGTCCACCACTGGATCCCACTTTTTCAGCTATGCCAATCCTAATATCATAGTCTCTGCCATTTTTGGGGTTACTATAAAGTGAATTATCTCATCGTGGCTCCCTGCCTTCAGGCTTACTGGTTCAGTTAGGCATGTGGTGGGGAATCCCCCCAGTGAGGGAGCCATTGTTCAAACTTCATAGGCTGCCTCAATTTTTTAAGTTTCAGTCCCATCTTTTCCTCAGTTCATAGGCTACCTAAGTAGCGGGTGCAACCCGAGTCTACAAGGGCAGTGAAGACCCTCCCTTGCTCCTGAGTGGGACATTAACATCTTCCACCTGGGCAGTTAAAGGGGTGATGGTTCCACTTACCATTGGATCACCCTCCCCTTGCTGTCATTCTCATAGAAGACCAGGTTGGGCTTGCTGAGGGTCACAGTTCCCTCTCCCTCACTGGAGGGGGGAGAGACCTCACGACCTGTTGCGCCACCCACGTCTTCTCCTTCATCTTCCTCAGCACCTTCTTGGCTTCCATTGACTTGGAACCCTCAGCGCTGATATGGGTTGCGGGGCTAGGCAATTGGCAGCCCAATGGCCCTCTTTTGCACATCGGAAGCAGGCTCCGGGAAGGTGCCGTGGAATCTCCTTTGGGGTCAAGGGAGGGGCTGTTGGCCTCTTGCGTGCCAGCAAGCGTCTCTCTTGGCCTCGTCAGGGATGACCCTCATGCGCTGTGTGTTGCTGGTACTCTAACAGGTCTAGCTCCACTGTGGTCACCAGCTGGTACCATGCCCTTACATTGTCTGGAATTCCCTGGGGCAGGCAGCTTTGGTACAGTTCCTTGTTTAGTCTGTCTTGGAAGTGACAGAACAGAAAGAATTCCAGCCATCCTTTCAGCTTCCCAGCAAGGCTGCAGAACTCCCGAATGTATTTGGCTACTGGTCTACTCCCTCGCCTTATAGTGCAGATCCCAGATTCTGCTTGACGGGCTTGGGCAGGATCTCCAAATATAGCTCGAAGCTCATCCAGGAAGGCCCTTCGTCATGGAGGAACACCACCCAGACTGCTGCCTCTCCTTCTAGATTTGATGTAATTGTGTTCATGCAGGCAACTTTGTCCAGGTGCATTGCTTCATATTGCTCCAAGTAGTTCCTGGTTCAGGAAATAGGCTAGATTCTCCAGCTGCCCATCAAACATGGCTTTCAAAGGCGGGGGTTCTCGGTCATCCCAAACCAGCACATAATCCGGCAACAGCCCCATCACCTGTGGGACCGCTTGAGCCTGAGCTTCTGCCACTACATCAGTCCATCTCCTTCTCAAGCACCTGCAGTGGTGACCTTGATGGTTGCCAGACTTTCATAGTCCACGCACACAATCTCAGCATTCTATTTCCCCCTTCCCTCCCCCAGTTCATTGGCAAGTTGAAAAGTGTTAAGGTTTGAAAGGAGCAAAGTGGTTCAAACTTGACATTTACCTTCTTTCTCTTATTAAGAAACTACAACTTAAGGAAACAACACCCAACTTAAATAAATATCACTGAAAATATGAGCATAAATTTGAAAGTGTAACACCTAAATTAAAAAGGAAGTCATTAATGAAACCGTAAGGTTCAACTGTAAATCTGAATCTCAGAAATGGCAGAGGGATTTTGCCAGGTAGAATTTGTTGCTTTGTGTTGTTTTGGAGACTGAATTCCACAAGAGTTTACAAATCAATTTAATCTTGATTTGGTCTATGTAGCTATATATGTAGAGACAAAGTGTCAGTTTAATCCCAATGAATGGCTGAACGTTTATGAAGATGGAGAAAGTTATCAGATACTTTCTGACCAAAGAAATGCAAACCTTAAAGAATGAGTTTTACTGGGGTCATCACACTGTAGCAAGAAGTTTCCTCAGAATCTTTCAAAATGTTGTTTGAAAATGGCTTCAGTATTATCTTTCTGCTCACTTGTCAACGTTTTCAAATTCACAAAAACAACCAATTATCTAAGTTGATTGATTCTAGCACTGGAAATTCTTTCCTTCTTAGAACTGCTGTATCTATAAGAGATCCCTGCATCATTCCTGCAAAACAGGACATTCCTGATCACTCACAGAATTCAGGAAGCATACTTCTGTAATTTTCGTACCAGAGGAAGTCTGACATGAGGACATCCTTGCACTCTATTATATTATTAGAGCACTGAATTTAAGAAAGTCCATGATCATCAGAAACCATACTTCTGGGGGTCCCAAACTGGAAGACAGTTCATCACCCAAAAGAACAAAAGTGAGAGCAAGAGACTACATTGAAACTGAGGATTTTCCCAGTTCTAGCTGAAGAAGAGAAGTCAGCCAGAAAGTCAGAGAAAAGGGGTAAGGTCAAGCATCCATTTGGACACTTTATTGCTATGGAAATGGACAAAAGGGAAGAAGAATCCCTTCCACCACTACAATCAAGAAGAGGAGGTGGTTCCTGGCTGTTCCAGTTATGGAGGGAAGAAGGGGATGATGCAGAAAGTGTAGGAGGCAAATTGGGAGATATTTCATTTTCAGATGGTTGAAGCTATACATGCAATCTCAGAGAAACTTAATTATACAATAGGAGCAGAAAAGAGTGAAAATTTACCTGTAAACTTTTTCAAATGTCAAGTCAATATCTGGGTTTTTCAGAATGATGCCAGATAGATAGTGTTTCCACTGCCGATTAAGCAAGTAGGGTGTGTCCAAAATCTAAAATGCAATTTAAAGAAGATTGATTTATAAATCTAATTTGGCTTCTATAAACAATGCACGTAGTCTTTGATTTACGACCACAATTGGCCCCAAAATTTCTGGTTTTAAGTGAGACATTAGTTAAGTGAGTTTTGCCCCATTTTATGACCTTTCTTGCCACAGTTGTTAAGTGAATCACTACAGCTGATAAGTTAGTAACCCAGTTAAGTGAATCTGGCTTTCCCATTGACACTTGTGAGAAGGTCGCAAAATGTGATCACATGACCTTGGAACACAACAATGGTCATAAATATGAACCAGTTACCAAGCATCTGAATTTTGATCACATGATCATGGGAATGCTGCAACAGTCCTAACTGTGAAAAACGGTCATAAGACAACATTCTTCAGTGCCATTGTTGCTTTGAACAGTCAATTAAGGAAACTGTTGTAAGTCGAGGACTACCTGTACTCAGAAATTTCGGGGTTTCTTTTTACTATAACTTGTTTTGCAAGTAACAAGATCACTGAACGCTACATTATATAATACCCATTTCCTAAACATAATGGTAATATTTCACAGAGTGGCAAATTTACAGTGTTTTTAGAGGCCATATTATTCATTAACCTTTATTGAAGCACAATAAAGGAACTTAATTTAGATCAAGTGAAGTTATTTAAGCAAAAGTAATAACTTGGAATGACTGAAAAACTGGGGAATCCAGTTCATATCTAATTTCTTCGAAGAAGTTCTTTCAAACTTGTTTCCTCATTTGTAATATATGGCTAATAATATCACCATCTACTTTACAGGAATGCTTTAAAGGTGATACAATAATGACTGTCTTACATCTACCTCAAGCTATAACTTGGTACCACAATAAATTATATGTTAGGGTAGGGGTACCCAATCCCGGTCCATGGACTGGTCCCAGTTGGTGGCATGCCAGCAACCGGGCCATGAAAACAAGTGAAACCCATCTGTGGAATGCAGGCAGCACACAAAACCATGCTCCCTCTGGTCTGCGGAAAAACCTCTCTCCACAGAACAGGTCCCTGGTACCCAAATGGTTGGGGACCGCTGTGTTAGGCATGCTGTCACTTCCTACTTGCTGGTTTGTGGCAGTAGTGAAATCTGAACCAGTTTGCTACTGGTTTGCTGGCCGTGCATGTGTGCTGCGTGCCAAGCACACGCTGTGTGCGTGCATGCACAGTTTGCACCAAACTGTGCATGCACAATACACTCCAAAAGGAAGCTTGGGAAGTAGAACAGCAAGAGGGGGGTGGGGAAATCAGCTGTGCCGCGTGAACTTGTGAACCTTTTTTTTTACTTTTTTAAAGCATTTTTTTACTACCGGTTCGGGCAAATAGATTGTAAAAAAATGCTTTTAAAAAGTAAAAAAAAAGGCTCGGACAATCACAGCTGTGTCATGCAATCGTCCGAGCCTTTTTTTTACTTTTTTAAAGCATTTTTTTACTACTTATTCACCCGAACAGGTAGTAAAAAAAAATGCTTTGATGATCGCGCGTCGCTCAGCTGATTGTCAGAACTTTTTTTTTTTTTACATTTTTTTACTGCACCGGTTCAGCGAACCAGTAGCATTTTTTAATACCGGTTCAGGCGAACCGTAGCATTTCACCCCTGGTTTGTGGGCAGGCATAGCTAACAATCCACAGACGTTTCCAGCTGTGGCTTGGTTATAATTCTGAATCAAGAACTTGGGTTTGTTCCACTCACAGAAAAAGCCAAAGAAAGAAGCAAAATGAGGTGGTTAATGACCCAGAAGTGACCTGTCATTTTCTAGCTGTGCATTTCATGGAAGAAACAGAGATTGAACACTGCTCATCTACAACAAAATTAAATTATGGCCTTATATGTTGTATGAACATGCAGAATATGTCAGGGTTCCAAGTAACACTCCCAACTAAGTAAGACTCCGAGGCAGGCATTTCCTCAAAGTTCCATTTTATTAGAGATGTCATACTGGCACATCTGACAGGATATTTTATGAAGAATTTTGAATGTTTTACAAGTGCATAACAAACATTAGAATGATCAGAAAAGATATGGAAATCCATGATTATATAGAGTGTCCTACTTGGAATAAAGTCTTGTCATCAAACGATTCACATATCAGCTTCTCCATATTTCCACCGGCAATGAAAGTGACCACCACTGTCAGCATCAGAACCCAGGAGAAGAGGAAGCTGAAAGTAACTCCACTGATGGAAGGAGGGGTGGTAGTCGGGGGGGGGGGGGGAGACAAGAAAAAGCATTTTAAGAATACTGTACATCCTCTTGTAAGTATTTTAACAGCCAATTTAGACTAAGGAAAACAATTTAAGAACATCTATTAATTCAGAAGTATGCAATGATTTTCCAGATCAAAAATACAGTCAGTTCCAGAAATATTGGGACATCGACACAATTCTAACATCTTTGGCTCTATACACCACCACAATGGAGTTGGAATGAAACAAACACAATGTGCGTTAACTGCAGACTGTCAGCTTTAATTTGAGGGTATGTACATCCAACTCAGGTGAACGGTGTAGGACTTACAGCAGTTTGCATATGTGCCTCCCACTTATTAAGGGACCAAAAGTAATGGGACAGAATAATAATCATAAATCAAACTTTCCCTTAATACTTGGTTGCAAATCTTTTGCAGTCAATCACAGCCTGAAGTCCGGAACGCATAGACATCACCAGATGCTGGGTTTCATCCCTGGTGATGCTCTGCCAGGCCTCTACTACAACTGTCTTCAGTTCCTGCTTGTTCTTGGGGCATTTTCCCTTCAGTTTTGTCTTCAGCAAGTGAAATGCATGCTCAATGGGATTCAGGTCAGGTGATTGACTTGGCCATTGCATAATATTCCACTTCTGTCCCTTCAAAAACTCTTTGGTTGCTTTTGCAGTATGCTTTGGGTCATTGCCATCTGCACTGTGAAGCGCCGTCCAATGAGTTCTGCAGCATTTGGCTGAATGTGAGCAGATAATATTGCCCGAAACACTTCAGAATTCATCCTGCTGCTTTTGTCAGCAATCACATCATCAATAAATACAAGAGAACCAGTTCCATTGGCAGCCATATATGCCCACGCCATGACACTACCACCACCATGCTTCACTGATGAGGTGGTATGCTTAGGATCATGAGCAATTCCTTTCCTTCTCCATACTCTTCTCTTTCCATCACTCTGGTACAAGTTGATCTTGGTCTCATCTGTCCATAGGATCTTGTTCCAGAACTGTGAAGGCTTTGTTAGATGTTGTTTGGCAAACTCTAATCTGGCCTTCCCGTTTTTGAGGCTCACCAATGGTTTACATCTTGTGGTGAACCCTCTGTATTCACTCTGGTGAAGTCTTCTCTTGATTGTTGACTTCGACACACATACACCTACCTCCTGGAGAGTGTTCTTGATCTGGCCAACTGTTGTGAAGGGTGTTTTCTTCACCAGGGAAAGAATTCTTCGGTCATCCACCACACTTGTTTTCCGTGGTCTCCCAGGTCTTTTGGTGTTGCTGAGCTCACCGGTGCATTCCTTCTTTTTGAGAATGTTTCAAACAGTTGTTTTGGCCACGCCTAATGTTCTTGCTATCTCTCTGATGGGTTTGTTTTGTTTCTTCAGCCTAATGATGGCTTGCTTCACTGATAGTGACAGCTCTTTGGATCTCATCTTGAGAGTTGACAGCAACAGATTCCAAATACAAATGGCACACTTGAAATGAACTCTGGGCCTTTTATCTGCACATTGTAATTGGGGTAATGAGGGAATATCAAACACCTGGCCATGGAACAGCTGAGAAGCCAATTGTCCCATTACTTTTGGTCCCTTAACAAGTGGGAGGCACATATACAAACTGCTGTAAATCCTACACCGTTCACCTGAGTTGGATGTACATACCCTCAAATTAAAGCTGACTGTCTGCAGTTAACGCACATTGTGTTTGTTTCATTCCAATATTTCTGGACCTGACTGTAAGTCTGTAAGTCAGGAGAAGGAACAATGTAGAATCTTCTCTGCTGAAATAGCTTTGCTTGAGAATCTGTAAAAACAGCAGGACAGAATGCAAAACTTCTAAAATACAAGAATTTTGAATCTCATATGAGAAGGTTTAGCATTTCTTCCACAATTCTATTAAAGCACTACTATATTCTGAGAGAGCATTCAAAGGGCATCTCTCTTTGTTCTACCAGAAGTTCAGGTAGGTTTCGAAAGGCTTGTTTTTTAGGGAATTGTAAGTCTGTAGTATATTTTTTACAATTGAAGAAGTGTTTTTTAATTGTTTACAATTCACAAGTTGATTTTTAAGAAGTTACTATTTAGAAAAGGTGTTTTCATCAAAAGATTGTTAAAGGGTCCATCTTACATATAAAAATAAGATGGATTCCTCCTTTTCAGAGAATACACTAAAATATTCCATTTAACTCCATTTAATGAGATGCTGCTTCTGCTTTTGCATATCAGTAAGATCTCTTCATGGGTGAGTCATTGGAATGGTTACCACCTTAAAGCGACCAACATAATTTTTTAAATCTGGAATATGACACCTCTTGTGAGTTTATGATTGCTTTAGGCTATAGGTAGGGCCAGGCACCACTTGTACCTGCTTTAATTTACACATGTTTAGTTGAATTAAAGTTAGTTAAATACAGTTAACATAAGAACTAGAGAGTCAGTGGTTAAGGCATCAGGCTAAAAACTACAAGACCTTTAGTTCTAGTCCTACTGTAGGCACAAAGCCAGCTGGATGAGGTGGGCCAGTCCCTCTCTTTCATCTCTAGGAAAGAGGCAATGGCAAATGACTTCCAAAAGACCTTGCCTAGAAAAGTACAAGGACTAGTTCACGTGGTTGCATATATACACATAGAAAGTGAATGTAACTCCAAAATTCTATAATGCAAATCTCAGTAAAAAACAAGGCAAAGTTTTCCTCCTCCTTCTCGTCTTCTTTTTTTGCATTTTATCGTCCAAGTATATTTCTTCAATGCAATTATCTTAACCTGGGGAAAAGATTAAAAGGGCAAGAACTCACGCCATCAGGAAATTTCCTCCAGTATTTGAGACACAGCCTCTGGTTGTTGGTGTTGCATTTTTGTCATAGTCACACGTACCACATAATAATCCCAGGTAGAAAAAGACCAGGATCAGGATCACCATGCAGCATAGGATTAAGCAGCCCAGCCACCTAAACAGAGTAACAAAAAAATGATTCCAAGATCAATCAAGAGCCAATCACATTTCTCTAAATTTCCTATTCTCATTCAAGAGTATTAGAATTAGACTTAAAGTTTTCTTGCATTTTAGAACCTTTTTAATAAAAGGAATGAAGATGAACAAATACACTGTAAAATTAAATGGTTAAAGGAATATATTCAATTTGAGAAGCCTAGACAAGGATAAAAGTACAAGTTTAGCTTAGCTTGTGGAAGTTGGATGTTGAGGATCTCTCCCTATTGCAAAAGTGGACTTGGAAGATTATAGCTGGTTCTACATAATCCAAGTTTGTATTATTTGCTGCTAATAAAACATTAATAGCAGTTGTATCAGGGGTGAAATCCAGCAGATTCTGACAGGTTCTGGAGAACCGGTAGCAGAAATTTTGAGCAGTTCGGAGAACCGGTAGCAGAAATTTTGAGTAGTTCAGAGAACCGGCAAATAACATCTCTGGCTGGCCCCAAGTGGAGAGGGAATGGGGATTTTGCAGTATCCTTCCCCTGGAGTGGGGTGGGAATGGAGATTTTGCAGTATCCTTCCCCTGCCATGCCCACCATGCCACATCCATCAAGCCATGCCACGCCCACCAAGCCACGCCCACAGAACCAGTAGTAAAAAAATTTGGATTTCACCACTGAGTTGTATGGATATTCTGTGCTGCCAATAAGCTCTTCTTTGCATATTAATGGCAAGAAACACTATTAACGGTGCTGTGCAACTGAAGATTTAAAAATAGATTATAGGGTTTCAAAGATTTAAAGTAAATTTAAGAGCCAAAACATTATTTAAAGTTTTGTCAAGACTGGAACTATCCAAACAGGAAATACTGAATCTATCTATATATAGCATAACTCTGGAATGGCTTGAGCAATTTCAATCAAACTTGGTACACAAATGACTTACTCTCTGGAAAAAAAATACTGTAGGGGTAAGACACCTCTCGGTGTGTGTGTGTGTGTGTGTGTGTGTGTGTGCGCGCGCATGTGTGTCTGTATTCCACCATAACTGTGGAATGGCTCAAGCAATTTCAACCAAACATGGTACACAGATGACTTACTCTCTGGAAACAAATACTGTGGGAGTAACACAACACGTGTGTGTGTGTGTTTCTGTGTCTCTGTGTGTTCCACCATAACTCTGGAATTCCTTGAGCAATTTTAATGAAACTTGCTACACAGATGACATACTCTGTGGAAAAAAATACTGTGGGGGTAAGACACCCCTAAATCCATTTGTGTGTTCCAGCATAACTCTGGAAGAGCTCAAGCAATTTCAACCAAACTTGGTACACAGATGACTTACTCTCTGGAAAAAAAATTCTGTGGGGGTAACACATCTCTAACACCCCTCGATGTGTGTGTATGTGTTCCACCATAACTCTGGAACACCTCAAGCAACTTTAACCAAACTTGGTACACAGATGACTTACTCTCTGGAAAAAAAAATGAAAAAATTTTGGAAAAAAATTGAGACTTGCATTCTCAATCACGATCAATAAATCACAGGGTCAGTCTATTAAGTACTGTGGAGTGGGTTTGAGATCACCATGTTTCTCCCACAGATAACTTTATGCTGCTTGCTGAAGGGTGGGTTCACCACAGAATTTATTTATTCTTGCTCCTGGAGATGAAACTAAAAATGTTGTTTATAATCAAGTTTTGTCTTAAATTAATATTATACTTAATTTGAATAACATTTTATTTTATAAGTTGTAAACTGTGCTTATACTTTTATATATATATATATATATATATATATATATATATATATATATATATATATATATATATATATATATATATCCTGTAAATAAAATTGCTTTGATTTGACACTAAAGATATAATTCATTCCTTTTCCTGTCTAATACAAGATTGGGATAAATAAATACCCCGGCAACGCTGGGTAATCAGCTAGTATCTACTGTATATAAAAAAGGATCTATGTATGTATGTATATATATATACGATTGAGCATAACTCTGGAACGACTCGAGCAATTTCAACCAAATTCAGTACACAGATGTCTTACTCTCTGGAAACAAATACTGTGGGGCTAAGACACCCCTGATGTCTCTGTGTGTGTGTGTGTGTGTGTGTGTGTGTGTGTGTGTGTGTATGTTCCAGCATAACTGTTGAACACCTCTAGCAATTTTAACCAAACTTGCTACACAGATGACTTACTCTCTGGAAAAAAAATACTGTGGGGTTAACACACCACTAACACCCCTCGGGTGGGTGGGTGGGTGTATTCCAGCATAACTCTGGAATGGCTCAAGTAATTTCAACCAAATATGGTAAACAGATGACTTACTCTCTGGAAAAAAATACTGTAGGGGTAAGACACCTCTAGTGTTTGTGTGTGTGTGTGTGTGTGTGTGTATGTGTGTGTGTTCCAGCATAACTGTGGAACGGCTCAAGCAATTTCAACCAAAGTTTGGTACATAGATGACTTACTCTCTGGAAAAAAAATACTGTGGGGGTAACACACCCCTAACACCCCTCAGATGTGTGTGTGTGTGTGTGTGTGTGCGTGTGCGTGCGCGTGTGTGTTCCAGCATAACTCTGGAATGTCTCAAGCATTTTCAACCAAACTTAGTACACAGATGACTTACTCTCTGGAAAAAAATACTGTTGAGGTAACATACCCCTCATACTTCTCAGGGTGTGTGTGTCTGTGTGTGTGTGTGTGTGTGTGTGTGTGTGTGTGTGTGTGTGAGTTCCAGCATAACTTTAGAATGCCTTGAGCAATTTAAACCAAACTTGCTACACAGATGACTTACTCTCTGGAAAAAAATACTGTGGGCGTAAGACACCCCTAACACCCCTCGAGTGTGTGTGCATGTGTCTATGTGTGTGTGTGTGTGTTCCAGCATAACTCTGGAATGCCTGGGCTGCTGAAATGAAAAGGAATGAATTAGATTTATAGTGATAGTTATATTTATACAGCGATAGTGTGCATTTTGTATTCAAGTTCTGTTAAGATACAGCCTGTTGTGCCTTAAAATGGCTTCTAATGTACATCACAATGGAATTGCCATGGTAACGGCTTCACAGTACTCCACAAGGGGGCAAACAAACAAAAAATAACCCCTCTAGGCCCTCAGCTTCAAGTAAAGAGGGCAAGTTGTCTGGGGAGGTGGCTGCTAATGCAGATAATCACCTGTAGAATTTTTCCCATGCTGTTGGCCAGGGCAATTAGGTCTCTAATTCTCACCACACTGAGCGATGGCTTTTCATGTCTAATACAGGATTGGGATAAATAAATACCTGGCAATGCCAGGTTATCAGCTAGTTGTTTATAAAACAAACAAGCTTTTAAAAACATGTGTCTACAGTTGTCTATTTGATATATCAACTCATTTTTCCTTGTCCCAATACTTACCAGTTTTCATGATAAGTGAAAGCTTTTCATGGGGCAGGAGCAGGATTAAAAATGTCTCACTTTTGAGAACCTGAACATGTGTTTCTCTTGCACCTCCCGCATTGCTGCTCACCAGGACCTCTCTGGTGTAATAATTCTTCACTTCTTGGATCCTGATCTTTGTTATCGCTAGGCACGAGAAGCCTATTTCAGAATTAGATTCCAAGATGTCTAATTTCCAGAGCTTCCAGTTTCTGGGGCAGAACAAGGCAGCTGAAGTTATATGCAATTTATACTAATTTAAATGTACCTGAAGTAAAAATAGACCTAAAATGTTTTGGTTTTGAATATTGCTGCCCTGAATGTTTTTCTACAGATCATTGTGTATTTGCATTGTGCTCACAGCTATGCTTCTCCAGTTTAGCTAGATATGCTAACCACTTTCACTATGTAATAGTCATCCTCTTGTTTCAGCTGGAAGTAACAGTTTTACTGGTATTGATCTTCAATAATACTTATAGAATAGCCTCTGCATTTTTTCATCAAAATAATATGCACATACCTGTAGAAATCATATTGCTCCACTAATGGAAAATAATCTTCAACATACGCTTCACTCTGAGTGAGATATACCGTGAAATCTGTTAGAATCTCCTGAATGGGAAGCTTTTTAGTAAAGGCTGTGATGTTTGAACCAACATTTTCCAGGATATTTTTTATATCTGAAAAGGATGAATGCATGTTAAGGATTTCAATTACACTTGCCACAAACAAAACAGACTTATTGGACTCCACCTCTAAAAGCAAGCCTTTAATGTTGCAAACTCACATACGGATGCAATGCTTAGGTTTGTGCAATCTTTCTACTGCAGCATGTTCATTCCAATGAAACAACAGCCTTATTCTCACCAAGGAGACAAGTCTGTGTCTGCTCCCATGACCAAAAGCCACCTAATAAAATATGAAGGCATTTAATCATGGAAATTCTCACCTGCAACCCAAATGCAATTCTTCTACTTTAAAGAAAACAACATGGGACTTCAATAGTTACAGTGATTTGGCTAAAACATTTGGATCTGATTCATTCTGCTCATTCATTACCTTTTCTAATAAATCAAGGCTCACGTATTTTCTTACTACTTGGTATTATTATTTTACTTGATATTATTCAGAACAGGTAGAAGCCAGCATTTTCAAGTGAAACAGGCCTCCAGCACTTATGCTCCTGATGCTCTGGGCTCAACTCATCTTTATCTTTACTTAACATTTTTCAGTCTAATTGGAGCCCAGAGTAATCAAGAGTTCTTTTGAAATTTGAGGAAGAAAATAATACAAGGGGGAGGACTTGGAAGCAAGAAAAGGGTGAGATGACCCTGGGAAGCAGGAAGACTGGCAACTGGGAAATGAAGCATCTGAGCTATTGAGAGCAATGGGATGAGGCGAAGAAGTCTAATGCTGTTCTCATGGTCTTGACCTTACTGAGAATATGGTACTTACTGTAGTTCAAAATCACTCTGTTTGATCGATCATCCAAATATTTCCACACAAGTTAACATATTTAGGCATGTCTAAACCAGTTTTTTTTTTCTCCAGTCTTACATTTACATGGAAAGAATTCTAATTCTGAATTGAGATATGTATCTTCAATAGCAAAAAATATAAATAAAATAAAACAGATCCAAAGTCACTGCACAAGCAGGGTTAGAGGCAACAGTGGTTATTTTACTTGCTTTTAAATGTCATAAACATTTGTGCAAGAAACATTCTGGTATGTTACCTATATGTTGGTAATAGAGCCTGCTTATAGAGATATGGACTTGCAAAGAATATGGCAGCTCTACTAAATCTTTATAATAGGAAGGACCATAACTGTCAATATGTATTAAAAATGTAAAATTTTAAATCCCATCAGTTTCTAGGATATGCTAAAAGCAATGTATTAAGTCTCTCTGTGAAATTGAATGTCCCTCAAAATATTTATCTTTTGCCTTCAATAAAATCTACGAGGAATTATGAGAAAGAAATGAACTGGGAGTTTTAGAGATGAAACTAGATGTATTTTAAGTAGAAATAGCATCTTCATTTGCATTGCAAAGCAATACTTGACTTGTATATCAATATTTGGTTGCAGATATAAAATCTGATTTTTCCCCTTAGTGGCAGGCTAAATATACAGTTTTAATTAAAAATAATTTGCATATCAGCACTACCTATGATTGGCATTTTAAAGCTTTGCTATGAGAAGAAACACATTTTTTCACTAGGAAAAAAGTGGCATGCAATTTCCAGAAAAGCAATGGGGCTTCTGCTTAATGCACATTAAAGATAACAAAGTAATTGCTCTGCTTTTAATATCTCCCTGGTTGAAAAAGACATTCTGGGAATAATTTCATTTTTTTTTCTGACAAAGCATGCATATGTTTACATATACATTATTTCCATGCTCTTTCAAAACTTACGAGGTACAGCTGCTTATAATGGCAGAATGGATCCATATGCAAGAATGAAAATAGAAGAGTTTGTTAATAAATACTTTCTTTGGTTTTCTTTATAGCATGCAAGGACTTAGCTCATGAAAAAAAGTTATAAACTACTAAAATTGTGACTGGAATAGTCAACCAGAGGTTCACAGGCCAAATCTAGACCTAACAATGAATTTACCTGGTTCTTGAAGAATTTCAAACATTAATTTGGGAATAAATATAAAAAGTTTATATGAAAAGGAAATTTACTGGAAAGGAAATTAATTCATATAGAAAGTGCAAAGCAATATTTAACCTTTTCTTGAATTGAAATATCTGAGAACTGATAATAAAGAGAATCCATGATCAACCTTTCTACATAGATTCTATACCACAGCTTTGTACATTATTTTTACCTTTTACATCAAAGCATGGAGAGATGAGAAGGACATCTCAGTACCTTCATATGCTTTATTCAAACCTTTCCCTACATCAGCCTTGCTCCTCAAGACAGAGCGCATTCTTTCCTTGGCCGTTCTCCTTTAGATTCTCATGTACCTCAACAACTACTTATGGTAAGTCAATATCACTCTTTAACAATATTATTATTAGAGTTCATGGATAATGTTCTGATTTGGCTTTGTTTTGGGGAATAATTGTAAATAGGCTGGCACTAATAAACCACACACATCAAGCAGGGAGATCAATAGAAGAATCAGCTAAGAAATCTTGTGAATCACCATGCACAGTGATTCACAGTGCTCCAAGCACTGTTCATATTTGGTTACTGCCTCTTTAGCAACGTCTATCCTAAGAGCTCATGAGAGCACCTTATTCCTGAGCAGACACTACAATTGTTCTTTTCAAAAGGAAATCTTCAGGCCATGATGTAAGCAAACTCACATCCTAAATCAGGAATCAGGTTTACATAGCTAAATTGTTACTATTCCCCTTTCAAATTCCCCTATTCTCTATTTATTGCTTCCCTCAATAGCTTTTTCCCACAGCTTTGCTATGATTTTATGTGTCACATAATGAACACACTCCAATCCTAAATAGCCAAGATTAAGTTGAAGCAACCCTAGATGCCTATGATTGTAAAATGCAGAACAATTTAGAATCACCAAACTTTGATATATTTAGTGTTATCGATGGAAGACAATATTTGTAGATCAGGATTGAATTATGGGATCCTTGGTGCTCTCTGAGCTTGGTTGCTTTCCTGCAGATGTTTCATTATTAAACTAAGCAATATCATCAGTGAGGAAGATGTTAGTTTTGGTGATGAAATGTCTGCAAGAAAACAACCAAGCTCAGAGAGCACCAAGGACTCCACAGTATATCTAGCATCTATTTAATAATAGGCCTATATTTTAATAGTTTTTTCTCATTATTTTATTTATTTATTTATTTATTTATTAGTTCGATTTATATGCCGCCCTTCTCCGGAGACTCAGGGCGGCTTACAATGCGTTAAGCAATAGCCTTCATACTTTTGTATATACCTGCTTAGTAGGGCTTTCGGGCCCCCCGAGTGGTGTTCTTTTTTTTATACAAAATCAGCTTATTGCCCCTTATTGTACAATCTGGGTCCTCATTTTACCTACCTCGGAAGAATGGAAGGCTGAGTCAACCTTGAGCCTGGTGAGATTTGAACTTGCAGTAATTGCAGGCAGCTGGCAGCTAGGTGCTACTTAACAGCACTTTAGTCCACTGCGCCACCACGGCTCCTTTTTTTAGGAAGTTTCCCATTTTTCCATTCAGTGGTGTACTCCAATCACAAACTTTTGCAGTCAATAAATTAATCCCCTAATCTTCCTTACCTGACAAAATATTCTTTGTTTGATCCCGTACCAGTTCAGGAGTATCATTAAATGCTGCATAACCCTGGAATGAACACATTCATCAATACCTCAATTACAAAAGATAGCTTTTATTTCTGTATTTAAGAAGAGGCAGACTAATCCTTGTTAATGTAACTCTGTACATTACCACTCCATTTTAATTTTAGAAACTGAAATAAACTGCAAACAGAATAAGGGCATATTCTTACTCCAGAATCCACCTAAATTCAAACATTCTGACCACTGTGTGAGCTCACTGAAGGTTCTACTTATCAGCAGCACCTTAGGCCTGGTAGAAGAATAGGTGGATCTATGTTCTTAGCCCTCATTACCTCAAAAAAAAAAAAAAAAAAAAAAAAAAGAAGATGACTGGCTTTTATCAGGCAAAAACTTTACCATGGACCAATTTAAATTCAGCTCTCTAATTTTATGTTCTTGAGGTATGACATGAAGGGGAAAATCACTCTTCTTCTCTAATATGTGAGAGGCATCAACATATACATAATAGCCTCTGTGAAATGCCTGCAAATACCATGGTCCTGTTTTTACAATTTATTCATTTATTACAATTTATTTTAGCTGACTGGTTCAAACGAACCCTCTTTGATTTCCCATGACTCAATCCCCATCTATTGCCCACAGCAACTCAACTTGGTGTTTTAGAATACAGGGCCCTTGTGATTTGCATAATCAAGATAAATAATGCACGGCACCACATGTGCTGTAGCTGCAAAGTCATAAATGTGTGTAGCAACTCTTCAAAGTTAAGAAATCAATGGCTTCAGATATTATAAGCATAATCCACAAGCAGATGCAAAAGTATCTTACATATCCACAAATTGCATAATATGCAAAGAAAAAAACACCCAAGGGCACCCATTGCCCTTCCCAATTTAAATGATACAAAGATTTCCAGTTTTAAGCTAGAGGTCCTAATGGTTAGCAGTCAGGAGAATGAAATAGAATGAAAATCATAAGCATTCAGATTGTTGAAACAGAATACTCCATCCTAAATCAGAAGATAGTCCTAAATTTATGACTACAATGGGAATCAGAATTTCCATTTCTAAGCAAGGTGGTTATTAAGGATTTTAAAAAATGTATGTGTAAGTTGCCTTGTGCTAAAGAAGATTAAACTGTGTTTCTTCTTGTATTTCAGCTCCAAATGCTAAAACATATTAACAGAGAAACTGTGAGTTTCCTTTATGCACATCCTCCACATTTGAGTATCTGCTTCTTTAAATAATTTATGAATATCCAAAGCAACATGATAAACAATAGAATGGCATTTGGGATGCAACATGTAGCCAAATATGTGTGTCTTGACCAGGCACAATCACACCTTTTGAATGAGATTGGAAAGGTCTATTTTAAGGACTTCATTGACTCTGGCAAGCTGAGGGTTCACTCCTGGTAACTAAAAGAAGGGAAAAATAATTTCAGGTTAATATTGCAATCTATAGAAGTAGTACTTTTAAGTTTTGCTGATTATACTACTGCATTATCCTAATATCACAAAAAGCATCTTAAACTTTCCTTCATTATTCTTGCCAATGTAGACACTCTTCAATCATCTCACTAGAAATATTTGCACTTTCTGTTTTATGTTACCGATTTTGCTGAGGGAGAAGCAAATTTTAAAGATTATATCTCTGGCCTTCCAGCTAATCAATAAAATTGATTTTCATGTGAGCTGCACATGTAATACAGATAGGCTTATGATACTCTGAGATTGTTTGGGTCTTTGCCAAGACCCAGACCAGATTTTCTACATTGATCAACATAGTAGTAGCCAATCATCTATCGGTACATATACTGAAAACTCAGATTGGTGTCATTTCCCCCAGCAGATTTTTTTTTTTTTTTTAAAAATTGATTTATATGCTGCCCTTCTCTGGAGACTCAGGGCGGCTTACAATGCGCTAAGCAATAGCCTTCATCCTTTTGTATATTTATACAAAGTCAGCTTATTGCCCCCACAACTGGGTCCTCAATTTACCTACCTTAGAAAGGTTGGAAGGCTGAGTCAACCTTGAGCCTGGCGAGATTCGAACCTGCAGTAATTGCAGGCAGCTGGTCTTAATAACAGGGTGCTTTAGACCATTGTACTACCAAGGAATTTTTAAAGAAAATAAATTAAAAGTATTTCAATCTAATTTGGGGAGCTTTAGACAATTTGGGAGGAGAAAGAGTAATGGACAACTCTCATATTTTACTAGCACTGTACTGCTTATCCTCTAGCTTCAGTGGACCAAAAAATTCATTGAAAATATATCTATTCTGTAGCGGTGTACGTCAAGGATAGGATTTATCCGAAATTAATACATTCAGATGAGGACGGTAGAACGGTGATGGTCGAGTTAGTATTGGAAAAAAGGAAAATACTATTAGTAGTAATTTATGCCCCTAATCAAAACGAACAGGAATTTTTTAAGGATTTACATAATAAAATGGCAGAATTGGACTATGAAGGTATCTGTTTAATTGGGGATTATAATGCGATAGCAGATGTGAAAAAAGATTACAAAACGAGTAAAAAGAATAAGAAAAAAAAAAAAGAAATACTTCCAAAAGAATTTTTTAATATGGCCAGGGAAATAAATTTGAGAGATGTTTGGAGGGAAACCCACGAAGATCAGAACCAGTTCACCTTTTACTCTCATCCCCATCAATCCTGGTCCAGGATTGACATGGCCTGGGTGACTGCGAATATTAGAAATGGGGTTGATAAAATAGAGATAGAAGCAAATCAATGGGCAGACCATAATCCAATTCTTGTAAATTGGAAAGGAAAAAGAACATTTAGGAGATGGACGATGAATCAAAGAATTTGTAAACAAAAAGAATTTAAACATATGTTAGAAAAGGAATTAGAATTATTCTTTAAAATAAATAAAAAAGAAGATACTTCTCTACAGAATACTTGGGATATGGCAAAAGCATACATAAGGGGCCTAATTATTGGATATATAGGGGAAAAAATAGAGAAAGGAAACAATACTAGATAAACTACAGGAGGAATTTAAAAACATAGAATATAAACTTCAACAATATCCCCAAAATAAAAAAATAAAAGAAGAATGGAAGTTAGCTAAACATAACATAAATTTGATGAACCAAAAAGAAATAGCGCAGAAAATAAAAATGGCCAAACAAAATTACTTTGAGTTGGCGAACAAACCAGGTAGATGGCTGGTCTATAGACTGAAAAAAGCAGAGACAAAAGAATGTTGTATCTGCTTAAAGATGAAAATGGGGAAATTCACTATAGTAGGAAAGCGAAAAAAGAAATTATTCGGACATTTTACGCAAATCTGTATAGACAAGAAGAAATAGAAGACGAAAAGATAAAACAATATATAAAAAGGTCAGACATACCTGTAATTACAGACGATCAAAGAGAAATGTTAAATAGGCCAGCTATTGCTTAGCGCATTGTAAGCCGTCCTGAATCTCCGGAGAAGGGCGGCATATAAATCAAATTAAAAAAAAAAAAACCTGAGATGGAATTAGATGCTGCATTGAAAAAGCAAAAAAATAACAAAACGCTGGGCCCAGATGGCCTTCCGGTGGAATTATATAAAATGGTACAAGAAATAATAGGAGAGACCATGCTGGAGTTATACAGCGAAGCGCTAGAGAAGACAAAAATCCCACTATCCTGGACGGAAGCAATAATTACAATTATATCTAAAGACGACACTGACCACCAATTAATTCAAAACTATAGACCAATATCTCTATTGAACACGGATTATAAAGTATTTGCAATAATTATGGCGGAAAGAATAAAAAAAGTATTAAATGATTACATTCACCAGGACCAAAATGGATTTCTGCCGGGCTGCCAAATCAAGAATAATATGAGAGTAATAATAAATGCACTCGAGTACTATGAAGCACACCCAGAGAAACAAGCTTCGCTGATTTTCCTCGATGCCCAAAAAGCATTCGACAATTTAAATTGGAAAGTTTTAAAAGGGCAATTAGAGACTATGAAATTTGGATCAAACCTTGAAAAAATTATAGGAAAAATATACACAAAGCAAACAGCAAAAGTAATACTAAATGACGACATGACAGATCAATTTGATATAACAAAAGGGGTTAGGCAGGGCTGTCCACTTTCTCCACTATTGTATATCTTAACATTGGAGATTTTGCTAAAAAAAATCAGAGAAGATCAAGAAATTAAGGGGTTAAAAATAAGAAGGTTCAGACTTTTGCCGATGACCTTGTATTTATAACTGAAGAGCCATTGGAAGTAGCGCCAAAATTGTTTAAGAAAATAGAGGAATTTGGAGTTAGCCAGTCTAAAAATAAATAGAAATAAATCGAAATTAATAGTTAAAAATCTTACGAAAACTCAGGAGACAGAATTGGAGAACAGTATACAAATCCAAACAATGAAGAAAATAAAATATTTAGGGATCTGGCTGTCACCAAGAACCTCGTCAATAAAAGAAAATAACTATGACAAATTAATAAGACAGATTAAAAAAGATTTGGATAATTGGAAAAACCTACAAATATCATTATTGGGAAGAATCTCCACTATTAAAATGAATGTCTTACCAAAGCTGCTGTATCTGTTTCAGGTTGTCCCAATAAAATTAGAGAAAAACTTTTTCGAAATTTTAAATAAGATGACTTCCAAATTCATTTGGCAGGGGAAAACTTTTTTTTTTTAAATAATCTTTATTTACATTTTCCGTTAAAAAAACAGACAACACATCATATAAATAACATACAAGACAACACAACAAAAACAAACAAACAAACAAACAGGCATACCTATATGTAGTACCTTAATAACCTAGTATTCGGTACTATGTATCTATATTATATTCTGGAGAAGACAGAACAACTTGTATACCTTTACAGATCGATCAGGTCTATCCGACCTCACTTTCCTTGTATAGTATAAATTTCCCAATATATACAATTTCTCATCTAGTTTCGGTTATAATTTCCTCTTCTCTAACCACGTATAGAATTTTTCCCAAGATAAACATGTTTGTGTTTGGTCTCTATCCTTTAATTTTTTAGTCAATTTATCTGCTTCCGCACATTCCAAAATCTTCTTTATAATTGCCTCCTCTGATGGGATATTTTGATTTTTCCAAAGTTGAGCATACGCCAATCTCGCTGCTGTGATAATGTGTAATGCAAGATACCATGAATCTCTTTTAATATTTTCCAGTTTGGAGCCGAGCAGGCATGTCTCTGGTCGCCATTCAGTCTTTTGGTTTAGGATCTCATTGAGCCATTTTTTTATTGTCCCCCAAAATTTTACTGCTTTCAGGCACGTCCACCACTGATGATAATAGGTGCCATGCTCAAACCCACATTTCCAGCATTCAGTAGACTGTCCCGTAAACATTTTAGCTAGTCTATCGGGAGGAAGATGCCACCTATATATCATCTTGTAAATGTTTTCTTTGTAAGCCATAGACTCTACTAACTTCATATTCCCCCACCAAATCTCTTGCCATTTTTCTAAATTTTCTGATGCCATCGCTGGTTATTGGGGGCGAATCATTGGCCCCTATGGAAAGGGCCCGCAACTTGGGTGTCCTCCTGGATTCACGCTGTCTTTAGAAGAGCATATGACGGCCGTGGCCAGGGGGGCTTTTTATCAGGTTCGCCTGATACGCCAGTTGTACCCCTTTCTGGATCGGGACTCCCTACGCACGGTCACTCAAGCACTCGTCACTTCTCGTCTGGACTATTGTAACGCTCTCTACATGGGGCTCCCCTTGGGGTACAAGGCTCCAAATGGTGCAGAATGCGGTCGCGCGGGGGATTATGGGAGCGACGGGGCGCTCCCATGTGACTCCTCTCTTGCGCGAGCTGTATTGGCTTCCGGTGGACTTCCGGGTGCGCTTCAAGGTGTTGGTGATCACCTTTAAAGCGCTCCATGGCTTAGGGCTGGGGTACTTACGGGACCGCCTTCTGCCACCAATTGCCTCCCACCGGCCAGTTCACTTCCACAGAGGGCCTCCTCAGGGTGCCGTCGGCCAGACAATGTTGGCCGGCGACCCCCAGGGGGAGAGTCTTCTCTGTGGTGGCACCTACCCTCTGGAACAATCTACCCCCAGAGATACGAGTGATCTCCAACCTCCGGACTTTTCGTCGGGCCCTAAAAACCTATTTTTTTCAATTAGCCGGGCTGTCTTAATTTTACGGCTGGTTTTAAAATTTGATATGGATTTTAACTGAAAAGTTTTAAATTACGGGCCAAATTTATTTAATTATTTTAAATCTATTTTTAACTTTTGTGTATAAATGTTTTTTATCTTGGCTGTTCACCGCCCTGAGTCCGAAAGGAGAAGGGAGGCATAGAAGTTTGAAAAATAAATAAATAAATAAATAAATAAATAAATAAATAAATAAATAAATAAATAAATAAATAAATAAATAATAAATTGAATACCCAAAATTTTTCCCCCAGGCAATCATTGTATCCTTAATTACCTCCTCACCTATCTCTATTCTCATCAGCAATTTGTAAGTTTTCGAGATCATGCCTTTTTCTTGGCCCATCAAGATTTTATCTAGTTCTTGTAACTCACCGTAGATACCTTTCCTATCTCTATCTTTTTTATATTTAGATTGGATCTGTAGATAGGGCCACCAATTCACTTGCAACCCTTGGGAATTTAATTCCTGTTTAGTTTTTAGTTTTCCTTGTATATTCAGCAAATCCTTATATATTAATTTTTTCGCAGGGTTATAGAGTTTGGGGTATGTCAATGCTTCTAGGGGTGCTATCCAGCACGATGTTTTAGTATAATTTTTTTACTAACTTTTTCCCAATTTCGGATTAAGATATTCCTTATGTAATGTCGAGTGAACCATTTGCTTTGTGGGGTATTATCCCGCCACAGTGCCATATGCCAACCCTGTTGTAGGTCAAAACCTTCTATTTTAAGAAGATGGCTATTACCTAAAGTAATCCATTCCTTTACCCAAGCTAATAAAGCAGCTGAGTAATAGATCTCCCAGCATGGTAAACCTAAGCCTCCTCTTTCTTTTATCTCTTGCATCATCTTTTTTTTAATCCGTGGCTTCTTTCCCTGCCAGATAAATTTGGTTATTATTTGGTTTAGTTCCATGAAAATTTTTTTTTTGTAAATTTGCTGGGGCGGTTTGAAACAAGAAATTAAAGTTCAGTAAGACATAGGATTTTACTGTTGTTACTCGTCCTAGGAAAGAAAGTTGTATCTTACCCCATTTGTCTAAATCTTTCCTTGTTTGAATTAATAATTTGTTATAGTTTTCTTCCTGTATCCTCGAACATCTGCCGGTTAACCAAATTCCCAAGTATTTAACTTTGTTAACTATTTTTAATCCTGTCCTTTCCTGTAGGCCTTTCTTAACTTCTTCTAAAATGTTCTTATTAATATATTTGTTTTCTTTTTGTTGATTAATAAACCTGCTACCGCCCCAAATTCCTCAATTTTCTCTAATAAATATAAACAAGATTCAATGGGTTCTTCCAAGATGAAAACCATATCATCTGCAAAGGCCTGTATTTTATATACCTGTTGTCCAATTCTAAGTCCTTTTATTCTTTCCTCGTTCCTTATTTTACGCAATAATGTTTCTAATAATAAAATAAAAAGTAAAGGGGATAGAGGACAGCCCTGTCTTGTGCCTTTACCAATAGAGAATTCCTCTGTCAGATCCCCATTTATCAGTAGTCTGGCCGTTTGGAATAAATAGCTTTGATTGCGTTTATAAATCTTTGTCCAAAGCCCATGTGATCTAGTTGTAATAATATAAACTCCCAGTTGACTCTGTCAAATACCTTCTGGGCATCTATAAAAACTAGTGCGACCTGTTTTCCTGGGTGTTCTTCGTAATACTCCAATACGTTTAGCATGACTCTCATATTGTCTCTTAATTGTCCTGATGGTAAAAATCCATTTTGGTCACTATGTATAAATTCATTCAAAAAGCCTTTTAATCTATTTGCTAGAATTGTGGTAAAAATTTTGTAATCTGAATTCAGAAGAGATATTGGTCTATAATTTTTAATATCTGAAGAGGGGGGATCCTCTTTAGGGATTAAATTGATATTGGCCTTTTTCCATGAGTGGGGGATTTCTGCTTTCTCCAGGACTTCATTAAATAGGTCTTTCATGAGCTCTCCCATAACCTCAAACATTGTTTTATATAGCTCCGCCGGGAGCCCATCTGTACCAGGCGTTTTCAAATTTCCCTGTTTCTTTACTGCTTTTTCAATCTCCGCTAAAGTAATTTCTCTTCTAGTATTTCTTTCGTTAAGTTAGGTATCTTGGGTAAGTCCGAATTCTCTATATAATTTTTTATCGCACCTGTTGAAATCTCCTCTCTTTTATATAATTCCTTATAAAAATCCACTGCAATTTTTTCTTTCCCTTTTTTGTCTCTTATTAAATTCCCTTCCCTATCTTCTAATTGGTCAATTCGTCTAGTCTGTTTTTCTTTTTTTAATCTAAATGAGAGCCATCTTCCTAATTTATTAGCTGATTCGAAGTGTTTTTGTTTTGCTGCCTTTATCTTATCTTTCAATTTATCCAGCTCCAAAAGATTAAGCTGATGTCTTAGTAATGTTATCTGTTCTTTTGCTCCTAAAGAAAGTGGGTTATCTTGTAATTGTTTCTCCGCTTTTGTTAATTTACTTATTAATTCGCCCCTTTCTTGTTCTTCTTTTTTGTGTTTAAAAGCCACATGTTTGATAATAAGACCTCTTATAAAAGCTTTGGCAGTATCCCAAATTATTTGAAGTGGCATTCCTGGTGTTTTGTTTTCTTGAAAAAAAAGGGGGTATTTCTATCTTGAGCTTTTGTGTAAATTCGATTTCTTTTAGAATCTCAGATCTCATCATCCATCTCTTTCTTTTTTCCCCTTCTTTTTTTAATACCGCTAGTACTGGGTTATGATCCGCCCAATCATTTGGCATAATTCTAATCTCTGCCACCTGGGAATTAAGTTCTTGTGTCATGTCCAACCTGGACCACGATTTGTGCCTGGGAGAATAATAAGTGAATTGTTCATTTATCGGATTGTGCTCGCGCCAAGTATCTTTAAATCCTAATTCATCTCTCATTTCGTTACAAATGGCTGGTAAGATCTTCTTGTCTTGTCCTCCATTTCTTTTTTCTTTTCTTTCTTTTTTTTTTTTTGGTTTTCCCCTGTTTTATAATCCTATGTCCTATTAACAACTGCATTAAAATCGCCCAGAAGACATACCTGCTCGTATTCCAGGTCTCGGATTTCTCTTACTATTTTTCGGAGGAATGATTTATGCTTAGTATTCGGGGCATAAATTCCTATCAATAAGACTTTATTCTGTAGTAATTCCACCTCTAATATTAATATTCTTCCCTCTTCGTCTGCGAATAGTTGTTTCAGCGAGAGATATTCCTTTACATACATTGCTACACCTCTCTTTCTCTCCTCTGAAGCCGCTACAAACAATTTCCCTGCTTTAGGGCATTTCAATAATTTAGTTTGTGATAGTTTAATGTGCGTCTCTTGCATACAAATTATATCCACGTTGGCATTGACAATTTTGGTTAGTATATGTCTTCTCTTTGTCGGAGCATTGAGGCCATTGACATTTACTGTCAAAAGTCTCACTCCTTGATCCATTTCTATATATTAATCCCTTTAGTTTCAGCTGCCAAGCGAGTCTCAATCCCGTATTCTTCTAATTCTCCTTCCTCCCTCCTCCTCCCATCTCGCTTCCCCTTTCCATGATATGCTTGTGTTCCTCTCCCATTTTTCCACTCCTCCTTCTGGTCTCTCTGATTCTCTTTTACTGTTTCTTTGTTTCTTTCACTTTCAGTAGGTCCAAAGAAGTTTTCGCAAAATTCCTGTGCATCCTGTATATTCTCGATTTTTATCTTCCGATCTTGCCAAGTCACCAAAAGCCCTTCAGGTAATAACCATCGATATGGTGCATTGTGTTTCCTTAATTGTGAGGTTATGAATTGATAGCTCTGTCTCTGCTCTCGCACCCTTCTAGGGATCTGTTTTAGAATTGTAATCTGACGCCCTTTGTATGTAACGTTCTGATCCCTAGCTTTATGAAGGGTTTCATCTCTAGGCGCCTTTTTGGTGAGTCTTACGTGAATTTCCTTGGGCAAATTATGACCTCTCGCGTAATTGGTGTAGATGCTCACTGTAGACCTCTTCCTTCCTTTTCCCCACTACTTCTGCGATCACTTCTCCCACAATTTCCTCCAGCTGTTCCTCTCTGTCTTCCACATTTTGTAGACGTAAAAAGAAAGCAGACTTCTCCATCTCTAAGAATACTACCTCATCCTCGAGTTCCCCAACCGCTTGAGCACATCTCCTTTCACATTTATCTATCTGAGTTTCAACTCTTTTAGTGGTTTTTTCAACTTCTATCAATCTCGCCTCATGTTTAGAAAGGGTTGTTCTCATCTCTCCCAGTGTCTCTTTAATTTGTTTCATCTCTCCCCTTAATTCACACATCTCGGTTTTCAGGTCATCAAAATTTTTAGACGTAGCTTCTTGATTTTTCTCCATTAGTTCTTGAATGTTTTGGAACATCGCCTGCATTCCTTGCATTGTAATTGGTTTCTCTGTCGTTGGTAGGTTTTCGGATGACTTCCTTAGCCCTGGGGATGTTGTTTTCGGCGAAGACGCCACTGTAGAGGCTATATGTTTTTTCATCACTTTTGTGGAGGTTACTGTGGTAGACATATTGGTTAGGCAGAGGAAACTTTTCCAAATTATCATACACTAATGTTATGTACTCTGCTTAAGTTTGTACACTCAATTCCACTTTTTCCCTTGCTTCGCTCCTACTAATATTCGCTCTCAATTCTATATGTTTATAACCATAAATCAATTCAAATTTATCTTATCTATCTACAATCGGCTAAGTTCTATATATATGTATATACAAATTATTATACCAATTTATATTAAATAGTAAATCTAAATATATAATTATATATTCAATCAATTAATCCACAGTTATTATATACAATTAATAGATATTAGCAATATTAGTTATTAGTTAGATCTTCAGAAGGATATTGGTCTCCAATCTTAATTCAGTTTGTCAAAATGGTTAAAATAAATAGGAAAGGGCTCACTGTCAAACTGAATTCCTCGGAAGGAAGGGGGATCAGGAGAAAATTTACCCCCTAATCATCGCCTGCTTTGTATAGTTAATAATTCACAGTATATTATTTTTTTGTCCGCTGGGCTTTAGTTATTATCACAGCTAGCAACTCTCATTAACTCCAATAATCACCGTCCTGTAATCCAGTTAAGTCGTACTTCCGTCTCCCTCCAGTTCCACAGCAGCGAGATCGCCAGAAACTTGGTAAGTAAAAGCTTCTTCCACTTCTAATCTGGACTGCCGCTGTTCTCGCATGTCGCTGCACAGTCCCTGCAGTTTTAGGTTCAATTTCCTTCTTCTTGTCCCTTTTCGTTTTGTCCTGTCTCCCTGTGCCGGTCAAAACCGCAGCTTCATTGGCTTCGGGGCCGCTATTCCGTGGCCTTCTTCCTGTTCTCCAGGTCCTCAGAGCTCGCACTTTGTTACGGCGGGGGGGTCGCACTCCCTCTCCTCACCTCCGAAGAAAGCCCCTCTGCTCCCCCAACCTCTCTGGGGCTGAGAGCAGCGAAAAAAAGCCGCGGAGATACCAGAAAATCATTCGGCACAGCGGAGCTCGCACTGCTCCGATTTTCGGCCCTGAGCGCTGCGCCGGAAGTCGCGCCCACAAATAAAACTTAAACTACTTCAGGACATGAAGGAGAGGGGAGGAACAGCACTCCCAGATTGGAAACTCTATTATCATGCGGTGGCGCTAGTATGGGTCAAAGACTGGATGGAGCTGGAAAACAGCAGAATACTAACAGTTGAAGGGCATGACCTGCAAGTGGGCTGGCACTCCTTTCTATGGGATGAAAAATATAAAACCCATATCTATTTTAAGAGACATACAATTATGAATCCATTATTATTAATTTGGTTCAAAATTAAAAAGCAACAGTACACAAAAATACCGATCTGGCTCTCACCATCAGAAGCGATAAGACACCCAAATCTAACAGAACCTAAAAATATAATTAGATACAAAGACTTAATTGACTACCAAGGGAAATTGAAAACTAAACAACAATTGGAAGCAGACCTAAATAGAGAAATTGATTGGTGGTCCTTCTCACAGATTCAATCCAAACATAAGGAATATATGAAAACATATGAAATCTACAAAGAAAAACAAGAATTAGACAAAATTATATTAGACACAGAAGAGAAATTGATTAGTAAAATCTATAAATTCTTGTTGAGGTATAATATGGAGGAGGAAACAGTTAAGAATACAATGATTAAATGGATGCAAAATTTTACATATGCAATAGACTTGGAGAAATGGGAAGAGCTTTGGCAATTGAATAGGAAAGTAACATTAGCGGTGGCATACAAGGAAAATCAGCTGAAGATGTTTTACAGGTGGCATATGTCACCCACAAGATTGGATAAAATTCATCCGAAAAACAGTCCATTATGTTGGAAATGTAAAAACTCACAAGGTACTTTTTATCATCTATGGTGGACGTGCCCGGCGGGAAAGAAATTTTGGTCCAATATCAAGAAATGGCTGGAACAAATTACTAATGTCCAAATAGATAAGAAGCCAGAAACCTTTTTGTTGGGAATATTTACAAAAACATATCCTAAAGATATTAAATATTTGCTGATACATATTCTAATTGCAGCACGGATAACCTATGCCAAAAATTGGAAACAGGAAAAGATCCCAACAAAAGAAGAAGTAATGGATAAAATTATTCAATGCACTGAAATGGATAGGTTAACAAAAGAGCTAAAGGAAAAAGAAGAGACAGAGTACTATAAAATATGGGATAAATGGTACCAATGGTATAATATCACTATTGAAGAAATACAATTAGAAGAAAGATAGAATAGAAATGTAAATATATATACAACTAACTCCACATGTGCGGATAAATTTATAGAGAGAAATTTAAAGAGAAAGATATAATTTTATTATGTACTGTATATATTAACAAGGGTGGAATTCTTAGGGGATGAAAATGAGGGGGGGAAATGGAAAAGAAAATTATTAGAATAAGATTAAGGGTAATAACTATAACTGTATTAATTGGAAAACTAATACGAAACAAATGCTTCAAAAGTTTAACTCACTTATACGTTATTTGTTGTGTAAATGTTTTTATATGTGTTTTATATGTGTTTTAATAAAGTTTATATTTTTAAAATTAAAAAAAAGAAAAGAAAATATATCTATTCTATCAATTCTCTTTGTTGGGAAGTGGACACATTTACATGAAAGGAAGATGAATTCAATCCAATTCCCCCATCAAAGGAAGATTAAATTGATTTGACTAGATAAAAACAAAACCTGCCTCCATTACTACATTCTCAACCATTTAAGATGACCCTGCCAGTTTAAAGATAAATCACTTGGAAAGAGAGAAAATAAAGAAAAATAGTTTATTTTAGATAAATGGAAAAAGATATCTCCTTTTTCCAACAGAATGGGAAATATAACACAAGAAAAGTGTATCTACTACAGCAGCTTCTACATTTTTATCAGAATCTCAGAACTGAGTTAGATTCAACTTCATTATAACTTCCAAGATCAGTATAATACCCCCATGTAGTTCTCCTCCATCCATGTAAGTATTTGTTTTTTTCTCTTTTGCTTGAAGTACATAAAGTGAGGGCCCCCAGATAAAATGAAGGTCACAAGAAACAATGATTATATCCAATTTGTCAGCAACATTTACAATTCAGAGATATGTCAGTAGGGTTTCCTAACTCCTAGCAGTGATGATGTTATCTAGTTTGGTAATAAAACATCTGCAAGAAACCAACAAGCCCTAACTCTAATTCTTGGACAGAAGCCCTCATCACCCTCATCCCAAAAGAAGACTCAGATTAACAACAAATTAAAAATTACAGACCAATCTCACTATTAAATGCAGATTATAAAATATTCACATCAATAATTTCAGAAAGATTCAAAAAAGTGATAAATGAGTATATCCACCCTGACCAGAATGGATTTTTACCAAAAAGGCAAATAAAAAACAATATGAGAACTATAATAGATATATTAGAATATTACAAAGCACATTCAGACAAACAAGCTGCATTAGTTTAGTTTAGTTTAGTTTATTTATACTTATATGCCGCCCTTCTCCCAAAGGACTTGGGGCGGCTCACAAAGATAAAGCAATAAAACAGTAAAATTATGACTAAAACACTCAATTAAAATCCCCAAAAGATTAGTTAAAACTCCCATCAGATCAGCAAATTTGTTGGAAAAGCCATGTCTTCAGGTCAGCGCGGAAAGAGCGGAGGTCGGGGGCCATCCGGAGCCCAATGGGTAAACCATTCCAGAGGGTCGGTGCGCCCACAGAGAACGCCCTCATCCTGGGCACCATCAGCCGACACTGTCTGGCCGATGGCACCCGAAGGAGGGCAATCCTATGTGAGCTCACTGGGCGGTTGGAGGCAGGCAGAAGGTGATCCTGCAAATACCCAGGGCCCATGCCATGAAGGGCTTTATAGGTAAGTACCAGCACCTTGAAGCGGATCCGAAGGACCACTGGTAACCAGTGCAGTTCGCGCAGGAGAGGTGTAATACGGGAGTAACAGGAAGCCCCCATAACAACCTGCGCGGCCACATTCTGGACCAGTTGGAGCCTCCGGGTGCACCACAAGGGCAGCCCCATGTAGAGGGCATTGCAGTAATCCAAACGAGAGATGACGAGAGCATGGGTGACTGTACGGAGGGCATCCCTGTCTAGGAAAGTACTCAACTGGCGCACCAGGCGAACCTGTGCAAAAGCCCCCCTCCAGCATTAATATTTCTGGATGCCCAAAAAGCCTTTGACAATTTAAATTGGAGATGTATTATATTCAATTAGAAAACATGAAATTTGGAGAGAAATTCATAAAGATGGTAGAAAAAATATATTCAATACAAACGGCAAAAATAATAATAAACAGAGATATTACTGAAAAATTTATTATAGCAAAGGGAGTGAGACAAGGGTATCCGCTATCTCCCTTATACTAACATTAGAAGTATTGTTAATTAAAATTAGAGGCGAAAAAGAGATAAAAGGCTTGAAAATAAAAAAAGAGTATAAAGTTCAAGCTTTTGCAGATGATCTAGTATTTATTTTAGAGCAACTGATACAGACAGGACCCAAATTAATACAACAAATAGAAGAATACAGAAAAGTCGTGGGACTTAAAACTAATAAATTCAAAACAAAGGCAATAATGAAAAATCTCACTAAAAAACAGGAAAATGAACTGGAAGACAAAATGGGCATCCAAATGACCAAAAAAGTAGAATATTTAGGAATTTGGCTATCAGCTAAATTAAAGAGGATAACTACAACAAACTACTATCACAGATAAAGAAAGATTTGGAAACTTGGAAAAAATTACAATTACCTCTTATACGAAAAATAGCATCAATCAAAATGAACATTTTACCACGAATACTGTTTTTATTCCAAGTAGCACCCATAAAATTAGGAAAAAACTTCTTTAAAGATTTAAACAAATTAATAGTGAATTATATCTGGCAAGGGAAAAAATCAAGAATTAAAATTAAATCATTGCAGGACAGTAGAGAAAGAGGAGGCTTCAGACTCCCAGATTGGGAAATATACTATCAGGCAACAACATTTGTCTGAATTAAAGATTGGATTGAATTAAGGAATAAAAGAATCTTAACACTAGAGGGGCACGACTTACAGATAGGGTAGGATGCCTTCTTATGGGATGGGAAAAATAGACGGCATAGCTACTTCCAAATATGGCAAGGAATAAAAAAGAATCACTACATTAAAATTCCAGAATGGTTATCAACAATGGAGACATTAATCTACCCAAATGTATTGGATATTGACAAAATTAAAAGATATAAAGATTTACTAAACGGTCAAGGGGAACTGAAAACAAGACAAGAATTAAAAGAACAGGGTACAAACATTGATTGGTGGCCATATTCGCAGATACAATCCAGATATAGGACAGTTTTGGAACAATATGGATTTCAAATAGAAACACATGAATTAGATAAAATTCTTCAAGGCACAGAGGACAAATTGATAAAAAAAATATAATTACTTATTACGATACAAAATGGAGGAGGAGGTAGTCAAAGAAAACATGATAACTTGGACTGAAAATTTCAGATATAACACTTAATTGGATAAATGGGAGAAATTGTGGAATAAAAATTATAAACTGACAATGTCTGTAGCCTATAAAGAAAATATGTATAAAATGTTTTATAGGTGGCATCTTCCACCGGCGAGACTGGCCAAAATGTTCCCCAATACCCCATCAACGTGCTGGAAATGTAAACAACATCAGGGAACATACTACCACATGTGGTGGACGTGCCCCAAAGCAAAACAATATTGGAGTAAAATTAGAATACAGTTAAAAGAGATAGAAAATCTCTTGATTAGAAAAGTTTTGGAGTGTGCAGAGATGGGCAAACTTACAAAAGAAATACAAGAAAAGGAGAAAATAGAATATATGGTATGGGAGAAATGGTATGAATAGTTAGAGGAGAGGGATAAAAGGCAAGGAAAGAGTAAATGAGGAAGATATAGGAGTTGAAATGCAGTAACATACGAGTGGAAATGGAACAGATACAGAATGTATGATCAATATTGAGTACACTGTTATCTTTATGTATATAAATCAATATTAGAACTTATATGTATAAATGGCAAATTGAAGTAAGGGAGAAAAATGGATATGTAAGAAATGTTTACTGATGCGAAATTGTTAAAAAGAAGAAAATTGTAAAAAAAAATTGTTTTTTTTTAAAAAAACTGTTTAATAAAAATATGTTTTAAAAAAAGATTTCAAAGAAAAAAATACCATATTTTTCAGAGTATAATACCATAGATTTCAGGAGGAAAATAGAGGGGAAATTCTGCCTACCAGGTATTCATCTGGCTAGCGTCCTTAGTCTGGTCAGCTTCAGCATATTACTTCACTGGTTTTGAGTGCCCGTGCCCCGGGTTGGGGATAAAAAACAGCTTCTAAAGCACAGCTGAACTTTGGAGAGAGAAGCAATGAGAAAAGCAGGTAAAGCGCGGAAGATCGCTTTGCTTGCTAGCGCCTCGCTGGGCTGAAAAAAAGCTTCTAAAGCATAGCTGATCTTCGGAGGGAGCAGCAATGAGAATAACAGGCTCAGCGGGGAAGATCGCTTCACTCACCAGCGCCTCGTTAGGGCTGAAAAAAAGCTTCAAAAAAGCTACATTCGGAGTATAAGATGCACCCAAATTTTCAGCCTCTTTTAGGGGGGGGAAAGTGTGTCTTATATTCTGAAAAATACAGTATGTTTTAACCTCTACTCTTATTTCTATAATCTATCCTAACCAAAACATACATCACAAGTTCTTTTTTTTCATTTTTATACAAGTCTGTAGAAGACTCCCAACCACCAATAAATGTAAATAATCTTTTTTATAATTTATCAAGTCAATTTATCCATTGAGCAGAATCTGTCAACTTCACCAACCATTCCTCCATAATGGGTAGTATTGAATCTCTCAATCTCTCTGCATATAATAATCTTGCTGCAGAAATCATATATTGAAATAATCTTCCATGGCTTTTTTCTAACTGTTTATCCATTAATCCTAAAAGTAGTTTGACTACCTTCAAATAAAATGTTTTTTAAGGACAGACATGTTTTCCTGAAAGTAAACCTTCCTTTACAAGTATAGATCATCTCTACATGGTGAGATGTTCTAAAAGTCCTTAATTTTCTGCAACATGAAGGGAAGCGAAGGAGTATGGGAATGAAGGCAGTTCACTTGGTTTAAGATATCTCATAAATATTTGGCACAGCAAGAAAATCTACACTGTTTGCCCAGTGTACAAGTTTTCTATCTTCTCAACTTTCAGCCAGTAAATAAGTCCTATCTTTCTTCTGAAGAGGAAGAAGCCAATCTTTTTAGAGAAGCATGGGGAGTATAGCTTACCTTGCTGTAATTAGCATTAATGGTCAGCTGATTCAAAGAATTTCTGATAAGATTGCAAGTTGAAGCAACCTGGGTAGCCATGCAAGCTGAATCATTTAGAGTATCTATCAAGTCTTCCATCACATCCATCAGACTGGTGTGCAGCTTCTCAGTGCCCTCCTGTAGCATTTCCAGACACCCACTCACATTCTCCAGTGCCTCTTTTGTCTCTCTAATAGCTACAGTGGTAAAAAGATCAATTTCATTACAATCTGCATAATGTGTTTTAGTTTTACTAAGTGGAACAAATACACAAACACAAACACTTGTTCATAGTTAAACAGCATCTCCAAAGGAGTAAAAATTAACCATAAACTAGTATTAAGAGGTTTGATACCATCAAAGTTTAGTTTGCTTGGCTAAAGCATTTTAGAATATCCTTTATTGCCAGGGCACATAGATATTTCCCTCTGATTTCTCTGGACATATGGATATATTAACTGAACAAAGTTCATATTAATAAAGAGTTCCTGCTTTTGTTGGACCCACCATCCTAGAAATTAACAGATTAACAGAGTTGGAAGGGACCTTGTAGGTTATCTAATCCAACCCCCCTGCCCAAGCAGAACCCTACACCATTTTTGACACATGGCAGTCCTGTCTCTTCTTGAAAGCCTCTAGAGATGAAGCTTCCACAACTTCTGAAAGCAAGCTGTTCCATTGGTTGATTGTTCTCATTGTCAGAAAATTTCTCCTTATTTCCAGGTTGAATCTCTCCTTGTTCAGTTTCCATCCATTATTCCTTGTCTGGCCTTCAGGTGCTTTGGAAAATAGCTTGACTTCCTCCTCTCTGTGTCAGTCAGCCTCTCAAATATTGGAACACTGATATCATGTCTTCCCTGGTCCTTCTCTTCACTAGACTAGTCATGCCCAGTTCCTGCAACCATTCATCATGTTTTAGCCTCCAGTCCCCTAATCATCTTGGTTGCTCTTCTCTGCACTCTTTCTAGAGTTTTTATAGTATGGTGACTGATGGCCCCCAGGGGGAGAGCCTTTTCTGTGGGAGCACCTACCATCTGGAACGGGCTTCCCCCGGAGTTACGAAACATCCAAGACTTACGCATATTCCGCCGTGCCCTGAAAACGTTTCTATTCCAACAAGCTGGTCTGGCCTAACTCTCCCTTTTTAATTGGCTTTTAAATTGGCTTTTAAATCGGGTTTTAGACCTCTTTTAGATAAATTTGGATGTTTTAATCTTTGAGCCAAATTACTTAATCTGTTTTTAATAGTTTTTAACTTCTATATGTATTTGTATTTATTATGGCTGTTCACCGCCCTGAGTCCTTCGGGAGTAGGGCGGTATACAAATATGAAAAATAAATAAATAAATAAATAATTTAGGATTGCATTGGCTTTTTTGGCTGCCGCTGCACACTGCTGACTCATATTTAATTGGTTGTCCACTAAGACTTCAAGATCCCTCTCAAAGTTACTGCTATTAAGTCTGGTTTCACCCAGTCTATATGTGTACTTTTGGTTTTTCTTGCCTAAGTGTAGGATTTTACTTTTCTCTACACTGAATTTCATTTTGTTAGATAGGGCCCAGTGTTCTAGTCTGTCAAGATCCATCTGGATCTTGAGCCTATCATCTAGGATGTTGGCTATTCCTGCCAGTTTAGTATCATCCGCAAATTTGGTAAATTCCCCTTTTATTCCCTCATCTAAGTCATTTATGAAGACATTGAAGAGTACTGGGCCTAGGACAGAACCTTGTGGCCCAGTCCCGAAATGGACTGCCACTTTGCAACTGGAATGTTCCATTTTAAGATCAGACAATGTCTGATATGTCAGATCCCCCTGATCTAAGACTGCAACATTTCCTGGAAGATCACTCCAATCTTGTAGCAGCTGTGCTGCAATTGGAACAGCATCCTTTGCGGTTGGAACATTTCTATTTCAAACTGTTTTGTCTATCTTTAACATTAATTACTATAAAGTTTGACGTGCTATATCAACTAAAACAGTGCAATGCTTTAGGTTTTATTCTAAAAGAATTATTTGGGGGGTTTGGGATTGTAAACATAGCATCTACCTACAACTCTTTATAGAAGCTGTATCTTTGTAGAGGACAATGCAAAGGACAGCCATGCAATCCCAGGAAAAGGTAACACTTTGATAGATGCAGATGTCTGTGTTCCCATACATTCCAAAGTACTCTTTTATGACCCAAATTTGAAATGCAATGCACCCTACATTGGGTCAAAAATAAATGAAATAATACAGGTGAAACTCGAAAAATTAGAATATTGTGCAAAAGTTCATTTATTTCAGTAATGCAACTTAAAAGGTGAAACTAATATATGAGATAGACTCATTACATGCAAAGTGAGATAGTTCAAGCCTTGATTTGTCATAATTTTGATGATTATGGCTTACAGCTGATGAAAACCCCAAATTCACAATCTCAGAAAATTAGAATATTACATGAAATCAATAAAACAAGGATTGTACATTTTATTTATTTATTTATTTATTTGTTCCTATTTCTATACCGCCCTTCTCCAAATAGGACTCAGGGCGGTGAACAGCCAAAGTAAAAAACAGTACATACAAAATTTAAAAGCAATTTAAAATAATTAAATATTTTGGCCGTAAATTAAAACAACCCAATTTAAAATCAATTTAAAATTTAACTCAAGCCTGCCCAGCTAGTTGAAATAAATGGGTTTTCAGGGCCTGACGAAAAATCCGGAGGTCTGTTATTGTATGTATCTCTGGGGGGAGGTTGTTCCAGAGGGTGGGCGCCGCCACAGAGAAGGCTCTCCCCCTGGGAGTCGTCAGCCGACATTGTCTGGTGGACGGCACCCTGAGGAGGCCCACTCTGTGGAGCGTACTGGTCGGTGGGAGGCTATTGGTGGCAGAAAGCGATCTTGTAAGTACCCCGGCCCTAAGTCATGGAGCGCTTTAAAGGTGGTCACCAACACCTTGAAGCGCACCTGGAAGACCACCGGGAGCCAGTGCAGCTCCCACAGGAGAGGTGTTACATGGGAGCGCCTTGTCGCCCCCATAATCCCCCGCGCGGCCGCGTTCTGGACCAGCTAGAGCCTCCGGGTGCACCCCAGGGGGAGCTCCATGTAGAGAGCGTTGCAGTAGTCCAGGTGGGAAGTGATGAGTGCCTGAGTGACTGTGCATAGGGAGTCCCGATCTAGAAAGGGGCGTAACTGGAGTATCAGGCGGACCTGATAAAAAGCCCCCCTGGCCATGGCCGTCAAATGATCTTCTAAAGACAGCGGTGCGTCCAGGAGGACTCCCAAGTTACGAGCCCTCTCTGTGGGGGCGAGTGATTCGCCCCCAATAGCCAGCGATGGCGTCAGCTGGCTATATCGGGACACCGGAAGCCACAGCCACTCGGTCTTGGAGGGGTTGAGTCGGAGCCTGTTTCTCCCCATCCAGGCCCGCACAGCCTCCAGGCACTGGAACATCACTTCAAGGGCATCGTTGGGGTGGCCTGGGGTGGAGATGTACAGCTGGGTGTCATCAGCGTACTGATGGAACTCCACCCCAAAGCCACAGATGACCTCACCCAGCGGCTTTACATAAATGTTGAACAGAAGGGGCGAGAGGACCGACCCTTGTGGCACCCCACAAGCAAGGTGCCTCGGGGTCAACCACTGCCCCCCTGTCAACACAGATTGCGACTGGTCAGAGAGGTACAAGGAGAACCACCGCAGAATGGTGCCCCCCACCCCCAACCGGTGCAACATGATACCATGGTCGATGGTATCAAAAGCCGCTGAGAGGTCTAACAGGACCAGGATAGAGGAGCAACCCCTATCCCGAGCCCTCCAGAGATCATCCACCAATGCGACCAATGCCGTTTCCGTGCTGTGCCCAGGCCGGAAGCCGGACTGGAGCGGGTCTAGATAGACAGCTTCATCCAGGTACCGGGGAAGCTGTTGTGCCACCACACTCTCAACAACCTTCGCAACAAAGCGAAGGTTGGAGACTGGACGATAGTTAGCCAAAACAGCCGGATCCAGAGAGGGCTTCTTGAGGTGGGGCCTCACAACCGCTTCTTTCAAAGCGGCCGGCAGGACCCCCTCACTCAAAGAAGCGTTAACAATCTTCTGGAGCCAGCCTCGTGTCACCTCCCGGGAAGCCAGTACAACCAGGAGGGGCACGGGTCCAATAAACATGTGGTTGCGTTCAGCCATCCCAGGACCCTGTCCATGTCCTCGGGAGCCACAGGATCGAACTCCCCCCAGATAACACTCTCAAGACCTGCCTCAGTCACCCCGTCCGGACATACCTAGTCAGAGGCCAGCCCTTCCCGAATCTGAGCGATTTTGTCATTCAGATACTGCACAAAGTCCTCAGCTCGGCCCTGCAAGGGGTCATCCCGCACTTCCAGGTGGAGCAGAGAGCAGGTCACCCTAAACAGGGCGGCCGGGTGATTATCTGATGACGCGATAAGAGTGGCAAAATAGCTAGATTTCGCCGCTTTTATCGCCACTAGGTAGGTCTTAATATGAGACCTCACCAGTGTTCGGTCGGATTCGGAGCGGCTGGTCCTCCAACTACTCTCCAGGCGTCTTTTCCGGCGCTTCATCTCCCTAAGCTCCTCAGAGAACCAAGGAGCTAGGTGAGTTCGGTGCCGGGTCAGAGGCCGCAAAGGCACGACACGGTCCAAGGCCCCGGCAGCCGCACTATCCCAGACGGCCACCAGGTCTTCAGCCGAGTCATGAGCCAGAGTCTCAGGAAATGGCCCAAGCTCCATCTGGAACCTATCAGGGTCCATCAGGCGCCTGGGGCGGAACCACCTGGTCGGTCCCGCCTCCCTGCGGCGGGGTGCAGCGGTTAGAAAGTCCAGTCGAAGGAGCGAGTGGTCAGACCATGACAAGGGTTCGATGGCTATATCCCCTATATCAAGGCCACTCAACCACTGACCAGAGACAAAAACTAAGTCCAGAGTGTGTCCCCCTGTGTGAGTGGGGTCATGAATTAACTGAGTAAGGTCCATGGCCATCATGGAAGCCATGAACTCTCGAGCCACCTCAGACGTTTCACCGATAGATGGCATAGAACAATATTGGACCTCTGAAAAGTATAAGCATGCATATGTACTCAGTACTTGGTTTGGGCCCCTTTTGCATCAATTACTGCCTCAATGCAGCGTGGCATGGATGTTATCAGCCGGTGGCACTGTTGAGGTGTTATGGAAGACCAGGATGCTTCAACACAGCCTTCAGCTCTTCTGCATTGTTCGGTCTCATGTCTCTCATCTTTCTCTTGTCAATGCCCCATAGATTCTCTATGGGGTTCAGGTCAGGCGAGTTTGCTGGCCAATCAAGCACAGTAATCCCATCGTCATTGAACCAGGTTTTGGTACTTTTGGCAGAGTGGGCAGGTGCCAAGTCCTGCTGGAAAATGAAGTCAGCATCCCCATAAAGTTCATCTGCGGAAGGAAGCATGAAGTGCTCCAAAATCTCCTGGAAGATGGCTGCATTGACCCTGGACTTAATGAAGCACAGTGGACCAACACCAGCAGATGACATGTCTCCCCAAATCAACACTGACTGTGGAAACTTCACACTGGACTTCAAGCATCTTGCAGTGTGTGCCTCTCCATTCTTCCTCCAGACTCTAGGTCCTTGGTTACCAATTGAGATGCAAAAGTTGCTCTCATCAGAAAAGAGGACTTTGGACCACTGAGCAACAGACCAGTTCTTTTTTTCTTTAGCCCAGGTAAGACGCTTCTGACGTTGTTTGTTGTTCAGGAGCGGCTTGACAAGAGGAATACGACATTTGAAGCCCATGTCCAGGATCCGTCTGTGTGTGGTGGCTCTTGATGCACTGACTCCAGCCTCAGTCCACTCCTTGTGACAGTCCCCATCACTTTTGAATGGCCTCTTCCTGACAATAGTCTCCAGGCTGCGGTCATCCCTGCTGCTTGTGCACCTTTTTCTTCCACACTTTTCCCCTTCCACATAACTTTCTATTAATGTGCTTTGATAGAGCACTTTGGGAACATCCAACTTCTTTTGCAATTACCTTTTGAGGCTTTCCCTCCTTATGGAGGGTGTCAATGATGGTTTTTTGCACAACTGTCAGGTCAGCAGTCTTTCCCATGATTGTGATTCCTACTGAACCAGACTGAGAGACCATTTAAAGGCTCAGGAACCCTTTGCAGGTGTTATGGTTTACTTAGCTGATTAGAGTGGGACACTTTGAGCCTAGAATATTGAACCTTTTCACAATATTCTAATTTTCTGAGATTATGAATTTGGGGTTTTCATGAGCTGTAAGCCATATTTTTTTTTTAATTTGATTTACATGCTGCCCTTCTCTGGAGAGTCAGGGTGGCTTATAATGCTTTAAGCAATAGCCTTCATACTTTTGTATATTTATACAAAGTCAGCTTATTGCCCCCACAAACTGGGTCCTCAGTTTACCTACCTTAGAAAGGATGGAAGGCTGAGTCAACCTTGAGCCTGGTGAGATTCGAACTTACAGTAATTGTAGACAGCTGGTCTTAATCACAATGCTTTTAGTCTGCTGAGCCACCAGGCTCCTATTCTGCTGAGCCACCAGGCTCCTATCATCATAATCATCTGTCATAATCATCAAAATTATGACAAATCAAGGCTTGAACTATCTCGCTTTGCATGTAATGAGTCTATCTCATATATTAGTTTCACCTTTTAAGTTGCATTACTGAAATAAATGAACTTTTGCACGATATTGTAATTTTTCGAATTTCACATGTAGTAGTAATCAAATTACAAATGTTATTTGTCCAATATTCCCTTTCACCAACAAACCCTCTAGTATAAACAAATGGTAGGTGCTTGCTACTAGTGCACATTTTCCATCACTTCTGCATATCTGCTAGCTGGAGGGGCTGGGAACATGTACAAACAAGCACCATAAGCATCAATCCATAGCCTTTTGCTCCCGAGCAGCCCTGCAGGATTTAAGAAGGTTTGCAGGAAGTTAAGTTACAAAAATTACAAAAAGCAGCCAGAACTAATAGGCAAGCAATGTTGTTGGATTCTAACCCAAGGAGCAAAGCAATGAATTGCTGAAGAAAAGAGAAATATGGCAAGACAAACTGCACAGAGGGTGGAAACTAGAGGAGGCACTTCACAAAATGTGTAAAATGAGATCATTTTACCTTTAATGGCCCTTTCCACTTTGACTTCAAGACCGAAAAATAAAAGAAAGAATGCAGGACAAAGATTGAAAAATGCAAACAGGTTTGATGGATAACATAAAGTTTCTACTATTAAGAAGGGTAGTCCTTCTAACGAAGCTCTACAACTGTGATGTTTGGCACTTGGTTTGGTTTATGGGAACTATAGCTGAAAGCACAGAAGCAGTCTAAGCCTAGGGAGTTAAATCTCCCAACAGCTGCAAAGCAGAGAAGTGATGGGACTAAGTGTGGGGAGACCAGCAGATAGAAGTGGAATGCTTAACCCTTGCCTGCATAGTTCCCCCTGCCATCTACCTTTCATTCTAGTATTTTTCTCCATGACTGTCACATTCATACCAATTGGATGCAGAAGTTTAGACACATCTGATTGAACTCTTAACTTTCAATGAATTCATAAGCGCATAGAAGATGACAGCACCTCTGCATAGGGCAAGGCTAAGCACATCTTTCTGAAAATATTAATGCATGCTTACTGATTACATGCAGCTGTCTCAATTCAAAATGAGCAAACCGAGACAAAAAATATGGACACCTTCCCATGCAGAGTTTGGACATATTTTGTTTATTTTGTTCATTTAGGCATTCAATTGGACCATACAATTGGAATATACAATTGGACCAGAGTTGCTGAAATTCTGGCATGTAGCTGTGGACTGTCTCTAGAAAAAATGTTGGTGGATACATGGCAGAGGGAATCCTCAAGCACCCCATTGTCCAGCAAATTCTATGCAATTTGTGGTTGTGTACTAATTCATGGCAATGTGAATGTTCAGTCCCCAATCAACCTAAACATATTGGCATCATATCAAAGCTCCTAGCTTTCAACAGAGGTTGGCAACACCATATGGAGAAAGACAGAGGATCTCTGCATCACTTCAGAGCTTTCAAAGGAAACCATAGTTATTTTTGCAAAACATCTGTGATTGATTGCATTTGGGGTATTGGGGATACACTGTAGGAGGCATTTCAGCAGTCTGATGATTGCATGTATCTAACTTTTGCAACCGACCTTATCACCATAACTTGACATTGATAAATGCTGTGATTCTTTTACCTCCTGCCATGGTAAGGGCAACATCAAGAGCAGGGTATACCTCCTTTCCCAGCTGTTCCCAGACTCGACTGCCAAGCAACGTCCCAACATCTGTTGGAGAAAGAAATGATGGGAAGAAAATCAACTGCCAATTAATTGAGTATGTAATTTCGCATTTAAACACCCCATGTTAGCTACAATCTAAACAGCATGTAAATTATCAATCCTTACCCATGCGATTATTTTTCTTATATTATAACCAAAATTAACTTCTAGTTTGATTAAAAGACATACAAATTCTATTTTGATTAAAGCACACACGAACTCCGATCATTGATTTTAAGTAGAGTTAAATAATAAATAGGCAGTTTGTCCGGGAATCCTAACTATTAAGAACAGTAGTTATTTAGGATTATTTTTTAAACCTGCAACATGGATAACTTTTCTTCGATGTCACCCAAATACTGAACCTTCTCATTACACGTGTTTAATCTAACAGCAAGTTTGATATAGTGGTTAAGGCATCAGGCTAGAAACCAAGAGGCTATGGGTTCTAGTCCTGTTTAGACACAAAACTAGCTTGGTGATCTTGGCCAGTCACTCTCTCTCTCAGCCCTAGGAAGAAGACAATGGCAAATCTCTTCCGAAACCTAGCCAACAAAACTTCAGATACTAGTCTAGGCAGTTGCCAGGAGTCAATACTAAATTGAAGGCACACAAAAAAGGTCATTCTGGTGCTAAATGCAACACCTGTAGATATCATCCTTTCTTTGGGGAGCCCTGCACAAACACACATCCCAAAAATGCTCCCTCCAAAGCCTCCAGCCTTGCAATCCTGCACAGGGAAGGTGGAGGTTTGCTCCAAAGCTGCAACAGAGTGTTGCGCCAGGAGACCTCTGTAGGTAACATTTTTGAAATGTTAACTTTTAACACCGTACTCACAGGAAAATCCCATCATCACGGTTTAATTTTGCTTTCTGTGAAACTTTGTGCCAAGAAAGATTTGTGTTTTCTCCTTCCCTTCTTCCCCCCACCCCTCCTCTGGCTGTCCATCTCAGCTTTCACAGACAACCATCCGCCAGGAATGGAGGTTCCCCCACACGATGTGATTGAACTTCCAACTCCAATGGACCCGGTGAGTGCGAGCATCTCCGACCCAGAAAGGGGAAGGAGTTGATGGGGGCTGTTGGGAGTTTTGGGAGTTAAAATCCACAAGTCTTAAAGTGGCCAAGCGGCTGCCCATGCTGCCATGGCCTCATGGGGGCTCTTTGCTCTCCTGGCAGTGCTGCTCTCAGTCGCCCTGCTGGGCTGCTCCTGCCTAGCATGGGATGAGTTGTTTCAGATCAAAAATCTCTGGAGCGCCGCCAGCCTGCCAGGGTCCCTTCACAAGCGGTTGCCAGTGGAGCCGTGCTGCCTGTGCTGCCTTGCCATCGCCTTTGGGCTGCTAAGTGCTGGACTGCATGCCTACTCGGTGCTACGCTGAGCCTGGCACTCTTTGGAACCTGGCAGACACTGCAGCTCTTTTGCCAGCTATGCATGGGGTAGCTCCAGTGGGTGGTAGTGGAGGCTGCTGGGTAGCAGCCATGGCTTGGTGGTGGGCTGGACCAGGCAGCAGGCGAGGTGGCTGCAGAGCCGCCACAGGTGAGGCAGATGCCGGAGGTGAGCAGGGGCAGTCCCACGCCTGCCTCACAGAGCTGGCAAGAGAGCTGCAGCACCCACCAGGGCTGGAAGAGAGCCAGGCTCAACATAGGTGTAAGCCTGGTGCTCAGCAGCCAAAAGGCGGTGGCAAGGCAGCATGGCTCCACTGGCAACCGCTCGTGAAGGGGCCCTGCTACATTGCATGTAGACGTAGACCCATTAAGAACTATTCGTTGAGTACTGTTTGTCAGCCAGTTACAAATCCATCTGGTGGTGATGCTATCTATCCCACTTTTTTCTAGTTTACCAAGAAGTAGGTTGTGGTCTACTTTGTCGAATGCCTTGCTGAAATCTATTATGTCCACAGTATTTCGCTGGTCTACTAATTTAGTCACTATGTTGAAGAATGTAATAAGATTGGTTTGGCATGATCTGTTTTTAACAAACCCATGCTGACTGCTAGTTATTCCTTTACTCGTTTCTAGAAGTTGGTAGATCTGTCTTTTTATTCTCTTTTCCAGTATCTTCCCTGGTATTGATGTTAGGCTGATTGGTCTGTAGTTTCCTGGGTCTTTTTTAAAGATGGGAACCATATCAGCTCTTTTCCAGTCCTCTGATAGTTCCTGGTGTTCCAGGATTTTTGAAAGATGTGGTACAGGGCAGTGGTGGGATTAAAAATTTACTTCCGGTTCTGTGGGTGTGGCTTGATGGCTGTGGCAGGGGAAGGATACTGCAAAATCCCCATTCCCTCCCTACTCCAGGGGAAGGATACTGTAAAATCCCCATTCCTTCCCCACCCCACTAACCTGCTTTCTTGCTGGAAGAAACTTTTTTTAGGTTATCTTTGACTTTTGTTGCAAGTCTTTGTTCATTCTGAGCCTTTACTTTCCTGACTTTGTCTTTGCAGATTCAGCTATGTGCTGATATTATGCCTTAGTTGTGTGTCCCTCTTTCCATTTTTTGTTCTTGTCCTTTTTGTCTTTCAATTTGTCAGAGAGATCTTTATGCAGCCATGCTGATTTCATCTTGGATTTCTTGTTTTTCTTTTTCAATGTTACTGTGCTGGTCTGGCCCTTTATGATAATATTTTTCAGAGTTTCCCAAGATTCTTGAGTTGTTTTCCCCTTTAGGATTTTCATCCACGGGATCTTTCCCAAGTTCTCTCTGAGTTTGTGTATTGGCTAAAATCTGCATTCTGGCTTAAGGGAGGGGTCTCTACTGCTTTAATCCTACTTGTCTTGCCTAAGGGTATTCAGACCTTGCTTTGATTTCCTTGCTGTCATTTCTGCTTAATAACAAGTTTCATTTTGAAATACTACGTTTCAAGAGTTTTTACTTTCTTAAGTTGGAAGGAGAGGCAATCATTACAGAAAGCAAGGTCTGCAAAATGGTCAACCCAGAGAAGCAATCTTCGTTGTACTGAGGGGACCTTGCAAACCATGTCTGAATGAAGCAGAGAACTCGGAGAAGCTGAATGCTTGGGGGAGACAGCAACCACCACCCAGTCAGATGCCTGTTTTGTACACCCCATCGGAGAGGATGAGGTAACCCTGGAGACTCCTGAAAAGCCCCGCTGGTCAACTGGCATCGGGAAGAAAGATAGCTGGGATGAGAGAACCAGAGGAGTCACCCTCAACCGTGACAACCGAAAACCAGGGTGGAAACTGGAACTAGAAGCCCTTGCTGACCAGGGGGAACTAACCAAAGCACCACTGAGGGAGGATTGTCTGAAGAGGCATATAACCCAATTGGTGATGGAAACTTTGGAAAATCTCAACATCTGAGGGGAGCCAAGACAACAACCAAAGAGCACTGAAAGGGCAGCAGTCGTGGATGATGCCAGGGGAGACACCCCCCTTCTGGAGCCCACCTATCGAGTGCTGGCACAGCAGCAGTGGGAGAAGACCCAGCAAACCCTCCCCCCCCAGCAGCACACACACCGGCGCCCATCCCCAACCAGCCCCAAGTCCCACAACTGGAAAGAGAAACTCCCTCCCTTGGGGTGAAGTTTGATGGGAATCCAAAGCAATTAGGATTCTTTGTGGCACACATGCTCACCTATGTGCAAGAGTATGGGCGTGATTTCCAAACCGAAGGATCCTGAGTGTGAGTTGTGACCCTAGCCCTAGAGGGTGCCGCTGCCAGATGGATGATAACCCTGCATAATGCCAATGCACCAGAACTGCGGGATTTCGACCGTTTCATGATGGCCTTGCGAAATGGTTTGAGGACACATCGCAAAGCACACAACCGCATTAAGGTGGTGAGGCAGGGGTGATGGCCAGTAGCAGAGTATACTGAAGAATTCCGGGACCTCATGTGTCATGTGAACTGGCCAGAAGATATTTTGGTGAGTTGTTTCAAGGATGGGCTGAGTAATAATCTATACAATGCCTGCGTGGCCGAGGTGCACCGAATCACCTACATGAGTGTACATCACCGCCAAAGCTGAGATCAATATGGCCAGAAACCAGTACCAAGCGGGGCGAGCATGGAAGAAATCCCCAACCCAATGGAAGCAAAAGCCCCTCAATCCACAAACCGCATTTTCTCCAAAATCCTCAGCCTGTTTCAAGTGTGTTAAAGAAGGGCACCGAGCTGCAGAACAAACACAAACACCCGCATGGAACCACCCACCGGGGGGGGGGGACCTGCAAAACCTGGCCAGCATGGGAAGGAGACTGTCCTGAGGAGCAGAGAGATCATAGAATTTCCATCCCCCCCCCCTTTGGGGAGGAAACCCTGGCATCTCAGCAGGAGGAATCACACTCATTTGAAAGTGATCCAGAAGACAAACCACTGGTAAGCAAACCAATTAAACTGCTTACCCTCCCCTTAAGACTATTTATCCCAAACCGGGACAGGGAGATAAATATCTCCGCTCTAATGGATTCAGGATGCACCTGTTGTTTGATCAGTCCAACCCTAGTAGGGAATTTGGGGATTAATGTAAGAAAGCTGAAAAACCCCATCGCTTTCTGCCAACTAGATGGGTTAATAGCAGGGGGAGAGCCAGCTTCTTCTGCCACCAAGCCTCTACATATAGGCATCAGAAACCATGAGGAAATACTTACATTTATAGTGGCACCTGGCATGGAATGGTCGTTAGTTTTGGGCCTTGCATGGCTGAAAAAATGGAACCCCAAAATCAATTGGAAACACGGCATCATAAAATTTCAGATCCACGTGACTTTTGCTGAGAATCCACATAAAGGAACTGAGGGGGCAGAGAACCGAGAAACAGCCATGCCTGGTCACGCCATGCCAACTGAGGGCATACCCATAAAATACAAGGATTTGGCTGAAGTTTTTAGCGAAAAAGCCTCAGAAGAGCTCCCTCCCCACTGCGCCACCAGCGATAGAAATCTTACCCGGCGCTAAACTCCCTAAACCCAAGATGTACAGCATGTCACCAAGTGAGTTGGAAGAGCTGAGAACATTTATTGAGAAAAACCTAGCAAGGGGTTTCATCGAGCCAGCCCAACCAAAAATCGCAGCTCCAGTGTTATTTAGAGAAAAAAAGATGGCTCAAAACGTTTCAGTGTTGATTTTAGAAACTTGAATACGATCAGTGTGGAGAACATGTATCCCCGCCCCCCTATGAAAGATATGCTAGCAAACCTCGCTAAAGTGAATTTTTTTTCAAAACTGGAATTAAGGGAGGCTTACTACTGTGTCAGAATTAAGGAGGGGGATAAGTGGAAAACGGCATTTAACACCCCAATTGGGTGCTACCAATTCAAGGTGCTCCCCTTTGGGTTACAAGGAGCCGCTGCAGTGTTTATGCAGTTAATAAATGAAATGCTACATCAGCATTTGTATAAGGGGATCCTGGTCTACTTGGACGACATTTTAATATATACCAAGATCAAAGCAGAACATGTAAAACTAGTCAGGGCGGTTTTAAACAAACTCCGCTCTGCCAAACTTTATGCTAAACTTTCTAAATGTGAATTCCACCAAGAGAAGATTGACTATTTGGGGTACCACATTTCACACCAGGGCATAGAAATGGACCCTCAAAAAGTGCAGGATGTACTTGATTGGGAACCTCCACGCACGTGTAAATAGTTACAAAGCTTCCTTCCAACTTTTACCGCCAGTTTATCCTCGCTTTCGCTCAGATTGCCTTCCCCATTACCAAGCTCTTAAAAATGAAGGGGAAGGGCAACCCTAAATCGAAGCAGCCCTTGAACTGGACTATGGAATGCCAGGTGGCATTTGAAAAACTTAAAACGGTTGTTCTTGGCAGAACCAATTCTAAAACACCCAGACACGGAGAAACCATTTGTCATACAAGCAGATGCCAGCGATGTGGCAATAAGAACGGTCCTGCTTCAGAAAAATGAGCAAGACCAGCTACAATGATGCGCTTACACATCCAAAAAGTTGAATGAGACTGAGCAAATTGGGAGCAAATTGCTGAGCAAATTCTCCCAAATGGCCCAAATTGGACCATTTGGGAGAAAGAGGCTTATGCAGTTCGTTGGGCACTGTTAACCTGGAGGAATTTCCTAGAAGGAAGTAAGACCCCTTTTGAAGTCTGGACTGATCATAAAAATTTAGAAGCCCTAAAGGCCCAAGGAAACTCTCCCCAAAACAAGTACGATGGGCTCAGTACTTTAAATGGTTTGATTTTACTCTAAAATACCTCCGGGGGGGGGGCTTTCTTACAGATGCGCTATCCAGAAAACCGCAATACATTAGTGCGAAGTCAGACGTAATCAAAACCAAACCCATAGTACAAAACAATCAACTAGCCACTAAAGTAATCACCAGATCCCAGGCAATACAAGAAACATTGACGGGCAATGACACCACCCAAAATTTTAAACAAGCATTGGCCACCGATGAATGGTTTTTGAACAACAAATCCAGCTGTCTGATGAAAGAAGACTTGGCTTGGGTGGGAGGGAGGGAAGTTGTATGTTCTAGCCAGCCAAAGACTATGCTTAATGGTAAGATGCCATGACTCCAGATTAGCTGGACATTTTGGGTTTGTGAAAATTTTACACCTAATTAAAAGACAATTTTGATGGCCATCACTAAAAAAGAACTTAGAAAGCTATGTAGCTAGCTGCCCCATTTGTGCAGCAGCAAAAAGACGTGAGGAAAACCCCAGGTCTATTGCAGAAAGTAGCTGAGCCTTCAGCACCATGGAGAGAGATTGCTATGAATTTCATTGTAGAATTGCCAAACAGTGAGGGAAATACTGTTATTTGGTTTGTGACAGACCTGATTTCAAAACAGGCACATTTTATACCTTGCCAAAAGATCCCAACTGCTAAAAGTTTAGCCAAATTATTTCTAATACACATTTATCGACTTCATGGAGCTCCACAAAGGATCATCTCCGACAGAGGGGTTCAATTCACCTCCAAATTTTGGAGGGCATTTTTGGACTTACTTGGTACTGGCCAGGGGTTGAGCTCCTCACATCACCCGTCAACTAATGGAAATTCTGAAAAATTGAACTCAGTGCTAGAATAATATTTAAGATGTTTTATTAATTTTCAACAAGATAACTGGACCAAACTTTTGCCTTTTGCTGAAGTTGCGTTTAATAATGCTGTACACTCAAGCCCTGGTTTTACCCCTTTTAGAGTAGCGACAGGCCAGGATTTCAGTCCCATGCCTGAACTACCCACAGAAGAACCCACCATCCCCTCACTTAAGGAGTGGATGGATAATTTGTAAAACACATGGCCAGTGGTTAGATTAACCTTAAAGGAAACTAGAGAGGCTTTTAAAATTCAAGCTGACAAGAAATGGATGGAACCTAAACCTTTTTATGTTGGAGACAGAATATACTTATCTACAAAATTCCTGAAATCATTACAACCATCAAAGAAACTAGGGCCAAATTTCATTGGACCTTTCTCCATCACTAGGGTCATCAATCCAGTAGCAGTTGAACTACTCCTTCCAAAGACACTCAGGCAAGTCCAGTACTTCACATTAGTTTACTCAAGAGAGAAGTAATCTCATCCCTCAGACCGCCTGCATCTACACCACCTGTTCCCATCATGATTGAAGGTGAACAACACTTTGAAATCAAGGAAATCCTTGACTCTAGGATCCACAGAGGGAAAATCCAATACTTAGTCACTTGGAAACATTTACCATCTGCCCACAACGAATGGGTCACTAAACACCATGTTAGGGCTCCAACCTTACTGAGAAAATTTCACTCCCAATACCCTAACAAACCTTGTTAATATACTAGTATGAAATTTTGTTTATATTTGTTTTTTACAGGTGGACCCTTTCGTTTTCTAAGGAAGGTAGCATGTCAGATCCCTAAAAGTGATACTGCCATTCAATTCGGAGAAGCGGGAGATTTACTAGCATTGTCTGTGTCAACAGATATTTTACAACCTATATCCTGGCACCAAAAAGCCCTGAGATCCCCTTAACGTTGAGGAATGTTTATGACAGCCATGTGGGCTATTTCACTTTAAAGGATAAAGGAGAAATGATGTGAATACATACTTTTCTGGTTCTCAGGGCAGATGGTAAAGAAAACATCTTCATACTTGTGTATTGGCTAAAATCTGCAGTCTGGCTTAAGGGAGGGGTCTCTACTGCTTTAATCCTACCTGTCTTGTCTAAGAGTATTCAGACCTTGCTTTGATTTCCTTGTTGTCACTTCTGCTTAATAAAAAGGTTCCTTTTGAAATCCTACGTTTCAAGAGTTTTTACTTTCTTAAGCGACCTCTCACCCAAAGTTCCTGCAGTTTCAACTCCCTCTATCACTTTTCTGTTTGTAAGAATTAAGTCTAGTATGGCTGTCCCTCTAGTTCCCTCCTCAACCTTTTGGACAATAAAAGTTGTCAGCTAGGTTGGTTAGGAACCTACTTGATTTCTCACTTGCTGCAGAATTAGTCTTCCAATTGATGTCAGGGTAATTGAAATCCCCCATTACTACTGTAGTGTGTTTCCTACATATATTTGTTAGTTGGTTAACAAAAGGGACATCTATTTTTTCTGCTTGATTGAGTGGTCTATAGTATACACCTATGGCCATGTCATTCTTTTTTTCTTTTATTGACCCATATGCATTCTAGCTGGTTTTCATCTTTGGTTTCATGCATTTCTATAGCAATATAGTGGTCCTTTACATACAGTGCAACTTCACCTCCTCTTTTATGGGGCCTGTTTTTTTTTTAACAGTTTGCATCCTTCTATCAGTATGTTCCAGTCATAGGTTTTAACCCACCAAGTTTCTGTTATTCCAACTATACCATATCTACCTTCATGCATTAATAGTTCAAGTTCACCCTGTTTGTTCCCCAGACTTTGTGCATTTGTATATAGGAACTTGAGATCTTTGTCTGACTCTGCGTATGCTTCCTATGTCTCCTATTTGGTGAATTTGTCTTCCTTCCCATCCCTCCATACATCTTTATTTGACTTGCTTTCTAGGGGTTTTTGCTTGGAATTAAGTCCTGGAGATCCTAAAGATTGGTCACCCTCTCCCTTCAATATTAGTTTAAAGCCGTCCTGATAAGTTGAGCCAGTCGTTTTCTGAAAACATTCTTCCCAGTCCTTGTGAAGTGCAGCCCATCTCTTGCCAAAAGCCCATCATGGAGATAGTACAGACCAGGGGTCTGCAATCTTAAACATTCAAAGAGCCATTTGGACCCCTTTCCCACAGAAATCACTGGAAGCCACAAGACCTGGGTTGGCATGGCCAACTCAATGTCACTCACTCCCACCCAGTCACATAAGGCCCCCACAGCCATACTTACCCAGGTTTTGTGGCTCCTGGTATTTTCTTTTCTGTGGGAAACAGGTATCACATCCTGTCTCTCTCTTATCTCTCTTTCTCCATCTCTGTCTTTCTCTCTCTCTCTCTCTCTCCCTCTTTCATCTCTCTCTTTCTCTCTCTCTCTCTCATGTGTGTGTGTGTTCCCTTTTGAACCATTTCCAAAAACAGGCAAGAGTTGGTGCTTTGTTTTTGGGGTTTTTTTTGCTGATGTTGTTCTTTCTTCTTCTTTGGGTGCTTTTTACCATATTTAAATCAAGAGTCATTTCAGATTCCCAAATAAATGAAGCTCTTTTGTCCCCCTGCTATGGCTCCTAGTTAGCTGAACCCACCACTGGCTGGCCCAACCCCTCACCCTCCTCTTCCAGTCACCCCATGCCTGGCCCGAGTAGGTAAGGCTGATGGCGGACGATGGAGACTTGCTCCATATTCCAGAGCGGAAGTGAAGCACCCTTGTACTTGCCATATCTCACAGGTGCTTCTTCCGGCCCTTGTTGGTGCTGCACAGACCTTGGTTGCTCGGGGAGACATGCAACTTGCCCTCTGCCCTAAGACATTGGTTCAGCCTGGCTGCTGTTGCCACCTCCATAGCCTGCCCACTGCTCTCACAGTGCCTTGCGCAGTACAGTTAAATTTAGTGCGCTTCACAATGGGTGAGATGGTGTCCCCTCCTCCTCCTGGAGCCCATTACGATGCAGGGCATCAGCTGCAGCTGGGCTGGGCCAGTCACGGAACAGAGAGAAAGTCACGCATCTCCCCGAGCGACCGAGGTGCCTGCAGAACCAACAAGGGCCGGAAGAAGCGCAGGCGAGATATGGCAAGTACAGGGATGCTTCGCTCCCGCTCTGGAATATGGAGCGAATCTCCATCTCCCACTGTCGCTCTTACCTTCTCAGGCCAGGCGAGGAGTGACGGGAGAAGAGGGCGAGGGGCAGGGCCAGCCAGTGATGGGTTCAGCCGACAGGAAGCCACAGCAGGGGGACGAAAGAGCCACATGCGGCTCCAGAGCCGCAGGTTGCAGACACCTGGTACAGACTATGGTCCAGGAATCCAAAGTTTTTTGGGTGACACTAACCCTTTAGCCATTCGTTCACTTCTAGAATTCTTTGTTCTCTTACAGGATGTTGACTGTTGGCAGTACAGATGAAAAAACTACTTATGTACCTAACTCCTTTACTTTCTTGCCTAGCTGCTCGTAATCACTCAATATTGTTTTCAAGTCCTTTTTTGTGTCATTCGTCCCTACATGTAGTAGTAGAAAAGAGTAGTAATCTGTGGGTTTTATTATTTTGGTTAGGTTCTCAGCTTGATTTTTACTTCAGGGAGACAACATACCTCTCTGGATTGACTGTCTGGTCTACAGACAGCTGGTTCTGTTCCCTTGAGAATTGAATCTCCTATCTCCTATCACCAACACTCGCCTTTTTTTTCCTAGGGAGATTTAGGGTATTTTTCTATCCATCACAGAAGCATTTGATGGTGCTAGTTTTTAGGGACATTTGATGATGCTTCTTTTCTATGTGTCTGCATATTTTCTTCTAGGGTGAGTCCATGAAATCAATTGCTTAGCACCAGTGAGGCTGCATCAGAGTGGGTTGGTTGGACAGGGGTTTTGTACTAAGTTTGTGTTTTTTCTATGAGTGACTTGTTTCATATGTCTTCTTCCTCCTCTAAGGGGTCAATTTTTTTAGAAGTTGTTTGATCATTATTATGTTCAATTTCGGTATGTTCTTTTTGCAAGGTTTGGGGTTTCTCAGTTTGTAGGTTGGGTTTCAGAGTGGTTAGTGTTTCCTCTAGACCAGTGGTTCTCAACCTTCCAAATGCCGCGACCCTTTAATACAGTTCCTCATGTTGTGATGACCCCCAACCAGGGGTGGGTTCTAAATTTTTTTTACTACTGGTTCTGTGGGCGTGGCTTATTTTGTGGGCGTGGCTTGGAGGTCATGTGACTGAGTGGGCAAGGCTAGCTGGTCATGTGACAGGTGGCCATGGCTATGTGTATAGGGACTACTCAGAGGGCTGAAAAAAGTCATTTCTGACAGGTCCTCGCACTTTTGACTGGTCCTCACACTTATGACCATCCTCACATTTATGCCTGTGCAGCATTCTTAACAACCATGTCACTCATTTCACAACTGCTTCTCTTGAACATGGTATAAGATAGGGCAAAAAATGTAAAATGTGAGGACAGTCATAAATTCGAGGACTGGTCAAAAGTGCGAGGACCAGTCAAAAATAACTTTTTCAGCCCTCTGAGTAGTCCATATGCATAAAAGGATACAGCAATAGAGAGGGATGAAGGAAGGGAAGGGAAATTAGAGTAGGAGTGAGGGTAAGAGAGGGAGGAATAGAGGAGGGGAAGGAGAAAGGAAAAGGAAGTAGGAAGAAGAAGAAGGGGGGAAGAGAAAGTAAGAAGGAAAGAAAAGACAGAGGTGGTAGGTTTGAGGAGAAAGATTGCTGTACAATAAAAAAGATGAAAGGGAAGAAAGCCAACCCCAAACAAATATAAAGATATTAAGATAAAGAATGAATTGTTAAACTTTAAAGAATAAAAGAGAACAAATAGGAATAAATAGCAATAATTAAAAACACACATACAAACATACAACGTATTTTCTTTGAACAGAATATTTGGCCGGTCCACAAATTTAAACAGTTGTAGGAGGTTAGCACCCACCCCTTTCCTAGAAGAATGAAATATTTTGGGAAATATTAAAAAGGCAGAATATTATATTTCCCTGGATGAGAAATGGAGAAGCATATTTTACAGACAAATCAGCTCCCACCTTCCTGCCCCACACCCTTTGTTAATGGGCCAGAGGCAGAAAGTCAATCCTTTGTCAAAGGACATTTGCAACACAATAGCAACAGAAACTAACACAATGGGCCCCATCAAGCCATGTGATCCTGTCCACCATTAAAACATCTTTCCAAATAGTCTCCATGTTTCCAGTGTCTTTTTCCCCACTTGGAGCAGAACCCAGAAGGATATTTCTTCCAACACAGTATTTAGTCATTTCAATTAAATTTACAATTTCTATATTTCCTTTTTACCATATTTATTCCTCATCTATTTTTTTAAAAAAACCAATATTACCCTTCATCCTCATCTCTAATCTTAATCAAATTCAATTTTTCCCTTCTATTCTATATTACACCCCTTCGCATTGTCATCTATTTTTATATCCATCCTCACATTGGTTAATTATGTAATACAGTTGTTTAATACAAATTCAACATTTTAATATAAATCAATTAGTTATATAACTATCTTTTTTTGTATATTAATCAATATGAACATGAATATTCCAATTATTTCCATGCAATCCAATTTCTTACAAATCAATTAATTATATTTACCAATAATAATAAACCAAATAATTTCCCCCATATATTCCTCCAAACCACAACTTAACCATTTCTGCTTTCAACACAATATGCAATTAATAGTGTCTCAATTATTACAATTCCCTAGTTAAATAGAGCTTTTTTTCTTTTGTGTTTTAAAATCTTGAACCTCCTCTTGCCCTAAATTTCCCATTGTTTGCAGTTTTGTACCTACCTTTTTTGGTGAGGAAAAAGAAAAAGAAATCTCTCTGCCTCATTTTGTCATGTTGCAGCTAAGACCCTCCTTTCGCTTTCTCTTTTCAGCATAGGTAGGGGGAAAAAAACTTGCTCCAGGAATTTACCTCTTTGCAGCTAACTCTTTGAAGCCTCGCGGCAAGAATTTAAAGTTTTTTTCCCCTCTAGCCATCAGCTGGGACTCCGGAGGCAGCAATAGATTGGGAGTGGGCGGGGTAAGCGAACGGCGACCGGGCGATCCAATAGAGGCAGAGGGTGAGTGAAGGCGTGGGGGGAGGGGGGCAAGAGAGGGCTTTGGCGACCCCTGTGAAATGGCCGTTCGACCCCCAAAGGGGTCGCGACCCCCAGATTGAGAACCGCTGCTCTAGACCCTTTACTTTTTCTTCTAGTAATTTACATTTGGTATATATTTTGTTGGGGTATTCTATAGGCATAAGTGTATACATGGAACATGTTCTGCAGATCACAATAGTATCAGTTTCTTTTTCCATGAATGGATTTAAAAAACAAAATGAAAATGAAAGTGTAGAAGGTTTTACCACCAATTTTTAAAAGGGAAAAATGTCCAATTTAGAATTTTGATATTCTAACAGATCATTTAAAATTAAAAATTTGGAGGGAAAAGTCTAGCTAAAAATGTAATGTTCTAACAGTTAAAAATGTCTAGTTTAAGGATTTAAAGTTCTATAGTTCAAAATTGTCTAGTTTAAAAATTTAAAGTTCTAGTAGAAATTTAAATTAAATTTAAATTGTCCAATTTTAAAATTTTCAATGTTCAGTGGGCTTAAGTGCGAGATTTGTTTTTAGCCTGTACTGGAATGTTCTATAATTATCCCTTTACTCACTTCCTTCTTATGATCCTTTCCTCCCTGCCTTCTTGTGGGCTAGAGCTATCTCTTTCTTCTCTGCCTTTATATATTCCGTACTTGCTATTGTCTACTCACCTTTGATTTTTTTTTTTTGCCTTGTGTCCTGCGTTGTCTTTTTATCCTCTCTTCCTACTTGCTTTTCTCCTGCCACTGCCAGGTATTCAGCTCTCTCTGCTTTTCTCTGTTCATCGCATCCCCCCCCCCCCCCCGGTCTGTTGGTCTGCCATGCTGCTCTGTTGCCCTTCACAGTAACTGTTTGCTGGTCTGCTGTGCTGCAATGCTCCACCACCACCGACAGCCTCCAGTTTCACCAATGTTCTACCGTCACTTTCCATGCTGCTCTCTGCATTGCTCTCAGGATCTGCTTCACTGTGCTGCTTCTTGCTGCTGGCTCTTTCTTTTGTTGTGCTGCCGTTGCTCTTGGCTCCTTAACCACATGGTTCCCATTTGTGCTGTTTCTCCCAGCAAACAGGACTGCCTTTATGGCCTACAGTAAACTCATCTCATCTTCTCTCTACAGCCAGTTCTCCTCCTCCTCCCTGCTCCTCTCTCTCACCAGCTCACCATTTTGTTCTCTGCTGGTCATTGCTTTGCCCTCAGTCAACTCACCTCTCTGCCCCACAAATGATTTTCCTCACTGCTCCACAGCTGGCCCCACTCACTCAGCAGCTCGACTCCTTGTTCTCCGCCAGTTCATTTTGCCTTTCCGCTCACCTCACTTCAATGGGCCTCTGGGCTCTTGGGTAGCCCTCTCGGGTGCAGCTGGGCTTCTCTCAGCAGGCAAAGTTTGCTGTGGGTCGCTGCCCTTGGTGGCGTTTTCCTCCTTTTTCTCCAATCTTTCCTCTTCTTTTCCTTTCTCCACTCTATGATTTATTCTATGATTTATCTTTCCCTCTCCACCTCTCCTCCTATCGTTTATCTTAGTTTAATAGCAACTTTTCTTCCTATTAACTCCCTGCGATGTAACTATGCTTCCTCCGTTGCCGCCATCTAGGAACACTTCTGAAGATGGTCAGCGCTGCAAAGGCAGCTGCACCTTTGCAGCAGGGAAGTCTCCCACCAGCACTAACCGTCTTCTTCAGGAGAGAAGGCGGTATGACCAAAGGAGGATATGAGGCACTAAGAACTTGGTTAAAGGCTAAACCATTTAAGTGTCACTACTATCTATTTTGTTTGCTAATGTTCGCTCCTCAGAACCTTATATGAAGTTAATAACAAAATGGGAGGTGAGAGAAACTTGGTTAAAGCACTCTGTCCCAGATAGTTAGCTTGGTTGGATTTTCAACATTTTGACAGGATTGGAGTTTTTCTCTTAGTGGCAAATCCCAAGGAGGGGGTGTCTGTTTTTATATAATGGCAAATGGTGTAATAATGCTCAGGTGATCTCAAGTCAGTGCTCCTCTGATGTAGAGCTTTTGACTCTTCTATTTGTATATGAAATTTACTTTTATTATTATAGCTGTGTATATTCCTTGTCCAAACAGAGATGAGGCCCTGAATGTACTCTATCGTACCATCAGTGACTTACAAACTATTTACTGTATTTTTCAGTCTATAAGACACTCTGGACCATAAGACGCACATTAGCTTTAGAGGAGGAAAACAAGAAAAAAAATCTGCCTCTGCCTCCCAGCATCCATCTGGTATTCATCTGGCTAGCATCCTTGCAGCAAACAGCCTGATCAGCTTCAGCATGTTATCGCAGTCCCAGCACATGGCTCATCAGGACTCCGCTCCATTGTGCCCACCACTGATCAACTGAGCTCAGCTGCTGCCCCACCGGAGAACACTGGAGCCTTTGCTGCTGAGCAGCTGATTACTGGTTGGATCAGCCTCCCAGAATACCACCAATCAGCTGCTCTTAGGTGGTGGGGATCACTGCCGCTGTTCGCTGCTGCCACCTATCGCCGCCACCACCTATCACCGCCGCTGTTGCCTCCATTCATTTTGGGGTAGCTCTGGGATTGGTACAAATTCTTGGCCAGAAGTCACCTTGAACGGAGTGAACCCTGTGTTGCTATGTATGGAGTTATTATACGCCACCTCCGCAAATGGCAATAAGTCCACCCAGTTATCAAATGGCAATAAGTCCACCCAGTTATCTTGCTGATAATTTATGTAACATCTCAGATATTGTTCTAACACGGAATCGGTTCTCTCACAAGCCCCATTTGTCTGGGGGTGGGGGGTGGGCAGAGCTTAACCCCTGGGCAGAGCCTATCAAAATCAGAAACTCCTTCCAAAAGTTGGATGTAAATTGTACACCCCTATCAGAGATTATACATTTCGGAGCACCATGTAACCTATAAACATGTTGAATAAACATTTTTGCAAGGGTTTTAGCTGAAGGGATCTTAGAACATGGGATGAAATGCACTTGTTTGGGAAACAAATCAGTTATTGCCCATGTGACGTTGCACCCCCCCACTATTGGCAGGTCTACAATAAAATCCATGGATATCTCTTTCTAAGGGGCATTTGGCCTCGCCACACTCTGAAGTAGACCAGGTGGCTTCCCCGGAGGTCTCTTAGCTGAGGCACACCCTGGGCAGCTAGCTACATATGCCTCTATGTCCTTTTTGAGTGCGGGCCACCAGAATTGTCTTTTAACAAGATGGAGAGTTTTAAGAAATCCAAAGTGTCCCGCCACCTTGGCGTCATGAGCATGCTGCAATACTGTTACTCTCAAACTGGCAGGAACATACAATTTGGCTCCAAGGTAGTCCATCACGAAGTGTACATTCATTCAAGTGGGTTTGAAACCACTCGTCAGTTTTCAGAGCTTCTTGTAGTTTCTGACGCAAATTGCCCGAGAGGGCTGGATCACCCCTCGCTTGCGCTCTGGTAGTCACTGGGGCCGCCAGTTGGGTCGCAGGGATGATCAGGCGAACCACTTCCTCCTTGGTACTGTTGTATTGAGGCAAACTGGAAAGTGCATCAGCCATGAAGTTCTTTCCACCAGGAAGGTAGCGTAGAGTGAAATTAAAACGGCTGAAGTGCTGAGCCCAGCAAACTTGCTTTGGTGACAGCTTATGCAGTGTTTTCCTTTTTTTTTTTTTATTGAAAAAGTTTTTAGAAACAAACACAATTTCCCCACAACCCTCCCTCCCAACCCCCCTCCCCCTCCCCGACTTCCCAGAGCAGAACACAAGGTATTTCTATTGACCTTTAACAATAAACTAAATTGCCTAACCAATCATCAAACTAACACCCCCTAAAAAAAAAAAATTCTTAACCCCCCATATATAAAATCCTATTTCTTAAACATAATACTTCTAATATCACTTATATAGCGCTTATACAAATAAAAGAAATCATTCATAAGCTATTTGATATTTTTTGGTCTGATACTTATTTTGTATATAATCAATCCATCTTCTCCAGTCCTGTATATACCTTTCTTGTGTGTGATCTGAAGAGATATGCTGAAATTTTAGCCATTTCAGCTAAATTAGTTACTTTCAATATCCAATCATCAATAGTAGGCAAAAAGTCCTTCTTCCAGTGTTGTGCTACCAACAATCTTGCTGCTGTTATCAAGTTCAAAATCAATTTAGTCTCTGCAACTGTACAGTCCGTAGTTATACCCAGTAAGAACAACTGTGGAGTAAATTTCAGTCTCTTTTTAAGAATATTCTGTATCACCCACCAAATCTTTATCCAAAATGCTTTGATTTTTCTACAAGTCCACCATATATGATAATAAGTTGCATCATCACAGTCACATCTCCAACATTTAGCTTGCACATTAGGATACATACATGATAATTTTTTGGGGTCTAAGTGCCATCTATAGAACATTTTATAAAAATTTTCTCTTAAGTTTTGTGCTTGTGTAAATTTCACATTTCTAATCCAAATCTTTTCCCAAGTCTCCATCATTACTGGCTCTTGAAAATTTTGTGCCCATTTAATCATACAGTCTTTAACCAATTCCGTCTCAGAATCTATTTCCAATAAAGCATTATACAACCTTTTAATATGCATTTGTTTTTGATCTCTAATTTGTTTTACCGAATTCTCCTCATTTTGCACAAAGCCAGTTTTTTGATCTTCCTTCCATCTAGCTTGAAGTTGACCGTACTGAAACCATATATAAATTATACCTTCTTCTCTCAGTGTATCTAAAGATTTCAAATACATTACCCCCCTTTCCATAATAAGAAGCTCTTTATAGGTAATCACCTCCTGTCTTTGTTCTATACTTATATTTTCTATTGCGTGTCTAGGATTTGTCCATACAGGTATCTTATAATTTAACTTATATTGATATTTTTTCCAAACCCTCAACAAAGCATTTCTTAATATATGAGCCTTAAATACTTTATCCACTTTTTTGTCATATAACAAATAGGCATGCCATCCATATAACAAATCATAACCTTCTAAATTCAAAATTCTCCCCTCAGTTAAATTAAACCAATCACTAATTTGTGATAAAACTGCTGCTTCATAATATAATCTTAAATTAGGCATTTTGAGACCCCCTCTTTCACGTGTATCTTGTAAAATTTTCATTTTTATTCTGGGTTTTTTCCCAGCCCAAATAAAAGTATTAACACCTTTCTGCCATTCTCTCAGATTCTCATCTTTCTTAAGCACAGGTATCATTTGGAACAAAAATAAAAATCTAGGTAAGACATTCATTTTAATTACTGCAATTCTTCCCAATAAAGACAACTGTAATTTTTTCCAATTTTCCATATCCTTCTGTACCTTCTGCCAAAGAACCTCATAATTGTTTTCGTATAATTTTGTATTTGAAGCTGCTATGTATACCCCTAGATATTTAACCTTTTTAACTATTTCAAAATCTGTTAATCTTGCTAGTTTATCTCTTTCCAGTATAGTCATATTTTTAACTATCATCTTTGTCTTATGTGAGTTAACTTTAAATCCTGATACTTTCCCGTATTGATCAATTATATCCAATATATATGGAACTGACTCTATAGGTTGGGATAAGGTAATAACCAAATCATCTGCAAATGCTCTTAATCTATAATCTTGTTGTCTGATTACAATACCCTTCAATTTTTCTGAGTCACGTATCTTGTTCAATAGTACCTCCAAAGTCAGAATAAATAATAGTGGGGACAGAGGACACCCCTGCCTTGTTCCTTTCTCAATTTTAAAAGCCTCTGTTAAACCTCCATTAACTATAATTTGTGCTGTTTGCTGCTGATATATCGCTCTAATTGATTGTGTAAAATATTCCCCAAAATGCATTTTCTCTATTATTTTAAACAAAAATTGCCAGTTCAAACGATCAAATGCCTTCTCTGCATTCAAAAATATAAACGCTGCAGGGACTTGATTATTTTTTTCCAAGTATTCCAGTAAGTTTACAATTTGTCTAACATTATATCTCATTTGTCTCCCTTTTATAAACCCTGATTGATCATTATGAATTATTTGTTGCATAACTGGCATTAATCTATTAGCCAATATCTTAGCAAAAATCTTATAATCAGTATTCAGAAGTGAAATTGGCCTGAAATTCTCAGGTTTAATGGAGTTTTGGTCCTCCTTTGGAATTAGTGAGACAAAAGCTGTTTTCCAGGAAGGTGGTACTCCTCCTCCTACTTGTATTTTATTAAATAAATTTTTGAGTGGTTCTAACATTTCAGATTGTAAATGTTTATAATAGACAGCTGTTAGTCCATCTGTTCCCGGAGCCTTACCTATTTTTAATTGTTTAATTGCCCCAACAATTTCCTCGGAAGTTATTGGCTGATTCAATCTCTCTCTCTGTTCCAGTGTTAATTCAGGAATCTCCATCTTTAAATATCTATCAATATCAACATCTTGAATTACATCTTTAGCATATAACTTTGTATAAAACTCCAAAAAAGCCTTTTTTATTAAATTCTGTTGATAAATTTCTTTACCTCTAAATGCTATCTTGTCTATAACACGTGATTTTTGTTTTTTCCTCATCGTGTAAGCCAACCATCTCCCAGGTTTATTAGCATTACAAAATGTATTATGTCTGGCATATTGTATGCTAGTTGCTACTTGCCCAGCCAATAACATATTAAATTGCTCTCTTAAAATATTAATCATATCTTTTGCCTTTTTATCTCCCGGGTTAGTTATAAGCGATTGTTCTTTCTTTTTAATTTCCTCCTCTATCTCTTTCCGTCTGTTTTGTTGTTTTAGTCTATATTTATTGTTCAAAAAAATTAATGTTCCTCTCATATATGCCTTACTCGCATCCCATACCATCTCCATCGAGGTTCCTTTATTCATATTGTTAACAAAAAATTCTTTCATTTGTTTTTTAAGCTCACACAAGTTATCTTCATATCTAAATAAATTCTCATTTAACCTCCAAGATCTCCTTTCCCCTCTTTCCTGCTCTAATTCCACCCAAACCGGGCTATGATCAGTTAAAGATCTTGGACATATCTTCGTATTCTTCACCCTAGAAAAAAGATCATTTGTAGTTAATATAAAATCAATCCTAGAGAGAGATTGATGCCTATCTGAAAAAAAAGTAAAATCACTTTCCGATACATTCCTTTCTCTCCAAATATCTCTGAGCTCCATATCCTCCAGAATATCAAAAAAAGATTTAGGCAACTTAGCACGCATGGATATCTTAGAAAGACTTTTTTTATCTTTCTGGGTATTTATTACCCCATTCCAATCACCCATTAGAAGTAAAGATCTATAATCCCATTGTAATATTTTAGTATGTAAAAGTTTATAAAATTTATCTTGTTGTTGATTAGGTGCGTATACTCCAATTACAAGCAGCTTCCCATTCTGTGTTGTTAATTCAATTGCAATATATCTACCTTGAGTATCAGCCTCAATTAAATTAGCCACTAAGCCTCTTTTAATGTATATAACTAGGCCATTTTTCTTCTCTGGTGCTGATGCCACAAAATGTGTACCTAATTTCGAATTTATCAAATACTTTTGATCTGAAGATTTAATATGCGTTTCTTGCAAACAAATAACATCATTCTGAAATTGCTTCAAATAGTGAAATATTTTCTTTCTTTTTTGTGGAGAATTTAAACCATTGACATTCCAAGATAAGAATTTATTTGCCATCTCTTGGCGCTCCAAGCTTTGAGAGCATCAGCTGAACCTCCTCCGCCATTTTAGACTTCGGCCTAGCTCCTCCCACTGCTTGTGTTTTTTGAACTTGTTGGATTGAATCTTGAGGCTGTCGTGCCAGATGTTGTTTGTAAGTAGCTCTTGTCAGTCGTTGATCTTTTGGCAGCTGTATCATCGTTAATGACTCAAGGGTTGGTGGTGGACCCCCACTCAACAGTGAATCTTCTTCCAAATTAGCTCCTCCAGCTAGAGCTTGAGCGTAAGTTTGTGGTTGCACTCCATCTTTCTCTTGTTGTGTCGTTTCCAATTGCTTTCTAGCACCCCCTGGTGAGGGTGGCCTTCCAGCCTTTAAAACATTGACATAAAAATCTTTTGCCTTTCCAACTGTGTTTAAGCGATGTCTTTGCCCAGCATATGTCACTATTATCCCAAAGGGGACATCCCATCTGTACTGGAGCTGCTGGTTTCTTAGTTCATTCACCAAAAAACCAAACTGCTTTCTGTCTCTTAACATTTTAGGAGGAAGCTCTTTCAGGACCACCAGCTCTTGTCCATCCACTTTAATCTTGTTTCTATAAGAAGCTTGCAGAATGTCATTTCTAATTCTCCTTGTTGTGAAATAAATCACCACATCTCTTGGTAGCTGCTTTTGTTTTGCCAGCCAGGAATTAACCCTGTAAATTTTATCCATTTGAATTACCACGTCTTCTGGCCTTTCTGAAATCAACTCTGCTAAAGCACTGGAACAAACATCTTTTAAATTTTCACCAGTCTTTTCTTTCAAACCTCTCAACCTCAGGCAAATTCCATTGATCTGTATTGTAACATAACCATTTCATCATCCACTTTCTCTGTTTGTATCATAACCTCTCCTACTTTAGTTGCAAGCTCCACATTAGCATCATCAATTTCCCGTACTCTCTCCTCAATCTTTAACATATGAGTAGCCAGTCCTGAAACTGCAAAAACAATGTCATCTCTTATTTCATCATGTTTTTCCTCCACCACACTTTTAATTTTCTTTAACTCCTCTGAAAATTCTTTCATCATTTCTGTCTGATTGTTCAGGGCACCCATTATAAATTCTTTAAGGTCTTGTGACTGTGTATCAGCAGGAAGTTGTTGTTTTTGAGTCACTACAGGGGAACATCCACCCCCTTTAGAAGTTGGTGGCTTTAGTTGTTTAGCAGCCATTTTATTTTAAAAAGAGTTTTTTCCTTTTGCAGCCACAAAATCTTATAAACAGTCTTACAAAGTATGTTTCAAAGTTTTTTCAAAATAAACAATCCTCTCTTCAAGCTATACTCAATCCCCAGCAGTTTTCTCTTCAGGCAGAGGGCTCTTAACAAGCAGTTTCCTTTTAACTTTCACTTTCCCTTCCGCCCATAACAAAGGCTTCCTCTCCAGCCTCCAGCTCAAGAGAGCTCCGTTTGCAACAATGTATTCACGGAGTTAAGTTCTGTTTCTTTTAAAAAGCTTGCACTCTTGCTTCAGCTCTGTCTGCCTTGTTAGAAATCATTAAAACTCACTGTTTGCCGGCAGAATTGGACGCAGATGTCTTGCTCTGATTAACAGAGGCACCAGCGATCCGGAGCAATGGGAGGGGTGAACTGGGGAGCTCTCACCCTCCGAGTCCCTGGAATTAATCCAGTGACTTTCGGGGAGCTCTACCTACCCCCTCCGACTCTCCTCTCCTTCTTTGCCCGAAGGAGAGTTTTTTCAAACCGCCGGACAGCAGTTTAGCGCTGTCAGGGCGGTTTTAACAGATCGGGTGGCTGGCGGTCTATGGAGACTGTCCTCGTCGTCAGCGGAGCCAGCGGAAGTCCCTCAGCTTATGCAGTGTTTTCAACGTCTCCAGGTTTCTATGGTCAGTCCAAACTTCAAAAGGATGCTTAGCTCCTTCAAGAAATTGTCTCCACGTTAACAATGCCCAGAGAATTTTTGCTTTTTGCATCTCCGGGGTGGGGCCTGCAAGGCTGGGGGTCCCTGGGCTGCTGCATCCCTCGCTTGGATCCCAGAAGCCTGAGATGTTCCTTCTCCAGCTTCCTCTTCCTCTCCCCCACAAGCAGTCTCTTCTGGATCCACTCTGGGGTAGTCTCCTCCCTTCCCACCAGGGAATACATAAGACTCACGGTTTTTCCGGCTTTCTTTGGCATCGTGGAGGAGTTGCATAGCCTGAGCAATCATGAGGCTCTCCTTTTGCTCTTGCAGCCACACTGCCTCTCCCTTACGAGGTCTGGAGCTGGTTACTCCTTGAGGGTCCTCGCCAGGTCCAGCAGCCTTCCTACTCCCCTCGACTATCTGGCTTCCTCTGGCTCCTCTCTCAGCCGAATTTTTTCCATCCACTCCGCAGCTTCCTTTTCTGCCTGAAGTGAAGTTATCGTAGAGCCAGAAGCCCCCATCTGATCTCCATCACTCTCTTGATCAGACATATTTTGGGTTCAGCCTCCTCGGTAGTTATCCGTGATGGCTGGAGAAAAGAGATCCTGCTTAATGTCAGGTATGCTTCCTTCAAAGTCCAAGAAAGAATGACTCAAACTCCATTGTTTATAGAAGCAGGTACTTTTATTGGGAAATGAAGTGATCGCAACCAAAGAAAAGCAGGATCTAAGGCAAAAGCGTGAAAACTACAGATAGAAAGCATTCCCTCCCACTGTCCATCGTAAATCATCCAATCCAAGGGTCTCCCAGAGGTCAGGTGGGAGCACACGTCTGGCAGCGTCATCAATCAAGAATGCCACAACCGTTGACCTGATAGCAGCCTCAAAGATGCAGCACAGTAGCTTAACTACCACTTTCGTTTCTCGGTCTCTCCAGCACGCTTCCCCTCTTCCCCTCCCCCCGTTACCATGGCAGCCAAAGCAGTAAAGGCGGAGGCTGACAGGCGAATATTTTCTTTTGAGAGCAAGCATCTGAATGTCATTTTTAATGTGTGCTAGTATGTATACAGAAAAAATTACAATAAAGGTCATCTTGTCTTAATGACTCCACAAAAAAGGTGCCAGGCTTTGAATTATCATGTTAGCAATGGACAATCTTGAATAGGATTCACAAACGGTGTCTGCTGGGACTCTCTGTATAAATGGGGCATAGTATCCTCCCCTCAGTGTGACTATGGGGTTTCATATCAAACTGTAGATCACATCGTTACTGGCTGTAGGGGAGTGCATATTCTGATCCAGTATCTGGTTTTTTTAATATAAGCAACCCTCAGGCTGCAGCCTGTTCGGAACTGGGCTGCATGAGCGGCTGGCAAGCATGCACACACTTGCACAAGTGGTGGGTTCTCTTGGAAGCTCCACTTCCACAAATGGCGGGCATTTGCGCTTGCACTCCAAGCTCCATTTGTGCATGTGGTGCATACTTGCCACTTGTACAAATGAAGCTGCGCTTGCACACACCCCTACCTGTCACAGAGAACCATTTCCTCTCCCTACAGGCCACCAAGAGGAAAGGTTGGGGACTGCTGTTTTATTGTGTTTACAATAAATCTAATCTAAGTAAATGTTAACATATATATATATTGCTAGTCCATGTATGATGCACCACATGCTAAAAAAATACACTTAACAGGAGAAAACATTCCTGGATGGACATTCTTTGTGAGAGCAGAGTGATGCTTCTTCTTGGGTGAAAAAAATTTCTTTAGAGAAACCACTTTGAAAATAATTTCCTTTACTAATTAACACTATTCATAGCCTGATAATAATCCAATTGTCCTGCCAAACTTCCTTTAGCTCTTAACCCATTGCGTTACACCTCGATGTGTTATTTATCACATTGATTTTCTGTTATTTAGCATTTTAGACTTACCGTGTTTCCCCAGAAATACAACCTACCCCAAAAACAAGCCCTAGCCCGATTTTCACGCCTGTACCTAAAATAAGCTCTACCCAAAAAATGAGCCCTAGTTAAGCCCCGCCCACTGTCTGTACAAGTTGGGGTGAGGCGCAGGCGTAAAAATCAAGCTAGAACGGGGGTGGAGGCATGGCTTCCCCACACACCCTGCACCCGCTTACCTAAGGACCGCTGCAGCCAGGCTTCCCACACCCCGACACCTGTCGTGCTGCTGCCTGACATCTTACAGTATAGCCTTTATTGTCATTTTATATCATGTATGCAACAAAATTGCAGCCGCTTGCGGCCAGATGCCACATGGTGCATCGCATTGGTGTCGCCGTTCGTGGCAGAATGCCACATGGCTTGTCGTGCTGGTGCCGCCGCTCATAGGTGCCATGGCACAACACGCCATGCAGCCTCCTGTTGGGAGCAGCAGCACTGGCATGACGAGCCTTGAGTCATCTGGCTGCAAGTGGCCACAAGCGGCTGCAGAAGAAGTCAGGCAGCAGTGCGACAGGTATCAGGGCATGGGCGGTGTGGCTGCAATGATTGCAAGTTAGTGGGTGGGGGGTGAAGGACAAAATGAGGTGGGGTGTGGAGCTTCCCCATGCCTCCCTCTACCTCCTGCTGCAGTCGGCCTCCACGCGGTCACTGCCTCCTGTGCATGCATGGGGAGGTGGGGCTCCTGGCCAGGCCAGACCTTGTGATGAAAAAAAATAAGACATACCCAAAAATAAGCCTGAGTGCTGATTTTGGGATCCAAAAGAAAATAAAACCGGGTCATATTTTCAGGGAAACATGGTAGCATTTAGATAACATGCTTCATACATAATGAGGGTATTGTAATCCTTAGCAAAGTGAAGAGCAAAAACTAGGAGAACAAACTCCATCTGATGTGAGTCTCTTAAATATATACTTACTATTAAGATCAGAAAGTGCTTTCTTCATGGTAGTGTTATACTGATTCACCAAATAGTCGATTTGCTAAAAAGAAAGAACAAACATAGGATTAACAACATACCCACATATACCAAGGCAGTAATATTCACATAACTTTAAGCACTGTTGTCATTTCTGGAAGTCACCTGGCAGCATCACAAAAGCTCTTTAATTCTAGCTTTATGAGGTAGATGACACTTCAATACCCAGTCTACTTCACAGCCTAATTGGGAATTTTTCTTCTAATCATGATGACTATCTAAATTCTTAATATTAACTGCTGGTGAACTTGAGTGAAAGTTTGTGATTACACTCTTGTGTTTTCTATGGGCATCTGAGGGAAATGTATGACCAGACAGATCTTCTATTGCGAGCCATATGCCCCTCAAAAGTTTAGACGTCCATTTTTATTATGGAAAGATTCCCACAGTTACTGGAAGAGTGTTAAAAACAAAAATGCTGTGCAATATTGCAACTAATGGTGCACACTACAATCAACACAATCAATTGTTAAGTGTGAATTCAGTTTTAAGTGGCATGCTTTTAATAATATTAAATAATGATATTAAATAATATTACAGTGCAAATGTAAAATTGAATCCAGTCATGGAATCATTGCATGTCTACTTTCCTAACACCACATGAAGCCACCCAAAGGAAAATGGTACATTACCCCAGGAGTTCCATTCAGGAACATCCGAAGGTCTCTGAAATTATTGTTCATGAGTCCCCTGGCTCCTCGGACTTGGCTTGTGAGATGCTGGTTAGCCGCATAGGCAAAAAACACCCCAATACTAGGTAGCAAGAAAGAATACAAAAGAATTATTCTTACTTTTGTAGAAATAAATAATATTGTTAGACATCTGACTCCAAAGCACAGTAAAATTATCAAGGAACTATTTTCTGATATTGAAGTGACCATATATGATGCTGTCCATTAACATTTGTTTTAGAGAACCAATTTTGTTTATGTAATACAGGTAGTCCTCAACATGTTTACAACTGAGCCCAAAACTTCTGTTGCTGAGTGAGATGGTTAAGTGAATTTTGCAATCTTTTTTGCCACAGTTAAGTGAATAGCTGCACTTGTTTAGTTACTAACAGGGTTGTTAAGTGAATCTGACTTTCCCATTGATTTTGTTTGTCAGAAAGTCGCAAAAGGTGATCACAAGACCCTGGGACACTGCAACTGTCATAAATAGGAACTAGTTTTTAATCATCTGAATTTTAATCATGTGACCATGAGGATGCTACAATGGCTGTAGGTCATAAGTCAACAGTCATACTTTTTCAGTGCTGTTGTAACTTCAAATGGACACTAAATGAATGGTTGTAAGTTCAGAGCTACCTATAATGATTTAGTCTTATGGTAACACTAAAGAATGGTTTTAAGTCAGGGGTGAAATGCTTCCGGTTCGGACTGCTTCGTCCGATCTGGTAGCGATGGAGGCGGGTGGTTCAGAGAACCGGTAGCAAAAATCCCTGCCCTCTGAGCCGCTCAATCATCAGAAGCTTTTTTTTTTTAAGTATTTTTTCAACCTCTTCAGCCGAAAAAAATGCTTTTAAAAGTAAAAAAAAAAAGCCTCTGATGATCGGGCGGTTCAGCTGGGATCATCAGAGGCATTTAAAAGCATTTTTTCTACAACCTCTTCGGCCAAAGAGGTTGTAGAAAAAATGCTTTTAAAAGCCTCTAACAATCCCAGCTGAGTTGCCTGATCGGCAGAGGCTTTTAAAAGAAAAAAAGCAGGGGTGAAATGTAAAATTTGTTACTACCGGTTCTGTGGGCGTGGCTTGGTGGTGGGGGTAATGTGACTGGGTGGGCGTGGCCAACTTTTTTTTTTTTTATTTTAACCTTTCAAAGCATTTTTTTCTGCAAATGCAAAAAAATGCTTTGAAAAGCCTCTGCCGATCAGGAACAAAGCTGGGATCGTCAGAACCTTTTCAAAACATTTTTTTAACCACCTCTTCTGCTGAAGAGGTTGCATAAAAAAATGCTTTGGAAAGCCTCTGAGATCCCAGCTGAGCCACACGATCATCAGATCGCGTAGCTCAGCTGGGCATGGTTGGGGGGGCAGGGATTTTTGCTACCAGTTCTCCGAACCACCCGCCACCATCGCTACCAGATCTGGCGATCTGGTCCGAACCAGGAGCATTTCACCTCTGAAAAAAAGCCTCTGCTGATCAGGCAACTCAGCTGGGATGTCAGAGGCTTTTAAAAGAAAAAAAGCCTCTGTTGATCAGGCAACTCAGCTGGGATCATCAGAGGCTTTTAAAAGCAATTTTTTACAACCTCTTCGGCCAAAGAGGTTGTAGAAGAAATGGTTTTAAAAGTAAAAAAAAAAAGTTGGCCACGCCCACCCAGCCACATTACCTCCCCCAAAAAAACATGCCTACAGAACCGGTAGTAACAAATTTTAGATTTCACCACTGTTTTAAATTCATGTCTTTGGGCAGGGTCCAACTAATCTGTTGAGCTGAATAAGGGAAGTGAGAATTTAAGGAGATTCTGAAAGCTACTGTTCGTAGACTTAGTCAACAAAAATTAACAATATTCAATACATCTGAGTTGTTTCGTATTATTAATTCAGCATCCACAATCTGCTTTCATGTATTCCTAGAGGAAAAGACTTCACAAGTTTTACATATAAACAGTTGTGATTTAAAATGAAAATTGGTAGATAATACCTATGATGTTCCTAGCAAATAGATATTTTAGGGACATAAAAGCAGAATGCAAATGGTAAACATAAAAAGAACAGAATGGAATGGAATCATCTTAATAAGGAAACACCCAGGATTCAAGATCTTCAAAGATGCAGATGGAGCTGCCTGAATTGGAGAATGTCTTTAAAACTGCTCAGGATGAGGAAGAATGGAGAAGATCCATCAAGAGGCCCCCTCTTGATGGATCTGTGTCACCACTGAATTTTGCCCTTTTCTCAAGAGGCAATAACACTCAGGGGAAGGATAAGAGAGGAACATCTTCACTGGGATCCAGTATAGTTTGGTTGCCTGAGTTTTTTAAATTTAATTTACCCATTTTATTAAATTTATTATGACCACCTACTTCAAAAGACTGGGCTTTGAAATATGACTGGGTAGTACTCTTGGAGTTTGAGAAGTTCTGACTGTATGATTCCTTATCAACTAGGCAGCTCATTGGGAACTAAAATGTCTTGCTTAGGAAGGATTCTCATCTTTTCCCAGATTTCCTCTTTAGCCTAGATGACTTAGATTTGTCACACCAGATACATGGAGTCTCCATGTTCAGAAGCCTGATAACTTTAAATATGACTTACTGGAAGAGAAGGTGTAAGTCATAATTGCAGCATAATGTTTTGTTTCCCTGTCATACAACTATGTAAAACAAGATGATGGGATAATTATACCCTGATATGTGACACTGGGGACATTTATATGAAATGCTTCTGAATAGTATTCCAGCACTTGATATAGCTAGAAAAACAGCATTATTTCTGATTCTGATTTTCAGGACTGCATTTTAATTATTTGATGTATAAGAGAGGGACAGCATCAAGATCACGAGAAGTAATAAGAAAAAGGATTGGTAGCTGTCTCCTGGTACTTGAGGGACTGACGGGTCCTTGGTGCTCTCTGATCTTGCCTCTGACTGCTAATTGATGTTTGTGGATGCATTCTGACAGTCTTCTGCCTGTTTGTCCTACATAGTGGTTGTTGTATGTTGTAATGACTCCTGTTTTTTTCTTCTGGGATCGTTGGGTCTTTTGGTCTGCTTAGGATGTTTTGAAGGACTTTAGTTGCCTTGTATGCTATGCTGATTCCATGTGTTTGTGTTGATTGTGCTGTATTGGATTGAGTGGTCAGGGACTTTTTGATAAAGTTGTGTGGATATCCATTTTGTTGGAATATGTTCCTTTTTTTGCTGTTCCGCTATATAGGACAAACAGGCAGACTGACAGAACACATCCATTAACATCAATTAGCAGTCAGAAGACATGATGAAAATTCTTGAATTTCACAAGATATAAACAGATATAACCATAGTTTCAATTGGGAAAATGTGACCATTCTAGACCAAGCCAAGTCCAAAACTGCCAGGGAATTTCTAGAAGCCTGCCACTCTTGACAAATCAGCTATCAATAGACACATAGACATTAACACAGTGGTGAAATTCAAAAATTTTCCCTACCGGTTCTATGGGCGTGGCTTGGTGGTCATGTGACTGGTTAGGCGTGGCTTGGTGGTCATGTGACCAGGAAAACCAACTATCACACTTTACACAAAAATAACACAAAAGCTACACAACTGACTCACACACAATGCAAAAGCAGCTGGACTTCACACAAAATGGCCCCTGCCACAAGCAGGACCCTCACAGAGTCACAGAGAGCTCAAAAACAAACTATCACACTTCACACAAAAATACCGGTTTGGGCAATAGGTAATTAAAAAATGCTTTAAAAAGTAGGAGAGAGGAGGAAAATATTCTTTGTCAAGATCATGGACAGTAGCTGCCATTTAAGAGAAGTAGAATATAGATTTGATGTAATGGGTCTTAGGAATGAGGAATATATATGAAATATTGGTTAAAATGACAAAGATTTGGAATGGTGTCTATTTGGAAATAATTGTTTAGAATTTTAGGTGATATAGTAGAATGATAAATGTTTAGAATAAGATTTTTTTTCTTTCTTTTTTTTAAAGATGTAAATGGATAAAATTTGGAACAAAATTGGTTAAGGGAATGTGAGTAATTGTACCTATTTTATACCGGATCAAATCCTTGCTTTAAAACGATGTATTTTATGTTGCATGTCTAAAAAAAAATTAAAAAATAAAAAAAATTAAAAAAAATGCTTTAAAAAGTAAAAAAAAGTTGTGACGATCGTGCGGCACACTGATTGTCATAGCTGATTGTCGGAACCTTTTAAAAAACTTTTTAAAGCATTTTTTTTACTACCCATTGGCTCAAACCAACAGTATAAAAATGCTAAAAAAAAGTAAAAGTAAAACTCACCTTAAATCAGGGTGGATAAAAATCAATGATTTTTTTAAAAAATCAAAAAATCAGATTTTTTTTATTTAAATCGGATTTTTTTGATTTAAATCGGATTTTTTTAAATAAAATGCTTTTTGAGGAAAATATATTACCATCCAAAGGTTATTCCATCATAAAATAAAGATTAGTTTTTTAATTATGTAGAATAAGGCTGTATATGTTTAATTTTTTTTGGTAAATAAATTCCATTAATCCATTCACAATGGCATGCTCTTCCAGAGGTTTTTGTAAGATTATTGGGCAGTTTCTCTGCCTACAAGATATTATCACAGATGCTTGGTTTACTTTTGCAGTTCTCAAAACTGAATTTGACTCAGCAGAGATCACATACCTCTTCTTCACAGCAAAAATGTTACAACATGAACAGAGTTGAGAAAAAGACCTTAATCCTATTGTTCTACAAACCTATGAATACAGAATCAACCCCTTCAGTGCTAAGTTTCAAGAAGTTCAGTGAATAGAATAGAAACAATATTTTTCTGATTGTTTGGAGTGGAATAGATCTGCACAAGAAAAAAGTGAAACTAAGTGTGAGGAGGAAGGGGCAAGCAGACAAGCAATACAAAATGAAAGTGAAACTTTCTGAGCACAATACTGTACAGCCACAGACAGACAAGTCTTTGGATCTTTTTGTGTGTATGACCTGAGGTTTATCACATTCTTTTCCTTGGAGGAAAAAACCTATAATGGCAGCAGGCCGTAAAAGAGACCCAGTTTGGCAATATTTTAATGAAGTTCCTTTACCTATCGGTAAGGCAGGCATGCGTGCAAACTGCAAACACTGCAACAAAGAAATGCAAGGCCTGGTGGCCCGAATGAGGCAACATCATGAGAAGTGCTGTGATGAAGATGACAATAGAAACACATCTGAACAGGCACGATCTTCAGGTTGGTAAACATTTTTATTGAATCATATTGCTAAAGACTGCAGTCAGGAAATGCACACAAAGCAGAATACTTATAAGAAGTGGCAGTAAAAGCTATAATAACATGTGAACAAAAATTCAAATGTCTAGTATGCAGTTTGGTCACAGACAATGCTGCAAATGTATCCAAGATGAGAAGAAATTTAGAAGAGCAGGAAGAGAATACAAAGCTAATAACATATGGTTGCAGTGCTCATTTGCTGCACCTCTTAGCCAAAGACTTAAGTGTTCCAGAAATAAAGACTAATGTTGTTGAAATTGCTAAATACTTCCGTAACAATCATTTTGCTGCAGCAGCTCTGAAAAGGATGGGTGGAATCAAGCTAACGCTCCCACAAGATGTTAGATGGAACTCTGTGATGGACTGTTTTGAGCAGTATATCAAAAACTGGCCTATTCTGATGACAGTTTGTGAAGAAAATCGAGATAAAATAGATGGCACTGTCACGGCCAAAATCCTCAACATTGGGCTTAAGAGAAATGTTGAACATATGCTGAGCATCCTGAAACCCATCTGAAGCTTTAAACAAAATAGAGAAAAATAGCTATTTTATTGCTGATGCTGTTTATTTATTCATTTATTTATTTATTTATTTTTAAATTTGTCGAGGACTCAGGGCGGTGAACAGCCAAGTAAAAACATAAAACTACAAACATTAAAATACAATTAAAAAGATATATATAAATTTGGCCCCATGATTAAAAACAATAACAAACAATTAAAAACATTTTAAAAAGTGTTAGGCCAGCCCGGCTTGCTGGAAAAAGAAGGTTTTAAGGGCGCGGCGGAAGGCACCAAGGTCTTGGATTCTCCTTATCTCTGGGGGCAGCTGATTCCAGAGGGTAGGTGCCCCCACAGAGAAGGCCCTTCCCCTGGGGGTCACCAGCCTACATTGTTTGGCTGATGGCACCCCGAGGAGGCTCTCTCTGTGGGAGCGCACAGGTCAATGGGAGGCCGTCGGCAGCAGCAGGTGGTCTCGAAGATAACTAGGTCCTATGCCATGGAGCGCTTTAAAGGTGATAACCAACACCTTGAAGCGCACCCGGAAGACCACTGGGAGCCAGTGCAGCTCAGGCAGGAGAGGTGTTGTATGGGAGCGCCATGAGGCTCCCATGACTACCCGCGCGGCTGCATCCTGGACCAGTTGGAGCCTCCGGGTGCTCTTCAAGGGGAGCCCCATGTAGAGAGCATTGCAGTAGTCCAGGCAAGAGGTGACGAGGGCATGAGTGACTGTGCACAGGGAATCCCGATCAAGAAAGGGCCACAACTGGCGGATCAGGCGAACCTGACCAAAAGTCCCCCTGGCAACAGCCGTCAGATGTTCCTCCAAGGACAGCTGCATATCCAGGAGGACTCCCAGATTACGAGCCCTCTCCGAGGGGGCCAAAGACTCGCCCCTAATAGTCAGTGATGGAGTCAACTGACTATATCGGGATGCCGGGAACCACAGCCACTCAGTCTTGGAAGGGTTGAGCTTGAGCCTGTGTCTCCCCATCCAGATCCGCACAGCCTCCATGCACCGGGACATCATTTCAAGGGCATCATTGGAGTGGCCTGGGGTGGAGATGTACAGCCAGCTGATGAACTGAGTGAACACTTAAAAACAGAACTACACATTGACAGAATTAAATTACAAGCATTAAAAAAACAAATGGGACAAGTACTGTCTCCAGCTCATTTTTTGGCAAATATTGTCAATATCCAGTATCCGGGTCAAAACTTAAGTGCTGAGGAAGAGGAGTTAGCTATAACATGGGTATCCAGCAATCATCCATCTGTAATGCCAACTATAATAAACTTCAAAGCTAAGGGGGAACCATTCAAGAAATATATGTTTGCTGAAGATATTTTAAAGAAAGTCACACCAGTGAACTGGTGGAAGTCACTTAAGCACTTGGATTTAGAGACTGTTCAAGTAATGATTTCACTTTTAACAGCAGTAGCTTCTTCTGCAGGCATTGAAAGAATATTCTTTTCTTTGGACTCATTCGTTCTAAATTGAGAAATCGTTTGGGACTCGATAAAGCAGGAAAGCTTGTTTTTCTTTTCCAGATTATGAACAAAGAAGAAGATGAAGATGACGAGTGAGCTACAGAGGACAGTATTTAAGTTTTTCATGTGTAGGCTGGGCTGACAGTCTAAGTTTCTTAAAATATATATATATTGTTTCCCAAATTAGTTAACAAACATGGATGTTTGTTTAAGCAAATAACATATGCTGTAATGCTATTGTTTCGGTTGAATAAATCTATTTAAATTGTTATTATTAAGGTAATGATTATTTTTCTCCTTCCTAAGTACAACAGAAAAGTTGTCCAAATATGAATAATTAAGTTATTAAACTGGGGATAAAAAAAACTAATATGAAAAGTTGTTATTCTAAAAATCTTCATCTACTTGCATATTAAAGTTATACCAGCAAGAATTAGTCTTTATGTAGAAAACTATGATTTAAATCAAGCCTGACTAGTGATTTAAATCGTGATTTAAATCGTGATTTAAATCAGTTTGATTTAAATCAAATCCACCCTGCCTTAAATCAACGTAGCCAGAGTGAGGCAGAGCGCTGCACTTTCTAGACACCACTGGAGCAGAATGAGGCAATGAGACATCCCCCCCCCCCGAAAAAGGGTGAAGGAGGGCTGTCTCCCCCCTTAACGAAAAAAAATCCCTCCCAGCTGAGCCAGATCTACCGACTGGCCATCAGTGACCTGGATGGGACTGACACGTTTCCTGGGGTCAAGCGCAGACGTAATCAGTCTCCTGGATGAGGGCTTCTGCCTCAGTGACTTTTTTATGACCTCTCTTGCCAGAGGACACAACTGTCACTTTAAAAACTGACTGAAAGAGGAGCCTCTGCCTGGCTTCCGGACAGCCGCAGAGGCAACAAGGTGAGGAGGGAAAAAAGATACCTCTTCTGGGGCTCGCCCACTCTGTCACCCCCTGCCATCACACCCTACTCACCCCCTCCCCATTCCAGCCTGCTCCTTTCCATCCTACAGCAACGTCTCGTTAAAGAGGCAGCTCGCAGGGCAAAGATGCCCCTTGGCCGGTGAGAAAAGAGAGGGGAAGTGAGGAAGGGACAGGGGATCCTGTTCTTAGAGCTCTGCAGACAGCTCGGAAATGGAGTGAAGGATATGGAGAAGGCACCCAGGAACTTTTCCCCCTTCTCCTCCTCCTTCCCCCAGGGCCGTCTTAACAGCATTATGAGCCCCAGGCAAAGCAGTGTACTGGGGCCCCTACAACAACTACTCACAGCAATAAAAATGTAAATGGTCGATAAAATTAAACATATATTTACATATTAAAAAGGTAAAGGTAAATGTTCCCCTTGCACATATGTGCTAGTCATTCCCGAAGGTGGTCCCTATTTTTCTACTTGCTTTTTATCAGGATGGGGTTGAGGGTTGTCCCCGAACTGTGAAACAGCTCACGAGCAAACACACTAGGACTGAAATAAAACTAGCAGACGAGTCTTGTATAAAAATATACTTTACTTCAAAATGTTTAAAAAACACTATATCTTTAAAAAGGCACATTAATAACAAAGTCTTATCTTGGTTAAATGAAGCCAGGCCATCTCCCTAAATTCCTCTCCACAATACCGAAACAGTCCATAAGAAAAAACTAACATGACATTAAGCAGCTTCGGTGTCGATACATCATCGAGGTGGTAGAAGGGCAGCAGCATAGGCTTCACAGCTAAAAGTCACAGTTGCAGCTGGCTCCGTGGGAGTATCTTTACACAGTTCTTCGGCTCCTTTTTTGCTGCTATCTCTGCTGCAGCCACCAGGACTCCTTATCTGAGTTCTCCTCCCTTCTGCAGTTCTGCTCTGGGCTCTGCGTCCAGGTACTTCAGCACTGGCTCTGCATCTAGGCCTAAACAGCGTCTAGGCCCAAGTAGCAAGCAGAAAGGTCCATGCTTATATGGGGAGTTAACTTGTAATTAACTAGGGCGGGGAAGGCTTGAGTGAGGGTGTCTTTCCCACCGTCTTGAAAGAGGTGGTGGTGAGGCCCCTCCTCAAGAAGCCCTCCCTGGACCCAGCTGTGTTAGCGAATTATCGTCCTGTCTCCAACCTTCGCTTTGTTGCGAAGGTTGTTGAGAGTGTGGTTGCACGATAACTGCCTCAGTACCTGGATGAATCGAATTACCTAGATCCGTTCCAGTCGGGCTTCAGGCCCGGGTACAGCACAGAGACAGCATTGGTCGCATTGGTTAATGATCTCTGGAGGGCTCGGGACAGGGGTTGCTCCTCTGTCCTGGTCCTATTAGACCTCTCAGCGGCTTTTGATACCATCGATCATGATATCATGCTGCACCGGTTGGAAGGGTTGGGGGTGGGGGGCACTGTTCTACAGTGGTTCTCCTCCTTTCTCTCTGACCGGTCGCAGTCTGTGTTGACAGGGGGGCAGAGGTCGACCCTGAGGCCCCTTATATGTGGGGTGCCACAAGGATCGGTCCTCTCGCCCCTTCTATTCAACATTTATGTGAAGCCGCTGGGTGAGATCATCCGTGGTTTTGGAGTGAAGTACCATCAGTACGCTGATGTCACCCAGCTGTACATCTCCACCCCAGACCACCCCAATGATGCCCTCGAGGTGATGTCCCGGTGCCTGGAGGCCGTACGGATCTGGATGGGGAGGAATAAACTCAGACTCAACCCATCCAAGACCGAGTGGCTGTGGTTTCCGTTATCCCGATATAGTCAGTTGGCGCCATCTCTGACTATTGGGGGCGAGTCGTTGGCCCCCACAGATGGGGTTCGCAACTTGGGCATCCTCCTGGACTCGCGGCTGTCTTTAGAAGAGCATATGACGGCCGTGGTCAGGAGGACTTTTTATCAGGTTCGCCTGATTCGCCAGTTACATCCCTTTCTGGATCGGGACTCGTTGCGCACGGTCACTCACGCGCTTGTCACCTCACGCCTGGATTACTGTAATGCTCTCTACATGGGGCTCCCCTTGAGAAGCACCCGGAGGCTCCAACTGGTCCAGAATGCGGCCGCGCGGGTGGTGATGGGAGCAACCCCCCTCCTGCGCGAGCTGCACTGGCTCCCGGTGGTCTTCCGGGTGCGCTTCAAGGTTTTGATTACTATCTTTAGAGCGCTCCATGGCTCAGGGCCAGGGTACTTACGAGACCGCCTCCTGCCACCAGTAGCCTCTCACCGACCAGTTCGCTCCCATAGAGAGGGACTCCTCAGGGTGCCGTCGGCCAAACAATGTCGACTGACGGCCCCCAGGGGGAGAGCCTTTTCTGTGGGGGCACCTACCATCTGGAACGGGCTTCCCCCGGAGTTACGAAACATCCAAGACTTACGCATATTCCGCCGTGCCCTGAAAACGTTTCTATTCCAACAAGCTGGTCTGGCCTAACTCTCCCTTTTTAATTGGCTTTTAAATTGGCTTTTAAATCGGGTTTTAGACCTCTTTTAGATAAATTTGGATGTTTTAATCTTTGAGACAAATTACTTAATCTGTTTTTTAATAGTTTTTAACTTCTATATGTATTTGTATTTATTATGGCTGTTCACCGCCCTGAGTCCTTCGGGAGTAGGGCGGTATACAAATATGAAAAATAAATAAATAAATAAATAAATAAACAAACAGGAGATGGCTTGATTGAATCCATACTGTTGTAACTGATCAAGTAGCTACAGCAATTCTGAAAACACTCATGACAACCCCCTTCTCTGTGGCTATTTGATTTGATAACAAACATATATACATCATTGAATACATATACACATCAACCGTACATATACACATCAACCGTCAGTACATTTTACATAGCCATCGATATTTTACCCAGGAGATAATGATGTTGCTCACGAGGCAGCGGTTTAGTAGATATTTATAGGATACATGGGCTCCCTCCATAAACTCACCAAAAGATCATCAAACCAAACTAGGTTATTGGAAGCTTTGGACAAACTCACATACTCAGCTTCCGCTGTGGAAGTTGCAATTAACTTCTGCTTTCCAGAGTACCAATACACAGGGCTACCATTCAGATGTACAATGTATCCCGAGGTACTTTTTCTAGATCTAATCTAATCCCAATCGGCATCTGAATAACAACTCAACCTTAGTTCTCCGATTATTTCTGGCTCCAACAACAAGTAATTCACAGTACCCTTTAAGTATCTTAGGACTCTTTTGATCCCATTCCAATGGTACTGTGTGGGATGTTCCGAATGTCTAGACAACACATTTACGGTTAAACTAATATACGGCCTTGTCCAATTCACGATGTACAACAGCGATCCAATCACGGATTTTTAAAGGATCTTATTCTCAAACTCCGTACTCTCAGTGTACATGTTTTTAAGGAAATTTGTTGCCATAGGGGTATCACATGGTTTTACCTCTACCATGTTGCACTCCTTAACTAATTCCAAGATCTTATCTTGCTGAGAGAGTCGAAACCCCTTCTTGGTTTTTACGAATTGCACCCCTAGGAATTTATTGATACGGCCTAATGATTTTAGCGCAAAACTTTTGCTTAGGCCATCTGAGAACTTCTTGTAACTGTCCTCAGATTTACAAATGTACAAGATGTCGTCTACATACAACAGAATTGTTCCCCTAATGTCCTGATGGTCTTTAACAAAAACACATTCATCAGCCGACGATGGTGAAAAGCCCTTCTGTTTCAGGCTTTTAGTGAGACACTCGTACCATCGCTTACCAGATTGTTTTAAGCCATATAGGCTCTTGTTTAACAACCAAACATCGTCTTCCCGATGGCTTACTCCCTGAGGAATCCTCACATACAGTTCTTTATCTAATTGGGCGTGCAAATACGCAGTCTGTATATCAAACTGATATATATTTTCATCTTGCATGGTAGCAATAGTGAAAGCCGTTCTCACGCTCTCAGGGCGCACCGTAGGCGAGAAGGTATCCTCATAACCGTCAGGGAATCTCTGCAAGAATCCCTGCGTTACTAATCTCGCTTTATAAACAAAGCCATCAGGTCCATGCGTTAAGATAGCCCGGCCTTCCCTCCCTCCCCCTTTTCTCCCTGGTTCACATGCTTTTCTCCTCCCTTGTGATCAAGCTGCAGCGGTGGCGAAGTAAAAAGGAAGTTATTTTTCCCTTTCGCACAGCCACACACGCGGACTCACCTTCCCTCCCTCTGCCTGGGTAACTTTCTCTCGACTCCACACAGATTTATTCCCCGCTTCCCGCATGCATGCAAGCACCCACACCCGCCCACTTCTCACTCAGAGGCTCGTCCACCTCCCCTCCGCTCTTCACCCCCTCATGTGCTCAGCCAGCCAGAGGGCATGCTGAGCAAAGGGAAGAAATTAACACACCGGCTCAGAATCAATGGGGACAATTAAAACGATCGCCTCACGTCTTCTTGCCCCGCCCTACCCGTGCCTGCCTGCCAACAGCCTCCTGCCTGAGACTCTCTTTCTTGATGAAGACCGTGAAGTGTCCCTCCACCCCACTTCTTCACAACGTTTCCTCACTTCCCCCCTTCCTCCATGCTGGGTGAGGACCCTGAGAAGTTTTCAAGACGTCTCTCTTATTTGATCTTCTTTTTCTGTCACTGTATCTTCCTGGTATCTAATTTCTCTTTCCTCTCTCAATCTCTCCTCTTCTTGTAGTCCCAAATATTGATCAGTGTTATGGCCCGTCAGCGTCCTGCGCAGCTAGTAGCTGATTCCAACAGCGAGGAGGCTGTTGTGGTGCTGCGCCAGCAGCCTGTGCAGCTGGCACTCAAGTCAGACAATGAGGAGGGTGGAGAAGATGTGGTGTCAGAGGTGGGGATTCAGCCAGGGCCTTCAGAACCTCCAGAAGCTCCCATAAGTGAAGAGGAAGAAGAGGAGGAGCCTCTTCTTGATGCACAGACGCGCAGAGCTGCCAAAAGGCAGGAGTGGCTCCTCAGGAGGAGGCCTCCTCGAGAGTAAGGCTTGGGGCTAATTGGCCACTCCCTTAGCTTATTTAAGGAAGGACGACGACTGAAGCAATTTGCAGGGAACAACTTCGTTCACTCTCCTTTGTGTCTGGATCTTAGTTCTCATCAGTTTCCTGCAAATTGCTTCTGGGCTTTCTGCTAACCATAATAAGATTACGATTATTTATTCTTTGGATTATTGTAGGCTGTTAAGAAAGTTAATTAACAGCCTTTGTTTGAAAAAGACTAATTTAGTAAACTAAGGTTTGTACAGACTTTGTGTGTGCTGCGTTCTTTGGGGTCCATAGCTGGGGCAGAACAATCATAAAATAGTTCTGCCTTCTCTAGAGAGTCTAATCTGTGTCTTTACTCCTGCCAATTCACCAATATTCCTTCCAGTATTTTTTTTTATTGAAAAAGTTTTTCAAATACAAATTTTCCCCCTTTTTTCCCCTCCTCCTCCCTAACCCCCCCTCACCCTCCCCACCCCCCATGGCTTCTCCAAAAATAAAATCCAGATTGATATCAAATTATATAATACTTTACTATCCTTTTACACCCCCCCCACATGCTAACCATTTTTTCTAACATTGTTATTATATCCCCCCTATACTATACATTTCAAAGCAACCTTCAGCTATAAAACTATATAATAAATCCCAATTTGACATTTACTCAACTCATAATCTACTCATTTCCTCCCCCATACATATATCTCCTAATTCAAATCTTTTACGTATATTTATATCTAAACATAACATCCCTTTTCCTAAACTAAGCAATCAGTAACCTAACCCATCTCCACCCATTTTCCTACAGGTCTACCATACATAATATTTTTAATATCTTTGTTCTTCTGCCCACACCACACAACTAAAAAATATTTCCATATATGAATAAAATCCTCAAATGACTTTAAATTTATAATCCATATAGTGTCTTCTGTAACATCTTTCAACTAGATTATTAATTCCATCGCCCATGTTAGGGTAACATCAGGTTCAGCTTCCAGAAGTATATTCAGTATCTTCCATTACCATCTGCCCCCATCAATAGTAAGTATTTTCATATAGAACCCTCGCCCCGAGTGAATTTATATTTATATTCCATATGGTATCTTCTGTAGTGTCTTTTATCTAGATTATTAATTCCAACCACCACATTGGGGTAACAACCAGATCTTCTGCATGCCCCAATCCCATAGTTCTCTTGCCTTATAACTCAGCATATACATAATCCATTTTTCAAGGAGTCCAAAATAGAAAGTTCCAATCCACTCAATCAGAGGCCCTCTTCCACATCCCAAAAGCACCAGCACTGCAGAGATATGTTATTCTTCTCAAAATAGTATAAGTCAATAATTTGCCTCAATTATATTTTCATATATCAGCCATCTATAAATCCCGCTCATTATATTTAATCGTCTCTTCAATAACTGGCATTAGACTGTTGTTTAGTTTAAAAAATTTTAGTTTTGTAGAACCTGCTTCTTCTTTTCTTAACTTTTTGTGGTTTAGATCTCCATCCTAGTTGCCTTTCTAAGACTTGTATATCAGCTGATTGAGTTCCATGCTGGTCTATAACTTGATAAGACATCTCATTAGAATCCAAAGCCGCCTCTCTTATATTTATAGGTAATCCAGCTATAACCTCTGAAGGAGAATCCAAAAGTGGCTCGTCCAAAAGGGCCTCTGTAACTTGTTGTTTTTCCATAACCTCCACCTCCATCTGCTTAGCCTGAGTTTCAATCTCTTGTTCATTTTGCTTTTCTTTATTCCCCTCCTGTGTTCCTGACACTGATGGCATATGTGGAGATGTTGGATCCATTTTAAAAACTTTGTAGTAAAATTCTTCCGCTTTTTCAACAGTATTTAATTGATATCTTTCTCCTTGATATCTCAATATTATGCCAACTGGAGCATCCCACCTAAATGGGATGTTTTGTTTTTTTAGCTCAGTCACCAAAAATCCAAATTCCTTTCTATCTTTTAACATCTTGGATAGCAGCTCTTTATATATCCAAATCTTCCTTCCATTCATTTCTAGAGTGGAGTTAAAAGACTTTTGCACAATATCATTTCTTATTCCTTTATCAGTAAAGTAAATCACCACATCTCTAGGCAACTGCCTTTGCTTTGCAACCCAAGAATTTATTCTGTAGGCCTTATCAATCTTACAGGATACCTCTTCAGGACTAACCTTTAAAATCGCAGCCAGAACTTCAGCAGACATCTTTCTCAAGTCCTCTCTGTTATTTTCCTGTATGCCCCTCATTCTGACCGCAAATTCCATGGACCTGTATTGCATCATTGTGACTTCTCTTTCAATCCTTTGTTTTATATTATCTGCATTGTAAGTCTTGTGGTCAGCTTCCTTTATTTTAGGCTTTACTTCTGAGCTATTTTCTTGAATAGTTATCAAATCATTTTCAATTCTTTGTATTTTATTGTCCAAATTATAAATCTTATCATCAGCTTCCTTCATTTTAGACTCTAATAAATTGGTATCTTTATCCATCTTTATAACTATTTCTGAAAAAGTTTTCAAAGCTGTTACAATCTGTTGTTTCAGATTATCATACGTTCGTTGTACCAACTCTTTAATTTCCTGCCTGAATTTTTTAAGATTCTGGTTCACAATCTCATCATGTCTTGCCATCTCCTCCAAAACAAATTCCTTTAGGTCTTTAGAGCCATTCTTCTGAATCTGCAAGCTCAAAACTTGCTCATATGATTTGTAAATGGGGGAAACCCCCCCCACAGCTTGGTTGTCTGGCTTTGTCTGTTTTAACGCCATCCTGCCACACAAACTCTTTTTTTTTTAAAAAAAGGGACTTTTCTCCAAATAATATCAATATCAAGTCTCTAAGAAGGAAGAAACTTAAAATAGAAATTTTTCTCTTCAATTCTAGCCAGCACTATTGTTTCAGATACTTTGTAGCGTATTAAGCTATTCAAACGGAAGGACTTTTGCTTTCAGCTTTCTTCTTCTCAAGCCTCAGCCAGTCGCCATTTTAAAAACTTTCTTTCTTCACTTTTAAAATCACTCATAGGATTGTTAGAAATACTTGCGATTTAGGGTCCCAAGTCCGGATTTCATCCTATTTGTTCAGACAATCTGTTAGATTTCGTTGATTGGATTGGTCCCATCGCCTGGCTCTGCAAGAAGCAGAGTTCCCCCAACGCCCGGAGCAGCGGCGAGCTGAATAGGGAGCCACATTCTGCTTCCTCCCCAAGAGTAAAAAAAACCTCTGGGGAGTTCACAGAGGGCTCTACCTGTCCTCGCCGGCTCTATCTCACGTCTCCTCAAGGAGACAGAGTTTTTCGAGCCGTCTCTCAGCTGTAGAGACGGCTCTTTACAGGCGGCGAGGCTGGCGGTCCCGAAAGACCGTCCGGCGGCAGGGGAAACCAAACCGGAAGCCCCAATATTCCTTCCAGTATTAACCACCTAAAGCTCACTCCTTTTTTAATTAAACATTTTGTCAAGAACTGGTACTCTTTTCTCAGATCTCTTACTCTTCTAAGTATTTGTTTCAACACCACTATCTCTCTGCCTTTATATTTTATTGCGTTGTTTCTTGCTGTCTGTAATATCTCAGTTTTTATTGCTTTCTTGGTGAATCTTACATGCACCTCCCTAGGTAGTTTGTTTCTCATTGCATATCTAGTATGTATTCTAAAAATCTCATCAATCTCACTCAATATCTTCCGCCAACAACTCTGCCATTATTTCAGATAAATTTTCCCCTTTCTCTTCTTCTATGTTTTGAAATCTTAGATAATAATCTGCATGATCCATTTCTAAAGAAATAATAGTCTTTTCCTGGTTTTTATTAGTTATTGTAAGTCTTCAATATATTCAATATATATATTCAATATTCAATTATCCCCTTGATAATTCCCCTTCTACTTTTTCCATTCTCTCATCTAATTTGCCTATTTTTTCTTTGAAGTCCTCATGAAATGCCTGTATCATATTTTTTAATTCCAGTTGCATAGTCATAGTGTCCAATGTTCTCTGAGCTGCAGGGCTAGAAGTTATTGCCGAGGCTGTTGAAGGCAGATGTGTTGTTGTTTTCTTCATCTTGTAGTGCCTTAATATTATAATCCACCAGGTTATAATCCAAATAGAATTTATAATCCAAATATTTAATCCACCCTGTTGGGTGAATTTTTTTTTTTTAAAAGTAAAAGTACAAAAATAAACCAACCAACCAAAAAGAAAAAAGAAAAAGAAAAAGGAGACAAAGAGAGGTAACATAAAACCAAACAATACAAAAATAGAGAATTACAATCCAAATCCAACATTCACAATCTTAATTTTCAGGTTTTTCTAACCTTAATCCAAATTTCCTCTGGTGAGGAATTAATTAGACGAAAAAGCCAACAAGCCAGGAAAAAAAAAAGAAAAAAAGAGGAATGTCTGTATACAAAAAAGAAGCACAGACAAAAATAAAAAGAAGGGAAAAAAAGAAAAACACAATCCAACCAATTGGATTCAACACACACACACACAAAGCAACTGAAGAAAGAAAAAGGAACTAAAAATTAACAAGTAGAATCTCCACTCTGTTATCCACAAGTAAAGGAAAAAGAAAAAAAATCCCAAAAGCTAAACTGCATGGGAGTTGTCAATAATCTTTCCTGTTACTTCTTCTTTTGCAAACTTCAAAAGGTATACTGTTCCAGCTTGAATTTAAAAACAAGGCTCTCAGTATACCTCAGTCTATTAGAGCAAACAATTTCTAATCAGTTCAGCAAGCATTATCAAGGCCATTCTTATCTTGTCTTATTCATTTAACTTTATTATTCAGTTCATTATCCTTTCAGTGGTGCCTCTAGGTGGCACTGCAGTTTATTTTCACCCAGGATAAGTAGACAAAGTTTTTCCTTTTAAAAACAATTCATTCCATTACTTAAATTTAGTTCAGTTTCATTTGTTAAGATTAAAAAGTTTTAAAATACTCAATCTGGCTTTCTGCTCTTATTCTCCTTTTGTGCAAATCAATTCTGCTAATTCTTTTAATTTTATCTTCTTTCGTTTGGGCTCGCCTGCTTTCCTCACCATTGTATTGTTGGAGGTAGAGAAGCTGACACATGCCCACTCCCTCCTCCTCTCTTTTTGCCATTTTCTCCTCTTTTAGCTATTTCCAGGAGGTTATGAAAAGAAACTTGTATTTTTAAGAAAAGCAGGCATCTCACCCAGATGATCCACACTTCCTTTACTTCCACACTTCTGCTGTGGCCACCCCAGCTTTGTAGCAGCTCTCAATGGTTGCTTTCTCAGCCGTCTGGTTGAGAGGCTTCTTCCAACCAGCCAGGGAATTTTCAACTTCCCTGTGCTTGCCAATCTGTGCATCTCTCGTTCATCGTCCCTATAGGACAGCTTCAGTCAAAAAAGACCCCCAGATGGTTGTGATAGTGACGATCCTTTGGGAGCCCCTGGAGAAAGCGTTGTTTCACTGTGGATGCTGGCTTTGATCTTATTTGAAGATCAAATAAGAGAGATGGCAAATGAACAAGGAAGAGCAATAAGAGAAGGGACAAGGCTAAAAGATGTTAAAGAACAAAGAGAGACAAGAATGACAAGATCAGCAAAGAGTATTAATAAGTAAACTATGGAGGAAGAAATAAAAGCAATTATCGATAAACATAAATGGATTAAATTCAGCAATAAAAAGGAAAAGAACTCTACATAAATTGGAAAAATTAAAAATGGACATAATATGTTTACAAGAAGTTCATATTAGAAAACAACATAAAACTTTTGGAATACCAAAAATTGGGAGAAGTATTTACTGCACTGGCATATCAAAGTAAAAGAGGTGTAGTTCTATACATTAAAAAGACACTAGCACCTAAATAAATATTTGCTGATGAAGAAGGTAGGATTCTTATGGTGAAGTAGCAATGAACTATAAACAAATACTCATAATGGCGATATATGCCCCAAATGACAATCAAGAAGATTTTTATGGAAAATTACACAGAAAAATAATTGAAGCCGGGTATTAAAATATTTGCATGATGGACAATTTTAATGCAATAACAGAAATTGAATTGGACTATAAAACCACAAAGATAAATAAGAAGCCCAGAAAAACTCTTCCAAAAGTCTTTTTTACAATGATAGAGGAATTAAATATCCAAGATGTTTGGAGAAGAAGATATCCGAAAGAAAAGCGTACACTTTTTATTCAAATAGGCATATGTCATGTTCTAGAATAGATATGATGTGGATATCAACCGGTTTATTAGTTAATATACAAGATATAAACACTGAAGCAAACACATGGGCAGATCATAATCCGATCACAATTATATGGAAGGGACCAAAAAAGAGATCAAGATGGACATTAAATCAAACAATATTAAATGAAAAAGAGTTTCAACAATTTATGGAGAAAGAATTGACTTTCTTTTTCAGAGAAAATAAAAAGGAAGATATCTCATTACAAAATGTGTGGGATACAGAGAAAGCATACATTCAAGGACTGGCAATGACTTACTTGGGGAAAAGGAATAAAAAGAAAAGACAAACTCAACAAAAATTGGAAGAGAAGTATAAGAAATTAGAAATGGAACTACAGAAAGATACACAAAATAAGAGGATTAAAAATCAAATGGACCTTAAAAAACATGAATTGAATCTAATTACAAAAGAGGATTTGGCGCTCAAAATAAAAAATTCTAAGGAATTTTTTTTTTTGAAAATTCAAACAAGCCAGGAAGATGGTTGGCATACTAAATGAAAAAGGAGAGAGAAAAAAAGTTAATCAATCAACTAACGGATGAGGAAGGAACTGTATGCTATCGAAATGAAGAAAAGAAGAAAACAGTACAGAATTATTACGAGAAACTCTATAAACAAGAGACAATATCAGAAGAAAGGATAAAACAATACCTAGAAAAATCTGAATTACCAAAAATACCAGAAGATTATAAAAAGGCATTAGAGGAAAGAATAACAATGATTGAACTAACAGAGGGGATTAAAAAACAAAAGAATGGCAAAGCGCCAGGCCCAGACAGATTGCCAGCAAAGCAATATAAAACATTACAAGATGTAATGAGCAACACAATGCTGGAAGTATTTAATGAACTCCTGATAGAAGAAAAGATACCAAACTCGTGGATGGAGGCATATCTTAGTCTTATACCAAAAGAAGATACAGACCTGCAACAAATAAAGAACTATTGACCGAGTTTCCTGTTAAATGCGGATTATAAGATATTTGCATCAATAATGGCTGATATATTAAAGAGATTGTTAAATGAATTTATACACATGGGCCAAAATGGTTTACTACCTAAGAAACAGATTAGAGACAAAGGAGAATAATTCTGAATACTTTGGAATATTATGAAGCACATCCAGAAAAACAAATGGCGTTGATGTTTCTTGATGCGCAGAAGGCGTTTGACAACGTGAATTGGCAATTTATGATAAAACAACTACAGACTATGGATTTTGGGGGAAGATTTATCAATATGATTAAAACAATTTATTATAAACAACCAGCAAAAGTGATGGTAAATATCACAGATTTTGATATGACAGAGATATGACAGAGAAGGTTAATATTATGAAAGGCACAAGACAGGGTTGTCCTCTATCGCCATTATTATTTGTGTTGACATTAGAGGTATTAAATAGAAATATAAGACAAAATGAAGAGATAAAAGGTATTAGAATTAAAAAAGAATATAAACTACAGGAATTTACAGATGATTTAGTCTTTATTTTAGAAGAGCCACAAGCAGTTGGGCCAAAATTAATAGAACAAATAGAAGAATATGGAGAAGTGGCAGGGTTGAAAATCAATAAAGAAAAAACAAAAATATTGGTGAAAAATATCACAGAGAAACAGAAAAAGGAGTTAATGGAGAAATTGGATATTCAGATTACTAAAAAATTAAGATACTTAGGAATTCAGTTAACAGCAAGGTGTATTATGATTAAGGAGGATAATTACTATAAATTGAAAAAACAGATTGAGACAGATTTGGAGAGATAGAAGAATCTACAATTATCATTAATGAGAAGAATAGCAACAATTAAGATTAATATATTACCAAGATTGTTGTTTTTATTTCAAATGATATCGATAAAAATAGGAAAAAAGTATTTTGAAAATCTTAATAAAATAATAATGAAATTTATATGGCAAGAGGAAAAAGTGAGAATTAACATAAAAATGTTACAAGATGCAAGACTCAGAGGAGGGTTTAGACTACCAAATTGGGAATTATATTATCAGGCAGCAACATTATCATGGATGAAAGAATGGTTTGAATTAAAAAACACAAGGTTATTGACATTGAAGGGTCATGATCTGCAACTGGGTTGGCATGCTTTTTTATGGTATGGGAAGAATAAGATACAAAGTTATTTTCAAAGACATTATGTAAGAAATGCTTTATTATCAGTATGAGAGAAAGTTAGAGAAAAACATTATTTGAAAATACCAATATGGCTTTCAACAATGGAAGCATTAGTACATCCAAATATTATTAACATGGGAAATATTATTAGATATAAAGATATTTTATCAGAAAAGGGGGAATTGAAAACGAAACAAGAATTAGAAGAACAAGGGATTGATATGAAGTGGTACACACAATTGCAAATACGATCGAGATATGAAAAAGATGCAAAGTTATACAGTTTTTATTTGGAAATGACAGAATTGGATGAGATCATTTTTCACACTTATGACCATTGCAGCATCCCCACAGTCATGAGAGGGTGGGTGAGGCAAAGCACTCCTCGACGTAAGTGACATCGAGTTGGCCATGCCCAACCAGCCACGTCCAACCAGCTAATCATTAGGGCAGAGAACCAGTTGTTAAAAAATTTGCAGCCCACCACTGGGCGTAAAGGCAGCTGGGGGAATCTCCTCGGGAGAGGTTGCTGACAGCTGTTTGAAGGATTGATTGGTGTTATTATTGTTGTTGCAATCCTCCCTTCTCCCTCCTCTCCAGCCCCCCCCCTATTCCTTTATTGAACCGGACATTGACTATCTCATCAGCCAAAAGCAGTGTCAGATGCCTAAAAGTGATATTGCCATTCAATTGGGAGAAGGGGGAGATTTGGATTCGATTTACTAGCATTGCCTTTGTCAACAAATATTTTACAACCTATATCCTGGCGCCAAAGAGCCCTGAGATCCCCTTAACGTTGAGGAATGGTTATGACAGCCATGTGGGCTATTTCACTTTAAAGAATAAAGGAGAAACAATGTGAATACATATTTATCCAGTTCTCAGGGCAGCTGGTAAAGAAAACATCTTCACACTTGTGTACTGGCTAAAATCTGCATTCTGGCTTAAGGGAGGGGTCTCTACTGCTTTAATCCTACTTATCTTGCCTAAGGGTATTCAGACGTTGCTTTGAATCCATTGCTGTCACTTCTGCTTAATAAAAGGGTCCTTTTGAAATATTACGTTTCAAGAGTTTTTACTTTCTTAAGTTGGGAGGAGAAGCAATCCTTACAAGCAGGCCCACACTTCCCATTGAAATACTAATTAGTTTATGTTAGTTAAAATTTTTCATTTTAAATATTGTATTATTATTTCAGGTTTTTTCCACTACAAATAAGACAAGTGCAGTGTGCATAGGAATTCGTTCATGTTTTTTCAAACTATAGTCCGCCCCCCCCCAACAGTCTGAGGGACCATGAATTGGTCCCCTGTTTAAAAAATTTGAGACCCCTGGACTATGCAAAATGAACTAGCATCCAGCCCAAAAAAGAACAAAAACACCCAAACAAATCTCCACCAGCAATCAGCACCCAGATCAGCATAGATTAACTCCAAGGATAACATCAGATCAGCAATCAAGTAAACAATACCCCAGGCAAGAAACTGCCAATGAAGTCAACAGCTAACAGCCCAACCAAAGAATCTCTAAGACCACCCCCAACCACCACCAACACCAACAGGAAAGCCAATAGAATATAAATTGACAGCAAACTGCACTCTTTACTAGCACTGATGATGTGACCTAGTTTAGGTAATGAAAGGTCTGCAAGAAAACAAGCAAGCTCAGAGACATCAAGGACCATTTCAACCCTGAGATACAAACATTCTCCTTTATTTGTACTTAGGGGCTATCACAGGGAGGAGGGGGTCGATGTATTCCCCAAAACATCCAAGGACAGAACAAGAAGCAATGGATGGAAGCTCAGTCAAGAGAAATCCAATGTGAAACTACAGAGAAATTTCCTGACAATAAGAACAATTTATCAATGGAACAGCTTATGTCCTGGCGTTATGGGAGCTCCATCAGGAATGGTCTTCAAAAAAAAGATTAGACAGTCCTTTGTCCAGGATACAGAAAGTTCTTGTCATGGATTAGACTAGAAGACCTCCAAGGTCCCTTGTAGCCCTATGATTCTATGATTTTAGTATAGTTGCTTTCAGCAGCTTGCAAAAATTAAAGATTTACACAACAATCATATCTAAATTGAGCAGAACCTATCCCAACCACTAGTTCTTTAGTCTTTTGATTCAAATACAAAGGAACAAATTCAGTCTTCAATCAGAAGATAACGGGGGTGAAATGAAAAAGGGAAATTTAATTGGGAAGCTGTCACGCACAAAACCACAGTTCTGGCTTTGATTTACTGTAACCACTTGGCTTTTAGTAAAAGTATTCTTTTTGCTACTTATGAAGTCGAAAGCCTTGCTTTCCTAGAGAACCAAGTTGATGCAGGTCAGCCACAGAAGCTCCCTGGACAAGTCTCTATTGGTCCAGCCTACCTCAGTAGGTTGCTGTTTTCTGGGATAAAATAAAAGGAAATCCTTATGTGAGCTGCCTTAAGCTTTGGAGCAAAAGTCAAGATACAAATCTAAACATAATGATGCATGAGGAAGAATTGGTTAGACATATAAAAGAGAAAGGTCCAATGCATATTAAAAGGGTTTATAATGTTTTGCTAGAAAGGGACTCAGAAACTGAACTGGTTAAAGATTGTATGATAAAGTGGGCACAAAATTTTGCAGAACCAGTGATGTTGGAAACATGGGAAAAATATGGGTTCAGAATGTTAAATTTACACAGTCGCAGAACTTGAGGGAAAACTTTTATAAAATGTTTTATAGGTGGCATTTAGATCCTAAGAAATTATCGTGTATGTATCCTAATGTTCAACTGGAGATGTGATTGCTTAGATGTCACATATTACCATAGGTGGTGGACTTGTAAGAAAGTAAAGGCTTTTTGGATAAAAATTTGGTGGGTTATGCAAAATGTTTTGAAGAAAAAAATTCAGTTTTCTCCACAACTGTTTTTATTGGGTATAGTTAAGGGTTTTACATTGGGTGAAGTAAAGCTGATATTGTATATGGTAACAGCAGCAAGATTACTGATAGGTCAATATTGGAAAATATTGGAAAAATGAAGCTATACCCATTATTGAAGAATGGACTTTGAAGATGGCCAGTTTTGCAGAGATGGTGAAGATTTCAGCATATCTAAAAGGTCGGACACAAGAGACTTATGTATGGGAGTGGAAAAATGGATAGATTATGTGCAGAATAAATATCAAACTAGGAAATATCAGATAGCTTTTAACTGAATGTATTATATAGGGATAGAATAATTGAATTTTGTGAAGATTTGAATAATATACAGGGGGTGGAGGGGTTCAAGTTTTATAAAATGTGATTTTGATTTGGATTATATTTTGTGGAAGTCCTGGGGGGAGGGGAGGGTTAGGGAGGGTTAGGGGGGGACAGGGAGGGCTGGGGGGGAAACTGGGGAGAAAATTTATTTGTAAAACTTTTTCAATAAAAAAAAAAGATACAAATCTAAACAACAACATCATTTCTTAATAGTTTGATGATTTTAACATGGACAATTCTTGGCAGTCCATTCAGCAATTTGTACCATAAGAGGCCCATTATTTAAATATCCATCTGTTTAGACTGATTGGTGATAATTGTGCTCAATTTTCAAGGATTCTACAGATTAAAATTCCTGGGATATATGAATATCTTTTATCTTGCAAAAGTCACAGCCATGTCAACCATGTCTTTCCATAGATGATTTGCAAAGAAGCGTCCTCTCTAACATACTAGAGACATGTCTACCTACTTCTACTGTTGTGCATCTTTCACACATATCAGAGGGCTACAATTGGGGAGGAGACTGGGAACTATACTAATATCTGTATATATCTTCATCTCTTCCACTAAATGTTGTTAAGGTCAACACAAAGGCAAAAGTCAGAAAGTACAGTCTTCAGTACTTTGGACTCTTAAGGAGATCTATGAATATCATCATGTTTCCAGGGACAATAATGAGAATTATTTATTTTATACAGACCAATCAGCCTGACACTGAAGTCATATTTCGTTCTTTGACAAAGTGACTAAATTAGTAGACCAAGAAAATGCAGTGGACATAGTATGCCTCAGTGAGGCATTTGACAAAGCAGACCACAAATTATTTCTTGGTAAGCTAAAAAAAAAGTGAGATAGATAGCATCATCACCAGATGGATCTCTAACTAGAACTCAATTCCGTTTTATACCCAATCCTCTTCAATATCTTCATAAATGATTTAGATGAGGGAATAGAAAGGAAACTCATCAAATTTGCAAACAACACTAAACTGGAAGGAATAGCCAACACCCCAGAAGATAGAGTTAGGATCACAACAGACTTGAACATTGGGCTCTATCTAACAAAATGAAATTCAATGTAGGGAAAAGTAAGGTTTTACACTTGGGCAAGAGAAATCAAATGTAAGGTACAGATTAGGTGAAACCTGGCTCAATAGCAGTAGCTATGAGAGGGATCTTGCAGTCCTAGCGGATAATCACTTAAATATGAGCAAGCAGTGTGCAGCAGCAGCCAAGTATATTAGTGCGTTTGTGCCCACCATTAAACCAACACGACAGGATAAAATCGAGACCCGGGCCTTTACCAAGAGCAACTCCAAGGCCGATTGATGGAAGAACAAGCCAGGATGACTTCAGCTGGAGGACTTCAAGCAACGTTCGGGCAGGAGAGCGAAGAGGCTGTGAGTTTTGAAACAGACGCCCCAGCTCTCGAGATGCACGTTGCAGAAGGTGATTTTTTTAATTTTGATTTATATTTTGATTTGATTTATATGCCGCCCTTCTCCAGAGACTTAGAGCGGCTTACAATGCGTTAAGTAATAGCCTTCATACTTTTGTATATTTATACAAAGTCAGCTTATTGCCCCCACAAACTGGGTCCTCAATTTACCTACCTTAGAAAGGATGGAAGGCTGAGTCAACTTTTTCCCCCGCTTGGAGGAGCAGTAGGTGGACAGGTATCCCCTATGGCAACGAGTGTAAGACCGGTGGGAGAAGATGAAGTGAGGTCCATAATACTTCGAACCCTCAGTCTTCCCATGACATCTCAGAATCCAGCTGCTGATTTCAGCGTTTTAATGCAAGCCACAATTACGCCAGCAGCAGCTCGAGAAAGGACTGGAAACACCAGGCCAGTAAGAGATTTTCAAACTTCTCCCCTAACCCCCCTCACTGGCTGTAAACCTAAGGCAGGAAACAAAGGACTGCCTGTTTTAATTTTCCCGCCAAATGTTATGGCGCCATCTACTGCCCAAACTGTTTTAGATCAGCTAGCTGAAAGTTTTACCCCTCCCTCAACTGCAGCATTGTCAGTTCCGGTTGCATCTGAAATGCCACCAACGTTGCCTGGGCGGGTTACTACCCAGATGACCAATATGGTGATGGCGGGCACAGCCTTGAATGTAAGGAATTCACCTCCTGAATCCGAAGTTACGAGTGCAATTGAGACATTAACTGCGCTTTTTGGAACTGATTTTCAGTTATTCCTTGCCCAACGTGAAACTGCAACTCGTATTAATACTCCCTCGATGTCTATGACCCGTCCTTCATCTGTTGCAAATGGGACGGGCACTCCCATGGTCCCCCCAGTTTTTGGAGCTACTCCCGGGACTATGCCAACTGAAGTTGATGTTCCAGGAGAAACGCTCAAGATTTTCTGCGGGGGGGGCAGCCGAGGAGGTCTTTGCATTCTGCACCACAGGCACGGATGACTCCTGAGTACATACAGCCTGAGAATTTGACCCCCTCCATTGAAGGGGGGCCACCACCGAGTGACCAAACGGCAGTTTTTAGGCCAACTGCCGTGATCACAATGCCCTATTGTCAGTTTAAAAATTTGTGGCATCATGGGAGGCAGCATTTTTCTAATCCTACACTTTCAAATGCAAATATTTTGCCATCTGATTTTAAAACCTTATACATTAGTGGAAAGAATTTAGAGGAATGGTCTAAAAATGTGCAGGTTATTCTAATGAGGGAAGATGTGTTATCATTATTGCTTGATCCTCCCCCTAAACCCTGGACTATGGAAACTGATCTTTTGCATCACAAAGCGTTTTGTGTTTTGCTATCAGCCATTGACCCTGCTTTGTATCCCAGTATTTCACATGGTTTAACTATATGCGAGGTTTGGCAAAAATTGTTTAAACTGTTTTGTTGCAAGAATTCAAATGCAACAAGCAGAATTTCCAGGGAATTTCATTCTGCGAAATTGAAACCAGGTATTGACATGAATGAACACCTTTGTGAACTTAATAAAATGTGGGAGGAATTAACCTTAAGGGGACAGCATGTAGATGAACAAATTTTGATTAGTATCACAATTAACTCCCTAGATCCTAGTTGGGATAATTTTGTGTCCCGATTGGACAATATTAGTCCTGAAAATATGTCCCTGGAAGTTCTGTCTGGTAAGTTAATTGCTGAAGACAACTTGAGAAAAGATAGGGCAACCTTCCATGGGAAGGATAGGCAAATGAGAAGGTCAAAAAGCCCCGATAAGATTTATACTGTTGGAGAATGTTTTAATTGTGGGTCTAAGGGTCATTACAAAAGGGATTGCCCACGTAATGCTAGAGCACACCAAAGGGCGCCCTCTGGTGGTCGGTATAGAAAAAGATCACCTACCCCACATGGGAAGCCACAAGATAACCCTTCCAGTCAGAGAAGGGATAGATGGCCGAAGAAGGATAATAAGAAGGACAAATGTGGTTTTGTTAGTAACCTTGTTACTGTAGTTGAGACATCTGAATCAGATCTCTCAAGGAAACAACGTGCAAAACTATGGTTGCTGGATAGTGGCGCTAGCAAACATATTGTGAATAATAGAAGCCCGTTTACTGAATTGAGGGGATATAAATCCATGGTTAAGGTTGCAAATGGTAAGAGGGTGAGAGTTATCGGCATTGGTAAGGTTTTTATTCCTGGGCTTGGGGAAGTTGATGATGTTTTATATGTACCTGACATTGATCATAATTTACTCACCACTGTGAAGATAAGTGAGAACTCTAAGATAGAGATATTGTTCACAGAGGGAACTGCTGTGGTTACCAATAATAAGCATGTGGTTGGGGAAGTTTTGAAAATCAGCGGTTTACCTTATTACTCTCCTATTTCAAAGGCTGAGAAATCTGATGTTACAAACCAGGTTACTACTTTTGATAGTGATGATGATGAATCCCAATTTGATTCAGATGATGACTTTGAAGGTACACAAGAGAAGGGGAATTTTAAAGGTAATTGTAAAAATGTTTTAAGCAGTAAGAAGTCTGTAAGTTTTAACCTAAAACAGAAAAGAGTGAGCCTGAGAACACCAACACAATCTCCATTGGCAAACCATTACATGATGAATGTGCTCATCTCATATATCGCAGATTGGGTCATTTATTTATTTATTTATTTATCAAATTTGTATACTGCCCTACTCCCAAAGGACTCAGGGTGGTGAACAGCCAAACAGTAAAATACATAAATACAAAATTTAAAAAACAGGATAAAATCGAATTAAACAATTTGGCCCAGACAAATTAAAACATCCCAGTTGTTTAAAAACAGATTAAAACTTGCATGTTTAAAAAGAAAAGAGGGAAAAAGATTAGGCCAGGCCTGCCTGGTGGAATAAAAAGAGCTTCAAAGCGCGGCGGTAGGTGCGCAGATCCAGGATCCTCCGTATCTCCGGGGAGAGCTCATTCCAGACAGTAGGTGCCCCCACAGAGAAGGCTCTCCCCCTAGGGGCCGCCAGTCGACATTGTTTGGCTGACGGCACCCGGAGGAGCCCTTCTCTATGAGAGCGTACCAGCCAGTGGGAGGCTATTGGTGGTAGTAGGCGGTCCCGTAGGTAACCAGGTCCTAAGCCATGGAGCACTCTAAAGGTGGTAACCAAAACCTTGAAGCGCACCCGGAAAACCACCGGGAGCCAGTGCAGCTCGCGCAGGAGAGGTGTTACATGGGAACGCCATGTCGCTCCCATTACCACCCGCGCGGCCGCACTCTGCACCAGTTGGAGCCTCCGGGTGCTCCTCAAGGGGAGCCCCATGTAGAGAGTGTTACAATAGTCCAGGCGGGAAGTGATGAGGGCATGAGTGACCGTGCGTAAGGAGTCCCGATCCAGAAAGGGACGCAACTGGCGAATCAGGCGAACCTGATGAAAAATCCTCCCGGTCACGGCCGTCAAATGCTCTTCTAAAGACAGCTGTGAATCCAGGAGGACGCCCAAGTTGCGAGCCCTCTCCGTGGGGGCCAATGATTCGCCCCCAATAGTCAGTGATGGCATCAACTGACTATATCGGGATGTTGGAAACCACAGCCACTCAGTCTTGAACGGGTTGACCCTGAGCCTATTCCTCCCCATCCAGATCCGCACGGCCTCCAGGCACAGGGACATCCCTTCAAGGGCATCGTTGGGGTGATCCAGGGTGGAGATGTACAGCTGGGTGTCATCAGCGTACTGGTGGTACTTCACCCTGAAATCACGGATGATCTCGCCCAGCGGCTTCACATAAATGTTGAACAGGAGGGGCGAGAGGACCGACCCTTGCGGCTCCCCACATGAGGGGCCTCGGGGTCGACCTCTGCCCCCGTCAACACAGACTGCGACCGGTCAGAGAAAAAAGAGGAGAACCACTGCAACACAGTGCCTCCCACCCCTAACGCTTCCAAACGGTGCAGCATGATATCATGGTCGATGGTATCAAAAGCCGCTGAGAGGTCTAACAGGACCAGGACAGAGGAGCACCCCCTGTCCCGAGCCCTCCACAGATCATCTACCAACACGACCAATGCCGTTTCCGTGCTGTACCCGGGCCTGAAGCCCGACTGAAACGGATCCAGATACATCGTTTCATCCAGGTGCTGGGGGAGCTGTTGCGCAACCACACTCTCAACAACCTTCGCCACAAAACGAAGGTTGGAGACCAGACGATAATTAACCAACATTGCCGGGTCCAGGGAAGGCTTCTTGAGGAGAGGCCTCACCACCACCTCTTTCAAGGCAGCGGGAAAGTCACCCTCACCCAATGAAGCATTTATAATCCCTTGGAGCCAGCCTCGTGTCACCTCCCGGGAAGCCAGCAGTAACCAGGAGGGACACGGGTCCAATAAACAAGTGGTCGTGTTCACTGCCCAGAATTCTGTCCACGTCTTCAGGGGTCACAGGATCAAACTCATCCCAGATCACATTCTCAAGACCTGCCCCAGTCCCTCCCCCTGAGACTACCCAGTTGAAGTCCAAATCTTCCCGAATCTGAGTGATTTTGTCATACAGATACTGAACAAAATCCTCGGCTCTACTCTCCAAGGGTTCCTCCCGCGCTTCCTGGTGGAGCAGGGAGCGGGTCACCATAAACAGGGCGGCCGGGCGGTTATCTGATGACGCAATAAGAACAGCAAAATAACTACATTTCGCTGCTTTTATCGCCACTAGGTAATTCCTAATATGAGATCTTACCAGTGTCCGATCCGATTCAGAGAGACTGGCCCTCCAACTATTCTCTAGGCATCTTTTCCGGCGCTTCAACTCCCTCAGCTCCTTGGTGAACCAAGGAGCCAAATGAGATTGGCGCCGGGTCAGAGCCCGCAAAGGCACAACCCGGTCCAGAGCTCCAGCGGCCGCCCTATCCCAGGCAGCCACTAGGTCTCCAGTCAAGGCGTGTGCCAAAGCCTCAGGAAATGGCCCAAGCTCCATCTGGAACCTATCAGGTTCCATCAGGTGCCTGGGGCAGAACCATTTTACCGACTCCGCCTCCCTGCGGCGGGGTGCAGCAGTTTAAAGATCGAGACGAAGGAGAGAGTAATCAGACCATGACAAGGGCTCGGTAACTATATCCCCTATCTCAAGATCACTCAACCACTGTCCAGAGACAAAAACCAGATCCAGCATGTTTCCCCCCGTGTGGGTAGGGCCATGAATTAACTGGGTCAGGTCCATAGCTGTCATGGAAGCCATGAACTCCCGAGCCACCTCAGACACCTCGCCTCGACAGTAGGTTGAAATCCCCCAGGAACATAAGCCTAGGGGTATCAACCGCCACCGTGGCGATGACTTTGAGTAGTTCGGGCAGGGCTGCTGCCACATGGCAGGGAGCCAGGTACGTGATCAGCAAACAGTAGCCTCCCTCGGTCTCAGACCTTCTTTAATGATAACCGCTACCCCCCGCCCCTCCCCTGTGACCTCGGCTGATGGAATGCATGGAAACCTGGTGGGCACATTTCAACGAGGGAAACCCCCCCTCCTGGCCCAACCAGGTCTCCGTAATACCTGCCAGGTCCGTACACCCCTCCTGAATAAGATCGCAAATGAGGGAGGCTTTATTTACTACGGACCTGGCATTGCACAGCATCAGCCGAAGGCCCGGGTCCTGAGGGTCTATGCAACTTGGGGAACGGGTGGAGCCTTGGGGGCCGGAGCACGCCACCGTTCGTAAACAGCGAGTGCGCACCCCCCTAACACAATATGGCCCCCTGCTCCCACCATATCTACCCCTCCCACCCACAGTATTGATGTTCAAAACACTATCTGGATGAGGTCTAACCCCCCCCATCCCCCACGCCGCGCTTCACGGCCAGACCCAACCCTTCGTCTTGTGGGTTATCCCCCATACCCACAGCCCGAGTTCTAATTCGACCCTCCCCCTCCCTGGGACCCCTTAAAAGTTTAACTAAAAATTTCCAAGTCATGTAAGTTTCCCAGTGGTACAAAAGGTATCTGAATGTTCGAATGGAACTAGGGTTAAAGATTGTAATATTTTTCTGGACTGTTCTATTTGCAGGATTGCAAAGTCAAAAACAAGCCCTGCACCCAAGAAATCCCTGAGATATTCTGAACACATATTCCAGTTGGTACATATGGATCTGGTGAGTCCCTTGAAAGCCACTTTTGGTGGGAATCGTTACTTTCTGACAATTGTAGATGACCATAGTAGGTCTGGATTTGTTTACCCTATCAAATCCAAGGATCAGACATTGTCTAAGTTTAAGGAATTCTGCCGCCTAGTGGAGAATCAGCATAAGGTCAATATTCAAAAGATTTTGACCGACAGAGGAACTGAATTTAATTCAGCACAGTTCTCTGATTGGCTAAAACAGAAAGGCATAGTACACTTGCGAACTTCGCCTTTCAGAATGGAATTTCGGAAAGACGGAATGGCGTGCTGCAGACAATGGTAAGGTGCGCATTTGAGGATGCTAACTTAAGTTTTTCATATTGGGCGGAAGCTGTTTCATATGCAAATTATACACTCAACCGGGTATGGTCCAGTGTGGTACAAAAGACCCCATATGAGATAGTGTATGGCCATAAGCCAAAATTAGCGCATCTTCATGTATTTGGAGTGATGGCTGATGTCCACGTCCCAAAAGAGCTTAGAAAGAAGGGGGATAAAGTCTCAGCCAAACTGAGGTTTATGGGCTATGAGACAGGTTCTAAGGCCTTTAGGTTTGTGGACACAAATGGGAGAATTGTAATATCTAGGTCAGCTACTTTTTACGAAGGCACTAACTGGAGCAGGATCCATGCAAATGAGATCCTGGCTCAAGATTCCCCTCATAGTAAAAATAAAAATGCAGAAAAAATGTCTGAAGGCCTATCTACTGATAGCGGCACCTCTGGTTTTGGAGACGAGGAGGACAATACACCCCCCAAACCCTTGAAGGGAATCTTAAAGTGGAAAACGTAGACAGCATGGAAAGAAGGGCATCCCACTTTAAAAGAAAAGAATGGTGATGGTGAGGAAGATAACCCATCAGATAGTACTGGAGTGGATGAAGAATCAGCTAAAAGGCCAGTTCGATCCACTAGGGGGAAGAAGCCAAAAAAGTATGAAGGTTTTGTCACTTCTGTTGACCAGGTTTTGGTTATACCCCAAAGGTATGAAGATGTGTTAATGCTATCTGATAAAGAACAACAAAATTGGTGTGCTGCGATGGATACCGAATTGCAGAGTTTGAAAAAACTAGAGGTATTCACCCCAACAGTTACCAACAAACAAAAAGGTAATTGGCACAAGATTTAAGAAAAAGCCCATTGAAGATGGGAAGTTTATTTACAAAGCGAGGTTGGCTGCACAGGGTTTCTCACAAAGATTCCCTGATGATTATGTTGACTAACATAATCTCGCCTACAGTGCGGCCTGAAAGTGTGAAGACCGCACTCACTATAGCTGCCATACAAGGGGAGAGTGTCACCAATTTGACGTACAAACGGCATACTTACACACCAAGTTAGATAAGAAAATATATGTTAAGGTCCTCAAGGTGTAGATCACCAGGGAAATGATATTTGGCTTTTAAACAAAAGCCTCTATGGCCTTAAACAATCTGGCAGAAGGTGGTACAAATGCCTTACCAGTAGTTTAAAACAGATGGGTTTTAGAATCTCGTCAACCGACGAATGTGTGTTCATTAAAAATCACCAGAATATTAAAGAAACAGTCCTGGTTTACATGGATGAGATTTTGTATGTCTGCAAGTCTGAGGATAGATGTAAGTTGTTTTCCAAGGAGTTAAGCAAGAATTTTGCTCTAAAGCCTCTGGGTCGGATCGATAAAATTTCTAGGAGTCCACTTCGTAAAAACAGAGAAGAGATATGAACTCTCCCAACAGGATAAGATTATAGAATTGGTAGAAAGGTGCAATATGACAGAGGCCAAACCTTGTGACACACCCATGCAGACAGATTTTCTTAAGAATATGTATGCTGAAAGTGAACCTTTTGAGCAAAAAATACTTTATAAATCAGTGATAGGATCGTTGTTGTATATTGCAAACTGGACTAGGGCAGATATCAGTCTGACCGTAAACGTTCTGTCCAGGCATTCTGAGAATCCCACTCAATACCACTGGAATGGAATTAAAAGAGTTTTAAGGTATTTAAATAACACTGTTAAACATTCACTTTTATTAGAGCCAGACATATCAGATAAGCCAAGTTTGTGTTGCTACGCAGATGCTGATTGGGCAGGGGACATTAAGTCCAGAAAGAGTACTTCAGGTTATGTCATTTTCCTGAATGGGAGTCCCATCCATTGGTACTCAGGTAAACAGAAGTTAATTGCAACTTCCATTGCTGAGGCAGAATATGTGTGTTTATCGAAAGCATCTAACAATCTGGTATGGTTTGATGATCTTCAAATAAACCTGTGGGAAGAACTAGTGTATCCTAGTGAGATTCATGAAGATAACACAGCTGCTACCAATATCTCGCAGGCTGATGCAGTGGGACAGAGGTCACGTCACATTGACATCAAGTACAAACATGTCAGACAATTGACCTGGATAGGTTTTGTTAGGAAAGTTTTCTGCGAGACAAAGGAACAAATAGCAGACTTGCTCACGAAGCCATTACCTAGGGATCAACATCAATTTGGAAAAGATATCTATGACTATGTAAGGTTGTCTTTCATACCACTGTAATGTATATGTTCATGACTTGTATGTACATGTATTTCTGTAATCAATTATTGCAGAGAAGGGGATTGTCAGAGGAAAAACCTCTTAGCATATTGCTGCAATTAATTGATTGGTTGGTTTGAACATTTTGAATGAGCCAATCAGAGCACAGCTTCCTGGCTCTGAGTTTCCCGCACTTTCCAACGGTCAGTTGGTCAGTATATAAGTAGCAGCAGGATTGCAGCCAACCCACACAGAGACTCTCATGCAGACTCTCAAAGACTCTCAGAGAGAACCTCCAGAGTTGAAGTCACTACAAAGAGCTGAGTCACTGCCTTGCTCCTGAGAAGACTCACAAACAACGCTGAGAGCCTCCCCTGCTTGGGAAGATTACAGCTAATGGACTTTGCTGAGAGGAGAATCTTTTAGGTTGTTTGATGCCTTCTTGTAGGTTTTGTTTTTATGTGTTATTAAAGTAATTTCTCAAGACTCCTCTGTCAACTTTGCATGCTTTAGTGTGTTTGTGTGCGTATCGGGCCACGGGCCATTCGAACCCAGAACCCTTCCTTCACAATAGTTTCATTTGCTCAGACTGCTGCAGGCCTGTCTTCTCCAGCAAAGTTATCAAGATGTTTCTTTGAGGATGTCTTAGGGGGCTTTTCTGTATTGCCTTGGGATAGAAGATAAATATATATGTCATTTACCACAAAATAAATTTCAGAAGAGCTCAAGAGGTGAAAGCTTACAATTTTAGATTTCCACCTTTCCAGAGGGGACTGAATCCAACTTAATAATAAAATTTAGAATGCTTCATCTCTATCATGAGGATAAAGTTTCTGATATCATGAAAAAAATTAGAAATCTCTAAATACATGGGTATAATTCCTGATCCAATCAATCCTCCAGAAATAATAAACAGATTTAGTTATTTGGCAGTCACCCCAAATTTACTGGGTTTAGCTTACCTGCTTAGCAATGTAGCTACCAAGAGGAGGCTAGCGAAGCAGCCTCTCCGACAGTTGGCATTCTTTTTCTGTCTCTGGTGCATTTCCCCACCACAATTGTCGCAACATCGGCACAGGCAGAAACAGAGGCCAATCAGTGGAAGCAACAGGACAAATAGGATTCCCAGGGCAGCTGAGATTATGAAGCCAATTTCATAGTAAACTGCCTGCAGTTTAGAGAAAAGCAGCATGCGTTACAACTTGAAAGTGAGGCTGGTAATGCTGATTCAGAATGCAACAGCTGTTGAGCATTCTCAACATGATTGTCCCATGGAAGGGCTTGATAGGAACTACCATCCGTTGGATGCAAGCCTCTCTTGAGCTCCAGACAGGAGAGGCAGAAGGTGCTACTAGCCCCTCCTCTGGCAATTCTGTGACAGAGCACACAGATACATCAGGGCAGGAGAGCAACCATCTACTCAACTCAAAAGCACATTTGAAATTGGGACAGCTGAATCCCTAATAATTTCACCATTTTCCAAAAGTGTAACTTCCGTAGCATCAATGCATGGGTGAAAGGATTCCGGTCAAATAGATCACTCTTATGCTACCTCTGACCTGACCAAGTCACTCTGGATCTTTTTTTTCAAAAAGATAAGGGAATGAAATATTTGAACCTTCTTGAGACTTCAAGAGAACCATCATAAAATAAATGGTGTACATAGTACAGTTCAGATCCATGAAAAAGGATTCCAAGCAAAGCAAAAAGTGCTTCCATAAGATTTCAGAATACTAACTTCAAGCATTGCAAGCTTCAACAGGGAAGCAGCTCTGAAGAATGGAGACTGGATTCCCTGTAGTAACATCATTCATGGGCTCATGGGATTACCCCTTATATATTGGTGTACTCCAAACCACCGGTCATCTTGTTGTAATTTATGGTTCATTCTCCTGTGATCTATTGTGTTTTTGTGTTTATTGTGTACACTGCTTGGAGCCACATTTTTGTGAGTGGGTAGCTACAGAAATCTATGAATGAATGAATGGCTTTCTTGGTCTCACTTATTGCGATGCTTTTTTTCTATTTCCCACTCTAGCCTACAGAACTAGTCTGGGATGAATTGGAACTATCATCGCCAATTGAAAGATTAAGCAAATCTGGCGTCGCTTAGCATTTTTTAAAATCTGTCAATACTAAGTGTGGTCAGCTGCTAGCTTTCAAAAGGAGAACTGATAAACCATGGAGAATGGCACTTGTTAGCAGCTATTATCTGCAGCAGAGAAATAAACACGCTGAGAGGCAGAATTCTCTGAAGTTTTTGCCTGATCATGGTTGGAAACAAGATGCACACAATACAAGATGCAATGGTGGCCTGCAATAAGACTAAACCTGCCATTCACTTAGCATGTATTTAAGTGGCAAAAATACAACAGAATAGACCCCTGTCCTAGACTAACCAAAGCATGAAAGGAGTGTCACAAACTCTCCCAAGCCACTTTCATGTCATTACACTCCAGTGAACCCATATGAAAGATTCCAGTTCCTCAAAAGAAAACAGCTTCCAGCATAAACAAGAGCAATATGCAGTGTTTTGGGGTATGATTTGGAATTTTGTGAGATATAAATAAAAATATTTTAAATACAATTTTCTTAAAATGAGACAAGTATTTTATAAATGAAATCAACCATGTAAAGAACACCATTATATTTGCTAAAATATTTTTTCTTTCTTTATAGGATGTTGAAAAGAACACTGTTGGATGAGGTTAAGAATCAATTCATGGTATTTTAAAAGCAAAGGGTGTGTGAGGTAATAACAAAAAAATTTACCTGAAGAGTCAATACAACATTTTCGGGCTGTGGAAATCAGAGGAAAATGATGTACAGAGCAGCAGGAATAAAAAGAAAACAGGTGAGCAATAAATCAAGCACTCACAGAATTTATGCAGCTACCAATTCAAGTAAAAATAGCAAGGAATAATTAAGTGATTAAATGAACCAAGTATTTACAAAGCAAATATGAATGCAAATGACAAAGTGAAATATCTTTGGTTTTTAACACTTAACTGACATTTAATTTGTCCTAGCCCCACTAAGAGAACTAGCTGCCTCTTGGTACAGGCTGCATTTTTTAAAAAAGTAATGTTTTATTTCAAATTGAATCCTTCGACAGAACGAAGCATATAAACTATTATATGATTTTTTTAGTTTTGGGGCAGAAGTGCATCACATTTCATTCCTTTTTTTATCATCCTATAGAAATAGATAGAAAAACACTATTTGGTTTAAATGTTTTTTCTAAATGTACTTTATCTAGGGCAATTTTTCTCAACTTCAGCCTTTAAAATGTATGAATTTCAATGATATGCTGGTTGGGGAATTCTGGTAGTTGGAGTCCATACATCTTAGTGTTGCCAAGGTTGAGAAACACTAATACAGGGAGTTAAATTCCCAGGGGTGTATCAGGACAGCAGTTGTGTCAAAACCAATGAATTCAGTCTCTGCTTTTACATCTTTGAAAAAGATATTTATGCAGGTTCAGATATAGATTAAACTTTACTCCCGAGACTAACATTTCTCTTTTAGTTTCTCTTCTCTTTTTCTCTTTCCTGCCATTAATTATAAATTGGTTACCTGAAAAAGTTTCTAATTCTTTAACAAAAATAATTTCTAAAAAACGGTTAGTTGTCATTATTTAGATAATCAGTTAAACAAATACAATACAAAGTATTAATTCAGGCATTCCAAATTTCCTTTATTTAAAATGTGCCTTTTTTACTGACATATAATGCACTTTATTCTTTTTCCTGGTATGTTGGGGCCAAGATTAAAAGTCCTTCACAAATATTTGATATTGATTTAGACAAAGTAGTACACTCTGGTTTCCTCAAGCCCGAGAACAAAGTTGGAAATATCTGAACACTTTTCTTTTTCTTCTTTTTTTTTTATTGAAAAGTTTTATAAGAAATTCAAACAATTTTCTCCCCCCACCCTTTCCCCTTCCCCACATAAATTGTACATTTTCTTATACATAAGAAATCCTACATGTTTCCCTTAAAGAAAGCATTAAAATAAGACATTTTAATTACATTCGGAGTTGCTCTTCTTCTCTTTCTTCCCTCATTCCACAACAAACCTTCTTCTTCTCCTCCTTTCTTTCCCTTCCCTCCCTCCTCTTCTCTCCTACTTTCTGCTACCTCTTCTCCCACCTCATCCTACTTCCTTTCCTTTCCCTTCCCCCCACTTCTCTCTTCTTTTCCCCCTTCTTGCTTTCACTCCTACCCCTATCTCCTTCCCTTCCCCTCCTCTTCTTTCTTCCATTCCTCACCCTCCCTCTCCTCCTCCTACCCCCTCCTCCTCTCTCCTTTCTAACTTCTTTGCTGTGAAATATTTTCCTCCTTTAGTGTCTGAGCAACTCCTGTATTCTACTCATAGAATATACTTTCTTCTACTAAAACATTTCTCTATTCATCATCTTTCCCCCCATCCCTTATCCCCCCTCCCCACCCCCCACCCTGACTTCCCAGAGCAAAAACAGGGTATAGCATCTAACAAACATATACTTAAATAAACTAACAAATTATAAAGTTCAAAACTCCCGCATGTTCTTTAATTCCCTTGCTCCAATTCATCAACCTCCCTTTTATAAATTCTTAAAACCAATTAAATTAAATTCATTCTTCCTACTTATAAAAAAGAAAAAGAAAAAACTTTTTCTTGATGTATAATCTGATACTTTAGCAGTCTTACAAACAGTAGAAATCATGAATAAATTCCATTTCTATTCCAGAAAAAAGAAAAAAAGAAAAAATTTTCATCTTAAAATCTTACACATTTTATCTCATATATCTTTTAAAATAATATAGTCTTATGTTAAGCATTTTAAAAATCTCTTAATACCTTTAAAGCACTTATTTACCAAATATAAATTTCAGAATCTAAAGGAGGGTGTCTTTCAATTTTTCAATTAACCGTCTTAATACCTCTAACTTTTTAGAGAGCAACCCTTAACTATCCAAAACTAATTATCATTTTGCAATAAAATTCGGAATTTAACATTAATCCTCTTCGCTTCAAAGGGTTCATCTTAAAAGCTTATACAATTTATCTCATATATCTTGTAAAATAATATAACCTTATGTTAAACATTTTAAAAATCTCTTAATGCCATTAAAACACATATTTGCCCGATGCCAATTTCAAAATCCACAGGTAGATATCTTCCTTAATCTTCTGTTCTTCTCTTCTTTCTATATTTTTTCCAATCCTTTTTTTTTATAAATTCTGTCAACAGTCCCCCCAGTTTTATTTTTGAAACTTTTAAAATGGTGATTTGAGGTTGATGCATGTTTTCTAACTTGAAACCCCATTTCGTCTCTTCTTGCTTGTATAATCATTCAGTCCATTTCTTTGTCCATATAGCCAAAATTTGTTGCCATAAAGATTGCCAGCTTGCAATAAAGAAACTATTTGTTGCTTTTCTGTCATTTGAATGGAAACGTCCACCTTTGTTTCAACTGTACCAGCTAGTGTCTTAATCCTGTCCATCTCCTGATCTTCCAAAAACAAATTTCTCTGAATAATTTCCTGCTGTCCCTCTAACAACTGCTTATATTTTCCCGAGCTGTTTTTTGAAAAAGCCCTTTCGATTGTATCCAACAAGGCTAAAGTAAAAAAGTCTAGAAGTTCTTGAAAAGCCTGGACAGTCACGGCTTGGGAATTTGCTAATTCACCAGCCCTGTTGTCAGCCATATTTCAGCCACTTTGTATTTATCCAGCTATCAGGACAACAATTCAACTCTTTTCCACACAGTATAAAAACCAGATTTTAGTTAAAATCAGTACCAAATTCTTTTCCTCAATACCGAATTCTTTTCCTGGCTGCTTCCCCTTTAAAACTTTTTCTTAGGGTGTAATCCAGTAGCTGTATCACTGTTGCAAACTTTAACAAGCCTTAACAAGCACTTTCCCTGGTAGTTTCCTCCTCCCGCCCTCAGGCGCCATTTTCTGCATTTAAAAGCAGAGTTAAAGTGTTACTTGCAAATTTTCCTTTTGTTTTCTCCTCCTTTTGATTTCTCTGCTTTAGCGGAGTCGTCTCTGGTCCGGACTAGCTTGATAGGCTTTTATAGGGAGCCCACACCCTTTGCGCCCCAGGATTTCTCCTAGCGCACTTGGGGGGCTCTACCTCCACCTGTCGACTCTTCTCTCTCCCCTTTGCCCGGGGAGAGGGTTCCAAGCCTCCAGACAGCAGTTTTTCGGCTGTTCTGGGGCTTTTACAGAACCAGGGATCGGGCGCTCGTAAAAGAGCATCTTCAAAGCTTGCGGAGCCAAGCGGAAGTCTATCTGAACACTTTTCAAGGAGGGCCTAAACCAACATTGGAGGCAGAATGATCAACTGGGGTGTGAAGTTTTGTCAGAAACAGTGATTTTAACTACTCTGTAAGTGTTTCAAGCACAAAACAGCAGTTTTAAGTTTAGTTTTAAGATCAAAAGAGGGATTCATTTGAAAGACTAGGCTGTTCTGGACTCAAAACACTACCGGGAAGTTCAAAATGTTTTTACCATTTTGGCATTGAACGTTCCAAGTTCCAAGTTCAAAAAAACTTACCTACTTACCTACTACTCAATTATATCCCTGGGTGTAAGCAGAATTGGCCTGGAGAAGAACTCATCAGAATAAATCCCTATTTATCCAACTGGTCCAGAATGCGGCCGCGCGGGTGGTTATGGGCGCAACCCGTTGTGCCCATGTGACACCCCTCCTGCACGAGCTGCACTGGCTCCCAGTGGTCTTCCGGGTGCGATTCAAGGTGTTGGTTACCACCTTTAAAGCGCTCCATGGCATAGGACCCGGGTACCTCCGAGACCATCTTCTGCCACCAATAGCCTCCCACCGACCAGTCCGTTCCCACAGAGAGGGTCTCCTCAGGGTGCCATCAGCCAAGTTATGTCGGCTGGCGACACCCAGGGGGAGGGCCTTCTCTGTGGGAGCCCCAGCCCTGTGGAACGAACTGCCCCCAGAAATTCGTAAGATCTCCAACCTCCGGGTGTTTCACTGCGCATTGAAGACCCTGTTGTTCCGCCAGGCCGGACTATCAACATAATAGTTTTAAATTGGGGTATTTAAATTTTTTGAGGTTTTAAATCTGAGCCAATTTATTTAATTATTTTAAATTTTACATTGTTGTTTTGTCTGTGTTTTTAAATAGGCTGTACACTGCACTGAGTCCTTTGGGAGAAGGGCGGTATAGAAATAAAATTACTATTATTATTATTATTATTATTATTATTATTATTATTATTATTATTATTTATAAGTCAGTTGGCCACCACACCAATGTCAGCTTTTACAGAGAAGCATCTCTGATACTATGGAAAACTAAGGAAACTCTTACTGATGTCTCAAATATTGACCTTCCTAATCAGTTGCCTGACTTTCAAAAAGTGTTCAAAAATACATAAAAACATATAGTATAGGGAAAGTGGAAATAAAAATTGCAGTCATAGTTTATGAAACAATTCAACATATAAATGGATTTAGACTCGCCTTTTAAGTGTATGAGGAACAATCATGAGATACAACAAGGTTATCATTTATGTGGAACATCAGAAATTTCATCTGTGAAACTATGAAACTATTGCTTTGTGCGGTAGATTGATAACCTCTAAGTCCTTTTTATGGCATTCAAAGGGCAGTGTCTTTCAGTCATCTTCAAAATCCTCTAAAGAAATTTTGTTATCTCCATTATTGCAGGGAAGACAACTAATAATTTAGAAAAAGGGTCACACACAACCTCCATCAGACTATGTCTCCCAGTTCACAAACCTTCATCAAGAAGCAGGAGGTTGCAGGAGAAAAAAAAGTTTTCAACTCCCACATCCAGAAGATTCAGGAAGACCCATCCAGTTCCCATGATTCATTCTTACCCATGATGCATTGACAACTGAGAAGCAGCCCTCCGCCCTTTTGTTTCATCCTCTTCTCCCACAAAATAGATCTTTTAAACACAGAGAAATGTGCCTGAATTTAGCACAAAATAATAAATACTTTGTACAAACTAAAGCCACACACTGTTTTAATAATGTAGGAATAACATAGAATAGATAAAAACAATGTTTAAGTAATTGGTACTTATTTTAAGCTAAGAGCCTATCAAGAGACATTGGGAGAAACAAAATCAATTTCCCATATATTCCAGTTTCATGCTGATCATATGGTTATCTTAAAATGGTCAAAAATGAAAAGCCTGAAAATCACTGGGATTTTCACAAATAAAACTTATTTTTGTAATTGTCCAACATGGTGCATTTAATTTGCATGGTAAGTTTATTTACCATGGATTTAGCATGGATTTTGGCCTGATAATTTGGTTCAGAAACCTCATAAATGTAGTTGACTTCAACTTTTAGGGTTCTGAAGTTACCATAATCTTTGGTATGAGAAATTCTCCATCTGCTCAAAAGAACAAAATGTTCAAGTCGCATAAGAGATTAGTGTGACATAATAGTGACCACTACAAACCAGAAAAAGGAGGTGGGAGATCACTGCAATTAATCTGAGCATTAAATGAATTCAATCAACCTTTCAGTAGGAAATCTGAAGTTACAACAGCACTGAAAAAAGTGACCTTTAACCAGTCTTCATACTTATTTCTGACATAGCACATAGACCTGTGATCCAAATTTGGGTGCTTGGCACCTGGCATGTATTTTCAACAGCTGCAGTGCCCTGTTTCATGTAATTGCCATTTGCTACTCTTCTAGCCGGCATTCAACAAGCAAAGCTAATGGGGGAATCTGGAGTTGCTTAACAGCTATGTGATTCATTTAACAACTGCAGGGATCTGCTTAACAACGATGGCAAAAAAGGTTGTAAATTTGGGCATGATTCATTTAACAACCATCTTGCTAAGCAATGGATATTGTGGTCCCCAATGTGATTTTAAGTCAAGGACTACCTTTACCAATAGATAACATACATTGATTTCAACGGGAATTCTAAAAAGATTTTGGAGCTACCAGTTTAGAGCTGCAAAACCTGGATGATTACTAGATGATGGCAATAATTTTGAAAATAGTTTTCTGCTACCATCTTGTGGTTCTCTAGATTTTTGTAGCCCCAATCTGATAGTCCTGCTTTATTCTTCTCTTGACTCGCTCATTCTAGAGGCAAAGGAGAATATTCCAAGGACTATTAATATTTCATTAATGGACCATGATGCTTTGCTGCAACTCAGGAACAGAGAATCAGTGCTCTACACTCCTCAACTGGCCAGCTATTCTTAAAGTTTCTCGTAAGTTTGCCCAAATCAGAAATGGGCATCAAAACGTGACAGATCCTCTTCTCTCCTCTGTCCTTCACCTATATTGGCAACACTTAAGAGAACTTAGTAATGCAGCACCACAGCATTCAGAAAACTTTCATAATCTGATGTGTGCAACAAGGAACCAGGAATGGAATCATTGTGCAGATATTGAAAACAATAAGCTTTCTCTGAAGCCTAGTCTATTCCTAAAACATCTCTGTGACCAGTGTTTCACAATGGAAAATGGTAAACAAGCAGAGCAGCAAGTTGGATTGAATGGATTCTACTTTTCTTCCAAGTTTCCCTTTCTGTGATTGGACTGCCATCTCTAATACTCTCAGCAAAAATCATTCCAAACAAAAGGAGATTGTTATCAGCACTGTGGAGCTCATCTCTGTAACATTAACACATCCTAGGGATGAAATGCTACCGGTCGTGCATCTCCCAACAAGGGCTGGAAAAAGAGGCAACTTCCACTCTGGAATACAGAGAGAGTCTCCATCTGCCACCGTTGCCCTTCTCTTCTCAGGACAGACGAGGAGTGAGGGGGATGGAAGGGGGGTGGGGCAGCCAGTCGACAGGAAGCCACAGCAGGGGGACGAAAGAGCTTCATTTATCTGGGAACCTGAAACGACTTGATTTAAATCATATGGTAAAAAGCACCCGAAGAAGAAAGAACAACATCAGCAAAAAAAAAAAAAAAAACCAAACAAGCCCAACCCTCACCTGTTTTTGGAAATGGTTCAAGAGGGACACACACACGCACGCACGCACACACAAACGAGAGACGGACAAAGAAAGAGGGACAAAGAGAAAGATGAGAGAAAGAGAGAGATGAGAGACAGAGAGGGCTGCCTGCCATTTCCTGCTGCAGTCAGGCAGCGAGAGAGAGTGAGAAAGATTCAGCTCCGTCTGCTCCCCTCGAGGCAACCTCATGGTGCTGTACTGTAACAGCTTCACAATCACTCCTTTTGCAATGCAAGGTTTATTTTGGTATCTTTCCAGACGAAGAAAGACTGTGGCCGAATTTCCTTACAGTTATTCCCTGAGTGTGGGAGGAGGGAAATAGGGGTGGGGAGAGGAAGGGAGGGAGGGAGGGGAGAGGGAGGGAGGGAGGGAGGGAGGGAGAGAGAGAGAGAGAGAGAGAGAGAGAGAGAGAGAGAAAGAGAAAGAGAAAGAAAGAGAAAGAGAAAGAGAAAGGAAGGAATTTTTGGATTTCACCGCTGCTTTGTACGGAGGATTGGCGGGGGTGGTGGAATGCGCAGCCCTCTGGGATGAGAGTGGGGCAAGAGAAGGCTCTGATGTTCGCTTGGGTGGCGGAGGGAAACTCAAAGCGTTGGGGGCTTCAGAAGAGGCAGAATGTGCTTCAAAATGTACAGCTCTTGGTTCTAACAGTAAGTGACGTCAAGTTGGCCATGCCTACCCGGTCACATGACCACCAAGCCATGCCCATCAAGCCACGCCCACAGAACCGATAGCAAACATTTTTACATTTCACACCTGCAATGAACATACAGCATGATTCTACATACTGAGCCAGAAAGGGTTAATTTCATTCAAATGAAAAGTATTGCTGGTAAACAGATTCTCCCAAAGCTGATTATACAAGAAAGAAACAAGTACAGGTAGTCCTTGAGTTACGAATGTAATGGAGACTGCCCATTCCATTTGTAACCCGAGAATTCATGGGAATGAATTTCATACTTTGAACGTGATCTCTCCCTTTCACCCATGCATTCGCTAAATGAATGTGCAGTTTGTTAAGTGCACATGAGGTATTTCAAGGTGGGGAACGCCTAGTGATGGAACAGGCCACCTGATTAAGACCACCCCCCGTCCCATTGAAATACTTCATGTTCCCCACAACTGCTTTCCCCACTACCCAACCTGCTGTACCAGGTCACTTACCATGTGAAGATCTAGGAAGCTGTCTCCTTTCCAGCCTCTCAGCCGCACGCGCCCCTCTGGAGCTCCATTTTGGGCTGCAAAGTGCCAGACAAGGCCTGCGCACACCAAAACAGAGCTCTAGAGCGGCACACACATCTGAGAGGCTGGAAAAGAGACAGCTTGCTAGATCTTTGCATGGTAAGTGATCCAGCGCGGCAGGTTGGGTTGGGGGGAAAGCAATTGTGGGGAGCATGAGGTATTTTAGTGGGTCGGCCTGCCTCTTCGGAGCTCTGTTTTAGGCTGCAAAGTGTCGGATGAGGCCTGTGCACACCAAAACAGAGTTGTGGAGCTCCATTTTGGGCTTCAAAGGTTTTTTGCAAAGATGGCAAAAGGCTTTAGAAATGAAGGGAAAGCTTCGATGTTTCAGGTCTTCTCCCCATTTGCAAAGCCTTTTGCTGCAGTTCTCATCCAGGCTTCCATTTGCAGAGAACAAAGGCTTAAAATACTGTGAGACAACCAGAGATCAATAGCATGAGATCTCACGCTACTGATCATGTGTGATTTTGCAGTACTTTAGCTGTCCATTCTCTGCGTACTCACCGAGGGCCTGAAGCACCAAAACAGGTCAAGAAAGTGAAGGATGTCTAGATCTTTGCAAGATAAGTAGAGTATACACAGGCCTAGTGCTTTTGAAGACCCGGCACGCAGGGGGGAGGGGAATAGGCAGGGTGAATGTTGCAGCGCCTCTGCGATCATTCATAAGGGCAAACAACTGCCATGGTACTGCAACGTTTGTAGTTTCAGGACTCAATCGTAAACACTAGGGGGCACTTATTGTGTAACTTCGAACGTTCACCAAGGAAACACTCGTAACTCATACAGGATTGCCTGTATAAAGAAACTGCATTCAGAAGCCCTAGTGATGAGAAACTTCCACTGTGTCTACAGAACTCAATTTATCTTAAAATTGTTTTGCAACAATATATTATCAGCAAAACTGATCTATGCAAAAAGAAATATGTTTTCATTTTATAGATTTCAAAAATTTCATAAATGTTTTAGGAAAATATTGAATTATATGGAAATTATGTGGACACAAAGCAGAAGGAAATAGCAGACAGATCTTCATCAGTAGAATCTGGAAAAGTAATCAGGAAATGTGGCAGAGTTCATATATGTTGTGGCCCGACAGCGGCCTGTGCAGATTGTAGCTGATTCCAACAACGAGGAGGCTGGTGTGGTGCTGCACCAGCAGCCTCTACAGCTGGCGCTCGAGTCGGACAGTGAGGGGGCTGGAGAAGATGTGGTGTCAGAGGCAGGGATTCAGGCAGGGCCTTCAGAACCTCCAGAAGCTCCTTTAAGTGAAGAGGACAAAGAGGAGGAGCCTCTTCTTAATGCACGGGCGCGCAGAGCTGCCAAAAGGCAGGAGTGGCTCCTCAGGAGGAGGTCTCCTCGAGAACAAGGCTTGGGGCTAATTGGCCACTCCCTTAGACTATTTAAGGAGGAACGCCGATTGCAGCAAGCAGTAGGGAACAACTTTAGTTCACTCTCCTTCGCGTCTGGATTCTCTGCAAAATTGCTTCTGGGCTTTCTGCCAACTCTAGTAAGACTGTGATTACCTTATCTTAGAATTCTTGTAGGCTATTAAGCATGTTTATTAACAGACTTTGGTTGAAAAAGACTGAGTTATTTGAGTAAAATAAACTTTGTATAGATTTTATGTGTGCGGCGTTCTTTGTTGGTCCATAGCTGGGGCAGAACAATATAACAGTGTTTAGCTTGTAAAGAAAATCTCAAATGTATTACATGAAAATGTAAATAAAGCAATAAATGTACCTTTTGATAATCACCAGGCTTATTTCCAAATGTCTGTAGTGCTAACTTTTTGATAAGATCTGCAAAAAAAGCAAGATTTCCAGCTTTTAGAGATAATAAAAAAGAGAATTAAAAAAATATATTTTGAACAATATTTATACCCAATAATCATAGGGTACCAGTAATCAATGGAGAAATGATAGGCCCCACTTTATTGCTTCAGCTAGCCCATAAACAGTTCTATTGACAGATGCCTTTAGGATTTTTAGGATTAAAAAAAATAGTTTTTAGAAGTTCCACGTAGTCATTCTATTAAAATTCCCCATAGTTATTAGTCCTAAGATTAGTATCAGGTCCTGAATCAAAGTAGAAAAATGTACAACAGAAAAGACAAATTGCTTAAAACCAAAGAGTTGAACAAGGTAAAAGGAATGATTTTAGCACCTTGAAAATACTGTAAAGTACTCACTTTTCATCCATATCCAAAATTTAACAGAATAACAGAGTTGGAAGGGACCTTGGAAGTCTTCTAATCCAAAACCCTGTTCAAGAGGAGACCCTATACCAGGGTTGTCAAACTCAAGGCCCACAGCCATCCGATGTGGTCGGATCTGGCCCGCATGGCTGCCCTGGAAACTCTAACATCACTCACATCACTTTGGCCTGGCCACCATCCCAGCGTGAGCACATGCGCACAGGAGGCAGGTGCACCTGCACACAGGCCTGGCCCACCCCATCCCAATGTGCACGAATGCGCACAGGAGATGGCGAACCAGCATTGTTTGGGCCCGGCCCACCCCATCATGGCGTGGATGCACCAGGTTGAAAATAAGCATCACCGACCTTTCAGGTGTGTGTGTTCACATGCAGGGAGGGAGGTGTCCGGTAGCAGGGGCTCTGCACCTGGCCTTCAAAGAAACAAGTGTGACGGCAGCAGGAAGAATCAGGGGGGAAGCAAGTGATGCAGACCATGTGCATGCTCCATCCCACATGGCTGGAATGGGCAGGTGGCTGCCCGGCACAGCCAGCAGACCGGACAGTGTGCCTCTCCCCTGTGCCTCTGACGCCAGCTACTGCCACTGTGGGCCAAGACAAGATCAGGCAGGGTATGGGGCAGCTGCTGCCAGACACCATCTGCCCGCCTACTCCATCCTGTCTGTTTCTGCTTGCAGTTGGAGAGCAGTTGGAGGAGCTGCTGGTCATCTCCTTGGCCCCTTATGGGTCTTGCATTTGGCTCACATGTGGAGCGTGTTCTCCTTGAGCACCCAACACACCTTGGCACCGCTATGGGCCATGGCCACCACCGAGGCTGCCAGCAGCTCACGCAGGTCCATTAGACTGCTGCCTTGCCGCCCAGAGTATCAGGCCCATCTAGCCCAAAGGAGGCGAAGTGGCCAGCTAGAAAGGCCGAGTAGAGGTGGTAAAGTATGCCCAGGCCCAGCAGGCAAAAAGTGGCCACTGCGAGTGGAAAAGCCAAATCCCCATCAGCACCAGGCCACCCAGGCCCAGCCAGGATCGCATGCTTCCCCACCATCTCTGCTGGGTCTGAGTGGCCATGGTACTGATGGGGATCTGGCTTTCCCCACTCGCGGTGGCAGTCTTTTGCCTGCTGGACCTGGGGGCACTCTACCACCTCTACTTGGCCTTTCTAGCTAGCCGCCAAGCGGCGGCGGAGTTGCCACTCAGGAGCTGTCAGGGGTAGAGACCCCGATGATGCGCACCCTTCACTGGGGCTACTTGGCAGGGAGCGACAAGCCTTGCCCTGCCCTGCGAGGCAGCAGCTCCACAGCACTTTCAGGGCACTGCCTGACCGACACAGCTCCTTCAGATAGAGGTCCTGAGAATGTGGACTCTTTTCTGGACCAAAGCGGCTCCGCTGAAGGCAGCCTTTTGTCTTGCAGCCGCCCCTGCCACATAAGAGCCGAGGTGGCGCAGTGGTTAAAGTGCAGTACTGCAGCTATTTCAGCTGACTGCTAGTTCAGCGGATCAAATCTCACTGGCTCAAGGTTGACTCAGCCTTCCATCCTTCCGAGGTGGGTAAAATGAGGACCCAGATTATTGGGGGCAATATGCTATTTAGTATACTGTCTTTGGTGTAAGCCGCCCAGAGTCCTTGGAGAGTGGGCGGCATAGAAATACGAAAAATAAATAAATAAATCTCCATTCCTAGTTGAGGGTTGCAGACAAATTCCCCGTTCAGCCGGCGTTCCCGAAAGGTGCAGCTCAGCCATTTCAAGCGCCATTGCTAGAGGCCTGGGAGGGCAAGGGTGAGGTGAGGAGCCACCGATGGAAGCTCCTAGCCCTGCATTCCATATCCTCTGGAACTGCATAGATCCCACTTTCTGGCACTCCCAACAACCCCGTGAAGCAGGCCAACCTCCGGCAACAGGTCCTTCCCCAACAATCCTAGAGAAGGCGGCACAGGGGGCGGCAGCAGAGACTCCACCTGGTGAGCCTTCATTGCTGTATAAAGAGATGCCCATGTGCAGACAGGGATGTCAGGGTTCTAACGGATGCCCTAATTAAATCATGAGTCTCGAGCCAAGCTTCAAAAGAAATCCAATTATTTATTAGGAGCTACATGTCAGCACATTCCCAAGTGAAACCAGCTCTGACCCTATGTAATTTACGCTCCAATATGACCCTGTTTTCCCCCTCCTTCCAGGGTGTGTCATTAATCACATTTACCAACGGAGCAATTTCACAGGTTGTAGAGGTCACTCCCCTCACTGCTTTATTTAACCCTGGGATACAGCCTTGAGAGAGATAAACGTGGAATGTGCATCTGCCTTGGGCTGCTGTGCCATTTCACTGGTCTCCCATCCCCCTGGCCTTTCGCAACTCGAGAGCAGGCCAGGGATGCTTTGCGAATTGTCATTTGGCTCCCCTTACTTCCTGAAGGCAACTTGTGCAAAGCAAAAACAATTTGAGTACAGGTATAGATTTTAGGGTTGTGACACCCACCCACCCCCACAGGCTTGTTTGGGTTGTCTGCATGGAATTTTGCTGAGGTAGTCAGCCTGGATGTTCCTACTCTTTACACAGGATGCCTCTGATAAGGGGTAGCCCTTCTACTTAAGTACTGGAGTTGTCTCCTGTGCCACCTCAACTCAAGGATTCGCTGTACCTTGTAATGGGTTTGGCCCCCTATGACCATGGGGTCCGGGGGCCCACGGGGTAGTGGCCTCAGGGTCGATCCAACAACAGGTTTTAAGAGGATACTATGGAATATCAGGTGTATCTTCCCTAGCAATCAGGGCAATTTTAATTGCACCGTGACTGGGTTGATGATCTTTACTATGGGGAATGATCCCATAAACTTTGGCCCCATTTTCTTGCTGGGGAGTTTTAACCTCAGGTATTTTGTGGAGAAGTTGACCTTCTCCCCCACCTGGAATGGCTGTTGCAGGGCTCGGTGTTTGTCTGCCTGTTTCTTATAGGTTTGCACCACTTTAGCTAGCGCTTTCTTGACATTCTCCCAGGTTGCTTTCAGCGTTGACATTCAGTCGGTCAAGCTGACTGAGGAGGGGGGGGGGTCCCTTGGATATTCAGGCATTGAGACGAAGTCCATGCCACTCACTACTTTGAATGGAGTTGGTTCCATGCTACTCCTATCAAAATACTAGCATTATTGTACGCTACCTCAGCAAAAGGCAGGAGGTCCGCCCAACTGTTAGTTCACGTAACACCTCAGGTACTGTTCTACCATGGCATTCAGTCTCTCTGCCCCCCCTCCATTGGTACTCGGATAAAAAGCCAAGCTAAGGCCTTGGGATGACCCAATGGACCACAGGAACTCCCTCCAGAACTTAGCTGTGAACTGGACCCTCTGTCTAAGATAATTCTCCGTTGCACTCCATGCAGACGGTAGATGTGCTTCAGGAACAGTTTGGCTAGCTGCTGGGCCAAGGGTAGTCCACTGTAGGGAATGAAGTGTACCTGCTTGGAGAATAGGTCTATTACAGTCCAGATCATCATGCTTCCCCCATTTTTGACAACTCCACTATAAAGTCCATTGCATTTTCCTCCCATAGCCTCGTTGGTTCTGCTACAGGTTGCAGCAGTCCCGGGGGGGGGGGGGGGTGTTTCCTGGTCATTTATTCATTGTGGCGTAGATGGTGCAACTTTTCACATAACTGTCTACATCTTTCTTTATGTCGGGCCATCAGAATTGCCTCCGCGCTAAGTGTAAAGTCTTTAGGAACCCGAAGTGGCCTGCCGGTTTGACTTCATGACTTCTCTGGAGGATTAGGTGAGTAAGGATTCTAGGAGGTAGAGTTTCATCCCCTTCCACACTAGGTCATCTCTTTTTGTCAAGATGTGTTGGTTGTCTCAGAGCCAGGGGTCTGCTAGCAGTTCAGTTTTGAATTTCATGGCTAGATCGCTTACGGGTTGGTCTTGCTGGTAGTGGCATTGTCGTCTGATGGTCACGTGGGCAGCTGTTTGGGTAGGACGGATGATGGCATCTACTACCTCCTCTTGTTCGCATTTCTACTGGGGTATGTGGGAGAGGATGTCAGCTAGAAAGTTCCTCCCCCCTGGGATATGCTTCAACACAAAGTCAAACCGGTTGAAGTATTGAGCCCAGCGGACTTATTTAGGCAATAATTTTTGCGGAGTCCTAAGGGCCTCCAGATTTTTGTGGTCCGTCTAGACTTTGAACAGTCTCTGCCCCCCTTCCAACAGGGGATGCCAGGTTAGCAGTGCCCAACTCACCGCAAAAGCCTCTTTTTCCCATGCGGCCTATCATCTCTCTGTGTCCATGAACTTGCGGGAGGTGTAGACACAGGGCTGTAGGTTCCCTTGGCTATTTCTTTGGAATAGCACTGCTCCCACTGCCACGTCACTGGCGTCTGCTTGAATGATGAAGGGTTGTTCGGGGTCAGGATGCTTCAGCACTGGTTCCTTTGCAAACAGTTCTTTCAGTGTTTCAAATGCCTTTTGGCAGGTTAGGTCCCACTGTAGGGGTTGTCCTGGATGGGCTTTTGTTCCTGGGCTCCCTTCCTTTAGGAGGTCCGTCATGGGTTTGGCACACTGGTGAAATGAAAAATGTGTTACTACTAGTTCTGTGGGCATGGCTTGGGGGTGGTGGTGGTAATGTGACTGGGTGGGCATGGCCAACTTTATTTTTTTTTTACTTTTAAAACCACTTTTTCTACAACCTCTTCGGCTAAAGTGGTTGTAAAAAATGCCTTTAAAGGCCCTGCCGATCAGGCAATTCAGCTGGGATTGTCAGAGGCTTTTAAAAGCATTTTTTCTACAACCTCTTTGACCTCTGACAATCCCAACTGAGTTGCCTGATCGGCAGAGGCTTTTTATTTTTTTTTACTTTTAAAAGCATTTTTTTGGCCTAAGAGGTTGTAGAAAAAATGCTTTTAAAAATAAAAAAAAAAGCCTCTGATGATCGCATGGCTGAGCTGGGCATGGGAGGTGGGCAGGGATTTTTGCTACTGGTTCTCTGAACCACCTGCCACCATCGCTACCGGATCAGGCAATCTGGTCTGAACCGGGAGCATTTCACCCCTGGTTTGGTAATCTTTGTGAAGGAAGGGATGAACTGCCTGTAGAAGTTTGCAAACCCCAAGAAGCTTTATAGTTGGCTGCGGGTGTGAGGGGGTTGCCAGCCTATAATGGCTTGTACTTTGGCTGGGTCCATCTCTATGCCCTCATTTGACACTCGATAACCCAGGTAGTCTAGCCATACACGGTGGAATTCGCATTTTGATAGCTTGACGTACAGGTTGGCTGCCAGAGGTTTTTCCAGTACTTGGCGGACCAGGGGTATGTGGTTGTTCATGGTCTCAGTGTAGATGAGGATATCAGTCAGGTAGATGAGAACCCCCTTATAGAGGTGCTCGTGCAACACCTCGTTAATTAACTGCATGAACACCGCTGGGCCCCCCTGCAGTCCGAAAGCCATCACTTTGATTTGAAACTCCCTAGGGGGCAGTTGAATGCTGCTTTCCATTCATCTCCCTCCCTGACGCATACTCAGTAGTATGCTTCTCTGAGGTCTAATTTGGTAAAAACTTTTCTCTTGGCTAACTGAGATAGCATGTCTTCATGAGAGAGAGGGGGGTATAGTTGTATACACACACAAAGTTTATGCCTCTTAAAATCAACTCACAATCTCATAGTGCCATCTTTTTTTCTTTGAATAGGACTGGGGCTGCGACCCATGGCTTGACTGGCTCGATGAACCCCCTTGCTAGGTTTTTGTCTATATATTTGCACATTTCTTGCATTTCCCAGGGAGTCATGGCATACAACTTGGGTTTTGGTAGTTTTGCCCTGGGGATGATTTCGATGGCGCAGTCTGTCTCATGGTGGGGAGGTAGGACGTTGTACTCAGCTTCGCTGAATATTTCCGGAAAGTCCTGATATTCTCTTGGGATCTGTTTGGCCTCTGGGGTTTTGTCGGAGGTGGCTGCCAGTTATTCTGGTGGGCCCTTTGGGAGGGTTCCCTGCGTGGCCGATGCTTCTATTTGCTGGTGTGGAGGAGGTTAGAGTCCCCTTGCAATCCTCAGTCTGCGGCTGCCCCCTTGCCACCAGATGGTCGGGCCCCACTTGTATAGTCAGGAGAGTCCTAGTATGACTGCATCTGTCATTTTGGGGGCTATTACGAATCGAATTACTTCCCAGTGATTTGCTAGCTTAGCCTCACTGGTTCGGTCAGATGGGTAGCATAGGCTCCCCAAAATAGGGACCTATCAACCTGTTCGAAACGGATCGGGTGGGCCAGTCTTTTCGCTCTGATCCCCAGTTTCAGAACCGTGGTTAGGTTGATCAAGCATCTAGTGCAGTCTGAGTCTATTAGGGCTTAAAAAGTCCCCTGGGCTCCTGTTTTTGGGGCTGTGAGGCATATTGGGAAAGCAAAAGAGTGGACCAGTTCACTCAACATTAGATCAATTTTTTTTTTTAAAAAAAAAATTGATTTATATGCCGCCCTTCTCCAGAGACTCAGAGCGGCTTACAATGCATTAAGCAATAGCCTTCATACTTTTGTATCTTTTTACAAAGTCAGCTTATTGCCCCCACAAACTGGGTCCTCAATTTACCTACCTTAGAAAGGATGGAAGGCTGAGTCAACCTTGAGCCTGGCGAGATTCGAACTTACTAATTGCAGACAGCTGGAGTTAAATTACAATGCATTAGTCTGCTGAGCTATCCAGGCTCCTTGTTTTTGCCCTCGTCCTCACTGCCGTAGGAATCCGGTGACTGGTCATCGTTACCTGGGGTTCCCTCCCCCTTCAGCTGGGTGGGGAGGGACCTCTGCAGCCTGGAGGGCCTTCCAGGATGTGTCAGTGGCACGCCTAGGACCTCGTTCCGGTATTGTCCTGGGTGGTGTCTCTGGCTTGTTTTGGAGGCTGGGGTTGCACATGCTGATGCCATGTGACCTATCCCCCCGCGTCTGTAGCATTTCACTGGACTTCGTGGGAGGGCTGGTTTAGGCCCGGCTATGGTGCTGTGGTTCCCCATTGGCTGGATGGTCTCTGGTCTGGTTGACCTCTCTCTTTAGTGTCCAGTTGTTTTCTCATGTTGTTGGTGCACAATCCGCCATCAACTCTTATGGCTATTCAGAACCACTCAGAGTCAGTCCGGGATGTCCCGATAGGCGGTTACCTGGGCAATTTGCTTGTCTAGGCTTGTTCTGAAAAAATGAACTAACAGCCACTCTGGCAAAGGGGGTAGCTTTCCAATCACTCTCCTGAATTCACGGATGTGTTCCTTAATGGGTCGCCCCCTCTGCTTAAGGTTTCTGAGCTCATCTTCTGCATATGGGTCCTCCTCCACCTCCTCAAATCTGGCCTCTAGTAGTCATAGAAAGTCGTCTACGTCTTACAGTTGGGGGGCTCTCCCCTTGTGGAGGGCTGCTAGCCATTCCCTCTAGCCCCTTGGCAATGATATTCACCATGACTCTGGGGGATGGGTAGAGATGTCCATAGTGCTCTAGGTGGATCTCAGCCGAGTCAAGGAATAGAGCTAGCTGGTCTGAGGCCCCACCAAATTTCCCCCTGAAGTGGGGCAGTTCTTTCAGCACTGTTCCTCCCTTCCCCTGTCGGTCTCTGTAAGCCTGCGCTTGATGTGGCTGGCCGTCTTCCTCGGCTCTAGTTCAGAGAGAGGGGAGGGGCTGTCTGCCTTGGGTGGCTTGCCTGCTGCGTGGAAGAGGCACTGGCTGCAACCTTGGGATCCTTCTCCTTCTGGTGGATGGAGAAGGGTGGCTGTGTTCTCGTCTGCGTCTCCTCACTTCAAAGGGCTCTGCTGCAACTTCCCTCTTTTGGGCAGCATGATGGCCCCTCATCATGAAGGGTGGCCCAGTCAAATTCCTCCCTCAGCTGCTCTATGAGTCTCCCCAGGGGCTCCATCAGGGGCTTTGGGAGCCTGGCCTGTGCCCAGTCCCACATCCAATCCACTCTTATTTGTTTGTTTATTTATTTATTTGTCGCATTTTTATGCCGCCCAACTCCCGAGGAACTTTGGGCGGCTAGAGTCCCAGCTCGTTCAGGGGCCTTCCCCCCTTCTGGGCATTAGGAGAACTCGACCTCAGCTGCTTTAGGGATTATTTTCCACCAATACTCATCCCTTCTTGCTTTGGTCACTGGGGCGGGCCTCTCAGCTTTGATATCCAAGGAGGGCTGCACTCCTGTTGCAATTAGGCTGCTGGGTCCTGGAAGTCCCTGGTTGGAGGCTCTGCCTCCCTCTGGGTTGCCTGGAACAGGCTCTCTTCGGATAGTCCACCCTCTGCCCTGGTCACCTGAGTTTCTCTCCAAACACCCCAGATGTTGGGAAGCGACTGGAGAGCCAGTAATATTGATTAGTTTTGAGAGAGCTGGCTTGCTCTCAGGGTTCTGACGGATGCCCTAATTAAATTATGAGTCTCGAGCCAAGCTTCCAAAAAAAATCCAGTTATTTAGCAGGAGCTACATGTTGGCACGTTCCCAAGTGAAGCCAGCTCTGACCCTACGTAATTTATGCTCCATATCACCCTGTTTTCGGTTGTAGAGGTCACTCGCCTCACTGCTATATGTAACTCTGGGATACAGCCTTGAGAGAGATAAGCGTGGAATGTGCATCTGTCTTGGGCTGCTGTGTTTCCCATCCTCTCTGGCCTATGGCAGGCCAGGGATGCTTTGCGAGTTGACAGGAGACACTTTGGCCCCATGGAGGCACCTGGTAAGTGGTGGGCAGCTCAGGAGTAGCAGATGAGCCAGCATGGTGCTGCCTGAACTGGTGCCCAGGGCTCAAAGGCCCAGTTCCTGCAGAAAGGCTTCTTCCTCCAGTCTTGGGATGGGTGCCACTTCCTACCCTACTACCCACCAGACTTTGGAGAAGCCCGGCAGGGCCCCATGTGTTGGGTCTGATAACAGGCGGGGAAATGACGCACCCTCCCGTTTCTTGCTGTGCCTGCTGGCAAAGCACCGCTCTTGTGTACCCGACACACCAAGGCATCACTGTGGACCACTGCAGCAACCCACAGCAGGGCTGAGTTGCATCGGGTGCATGAGGGGAACATGCTGCACATGCAGGCCAAAGGCAAGACTCACAAGGGGGCTGAGAAGATGACCAACGGTGACCTGCTCTCCAACTGCAAGCCAAAACAGACAGTGGGACAGAGTAAGTGCATCCAGAAGTCTGCATTACATTCCTCCCCCCGCCTCCTGATTGGACGGCCAGCCCAGTGGTGGCAGCAGGCTCCAGAGCTGCAGTGTGCACCAGCTGAGGGGCCGGCAGACTGTGGCTACAGCTGGAAAACCATCCCCCACACACAAAGGGCAGCAAGCACGTGGTAACCGACAATTTCCAGCTGTAGCTGTCCTGCCCTTTGCCTCGCCTCACCTCATCCTGCTGGACGGAGCCTCCCGCCCACCACCCCACTCACCAATGACCCCTGGATTCCCCCTCCAACCCACCTACGGGAGCGTCTTCAACCTGTCCATGCCTCTGGACCATGCCCAATCGGTTGCGACCATCCCAGCCACACCCCTCCTTCTCCCCTGGCCCCTGGAGGATAATCACAATGCTGATCCGGCCCTCAATGAAATCGAGTTTGACATCCCTGCCCTATACCATTCCACAGAAGTGGCTGTCCAATTTTTTCTCAAAAGCCTCCAGTGTTGGAGCAACAGTTATGCTGCCTATCCTACATATTTTAGCTTACCAAGAAGTAGGTTATGGACTACTATGTTAAATGCCTTTCTGAAATCCAAGTATATTATGTCCACTGCATTTCACTGGTCCACTAATTTAGTCACTTTGTCAAGGAATGGGCGTTGACTTACCTGAACGCTTCTTCTCGTTGCACTGGCTCCAGTGGTCAGGATTGGGTAGTGACACGCTCCAGTTATTGATTGAGTCTGCAAAGCTGAGAAGCTCCTCCCCTTTGCCTTGCCTCCCAGCTTTCTGATGAAAGACAGCAACGCAGACAGGCACTTTGAGCTGTAAGGTAACGAAAGAGAGATCCACAGAATCTTCCCCACCAACGAGGGCACCAACAGGGTGGGGCTGACCACTGGAGCCAGTGCAATGAGAAGAAGCGTTCAGGTAAGTCAACGCCCATTCTCGTTGATCCTGGCTCCAGTGGTCAGGATTGGGACATGCCCAAGCCTAACTCTGTAGGGAGGGACCCGCCCGAGGGGGTGGGGAACTTCCCAGATGAACCTGTTGGAGGACCCTGCGCCCGAAGGCAGCCTCGGCCGAGGCAAACCGATCGAGACGATAGTGTCTAACAAAGGGAGTGGGGGAAGTCCAGGCGGCAGCCCTGCAGATTTCTTCCAGGGAAGCCTGAGTAGCCCAAGCGACCAAAGTGGCCGCACTACGGGTAGAGTGCGCCGTGATACGGCGAGGAACCGGGATGGAGAGGACCTCATAAGCCTTTGCGATGGTGGCGCGGATCCAACGCCCCAAAGTGGCTGCCGATACCTTCTTGCCTAAGGAGGATGGCTGAAATGAAACCAGGAGGGCTTCAGTCTGGCACAGAGAAGAGGTGCGTCGGAGGTAAATGCGGAGAGCCCTTCTGACGTCTAGTGTGTGCCAAGCCCTCTCGAGTGGATGAGTAGGATGAGGGCAGAAGTCGGGAAGGACTAATTCCAGGGCCCTATGGTAAGGGGAATTAATCTTGGGAAGGAAGGTGGGGTCCAATCTGAGAACAACCCTGTCGGGATGGAAGATACATAGGTCCTCGCGGGCTGAGAGGGCAGCCAAGTCCGACACCCTCCTGGCCGATGTGATGGCCAGAAGGAAGGCTACCTTATACGATAGGAACCGTAATCCTACTTCCCTAAGGGGCTCAAACGGGGCCCTGGTCAGGGCATCCAGGACCCGAGGAAGATCCCAGGTGGGATATCTATGGAGAGGAGCAGGCCGAAGGTTGGAGGCTCCCCTGAGAAATTGCCGAATAAGCGGGCGGGAGGCTAGGGAACCCCGTGAACCACAGCAAAGAATGGAGGAAATTGCCGCTACTTGCCTGCGGAGTGTGTTGGGAGCCAAACCTGAGTCAAGACGATCCTGAAGATAGATGAGGACCTGCTCCGTGGAGGCTGCCGTAGAGGTGATGGAATGTCTGTCGCACCAAGACGAAAATGATCTCCAGGTGGAGTCGTAGATCCGAGTGGTTGAAGGCCTATGAGCCGCCTGGATAGTCGCGACGACTCTGGGCGGAAGACGACGGGAACTCAGGAGACGCCGCTCAATCGCCAGGCGGTTAGTTGTAGCCATGCGGCGTCCGGATGAAGAAGAGACCCTTGACGGAGGACGACTCTGTCCGGAGGAAGACGCCATGGAGGCCGAACCGAGAGGGCCATCAGATCCGCGAACCAAGGCCGGCGAGGCCAATGGGGGGCGATGAGCGGCAGTTCCGCCTTCTCCTGTAGCATCTTCCTGATGACCTTGGCAATGACTGGGAGTGGAGGGAAGGCATAAAGAAGGCCTGGGGGCCATGCGCTGTGGAGAGCGTCCACGGCCTCCGCTCCTGGTTCCGGAAACCGTGAAAAGAACCTCTGGGTCTGTCGATTGGACTGTGTGGCGAAAAGGTCCAGGACTGGAACCCCCATCAAGGATGTGACTTCCGCAAAGAGCGGAGGGTCCAGAGACCACTCCCCGGGGTCCACCGTGGTCCTGCTCAGCCAATCTGCCTGAGAATTCTGGAGACCGGAGATGTGGGCTGCCTTCAAAGATTTGAGGTGTGTCTCCGCCCAGGAGCCCAGTCTCTCGGCCTCCTCCATGAGGTGTCGAGATCGGGTCCCTCCTAGGCGGTTTACGTGGGCCTTGGCGGCCACGTTGTCCGTCCTGACGAGGACATGCTTGCCCTGTACCTTGTGGGCAAAGACCCGAAGGGCAGGTGGATGGCCCGGAGCTCCAACCAGTTTATGTTGTGCTGTAAATCCGCTCGAGTCCATCGACCCTGAGCGAGGGAAGAGGAAAGGTGGGCCCCCCAGCCGTGAAGGCTGGCGTCCATAGTCAAGATCAGACACTGATGATCCCTGAACTCCCTCCCCTGGAGGAGGGCCCTCGAGTTCCACCAATCGAAGGACCTGAGCACTTTGGGGGGAAGGTGGACAAATCGATGGGAGGACCCCAACCCCTGTTTCTGGTAAGGGAGGAGGAACCACTGCAGGAACCTGCAGTGGAGACGGGCCTAGGGAACTATGCCAATGCAAGATACCATCTTCCCTAGGAGTTGGGAGAGGGAGGCCAGGGAAGAGCCCCTCGCTGTCCTCACTGCCCTGACCAGAGACCGCAGACTGGCCAGGCGATCCCGGGAAAGATAGACCTTGCATTGACCCGTGTCGATGACGGCACCTAGATGCTGGAGACGAGTGGTCGGGACCAGATGACTTTTGGCCCGATTTATGGAGAACCCATGGGCCTCCAGAACCCGGATAGTGGTCGAGAGATCCCGAAGAGCCTGGGGCTCCGAGACTGACTGGACCAGAAGATCGTCCAGATAGAACTGCATCCGGATTGGGATGGCCCTGAGATGGCCCGCTATGGCGGCCATCAATTTCGTGAATACCCTGGGGGCCGATGAGAGGCCGAATGGGAGAGCCCTGTACTGGTAGTGTTGGTTCAAGAAGCAGAATCGAAGGAACCTGCGGTGGGCCGGGAGGATGGGGACGTGGAGATACGCCTCCGTCAGGTCGATTGACGAGAGGTAATCTCCGACCCTGATGCCCTCCAAGATGGTCTGGAGGGACTGCATTTTGAACCGCCGGTAGACGATCCGGCGGTTCAGGGATTTGAGGTCTAAAATCGCCCTCCACCCCGAGGACTTTCGAATAACGAACAAGCGTGAATAGAAGCCTTGTCCGTGCTGCCCCTGGGGCACAGGTTCAATGGCCCGAATCTCTAGTAGGTGACGGATGGCAGAGGCCACCAAGAGCCTGGATGGTCGGCTCTGCAAGATGGGACAGCGAAGAAACCTCTCTGGGGGGGAGGAGAGGAATTCGAGAGAGAGGCCAGAACTGATAGTCCTCCTGACCCAGGCGTCCGAGGAGGTAGCTGCCCACTGGCTGGCGAAGGACGCCAGGCGGCCTCCAATGGGTAGCTGGACCAGGCCGTCAGCGAGACTTACGGAATCCCCGCCCCCTGCCCCCTCGAAAGGGCCGTCTGGAAGGACCTCTAGGAGGGGGACCTGGACGGTCCTGAGGTCGAAACTGTCTAGGCGGGGGAAACCGTTGACGACGGCTTCCTGAGAAACCACCCTCAGGAGACCAGAATGGGCGGAAGGAGGATTGGGACCTGAAGTCAGATCACCGGGATAAGCTAGGAAGGATGCGGCGTTTGTCCTTGGACTCCACCAAGAGGGGCTCCAGAGGAGCGCCGAAAAGCTTGGGCCCTTCAAATGGGGAAGAAGCGAGGCGCCATTTAGATTTAGCATCAGCTTGCCACTGTCGGAGCCAGAGCAAGCGTCTAGCAGCTATAGAGGAACCGATGGCCTTGGCAGCGAAGCGAGAAGAATTTAAGGTAGCATCCGCTGAAAAGTCTAGGGCAACTATAACCTTGCTTATATCTTGGTGGGTCCTCAGGTCGGAGACCGGGAGTCTGGCCTGGAGTTGGCGAAGCCATAAGATAGAGGCTCGGTTAAAAAAGGAGGCGGCCAAGGAAGCCTTGACCGACCAGGCAGTAGCCTGGTGTGATCTAACTAGGGAATGCTCCAGCCGTCTATCCTCCGGGTGTAGACCTTCATCAGGAGGCCCCGTCAAATTAGAGGGGGCTGACAATTCCGCTACCGGTTGGTCTACTGAAGGGACCTGCAAAAGAGAGGACAGTTCAGGTGCCAAATTATAGAGACGTCTGTCATTAGCATTGGGGCTGGGTCCAGAAGCAGGGGCCGCCCATTGTCGTTGAAGAACATCCTTAAATATCTTGGGGCCAGGGATCTCCTCAGATTCAATGGCAGGTTCCTCAAAGAGCGGAATGGAAGAGGAAGGGCCTTCCCCCACATTAACCGATGAGGTATGAGAGGAACCCAAACCTGTGACGGCCTTGGCCTTGTGGAGCAGGGAACGGAAAAGCTGGGGCTTAAAAAGACCCACAAATGCTGGTTGGTCTGGGGCCAGACCTTTGTCATCCGACAAATCCTGGTCCAGAGGATCAGGAGCTCCTAAGGATTCCCTGTCCGAATGATCAGGTGACCCTGCCTGGGCTAGAGACTCTGGTCCATGAAGAGCTGCCTCAGCAGCCGAGACAATGGAGCCTTCAATATCAACCTGTGAGCAAGAGTGACTGGAGCCCCAAGAGGAGGTTTTCTGCAACTCCTCCCTAACCCCCATTTTGATGGCTTCCCTGATGAAAGAAGTCAGATCAGAGGTGATCTGATTGCCTGAGGCCAAGGAAGGAGGGGCCATAGGGGCGGGGGCCTGTGCAGGATTTTCTTGGGGTTGAGGCTGGACAGGAGAAGCTTCAGGTTGAGGTCCAAATAATGTTACATTGACCTCCTTAGGCCCTGCAGATGATGGGATGTCCCTATCTGGGGACAAGGCAGGAGATAGAACTTGGCCCGGATTATCCCCTTTCTCAGGCTGAACCTGGGGATCCGGATTTGCTGGGCCTGCAGGAGCAGGTATTGAACCTGCAGAAGGGGCCACCCCAGGAGATGGATGGGGGCTAATGGAGGCTTTCTCCTGCAAGGAGGCTGCCTGGATGGCCTTCTGGATCGCCTTTTCAATAGCCTTATGGCGCTTTAGCTCTTCCCTGGACAAAGCAGAAGATTGGGAAGGCTTAGACCCCTTTGTGGTATGATGGGTTTTTTTGCTTTTCTTAGCAGGAACAGGGTCAGAAGATCCAGGTTCTTCCTGCTGTAAGGGTTGCTTGGCCAATCTGGAAGGCCGATGGGAAGCCATGAGAACTCCTCAATTCCCCTGAGGGAAGGGCAGGATTCAGAGGGGAAGCTGATAGAAAGGGCAAGGCAGACAGTTAAAGAGGCCGTTAGCCCTCACAAGGCCTCTAGTCGCAACGAGGCCTTCCCAAAATGGCCGCCGGTACACTTAAAATGGCCGCCGGGCCTTCCCAAATTGGCCACCGGTACACTTAAAATGGCCACCGGACCTTCCCAAAATGGCCGCCGGTACACTTAAAATGGCCGCCGGGACTTAAAATGGCCGCCGGGACACTCAAAATGGCCGCCGGGACATTACGAATGGCCTAGGAAACCCTAATGGCCGCCCGGACTCTTAATCCAACTCCCCTCTTACTTACATTTGGAATCCGGGAGATTGGGAGATGATCAGCAGAGCCGATCCACCCGAGGGGCTGGGGCTGCAGAACGAGGGTCTCCGCTGCTGTGCTGAGTCTAGAAGCCGCCCGGCAGGGGCTGCGGCTAACAGGGGCCTCAGGCCTCGTGGTCAGCCTCCAAAGCGGCTCCGTTGATAAAATCGCCGCAATTTGCTGGCTATCGGATCCCCGATAGCCTCTCCAAAGCCTCTGCCTGGCCAGGCAAGAGGCTAGCGCCTTGTATGCAGCAGTAGAGGGAACAGGCCCTCCACGCTAGGGTGAGGACCAGGCTCAATCAGCTGGGAACCTACAGTCCTCACCAGCCAAAAATTGGCCTCCAGCGGTCTCGGGTACGAACCCCTTCGCGCTGGGAGCTCTACCAAAAATTTTTGGGAGCTGTAGATGAAATTTGGTGGCAAAAGGGAAACTTTTGCCAGAGCTAGGCTCAAACGTGCCTTTCACAACCGGATTGAGTCAGAAAGCTGGGAGGCAAGGCAAAGGGGAGGAGCTTCTCAGCTTTGCAGACTCAATCAATAACTGGAGCGTGTCACTACCCAATCCTGACCACTGGAGCCAGGATCAACGAGAATGAAATAAGATTTGCCAATTAAAAAGCTGATGTAGACCAAAAGAAGGCCAGGCCTTTGAGATCTCCAAAGTAACTTCAAGCTACATTTATGGCACAATTTATAACATTTGTGACATAAACAGAACTATAAAAATGATGGTGCTATCATAGACTATAAATACAATTGATTTCAAACATTTCCTATGCTTCTGGAAAAGGAAATGGTTTTTGATATTGTGATTAACGTTTCATATCAGTCCTATAACTTAGCTCCCAGAAGGAAACATCCCTAGAATTTAACTAGAGTGTATTCAATCATGCATCTACCTTTCCTTTACAAGTAATTAAGAGGAATGCAGTAAAATAATTATATCCTTATTCCCTATAATTAAACTGCAACTTATTTGTTTACTTTGTCAGCACTTCAACCTGCATTTACTCTAGTGCTGACATAAGAAGGAGAAGAGGGGGCAGCTGGCAAGAGGACGCTTGACTTCTCACCTACTTATTTTCCCTGAAGATAATATCCCCTAGGAAATGAGATGGGAGGGGGGACATTCCTGGGAGCTGAAGTAGTAGATATGGGGAGAGTGATTTGGAAGAGGGCCAATGAGACGCAGAGAATTGGGGAAGGTTTGGGGTCAGGAAATCAGTGTTGGCTATGCCACAATCGGGGACAGGTTGTCGTGCTTAATAAAATGAAAGATTTCTTCAAAGACTATTTGTTTGGAAATGCAATTTATTTTATTTGAGACGACATCGAAACCTGACATACTTATTATTGAACGTCATTATCTCAACTTTTTGTTCATTCCAGACCTCAGGTGATGTACAAAAAAAAAAGTACAGGGTACAAGAATATCAGAATATAATTAAAATGTAAACAAAAATAAAATCTGTTACTGACATAATTAACAGTTATAAGGCTGTATAAAGATGTGTCTCCGCTATCTTTCTAAATACAGAAAGATAGAAATGGCTAGCTATATATTAATATGTAAAAGCAAAAAGTTGAAGTTGGAATGTATTTAACTTGTAGTGTGCTAGGAAGAGTTGGAAGTCAATGCCCACTTTTCTTTCTTTTTCTCTTCCCCTTGTATTTCACACCCCCTTTTCCTGTTCCCTTTCCTTCCCTTAATTTCCTATTTTATTTTCTTTTTTTGTATTTTATACAATAAAAAATAATTTAAAAAGACTTTTGAAAAGTCAAAATCTGTGGAACTTTGGCTCCCACAGTTCTATCTTAGACTTAGAGTAACTTTATTCTCACTATGAATGTACACTAATCAGCATACATTAAAATCACATTTCATTGCATACAGCTCTCAAAGGGTCTCCACTTTCAATATACACTATATGTAAGTAAGTAAGTAAGTAAGTAAGTAAGTAAATAAATAAATAAATATGCATATACTCACATATATTATATGACACAGATAAAAAACACTGTCTAGTTCAGATGTATACATGCACATGGTGAGAAAAATCTTACAAGTTTACCAGATGGATGGCATAGGGAACAAAGCTGTTACAGAATCTGGTAGTCCTGCTAGAAATACTTCAAAATCACCTCCCAGAGGAGAGCAACAGAAACAGACTATGAAGTGGGTAGGTGGGGTCTCTAACAATGATTTGAGTTCTAAGCATATAGCGCTTATAAGCAGAATCCTGAATAACAGGAAGCGGGCTTCCTATAATCTTCTCGGCTGTCCTTACTTCTGAATGGACATCCTCTCTGAGGCACTGCAGCCACCAAACCGTGATCACCAAACAGTGATGCAGTTTGTTAAAATGATGTACCTTCTTGGCACATCATAACAGAGAGGACCAGGACCACTAAAAAACAGAGTCCCAATGCCCAACTCTTCCAAATGGCCAGGAACAATGCTATTGCTAATGGTATCAAAAGAAGCCTAGAGATGTAAAAGAAATAGTAGAGTTGGTCTCTTCCATTCTAGTTTCTGGCCAGATCATCTACCAAGGCATCCATAGTAGCCATAGTAGCCTAAGTGCCATTTCTTGAAGAAAGCCCTGACTGAAATGGAGCCACAAATTCAGTTTTAGCCAGATAACTCTGAAGCTTCTCAATCATGCTACCCAGAATGGATTATTGGGATTGATGATTCACTGTAATCAGTAAATTCTGCTGAGTCAGGGGAAGGCTTTTTCAATGGAACTAGAATGACTGCCCCCTTCAAGGAAGCAGAAGACATAGCCTGCACTCAGCGAAGCACTTGATCGCCTCCCTTAACTGTGAGCAGTTGGGGAAGACACATGGAGCAGAAGGCAGTAGTAAAAACAGAAATGTGAAATGGCCTGTGCAATGAATTCTTTTTTTAAAAAAAAAGTTTTCTGGAAAAAAAATTGCATAGTGGAGTTTGAACCTCTTTTCTCCTAAGCTATTTCTAGAATAGTTATGATTACACAAGTTGTCTTAAAAGATATCTCTCAAAAATCCATCTACAATCTATTTGTATAAGCAAAATCAAAAGGGGATCATGTTGGCTTGAGTGGTCAGATACTGTATATTATAAAGTGGCCAGGGAACTAAATTTCTTGTATTCTATTGCTAGTGAAGATGCAAAAGCTGTTTGCCATGACTAATACTTATCCAAGACTTTGACCCAGCATATGCTTTATCACAGAGGTAAAGATTATCTTCCAAAGCTTATTTACAGGCCTAAGTGCATTAATCTTCTTCTCAGTCTCTCCTGTTTATTTTAATACCATTGCCATCTGTTTTAGTATACCTGCCCCTAACAGGACTATATCAGGTCTCTGCCACATTAATCTTTGCAATAGTGGCAAATATCGGTAGCTTGGGTATAGGATGAGGGTGAAGGTTCATTCTCCAAGCTTGTGGGTTGATTTCCGAATGTTTTGTTACCAGGCTAGGTAACATCTTCAGCAGAGTTTAGGTGAGGTCAGTGTCGGTGTTCTTCTGTTTATAAGGGCTTCAGATGTGGGTGTGTCAAGTGAGAGTCTTGGGATGTGTCTTGTGATAGGGAAATTACATCAGGTCAGGGTCATTGGGAGGTGAACTGGTGGTGGTGGGGAGCTGCGTGGGTTGGTTGAGGGTCGGTGGGGTCTCTGGTTGGCTGTTCAGTTATATAGATAGGTAGGTAGGTAGGTAGGTAGACAGACAGACAGACACATACATATATATATATATATATATATATATATATATGTATGTATGTATGTATATATATACATACACACACACACACACATATGTGTGTATGTGTGAGTGTATATATAGTTTTATTATATTAGATTTATTAGTGTTAAGAAAGTAAACATGCTATTATTTTAATAGGGGTGTTCAGAGTATATCATATTTGATTTATTTTATAGTTGCTAATATACAATTAAGATTTATTTCTGTCTATCCTAATTTTATTTGTTACGCTTTATTCCCACTTTTATTATTTTATGTTGACTGAATAAGAAAATAAAACTTTTAGCAGGCCACAAACCTCTTACCTGAATTCCTTTTTTTTAAAATAGATTTTTTTAAATAAACATAAAAAAAAAATCAATGTCTACATAAACAGTGTGTTGTCTGGGTACAGTTAATTTTGAGAAATAGTAATGGTAATAATAATAATATTCATAACATTAATAATGATCATAATAATAATAGTATTTGCTTATCCATTTTAGTAAACCTTTCTTATATAATTAATCATTCCCTTAAACTTTTAAATTTCTAACTTTTGTTTCTGTTAGTTAGCCATTGGTAAAACGAATCTTATGTTAAAAAAATATTATGTTTCTTCCTTCTCCTTCATTTTAAGTGTTAATATATCCATTTCTGCACATTCTAATATTTTTATTACACTTTCATCTGTTGTAGGGATCTCTTTGTTTTTTCACTGTTGTGCAAACACAATTCTAGCCACTGTTAACACATATAAAATTAAAAATGTATTCCCTTTATTGTACTTTTCTGATAAGATACCCAACAAAAATATTTCTGGTTTTAAATCTATATGTTGCTTTACCATTTTTTCCTAACCATGTATGTATTTTTAAACAGTATTTTTTTGCCTTCGGGCATGTCCATCACATGTGATAATACGAACCCGGTATCTGATTAAGACATCTTTGCCAGTCTTGCTGGTGGAAGGTGCCATTTATAAAACATTTTATATAAATTTTCCTTATATGCAGTTGACATTATTAATTTATAGTTCCTGTCCCACAGTTTCAGCCATTTATCTAACTCTATAGTATAACCAAAGTTTTTAGCCCATACAATCATTGTTTCCTTTGCTTGTTCTTCCATTTTAATGCTCAGTAGATAGCTATAGATTTTTTAAATTAGTTTTTTACCTGTCCCTGTTAGTATCTGATCTAATTCTGTTGGTTCTTTGTAGAAACCATACATTTTAACGTCTTTCTCATACCTTGATTGTATTTGCATCTGCGGCCACCATGCTAAATCAATCTGTTGACTTTTCAATTCTTGCTTAATTTTAAGTTCCCCTTTTCCATTAAAAATACCTTTGCATCTTGTAATTTTTCCATATTAACAACATTCGGATGTATCAGTGCCTCCATCATGGAAAGCCAGGTATTTTCATATAATGTTTTTCTTTGATTTCTGCCCATACTAACAATAAATCATTTCTAGCATAATGTCTTTGAAAAATATCTATGTATTTTGTTTTTCCCATACCATAAGAAAGCATGCCACCCCAGCTGAAGATCATGTCCCTACAAAATCAATAGTCTATGCCTCAAATTTATTCATTCTTTCACCCATGTAAATGCAGAGGCCTGGTAGTACAGCTCCCAGTCTGGCAACCCAAACCCCCCTTTGTTTTTACAGTCTTGCAACATTTTCAAACTTATTCTTGCTTTTCCCCCTTGCCAGATATATTTTGACATTATTTTATTTAACTCCTCAAAGCGTTTTTTTTCCAGCTTTATCGGAATTGTTTAGAACAAGAATAATAATCTCAGCAAGATATTCCTTTTTACAGTAGCTATTCTTCCTATCAGTGATAGTTGCACATTTTTCCACTTCTCCAGATCTAATTTGATTTGTTGCATTAGCTTAGTATAATTATCTTCTTTGATGGTTGCACATCTTGCTGTTAGTTGAATTCCTAGATATTTTACTTTCTTAACTATCTGAATATCTGTTTTCTTCATCAATTCTTTTTTCTGTTTACCTGTAAGATTTTTAACTAGTATTTTAGTTTTCTCTTTATTTTCAATCCTGCAGCTTCACCATGTTCTTCTATTTTTTTTATTAATTTGGGTCCAGTTTCTTGTGGTTCTTCTAAAATAAATACCAGGTCATCTGCAAACGCTTGTAATTTGTATTTTACTTCTTTTATTTCCATATCTTTTATTTCTATATCTGTCACACACACACACACACACACACACACACATACATATATATACATATATATAAATACATGAACAGTGAGGCATCTCGGTATCATTCATTTAAATACAAGTAGTAATGATAGTATTAATATTATTTATGAGCCACAGTAGTGCAATGGTTAGAGTGCAGTACTGCAGGCTACTTCTGCTGATCACCGGCTGCCAGCAGTTTGGCAGATCAAATCTCACCAGACTCAAGGTAAACTCAGCCTTCCATCCTTCCGAGGTCAGTAAAATGAGGACCCAGATTATTGGGGGGAATATCCTGACTCTGTAAAACCGCTTAGAGAGGGCTGTAAAGCACTATGAGGTGGTATATAAGTCTAAATGCTATTGCTAAGTGCTATTGCTATTTGTTATTTAGATCACATTTATATAATTATGTTATTACGTTAGGATCCCTCAGTTTTTGAGGGATCTGGACACTTCCCCCCCTTTTTTCTGAAGCATGGAAGGGGCTTAATGGGCTGAATGGCCTGAAGATCAAGCTTATGGGGAAGGAACTGAGAATTGTCAGTTGGGGGATGACAGTTGGTCTCCCCTTTAACTGTTCCCCCCCCCTTATTAGGCCTAATAAGGCCACTCAGCATAAATTTACAACTTCTAATTGATCTGCAGCCTTATTTGACCATTATTTGACCATCTTGTCCTCCCTGGGTTACCCAGATTATTCGATTATTCAATCATTTATTCCATCCTATGACTACACCTTGCTTTTTTCTGAATTAAGCCTCGGCTATCGCTGGTGTGAGAACGGGAGGAGGCACAGACACCGAGAGTCTTGGACTATGGTGGGATGGACCATCTCTCATTTGACCTTATGACTCTGGTTTGGGTCACCTTGAAAGGGCGGCCTTTGAGACTTTTTTCCCCACCATTGAATAGACTAATTATAATCACAAGACTTCCCATCGTCATGATAGGACGATGATGTCCCGATGTTCTGATGTTTTTAGTATATTGTCTTCTCTTTAACATCTTTTCCTCCCTTATTTAATCTACCTGTTTTTACAATCTCTAACACCCTTTAATAGAAAATGATCCTTCATCACTCTCAGCTCATTACTATTCTTTAATGTATTCAACTGCGGAGCTCCTTGCACTGCGAGACTCCCCCCTCTCGCAGGCTTGGCCCTCTCAACTATCAAGGGCTGCCCTTGATGATGGGTTTTGGAACCCCGAGTGGTGGTATGCTAAAAAACGGAAACTCTGGGGTTTTTGAAGTAGATTTTTAGATCCAATTTTAAGGGGATCCGGGAGGAGGGTGGTTTTTAATAATAAAAATGAGACTGGGGGGTCTCTTAAGGATCAGCAGCCATGCCATTTTGACAGTCCCAGCGGGTTGGGAAGGTTGGGAGTCATAGGAGATGCTCGGAGGAGGGTGAGACAAGCTATACCTGTGATGGTGGGAAGGAGCAGAAGAAATTGAAGTAGGAGTGGGGAGCATCACACCAGATGCATTCGGATGGTAACTTGCTCCCATACCTCCTGCTCACCCTGCTTTCCTGGGAATATGAGAGCGAGGGACCCTGGTTTCCGTCTGATATATGTGAATGCCAGGTCCGTGATGAATAAGGCTCTCCTAATACGCGATCTTATTGATGAGGAGGGTGCAAACCTGGCCTGTATCACGGAGACCTGGTTGGGGCAAGAGGGGGGAATCCCTCTCTCTGATTTATACCCTCAGGCTTTCGTGTCCTGCACCAGCCGCGACACCAGGGAAGGGGCGGGGGGTGGCAGTAGTTGTTAGAGAAAGTCTGAGTCCTAGGGAGGTCACTATCGTTCAGATAGGCGGTGTGAGTCTCTTCTATTGAAGTGGGACCCTGGAGTTCAGTCGGGCTTGTTGGTCACATACCTATCTCCCAGCTATGTTGCCACAGCCCTGCCCGCACTGCTCGATGTCTTGTCTGAGGTGGCACTTGAACTCCCCAGCCTTTTAGTTGTGGGAGATTTTAATCTGCCTTCGATTGGTGAGTCATCTGAGACAGTCCAGGAGTTCATGGCCTCCATGGCAGCCATGGACCTGACTCAGGTTATTCAGGGCCCAACTCATAGGGGAGGACACACACTCGACCTGGTTTTTCTCTCTGGGCAGTGGATAAATGGTCATGGTAAGGGGGAACTTTCCATCACTCCCCTGTCATGGACTGACCATTCCCTCCTTAGACTAGACTTTCTATCTGCCAACCCCTGCCGCTGGGAGACGGGACCCATAAAATGGTTCTGCCCTAGGCGCCTGATGGACCCAGAAAGGTTCTTAAAGGAGCTTGGGACATTCCCCACCTCTCAATCCTGCGATTCAGCTGAGGCTCTGGTGGCATCCTGGGAATGGGTGGCTACCGATGCCTTGGACAGAATTGCACCTTTGCGGCCTTTAACCCGACACAGATCCTGGATTGCTCCTTGGTTTTCCATGGAGCTCCGGGAAATGAAACGTCGGAAAAGACGTTTAGAAGAGAGTTGGAGGTCCTCCCGATCTGAATCTGACCGAACACAGTTAAGAACCCATATTAGGTCTTACCTAGTGGCGATGGAAGCCGCGAAACGTCACTACTTCACCGCCCTCATTGCATCTGCAGAAAACCGCCCAGCGGCCCTGTTTCATGTGACCCGCTCCCTCCTCAATCAGGGAGCGAGGGAAGACCCTTTGCAGGGCAGAGCTGAGGATTTTGTACAGTTTCTGCATGATAAAATCGCTCAGATCCGGATCGGATTGGACTCTGACTGGGCAGAATCCAATCGGGAGACTAGGGTGGGTCTTGAGAATAATATCTGGATTGAGTTTGACCCTGTTTCTGTCAAGGAAGTGGACAGGACTGTGGGCAAACTTAGTTCCTCCACTTGCTTATTGGACCCTTGTCCCTCCTGGTTGGTTTTGGCTGCCAGAGAGGTGACTAGAGACTGGATCCAGGCAATTGTCAATGCTTCATCGAGAAAGGGGAACTTCCCCACCTCTCTTAAGGAGGCGGTGGTTCGACCTCTCCTCAAGAAGCCTTCCCTGGATCCAGACTCACTTAATAACTATCGTCCCGTCTCCAACCTTCGCTTCATCGCAAAGGTTGTTGAGACTGTAGTGGCTCAACAGCTCCCACAATTCCTGGAGGAAATGGAATACCTTGACCCGTACCAATCAGGCTTCCGACACGGTCACAGCACGGAAATGGCATTGGTCCCTCTGGTGAATGATCTCTGGCGGGCTCGGGATGGGGGTTGTTCCTCCATCCTGGTCCTACTTGACCTCTCAGCGGCTTTTGATACAATCGACCATGGTATCCTACTGCAGCGACTTGTGGGGTTAGGGGTGGGAGGCACTGTCTTACGGTGGTTTTCCTCCTACCTCTCGGGTCGCTTTCAGTTTGTATGGGCGGGAGGGCAGAGATCCACCCCGAGGCCCCTTAATTGTGGGGTGCCTCAGGGGTCGGTTCTCTCCCCACTGCTCTTTAGGGCTTGCAACTTGGGCATCCTCCTGGATGCTCAGCTATCCCTAGAAGACCATCTAACGGCCGTGACCAGGGGGGCCTTCGCACAGGTTCACCTGGTGCGCCAGTTGCGCCCTTTCCTGGACCGAGATGACCTTCACACAGTCACTCATGCCCTGGTTACTTCCCGCTTGGATTATTGCAATTCCCTCTACATGGGCCTGCCCCTGAGATGCACCCGGAGACTCCAGCTGATCCAGAATGCAGCTGCACGGGTTGTTATGGGAGCCCCTCGTTACTCCCATATAACACCCCTCCTGCATGAGCTGCACTGGTTACCAGTGGTTCTCCGGGTCCACTTCAAGGTGCCAGTCCTCACCTATAAGGCCCTTCATGACTTAGGTCCGGGATATTTGCATGACCTTCTCCTGCCTGCCTCTCACCGTCCTGTTCGCTCACATAGGGCCACTTTCCTCAGGGTTCCGACGGCGAGCCAATGTCACCTTGCTGTGCCCAGGGGTAGGGCGTTCTCTGTGGGTGCTCCCACCCTCTGGAATGAATTACCTACTGAGCTCCGGACAGCTCCTGATCTCCGCTCCTTCCGTCGGGACTTGAAGACTTGGCTTTTCAAACAAATAGGCTGAGACTGATTCCGGGCTTTATTATTTACTACTAATTAATTATTTGGATTAAATTATGATTTTATTGTACTTGTTTCTTAACTTGTGTTCGCCGCCCTGAGTCCTTTGGGAGAATGGCGGCATATAAATACATTTAATAAATAAATAAATAAATAAATTATATGTATTTGTGATAAAATGTAGGTCATTTAGTTGTTCAACATTTTAGTTCCCCATTCCAATGGCAATAACAATATCATTAAAACATACATAGTGTCACCATCTTTCAACATCTAATCTTTATATCTAGCTATTACTTTTAGTATATTATATAAAAATATGCATAATAATATTCCCCCTATTTCTTGTTTCTGTCTCTGTTCTAGCTCCTAATAAAGCCAATCTTGGGTTCTAGCCATCATCTCTTGCCCATTTTAATATTTCAATTCTTATTCGTTTTTTTAATTTGCCTCCCAAATTCCTCCCTTGGGTCTTCATCTCTATCTACATCTTTCCTGGTTAGCTTAAGTATTTCTTCCATCTCTACAGTAATGGCCAAAATTGTGGAAACATTTTGGGAAAAATGTATTTTTGAGGTTTGATGACTAATAACACACTTTTTTGGGGGGAGTTTCAAGATAATCATATTCCACTGCTGGAATGGCCTGGGAATAGCCCAGACCTTAACCCAATTGAAAATCTATGGAGCCGACTAAAGAAACTTGTTGGTCAGAAGCGACCCAGCAATAAAACTCAGTTAATAGAAGCAATCATTCAATCTTGGTTTCACATTATAACAGCTGCAGAACTAAAAGACTTGGTTCACTCATGGGAAGACGTTGTAAGGCCGTAATTCATGCTAAAGGTTACCCAACTAAGTATTAACCGACATGATAATTTTTGTATATCTCCTTTTTTCTACGTGTTTCACTTTTCTTCTTTTTACTGTAACTGCTATTCTAATAGCAAATCCTTCATAAAAGTTATTGCATTACATTCTTGATTAAATTATATTTCCATTGATATATAATTTTATGGTACTACTCCCAAAAAATTGGTGTTAGTTTTAGAAAATACACTTTTCCCAAAAGGTTACCACAATTTTGGCCACTACTGTACTATCTTTTGTTGCCAAGCCTCCAGAGTATCTGCCCAAATCTCTATTTTCTTTTCAAAGATATCTTTCTGTTTATCCAGTATCATTTTTTGGTTTTTTAGCATGTATTTTCCCTGAATTGCTTCATAAGTTTTTATTGCCTTCTCTTTCTTATCTTCTTGTTTTATTTGTTGATTTGTCTATTCTATCTTTTCCCCTGGTCTATTATCTCCTCTATTTCCTGGGCTTTTTGATCATTATTCATTATTTGTCGTCATTGTACATGTATACACAGTATACCCATACCAAAAAATTCATTTAACACCCAAAGACTAGGTCCAACACACATAACAATCCTCAAACATACTCCCACCTACCACAATTCTCCACCCCTAAACCACCCAAACATCCACACAACAGACCAAGTGGTACTGTCCAACAGCTCACTGATGGTGGCCCTTTAGTTCATTGTTGAGTGCAATTATAGCTCTGGGATAAAAACTATTCAGAAAACATGTGGTCCAAGTTTTAATTGTTCTGTATCTTCTGCCAGAAGGCAACAGTCCAAAAAGATTGTGAGCAGGATGGGAAGAGTCTCTGAGAATGTTATGCAACTTTCTCAAACAGTGAGATTCGAAGATGAAGATGTCATCAACACAGTATGTCCAGAATTTGTTTGGATGGTGAGTAGAGCTATGGTTTCGAGTTGTTGCATGGCTGCCAGAAATTATCCAGAACCAAAGAAAAGATACAGAAGGACGAAAGAAACAATGTAATCTACAAAATCAACAGCAACCATTGCAACCAATTCTACATGGGAGAAACATTTCAATTAAAAAAACAGGATCCATGAACACCGGCTGGCAGTCAAATGCCACAATCCCAAATCCTTAATCTTTACCCACACCTACACCAAACAGCAACAGTTCAATTGGAGCAACACAAAAATCATCTGCCACATTACCACCCGCCACGCTCATGAATTCATCAAAGCCTGGCACTCCACAAGCAATTTCATCAACAGCTTACAAACCCCTCAGAATCCAAATCAACTGCACAACTAACCAGACAGCACCAACCCTCAACCAACCTGCGCAACTCCACCACCAACAGTTCACCTCCCAATGATCCTGACCTGATGTAATCTCCCTATCACAAGACCCATCACAAGACCCTCACTTGACACACCCACACCTGAAGTCCTTAAAAACTGAAAACACTAACACTGATATCCACTAAACTCCACTGAAGATGTTACCTAGCCTGGTAATAAAACATTGGAAACCAACCCACAAGCTTGGAGAATGAACATTTACCCTCATATTAATTTTTGTTTGAAAACCTGGGTCTCTGGAAACAAAGCAGAAATGCAACTTCGCACACCACCTATAAACTTGAGAGATAAGCATGAGAAAATAAAGCCTTGGATATATTCTCTTTAAACATGAAGTACCAGTATGACATTAGAACAGGATTCATTCCCCAGGAAAGTTTTACGCAAATAGATGGAGGTAAAGTAGATGAGCAATCTATAAGACTTTTCTAAAAACATACCACTAAAGAAGCTTCTTCAGACCAAGAGGCTCTCAAAATGACTTTGAGGTCATTTACCTGAACTTTCTGCTCCAAGATACTTGTTTAAGTATCTTTTAAACCGCCCGTTTCCCTTACAGAGGGACTCTTACTTCTCAACTAACTATACTTTGCATTAATAAGTAAAATGTGATAGCTAATGTGATGCTTGGAGATTCTGGAAATTATCCATGCATCTTCAAGTTGCCAAGATTGAGAAATACTGCTTTAAGCTAATCCAGAGTTGGGCAACTATGGCAACTTCCCAATCAGTTGACTTCAATTCCCAGAATTCCTGAGCCGAGCATAGCTCAATGAACTCCACAGGTCATAAAGTTGTCATAGTTACTCACTACTGAGCTAATCACTGCCTTTCCATCAGCACTTCCAAATCTCCTTCATAGAGTTGTTATCAGAGGTGGGATTCAACTGGTTCAGACCGATTCAGGTGAACCAGTTAAGATTTTGCACAGTTCAGACTTCCGGCTGACATCACAGCGATATCGGACAGGTCTCCGTGCTCCTGCGCAGAGTTCTCCACATTAGAGGGCACCGAAAAGCGGTAAAGCCACCCTGGAGGGGTAGTGAAGAAAAGAGGGGCACTGTTGTGGTCTGTCAGCAGCCTGCAGAATTGGCAGTGGATTTGGACAGCAATGAGGCTGAGGAAGAACATGGACTAGTCCTGGAGGCTGGGGAAGGCCCGGATGAGGGCTCTGCGTCAGAGGCAGAGATGGGGCCAGGGCCATTGGGGAGTGATGTGCGGACTCCGGAGCCTCCAGAGGCTGACAATAGAGAGGCAGAGGAACAGGAGGAGCCTGTTCCTACTGCACGTATGAGAAGAGCTGCCAGAAGGCAGGAGCAGCTAAAGCAAATAGGACAACTCGGGAGTAAGGCCAAGAGATGATTGGCCCCTCCCATAAAGCTTAAAAGACCAGCAACAGCTCTTGGGCTCTTTGTCGGAAAACAACATTGATAGATTTGTTTCTTGTCTTGCTGCATCTGAACTTCTGCCAAGAAAAGCCTTTGGCAGGTTGCCAAAGGAGACCAAGATTGGTGATAAGGCTGAAGAATTGTGTTACTAAGAATTTGTTTTGAATTAATTTGGACTACGCTGAGAATGAGTTAATTCTCAGCTGTTCTAATAAATTCTGTTTCTTTAGAATTGATTGATAATCAATTATTATTATTATTATTGATAATCTGATAATACCTACTTGGGCCTAGGTCACAACAGGCACACTGCAAGTCGCGGAGAGTTGCAATCTCTCCAGGGTTTTTTCCCCTTTCCTTCACAATGAGAAGAGGCAGCCAAAGATAGCTCGATGAAACTGGGACAGCTGAGGCAACACAGAAAGCACAGGATTGGTGTAAATGAACAATGAATGGAACTGGGTGAGAATATTCCTTTTTTACTCAAAATCTAACCTTAAAAAGAGGGGGAAAATCTGAAAGAGTCTCTTAACACAATGAGAAATACACAATAAGCATACATAAATAATATTTAAAATAAATATTAAATAATATTTTAGCAGCATTAACTTTTTTCTTTAAGTGAAAGCTCCATCAACATAAAAGATTCTGGAAACTATCCACTTTCTAAATCACCATCCTCTTGTTCTACAGTTTCAAAGTTATCTCTCCAGGATAGTCCATCAGTCACATCATTTACACATATCCGCAATATATCACCTAAAAGAAAGAAACCATCTGGAATCACCACCATAGATAAGTTTGTGATAAAAACCAGCAGATTAGAAAAAGAGTTAATTGATGAAAAAATTGTTCGGTTTGTTTATATAACTAACTCTTCTTTCCGTCTGCTTGAAAACCCACACTTTGTTAATATGATTCAGCCATTGAGACTAGGATACAGTCCACCAAGTATTATTTATTTATTTATTGGTTCAATTCGATTTATATGCTGCCCTTTTCCGGAGACTCAGGGCGGCTTACAATGCGTTAAGCAAAGTAAATTAGATGTTGCAGGGAAACGGATGGATAAAGTATATGATGAAGAAATTATGCAATGTGCAACAAATCTAGAAGATAAAATTGGTAACCTAAGTCTTGATAGGTGGAATAATGTCCATAATGATCCTATTGTATGTGCTTGTATAACAACAGAAGAAGGGAATGTATTCCTTGCAGAAACAATTGATACTTCAGGAAATGAACTTAGAAGAAGTAGCAACAAAAGTTATAACATGCGAAAAAAATTCAAATGTCAAGTACACAGTTTGGTCACAGACAATGCTGCAAATGTGTCCAAAATGAGAAGAAATTTAGAACATCATCAAGAAACTACCAACATATATGGTTGTAGAACACATTTGATGCACCTCCCAGCCAACGATTTCTGTGTCACAGAAATAAAGTTGTTTAAATTGCTAAATACTTCCGTAACAATCATTTTGCAGCATCAGCTCTGAAAATAATGGGTGGAACCAAGCTAACGCTCCCACAAGATGTTAGATGGTACGCTGTAGTGTACTGTTTTGAACAATATATAAAAAAACTGGCCTATTCTGATGACCATTTGTGAGCAAAATCTTCGTCATTGGGTTTAAGAGAAATGTTGAACATACGCTGAGCATCCTGAAAACCGTTTTTGAAGCTTTAAACAAAATCCAGAAAAATAATTGTTTTATTGCTGACACTGTTGAAATTTTGAAGGAACTGAGTGAGCACTTAAAAACAGAACTACACACTGACAAGCAGAAATTACAAGATTTAAAAAAGCGAATGGGACAAGCACTGTCTCTAGCTCATTTTCTCACAAACGTTGTCAATATCTGGTACCAGTGTCAAACCTTAAGTGCTGAAGAAGAGGAATTAGCCATGACATGGGTATCCAGCAATCATCGATTTCTAGTGCCAACTACAATGAACTTCAGAGCTAAGGGAGAACCATTCAAGAAATATATGTTTGCTGATGAGGTTTTAAAGAAAGTTTCACCAGTAAACTGGTGGAAGTCACTTAAGCACTTGGATTCAGAAAGTGTTGAAGTAATGATTTCAATTTTAACCACAATAGCCTCTTCTACTGGCGTTGAAAGAATAAACTCTTCCTTTGGACTTGTTCACTCTAAATTGAAAAATCGGCTGGGGTCTGATAAAGCAGGAAAGCTGGGGGGGTTTTTTCCAGATCATAAACAAACAAGAGGATGAAGATGAAAATGAGTGAGCTGCAAAAGACCATGTTTGAATTTTTTTTTTAATGTGGAACCACCTGATATATTCAGTTTAAGTTCTCATTTGTTTTTTCAAAAATACTTTGTTTATGCACTTCAGTTACTAAACATTGATGTTTAAGCAAATACAAGAATATTTAATATGTTATTGTTTTAATTAAATAAAAGAATTTGAGTAGTTCTCCAACTATGTGTGATTAACCTGTTAACCTAAAATCGGTTCTGATATTGCTGTTTTACTAACCTGACAGCTTATTATTTTAAATAGGAAACTTTCATTTTGTTTGCAAATAATATTATTAAAGATTCTAACTACCAGCAAGAATGAGTCCTTACATTTAAAGAGCACCTGTCATTTCAGATCCAACATGGCAGCGACTGTTAGTGGGCATCTAATCACCTGTTGCCCGCCACATCTCTCATGTTATGTCACTGCCACATCACCAGCCATCCCATTAAAGTGAATGGGATGTCAGTGAGACAACACTGAGTCAGAGGAGCTGCTGCTGTGGGACAGAGATGATAGCTGCTCTTTAAAAATTATGATTTAAATCAAGTTGATTTAAATCAAGCCTTTTTACTAGCGATTGAAATCATGATTTCAATCGCTAGTAAAAAGGCTTGATTTAAATCAACTTGATTTAAATGATTTCATTTAAATAGATTTCAATAGACTTGATTTAAATCAAATTCACCCTGCTTACAAGCAGTTCAGACCAAAACATTCATACCAAAATAAAGCACACTATACTCCAGATGTTTGTGGCAAGTATCCTAAGTTAAACAAAGCTGCACAATATATTTAAAAATTAAATATAAAAATTAAAAATTAACCAATGCAACAATTATTCAGCCTGAAGGAGGATGCCTACTAAAAGAAGCCTGGTTCTCCAATAACAATTCCATCAACAGGCATATCAAACTGCTACTGGCCTACTAGGCTTTGAGACACCAGGAAAGACCCTGCAGGATGAACAGAGGCGGCTTTCCATCAGTGAGCAGAGACCAAAGGCACCCACCCCACACCTCTGAGCATGCAGACTCCACCTGTGAAGGCATAGTTAGTCTTGATCAAACACAGAGCAACACGGCAGGGCTGTCTCAAACTGTAACAGATAAGTTAATGAGAAATGAACCTGGCCGATCACGAGGTCGTGGACATGGCAGCAAATTGCAATGGCTGACAGCCTAACATCATCCCCCACTGATAAGCAAGCTAGGAAGGAGGAAACAGTAGGAATTAAGCCTCTATTATCCAGCATGACGACAGCAAAACAACACAGCTGATTACAAGTGGGAGACAGCTGGAAGAGCCTATTACATGCACAAGGGCCAAATTGATTAATAGCATATAAAGGCAAAGATCTCTGTAATGGTAGTTTAATACTCTGACTATGTCAGCAGATGGCTGACGAAAGCTTAGTTAAATGAAATTTTAATTATTTTAAAAATTTAAAAAATTTAAGTTCTGGAGCTCGCAGGATATACATATGTATATATGTATGTTTTCCTGAAAATAAGACCCTGTCTTATATTTTTTTGAACCCCGAAATAAGGGCTTGGCCTTATTATTGGGGAGGTGTCTTATTATTTTGGGGGTGCAGAAGACAGTGAGCGTGGCCACCTCATGGCTTCTGCTTCTGTTCAAGAAGTTTGATTGAACTCGCAAGGTTTTTTTTACCCTACGTGTTTGCCTGCAGACAACGTCAAGACACACGACGGAGCTGCAAGGCAGGTAAGACAGCTCCACACACCCCAATGGTAACAGCAACCTGCCCTTTCCCACCGTCTTTTTGTCAAGGGGGATGGCAGGTAGGGCGGGGGAGAAGCAAGAGGCATGGAGCGAGACAGGGTACGCTCTTCTTGCCATCTCTTCTCCCCGCTCTCGCCGGGCATGGCAGGGCTTCCTGTCCCTGCCCAAATTGGATGCAATTTGGGGATGGCAGGTGGGGAGTGGTGGGGCCGGGGAGACACGAGACGTGCATCTTACTTGCCTTGTAGCTCTGTCGCGTGTCTTGCCGTTGTCTGCAGGCAAACACGTTGTAGGGTAAAACCAAACTTCTCGCGAGTTCGAGAAGTTTGATTGAACTCACGAGGTTTCTTTTACCCTACATGTTTACCTGCAGACAACAGCAAGACACACGACAGAGTACAAGGCAGGTAAGACACATTTCATGTCTCCCTAGCCCCACCCCTCCCCACTTGCCATCCCCAAATTGCATCCAATTGGGGCAGGGACAGAAAGCCCTGCGATGCCCGGTGAGAGGGGGAGAAGAAATGGCACGGAGAGAGAGCCCTGTCTCACTCTATGCCTCTCGCTTCTCCCCCACCCCCCTCAATAAAGAGCCAGGCACTGTGGAAAAGGGAGCCAGGTGGGCACGGGCTTTGGGCATCTGGGGCTGCTGGGAATCGCCCAGCGGAGAGTTTGCAAGGGATCGCTTCCCTTTGCCTTCTCTCCCAAAAGTGCTCCTCGGGCACAGCCACTTCTGCAGCAGGAGACTCGCGCCTCGCGCCAGCCTTCCGAAGGGTACTATAGCAGCAGCTATCCACAATTTGTTAACCCTTATTTCATCCTGACCCACATTGCCCAGTATGGTCGGGACGAAATAAGGTTAAAAAATTGTGGATAGTATGTTTTGGAAGGCTGCCACAAGGCACACGGGGCACATCGCTTGGCCTCCTGCTGCAGAAGTGACCGCAATCCATGGCAAAAACGGCCGCGTTTGCTGGAGGGCGTATATTTATGACTACCCCAAAAATCAGGCTTGGTCTTATTTTGGGGACATGTCCTATTTTCGGGGAAACACGGTAACAGTATATAATTTATTATAACCTAGTCATTTATTTGGCAAGGAGGAAAACAAGCTTGGTGCAAAGCAAAGATGTAGCATTTCCCCAATTCAATGAATGACTGTGGTCCTTGGCAGCCACCAACAACATTCTAGGGTAATAAAGATGGCCAGCATGTTTATAAAGAATACTTCTTTATTTGGATGTGTCTCCATCAACCTATGATACACAAATGTAAAACAGAAAGACATACAACTTTACAACCTGTGGCAAAGGGTGGCAAAGAAAACTTGAGAATGATAGAGACAAGGAGCAGTTAGGTCAGTTTTCTTTCCAGTAAAGAATATATGTAGCTCAGGGTTGAACTAATGATATTTTTTGAATTTGTTTTACTTCAGATGTTTAATTACCAATAATGATATTGCCTAATCTGGTAATGAAAACAACCAAGAGTGCCAAGAATCCACAATTTTCTTTTTTACTCAATGTTATGTCTTGGAATTTATACTGCCCACTGTGGCATCCATTTTGTGAATAAACACGGATAAAGCACACAACAATCTTAAAATTTCCAATAGATTCCACTAGCCCCCAAAGTTCTCCCTTCCTGATTTGCAAATGCACCATACATGAACATGTGTGTATATACATACACGCTTTGACTATTCTTGGATCCAAAAAAGCTCTGTCTAAAGATATTTGAATGAAGACAGGTGGCACGTGAAACTCACATGTAACTCACATGATTCTACCATGTTTCATTCAAAGAATATCCCAAATATGGAAAACTGATATATAAAAAGAAAGCTTAGATAGTTTTTCTGCATCCTGAGGATTTTCAACGATTTTCATTTGTGAGAGAATACAGATATGTCTGTTGTATCAAGCAAATAGATAATAACTACTCTAAGCTGATTGGAATCGCCCTGGCCATTAATGTCCTTGAAATATCTTAATTTCCTAGTGATGGCTTTCAGATATAAGGTTTAGAATTGAGGGAAAACCCTGCCTTCAAATAAATATTTGACTTTCCTGGGAAACCCAATTATTGTTAGCATTTCCCCATTTTATTGCTTAAGGCATCTAAATAAGCAAGATAAAAGCTTTCCCCTTAATTTTAAAGAACAGATGGAACAAATATAAAATTCCTGAAAAATTCTCTGCATTTTCCACAAAACATGGCTAACTCTACTTAGATGTTTGCATCCTCATTAACCTGCCTTATTATGTCTCACTTGAGCTGGTCTTCCAGGTCACCATCTGGTGAGGATTTGTAACAGATTAAAAAAAGAGTTCAACCGAGGTGTTCTCATGGCTGACCTGACCCACTTTCTAATATCTTAGAGTTCATTTCCTCAGCATGATCAGTCATGTGTCCTTTTTAAAAGAGCCTAAAAAACAAAAACTCTAGATCCTTCATCTGATTGAGGTGATTAACCAAGTTTGGGCAACTGCAATTACTGAAAAAATTAATTAACTGTAAATTTAGAGAACATTGTAAGACACAGCTGTATTTTTTTTTATTTTTTTGTAATAGGAAACACATTAAAACAGCCTTCACTTTTTTTTTCTTCCTAGCATTTTGTCCACCTTAGTTGATAGTCTGTTTCTTTTGTACTGCATTCCCGTAGCTAGATAAGATGATTTGCATTCAGAGAGACCTGAAATTTGGCAATCAAATAGATGTCCTCTATCACCATTGCTGTTTATTTTGACTTTAGAAGTTTTAAATAGAAACATTAGATGAAATGAGATAAAAGGGATGAAAATTAAAAAAGAAGAGTATAAATTGCAGGCTTTTGCAGATGATTTAGTATTCATCATAGAGGAACCACAAATAACAGACCCTAAATTACTAGAACAAATAGAGGGATATGGAAAGGAGTCTGGCTTGAAAATAAAGAAAGATAAAACAAAAATTTTGGTGAAAAATATTACAGAAAAACAAAAAAGAGAGATAAAAGAGAATTTAGATATACAAGTGGTGAAAATACCTTGGAGTATACTTAACCTCAAGATGCCTAACGGTAAAAGAAGATAACTATTATAGATTAAAACAACAAATCGAGAAAGATTTGGAGAAGTGGAAGAATCTCCAATTATCATTTACGGGACGGATTGCAATAATAAAGATGAATATATTACCAAGATTACTATTTCTATTCCAGACAGTACCAATAAAAATTGAAAAGACTTACTTTCAACACCTTAATAAGATAATAAGGAAATTTATATGGCAAGGGAAAAAAGCAAGAATAAGCATAAAAATGCTTCAAGATACGAGATTACAAAGTGAATTTGGACAACCGAATTGGGAATTATATTACCAGGCAGCAGCATTGACATGGTTGAAGGAATGGGTTGAATTAAGAAACATAAGATTATTAACATTGGAAGGCCATGATTTACAGCTGGGATGGCATGCATTTTGTGGTATGGTAGAAATAAGATACATACTTACATAGACATTATATAAGGAATGCATTGTTATTGGTATGGGAGAAGGTCAGAGATAAATATTATGTGAAAATACCAATATGGTTATCAACAATGGAAGCTTTAATACACCCAAATGTTTTTAATTTTGGAAATATTGTTAGATACAGGGATTTATTAACAGATAAGGGGGAATTGAAAGGGAAACAAGAACTGGAAGAACAGGGGATTGAGACGGATGTACATGCAGATACAAACAAGATATGAAAAAGATGCTAAATTATATGGTTTTTATCTAGAAAAGACAGAATTGGATAGGATACACACAGGAACAGAGGATAAATTAATTTGAAAAATTATAATTTCTTACTTGGTATTGAATTGGAGGAGGAGTAAGTAAAAGAAACAATGATAGCTTGGGCAAAGAATTTTGGATATTCAATTGATCTAGACAAATGGCAACAATTATGGGAAAGGAATTATAAATTAACAATGTCCACTGCATATAAGGAAAATCAATATATAAAATGTTTTATAGATGGCCAGTACGCTTTCATAGAGAGGGACTCCTCCGGGTGCCGTCAGCCAAACAATGTCAGCTGGCGACCCCTAACGGGAGAGCCTTCTCTGTGGGGGCACCTACCGTCTGGAATGAGCTCCCCCCAGAGATACGGAGGATCCCGGATCTGCGCACCTTCCGCCACGCTGTGAAGACTTTTTTATTCCATCAAGCAGGCTTGGCCTAATCTCCTCCCTCTTTTAATATGTAAATTTTAATCTGTTTTTAAATTTTTGGGGTGTTTTAATTTGTCTGGGCCAAAATGATTTAATTTGATTTTAACTGGTTTTTAAATTTTTTGTATTTATGTATTTTATTGTCTGGCTGTTCACCGCCCTGAGTCCTTCGGGAGTAGGGCGGTATACAAATCAAATAAACTAAACTAAACTAAACATGCCATCTGAGAAACTGGCAAAAATGTTTAAAGATAAGACATTACATACTATAGTACTACTATATATCCCTGCAATTTCCTACCAAGAAAATTTACAAAATAAGTTTGCATAATTAAATTACTACATATAACAAAGTTAATAGTCAACGAGTCTATATGACAGTGATTCTCAGTTTCTAACTTCTTTTCATTTTAAGTTCATTCCATCCCTTTTATCATTATTTTAAAAGTCTATATAAATATGATCATATGTACGTTTGTGCGCATTACTCAATCTATGCATACCTGTGGTCAAACTTCCTTATACACACACTTTTGTCCACCAGGTAAAAGGAAATGGTAGTAGTAAACAGATAAAATTAGTACTGTTTCCTTCATCATAGATCACACCAAGGAGGAAAAACCAACATATGGATAAATGAGATTATAGAGGACCCAATCAATTCATATTATCCAAATCCCCATAATTTATTTGTTTGAGGAGTGAAAAATAGAAGCCTACTCTGCCTAAAAGGAAGGAAAGGTATTCCAAGAAAATTCATTGCAGAATGTTTATTAATTGCAAGTCTCACTCATCACCTTCTTCACACAACACACACTGAATTCCCTGAGGTAACAACAGCTCAATGCCCAAGAGACAGTTATTTCATGCTTCAGACTCAGATCTGAATTTTTTAGGTTCTTTTCTTATTGACAGCAATCAAAGGATGAATTTGATAACTGACAACTGCCAAAGTTGAAAAAAACTCATATCTATCAGTTTATTGTACTTTAGCAACTCATTGGACTAAAGATGACAAGTTAACCCTGCATTGAGAAAGTGAGGCTTGGGTGCAAATGATGCTTTCTTTGAGACCCCAAAAATGTACCAAGCAGACAAGCAGATGGGGAGAAGCAATTTAGCAGCTATGAGACACAGATAATTTAAGGGGATTAACATGTGAGAAAATATCTTGTTGACCTTATTTTTTTCTGAGATCCTGGTATTTGAATTTTAAAAGTCCGATACAATAATTTATTCATTTATTTATTTCTCAAAGTTGTATGGCTGCCCACTTATCCAATGAAACAAGACCCCTATAAAAAAATATCAATTCTTTCCAAAATAACATTGACCCAAAGTTCCCAGACCTCCAATAAGTAAAGATCCAGGCCCTGATGGACATTAAGACCATACGTGCCCTACTGTAAGCCCACCTGCTCTGGAGACACCCACCCAACTTTAAAATGTCTTTCTAAGAAAGTCTGCCTGGTTTCTGTTCTGGTCTTTTTAGCACCAAGGAGATATCTATGTTTTTGTTTTTTTTTTGTTTTTTTTTTGAGGTAGGTAAATCAGTTTTAAGGTTTAACAACTCCTGGTATTATTTACTATTTTGCCCTTATTTCTAACACTACAAGTTGCCCAAGACATAGGAAGGTTTAGAAATCTGCTGCTCAAGACACAAGAAAGCTGCTACACAAATATTTAAAAATTGTTTGCATTGTTTTATACTTAAATAGATAAATAGATAAACAAAAGTAAAATAAAAACCAAGTTGATAAGCCAAGTTGTAAACTAAAAATTCTCTGAATTACTGTAATAGAAACACGAAGAAATTTATGATTTATGCAGAAAGAACTTCATCTCTTCATATAAAGAAACCAGGGCTTTTGCCAGGACTTTTTATTTATTTATTATAAGGCTTTTGAAAAATATCAAAATGGATATCAAAAAGGAAAGCTTTTCTGGGAGGGAAAGGGGAAAGGATGGGATTCTTCGTACCATTGGCTGTTAAAACCTCCTTTACATCTTCCCCTGGATAACGACAATTCCACCTGTCCATGTTTTTAGTTGGTGTAAAATCAATACATACTTTGGTGCAAAGTATTAATTTAAATATTAATATACCTGCAACTAATCAACAATGGGTCAGAATGGTGATACTTGCAAAAAAAAAGGATGGATCTTTAATCATGCATTCATGGCCACCATCTTGATTTTTTTCATAGCTTTCTGGGCGATCCCTGTGCAAATTCCACCTTTATATGATGTTACCAATGTCCTGATGTCTCTTAAAATTATGTAAAGATGCAGTTTGTGTCTCTCAACCTCTTTCTAGATACTCTTGTTAGCTTCTCATTGCCAGGCAATTAATTCTTTTAATAATAGTTGTGTCCTACTGAAAACTGTATAACAGTACATCTACTGCTTTTAAAAAGTAGCTAATAATATTGTCAGTAGAGTTCTTAAACAACTCACAGATATACTTTAGCATCAATCAATACATAGCCAGGATTTTTTTTAATCACAAGATGGGGACACCCATGAGTACACAATATGGCATATTCAGTATTGAATGTCCACTTTAAGAAATGGACAGGTATAGAAGCCCCCTTATCTGATCACTAACTTGGTAGTGGCATTTTCTCCTGTCCTTCAAGGCCATTCTCTATGTCCTCTATAAATATCTATGGAGAGAAATGACATCCCCCATTTCATCTATGTGACATTTCCAAATTCTTCACTTTGGGGATGTTCTGCCATCCCCAATTATTATTCTACCTGGTAAGACAAAACTAAGAGAACAGCCTAAAGTAGCCCCACAGTGAGACAGGTGGCAAATAAATTTAACAAATAAATAATCAGAGAGTAAGATTATTCAGAAATCAGATCCCTCAAAGAGGAACAAGTTAACTTTTTATGCACAACCATCTTGCCTCAAAACACAATTTTTGTTCTGGGGGAAAGTGCCAGATGGCTTCTTTTTCTAAAACCTTTTCCACTCCTCTTCTTTTTGATGATTTAGCAAAACACACATACACACATATATATCTAAAACTATTCACATGAAAATCATTCCACTCTTCTGTTGGTTTGGCACAGTGAGTTTCTCTCAAAACATAAACTCAAACTACACTGCTTTGCAAAACTGCCATCTCAGATAGTATCTCCTTGTATTTTTTCAAAGACAAATTAATATTTAATATATACCTACCTTGAGGGAAGTAATTGGGCTGAACAATGCAGAGGAAAGCGTGGACAATGTGGAACAAAATCCCTATTGTTCCGGGCTCATAGTAAGCATTGGTGTTGTATATCTTGTGGGGAACATACCCAAAATCTAGAGTTTCAGAAGGCATTTCAGGCAAAGGCTGCCGTTCAGAAATTGTTCTCCCACAGAACAATAAAAGAAGCAATAAATAAATTTCTCTAGCCATGGCTGACCAAACTCATAGACAGAAGCAGAAGGGAGGTGAATAACACCCTTGAGATGAGATGAGCTTTGCTGGGCATATACTTCAAAATGCTTTTCTCTGAGCTCTTCATAGGAATCTGATTAATAAAAAGAGAAAAGAGCTGTTTAACAAGTGACATCTTATTCCTGGAAATCAGCAGATCCCCATCCCATAATGAACATAATATCCTATGAAATTTTAAATCTTGGTATCTTTGCAGGAAGCATATTGGAAAAGATCTGTGCCCATTACTTAAGTCCTTTTATTACAAGGAAAAGAAGGAACCACAACTAGGTTCTTGTACCAAACTAAAATTGAAAATAAGTGTTCCACTGTTAACATTTTTTCATCATTAAAAATGGGGTCTGGGATTAACCAATCATCAACCTTGGATCTACATTTACAGATGCAACATTTACCATTTTAACATGAGAACGGCAATTAAAGTAATAAAGATGGGATAAAAATTTAATAAATAAATAAAAATCTGTCTCTCCCGCCCCCACCCCCCCAAGTCTCCATGGTGAACTACAATGCAGCTGAAAAATCAGTGCAATGGATTGTGGATTTCTCAGCAGAATTTCCAAACTGTGGTAAACTCTCTTTCAAATCAAAGTTGGTAACTTCAAGATGATGTAGTTTTCATGGCAACAAACCCCAATCAAGGGTTTCTGGAGGCAGTTGGTGCAGTGATGTGGCATCACCTTCTTCTGGAATCAGGAAGTATATTTTAGGAAAGGATAAAAATAATAAATGCCAGGGCTAGCTAATTTTCTGCTTTGTGTTCAAGAAATTGGCATTAGCAGCCAAGGACACAGTAAAACAGTTGTTTAGCTCCTTCTGAGGTTAACCACCTGGAGTAAATCACCCTTACTACCATATCGAAACTTCACCATGGTTATTTTGGTTTATTCAACTAACTCAGTTGTTGTAGAATATACAGCACCATAAACCATGGCAATGTACATTATAAGCTAACACCTGGTGGAAAGGTTTGCAGACATTTTGAAGCCAAATGTGGTTGTGTAATTTGGAGGTTAGGTACATGATGGAAAATACAGCCAGTGAATTGCAGAGAAGGAAACTTTTAAAATAACACTCTAGGTAGTTATCATAATCAGGGTTGTGACTGACTTTTTGAGTGAGTCAGCTCTCAAGACATGACCAAAGTATGATAGCCTCTGTTTGATGATCTTGGCTTCAAGTGATATTTTTAGTGAGAATCTTCGTTATTTTTGCAGTTCATGGGATGCATAAGTCACTCCAGCACCACAGTTCAAAGGCATCTATCCTTCTCCTATCTACCTTTTTCAGAGTCCACGTTTCGCAACCATAAGTAGCAGTTGGAAAAATATTGAGTAAACTAATCTGCATTTGGTTTTAACACTGATGTCTTTACTCTTCCAGATATTATTTATGCCAGACATTGCAGTTCTTCCAAGTGATATTTGCCTTCTATTACATTCATTTTAATTACTGAAATTCTTCCCATCAATGACAAATCTAGTTTTTCCTATCTATTTAAATCTAACTATCTCCCTCCATATTTTAACATAATTATTATTTATTTTTATTTCAGACTATATCGATATTGATTAAAGTTTCTTCTTTTAAACAGTGGCAGAAAGATATAACTAAATTTATTTGGCAAAACAAAAAACCAAGAATTAAATATAAGCTTTTACAGGATGCTAAAGAAAGAAGAGGACTAGGTTTAAATTATAACAACAGAGTTCACAAGAAACAGACTACATTCCCATTGCATTTTTTAAATCATTAATCATTTGTTAATCTGCATCATGATGTAATTCCCTTCAATGATGTCTTTTTTGATTTAACAGATAATTGGGAATAACAGACATTATCATCACCTCCTCCATTTGGTCTTGAGATTTTACAGTAATATGAATATTGGTCAGCAGATTAGAGAAGACTGTTCAGCACAGAAGCTTCATTTTATATGGAAATGGTTCCCTTAAGCTTGAAACAACGATATACAGTGTTAAATCCGGATATGAAAAGAGAGGCAGGACGATCATAGTGTAGTAAAACAACCGCTTATTGAAGGCAATAGGGAACAACAACAAACTAACTACGAACAGAGAACTTCCCGAAGCTGCAGCTCCTTTTACCGGGAGCTGTCCAGCCTGTCAGCCACTGACGCTTTTTAATTTTCCCGCTGGCGGGAAAATGAACCAATGAGTGAAAGCTGATGTAAGACTCACTCCTACTTGCATATTCAATACCCCTCCCTTTTGGTTGAGTTATCCAATCAAAATGTGTTACGAGATGTAGTCCCATAAGTAGGCGTGCCTTCTATGGGTATGTCCTGACCTGTGCAATTCATTTGACTCAGCATCGGCGGTCTGAACAGGCAAACCTTCTGTCGCTCCCACCTCTGCCTGTGGAACCACCTCAAACCTTTCCGGAGGCCTGACTGATTCCATGGCGTGGATTATTTCCGTGACTCCTGGTCGGACCCCAGGTTCCTCAGAGACCCTTGGCTGGATTCCTGTTTTCTCAGCTAAGTTATTGCATTCATCCTCCCGGCTTGAGTATAGCGTGGGGAAGTGAGTTAATTGTGCATTAGTATTTCTAGTTGTCAGGGCCTGGTCTGACTCTGTTTGTTTACGGGCATTGTGTATTCTTCGTCCCTGGAGCTGGTCAATGTGCCTTCTCCAGACTTTACCATCCTCTTAATTCTATTCATTAAGATCGGGGACCTGTGATCTGGGTTACCCTTCCTGGTACCCACATAGTACCATAGCTGTGGGCATATACTTGGTCTCCCACTCTGAATGACCGGCATTTGCTGGTGGAAGTCTATGGGTACTTCTGCACTGTATTGGGGGTGCCGTCTGTCTAACTTTGACCTTAATTTCCTACCTATCAGTAGTTCTGGCGGACTTGTGTGTGTCGTTGCACTGGGGGTGATGTGCTAAATTAATAGTAAGGTGTCTATTTTTGTTTGCCAATCTCCCGGTTTCTTTTGTGGATCTCACCATCCTTTATGCTTTAACATTAGTGCTGGATGCCCTGGCGCAGAGAGGGCATGGTGGATCCCTTGTTCAGCTAAGAACATCTCAAATGGATTGGCTGTAAATTGGGGGCTGTTGTCAGACACCACTATGTCCGGTAATCCTTGTGTTGCGAATAGTCCCCTCAGTACCTTAATAACAGCTTCTGCTGTGGTTGTGGCCATGATTGTTACTTCCAGACACTTGGAATAGGCGTCTACTATTATGAGGAATGTTTTCCCTTGCACCGGCCCTACGAGGTCTATGTGTAATCGGGACCAGAGTTCCCTGGGTGTGTCCCATTCTTGTGTGGGTGCGATGGGTGATGCCGGCCTGGTTTCCTGGCACAGCTTACATGCGGTGACCCAAGCCTCTATCTATCTATCCATCCCCGGCCACCATACATAGATCCTTGCTAATGCTTTCATCCTCACAATTCCTGGGTGCCCCACATGCAATGCTTCCAACACAGCTTCTCTTAAGGTTTGTGGTATAACAACTCTATCCCCCAATAACAAACACCCCTTCATTGCAGACATTTCCGTCTGTCAGATTTTAAACGGTTTAAGTTCATCCCCCAATGTTCCATCTGGCCACCCCTTCATGCCCAGTTTAAAATTCATGCCAAAGTTCTGTCTTGCCATTTGTCTTGCTATTTCGGCTGCCGTGATGGGGCCCTTCGTGATTTCTTCTATTTGGAAGATTGATGATGCCGGTGCAGAGTCCTCCACCAGGTCCGGGAGTGGGCATCGGCTGAGGACGTGCGTCTGCATGGTCGATGGTTTTTCCAGGCCGGTGTATCAGACGGTATTTGTATGCAGCCAAAAAACAGCCCATTTTGTCATCCTGGGATAATATGTTCGTGGTTGATCTGTCTCCTGCAAGGATATCTAGAAGTGGCTTATGGTCTGTGATGAATTCAAAATTCTCTTCCATATAGGTATTCGTGAAACCTTTTCACCCTGGCAACTGCAGCCAATGCTTCTTTATCTATTTGACTGTAATTCCGATAGGCTTTTGCCAGTGTCTTGAAATAAAATGCAGTCGGAGCTTTCTTGCCATTTGGTAGTCGGTGGCTGAGGACAGTGCCAATGCCAAAGGGGGAGACATCGCAGGTCAGGATGAGGGGTAAAATGTCATTGTATTGTACTAATATGCAGTGTGACATTAAAAGACCTTTTATTTCTGTGAAGGCAGAAGCTTCTTTATGTCCCCAATACCAGGCTCCCTTCTTATCCAATAGCCTGTGGAGTGGTTCAGCAACGGTTGCTTTCTGCAGCAAGAAGATACTATAAAAACTCAATAATCCTAAGAATGCCTGCAGTTCAGTCTTATTTTTTGGTGTCGGGGCTTCTTTAATTGCCTTCAGCTTGTTGTTGATGGGGTGAATGCCCAATTCGTCTATACGATAACCCAGAAACTCAACCTGGGGTACGAATATCTGGCATTTTTCCCTTTTTACTTTAAGCCCTGCTTCCTGGAAACAGCTCAAGGCTATTCTTAATCAGTGGCTGAGTTGTTCCATATTATCTGTTGCCACAAGGACGTCACTGAAATACGGAACTACTCCTGGGATCCCCTGCAGAAGTTGCTCCATTAAGCTCTGGAACAACCCAGGTACCACACTAACTCCGAATTGCAATCTGTTGCATTTGAATGCCACCCTGTGCATGACTATAGTTTGGGCATCCACTTTGGAGGCATCAACTGTTGGTATGCCTGGGCAAGGTCAAGTTTGGCGAAAATTTTGCCTTTGCCCAATGAATGTAAGAGATGCTGAACGACTGGCACGGGATATACACTCTGTTGCAATGCTTTGTTAATTGTAACATTTATAACCAGCACAGATGCACACAGACCCACCTGGCTTAATTGATGTGACAATCGGGGTCTCCCATCTGGCGTGATCGATTGGCTCCAAAATTCGCTGTGCAATTAGCTTATCTAGTTGCTCATCTATTTTGAGCCTGAGAGCAAAAGGAACTCGCTGCAGCTTTAGTAGGACAGGGGCAATATGGGGGTCTAGGCTAAATGAGATAGGGGTCCCCTTGTACTTGCCTAGAGTCCTGTCGAAAACGTTGCTGAATTCTCCTTGACGCTGTCCTGGTGGAGATGATGGATGCCCATTATACCCAAGCCTAGGGCATTGAACCATTCTACCCTGAGTAGGCTGGGTAGATCTTTGTCCACTATTGTCAGTTGTAGGGGTCCCTTGAATTTCTTGAAGCTTATTTCAAAGAATCCGCTCCCATTCACTGGTATGCGTTTCCCTTTCAGCAGTGTTTTTTGTGGTTTTAATTTCTGCCTGGTGATTCCTGGGATTGCTTTCTTGATTGTAGTCCAGGACATAATGGACATAAAGGAACCCGTGTCCACCTCCATGTTGCATGGGGTTCCCTCTATTTTCACGGTGATATTAAATTTTATGGACTTATATGCATTGGAGTGCCTTACTGTTGTCTGATGTATTTCTCGCACTTCAGCTGGCTGGTCTTCACGACGCTTGTATTTTGAAAATGGCGCCTTCCGGAATCCCGGTTGTTGGCCACATGGTGGTGGCTGCATTGTGTTTTGCCTCTGTTGGTAGTTCTTTTGTGGCCCGTCAGCGGCCTGTGCAGATTGTAGCTGATTCCGACAACGAGGAGCCTGGTGTGGTGCTGCGCCAGCAGCCTATGCAGCTGGCGCTCGAGTCAGACAGTGAGGAGGCTGGTGAAGATGTGGTGCCAGAGGCAGGGACTCAGCCAGGGCCTTCAGAACCTCCAGAAGATCCTTTAAGTGATGAGGACGAAGAGGAGGAGCCTCTTCTCAATGGGCACGCAGAGCTGCCAAAAGGCAGGAGTGGCTCCTCAGGAGGAGGTCTCCTCAAGAGTAAGGCTTGGGGCTAATTGGCCACTCTCTTAGACTATTTAAGGAGGAACGCCGATTGCAGCAAGCTGTAGGGAACAACTTTAGCTCATTCTCCTTCGTGTCTGGATTCTCTGCGAAATTGCTTCTGGGCTTTTTGCCAACTCTAGTAAGACTGTGATTACCTTATCTTAGAATTCTTGTAGGCTGTTAAGACAGTTTATTAACAGCCTTTGGTTGATAAAGACTGAGTTATTTGAGTAAAATAAGCTTTGTATAGATTTTGTGTGTGCTGCGTTCTTTGGGGTCTGTAGCTGGGGCAGAACAGTGTGTTCCCTACCTGAAAAAACACACACACAAACCTTGATTACGATGGAGGAGCTGAGGGAAGAGAATGTGCAGCTTCGGCAGCAGTTAACTGTGATGGCTGGCCAGCTGACTCAGCTTCAAGCCCAAATGCCGCCTCCTCCTCCTCCTCCTCCTCCTCCTCTAAACTGCCCGGTAACTATGCCTGATAAGTTTGCTGGTAATTTGGAAATGTTTCTGGCTTTCCTTGGACAATGCAATTTATTTATTAGTTTGCGAGCTGAAGATTTTCCCCATGACTGAGATAAAGTCGGATTCATTATCAGCCTGCTCTCTGGCTCTGCAGCTCATTGGGCCACACCCTTGTTGGTCCAGAACAATCCGTTGCTTAATGACTTTCGGGGGTTTTGTGAGCACTTTTTTTTTTTAATTTGATTTATATGCCGCCCTTCTCCGAAGACTCAGGGCGGCTTACAATGTGCTCAGCAATAGCCTTCATCCTTTTGTATATTTATACAAAGTCAGCTTATTGCCCCCACAAACTGGGTCCTCATTTCACCTACCTTTGAAAGGATGGAAGGCTGAGTCAACCTTGAGCCTGGTGAGATTCGAACCCTGCAGTAATTGCAGGCAGCTGGTCTTAATAACCAGCTTAATAACAGGGTGCCTTAAACCACTTGCGGCAAATGTACGAGGACCCTATCAAAGCACAAACATCCACCAGACAGTTGAAGTCCTTGAAGCAAGGCCGGCTAACCCTTCAGGAATACATTACCGAATTCTGTTTGTTAAGCCAGGACTCAGCCTGGAATGAGGCAGCACTTTTGGATGTATTCCAGAAGGGTTTGTCGGAGGCATTACAGGATGAGTTGGCCTCTGACTCTTAACGAGCTGTTTCATCTGTGCCTCAGAATTGATGCCAAGTTACAGCGCCAGCCCTCTCATTGTGCCCATCAGGAACCCTGTGTGAACCCAGTTGTATGTGAGGCTCTGGCTCCAAGGGAGGAGCCCATGGAAATCGGTGCAGCCAGAACTCGCCTGCCATAGCTGAGAAGGATAGACGATGGGCAGGGGGGTTGTGTTTATATTGTGGGGAGCCTGGACACTTCGCTGCCTCTTGCCCCAAGAAGCGATGCGGGGCATCCACTCCTGGTCCCGTACCACAGTCACAGCCTAACTTGTTGGGAAACGACCAGAGCCCAATCTAGGGGAGACCCTGGGTCGGGCACATATCAACACTGGCTCACGCCCTGCGGAGGTGGATTCTGAACCCCCTCGTCGTTTGATTTTGAATACCAAAGTCTTCATTGCCAATAACCCCCAAGGGATTCCAGCTTATGTTTTGGTGGACTCCAGTGCGACGACCAATTTCATGAACGAGGCGTTTGCCAATCACTTTGCCATTCCCGTGTCCAGTGGATCCTCCCATGGTCGTGGAGACCATTGATGGTCGGGTGCTTCTGTCCGGGCCGATTAAGGCCGCCACTCAACTCATGCGTCTGACCATCGGTAAGCATGAGGAGGCCATCCAATTTTATGTCACGTCCGGATTACATTTTCCTTTAGTTTGGGGGCTGGGTTGGCTTTGGACTCATGATCCACACATACTTTGGTCCCAGAATTTCATGTCGTTCCCGAGCCTGCAATGTGTGGATCATACTCGCCAAGTTTGCGCAGGCCAGGTGCAGGGTCCACCTGCGGTATCTTTGCCGGCCGACCTCTCGGACTTCGTGGGCGTTTTTAGCGAGAAAGAGGCGGACTAAATGCCCCCACACCCGTAATACGATTGTCCCATTGACTTAATCCCGGATGCACCACTCCCTATAGAATTGTCAACCAATTCGATGCAACCTGAATTGGTTGCATTAAGGGAATTTGTGGACAAAACCTGGCCTGTGATTTTATCCGGCCCTCGTCATCGCCCTTGTCCGCTCCGGTCCTCTTTGTCAAGAAGAAAACCGGAGACTTGCACCTGTGCTGCAATTACTATAAACTGAATGCCATTACGGTGCATAACCGGTATCCTTTACCCTTGATTCCTGAACTCTTAGAGAGACTTCGGGGGGCTACCGTGTTTACCAAATTGGACCTGCATGGCGCTTACAATCTGGTTCGGGTACGAGAAGGGGATGAGTGGAAGACAGTGTTCGGCAGCAGGTATGGCCATTTTGAATATACGGTCATGCCGTTTGGATTAACCAATGCTCCCGCTGTCTTCCAGCATTTTATGAACGATATTTTCCGGGATCTTTTGGACCAGTTTGTTGTGATTTATCTCGATGACATCTTGATTTACTCAATATCCCGGAAAAGTCATCTCCAACATCTCTGTCTGGTCTTGCAACAGCTTCGGGAACACCAGTTATATGCCAAGCTGGAGAAGTGCCAATTCTACCAGACGACCATCGACTTCTTGGGCCATCGCATTTCTCCCGAGGGCATCGCGATGGATCGGAGCAAGGTCGAGGGGTTGAGAAGTTGGCAACCTCCCCGTCGGGTGAAAGATGTTCAGCGACTCCTCGGGTTCACCAATTATTACCGGACATTCATCCCTGGTTTCGCCACTTTGACCGCGCCCCTCACTCGACTCCTGCAGAAGAAAGTCCCGTTCCGGTGGGGCACTCCCAAGCAGCAGGCGTTCCTGGCCTTAAAGCAGGCCTTCATGAAAGAGCCGATTCTTAAGCATCCTGACCCTCATTGTCTGTTTGTGGTGGAAACTGATGGGTCAGATATCGCGGTCGGAGCGGTGTTACTCCAGGCTCACCTGGCTGGTGGTACTTTTTCCTTGCGCATACTATTCCCGGAAATTGAATCCTTCCAAGCGCAATTATACCATCTGAGAAAAAGAGCTACTGGCCATTAAGGCTGCGTTCGAGACCTGGAGACATCACCTCAAGGGGGCCCGACATCAAGTGGAAGTCTGGACGGACCAAAGAATCTGGAGTTTCTGCAGACCGTGCGGAAACTCAATCAACGACAGATCCGATGGTCCTTCTTTTTTATCTGCTTTAACTTCAAAGTGACATACATTCTGAGTGGGCGCAATCAACGAGCAGATGTGCTTTCGAGGAAACCCAAATATGCCCAAGTCAAAGACCTGCTTCAGCCTCGGACAATTACAGTCGAATCGTTCACTGCCGCCCAGGAACCTGTAGACCTACGGGTTCAGACCCAGGAGGAACAGCAGCAGGACGCCTATATCTATCTTCAGAAGCATGAAGTAGGGTCCGACCCTCCCTGGATGTTTACCAACAATCTCTTGAGGTACCAGGACAGACTTTATGAACCATCGGGGCTGCTTAGGGGTCTTATTTTGTCTCAGTGCCACGACAACTCTGTGGCGGGACATTTCGGTCTGTTTAAAACCCTTAATCTCGTGTCGCAGACCTTCTGGTGACCTCGTCTCCGTCATGATGTCCAGACATATGTGACATCCTGTGTCCGTTGTCGATAGACCAAGTCGGCCACCGGCATTCCCCCAGGACTACTTCAACCTTTGTCAACACCAGAGAGACCTTCAGGTGTCATCTCAATGGACTTTCTAACGGACTTGCCCCCGTCTTTGGGTTTCACGACTGTGTTCGTAGTGGTGGACATGTTGACGATGATGGTGCATTTCACACCCTGTCGAGGATTGCCGACAGCTTGTTCCACCGCCTGCATGTTCATCCAACATGTCTTTCGGCTACATGGCCTACCGGATAGGGTCATGTCGGACAGAGGGACCCAGTTCACCGTCCAGTTTTGGAAAGGGGTGATGACGGCTTTAGATGTCAAGATCTGCTTATTGTCAGCTCATCATCCCGAAACTGATAGCGGGACTGAAATATAGAGGCCTATATTTCTTTAATACCTAAGGAAGGGGTGGACCATACTCTGATACATAATTATAAGCCCATCTCACTTTTAAACGCCGACTATAAAATTTTTGCAACTGTAATGGCAGCTAGATTTAAGAGATACCTTAGCGAATTCATCTATATAGATCAAAATGGTTTTCTATCAGCCAGACAGTTGAAGGATAATGTACGGATCATAATGGATGCCCTGGAATATTACGAGGCCCACCCTGAGAAGCAGGCGGGGTTCCTCTTTTTGGACGCCCAGAAAGCCTTCAATGGGGTCAATTGGAATTATCTTATATCACAATTGAAATATATGGAGGCTGGCGACCATTTCATGAATGCAATCCAGGCAATTTATAGTCAACAGAAGGCCAAGATTTTGGTCAATGGAGAAGAGTCGGAGGAGATGACGATAGCGAAGGGAACGAGACAAGGCTGCCCACTCTCCCCATTGTTATTTATATTCATGTTAGAACCTTTACTTAGGTCAATAAGACAAGAGGTGAGCATAAGAGGACTAAAGATCAGAAAACAAGAATACAAGATCCAGGCGTTCGCGGACAACCTGGTCTTTGTTCTGGAAGAGCCACTAACCTCCGGTGGGCGACTTATTGACATAATACAGAAATTTAGTGAAGTAGCGGGATTACAAATAAATAGGAAAAAAACAAATATCATAGTTAAAAACATGACGGAAATACAAAAATTAGAATTACAAAACACTTTGGGCCTCCAGGTAGTTCGTAAAGTTAAATATTTAGGGATTTGGCTGTCTGATAGATGCTCCTCAATAAAGGTGGATAACTATTTAAAATTAACTGAGCAACTAGACAAAGATGGAGAAATGGGGCAAGATACAATTATCATTAATGGGACGGAGAGCCTTAATTAAGACCCATGTAGTGCCCAGAATGGTATTTATCTTTCAAATGGCCCCAGTTAGACTGGATAAAACTTTTTTTAGGAACTTGGACAGGGCTACAAATAGATTTATTGAGGCAAGAAGCCTCAAATTAAGTTGAAAACGATGCAGAAACCGAAAGAACAAGGTGGGTTGGGGGTCCCAAATTGGAAGTATTACTATAATTCGGCGGTTTTGGTTTGGATTCGTGAATGGATTACACTACAAGGGAGACATCTGTTAGCAATCGAAGGTCACAATCTCCAACAGGGGTGGCATGCCCACCTATGGTGGGAAAGAGGCAAACCCCCAGCATATTTTACGAAACATCATGTGCAGGGAGTCCTGATTGAGAGTTGGATGGAAATTAGGAAAACATGTTATAATAAGGTACCACTTTGGGTCTCACCTATGGACGCTGTGATCTATCCGATTCTGTATAATCCAGATAAAAAACTGACCTACAAAGAAATATTAGATATGAATGGGAAGCTAAAAACAAAATTGTCACTTCAGGAACAAGGAGTGAAACTAGACTGGTGGACGTACATGTAAATTAGTAGTAAGTATATGAATGATAGGCAGAGATTTGGGATTAGCCGAGAGGTGCAGATTCTAGATAGGATACTATTGGCGGTGGATGAAAAGGTGTTATCTAGATGCTATAAATTCTTTACAGCTATGGAGGTAGGTGAGGAATATGCAAAGACTTCGGTTCATGCTTGGGAGAAGAATCTAGGTTATTCAATAGAGCCTGAGAGGTGGAACGAAATCTGGACTAAGAATATTAAACTAACCCAGTCAATAGGATACAGGGTGGATAAAAATCAATGATTTTTTTAAAAAAAATCAAAAAAAATCAGATTTTTTTTATTTAAATCGGATTTTTTTTATTTAAATTGGATTTTTTTTATTTTTATCGAATTTATTTTAATAAAAAACTTTTGGGGTAAAAATCTATCCTACGATAGTTTTCTATTTAAGATACATAAATAATATAGTTTATTCAGCATGAAATGGAGCTTAGTTTTATGTAGCATGAGGCTGTATATTCTGCAACACTGGGACTATCGGTGAGTCAACAGTGGGTCAAAGGAGTAGCAGAGATGACAGTTGCTCTTTAAAAATTATGATTTAAATCGAGTTGATTTAAATCAAGCCTTTTTACTAGTGATTTAAATCATGATTTAAATTGTGATTTAAATCAACTCGATTTAAATCAAATCCACCCTGATAGGATATAAAGAAAATATATATAAAATGGCGTATCAATGGCATTTACTGCCGGCCAGATTCACCAAAATGTTCCCTGGAACGCCCTCAGCCTGTTGGAAATGTGGCGTTAAAGAAGGCACATATTTCCACCAATGGTGGACCTGTCGAGAGGCAATGAAATTTTGGAAGAATATTCAGAAGTGGCTTAATGAGATGTTGGGGCAGTATATACAATTGCATCCTGAGGTATTTTTATTAGGGATAAGACCCGAAAATGTTAATAGAACGACATGGTATCTGCTGCTACATATAACAACAGCTGCAAGATTGGCATGGGCCCAATACTGGAAGATGGATGTTAGCCCACCCAAACAAGTAATAATTCAGAAAATAATGAATTGTGCGGAATCAGATCGGCTTACCATGATACTGAAAGGACGAGGGGACACAGATTACTATATATCTTGGAGTCAATGGTATAATTGGATGTCAAATCGAGCTGCAAATAGAGGTATTTGATAAGCATGTCACTTGGTATATGTAATAGACTTTTGTAGGTTATCCTATATATGTAATGGGACAATTTTATTCCCTTCTCGCGTTGTGATGTAGACCGCTATGGATTTAATGTTTGTTGTATGTATAAGATAAAATAAAGGGGAAAAAGAAAAGAAAAAGAAAAGAAAAAGTCATTGGAATATTGGAGCAATACCTGCGCTGCTTTGCCAATCAACAACAGGACAATTGGACAGAATACTTAGCAGTCGCAGTGTTTGCTTTTAATAATTCCCAGCACACCTCCACTCAAACCACCCCTTTCTTAGCCAATCTGGGCTATCACCCGCGTTTCTTCCCGCTCACGTCCCTTGATTCCCCGGTTCTAGCAGTGGATGAATTCTTGACTGAGTTACAGGCCATTCATCAACTGGTGAAACAATATCTCGACAAGGCCAAAGAAGATTATAAAAGGGTCACAGACCGCTCTTGGCGGGCAACACCACCGTTGGCTGTTGGGGATCGTGTGTGGCTGTCACTGAAGCATCTCCCTTCAGACCAGCCAGTGAGAAAATTAGATCATCATTACATTGGACCTTTCCCTGTAGAGACGGTCATCAATCCAGTGGCCTACCACCTGACCCTGCCTCGGTCTTTGAGGATACACCCTGTGTTTCACTGATCCCTTCTGGTTTCCGAACGGCCTACCTGTCTGCTCCGCCAACTGGACCGTCCTCAGCCGGCGCCTCGTGATGGAGATGAATCACTCGAGTATGAGGTCACTAGCATTCGAGACCCCCGGTGGCTGAAGGGTCAATTCCAATACCTCATCGAGTGGAAGGGGTCAGAGGACTTCACTTGGGAGGATGCAGCCTCTGTTCGTGCTCCAGAACTTGTGCGTGCCTTTCACGAGCAGTTCCCGTCCTGACCGCATCAGGATCGACAGACTCGGGGGAAGAGCCCTGCAGTGAGGGATAGTGTTGTGGCCCGGCAGCGGCCTGTGCAGATTGTAGCTGATTCCGACAACGAGGAGGTTGGTGTGGTGCTGCGCCAGCAGCCTGTGCAGCTGGCGCTCGAGTCAGACAGTGAGGAGGCTGGTGAAGATGTGGTGCCAGAGGCAGGGACTCAGCCAGGGCCTTCAAAACCTCCAGAAGATCCTTTAAGTGAAGAGGACGAAGAGGAGGAGCCTCTTCTCAATGCACGGGCACGCAGAGCTGCCAAAAGGCAGGAGTGGCTCCTCAGGTCTCCTCGAGAATAAGGCTTGGGGCTAATTGGCCACTCCCTTAGCCTATTTAAGGGGGGATGCCGATTGCAGCAAACTGTAGGGAACAACTTTAGCTCATTCTCCTTCGTGTCTGGATTCTCTGCAAAATTGCTTCTGGGCTTTTTGCCAACTCTAGTAAGACTGTGATTACCTTATCTTAGAATTCTTGTAGGCTGTTAAGACAGTTTATTAACAGCCTTTGGTTGATAAAGACTGAGTTATTTGAGTAAAATAAGCTTTGTATAGATTTTGTGCGTGCTGCCTTCTTTGGGGTCGGTAGCTGGGACAGAACAGTTTTACTGGCTGGCTGGCTCGGCAGGCACTTCAGCCGGCCGGTCTTCACACCGCTTGTATTTTGAAAATGGCGCCTTCCGGAATCCCGGTTGTTGGCCACATGGTGGCGGCTGCGTTGTGTTTTGCCTCTGTTGGCGGTTCACTGGCTGGCTGGCTCGGCAGCCTTTGGCTATGTGTCTCTTGTGATTACATCGGCAGCAAATAGTTTGTTTGAATCTACAAGCCACCCTGGGATGGTTCCCTCCGCATCCAGCACAGTTCTGGAATCTTTCCCTGCTTCTGCCATGCCAGCCTTCTATTCTGATCTTATTCGGTGGATATCCTTGTCCTCTTCAGAACTCTCACCCACGTCTGTAGCCTCTTGATAGCCCAGCATTTCCCCCGCCCTTGAGGAATGGACGCTGCTTGCCTTCCGAATGGAGGTGGCGGATTTACCCAATGTCTCAGCCGCTCGGGCTTCTTCGAGGGCTTCTTTGAAGGGAATGTTTCTCCTGGCCAGCCATCTTTTTTGTAAGTTAAGGCCCCTCAGTCCCAGAACAAGTCTATCGCGCATCATTTCCTCCAGATTTATAAATTCACATTCCACTGCAAGATCTTGCAAACTCGCAACGAAATCATTTATTGTCTCACCCACCTGTTGGTCTCTGCGGTAAATCCCGTGTCAGCAGGCTAGTGGGGAGGCTAATTGCATGTAATGGTCCTTGAGGATGTCCTGCAGCGTTCGCCATTCAATTGTTTCAACATCTGTGGGTGCTGCCAGGGACTTCACCATCTTGTAGATTTGTGGTCCGCAGTAGCTCAAGAAAAGGGCCCTTTTCTAGGGATCCGACAAATCTTGTAGACTGTTGCATTCCATTAACATCCGAAATCTGCCCATGTATGAAGACCATTCTTCGGTGGTGGGTTTGAAATGTGCTGATGGAGTGTGTGTGGTCATCGTGTAATGGCTGATGCAGTCCTGAGGATTCTGCGAAGATGGTCGTGGATGCCACGAGATTGATCCGTCCTTTGATCTCTCTCAGTATCCCACCTTCGTCACCAGTGTTAAGTCCAGACACAAAAAGAGAGGCAGGACAATCATAGTGAAGTAAAACAACCGTTTATTGCAGGCAACAGGGAACAACAACAAACTAACTACGAACTGAGAACTGCCCAAGGCTGCAGCTCCTTTTACCAGGAGCTGTTCAGCCTGTCAGCCACTGATGCTTGTTCATTTTCCCGCCGGCAGGAAAGCTGATATAAGACTCACTCCTACTTGCATATTCAATATACAGGTAGTCCTCAACTTACAACTGTTCATTTAGTGACTGTTCTGTTAGGATATGGTTTGAGCCTAACACGTTGTCCAGGCAATATAAGTGTACTGTAACTTTAATCTGTAAATGTATTATGTGACTTTAATGCTGAGTCATACTGTAATTAGATAATCACTGGTTGTGAGAGTATTTAAGCAAGGTATTGTAACGTGTTCAGTTGCTGCTATGATATGCTGCCATTGTGTATGAAGCTGATGTGATATGCTACCAGAGTATGATATGCTGCCATAGTGAGGAGTTGCTATCTGCTATCATTGTGGTTTGTGAACCAGAGTGAGTTTGTTATTCTAACAAACTACTGTTTGTTTGGTGAGAAGATATCTGTAACTACTGGACTGATTTTACTGGCAAAGACTTGGAATTTGTTTAAAGACTATGAGATTGTTTTTCTACTATAAAGTAAGCTTTTGATAAACCAGTTTGCATAACTCTTATTAATTGCTCTCAGCAACGTTTCCTTGTGCATTTACTCTGCTGGTTGGTAACACAACAACAATATCCTTAACATTGGTTATGTGCCCAGAGCCAACCATAACTAACAAGGATTGTTAAAAAGCTAAACTGAGAGTTAATGTGAATAGAACAAACTGTGTTTGTAATAAACAATCCAAGTGACGATGGCATTAGAACAAGCAGCAAATTTTTCCATGATAACCCGGCTGGATGGAACAAACTATGTATCCTGGTCTGCAAAATGTAATCTACTTCTGCGTAGAGAAGGACTGTGGGATATAGTTAATAATCCACCGGATGTAACTGCATGGAATCCTGCTGATGAGGAAGATGCGAAGAAATTAGCCAAGTTTAACAGAGACAATGAATGAGCTCTTTGCATTATTGGACTAACACTGGGTGACCAGCAGCTTGTCCATATTCATGGCGAAGAGTCTACTGCGAGGTGTTGGACCAAGTTGAAGAGACTATATGTTCATGACTCTGTGGGTGCTCATATTTATCTCACAAGGAGATTATTTAAACATCTTCTTAAAGGTGGAGATATGATGGCTCATTTGGTATCCATGACCAGAATTTTCCAGGAGCTGCATGAAAAGGAACTTGTTTTCTCAGAACTACAACAAGTTTATATAATTCTTTCTTTTTGGACGATAGTTATGATAACTATTTTTCTTCGTTAGAGGTTTTGTCCAGAGATGAACTGACATTGGCTGGCATAACCAGTAGGTTATTGGAAGAATCCAAAAGAAGACAAGAAAGGGATCAGTTGAGAGTGCAACAACCAAAAGAAGAAAAAATGTATTCATTTTGTAAAACGTTGTTTTGCTTGTGGGGCTAAAGGGCTTATAGCTAAGTATTGTAAGAATAAGAAAATGTCTGTTAGGAACAATACTAGACCCAGAAGGGTTGTAATTTAGCTACATCAACTACTGATGTTAACTAGGATTGTTGGGTTGTTGACAGTGGTGCTTCTCAATTTCTAGAAATAGAATTTTTTTTGTTAAAATGGAGAAGAGTAACCAGCATGTTAAACTAGCAAATGGCTGGAAGGTTAAGGTAGCTGGAGAGGGTATTGCTCGTTGGTCATTTAGTAATGAACCATTACCTATGTTATATATTCCTGGGTTAAAATTCAATTTATTATCTGTTAAATCATTACTGAAATTTGGGTTTACAGTAACATTTAAAAATGATAAGTGTTCTATTGAGAAAGATGGCAAGGTTGTTATTGCAAGTTTAGAAAATGATTTATTTATTTTAAGGGATAACCCAGTATTGGTGGCTAAGTCTAAGTCTGTTTATAAGAATGTTAAACCACATGATGAATGTATTCATCTGTTACACCGGAGACTTGGACAGTTAAATTTCAGGACGTTAAAGAAAACAGTGCAGTTATCTGAAGGGATAAAACTACAAGCATGTAGTAAATATCTAAATTGCAATGCCTGTAGTCAGCAAAAAAGTAGGGTAACACCAGCAAACCATGTTAATGGTTTTAAAACAAAAAATCCATTAGAGGTAGTATTTATAGACCCAAGAAATTTATAGACCTAATTGGACCCAAGAAACCCAGCATAGGAGGTGCCTGCTATATTCTGAGCATAGTAGACCATTATTCAAGAAACGGATTCTGTTATCTAATGAACACAGATGCTCTGCTAGTATAGCACTTAATCAGGGATATGGGGCAAAGGAGATGGTCAAAATCTGCAAGATGGCAGGCACAGCATTGTGATCAAACCCATGAACATACACAAAATGGATGAGGCTTCAACAGTGACTCCATGCCCACTATCCTGTTGATATTGCAACTGATCTGGTAGCCCTTCTACATACTGGATCACTTGAGGTGGAGACCGTGGGTCACATACTCCTTTGATGTTCCTTTTACAGAGAGATTCGAAAAAAACATATCTTTCCAATAATTGCTAGGTATCCTGGCCATTCTGACGCCATTTATCTCCAAGGGCTGCTTATGGACAAATAGTCCGAAATTACAGTGCAGGTAGCTAGATTCTGCGCAGCAGCACTGGGGATTCATCGCAAACACATGTCAAACCTACCATAGCTATTTTATACAACAAATGCGGCAGATCCTTTGCACTGCTTAGTTCTTTCCCTTTTAATAATAAACTGATTACGAGCAACAGAGTTTATGGATTGTGATTTTAGTAGTTAGACCATGTATAATTGACAAACTGGATTTTATTATAGATTTTGTCTGTTATTTATTATTTTATTCTAGAATTTTTAATTGTATATTTATTGAGTAGTTTTATTGTTCTGGTCTCTGGTCTATAACTGTAATAAAAATTCTGAAATCTGGATCACTTATCTGTGTTTGAAGCACTTCATATTAACAATCAGGTATCAGGATTTATTAAAGCCATTTTCATAAAGTGAAGATATGGCAAAAAACCACCCTAAAAATCAGCCATTTTTGGTGAAGATCTACAAACTTCTCATGTTTTGAGCTAAAGTCTCTCCAGTGAGAATGCAGGGAAAAACTTTGGCAGGCTACTTTACAAGCATATGCTGTGTGAATGAAGAAACTGCTTATTTCAAGGAGGAGAGAGCTGGCTACCGGTCCCTGGCAAAACCCATTTTGACAGGGACTTGTATTTGATCAAGTCCTGCATTTGATCAAGAAGTGCAATGTTGATTTCACAACTTCCATCCCTGGTCCACTACAGGCCATTAACAAGCATGACCAAGGTTGTTCGCATATTGAATTCTGGCCTGAAACCTGGCTAAAAGGGGTCTAGATTCATCTGGACAACTTTCTCTAGAAAGGGAAGGTTGGAGACACTGTCCAATCCACTGCATGGACCCAACTATGGATCTCCTCCCTGGCCACCTAACAATCCAGGAATAATCCTAGGCGCAACAACTAGTGGCCAAACTAAGGGTATAGAGAACCCTGTCCACTTCTTCACAAGTTGCTGCCTCAAATTCATTCCAGACCTTATCACTAGACTTGTTTTCTTGACAACCCTGTTAAGTAAACTGGATTGAGAAGGAGGGATATTTCCAGTTTCACATCTAACTACCCACAACTCAAATTTGTCTGCAGTTTGAAAACAGGAGCATTTACAGCTCAATACCTGTTACATTCACACATTGAGCCTACCCAGGTCAGTGACAAAATTGGGGGTCCACTTGCATAGTCACAGTAAGCTAATTAGTGCTAACTCTGGTTTTCTTGAGGGAGAGTAGCTTTTGCAAACTAGGTCACTTTGCTAACTCTGTGATTCAATACGATGCACAGACCCCAAAGAGGGTTAATTGTATAAGTTAAATACAACTCTCGCTTGAAAGGTGAACAAGGAAGCAGACGAAATATTTCTAATCATGGAATTCATGCACACTTGAATCTACATAATTTTACAGGACATAAATCGAGGGTGTGCATGTGCGCATAACTCGTGTCCTCTCTCACCTTTTTATTTAAAAAGTCTTGCTCTTCTTTCAAAGCCAAGCTCTCACGCACTCTGACTGGACCGGTCAAGCCCAGCAGCCTTTCCCCAGGGTGGGACGGGAGGGTGTCGGAGCTAAATCTCCTCGCGCGGCTTCCCCCGTTTCAGTTGCACTGGAGAAATGCCCCGCCGAATTGAACACTCGCATAGAATCCGCGCTCTCCCCTGGTGAGCGGTTCTGCAATCCAGCTTCCGCGGGATCCCTTGAACGTTTCCCGAAAAGCGAGTGCTTCCTTGCAAGTAACCCAGAGGAGCCCCCCGTCCCCCGGGCAGCCGCAGCTCCGAGCACGCCCACCTCCGGATCCTTTCTGCCGCAGAACTTCGGCGCTCCTACTCCGGGAGCGGGGCCGAAGTCCACCTTAGCACTCACCCACCGATGACTCCGGCGCCGCTTGGCTCGCTTCGGAAGCGCTCCTTCTTCGCGCGCAGCAACAACTGGGCGGCAGCTCAGCCGCGCGCACTCCGCTCGTCCGCGGCCGACTCCTTAGTGCGCGCCTGCCACGCGGTGAGCGCGCCTGGGAAAAGCTGGGTTGGGTAGGGCCGAGCGAAACTACACCCACCAGCCCGGCGTCGGCTGGGTTGGGGCAGCGGGCTCAGTTGGGGAAAGCCGCTGCGAGATTCAGACGCCAATGCCACCGTCGCTCGCACGGCAACCGGGAGGAGCAGTCGGGCAGTTCCAGCCGGTACCAGGGGGCTGGGGCAGTGCGAGCGGAGAGGCAGGGGCTCTGCCCCCCAGAGTGGGCACGAGGGCCAACCCAGGCTCTGTCCCGCGGCGGCTGAGCGACTGGGTTGCGGCTCAGGGGAGGTCAGCGAGCGGGGAGGTTCCCAAGTGCGGGCGGAGGCGGAGATGTGGGCGAACCCAGCTGGCAAAGCAGGATGCTACTTTGCCGCGCAAAGCAGCGCTAGGGCTGAGTGTGAAACCCTAATTAAACTACGACTTGGTGACATGCCGTTGGTACACTACGCACCCCATCGAGGAGGCTGAAACCACAGGGGCTCCTGTCTTCTTCCCTTGACTCTATTCAAACAACCCCCCACCCCCACCCCCTTAATAGGAGAAGCAGACTTTTGCTGCTCATAACCTCGGTCTATGCCCGACTGAGCAGATAAAGGAGTCAAAAGTCGTTTGATTCCTGGAAGTGAAGGAAGTCGCCAAAGGACATCAGTCCAAGAGAAGAGCTTCTGCAAATTCTTCAGATACGACAATTAAGCGTTTTCCAGCAGCTCCTGAAGCAGAGAATGATAAGTAAGTTTTCCAAGGATCTTGCCCAATAATCACAGACACGATAGGCTTTGAGTTCAATGTATTTATTTACTCCATTTCTTTCTATTCAGGTACTCATTTTGAACTGGAACTGGACTTCTGCGCACAGCCTTATATATGGAGGAGGTGGAGTCAAGGTAAGGAGGGGTTATGGGAAGGGCTAAGTGAGGGAGGAGGGATCAGTGGGTCAGTCTATGCAATGGTGTATACACAGTTAGGCATTTACTCGTAACAAATCCCCCTCTAAATGCCTAACATTCGGGGTTGATTCTGTACCCGGCATGGTCACCCCTAGTTTTGATGTGAGATATGTGTGTTGCTTGTTTGGTAATGGTTTCGTTAGAATGTCCGCGACTTGCTCAGAGGTTTCACAATGTACGGCTCTAATAAAACCCACATTTGATAACTGCCTGACATGCTTATGCTTGATGTCGATATGTCTGAACCTCTGACCCACTGCTTCCGCGTTGGAGATGTCTATGGCTGCTTTATTGTCCTCGTGGATAGTTATAGGATAAGCCGGTTCGGTCCATATTTCAGAGAGCAGGTCGACAGGTAAATCCCATTATCATTTTAAAGAGACAAAGACCAAAATAATCCTGGAATAGAGTTTATTCTTTGCAAAGGGCCTTTCTCTCAGAAGTAGAGAAAGACGGAAATAAAACGATTTACATGAGTTTTTATAGTCTTCAGGAACATCAGAATACATGTCAATAAAGTACCTTGGGAATCAGTTTCAGATCTTACATAACATCTTATATAACATATGTAGTACATAATTCCACCCTGGAAATTCCCCCAATTCCCAACAGAAATACCCCTCAAAAACATCAATTGCGTACTTCCTTTAATTAATGAGGACAAGTTGACCTAAGAGCATATTAAACACTTTCTCAAGAACACAACTTCCTCAAGAACACAGGAATTACACACTTCCTTTCTCATGTTCTTAAATGTCAGCTAAATTATATAATCAGGTTATACAAGGTAAAACAAAGCCTTAACATGATTTTAAAATGGCGTAACTCAGGTTATGCTTTTACAGGAATAATTCTTATTTTTCTCACAATCCCCCCTTCTCCTCTTCATTATCTTTTATTCCTGTAAACTATGAATATCCTGTAACAGTATAGAAACTCCTCTCCATACAATAGGTAATTTGGACAATGCCATGTTACCACATAAAAACATTAACTTGTAAGGAACTTGTATCCTTAGACATAGAAAATGTAACCCTTCCTCCAAAATCCGAAACTTCTTGTATGAAGGTGTATAATTACCAAATAGCTCAGTGCATTGCTTATATAAAAATTCCATTCTATTTGTAAGGCCAATGTATTGAGGAACTATCCCATATGTACGTTTGCACTTGGCACACACCATCTTCAAAAGATGACTTAATACATATCTCGGCTTCCTCAGTGGTGTCTATTAGGGTTAGTGGTGTTTCTATAAAAGAATAATGGTGCTCGAATTCAGTATGGAAACATAGCTGCTACCATGTTATAAGATAACTAGGCAACACAGCCAAAATCCCCATTCCTATCCGCACTTGTAGAATAACAAACATTACCACAAAAAAACCCCATTATTCCTAGTAAACTAGCTCCCCCAACATATTATTCAAAGAGATAAAAGATTATTATCTTACCTCCAATACATCAATCAATCAAGGAGAACTTACATCCACTGGATACCAAAACATAGATTTATACCAATCAATAATATCTTTCCTCAATACAATCAAAAACACAACAAGAATTATTACCACTCCTAGCCAAATACAAAATTCTTCATAAAACTCTTCTTCCATCCATTGGTCCCCAATCGTCTAAGGTTTGTCATCAAAAGGTCAGTTTAAGAGGGTTTGCAGGTTCCGTAGCAACTGTCCTTCCATAATGCAAAGCCACCAGTCTCTCGACTCTGGAATAGCATACCCAACCTTGTTCCTTAGTCCTTACAGCTGACCCTGTAGTTAACAGAACTTGGAACGGTCCTTTCCACACCTGCTGCAACTTCTTCTCAGTAATGGCTTTTATCCGACCCAGTCTCCAGTTTTTTATTCATGTGCTTGGAAATCAAGAGGTGGATTCTGTCCTTTTTACCTTAAATGAGAAAAACACTGGGACAGTCCCTGTATATATTTTCAAAAAAACATCCTTCAATTCTATCCTAGGCATCTTAACTTTCCCCACATATGGCAATCCAAACATCATTTCATATGTAAATATCCCCAGATCTTTCCTAGGACTAGTTCCTATTCTTAATAGAGCTAAAGGCAAACACCTCATTCAAGGTAGTTGAAGCTCTAACATTAATTTTTATATCATAGATTTACTTATCTGATTAGCACATTCACAACACCCTATAGAACTTAGCATAAACAATAAATGTAATTGCCAATCAATTCCTAATTGTTCCATAAGCTTCATCACCTTGGACAATGAAATGTATACCCCTATCACTATCAATAAGATCAACCAATTCATATTTGGTATTATTCGCTCCAATATAAATTAACAATCTTCTGAACACCTGTCTTTACACAAAGAAAGGCTTCAATCCAGTAAAATAATCCACTATTATTACATATATCAATAGTCACACCACCAGCATTTCAATGTAATCTACTTAGATTCATTGAAAAGGCCAAATGGTCAAATCTCTACATATTATTTTTTTCATACACAATGTATTCATTTCCGTACCATTTATATAACTATTGTATCAATAGTCACATATATGCATATACATTTAATAAAATCAATAAGTGCTTGCGTTCCCCAATGGTTCCCTCATGCACTCATTCAATCACATTCCACATCACAACTTTAGTAAAAATTTGCACTCCATCTTTAGGCATCCATTTCCCATTCACTTACACACCCCTTCATCCACTATTTATATAATATCAAGTTTAGAAGGATCTTCAGCTGCCTTTAAAACAGCTGTGATAAGTTCCACCTATCGCAATTCCTTTTACTAAATATCAACCCCCTTTCAATCCAGATTATCCCAAAAGTATGTAAAATACCATCAGCATAGTTCAAATCAGCATAAATATTCCCTACCTCATTAATTAATATGTGCAATGCTTACAATAAAGCAAAAACCTCACATATCTGCACTGACCATCCAAACGGTAACTTTCCAGCTTCCAATATCTCAATAGTGTCTCCATTCACAACTGCATAACCATCCAGTCTCATCCCATTCTCAATTCATTTATTCATCCACATCGTCCCATCTCACTCTCCTATTGGTCAAGAGAACCAAACTCTCTTGAGACAATTTTAAAAACCTGGCATTTGTATACCACCTTTTAGTTCCCAGTCCACATACGAACCAACACTCCCTTGGCTATACCATCTTCCACTACTACAGACAAGTGGAAATTGTTTCCTTAAACCAGGCAAACATAACACTGGAGCAACACTATATTATTACTTTCTTCAACTCTTCAACCTCCAAACAACTTAGTTTAAAATTAACTATCAATAAATCAATAAAGTCTCAATAAATACTCAACTCTCCCCACTTCAGAGGAATCACACCACACCTCTATCAAATTAGCTAAACTATTTCCACAACTATTTCCATTTCAAAGAAATGCAAACTTAATCTAAATTCACAAGTAGCTAACCAGACCAAAAATCCATCTTTACCTTCTACCATTAATTCTTCCCTCAAGGGAACATCCTTTATCTGGACAACACTAAGCTAAAATAACATAGTCAACTATTCCCCAGACTATCCAGTATCTAGAAATCTCCTTCTCAGCATTCAAAATCATTCAAAATACACAGACATAAAAACACAAAAGAGGGTAATAGAAACTTCAAAAAGCAAAAGAAAATCACGTAATAGAGGTACTCCGGGTCTCTACTCCCAAAAATAATTGTTTCAAACTTTCAATGTCACTTCTCTAAAGCAGGACAGGAAATACATCTACATAGCTGCCAATGCAGTCAGAAACAATGCAGGATCAAATCACCCATTTGCCCCTCCTTTCTCTCAGACAAACTCAACAAAGGGGAAAAAAATGTGTAAAAGGGAAAACAACCCGCACCTTCCCTCCCCCCTTTTCTACTTCTCTTGTTCAAAACAAAAAGACGGGGAAAATATAGAGAAGAAAAATACTACTCCTGTCTCCAATTTATATCGCAAATACCTCTTCCTAATCCTACTTCTCCATAGGATCTCTCTCATCTCTCACTTGCTCATTCAAACACTTGCTATTACAACATAACAACAACTACAACAACAAACTCTTGCCACTCACTATTTCAATATACAAAGGAAGATTTCTCAGGGGTTCAACGCACAGGCATTCACAAATATCAGGATCACCTTACCACCCCCATTTAAGAGCTTACCACACACACTCATATTTATTCTGCAATCAGACCTTTTAATGTATTCCAACACACACATGCCTTTTCTCTGCCAATTAGTCAGCATAAATACTTCAGGGAACTTTATTATCATTCTCAGTATTATTTTTATTTTACAAGACAATGAGCTCTATTGCCTAAACAACTCTCATCACACACACATATCATTTAACAACATTTGCAAACCTGGAATAAAACCTGGAAAGGTTCCATCCCTTCAGATACCCATTTCATTTTCATCCTTGACATCTTGTAGCCTATTCCTCAAGCAGTGGAAAACTTCAGGATGCGGTTTTTAATCAAAAACTTGATTTCGGGCCCTAACCACACCTGTCCTCCACAGCTCCAGGCTTAAACCAAGAAGGTCACTTAATTAGCTGGCACACACATATCACCATCACATCACATTAATCAAAAACAAAATATTCGCATTCAACCTCAGGTAGGAAGAACAATAACCCTTCGTTACCACATTCCTACAGAGTTTTCTGCCTCATCCAAGAACAAGAACTATCTGTATACCAAGCTCACATCCCAGAAGAGACAATGCATCTCTCCCAAGCAGATTAAGACCTACTTCTGGAACAAATATCACATCCAAACATATAATACACTTTCCACAACTCAATTGCACATTCTTCAACAATGGCACATCAAAAGGTATACCCTTGACACCCCTTATCTTAATAGTTACACCTGTGGGATGCACTCCTCTAGGCAATTTACAAATAGAGGTTCTAGTCACACCTGTATCTATTAGAAACACATGATCTTCCTCTTCTGGACCCACTAATCATCCTCTTCTCAGGACAAATCCTAGCAAAATCCCTCTCCTTTACACACACAAAGCACTTTTTGCTTTCCAATCCACCAACACTAGACTTTTTCCCACTGGAGTAAACCTCTCCCAATTCCAGGACACTGTCGCCACATTGCAACCAAAGTTTCACAAAACCTTTTCCTCTTCTACCTAACTCCTTTCCCTCTCCTGTCTGTTTCAACACAGACACCATCATTTGACTTTTCTTTCTTTCTTTTTCTCTTCTAGTCTTGGCCTCGTCCCTATTCACATAGACCTTTTGAGCTTCTTTCAAAAGAGCAGCAATATCAGTAGTAGCTTCTGTATGTCTGGCCATGATTTCATCACAAATTTCATTTTCATTAAGGACTCATAAGCCGGCGTTTCAGGAGAAAGACCAGTGTGCTTATTCAAATTGTCCTTAATATTTTCCAGAAACACAGACGGTGTTTCTTCCCACAACTGTTCCACCTCCAAAAACTTTTGTTAGAGTTTCTTCCTTGAGGTACAGCTGTCTTAACTCCCTCCATTTGCTCCCGTTCAGCTAAATTATTATTATTCCAACCAGAATCAACTAATGGAGACTTAACATCTGCAGCAACGGGCTGAACAGCCCCCATTTGGGATTTTATCCCAAAAAAAAAAAAAAAAAAGCCATAGCTGCCTTTCGAATTTGTGACCTCTCCTCAGGGGAGAACAAATAACCCAATATATGCTGTAACTCTGCAAAAGTATACAGATTGGGTCTCAGGAATAAATCCAATGACTCAGACAACTTGATCAGATCCGCCTAGAAAGACGGCATGTTTCTTTTATAACCTTCCAGATCAGAAGATGTCAAAGACACATTCACAAAAGCCGCAATACCATTCGGCATTCCTCTTAAAGGAAACATTCCTTTAGTTTGTGAACATGTAACATGAGGAGAAGTGGATGGATTCTGTTTCACAATTACTAACAATTCACCCAACTCCTTCTCCAGCTATCTATATTACTGCCCTGCTGAAGTCTCTTCCTCTCTGCTCCCAGCAGCAACATCAATTTCACCCACAACTTGGATTATACAAAGGAGGGGGAGGTGGGCATGTAGCATAAGCTAAAGGATTCCAACCTTCCTCTTCTTCTTTCTTCCCATACAAAACTCTAGAAATTCTCGGGGAAGAGGGGTTAAACTACTAAACATGGAACTGAGGTTCAACATATAACAATTGAGCTTTCAACTTCTTTTTTCACCAAAACGTTCTTCAAAGCATTGATCCAATATGGGTCTGACTCCCCAAACCTACTCCACCTATAATTAGGCTGTATCAACACAAACCTCCTTACAATAATTAATCATAGTCACCTTATCTAATACCTTTGTACAAGCTTTCAACCAATCCTCTGACCACTGTATTAACAATGTCCCTAATGGAGATATGGGGGATGGAGGATATTTCAGTCTCAGCAGCACCTTTCCCTAGTAAAGGCCCCATACTTTCCCCAACCTGTATTACACTAATTATACACACAAATCATACAGGCCATACACACACAAACATACACCAATCCAAACCACCAAAAAGAAAACATATACTCACTCCTGGTGCACCGAAGTCTTCAGGAACGTTCCTCTCTGTCCAGGCATTCAGGTCTCCACCTCAAGGTTCATAGAAAAGCAATTCCAGCTGGAAAGGAAATAACCCCATCTCACTGAAATCAGTGTTTGTGCGCACGTATCAGGGAGTTCCCTTCCAGACAGAATGTTTTCAGTCCCTTAGGGCGCCAATTGTGGTCGACAGGTAAATCCCATTATCGTTTTAAAGAGATAAAGACCAAAATAATCCTGGAACAGAGTTTATTCTTTGCAAAGGGCCTTTCTCTCAGAAGTAGAGAAAGACGGAAATAAAACGATTTACACGAGTTTTTATAGTCTTCAGGAACATCAGAATACATGTCAATAAAGTACCTTGGGAATCAGTTTCAGATCTTACATAACATCTTATATAACATATGTAGTACATAATTCCACCCTGGAAATTCCCCCAATTCCCAACAGAAATACCCCTCAAAAACATCAATTGCGTACTTCCTTTAATTAATGAGGACAAGTTGACCTAAGAGCATATTAAACACTTTCTCAAGAACACAACTTCCTCAAGAACACAGGAATTACACACTTCCTTTCTCATGTTCTTAAATGTCAGCTAAATTATATAATCAGGTTATACAAGGTAAAACAAAGCCTTAACATGATTTTAAAATGGCGTAACTCAGGTTATGCTTTTACAGGAATAATTCTTATTTTTCTCACATCGAACCACACTAAATTGTTAGCTGCCTTTGATAGGCAGATGTACTCTGCTTCTGCCGTGGATGTGGCAACCAGGTTCTGTTTGCTGGTATACCAGTGTACCGGGCAGTTATTGATGAGGAACACGTAACCTGATGTGCTTTTCCTGCTCTTGGTATCACTTGCCCAGTCAGCGTCCGCATAGCAGGTCAGCACCGGTTCTTTGGATTTGGATGGTTCCAGGCATAGGTACGCGTCTATGCTATGTTTCAGGTACCTGATTACTCGCTTCACCCCTTCCCAGTGGTATACCTTGGGTTCACTGACATGTCTGGATAATAAATTAACAGCTAAGCTGATATCGGGCCTTGTCCAATTGGCAATATACAGGAGGGATCCAATGACAGATCTATACAAGGTGTTGTCCTTAAATGACTCCCCCTCTTCGTGCATATGTTTCAAGAAGTCTGTTTGCATGGGGGTTTCGCATGGCTTAGCGTCCCTCCTGTTGCATCTATGTACAAGTTCTAATATTTTTTCCTTTTGAGAAACCTTGAACCCGTTCTCTGTTTTCTCGATTTGTACTCCTAGATACTTATTGACTTTCCCTAGGGTCTTGAGTGTGAATTGTTTCCCCAGTTCTCTGGCGAATTTATCGCAATTTTGCTTGTGCTGCCCCATGTACAGGATGTCGTCTACGTAAACGAGTGCGTATTCGACTGATGTGCCCTCCCTCTTGGCGAAGAGGCAGAGGTCTGCTGATGTGGCGGTAAAACCCATGTCCCTGAGTGTTTTGGCTAGGCATTCATACCATCTTTTCCTGGACTGTCTTAAACCGTACAAACTTTTGTTTAGTAGCCAAGTGACTCCCTCTTTCGCGCCTTTCCCTGGGGGTGCCCTGACATATATTTCTTTGTCTAACTTCGCATGGAGGTATGCGGTTTGAACGTCAAATTGGTAGACTTCTAGGCCTAAGATAGATGCAACTACTAGGGCGCTTTTGACACTTTCTGCCCTAACTGTGGGTGAGTAGGTATCCGTGTAGTCGTCTGGATACCTTTGGGCGAACCCCTGAGCTACGAGTCTAGCCTTGTAGAGGGCCTTGTTGTCTTCGAGTTCCTTGATTTTGAAAACCCACTTCGTGCCTATGAGTGTCTTATCAGCTGGGACTTAGAGGGGGTGTATACACTCAGTTCGCGCAGGCTAGCCATCTCCCTTTCCATAGCTTGCTCCCACTTATCTCTCTCTACCTGTGGCAGACTAATGATTTCTTCGTATGAGTTGGGTGTTGTTCTATTTTGGTGAATGGACATGACATAATCTTCAAATCTCTTGGGCATTTTGTTTCTGTTGGGTCTGATAGGTCTCATGGGTCTTGTGTCGGTGTCGTGCATGTATTTGGCCTCCTTCTCTGTGACCGTGTCTACCTTGATGATGGGATGGTCTTCCTTCCACCCCTTGGTGGCTACCTCATGGTGTCTTGGTCTTTGTCTGTCTTGTGTATTTGCTTCTAATGTGATGGGTTTGCTTTTGTCCCTTGATTCGTTTGTGTCTTCCTGTCTGATGAGTGTCTCGTTGAGGTGTATCTTAGACCAGTTGGCGTTCTCGTGGAACACCGCTGTTCTGGATACGATGAACCTGTTGTCCCTGTCAATGAATCTATAGCCTTTTGTGCCTGGTTCATACCCCATGAACCTTAATCTCCTGGAGACCTTGTCTCCTTTTCGCCTCAGTTGCCTGGGGATGTGCACATCCGCCGTGACTCCAAATATGTGCAGGTGCGCAATCTTTGGTTTTCGGTCGTACATCACCTCATAAGGTGTTTTCCCTATTACGCTAGACCAGAGTCTGTTCAGCGTATAATTTGAGTAGTTGAGAGCTTCCGCCCAGAATGGCTGCCCTAACCCCGCATCCTCTAGGGCGCATCTCATCATTGTTTGTAGGACTCCATTCCTCTTCTCTGCGACTCCATTTTGGAACGCGGAAAAGGGAGAAGTCTTGTAGTGTATTATCCCGTGCATCTTTGACCAGTTCGAGAATTCCCTCGATAAGAACTCAGACCCCCTATCTGTCATTATTTGCCTTATCTTTGTGTTGTGTTGCGTTTCCACTCTCTTATAAAACTCTTTAAATTTTTGGAATACCTTGTCTTTATGATTAATGGTATACACAAAGCCATAGCGGCTGTAGTCGTCTACTATTGTCAGAAAATATCTCCTTTTGTATTTTATAGAGGGCTTCATGGGGCCCACAATGTCCATATGTACCAGATGGAAGATAGAATTGGTAGTACGGGTGGCTTTTCTAGGTCTGGGTTTGGTTTTTAACTTAGATGATTTACATATAGAACACTCTAAGTAGTTTTTGCAGTTTTTTATTTTCAAATCACTGGTACATTCTGTCATTTTTTGGATGACTGGGAAGCTGGCATGGCCCAATTTTCTATGTAGCAAATGGGCACAGTCATCGTGAATGGGTTTGCCTATTAGCAATTTCCCTCTGTGTGTCGTGTTGCCTCCGGTGGGGTCGTCTTCCCTGCCCCCCTCTGCCTCAACATGTGTGTTGACTTTATTCTCAGTGTTTTCTAGTTGGGCGATAACTTGGGTCTGGTTATTCTTTTTAGGGTGGAGGTATGTTAGCCTTCTATTAATGACTATTTTGCCGATGCTTTCCCTGTCTCTGGTCAGGTAGGCTTCTCCCTCTTTGAAGGTGGTCTCTATGCCCATGTCCTTGCTCAGTTTAAGCGGTGCTAAAATGTTGTGGGGTATTTCGGGTATGAGTAATACCCCCTCTACTTTGCCTATTCCGCTTATGAACGTGTTTCCTCTCCCTGTCACTAGGACCTTGTTTTGATTGGCCACCTTAATGTGGTAGTTTTCCTCTGTGAATGAGGTCAGTATCTTTATGTCATGAGTTGTGTGGTTGGTGGCTCCTGAGTCGATGAGCCATGCTTCTCCTTCTCTGGTTTGTGAGTGTGTGTGTGTGTTCTCCCCGATCCCATACATGGACCCTGGTCGGCTCTCCCTAGAGCTGTCCCTACTTCCCCTTCTGTTCTTGGGTCGGGGGAGTTTCTGCGCCTGTATCTGTTGTCTGGTGGGGATCTATTGGGGAGCCCCGGCTTCCTGCCTTCCCTTTCCATTTGGTAGGTGTGGTCCCTTCCCCTTGAGTTTCTTGGGCAATCCCGTTTGTATGGTTCTTTGAGCCACAAGTGAAGCATTCTGGGTAGTCTAGATTCCTGGTTTGGAACTCAACTTTCTTAGTTGGCCTGCTGTCCCTGCGGCTGATGGAGCGGTCCCTCCTTAAGCTATCTTCTGCTATTATCCTATTTGTCAGTGACTCGAGTGTGAGGTGGCCTAAGCCTATGCTATCCAGCTGCATTATAAAATTGTCCCAGCTGGAGTCCAGGGAGTTGATGACTATGCTCTTCATGCTCTCTTCGGATATATCCTCCCTCCTTTGTATCAGTTCAGTTCTTGTGGCATTCAGGTTCAGTATATGTTCACCCATGGGAGTCCCTGCTTTATGCCTGGCAGAGTGGAATTCCCTGGATATCCTTGCTGTGGTGGCAGCGCTTTTACTATAGAACAGATTAAATATTCTCTGCTGTATCTCAGACACAGTCAGATAATGGCTTAGGCTGGGGTATACACCTGGTGGGATACTTGCTATAATTAAATAGTAAGCCCTGTGATGCAAGCAATCTGTTTCTAAAGTCCAAGGTTTTGTGGGGGGATCATCAACTAAAAACAATAGATCCTCTTTTAAAAATAAAACCTGGAGTTGGTGATTCCACTGCATAAGGTTCGACCCATCTAATTTAAGAGTGGGAAAGTTAGCTGGTAAATTCCCTGAGTTGTGTGATGAAATACTCACAGTCTGTTGCTGCCCATGGTGTCTCAGGTGAGGGAACTCACAATATGGCTTGGGTATGCAGTTTGCAGCTCTGCACAGACTTGGATTTATGTTCTCTCCTTCTCTTCTTGCTGGAGCCAACTGAGCATGTGCGAGGCCCATTTCGCTACTGTAGCCAATGGGGGAGTGGCTGGCTGTTGCTGCTCTTAGGCCTCGGCCTAGGCGTCCAGTTGAGGGTCCCATCTCACTCCTGGGGTCTCCGGCTTCATCTCTGGAGGCAGGCATCCATCGCTGGGCGTCCGGATCCATGCAGGGGGCTGGAGAGAGTCGAAGAGGCGAGGCGGTCGTAAGTCGAGGACTTCTGGGGTTCTGAGGCGTGGCGGCTGCGGTGGGCCCCGATCCTTGATTGCTGGTCCCTGGGCACATGAGTAGGCTGGGCGGAGGCCGCATGGGAGTTGAGTAGCAGGTGTGACCTCTTCCCCTCGGGCCTCTTATGCTTGGTGCTGCGGGTGCTGGGTTCGAGTCCTGCCATCTGCATGATTCAAGCGTAGTTGGTTCCCTGCGGTTGTCTTCGTGGGGGTTGGTCATCATGTGGAGTATCTGGGGGGGTTGCTACCATCGATGGCCCCCCCGTAGCCCCCTCGGTTCGCGGTGGTGTCTCGGGTGCGTGGCTGGCGTGAAGGGGTTGCGTGCAGGGCCTATCGCGGCTGCTGGGGCCTCGGGTGTCTTTCTGGCTTCGAGCTCAGGAGGCGAGCTCCAGATGCCTTGGTGTGTCCCTTCTGGGGTGCCTTTGGCTGTTCCCCCATTTGTTCTGGGGTTTCTTTCATTTGGCGCCATTGGATTTGAATCCTGGCTCCCTATTGGTTGGTGGCCATCCCAAGATGGCCGCCCGGAGCATGGCTCGAAAATGGAACCGTTTGGCTCCTGGGCCTCTGCCAGGGGGTATCTCTGTCTTACCGGTCTGGCAGCCTCGTGGTCTTGCTCCTGGGGGCTCATCGCTGTTCCCTGGTCATCTAGAAGGTCCCGGAGCTTCGCGATGAGTTCATCCTTGCTTATGGAGGCGTCTATCATTTTCTGTATGATGTCCTTTAGTTCATCTCTCTCGGGTGATCTGTTTCTGGCGTGCCTGGCTGCACTTTCTTTTGGCCTCACGCTTCTGTTTGTCTGGTCCAGTTCCTCCATCTCCAAGGCAGTTAGGATTCTGGCGGTAGCACCTTCAGGTTCCCCCAGCTCTGCCATCAGCCTGGTGGTGGACCTTGTGTTCATCTTTCCTTCCATTTCCGATTTTGGTTCTGTTTATTGGGCATAACCATCCTCTGCTACCATTTTGATAAGTAAGTTTTCCAAGGATCTTGCCCAATAATCACAGACATGATAGGCTTTGAGTTCAATGTATTTATTTACTCCATTTCTCTCTATTCAGGTACTCATTTTGAACTGGAACTGGACTTCTGCGCACAGCCTTATATATGGAGGAGGTGGAGTCAAGGTAAGGAGAGGTTATGGGAAGGGCTAAGTGAGGGAGGAGGGATCAGTGGGTCAGTCTATGCAATGGTGTATACACAGGCATTTACTCATAACACAGAAATACTGTAGAATTAAGGCAGAACAGGGTTTTACAACCTCTGAGCTCCTGGGATGGTTGGAATTTGGAGTGTGCCTTCATAAAATAGCTGAAAAATGGTAGGCCTTACAGAGTCCCCTTGAAAAGGAGGAGGGAGCTGAAAATAGCTGTTTCTTTGCAATAGGCAAACACCATCACCACCCCATTTATGTCTATGAAAAGATCTTTTGAAATATAGAGAAAAAATCTGATAAAGCTAGAGTACTTATGGCCTTAGCCAGGTATTAAAGAATGTGAAAATCTCTCCATTTCTTCTGGGGCCTTTTCCTTGTTTGCAGTCCGTTCTATGTAAGGATTTTTCCACATAAATTTAACATATTTTCTTTGTTAAAATATTTTTGTTAAATGTTAAAATGTTTAACTTTCTTAAAATGTTTTTGAACATTTTAGATAACATATAAAAATATGTTGGTAAAGCAAAAAGAAGAATTGGCGGATATATCAAAGATGCAAGTCACAAAGTCAAATATTTGGGGATATACTTGACAGCAAGATGTAGCACGCTTAAAGAAAATAATTATGATAAACTTAAACAACAGATAGGGACAGATTTGGCGAAATGGGAAAATTTACAGCTTTTTTTGATTGGAAGGATATCAATTATTAAGATGAATATTTTGCCTAGAATTTTATATTTGTTCCAGACAATTCCAGTTAGGTTGGGGAAAGACTTCTTTGAAGAACTGAATAAAATAGTGTTAAAATACATTTGGCAGGGAAAGAAGGCGAGGATAAAATTAAAAGTTGTTACAAGATGTTAGAATGAGAGGGGGTTTTGGGTTACCTAACTGGGAACTTTACTACCAAGCAACAAGTTTGATGTGAATTAAAGAATGGATAACATTAAGAAATACTAAATTATTGAATCTAGAAGGTCATGATTTGTTGATGGGGTGGCATGCTTTTTTATGGTTTAAAGGAACAAAAATACAGGGGTATTTTAGAAGACATTATATATGTGAGGTTTTGTTATTAAATTGGGAGAAGGTTAAAAAACAACACTATTTGAAAATTCCAGTCTGATACCCAAATCTGGCCTGTGATGTGGTTAGATCTGGCCTGTGGAGCCGCCCTGGAAACAGCAAAGGATGGCCCACTACACCTCGGCCCGGCCCAGCACTGATCTATAATCTGGTTGTGGCCATCTGAGCTGCAACATGATCAGCCTTAGATCTGTGGAGCCATCCTGGAGCCAACAAGGAGCCACCCCGCCCCCTGGGTGCATGCACAGGAGGCAGTAAGCACAGGGTCTGGCATCCCTGGGAACCATCTTGCTTTGCAGGCTGACTTCATTCAGAGCACTTACCTTTTACAGCACTTGCCGCCTACTGTGCTCATGTTCCAGGGCAGCCCGGCGAGTCAGATCTAAAGCTGACTGCATTCCAGCCCGGATGACCGCACCAAGTTGTAGATCAATACCATGCCCCACTCACTGGCCTGGCTTTGCAGCCCACAAGACTTCTTCTTCATCCCTGCCCCCACATGGGAACAGAATGGGTCATTTTGGCCAATAGGGTGGGAATAGAACAGAACAGAACAACAGAATAGAATTAGAATTAGAATAGAATAGATAGAATAGAACAGAATAGAATAGAATTTTTTATTGTCCAAGTGTGATTGGACACACAAGGAATTTGTCTTGGTGCATATGCTCTCAGTGTACATAAAAAAAGATACGTTCGTCAAAAATCTTAAGGTACAAGTGGGCGTGGCTGGCATCAGGCAATATGGTGTGGATTCTGGAGCTCCAAGAGAGCACCGATATCCTAGCCAATTTTGGGGATCCCTAGGGATCATAGCTGTCTTGTGGAGACAGCAAAGAACGAAGATGCTGGCTGGCATGGATAGGGAATGAGCAAGTTCCCTGAAGTGCCGGCATTAGTCTTCAACCCGTCAGCGAAGGAAGGCAGCCATTAAGGAGCTGTCACAAGCCAGAACGGCCACGATCAGAAGGAGGGAATGTCGGAGCGGTATTTGAACGGAGTATTGTTGCCGGAGAGTAATTAGCCAACTCACAGGTAAAGGAAAAAACTTTTAATAGCTTGAAAGAAAGCCCAGGGGAAATTGGCGGCTAATTAGCAGTGGGAAATTTAAGAGAGCACTGAGAGAGAGAGAAAAGGAACTTTAAAATCAAACCTAAAGCCCTAAAAGGAATCTTCCACCTGGATTCATAATTGGATTTGGAAAAAATAATAAGGAAAAAGGAGACAGAAAAATATTTTTTTTTAATAAAGGATTTCATTTGGAAAAGAAAATAAGCGTTTGTTCTTGTGGATTATAAAATGGAGATTTTGTTGCCAGAAGACTAGTGAATTAGAGAAAGACATTTGTTGGCGGAAAGAACGTGAGAGAGAGGCATGGGAGTGCATATTTGTGCAGCTGAAGCAAGGTTAAAGAGACAAAGACTAAAGTCTGTTGGCTCAAGTAAATATTTGAAGTGGACTTTTTTTAAAGAGAGATTATATGGACTTTGAAACCTGAAGTATAAGAACAAGCTTAAAAATCCTAGCCTTTTAAAATTGAAAATATGGAGAATTGGGAGAATGAATATGAGACACTAAGGGAGATGTTTCAAAAAATAAGGGAAGCATATAAGGGAAATAAAGAAGCAGAGGATTGGTTAGATGGCAAAAAAAGAAAGAGAAAAGATGAATGAGAAGCAAGAGAAACGAGATAATATTGAAAAGGAAATAATTGAAAAAAGATAAAGATTACACTGGGTTCAACAGTGATAGAATAAAAATGGATAAGGGAAAATACATCACAAATATGAAGAGAAGAGAAATAAATGGGGAAAGATTGAGAATGAAAAGCAATAGAGTTAAAATTAAAAGAAAAAGGCTGAAGGGGAGAGATAAGATAAGGAAAAAGAAGGTAAAGAAATGGGAGAAAGAGAGGGAAACATCAAGAAAAAGAACTGTGGAGAGACCAAGAGAAAATGGTTAAGAGTCAGTGAAAATGTTAATTTGTCAATAAAGAGAAGGATGCTAGTTGTAGAAATTGTATGTGAAAATGCTGTTAAATGAAAAATAGAACAATGTAATGTGAAAGAAAGAATGATATTGGAAGAAGGACTAAAAGGAGAGAATAAATTATAATATAAGAATTAATTGAAATTAAGATGGAAAATGGAAATTAAATGTAAAATTGAATGAAATTTAAATGCAAAAATGATTTAAATAATATACTTGTAAGAAGTAAAGTAGAAAAAATATATTGTTAAAAGTTAAAAGTCTAAGGGTTGGAAGATTGAGTAAAGATTTAAAAGAAAAAATGGAATAAGATGAAATATACTGCTGATAATTAAAAAGATGAGGGGAAATTTCGAGAAATATACTTGATAAATGAAAGAAAAATTGGGATTGCCTGGAGTCCATAGTGGAAAAAATAAAATTGAAAATGAATACAGCAGCAGAGAGTGATGAAGGAAGGGGAAGAGAGAGAGAAGAGAGAGGGAAGGAAGAGAAGGGAGGAAGGAAGGGAAGGGAAATTAGAGTAGGAGGGAGGTTAAGAGAGGGAGGAAGAGAGGAGGAGAAGGAGAAAGGAAGGGGAAGTAGGGAGGAGGAGAAGAGGAAGGGAAGAGAAAGTAAGAAGGAAAGAAAAAAGAGAGGTGGTAGGTTTGAGGAGAAAGATTGCTGTAAATAAAAAAGATGAAATGGAAGAAAGGCAATCCCCAACAAATATAAAGATATTAAGATAAAGAATGAATTGTTTAAAGAATAAAAAAGAACAAATACGAATAAATAGCAATAATTAGAATTTAAGGGCAAATGAAGATGTTGTTTATGTAAGAAAGCATAGAAATATTGAGACATGATAAAAAAGGGGAAGATTTTGGCAAAAACTGTAATTGAGTAAAATGTATTTGAATTTTATTAATTTTATAAGATAAGACATGGCCAATGCTCTGTTCAAAAAAGATGTGGGTAAATGTGGGGTGGGGGGACGGGACCAATAAAACTTGTTTTTAAAAAAAGAATCTTAAGATACAACGCTTAATGATAGTCATAGGGTAAGCAAATAAGCAAATCATATTAGGAAACAATATAAATTCTAAGGATACAAGTAACAAAGTTACAGTCATACAGTCATTAGTGGAAGGAGATGGGTGATAGGAATGATGAGAAGATTAATAGTAGTTCAGACTTAGTAAATAGTTTGACAGCAGTGATGGGTTTCAAAAATTTTTACTACTGGTTCTGTGGGTGTGGCTTGGTGGGCATGGCAGGGGAAGGATAGTGTAAAATCTCCATTCCCACCCCACTCCAGGGGAAGGATACTGTAAAATCTCCATTTTACAATTTTTTAAATTGATTTGGGAGGCAGAGAATAGATGGGGGTGGGGCCAGTCAGAATTTTTACTACCAGTTCTCCGAACTACTCAAAATTTCCACTACCGATTCTCCAGAACTGGTCAGAACCTGCTGAAACCCACCTCTGTTTGACAGTGTTGAGGGAATTATTTAACAGAGTGATGGCATTCGGGAAAAAGCTGTTCTTATGTCTAGTTGTTCTGGTGTGCAGTGCTCTATAGCGTCTTTTTGAGGGTAGGAGTTGAAACAGTTTATGTCCAGGATGTGAGGGGTTGTAAATATTTTCACAGCCCTCTTTTTGACTCGTGCAGTATACAGGTCCTCACTGGAAGGCAGGTTGGTAGTAATTGTTTTTTCTGCAGTTTTAATTATCCTCTGAAGTCTGTCTGTCTTGTTGGGTTGCAGAACCAAACCAGACAGTTATAGAGGTGTAGATGACAGACTCAATAATTCCTCTGTAGAACTGTTCTTTGGGCAGTTTGAGCTTTCTGAGTTGGCACAGAAATTCTTTGTTGTGCTTTTTTGATGATGTTTTTGATGTTAGGTGTCCATTTTAGATCTTGTGATATGGTAGAACTTAGACATTTGAAGGTCTCTACTGTTGATACTTGTTGTCTAGTATTGTAAGAGGTGAAAGTATGAAAGGGTATTTCTTAAAGTCTACCACCATTTCTATAGTTTTGAATGTGTTCAGTTGCAGATTGTTCCGGTCACATCACCAGGCTAGTTGTTCAACCTCCCGTGTGTATGCGAATTCATCATTGTCTTGAATGAGACCAATCACTGTTGTGTCATCTGCAAACTTCAGTAGTTTAACAGATGGATCATTAGAGATGCAGTCATTGGTATATAGAGAGAAGTGGGGAGAGCACACAGCCTTGTGGGGCCCCTGTGCTAATTGTACAGGTATCTGATGTGATTCTGCTTAGTTTCACCTGCTGCTTCCTGTTTGTTAGGAAGCTTATGATCCACTTACAAGTGTGTTCAGGTACCTCTAGCTGGTTTAGCTTAGTTAGAAAGTGTCTGGGATGATGGTATTGCTGAACTAAAGTCTACAAAGAGGATCCTGGTGTAGGTCTTTGGAGAAGCCATAGTTCTTCTGCCAGCCAGCATGCAATAGGAGATCGCAGGGGCTTTGGGGCTGTATGGGGGATGCGGTAGGCAAATGGTGGTGGCATGTGGCTTCTGGCATTATGGGGGTAAGTGGGGGAGCGTGGCTTCCGGTGTTGCGGAGGCATAGAAGCAGAACTGCCCTTTGGGCATAAGGTGTAGAGTCAGTCCAGGCATTTTTTTAAAGCTGTCAGAGGCTCCAGGCAGAGCTGGCAACAGGCAGGCAGCAGTGGGCAGAGTCTTCCTATTTTGACCCCTGCCCCTGTCATTGCTTCTGTGCCTGGACTCCGACCTGACAGTCTGAGGTACTAGTGCCTTAGCATTTGGCCATCAGCAGCCATGCTGCCCTTTCGCTATCTCTTTGCCCTCTCCTCTCCTGGTGGTCTCCCATCCTATAGCTGAGGAAGCTTTGGTTAAAAAGCCATGTCTCACAAGAAGAGGGAGTTGGCCTTCCTCTGACCCACACACTTTGCTCTCCTGCACACACCATGAGCAACCTGGCCAAGGAAAGCAAGCACAGCAGCAGCAGCAGCCTTGAGGAGGAGGTAAGTGTAGCTGGGTGCCCCTTTGGGGAAGGGGGCCTGGGTTGAGCCGGGCTGGGATGTGGGGTCCTGCTGAGGCTGGGCACTTGCCCTCTGCTACCCAGGGTTCCAGGCATCCCGCACCACCATCCAAGGGTCCACTGCATGTCCAGAGTGGGATGGCGAGGCTCCTCTGGTGGACAATGGTTTGGTGCTCATCCTTCCTCTGCTGGAGACAATGGATCTCCTAGCCCTGCCCACAGGTACCCTCTGATGAGCAATGTTGAGATGGCCACACCCACCCAATCAACTGCAACCTCCCAATCACAACCACCCGGCCCCCTGAGATCAACCACAACCCTGATATGGCCCTCAGTGAAATTGAATTTGACATTCCTGGGCTAACATGTCTTTCATTAGGGGCAGTGGATAAATGTTTTCTACACATACAGCATTTAACACTCTATACATCCTTTTTCTCCTGGAACAATATCAGGGCAGTCAGGCTGGCTGGATGAAGCCCCACTTTAGGTTTTTGACTATAAAAGAGCATAATTCCTCCAGGTCCCTGGTGTCATTGACTACAATTTGAGCTTGGGTAGTTTAGCCTGCTGCAAGATCTCTCTGGAGCAATCTGTGGGCTGGTGGGGTGGGAGTTCATCTTGCTAAAGGGTTCCTTCTTATAAAAACACGTCCCGCAAGTCCCGGTATTCTGGTAGAATTCGGGAATCAGCCCTGCTCCACTCTTGCATTGCAGCCCCTGCCTCCTGCCTCAGCTTTGGGATCCCTAAGTTCCTTTCCATTTTCGTTTGAGCTTCAGACCACCAGAGTTGTTACAGACCCTCTTCCATTTCACATAGAGGTTCCACTTCCATAGCCATGCTATTTCCAGCACCAAATGTCTCTCCATTCTGGTGACCACAATAAAACACAAGTCTAGGGGGACGAGGCCAGCTGCCGAGCCGAACAGGTATGTGAAAACAGCTCTCTGTGGAAGCACAGCCACTTTCAGTCATCCGGTAGGCTCCTCGGAACCATAGGTCCCTCATAGGGGGACCAGAAGAGCGGGGTGTCCTGGCAGTTGAATCTTGGATGGCAGTCCGGGTCGGGGAGACAGGAGAAGCCCCAGAGAGATCGAATGGGAAAGAAGATGGCCTGCAATGGCAGCTGTTAAGAACTGACAGCTGGACAAGACTGGCGGGACTAGCAGGCCTAGCAGGACAACGGAGTAATAAATCTTGGTGGCAATTAGTTCCAATAACTGTAAGTAGGAGATTTTGGAAAAAGAACCCCGCTGAGAAGATGGTTGGTGGTGAATAAAAGAGAGAAGGGGACCCAGGCAGAAGGAGGATGGAAAGTTTTTCCCCCTTCATGATACAAAGCAGTGAGAAGTGTGGGCAAACAAGGGAGAGCTGCACAAAAAGAGAACATGACTGTTTAAGCAAAGCAAAGAGAAATCAGGGTGGAACTCCAGAAAGAAAAGGCACAAAAATAGACTGTCACAATTTTGGAAGTCAAAAAAAGCTGACTAAGCAGTGGAAGTTGACATTTTGAATAGAGATAGTGTTTCTGCCAGCAAGTTAAGAGAGACAAAAAGGACATCTACTGGTTAAAGAGAAGATTGACATCTTGAAAAGCTGAAATTTGGGGGGGAAGGGGGGCAGTCCTTATTTTTGAAAGAGTAACCGTACTTGTGGACTCTGTTGCTTAGGACTTTATGGGTGCTAGTGATAATTATATTAATGTATGTCTATATGCATAATTACATGTTTAAGTGATTGTCATTATTAAGTGTTAGCATTGATATTTTTTCTCTTTCAATATAGTATGATACAGACATTTAAGATTATAAGAATCTCCGCTGACTACTATTGTATTAATGATATTAGCCTTATAGACCCTGAAATAATATAAATAACTTAATAGTATTGGAGCTGTTGAGGGAGACATAAGAGGGGAAAGAAAGTGGGAGTGCTGGTTTAAGAGGTAGTTAAAGATGACAAGTATCACAAATTTAACAAGGATTGGGACGGGGAGGAAACAGACAGTCCAGTCCACATCAGCTATTTCAAGTCCTTCCGGTCAAAGATCTATCAAGGAAATGGTGTCAAGAGAAAGATCCAACTCGCTTAAAGACTTACAAGCCATGCTGCAATCAATGCAGGATTCTATGACAAAAAATCACAAAGACCTAAAGAAGGAGATAGGAGAAATAAGCAATACGGGGGAACTCAGAAAAAATGCAATCGATGGATAGAAAATTGGAAACCTTCCAATAACAAATTATGAGAAATGAACAAAAACTTCAAGAGATGAAAGAGAGAATGGGGAAAGAGGAAAAGAGTGGATGAAATGAATGAGAAGCTAATGCAAGCAAATAAAGAACTTGAGACGACCATTATATTTCTGGAATCAGAGAAAGCAGCACACTATTACGCTTCCAAAATATGAGAAGAAAAAGGAGATTTACCAAAGATGATGGCAGAAATACTGGTGAAGGCCCTTGGAATTGGAAAATAAGAGATGCTGATTGAAATGGACGAGATTTATAGAATTCATACTAATTACACAAGATGACATAACCTACCAAAAGAGGTCCATGTTAGATTTGTGAAAGAGTCAATTCGAGATGAAATTCTCCATAGAACCAGAGACAATCCTATAGAACAGGAGTCCCCAAACTTGGCAGCTTTAAGACTTGTGGACTTCCAGAATTCTCCAGCCAGCATAGCAGGCTGGAGAATTCTGGGAGTTGAAGTCCACAAGTCTTAAAGCTGCCAAGTTTGAGGACCTCTGCTATAGAACATAGAGGAAGACAACTGGTGGTGCTTAAACAAGTACTGAGGAGAGTGAGAGAGCTAAGAAGGCCATAACAATTCTTGACCTCAAAATTGACTAAACATAACATTAATTTTACATGGCTGATGCCAGAGGGGATAATGATCTCATGGCAGGAAAAAGATTTAGAATAGACACCGTAGTTAAAGTGGAGGAATTCTACAATAGGAATTTTAGTAGCAAGAAAGAACTAGAAGAGAGAGAAGTTAGAGAAGAAGGAGAGCTAAGACCAATGCCCCTAGAAGAGAAAGAACTGCAGATTAAAGAGAGAGTAGGGGGAAAGGAGGAAAAATAGAAAATAATGAAGGAAGATTTAATGAACCAAGAAAAACTAGATCTCGGCGTTCGGTGGCCCGTACGCACCAATAAACCCACAACACACTCACACCGTCCATAAAACGTGGTTTACTGGGAGTTAACAGCACAGCCGTATGGCCGGAAATGCTGAGCAAAGTAAAGACGCGGCTATCAATGGTTACCGGCAGCCTCTATTTAAAGCGTGGCACATATAGGACAGCTGGTCGCAGTTAAATATCCCGCCACTCTCTTCCGGGTGCACGCCAATGACGTCATCACCGCCAGCCGGATCTCCTCGATCATCCTCCGCCGACATCGTTACAGCTCACTCACCAACCGCCCTGCCGGTCAGAATCCCCACCCGTGAGCCCCACTACCCCATCCCCCCGTGCGCCCCAAACGCCTAGTCGCACTCTACAGCCCCACTACCATCACCCTGTGCCTGCCAGACCCACGCCGCAACCCGGCCCCGGCCCACTGCTGTCTTTCGTCGCTGGGCGTGGTGTTGAGTGCTGTTAGACACTCGACACTAGATCAACAAGGCAACAAGATCCAGATACAAGTAGAGAAAGGCAGGAAGAGATTAAAATCCTATCCTTGAATATTAATGGTTTGAACTCCCCTCCAAAAGGATTTTTTTTTTAACAAACTTAATAAAATGAACTTAGATATAACAGCAGTATAAGAAGCCCATATAAAGAAACAAAATCAACAATTACTGGTATACCCCATATTGGGAAAGATGTTCGCATCGCTTTCACAATACAAAAAAAGAGGGGTAGTGTTTTATATCAAGGAGAAGATTTCGGCTAAACAAATTTATAAAGATGACGAGGGTAGGATCCAGGGGTGGGTTCTAAATTTTTTTACTACCGGTTCTGTGGGCGTGGTTTGATGGTCATGTGACAATACTACCTTATTTTGTGGGCGTGGTTTGATGGTCATGTGACAATTCTTTAGGATTTAGCAGAGGTACTGGTCAACCAGGCTTTTAACTCCTTGCAGAGCTGTACCAGTCTACTCATTTGTTTTTGGAGGCACCAGTCTACTCATTTGTTCTTGGAGGCACCAGTCTACTCATTTGTTCTTGGAGGCACTGGTCTACTCATTTGTTCTTGGAGGCACCAGTCTACTCATTTGTTCTTGGAGGCACTGATCTACTATCACACTGTCTTTTAACACTGATCAGCTGTAGGGCGGCCCTTTGAAGCCCAGTGGCAAGAGTTTAAACAGTTTTTTTCCTTCTAGCCGATCAGCTGGGACTCGGGAGGCAGCAAATAGATTGGGGGTGGGGCCAAATAAAAGGTAAAAATAATGTGGTGGTGGGCAGTTCCCGAACAAAAAGAACTGGTTTGGTGACGTCATATCACCACTGCTACCAGCTCGGCGGAACCGGGAGGAACCCACCACTGGTAGGATCTTAATAATAGAAATAATATTAAATCATAAGCCAGTCGTACTTGTAGGAATCTATACCCCAAATGAGGGGCAAGAAAAATTCTATAGGAAACTGCATAACATAATCTGGGAGATAATATTTGCATTTTGGGGGAATTTAATGCGATAGTTGATAGAAAATTAGACCATAAAAGCAGTAAGCAAGAAAAGGAATTAGAATAATATTACCCAAATCTTTTTTCAAAATGGTTGAGAGTTGAATATACAGGACAGTTGGAGAGAGCGAAACCAAGGGGAAAGCCAGTGTACATATTATTCAAACAGACGCAAATCATGGTCCAGAATTGATATGATTTGGATGTCGACAGAGTTAAATTCGGAAGTGGGGGAAGTGGAAATAGAGACCAACCTCTGGGCAGACCACAACCCAATGAGAATTTAGTGGAAGGGACAAAAGAAAATGATAAGATGGACTCTAAAACAATCAATTCTAAAACATGAAGAATTTAGGCTGAAGATGGAAGCTCAAATGTGTCTGTCCTTTCAAGAAAATAAAAAAGAAGACACAAACCTACAAACCCTATGGGACACTGCAAAGGCATATATGAGAGGCATTGCAATTGCATATATGGCAAAAGAAAATAAAAAGAAGAAACAATGACAGAAAAATTTAGAGGAGGAATTCAGAAAATTAGAGATAGGACTACAAAAGGAGCCCCAAAGAGGATCTTAAATAACAAATGGAATTAGTCAAACACAAGTTGAATATTCTCAAAAAGGAAGATCTAGCACAATAAATAAAGCAGAGTAATCAAAAAATTTTTGAAAATACAAATAAACCAGGGAGATGGCTAGCATATAAATTGAAAAAAACAGAAAGAAAAAAGCTGGATTGGTAAATTACAAAATGAGGAAGGAAGTATAGTCTATCAAAATGAAGAGAAGAAAAATATAATCTATGATTTTTACAAGAAACTATACAAGGATAATGAATGTAATATAGAAGAAAAAATACAACATTGTTTCAAGAAAGCTGAATTACCCAAAGTCTCAGAGGAGATAAAAAAATATGTTGAATGAAGATATAAGAATGTCAGAATTAACAGAGGCAATTAAAAAACAGGAAAAAAAATAAAACGCCAGGTCCCGATGGGTTACCATCGGAATTATATAAAGAACTAAAAGATTCTTTAAGAGAAATATTAATTGAGGTATTTAATGCGGATTTAAAAGAAGCACTGGCTTCATGGGTGGAGGCAAATATTACATTGATTCCAAAGAAGAATACGGACTTAACATTAATCAAAAACTATAGGCCTATATCATTGTTGAATTCGGATTACAAAATAGTCATGGCAATAATGGCTGAAAGATTAAAAAGATATGTCAGCCTCAGCTTTGCCTGCTTCAGCTGCCATAAGAAATGGGGAGAGGGATTAGTTAAGGGGGGGAAGGTGCAGGAGGTGTTTTTTTTCCATTTTTTCCTTGGGACGTGTCTTCCCAAGAAACGAAAGTGAATCTCCAAAGGGGCCGGCTGACCAACTGCCCTACATTCCTGATGAATGATGTTGCCAGACGTGATGCCACCTGACCTTTGGGAGACCTTTGGATTGGATGATGGTCAATGGACACGGGGGGGGGAGAAGCTTAGTAGATGCTATTTCGCGCGTTTTGCTCACTTCCAGCTTTACCTGGGTTGCAATCATTTCATATTCAGTAAAACTACTAATCTCTTTAAAATGATTGAGTTTGGGTTTTTCTTTCTTGGATATTGAAGGAAGCATACCTGACATTAAGCTGGAAGTCACATCCATTCATCCCAGACAAAAACTGAGGGGACTGTAAATCCAAATTATGTCAGATCGAGAGAGTGATGGAGGAGAGCAAATGGGGGCAGCGAGTTCGACTGCAGCTGCCCTCCAAGGGGAGAAAGAAAATACAGAATGGTTGGAAAGATTGTGTAATCGCACAATCGCCTAATGTAACATCCACCCATCGGGCGGGAAAGTTTGAATCCCTGTCGGGCGGTGCGACTGCCGGAGCGAATATAAGGAGAGCTCCGGCAGCGCGCAGCCAGTCTTGCTACTGTTTCTTGTTCTGAATAAAGTTACTAATGTAACGAGCTGGTCACGTCTTCCTTTCCTACGCCGATCTAACACTGGCGACGAAGGACTAGAGAGAGAAAGAGACGAACCTCGTGGCACCAAGCCAACAAGACCAAGACTCCGGCACCTGAAACTACAGTAGGCATTTCTGTAGGCATGGCATCCGCTGAAGTCACTTTGCCAGCCCTTGCTCCTTTCCGCCCAGGGAAGGACAAGTGGAAATCCTACGTGGTCAAATTTCGGCAATACCTGAGAGGCAACAACATCAGGGATGCCGATGATGACCGGAAAAAGGGCATCTTCCTAGCCAACTGCGGCTCCGAAGTCCTCGACATGGCAATCGATCTCGTAGCACCACGAGACATCGAAGAAGTGCCATGGGCAGACCTGCTGCAGATCCTGGAAGACCACTATGCCCCAACGGGAACACCAGTGGCGAACCGTTTCACCTTCCATCAGAGGGATCAGAAGGAAGGTGAGACCATCAAAGAATTCGTGGCCGCCCTACGCCAAATCGCAGCCAGCTGCGAGTTCGACCACGTGGACAATGCCATCGCTGACCGCGTGGTTTTCGGCATGAGGGACAGAGGCCTGCAAAAGAAATTCCTGAGCAGGAAGAAACTCGTGCTCAAGGATGTGGTAGAGGAAGCCACCGCATCCGAAATCTCAGAAAAAGCGGCTGCCGCAGTAAGCAAAGCCAAGGGAATCCACAAGATTCGCTCCACAGCGCAATCATCAACCGAGGATTCCACGGCTGGATCCGAGTCGGAGGAGGAGTCCACCGTCCACAAGGTATCCAGACCCCCAAGGCGGGAAACCGCCCAACGAAGCTACAAGGGGGAGCGCTGTGCCAGCTGCAGAGGGGACCATGCCAGGGCAACCTGCAAGTGGAGTGATGCGACCTGCCGACGCTGCAACAGAAGAGGTCACATCGCCGAAGCTTGCAGAGCCGAAGAACCTGCCCCAGAGCCCTCCAGCCACCGGCCCCGTGAGAATCGGAAGGATTACCAGAGATCATCCAAACGGCCCTCTGGCCCATCCAGACGCAGAGACGATGAGTATTCCCGGAACGGAGCGGTCCATCAGACGACCATTGCACACACGGACTCTGATAATGCCACCAAGTTCCACGTGACCATCCACGTGGAGGAAGCACCCTGCGAAATGGAGGTAGACTCGGGATCAGTCTACTCCATCATGGACTGGCAGCAACTGAAGCGCCTGCAACCCAGCATCACCAAGCGAGACCTGAAGCCTTTACACTCCAAGCTCGTCGACTTTGGGGGAAACCCCATCGGAGTTTTAGGAAGAGCCAACATCCGAGTCTCCTACAAAGAGTTCAAAGGCAAGCTTCCCATCACCGTCGTGAAGGACAGCCGACCGAACCTGCTAGGAGTGGAGTGGTTTAAGCCGCTGGGGCTTTCAATTGAAGGCATCAACCAAATTCGCAGAGACGAACTCGACATCCTCATCGCAGAGTTCAAGGAAGTCTTCGATGGTAAACTGGGGAAATTTGTGGGGAGGCCAATCTCTTTTAATCTGGACAAGGGAATCACCCCAATCAAGCTGAAGCCCCGCCGGGTTCCATTTGCCCTGCGGCCAAAAGTAGACGAGCAGCTGGATAAGCTGATCGCCCAGGGCATACTGGAACCAATCGATCATGCTTCATGGGAGACCCCCATTGTGACCCTACTGAAGCATGATGGGTCTGTGCGCATCTGCGCCGACTACCGTTGTACCATCAACAAGGCGTTGGCACAGAGCGCATACCCAGTCCCAGTAGTGCAGCACCTATTGCATTTCCTGGGAACTGGTACAATTTTTGCGAAACTGGACCTGGCCCAGGCTTACCAGCAACTGCCAGTGGACGAAAAAACGGCGGAGGCCCAAACGATAGTCACACACAGGGGGGCATTCAAATGCAACCGTCTCCAGTTTGGAGTCAGCGCTGCCCCCGGCATCTTCCAATCAATGATGGAACGCCTTCTCCAAGGCGTTCCAGGGGTGGTGCCATACTTTGACGATGTACTAATCTCCGGAAATTCACAGGCACAACTCCTTGAAAGGCTCAGGCTTGTCCTGCAGCGATTCAAGGCCAAGGGCTTGAGAGTCAGGAGAGATAAATGCATCCTAGGAGTACAGGAAGTCGAGTTCCTGGGCTATCTCATTGATAGCACTGGCATCCACCCCACCAAATCGAAAGTGAAGGCAATCCATGAAGCTCTGAGCCCCAAAAACAAAACGGAGCTTCAGGCATTCCTTGGGTTGCTCAACTTCTACGCAATGTTTCTTAAACAGAAAGCCACAGTTGCTGAGCCGCTCCACCGCCTGCTGGGGAAAGCCACGTCCTGGAAGTGGGGCCAGGAAGAGGAAGCAGCATTCCGAGCCGTGAAAGGACATTTAACCTCAAAAAGCGTCCTCATCCAATACAACGAGACGCTCCCCATCAAGCTAACCTGCGATGCATCGCCCTACGGGGTGGGGGCAGTCCTCAGCCACGAACTGCCCAACGGTTCCGAAGCCCCAATAGCATATTTCTCAAAAACGATGTCCGGCGCGGAACGCAACTACAGCCAGCTGGACAAAGAAGCCCTGGCCATCGTTGCAGGAGTGAAACGATTCCACGAATATCTTTATGGGAGGAGTTTCACCATAGTCACTGATCACAAGCCGCTCCTGGGGCTCCTCGCAGGCGACCAACCCACCCCGACTTTCATGTCCCCGCGGATGACGAGATGGGCCATCTTCTTAGCCGGCTACTCCTACAGGCTCGTGCACCAGCCAGGCACAGCCATAGGAAATGCCGACGCGCTGAGCAGATGCCCATTGAAGGATCCTGTAGAAGACCCAGCCCCCACGCTCCACCTCTTCCACATAGATGACGACGCCAGCTGCCCAGTCTCGTCTGCAGATGTGGCCGTCCACACCCAGAGGGACCCCACACTCCGCCAAGTGAAGTCCTGGATCCTCAGGGGGTGGCCATCGCAGAAGACGGAGGAGAAGTTCAGCCCATTCGCCAGGAAGCAAAAGGAGCTGTCCACCATGCGGGGCTGTTTGCTATGGGGAGACAGGGTGCTGATTCCCAGCACTCTGCAACGGCGGACATTAGAGACTTTACATAAAGGGCACCCAGGCATCGTCCGCATGAAGGCCCTGGCACGGAGTTACGTCTGGTGGCCCTCACTGGACAGAGACATTGAAGAATGGGTCTCCAGATGTGACCCGTGCCAAGAAGTCTGCCCGGTGCCACCGCAAGCCGAAACAGCAAAGTGGGAGACCCCCAGCAACCCCTGGTCGAGGATCCATATCGACTTTGCGGGTCCGATGCAAGGGCGCCACCTCCTCATCGTGGTAGATGCCTTCTCCAAGTGGCTCGAGGTGGTACCCATGGCATCCACCACAACGGAAGCGACGATCCGTGCCCTGCGCCGCCTGTTCGCCACCCATGGACTACCAGATGTGCTGGTCTCCGATAACGGCCCCCAACTCACATTCCTGGCCATGGAGGCATTCCTGACAGGACTGGGCATCCGCCATGCCCTGTCCGCCCCGTACTGGCCGGCTGGGAACGGACAAGCGGAACGAATGGTGAGGCTCACCAAGGAGGCACTCACCAAGATGGGCACGGGCGACTGGCAGAAAAGAATAGACAACTTCCTCCTCACCCAACACATCACGCCGCATGCCACCACCCACAAGAGCCCGGCTGAACTGTTGATGGGCAGAAGGTTGAGGTCACCATTGGACCGGTTGCACCCCCAATACAGCCCAGAAGTGTCCGCAACCGCCAGCCGTCCGCTTCGCGCCTTCAGCAAGGGAGATTCGGTTTTCGCGCTGAATTTCAGCGGCTTTCCTAAGTGGCTGAAGGGGAAGATAGACAGCACAACTGGCCCCAAATCCTACACCGTGGAGCTGGAAGATGGACAGGTCTGTCGACGGCACATCGACCAACTCCGGAAAAGGTGGGGGGTGCGCAAGAAAACCAGCCTGACGAGGGAGGCCTGCAACACCCCCACAAGGCAGGCCTACAACACCCCAGCGAGGTAGACCTGCAACACCCCTGCGAGGTAGGCCTACAACACCCCGACAAGGTAGGCCTACCACACCCCAGCGAGGCGGACCACCACCACCCCGACGAGGCCGGCCAAGCCCACTACCAGGCGCTGACATGCCGACAGTCCAGGGGCGTAGACCGGGGCCAGCCGCATGGGGAAGGGCAACACCAACCCGGCGAGGTGGGCACCCGGCACGGCAAGGCAGGAGACTACCAACCCAGCCCGCAAGTAGACTGGGACCTGCCCAGGGGGGAAGCATCACACCCCCCCAGCAAAGGCAACCCACGACAGCCCTGCCAAGGAGACCTCCACTCCAGGCGAGTAGACCGGGGACCATCCGAGATGGGCACACCGCAGCACAGGGGTGAGGGTGGCACACAACACCCCGGCGAGAGGGACCCCCACCCAGCGCAGAAGTCAACCTGGCAACAACAGCCCAGCCCAGATCACCCCAGCCATCAACTGACGGTAGACCAGGGACTAGGGCGAAGGGAAAGCCGACAACAGCCTGGCCGGGTAGGCCTGCGACTCCCCGGCAGGGGAAACCTCCACCAACCCAAGGAGGTAGCCCCACAATGCCAGCCCAACCAGGTCGACCACCGCCGGCCCGACGGGGTAGGCCAACTCCAGCCCGGCCAAGGAGACCTGCACCACCCCTGCGAGGTCGGACATCACAACCCAAGCAAACACAACCCACCGCTGGCAGACCGGACCCGAGGGCACCGATCCGAACCACCCACCAGACGACAACGAGCCGAACCGCAGCCGAACCGCGGCACCCGGGAGACCGGGGAGGAGCAAGTGAAAGCCTGGGACTTACCGAGACTCAGACGCTCTTCCAGGGTCGGAACCGAGCAGCCTCGACGAAACGATAGATCCACAGGCCAGGAGGAGGACCACCAGAACCAGCCATCCACAGTCTGTGATTCGGCCGGAGGCGCTGAGGGTGACCCCGCACACTCGCCAGCCGAACCGAGCCCGGTTCCGGGGAGGGAACCAGGAGACACAGAAGCCCCGTCCGTCCAGGTCGGGGACGAGGAAGAAGTGAGACTGCGCAGGTCAGCTAGGGTGCCGAGGCGTCCTACGTACCTGCGGGACTACGTAACGTTTGTAAATGAACTTTGAATTTTTTTTCGGACTAAGGGGGGAGGAGTGTTATGTCCTTATAAGGACATCCGCCCCGATTGGCTGCCAGCCATCGGGCGGGAAAGTTTGAATCCCTGTCAGGGGGCGGTGCGACTGCCGGAGCGAATATAAGGAGAGCCCCGGCAGCGCGCAGCCAGTCTTGCTACTGTTTCTTGTTCTGAATAAAGTTACTAATGTAACGAGCTGGTCACATCTTCCTTTCCTGCACCGATCTAACAGTTTGTCACTGCGCTTCCTTCCTTGTGTACATTTCCTCTTTGTATGACGTGTTTTTTTAACAAGCCACCTCTTTTTAGGAGGCATGGGCGGGTCAACAGACAGTTTCTTCCTGATCACAGCCATGCCAGATCCCCCCTGCCCATCCCCAATAACAAGCTGTCCCGACACGACTCTGGCAATGTTATTAGCCACTGCTTTTACATGAGGTTTAATGATTTCTAGGCCTCTCCTCAGTAATGGCATTGCTTTTCGAAAAAGTCCCCCTATACCAGTACCATACATAATGGGTAATCCTCGGAAACCAGACAGCCCATTTCCAGCCTGTCCTCTGTAATAGTCTACATATGCTTGAGGACTCCCACACTTCATTATCATGACCATCCTTCACTTTTCTGAGGCCTGAAATGAAGCTAAATAACGACCTTACTGTGGTTAAAAGCTATGTTTTCATTCTGATCCATTTTTTATTTCTACAGTAATCGTATCAATATAATGTTTGTTGATGGTAACATAATGTGGTTGCTCGTAGGTCGTCGTGATTATTTCGTTGTCCTTACCCTGCACAGGTACACAACGTAGTAACAGCACATAGAAGTCACCCACTATCTGCGGACTTACAATATCTATATAAATATACAGCGTGTTGAATCCTCCTGTAATGTCCGTGACAAAGTTGCTTTTTTTTGGTACGTACATGTGGCTGTAATACTAATATCTTACTAAGACTTTCAGTGACTAGGATGCTGTAGGGGCCCTCGCATTTAAGTCTAATTTTCCATCCGATTGCATCATACTTCACGATTATTTCTGGGGGATCTTCGGCTTCAGTCATAACCTTGTTCATATTTACTATTACTTTCTGGAAGGTTGCTTAGTGACCGGCTTTTAAAAGAAAATGCCATTTTTTTCTCTCATTAGCGATTTCAAAATATTCCTTCGCATTTAATGTATTACAAGTGTGCGGATATTGTAACTCAACCAGGCGTACTTCCCATGATCCTGGAAGCAACGTTTTTGTTTTTTGTGTTTTGTTTTCTGTGTTTGTTTTGCAAATCTGAGCTCTGTGTCAACAGTTCAGTTTTCCAGCTGAATTGAGTAGGTTCTGCCCATTCCGAAATACAATTTGGTCTAACTCCTCAGAGAAAGCTTGTATATGATAATTGTATGTGTTTTTGAGTTTTTTAGGTGGTGGGAAATAGAAATATGTATTTCTTTTGCAAATCTGAGCTCTGTGTCAAAAGTTACATTTTGTGGCTGAATTGAGTCTTACTTCCAATTCTGAGATACAGCTTTGGTCTAACTCCTCAGCGAAAGCTCGTTTTGGAAATTGAACGTGTTTTTGGGTTTTCAGACCTTGGAGAACATGAACACGTGTTTCTTTTGCAAATCTGAGCTCTGTGTCAAAAGTTACGTTTTCTGGCTGAACTGACTCCTACTGCCAATTGTGAGATAGAGCTTTGGTCTAACTCCTCAGCGAAAGCTCATATTTGAAAACTAAACGTATTTTTCGCTTTCAAGACCGTGGGATACATGAATATGTGTTTTTTTGCAAATCTGAGTTCTGCATCAATAGTTAAGTTTTCTGGCTGAATTGCTCTGTGTCAAAAGTTATGTTTTCTGGTTGAATGCAGTCCGACTGCCTATTCTGAGATACAGCTTGGGTCTAACTCCTCAGGGAAAGCTCAGATTTGAAAATTGTCTGTCTTTTGGGCTTTTCAGACTGTGGGGTACATGAATATATGTTTGTTTTCCATATCTAAGATCTGTGTCAAAGGTTATGTTTTCTGGCTGAATTGAGTCCTACTGCCGATTCTCAGATACAGGTTTGGTCTAACTCCTCAGAGAAAGCTAGTATTGAAAATTGAATGTGTTTTTGCCCTTTTTCAGACCGTGGGGAACATGAATATGTCTGTGTGTTGCAAATCAGAGCTCTGTTGTCAAAAGTTATGTTTTCTGGCTGAATGCAGTCTGACTGCCTATTCTGAGATACAGCTTGGGTCTATCTCCTCAGGGAAAGCTCAGATTCGAAAACTGTGTGTTTTTGGTCTTTTCATACTTTGCGTAACATGAAGATTTGTTTCTTTTGAAAACTGAGCTTCAGTCAAAAGTTAAGTTTTCTGGCTGAATTGAGCCCTATCGCCCATTCTGAGATGGCCTTTGGTCTAACTCCTCAGGGAAAGCTCAGATTTGAAAATTGTGTGTTTTCGGTGTTTTCGTACTTTGCATACTTTTCTTTTGAAAATCTGAGCTGTGTTTCAGACTGTGGGGTACATGAATATATGTTTGTTTTCCATATCTAAGCTCTGTGTCAACAGTTATGTTTTCTGGTTGACAGCAGTCCGACTGCCGATTCTGAGATACAGCTTGGGTCTAACTCCTCAGGGAAAGCTCAGATTTGAAAAAAGTGACTGTTTTTTGGGCTTTTCAGACTGGGGGGTACATGAATATATGTTTCTTTTGCATATCTGAGCTGTGTGTCAAAAGTTAAGTTTTTTGGCTGAATTGAGCCCTACCGCCCATTCTGAGATGCCCTTTGGTCTATCTCCTCAGGAAAAGCTCATATTTGAAAAAATTGACTGTTTTTTGGGCTTCTCAGACTGTGTGGTACAAGAATATATGTTTGTCTTCCATATCTAAGCTCTTTTTCAAAAGTTATGTTTTCTGGTTGAATGCAGTCCGACTGCCGATTCTGAGATACAGCTTGGGTCTATCTCCTCAGGGAAAGCTCAGATTTGAAAGTTGTGTGTTTTTGGTGTTTTCATATTTTACATAACATGAACGTGTTTCTTTTGAAAATCTGAGCGGTATTTCAAAAATTATGTTTTCTGGCTGAATTGAGTCCTACCGCCCATTCTGAGATGCCCTTTGGTCTATCTCCTCAGGAAAAGCTCAGATTTGAAAAAATGACTGTTTTTTGGGCTTTTCAGACTGTGGTGTACATGAATATATGTTTGTTTTCCATATCTAAGCTCTGTGTCAACAGTTATGTTTTCTGGTTGAAAGCAGTCCGACTGCCTATTCTGAGATGCCCTTTGGTCTATCTGCTCAGGAAAAGCTCAGATTTGAAAAAAGTGACTGTTTTTTGGGCTTTTCAGACTGTGGGGTACATGAATATATGTTTCTTTTGCATATCTGAACTGTGTGTCAAAAGTTAAGTTTTCTGGATGAATTGAGCCCTACCGCCATTCTGAGATGCCCTTTGGTCTATCTCCTCAGGAAAAGCTCAGATTTGAAAAAAGTGATTGTTTTTTGGGCTTTCGAGACTGTGGGGTACATGAATATATGTTTGTTTTGCATATCTGAGCTCTGTGTCAAAAGTTATGTTTTCTGGCTGAATTGAGCCCTACCGCCCATTCTGAGATGCCCTTTGGTCTATCTCCTCAGGAAAAGCTCAGATTTGAAAAAAGTGACTGTTTTTTGGGCTTTTCAGACTGTGGGGTACATGAATATGTCTGTGTGTTGCAAATCAGAGCTGTGTTGTCAAAGGTTACGTTTTCTGGCTGAATTGAGTCCTACCGCACATTCTTATATGCCCTTTCGTCTATCTCCTCAGGGAAAGCTCAGATTTGAAAAAATTGACTGTTTTTTGGGCTTTTCAGACTGTGGGGTACATGAATATGTCTGTGTGTTGCAAATCAGAGCTGTGTTGTCAAAGGTTACGTTTTCTGGCTGAATTGAGTCCTACTGTCGATTCTCAGATTCCGCTTTGGTCTATCTCCTCAGAGAAAGCTCGTATTGAAAATTGAATGTGTGTTTGCCCTTTTTCAGACCGTGGGGAACATGAATATGTCTCTGTGTTGCAAATCAGAGCTCTGTTGTCAAAAGTTATGTTTTCTGGATGAATGCAGTCTGACTGCCTATTCTGAGATACAGCTTGGGTCTATCTCCTCAGGGAAAGCTCAGATTTGAAAGTTGTGTGATTTGGTGTTTTCATACTTTGCGTAACATTTTTGGTGTTTTCATACTTGCGTAACAGGAACATGTGTTTCTTTTGAAAATCTGAGCTGTGTGTCAAAAATTATGTTTTCTGGCTGAATTGAGTTCTACCGACCATTCTGAGATGCCCTTTGGTCTATCTCCTCAGGGAAAGCTCAGATTTGAAAAAATTGACTGTTTTTTCGGCTTTTCAGAAAGTGGTGTACATGAATATATGTTTGTTTTCCATATCTAAGCTCTGTGTCAAATGATGTTTTCGGGTTGAATGCAGTCCGACTGCCTATTCTGAGATAGTGTTTGGGTCTAACTCCTCAGAGAAAGCTCGTATTGAAAATTGAATGTGTTTTTGCCCTTTTTCAGACCGTGGGGAACATGAATGTCTCTGTGTTACAAATCTGAGCTGTGTGTCATGTGTTTCTTTTGAAAACTGAGCTTGAGTCAAAAGTTATGTTTTCTGGTTGAATGCAGTCAGACTGCCTATTCTGAGATACAGCTTGGGTCTATCTCCTCAGGGAAAGCTCAGATTCGAAAACTGTGTGTTTTTGGTCTTTTCATACTTTGCGTAACATGAAGATTTGTTTCTTTTGAAAACTGAGCTTCAGTCAAAAGATAAGTTTTCTGGCTGAATTGAGCCCTATCGCCCATTCTGAGATGGCCTTTGGTCTAACTCCTCAGGGAAAGCTCAGATTTGAAAATTGTGTGTTTTCGGTGTTTTCGTACTTTGCATACTTTTCTTTTGAAAATCTGAGCTGTGTTTCAGACTGTGGGGTACATGAATATATGTTTGTTTTCCATATCTAAGCTCTGTGTCAACAGTTATGTTTTCTGGTTGAAAGCAGTCCGACTGCCTATTCTGAGATGCCCTTTGGTCTATCTCCTCAGGGAAAGCTCAGATTTGAAAAAATGACTGTTTTTTGGGCTTTTCAGACTGTGGGGTACATGAATATATGTTTGTTTTCCATATCTAAGCTCTGTGTCAACAGTTATGTTTTCTGGTTGAAAGCAGTCCGACTGCCTATTCTGAGATGTCCTTTGGTCTATCTCCTCAGGAAAAGCTCAGATTTGAAAAAAGTGACTGTTTTTTGGGCTTTTCAGACTGTGGGGTACATGAATATGTCTGTGTGTTGCAAATCAGAGCTGTGTTGTCAAAGGTTACGTTTTCTAGCTGAATTGAGTCCTACTGTCGATTCTGAGATGCCCTTTGGTCTATCTCCTCAGGAAAAGCTCAGATTTGAAAAAATTGACTGTTTTTTGGGCTTTTCAGACTGTGGGGTACATGAATATATCTTTGTTTTGCATATGTGAGTTCTGTGTCAAAAGTTATATTTTCTTGTTGAATGCAGTTGCGACTGCCTATTCTGAGATACAGCTTGGTTGTAACTTCTCAGGGAAAGCTCAGATTTGAAAGTTGTGTGTTTTCGGTGTTTTCGTACTTTGCATACTTTTCTTTTGAAAATCTGAGCTGTGTTTCAGACTGTGGGGTACATGAATATATGTTTGTTTTGCATATCTGAGCTGTGTGTCAAAAGTTAAGTTTTCTGGCTGAATTGAGCCCTACCGCCCATTCTGAGATGCCCTTTGGTCTATCTCCTCAGGAAAAGCTCAGATTTGAAAAAAGTGACTGTTTTTTGGGCTTTTCACACTGGGGGGTACATGAATATATGTTTCTTTTGCATATCTGAGCTGTGTGTCAAAAGTTAAGTTTTCTGGCTGAATTGAGCCCTACCGCCCATTCTGAGATGCCCTTTGGTCTATCTGCTCAGGAAAAGCTCAGATTTGAAAAAATTGACTGTTTTTTGGGCTTCTCGGACTGTGTGGTACATGAATATATGTTTGTTTTCCATATCTAAGCTCTCTGTCAAAAGTTATGTTTTCTGGTTGAATGGAGTCCGATTGCCTATTCTGAGATGCCCTTTGGTCTATCTCCTCAGTGAAAGCTCAGATTTGAAAATTGTGTGTTTTCGGTTTTTTCATACTTTGCGTAACATGAACATGTGTTTCTTTTGTAAATCTGAGCGGTATTTCAAAAATTATGTTTTCTTGCTGAATTGAATCCTACCGCACATTCTTATATGCCCTTTTGTCTATCTCCTCAGGGAAAGCTCAGATTTGAAAAAATTGACTGTTTTTTGGGCTTTTCAGACTGTGGGGTACATGAATATGTCTGTGTGTTGCAAATCAGAGCTGTGTTGTCAAAGGTTACGTTTTCTGGCTGAATTGAGTCCTACTGTCGATTCTCAGATTCCGCTTTGGTCTATCTCCTCAGAGAAAGCTCGTATTGAAAATTGAATGTATTTTTGCCCTTTTTCAGACCGTGGGGAACATGAATGTCTCTGTGTTACAAATCTGAGCTGTGTGTCATGTGTTTCTTTTGAAAACTGAGCTTGAGTCAAAAGTTATGTTTTCTGGTTGAATGCAGTCAGACTGCCTATTCTGAGATACAGCTTGGGTCTATCTCCTCAGGGAAAGCTCAGATTCGAAAACTGTGTGTTTTTGGTCTTTTCATACTTTGCGTAACATGAAGATTTGTTTCTTTTGAAAACTGAGCTTCAGTCAAAAGATAAGTTTTCTGGCTGAATTGAGCCCTATCGCCCATTCTGAGATGGCCTTTGGTCTAACTCCTCAGGGAAAGCTCAGATTTGAAAATTGTGTGTTTTCGGTGTTTTCGTACTTTGCATACTTTTCTTTTGAAAATCTGAGCTGTGTTTCAGACTGTGGGGTACATGAATATATGTTTGTTTTCCATATCTAAGCTCTGTGTCAACAGTTATGTTTTCTGGTTGAAAGCAGTCCGACTGCCTATTCTGAGATGCCCTTTGGTCTATCTCCTCAGGGAAAGCTCAGATTTGAAAAAATGACTGTTTTTTGGGCTTTTCAGACTGTGGGGTACATGAATATATGTTTGTTTTCCATATCTAAGCTCTGTGTCAACAGTTATGTTTTCTGGTTGAAAGCAGTCCGACTGCCTATTCTGAGATGTCCTTTGGTCTATCTCCTCAGGAAAAGCTCAGATTTGAAAAAAGTGACTGTTTTTTGGGCTTTTCAGACTGTGGGGTACATGAATATGTCTGTGTGTTGCAAATCAGAGCTGTGTTGTCAAAGGTTACGTTTTCTAGCTGAATTGAGTCCTACTGTCGATTCTGAGATGCCCTTTGGTCTATCTCCTCAGGAAAAGCTCAGATTTGAAAAAATTGACTGTTTTTTGGGCTTTTCAGACTGTGGGGTACATGAATATATCTTTGTTTTGCATATGTGAGTTCTGTGTCAAACGTTATATTTTCTTGTTGAATGCAGTTGCGACTGCCTATTCTGAGATACAGCTTGGTTGTAACTTCTCAGGGAAAGCTCAGATTTGAAAGTTGTGTGTTTTCGGTGTTTTCGTACTTTGCATACTTTTCTTTTGAAAATCTGAGCTGTGTTTCAGACTGTGGGGTACATGAATATATGTTTGTTTTGCATATCTGAGCTGTGTGTCAAAAGTTAAGTTTTCTGGCTGAATTGAGCCCTACCGCCCATTCTGAGATGCCCTTTGGTCTATCTCCTCAGGAAAAGCTCAGATTTGAAAAAAGTGACTGTTTTTTGGGCTTTTCACACTGGGGGGTACATGAATATATGTTTCTTTTGCATATCTGAGCTGTGTGTCAAAAGTTAAGTTTTCTGGCTGAATTGAGCCCTACCGCCCATTCTGAGATGCCCTTTGGTCTATCTGCTCAGGAAAAGCTCAGATTTGAAAAAATTGACTGTTTTTTGGGCTTCTCGGACTGTGTGGTACATGAATATATGTTTGTTTTCCATATCTAAGCTCTCTGTCAAAAGTTATGTTTTCTGGTTGAATGGAGTCCGATTGCCTATTCTGAGATGCCCTTTGGTCTATCTCCTCAGTGAAAGCTCAGATTTGAAAATTGTGTGTTTTCGGTTTTTTCATACTTTGCGTAACATGAACATGTGTTTCTTTTGTAAATCTGAGCGGTATTTCAAAAATTATGTTTTCTTGCTGAATTGAATCCTACCGCACATTCTTATATGCCCTTTTGTCTATCTCCTCAGGGAAAGCTCAGATTTGAAAAAATTGACTGTTTTTTGGGCTTTTCAGACTGTGGGGTACATGAATATGTCTGTGTGTTGCAAATCAGAGCTGTGTTGTCAAAGGTTACGTTTTCTGGCTGAATTGAGTCCTACTGTCGATTCTCAGATTCCGCTTTGGTCTATCTCCTCAGAGAAAGCTCGTATTGAAAATTGAATGTATTTTTGCCCTTTTTCAGACCGTGGGGAACATGAATATGTCTGTGTGTTGCAAATCAGAGCTCTGTTGTCAAAAGTTATGTTTTCTGGCTGAATGCAGTCTGACTGCCTATTCTGAGATACAGCTTGGGTCTATCTCCTCAGGGAAAGCTCAGATTTGAAAGTTGTGTGATTTGGTGTTTTCATACTTTGCGTAACATTTTTGGTGTTTTCATACTTGCGTAACAGGAACATGTGTTTCTTTTGAAAATCTGAGCTGTGTGTCAAAAATTATGTTTTCTGGCTGAATTGAGTCCTACCGACCATTCTGAGATGCCCTTTGGTCTATCTCCTCAGGGAAAGCTCAGAGTTGAAAAAATTGACTCTTTTTTCGGCTTTTCAGAATGTGGTGTACATGAATATATGTTTGTTTTCCATATCTAAGCTCTGTGTCAAAAGTGATGTTTTCTGGTTGAATGCAGTCCGACTGCCTATTCTGAGATAGAGTTTGGGTCTAACTCCTCAGAGAAAGCTCGTATTGAAAATTGAATGTGTTTTTGCCCTTTTTCAGACCGTGGGGAACATGAATGTCTCTGTGTTACAAATCTGAGCTGTGTGTCATGTGTTTCTTTTGAAAACTGAGCTTGAGTCAAAAGTTATGTTTTCTGGTTGAATGCAGTCAGACTGCCTATTCTGAGATACAGCTTGGGTCTGTCTCCTCAGGGAAAGCTCAGATTCGAAAACTGTGTCTTTTTGGTGTTTTCATACTTTGCGTAACATGAAGATTTGTTTCTTTTGAAAACTGAGCTTCAGTCAAAAGTTAAGTTTTCTGGCTGAATTGAGCCCTATCGCCCATTCTGAGATGGCCTTTGGTCTAACTCCTCAGGGAAAGCTCAGATTTGAAAATTGTGTGTTTTCGGTGTTTTCGTACTTTGCATACTTTTCTTTTGAAAATCTGAGCTGGTTTCAGACTGTGGGGTACATGAATATATGTTTGTTTTCCATATCTAAGCTCTGTGTCAACAGTTATGTTTTCTGGTTGAAAGCAGTCCGACTGCCTATTCTGAGATGCCCTTTGGTCTAACTCCTCAGAGAAAGCTCGTATTGAAAATTGAATGTGTTTTTGCCCTTTTTCAGACTGTGAGGTACATGAATATATGTTTCCTTTGCATATCTGAGCTGTGTGTCACAAGTTAAGTTTTCTGGCTGAATTGAGCCCTACCGCCCATTCTGAGATGCCCTTTGGTCTATCTCCTCAGGAAAAGCTCAGATTTGAAAAAATTGACTGTTTTTTGGGCTTTTCAGACTGTGGGGTACATGAATATGTCTGTGTGTTGCAAATCAGAGCTGTGTTGTCAAAGGTTACGTTTTCTGGCTGAATTGAGTCCTACTGTCGATTCTCAGATTCCGCTTTGGTCTATCTCCTCAGAGAAAGCTCGTATTGAAAATTGAATGTGTTTTTGCCCTTTTTCAGACCGTGGGGAACATGAATGTCTGTGTGTTACAAATCTGAGCTGTGTGTCATGTGTTTCTTTTGAAAACTGAGCTTGAGTCAAAAGTTATGTTTTCTGGTTGAATGCAGTCAGACTGCCTATTCTGAGATACAGCTTGGGTCTGTCTCCTCAGGGAAAGCTCAGATTCGAAAACTGTGTCTTTTTGGTGTTTTCATACTTTGCGTAACATGAAGATTTGTTTCTTTTGAAAACTGAGCTTCAGTCAAAAGTTAAGTTTTCTGGCTGAATTGAGCCCTATCGCCCATTCTGAGATGGCCTTTGGTCTAACTCCTCAGGGAAAGCTCAGATTTGAAAATTGTGTGTTTTCGGTGTTTTCGTACTTTGCATACTTTTCTTTTGAAAATCTGAGCTGTGTTTCAGACTGTGGGGTACATGAATATATGTTTGTTTTCCATATCTAAGCTCTGTGTCAACAGTTATGTTTTCTGGTTGAAAGCAGTCCGACTGCCTATTCTGAGATGCCCTTTGGTCTAACTCCTCAGAGAAAGCTCATATTGAAAATTGAATGTGTTTTTGCCCTTTTTCAGACTGTGAGGTACATGAATATATGTTTCCTTTGCATATCTGAGCTGTGTGTCACAAGTTAAGTTTTCTGGCTGAATTGAGCCCTACCGCCCATTCTGAGATGCCCTTTGGTCTATCTCCTCAGGGAAAGCTCAGATTTGAAAAAATGACTGTTTTTTGGGCTTTTCAGACTGTGGGGTACATGAATATATGTTTGTTTTCCATATCTAAGCTCTGTGTCAACAGTTATGTTTTCTGGTTGAAAGCAGTCCGACTGCCTATTCTGAGATGTCCTTTGGTCTATCTCCTCAGGAAAAGCTCAGATTTGAAAAAAGTGACTGTTTTTTGGCGCTTTTCAGACTGTGGGGTACATGAATATGTCTGTGTGTTGCAAATCAGAGCTGTGTTGTCAAAGGTTACGTTTTCTAGCTGAATTGAGTCCTACTGTCGATTCTGAGATGCCCTTTGGTCTATCTCCTCAGGAAAAGCTCAGATTTGAAAAAATTGACTGTTTTTTGGGCTTTTCAGACTGTGGGGTACATGAATATATCTTTGTTTTGCATATGTGAGTTCTGTGTCAAAAGTTATATTTTCTTGTTGAATGCAGTTGCGACTGCCTATTCTGAGATACAGCTTGGGTGTAACTTCTCAGGGAAAGCTCAGATTTGAAAGTTGTGTGTTTTCGGTGTTTTCGTACTTTGCATACTTTTCTTTTGAAAATCTGAGCTGTGTTTCAGACTGTGGGGTACATGAATATATGTTTGTTTTGCATATCTGAGCTGTGTGTCAAAAGTTAAGTTTTCTGGCTGAAGTGAGCCCTACCGCCCATTCTGAGATGCCCTTTGGTCTATCTCCTCAGGAAAAGCTCAGATTTGAAAAAAGTGACTGTTTTTTGGGCTTTTCACACTGGGGGGTACATGAATATATGTTTCTTTTGCATATCTGAGCTGTGTGTCAAAAGTTAAGTTTTCTGGCTGAATTGAGCCCTACCGCCCATTCTGAGATGCCCTTTGGTCTATCTGCTCAGGAAAAGCTCAGATTTGAAAAAATGACTGTTTTTTGGGCTTTTCAGACTGTGGGGTACATGAATATGTCTGTGTGTTGCAAATCAGAGCTGTGTTGTCAAAGGTTACGTTTTCTGGCTGAATTGAGTCCTACTGTCGATTCTCAGATTCCGCTTTGGTCTATCTCCTCAGAGAAAGCTCGTATTGAAAATTGAATGTGTTTTTGCCCTTTTTCAGACCGTGGGGAACATGAATGTCTGTGTGTTACAAATCTGAGCTGTGTGTCATGTGTTTCTTTTGAAAACTGAGCTTGAGTCAAAAGTTATGTTTTCTGGTTGAATGCAGTCAGACTGCCTATTCTGAGATACAGCTTGGGTCTGTCTCCTCAGGGAAAGCTCAGATTCGAAAACTGTGTCTTTTTGGTGTTTTCATACTTTGCGTAACATGAAGATTTGTTTCTTTTGAAAACTGAGCTTCAGTCAAAAGTTAAGTTTTCTGGCTGAATTGAGCCCTATCGCCCATTCTGAGATGGCCTTTGGTCTAACTCCTCAGGGAAAGCTCAGATTTGAAAATTGTGTGTTTTCGGTGTTTTCGTACTTTGCATACTTTTCTTTTGAAAATCTGAGCTGTGTTTCAGACTGTGGGGTACATGAATATATGTTTGTTTTCCATATCTAAGCTCTGTGTCAACAGTTATGTTTTCTGGTTGAAAGCAGTCCGACTGCCTATTCTGAGATGCCCTTTGGTCTAACTCCTCAGAGAAAGCTCATATTGAAAATTGAATGTGTTTTTGCCCTTTTTCAGACTGTGAGGTACATGAATATATGTTTCCTTTGCATATCTGAGCTGTGTGTCACAAGTTAAGTTTTCTGGCTGAATTGAGCCCTACCGCCCATTCTGAGATGCCCTTTGGTCTATCTCCTCAGGGAAAGCTCAGATTTGAAAAAATGACTGTTTTTTGGGCTTTTCAGACTGTGGGGTACATGAATATATGTTTGTTTTCCATATCTAAGCTCTGTGTCAACAGTTATGTTTTCTGGTTGAAAGCAGTCCGACTGCCTATTCTGAGATGTCCTTTGGTCTATCTCCTCAGGAAAAGCTCAGATTTGAAAAAAGTGACTGTTTTTTGGCGCTTTTCAGACTGTGGGGTACATGAATATGTCTGTGTGTTGCAAATCAGAGCTGTGTTGTCAAAGGTTACGTTTTCTAGCTGAATTGAGTCCTACTGTCGATTCTGAGATGCCCTTTGGTCTATCTCCTCAGGAAAAGCTCAGATTTGAAAAAATTGACTGTTTTTTGGGCTTTTCAGACTGTGGGGTACATGAATATATCTTTGTTTTGCATATGTGAGTTCTGTGTCAAAAGTTATATTTTCTTGTTGAATGCAGTTGCGACTGCCTATTCTGAGATACAGCTTGGGTGTAACTTCTCAGGGAAAGCTCAGATTTGAAAGTTGTGTGTTTTCGGTGTTTTCGTACTTTGCATACTTTTCTTTTGAAAATCTGAGCTGTGTTTCAGACTGTGGGGTACATGAATATATGTTTGTTTTGCATATCTGAGCTGTGTGTCAAAAGTTAAGTTTTCTGGCTGAAGTGAGCCCTACCGCCCATTCTGAGATGCCCTTTGGTCTATCTCCTCAGGAAAAGCTCAGATTTGAAAAAAGTGACTGTTTTTTGGGCTTTTCACACTGGGGGGTACATGAATATATGTTTCTTTTGCATATCTGAGCTGTGTGTCAAAAGTTAAGTTTTCTGGCTGAATTGAGCCCTACCGCCCATTCTGAGATGCCCTTTGGTCTATCTGCTCAGGAAAAGCTCAGATTTGAAAAAATTGACTGTTTTTTGGGCTTCTCGGACTGTGTGGTACATGAATATATGTTTGTTTTCAATATCTAAGCTCTCTGTCAAAAGTTATGTTTTCTGGTTGAATGGAGTCCGATTGCCTATTCTGAGATGCCCTTTGGTCTATCTCCTCAGTGAAAGCTCGTATTGAAAATTGAACGTGTTTTTGCCCTTTTTCAGACTGTGAGGTACATGAATATATGTTTCCTTTGCATATCTGAGCTGTGTGTCAAAAGTTAAGTTTTCTGGCTGAATTGAGCCCTACCGCCCATTCTGAGATGCCCTTTGGTCTATCTGCTCAGGAAAAGCTCAGATTTGAAAAAATTGACTGTTTTTTGGGATTCTCGGACTGTGTGGTACATGAATATATGTTTGTTTTCCATATCTAAGCTCTCTGTCAAAAGTTATGTTTTCTGGTTGAATGGAGTCCGATTGCCTATTCTGAGATGCCCTTTGGTCTATCTCCTCAGGAAAAGCTCAGATTTGAAAAAAGTGACTGTTTTTTGGGCTTTTCAGACTGGGGGGGTACATGAATATATGTTTCTTTTGCATATCTGAGCTGTGTGTCAAAAGTTAAGTTTTCTGGCTGAATTGAGCCCTACCGCCCATTCTGAGATGCCCTTTGGTCTATCTCCTCAGGGAAAGCTCAGATTTGAAAAAATTGACTGTTTTTTGGGCTTTTCAGACTGTGGGGTACATGAATATGTCTGTGTGTTGCAAATCAGAGCTGTGTTGTCAAAGGTTACGTTTTCTGGCTGAACTGAGTCCTACTGTCGATTCTCAGATTCCGGTTTGGTCTATCTCCTCAGAGAAAGCTCGTATTGAAAATTGAACGTGTTTTTGCCCTTTTTCAGACCGTGGGGAACATGAGTGTCTGTGTGTTACAAATCTGAGCTGTGTGTCATGTGTTTCTTTTGAAAACTGAGCTTGAGTTAAAAGTTATGTTTTCTGGTTGAATGCAGTCAGACTGCCTATTCTGAGATACAGCTTGGGTCTATCTCCTCAGGGAAAGCTCAGATTCGAAAACTGTGTTTTTGGTCTTTTCATACTTTGCGTAACATGAAGATTTGTTTCTTTTGAAAACTGAGCTTCAGTCAAAAGTTAAGTTTTCTGGCTGAATTGAGCCCGATCGCCCATTCTGAGATGGCGTTTGGTCTAACTCCTCAGGGAAAGCTCAGATTTGAAAATTGTGTGTTTTCGGTGTTTTCGTACTTTGCATACTTTTCTTTTGAAAATCTGAGCTGTGTTTCAGACTGTGGGGTACATGAATATATGTTTCATTTCTATATCTAAGCTCTGTGTCAACAGTTATGTTTTCTGGTTGAAAGCAGTCCGACTGCCTATTCTGAGATGCCCTTTGGTCTAACTCCTCAGAGAAAGCTCGTATTGAAAATTGAACGTGTTTTTGCCCTTTTTCAGACTGTGAGGTACATGAATATATGTTTCCTTTGCATATCTGAGCTGTGTGTCAAAAGTTAAGTTTTCTGGCTGAATTGAGCCCTACCGCCCATTCTGAGATGCCCTTTGGTCTATCTCCTCAGGGAAAGCTCAGATTTGAAAAAATTGACTGTTTTTTGGGCTTTTCAGACTGTGGGGTACATGAATATGTCTGTGTGTTGCAAATCAGAGCTGTGTTGTCAAAGGTTACGTTTTCTGGCTGAATTGAGTCCTACTGTCGATTCTCAGATTCCGGTTTGGTCTATCTCCTCAGAGAAAGCTCGTATTGAAAATTGAATGTGTTTTTGCCCTTTTTCAGACCGTGGGGAACATGAATATGTCTGTGTGTTGCAAATCAGAGCTCTGTTGTCAAAAGTTATGTTTTCTGGCTGAATTGAGCCCTACTGCCAGTTCTGAGATACACTTTGGTCTATCTCCTCAGGGAAAGCTCAGATTTGAAAAAATTGACTGTTTTTTGGGCTTCTCAGACTGTATGGTACAAGAAAATATGTTTGTCTTCCATATCTCTTTGTCAAAAGTTATGTTTTCTGGTTGAATGCAGTCCGACTGCCTATTCTGAGATACAGCTTGGGTCTATCTCCTCAGGGAAAGCTCAGATTTGAAAGTTGTGTGTTTTTGGTGTTTTCATACTTTGCGTAACATGAACGTGTTTCTTTTGAAAATCTCAGCGGTATTTCAAAAATTATGTTTTCTAGCTGAATTGAGCCCTACCGCCCATTCTGAGATGCCCTTTGGTCTATCTGCTCAGGAAAAGCTCAGATTTGAAAAAAGTGACTGTTTTTTGGGCTTTTCAGACTGGGGGGTACATGAATATATGTTTCTTTTGCATATCTGAACTGTTTGTCAAAAGTTAAGTTTTCTGGCTGAATTGAGCCCTACCGCCCATTCTGAGATGCCCTTTGGTCTATCTGCTCAGGAAAAGCTCAGATTTGAAAAAATTGACTGTTTTTTGGGATTCTCGGACTGTGTGGTACATGAATATATGTTTGTTTTCCATATCTAAGCTCTGTGTCAACAGTTATGTTTTCTGGTTGAAAGCAGTCCGACTGCCTATTCTGAGATGCCCTTTGGTCTAACTCCTCAGAGAAAGCTCGTATTGAAAATTGAATGTGTTTTTGCCCTTTTTCAGACTGTGAGGTACATGAATATATGTTTCCTTTGCATATCTGAGCTGTGTGTCACAAGTTAAGTTTTCTGGCTGAATTGAGCCCTACCGCCCATTCTGAGATGCCCTTTGGTCTATCTCCTCAGGAAAAGCTCAGATTTGAAAAAATTGACTGTTTTTTGGGCTTTTCAGACTGTGGGGTACATGAATATGTCTGTGTGTTGCAAATCAGAGCTGTGTTGTCAAAGGTTACGTTTTCTGGCTGAATTGAGTCCTACTGTCGATTCTCAGATTCCGCTTTGGTCTATCTCCTCAGAGAAAGCTCGTATTGAAAATTGAATGTGTTTTTGCCCTTTTTCAGACCGTGGGGAACATGAATATGTCTGTGTGTTGCAAATCAGAGCTCTGTTGTCAAAAGTTATGTTTTCTGGATGAATGCAGTCTGACTGCCTATTCTGAGATACAGCTTGGGTCTATCTCCTCAGGGAAAGCTCAGATTTGAAAGTTGTGTGATTTGGTGTTTTCATACTTTGCGTAACATTTTTGGTGTTTTCATACTTGCGTAACAGGAACATGTGTTTCTTTTGAAAATCTGAGCTGTGTGTCAAAAATTATGTTTTCTGGCTGAATTGAGTCCTACTGACCATTCTGAGATGCCCTTTGGTCTATCTCCTCAGGGAAAGCTCAGAGTTGAAAAAATTGACTCTTTTTTCGGCTTTTCAGAATGTGGTGTACATGAATATATGTTTGTTTTCCATATCTAAGCTCTGTGTCAAAAGTGATGTTTTCTGGTTGAATGCAGTCCGACTGCCTATTCTGAGATAGAGTTTGGGTCTAACTCCTCAGAGAAAGCTCGTATTGAAAATTGAATGTGTTTTTGCCCTTTTTCAGACCGTGGGGAACATGAATGTCTCTGTGTTACAAATCTGAGCTGTGTGTCATGTGTTTCTTTTGAAAACTGAGCTTGAGTCAAAAGTTATGTTTTCTGGTTGAATGCAGTCAGACTGCCTATTCTGAGATACAGCTTGGGTCTATCTCCTCAGGGAAAGCTCAGATTCGAAAACTGTGTGTTTTTGGTCTTTTCATACTTTGCGTAACATGAAGATTTGTTTCTTTTGAAAACTGAGCTTCAGTCAAAAGATAAGTTTTCTGGCTGAATTGAGCCCTATCGCCCATTCTGAGATGGCCTTTGGTCTAACTCCTCAGGGAAAGCTCAGATTTGAAAATTGTGTGTTTTCGGTGTTTTCGTACTTTGCATACTTTTCTTTTGAAAATCTGAGCTGTGTTTCAGACTGTGGGGTACATGAATATATATTTGTTTTCCATATCTAAGCTCTGTGTCAACAGTTATGTTTTCTGGTTGAAAGCAGTCCGACTGCCTATTCTGAGATGCCCTTTGGTCTAACTCCTCAGAGAAAGCTCGTATTGAAAATTGAATGTGTTTTTGCCCTTTTTCAGACTGTGAGGTACATGAATATATGTTTCCTTTGCATATCTGAGCTGTGTGTCACAAGTTAAGTTTTCTGGCTGAATTGAGCCCTACCGCCCATTCTGAGATGCCCTTTGGTCTATCTCCTCAGGGAAAGCTCAGATTTGAAAAAATGACTGTCTTTTGGGCTTTTCAGACTGTGGGGTACATGAATATATGTTTGTTTTCCATATCTAAGCTCTGTGTCAACAGTTATGTTTTCTGGTTGAAAGCAGTCCAACTGCCTATTCTGAGATGTCCTTTGGTCTATCTCCTCAGGAAAAGCTCAGATTTGAAAAAAGTGACTGTTTTTTGGGCTTTTCAGACTGTGGGGTACATGAATATGTCTGTGTGTTGCAAATCAGAGCTGTGTTGTCAAAGGTTACGTTTTCTGGCTGAATTGAGTCCTACTGTCGATTCTCAGATTCCGGTTTGGTCTATCTCCTCAGAGAAAGCTCGTATTGAAAATTGAATGTGTTTTTGCCCTTTTTCAGACCGTGGGGAACATGAATGTCTGTGTGTTACAAATCTGAGCTGTGTGTCATGTGTTTCTTTTGAAAACTGAGCTTGAGTCAAAAGTTATGTTTTCTGGTTGAATGCAGTCAGACTGCCTATTCTGAGATACAGCTTGGGTCTGTCTCCTCAGGGAAAGCTCAGATTCGAAAACTGTGTCTTTTTGGTGTTTTCATACTTTGCGTAACATGAAGATTTGTTTCTTTTGAAAACTGAGCTTCAGTCAAAAGTTAAGTTTTCTGGCTGAATTGAGCCCTATCGCCCATTCTGAGATGGCCTTTGGTCTAACTCCTCAGGGAAAGCTCAGATTTGAAAATTGTGTGTTTTCGGTGTTTTCGTACTTTGCATACTTTTCTTTTGAAAATCTGAGCTGGTTTCAGACTGTGGGGTACATGAATATATGTTTGTTTTCCATATCTAAGCTCTGTGTCAACAGTTATGTTTTCTGGTTGAAAGCAGTCCGACTGCCTATTCTGAGATGCCCTTTGGTCTAACTCCTCAGAGAAAGCTCGTATTGAAAATTGAATGTGTTTTTGCCCTTTTTCAGACTGTGAGGTACATGAATATATGTTTCCATTGCATATCTGAGCTGTGTGTCACAAGTTAAGTTTTCTGGCTGAATTGAGCCCTACCGCCCATTCTGAGATGCCCTTTGGTCTATCTCCTCAGGGAAAGCTCAGATTTGAAAAAATGACTGTTTTTTGGGCTTTTCAGACTGTGGGGTACATGAATATATGTTTGTTTTCCATATCTAAGCTCTGTGTCAACAGTTATGTTTTCTGGTTGAAAGCAGTCCGACTGCCTATTCTGAGATGTCCTTTGGTCTATCTCCTCAGGAAAAGCTCAGATTTGAAAAAAGTGACTGTTTTTTGGGCTTTTCAGACTGTGGGGTACATGAATATGTCTGTGTGTTGCAAATCAGAGCTGTGTTGTCAAAGGTTACGTTTTCTAGCTGAATTGAGTCCTACTGTCGATTCTGAGATGCCCTTTGGTCTATCTCCTCAGGAAAAGCTCAGATTTGAAAAAATTGACTGTTTTTTGGGCTTTTCAGACTGTGGGGTACATGAATATATCTTTGTTTTGCATATGTGAGTTCTGTGTCAAAAGTTATATTTTCTTGTTGAATGCAGTTGCGACTGCCTATTCTGAGATAGAGTTTGGGTCTAACTCCTCAGAGAAAGCTCGTATTGAAAATTGAATGTGTTTTTGCCCTTTTTCAGACCGTGGGGAACATGAATGTCTCTGTGTTACAAATCTGAGCTGTGTGTCATGTGTTTCTTTTGAAAACTGAGCTTGAGTCAAAAGTTATGTTTTCTGGTTGAATGCAGTCAGACTGCCTATTCTGAGATACAGCTTGGGTCTATCTCCTCAGGGAAAGCTCAGATTCGAAAACTGTGTGTTTTTGGTCTTTTCATACTTTGCGTAACATGAAGATTTGTTTCTTTTGAAAACTGAGCTTCAGTCAAAAGATAAGTTTTCTGGCTGAATTGAGCCCTATCGCCCATTCTGAGATGGCCTTTGGTCTAACTCCTCAGGGAAAGCTCAGATTTGAAAATTGTGTGTTTTCGGTGTTTTCGTACTTTGCATACTTTTCTTTTGAAAATCTGAGCTGTGTTTCAGACTGTGGGGTACATGAATATATATTTGTTTTCCATATCTAAGCTCTGTGTCAACAGTTATGTTTTCTGGTTGAAAGCAGTCCGACTGCCTATTCTGAGATGCCCTTTGGTCTAACTCCTCAGAGAAAGCTCGTATTGAAAATTGAATGTGTTTTTGCCCTTTTTCAGACTGTGAGGTACATGAATATATGTTTCCTTTGCATATCTGAGCTGTGTGTCACAAGTTAAGTTTTCTGGCTGAATTGAGCCCTACCGCCCATTCTGAGATGCCCTTTGGTCTATCTCCTCAGGGAAAGCTCAGATTTGAAAAAATGACTGTTTTTTGGGCTTTTCAGACTGTGGGGTACATGAATATATGTTTGTTTTCCATATCTAAGCTCTGTGTCAACAGTTATGTTTTCTGGTTGAAAGCAGTCCGACTGCCTATTCTGAGATGCCCTTTGGTCTATCTCCTCAGGAAAAGCTCAGATTTGAAAAAATTGACTGTTTTTTGGGCTTTTCAGACTGTGGGGTACATGAATATATCTTTGTTTTGCATATGTGAGTTCTGTGTCAAAAGTTATATTTTCTTGTTGAATGCAGTTGCGACTGCCTATTCTGAGATAGAGTTTGGGTCTAACTCCTCAGAGAAAGCTCGTATTGAAAATTGAATGTGTTTTTGCCCTTTTTCAGACCGTGGGGAACATGAATGTCTCTGTGTTACAAATCTGAGCTGTGTGTCATGTGTTTCTTTTGAAAACTGAGCTTGAGTCAAAAGTTATGTTTTCTGGTTGAATGCAGTCAGACTGCCTATTCTGAGATACAGCTTGGGTCTATCTCCTCAGGGAAAGCTCAGATTCGAAAACTGTGTGTTTTTGGTCTTTTCATACTTTGCGTAACATGAAGATTTGTTTCTTTTGAAAACTGAGCTTCAGTCAAAAGATAAGTTTTCTGGCTGAATTGAGCCCTATCGCCCATTCTGAGATGGCCTTTGGTCTAACTCCTCAGGGAAAGCTCAGATTTGAAAATTGTGTGTTTTCGGTGTTTTCGTACTTTGCATACTTTTCTTTTGAAAATCTGAGCTGTGTTTCAGACTGTGGGGTACATGAATATATATTTGTTTTCCATATCTAAGCTCTGTGTCAACAGTTATGTTTTCTGGTTGAAAGCAGTCCGACTGCCTATTCTGAGATGCCCTTTGGTCTAGCTCCTCAGAGAAAGCTCGTATTGAAAATTGAATGTGTTTTTGCCCTTTTTCAGACTGTGAGGTACATGAATATATGTTTCCTTTGCATATCTGAGCTGTGTGTCACAAGTTAAGTTTTCTGGCTGAATTGAGCCCTACCGCCCATTCTGAGATGCCCTTTGGTCTATCTCCTCAGGGAAAGCTCAGATTTGAAAAAATGACTGTTTTTTGGGCTTTTCAGACTGTGGGGTACATGAATATATGTTTGTTTTCCATATCTAAGCTCTGTGTCAACAGTTATGTTTTCTGGTTGAAAGCAGTCCGACTGCCTATTCTGAGATGTCCTTTGGTCTATCTCCTCAGGAAAAGCTCAGATTTGAAAAAAGTGACTGTTTTTTGGGCTTTTCAGACTGTGGGGTACATGAATATGTCTGTGTGTTGCAAATCAGAGCTGTGTTGTCAAAGGTTACGTTTTCTGGCTGAATTGAGTCCTACTGTCGATTCTCAGATTCCGGTTTGGTCTATCTCCTCAGAGAAAGCTCGTATTGAAAATTGAATGTGTTTTTGCCCTTTTTCAGACCGTGGGGAACATGAATGTCTGTGTGTTACAAATCTGAGCTGTGTGTCATGTGTTTCTTTTGAAAACTGAGCTTGAGTCAAAAGTTATGTTTTCTGGTTGAATGCAGTCAGACTGCCTATTCTGAGATACAGCTTGGGTCTGTCTCCTCAGGGAAAGCTCAGATTCGAAAACTGTGTCTTTTTGGTGTTTTCATACTTTGCGTAACATGAAGATTTGTTTCTTTTGAAAACTGAGCTTCAGTCAAAAGTTAAGTTTTCTGGCTGAATTGAGCCCTATCGCCCATTCTGAGATGGCCTTTGGTCTAACTCCTCAGGGAAAGCTCAGATTTGAAAATTGTGTGTTTTCGGTGTTTTCGTACTTTGCATACTTTTCTTTTGAAAATCTGAGCTGGTTTCAGACTGTGGGGTACATGAATATATGTTTGTTTTCCATATCTAAGCTCTGTGTCAACAGTTATGTTTTCTGGTTGAAAGCAGTCCGACTGCCTATTCTGAGATGCCCTTTGGTCTAACTCCTCAGAGAAAGCTCGTATTGAAAATTGAATGTGTTTTTGCCCTTTTTCAGACTGTGAGGTACATGAATATATGTTTCCATTGCATATCTGAGCTGTGTGTCACAAGTTAAGTTTTCTGGCTGAATTGAGCCCTACCGCCCATTCTGAGATGCCCTTTGGTCTATCTCCTCAGGGAAAGCTCAGATTTGAAAAAATGACTGTTTTTTGGGCTTTTCAGACTGTGGGGTACATGAATATATGTTTGTTTTCCATATCTAAGCTCTGTGTCAACAGTTATGTTTTCTGGTTGAAAGCAGTCCGACTGCCTATTCTGAGATGTCCTTTGGTCTATCTCCTCAGGAAAAGCTCAGATTTGAAAAAAGTGACTGTTTTTTGGCGCTTTTCAGACTGTGGGGTACATGAATATGTCTGTGTGTTGCAAATCAGAGCTGTGTTGTCAAAGGTTACGTTTTCTAGCTGAATTGAGTCCTACTGTCGATTCTGAGATGCCCTTTGGTCTATCTCCTCAGGAAAAGCTCAGATTTGAAAAAATTGACTGTTTTTTGGGCTTTTCAGACTGTGGGGTACATGAATATATCTTTGTTTTGCATATGTGAGTTCTGTGTCAAAAGTTATATTTTCTTGTTGAATGCAGTTGCGACTGCCTATTCTGAGATACAGCTTGGGTGTAACTTCTCAGGGAAAGCTCAGATTTGAAAGTTGTGTGTTTTCGGTGTTTTCGTACTTTGCATACTTTTCTTTTGAAAATCTGAGCTGTGTTTCAGACTGTGGGGTACATGAATATATGTTTGTTTTGCATATCTGAGCTGTGTGTCAAAAGTTAAGTTTTCTGGCTGAAGTGAGCCCTACCGCCCATTCTGAGATGCCCTTTGGTCTATCTCCTCAGGAAAAGCTCAGATTTGAAAAAAGTGACTGTTTTTTGGGCTTTTCACACTGGGGGGTACATGAATATATGTTTCTTTTGCATATCTGAGCTGTGTGTCAAAAGTTAAGTTTTCTGGCTGAATTGAGCCCTACCGCCCATTCTGAGATGCCCTTTGGTCTATCTGCTCAGGAAAAGCTCAGATTTGAAAAAATTGACTGTTTTTTGGGCTTCTCGGACTGTGTGGTACATGAATATATGTTTGTTTTCAATATCTAAGCTCTCTGTCAAAAGTTATGTTTTCTGGTTGAATGGAGTCCGATTGCCTATTCTGAGATGCCCTTTGGTCTATCTCCTCAGTGAAAGCTCGTATTGAAAATTGAACGTGTTTTTGCCCTTTTTCAGACTGTGAGGTACATGAATATATGTTTCCTTTGCATATCTGAGCTGTGTGTCAAAAGTTAAGTTTTCTGGCTGAATTGAGCCCTACCGCCCATTCTGAGATGCCCTTTGGTCTATCTGCTCAGGAAAAGCTCAGATTTGAAAAAATTGACTGTTTTTTGGGATTCTCGGACTGTGTGGTACATGAATATATGTTTGTTTTCCATATCTAAGCTCTCTGTCAAAAGTTATGTTTTCTGGTTGAATGGAGTCCGATTGCCTATTCTGAGATGCCCTTTGGTCTATCTCCTCAGGAAAAGCTCAGATTTGAAAAAAGTGACTGTTTTTTGGGCTTTTCAGACTGGGGGGGTACATGAATATATGTTTCTTTTGCATATCTGAGCTGTGTGTCAAAAGTTAAGTTTTCTGGCTGAATTGAGCCCTACCGCCCATTCTGAGATGCCCTTTGGTCTATCTCCTCAGGGAAAGCTCAGATTTGAAAAAATTGACTGTTTTTTGGGCTTTTCAGACTGTGGGGTACATGAATATGTCTGTGTGTTGCAAATCAGAGCTGTGTTGTCAAAGGTTACGTTTTCTGGCTGAACTGAGTCCTACTGTCGATTCTCAGATTCCGGTTTGGTCTATCTCCTCAGAGAAAGCTCGTATTGAAAATTGAACGTGTTTTTGCCCTTTTTCAGACCGTGGGGAACATGAGTGTCTGTGTGTTACAAATCTGAGCTGTGTGTCATGTGTTTCTTTTGAAAACTGAGCTTGAGTCAAAAGTTATGTTTTCTGGTTGAATGCAGTCAGACTGCCTATTCTGAGATACAGCTTGGGTCTATCTCCTCAGGGAAAGCTCAGATTCGAAAAAATGACTGTTTTTTGGGCTTTTCAGACTGTGGGGTACATGAATATATGTTTGTTTTCCATATCTAAGCTCTTTGTCAACAGTTATGTTTTCTGGTTGAAAGCAGTCCGACTGCCTATTCTGAGATGTCCTTTGGTCTATCTCCTCAGGAAAAGCTCAGATTTGAAAAAAGTGACTGTTTTTTGGCGCTTTTCAGACTGTGGGGTACATGAATATGTCTGTGTGTTGCAAATCAGAGCTGTGTTGTCAAAGGTTACGTTTTCTAGCTGAATTGAGTCCTACTGTCGATTCTGAGATGCCCTTTGGTCTATCTCCTCAGGAAAAGCTCAGATTTGAAAAAATTGATTGTTTTTTGGGCTTTTCAGACTGTGGGGTACATGAATATATCTTTGTTTTGCATATGTGAGTTCTGTGTCAAAAGTTATATTTTCTTGTTGAATGCAGTTGCGACTGCCTATTCTGAGATACAGCTTGGGTGTAACTTCTCAGGGAAAGCTCAGATTTGAAAGTTGTGTGTTTTCGGTGTTTTCGTACTTTGCATACTTTTCTTTTGAAAATCTGAGCTGTGTTTCAGACTGTGGGGTACATGAATATATGTTTGTTTTGCATATCTGAGCTGTGTGTCAAAAGTTAAGTTTTCTGGCTGAAGTGAGCCCTACCGCCCATTCTGAGATGCCCTTTGGTCTATCTCCTCAGGAAAAGCTCAGATTTGAAAAAAGTGACTGTTTTTTGGGCTTTTCACACTGGGGGGTACATGAATATATGTTTCTTTTGCATATCTGAGCTGTGTGTCAAAAGTTAAGTTTTCTGGCTGAATTGAGCCCTACCGCCCATTCTGAGATGCCCTTTGGTCTATCTGCTCAGGAAAAGCTCAGATTTGAAAAAATTGACTGTTTTTTGGGCTTCTCGGACTGTGTGGTACATGAATATATGTTTGTTTTCAATATCTAAGCTCTCTGTCAAAAGTTATGTTTTCTGGTTGAATGGAGTCCGATTGCCTATTCTGAGATGCCCTTTGGTCTATCTCCTCAGTGAAAGCTCGTATTGAAAATTGAACGTGTTTTTGCCCTTTTTCAGACTGTGAGGTACATGAATATATGTTTCCATGCAGGAGAAAATGTCTAACAATCACACCGAATTAAAAACAGATATCCACCAACTGGACCAGAAGATGAATGAGATACAAGTCTCAATCTCGAACAATGAAGAAAGGATCCAGAAGGCGGAGCAAAAAATAGAACAAAATGAGAAGAAGCTGGATATGGTAGACCAGACGCTGACGACGCAAAATAAGGAATTAGAAGACTCATTGATACAATTAGAGATGGATAGGGCGTCGTTCTACTTGCGCTTTCAAAATGTGGAAGAAGATAAAGATGAGAATTTAGGAGAGAAGATGGCGGAATTAATTGCAGAAATACTCCAACAAGACAAACGTGAGATTATCAGGGAACTGGACGACGTCTATAGAGTGCAAACAAATTATGCGAGGAGAAATAGGCTCCCCAGAGAAGTTCATATTAGATTCGCAAGAAAGAAAGTAAAAGACATCTTATATAATATGGCGAGGGACGGTCAAATAACTTACAGAGGAAAGGAAGTGATAATACTGAAACAGATTCCGAGAAGAGTGAGGGAGGTGAGAAAAGGCTATAGATTTTTGGCGGCGCAATTGAACAAAAGAAATATACTATTTAGATGGCTCCTGCCAGAGGGGATGCTAATCACCTGGCAGGGGAGAAAAATAAAAATAGACAGTTTGAGCACAGCACAAGATTTTCTTGATCAGTTAAGGGGTGCAGAAGAAGAACAAAGTAGTAAGGAGGAAATAGAGGCGACAAATCTAGAGGAGGAAGAAACCGCGGAGGAAAAGAAGACCGAAGGAGAGGCCAAGGAGAAAAAAACAAGACCAGTAAGAGCCGTAAGACTAAATAAGAACTAAAACCGAGCAAGGAAATCAGGAATGAAAGATCTAAAACTAATTTCAGTAAATGTTAATGGTTTAAACGACAGCAAAAAAAGGAAATTAACACTCACAAAGCTAGCAAAACAAAATATGGATATAATCTGTTTACAGGAGGTCCATATAAAAAAGGACGAGGGCAAACGTCTGGAGTATAAAAAATTTGGTAAACTATTCACCTCATTAGCAGAAAAAAGAAAGAGAGGGGTAGCAATCTATGTTAAAAAAGGTATTGAAGCAGAATTGAAATATAATGATACAAAAGGTAGAATACTTATGGTTGAAGTCACGATAGAAAACTCTAAAATGTTACTAGTGGGCATTTATGCCCCAAACAAAAAGCAAGGAGAATTCTTTAAAAAGCTACGTGAACAATTAGGGAATATGGAACATAATGAAATTTGCATGATAGGTGATTTCAACGGAATTATAGACCCAGTTAATGATTACAAAAGCAATAAAATGAATAAAAATAAAAGGGCAACCCTGCCAAAAGCCTTTTTTGATTTGGTGGAGGAAGTGAATTTAATTGACATATGGCGAACTTTGCACCCAACTGAAAGACAATTTACATTCTACTCCAACTCACAACAGTCATGGTCGAGGTTAGATATGGCTTGGGTCACTAGGACGCTAGGTTTAGAAATTGAGACGGCAGAAATTAGCCCAAACGTCTGGGCAGATCATAACCCTCTGGAAATAAAATGGAGAAATATAAAGAGAAAGAAACAACAAAGATGGAGGCTAAATACGAAATTATTGTGTGACAAAGAGTTTGTAGAAAAATTAAAAGGAGAAATTAAGACTTTTTTGGGAGAAAATGAGAACCAAGGGACACCCAGCGAAATAGTATGGGATGCATTGAAGGCATACCTGAGAGGGGTAATAATATCTTACTCCGCATATAAAAATAAACTAAAAAGAAAATCCAGGGAAGATCTCATCAAACAGCTAGAGGAAGCAGAAAGGAAACTCCAAAAAATGCCTGGTGACACTGTAGCAAAGGAAAATTGGATGGTGTGGAGACATAAATTAAACATTCTAGATCAAGAAGAGCTAGCCCAAAAAATAAAAAGAACAAAACAGCACTATTTTGAGAACGCTAATAAATCGGGCAGGTGGCTGGCCTACAAATTAAAAAAGGAAAATGAAAAAGGGACAATCCAGATATTAGAAGATGCGGAGGGAAATCTTTTAAATAAAGAAGAAGATAAATTAGAAAGAGCGAGAGAGTACTATGAATCCCTATATAAAGAAGAGGAGACCTCGGAGGGAAGAATAGATCAATATTTGGCAGAGGCGGAGCTCCCGCAAATAACAGAGGAAGAGAAGGAGATGCTCAATGCTAAGATAACAACCGAAGAGTTCAAAAAAGCCCTGTCCAAACTCAAAAATAACAAATCACCTGGCCCAGATGGATTCCCAGGAGAAATATACAAAAAACTGGAAGAAATTCTACAACCAAAATTAATGGAAATTTTTAACGAGGTTTTGACGGGCTCCAAAATTCCTGATTCATGGAGGGAAGCCCATGTTACACTGCTGCCGAAGGAAGGTGCCGACCCCAAAAAAATTCAAAACTACAGACCAATCTCACTTCTAAACACCGACTATAAATTATTTATGTGTATAATGGCAGAAAGAACTAAAAAAATATTAAATAATTGGATTCACAAAGATCAAAATGGCTTTCTCCCAGGACGACAAATTAGGGATAATTTGAGAATTGTACTAGATACTCTAGAATACTACGAAGAACACCCAGAAAAGCAGTTGGCCTTAGTCTTTTTGGATGCCCAAAAGGCATTCGATAACCTAAATTGGAATTTTATGACCAAACAAATTAAAATAATAGGATTTGGGCAAAACTTCGAAAAAATGATAAAAACTATTTATGACAATCAGAGGGCGAGCATTTTACTAAACGGAGACAGGACAAGAACTTTCCAAATTAAGAAAGGAGTAAGGCAAGGCTGCCCCTTGTCACCGTTACTATTTATTTTGGCCCTGGAAGTTTTGCTACGAAACATCAGAAATAACGAGGAAATCAAAGGCCTGAGAATTAGAAAAGAGACCTATAAAACACAAGCCTTCGCGGACGATGTGGCGCTAATATTAGAAGATCCACTGATATCTGGACAAAAAGTACTAGAGGAATTGGGTAAATATGGAGAGGTGGCAGGCCTTAAACTGAATAAATCTAAAACCAAAATACTCACTAAAAATGTAACTGAGTCACAAAAGAAAGAGATAGAAGAAACTTTGGGCCTACAAGTAGTCCCAAAAATAAAATACCTAGGAATTTGGTTAACTAAAAGGTGTTCTTCCCTAAAAGAAGATAATTATTCCCCACTAATTAATAAATTAAAACAAGATTTGGATAGATGGAAAAAGATTAAACTATCACTTATAGGCAAAATTGCGGCAATTAAGATGAACATTCTCCCCAAGATTTTATTTTTATACCAAAACCTACCAGTAATTTTAGAGAAAAAATTTTCTTTAGAATTAAATAAGACCATTAGGGAATTTGTCTGGGAAGGGAAAAAATCAAGGATCTCACTTAAAATTCTACAGGAAAAAAGGAATGTGGGAGGATTCGGACTCCCAAATTGGGAAACGTATTATAGAGCGGCAAAGTTGATATGGATAAAGGATTGGATCACCCTGGAGAACAAGAGAATTTTAGTGTTAGAAGGTCATGACTTACAGAAAGGGTGGCATGCATATTTATGGGACAAAGACAACAAAAAGAAAACTTATTTCCACAGGCATAAAATCAGGGACTCCCTAATACAAACATGGGTGGGGATCAGGCAGAGATACTATACCAAGGTCCCAATCTGGCTTTCCACGGTAGAGGCAATGATTTACCCCAATAGGTGGGGAATGGAGAAACTGTACAGATACAAAGACATTGTAGATGGAGGGGGAAACATTAAATCAAATGAAGCTCTGAGAGATAAAGGTATAACTTTAGATTGGTGGACCTACCTACAAATAAAATCAAGATACCAGAAAGATAAAGATGAGTATGGCCTAGAATCAGGATATAATGGTTTAGATAAAATTTTGATGGGACAAGGGAATAAAGCGTTGGCCAAACTGTATAACTATCTATTGGACGAAGACAGAGATGAGGATATAATTAGAAACCAATTGAGAGCATGGGAGAGAAATATTGGACACAGTTTGGACCTTAATGAATGGGAAGATGCCTGGAACAAAAATTATAAATTAACTAGAGCAGCCACGTATAAGGAAAACCATTACAAAATGCTTCATAGGTGGCACTTAGCACCTGCAAGATTAGCAAAGATGTTCCCCAATGCACAGTCAAATTGTTGGAAATGTGGCCAGGGTCACGGCACCTTCTTTCACATGTGGTGGACATGCCCCGAAGCAAAAAGGTATTGGAGCAAAATTCGGAGATGGTCGAAAGATATACTCAAAGAAGAAATTGATTTGAATCCAGAAATATTTCTCCTGGGAATGGCAAAGAAAGGGCATGGAAAGGAAAAGGTCCATCTCCTAATACACATAGCTACAGCCGCCAGACTGGCATACGCTCAATATTGGAAAAAGAAAGACCTACCACCAGACGACCTTATAATTAATAAAATATTTGAGTGTGCAGAGATAAGTAAATTAACACACGAGATAAATGATGACGAAAACTCTGACTATGATATTGTGTGGGGAAGATGGTACGAATGGATAAATGATAGAATTAAGGAAGGAATAAATGGTGCAGAAAGTAATTAGAAATGTGTAGTTTAAATGACACCAGACATTTACTTATGTATATATGTTAAAACACTGCGAATCCGATGTTAAACTGAATCGTGACTATATTTTATTTTCTGCAAAAAAAATAAACCAATAAAAATTGTATTTAAAAAAAAAAAAAAAAAAAAAAAATTGACTGTTTTTTGGGATTCTCGGACTGTGTGGTACATGAATATATGTTTGTTTTCCATATCTAAGCTCTCTGTCAAAAGTTATGTTTTCTGGTTGAATGGAGTCCGATTGCCTATTCTGAGATGCCCTTTGGTCTATCTCCTCAGGAAAAGCTCAGATTTGAAAAAAGTGACTGTTTTTTGGGCTTTTCAGACTGGGGGGTACATGAATATATGTTTCTTTTGCATATCTGAGCTGTGTGTCAAAAGTTAAGTTTTCTGGCTGAATTGAGCCCTACCGCCCATTCTGAGATGCCCTTTGGTCTATCTCCTCAGGGAAAGCTCAGATTTGAAAAAATTGACTGTTTTTTGGGCTTTTCAGACTGTGGGGTACATGAATATGTCTGTGTGTTGCAAATCAGAGCTGTGTTGTCAAAGGTTACGTTTTCTGGCTGAACTGAGTCCTACTGTCGATTCTCAGATTCCGGTTTGGTCTATCTCCTCAGAGAAAGCTCGTATTGAAAATTGAACGTGTTTTTGCCCTTTTTCAGACCGTGGGGAACATGAGTGTCTGTGTGTTACAAATCTGAGCTGTGTGTCATGTGTTTCTTTTGAAAACTGAGCTTGAGTCAAAAGTTATGTTTTCTGGTTGAATGCAGTCAGACTGCCTATTCTGAGATACAGCTTGGGTCTATCTCCTCAGGGAAAGCTCAGATTCGAAAACTGTGTTTTTGGTCTTTTCATACTTTGCGTAACATGAAGATTTGTTTCTTTTGAAAACTGAGCTTCAGTCAAAAGTTAAGTTTTCTGGCTGAATTGAGCCCGATCGCCCATTCTGAGATGGCGTTTGGTCTAACTCCTCAGGGAAAGCTCAGATTTGAAAATTGTGTGTTTTCGGTGTTTTCGTACTTTGCATACTTTTCTTTTGAAAATCTGAGCTGTGTTTCAGACTGTGGGGTACATGAATATATGTTTCATTTCTATATCTAAGCTCTGTGTCAACAGTTATGTTTTCTGGTTGAAAGCAGTCCGACTGCCTATTCTGAGATGCCCTTTGGTCTAACTCCTCAGAGAAAGCTCGTATTGAAAATTGAACGTGTTTTTGCCCTTTTTCAGACTGTGAGGTACATGAATATATGTTTCCTTTGCATATCTGAGCTGTGTGTCAAAAGTTAAGTTTTCTGGCTGAATTGAGCCCTACCGCCCATTCTGAGATGCCCTTTGGTCTATCTCCTCAGGGAAAGCTCAGATTTGAAAAAATTGACTGTTTTTTGGGCTTTTCAGACTGTGGGGTACATGAATATGTCTGTGTGTTGCAAATCAGAGCTGTGTTGTCAAAGGTTACGTTTTCTGGCTGAATTGAGTCCTACTGTCGATTCTCAGATTCCGGTTTGGTCTATCTCCTCAGAGAAAGCTCGTATTGAAAATTGAATGTGTTTTTGCCCTTTTTCAGACCGTGGGGAACATGAATATGTCTGTGTGTTGCAAATCAGAGCTCTGTTGTCAAAAGTTATGTTTTCTGGCTGAATTGAGCCCTACTGCCAGTTCTGAGATACACTTTGGTCTATCTCCTCAGGGAAAGCTCAGATTTGAAAAAATTGACTGTTTTTTGGGCTTCTCAGACTGTGTGGTACAAGAAAATATGTTTGTCTTCCATATCTCTTTGTCAAAAGTTATGTTTTCTGGTTGAATGCAGTCCGACTGCCTATTCTGAGATACAGCTTGGGTCTATCTCCTCAGGGAAAGCTCAGATTTGAAAGTTGTGTGTTTTTGGTGTTTTCATACTTTGCGTAACATGAACGTGTTTCTTTTGAAAATCTGAGCGGTATTTCAAAAATTATGTTTTCTAGCTGAATTGAGCCCTACCGCCCATTCTGAGATGCCCTTTGGTCTATCTGCTCAGGAAAAGCTCAGATTTGAAAAAAGTGACTGTTTTTTGGGCTTTTCAGACTGGGGGGTACATGAATATATGTTTCTTTTGCATATCTGAACTGTTTGTCAAAAGTTAAGTTTTCTGGCTGAATTGAGCCCTACCGCCCATTCTGAGATGCCCTTTGGTCTATCTGCTCAGGAAAAGCTCAGATTTGAAAAAATTGACTGTTTTTTGGGATTCTCGGACTGTGTGGTACATGAATATATGTTTGTTTTCCATATCTAAGCTCTCTGTCAAAAGTTATGTTTTCTGGTTGAATGCAGTCCGATTGCCTATTCTGAGATGCCCTTTGGTCTATCTCCTCAGGAAAAGCTCAGATTTGAAAAAAGTGACTGTTTTTTGGGCTTTTCAGACTGGGGGGGTACATGAATATATGTTTCTTTTGCATATCTGAGCTGTGTGTCAAAAGTTAAGTTTTCTGGCTGAATTGAGCCCTACCGCCCATTCTGAGATGCCCTTTGGTCTATCTCCTCAGGGAAAGCTCAGATATAAAAAAATTGACTGTTTTTTGGGCTTTTCAGACTGTGGGGTACATGAATATCTCTGTGTGTTGCAAATCAGAGCTGTGTTGTCAAAGGTTACGTTTTCTGGCTGAACTGAGTCCTACTGTCGATTCTCAGATTCCGGTTTGGTCTATCTCCTCAGAGAAAGCTCGTATTGAAAATTGAATGTGTTTTTGCCCTTTTTCAGACCGTGGGGAACATGAGTGTCTGTGTGTTACAAATCTGAGCTGTGTGTCATGTGTCTCTTTTGAAAACTGAGCTTGAGTCAAAAGTTATGTTTTCTGGTTGAATGCAGTCAGACTGCCTATTCTGAGATACAGCTTGGGTCTATCTCCTCAGGGAAAGCTCAGATTCGAAAACTGTGTTTTTGGTCTTTTCATACTTTGCGTAACATGAAGATTTGTTTCTTTTGAAAACTGAGCTTCAGTCAAAAGTTAAGTTTTCTGGCTGAATTGAGCCCGATCGCCCATTCTGAGATGGCGTTTGGTCTAACTCCTCAGGGAAAGCTCAGATTTGAAAATTGTGTGTTTTCGGTGTTTTCGTACTTTGCATACTTTTCTTTTGAAAATCTGAGCTGTGTTTCAGACTGTGGGGTACATGAATATATGTTTCATTTCTATATCTAAGCTCTGTGTCAACAGTTATGTTTTCTGGTTGAAAGCAGTCCGACTGCCTATTCTGAGATGCCCTTTGGTCTAACTCCTCAGAGAAAGCTCGTATTGAAAATTGAATGTGTTTTTGCCCTTTTTCAGACTGTGAGGTACATGAATATATGTTTCCTTTGCATATCTGAGCTGTGTGTCAAAAGTTAAGTTTTCTGGCTGAATTGAGCCCTACCGCCCATTCTGAGATGCCCTTTGGTCTATCTCCTCAGGGAAAGCTCAGATTTGAAAAAATTGACTGTTTTTTGGGCTTTTCAATCTGTGGGGTACATGAATATGTCTGTGTGTTGCAAATCAGAGCTGTGTTGTCAAAGGTTACGTTTTCTGGCTGAATTGAGTCCTACTGTCGATTCTCAGGTTCCGGTGTGGTCTATCTCCTCAGAGAAAGCTCGTATTGAAAATTGAATGTGTTTTTGCCCTTTTTCAGACCGTGGGGAACATGAATATGTCTGTGTGTTGCAAATCAGAGCTCTGTTGTCAAAAGTTATGTTTTCTGGCTGAATTGAGCCCTACTGCCAGTTCTGAGATACACTTTGGTCTATCTCCTCAGGGAAAGCTCAGATTTGAAAAAATTGACTGTTTTTTGGGCTTCTCAGACTGTGTGGTACAAGAAAATATGTTTGTCTTCCATATCTCTTTGTCAAAAGTTATGTTTTCTGGTTGAATGCAGTCCGACTGCCTATTCTGAGATACAGCTTGGGTCTATCTCCTCAGGGAAAGCTCAGATTTGAAAGTTGTGTGTTTTTGGTGTTTTCATACTTTGCGTAACATGAACGTGTTTCTTTTGAAAATCTGAGCGGTATTTCAAAAATTATGTTTTCTAGCTGAATTGAGCCCTACCGCCCATTCTGAGATGCCCTTTGGTCTATCTGCTCAGGAAAAGCTCAGATTTGAAAAAAGTGACTGTTTTTTGGGCTTTTCAGACTGGGGGGTACATGAATATATGTTTCTTTTGCATATCTGAACTGTTTGTCAAAAGTTAAGTTTTCTGGCTGAATTGAGCCCTACCACCCATTCTGAGATGCCCTTTGGTCTATCTGCTCAGGAAAAGCTCAGATTTGAAAAAATTGACTGTTTTTTGGGATTCTCGGACTGTGTGGTACATGAATATATGTTTGTTTTCCATATCTAAGCTCTCTGTCAAAAGTTATGTTTTCTGGTTGAATGCAGTCCGATTGCCTATTCTGAGATGCCCTTTGGTCTATCTCCTCAGGAAAAGCTCAGATTTGAAAAAAGTGACTGTTTTTTGGGCTTTTCAGACTGGGGGGGTACATGAATATATGTTTCTTTTGCATATCTGAGCTGTGTGTCAAAAGTTAAGTTTTCTGGCTGAATTGAGCCCTACCGCCCATTCTGAGATGCCCTTTGGTCTATCTCCTCAGGGAAAGCTCAGATATAAAAAAATTCACTGTTTTTTGGGCTTTTCAGACTGTGGGGTACATGAATATCTCTGTGTGTTGCAAATCAGATCTGTGTTGTCAAAGGTTACGTTTTCTGGCTGAACTGAGTCCTACTGTCGATTCTCAGATTCCGGTTTGGTCTATCTCCTCAGAGAAAGCTCGTATTGAAAATTGAATGTGTTTTTTCCCTTTTTCAGACCGTGGGGAACATGAATGTCTCTGTGTTACAAATCTGAGCTGTGTGTCATGTGTTTCTTTTGAAAACTGAGCTTGAGTCAAAAGTTATGTTTTCTGGTTGAATGCAGTCAGACTGCCTATTCTGAGATACAGCTTGGGTCTATCTCCTCAGGGAAAGCTCAGATTCGAAAACTGTGTGTTTTTGGTCTTTTCATACTTTGCGTAACGTGAAGATTTGTTTCTTTTGAAAACTGAGCTTCAGTCAAAAGATAAGTTTTCTGGCTGAATTGAGCCCTATCGCCCATTCTGAGATGGCCTTTGGTCTAACTCCTCAGGGAAAGCTCAGATTTGAAAATTGTGTGTTTTCGGTGTTTTCGTACTTTGCATACTTTTCTTTTGAAAATCTGAGCTGTGTTTCAGACTGTGGGGTACATGAATATATATTTGTTTTCCATATCTAAGCTCTGTGTCAACAGTTATGTTTTCTGGTTGAAAGCAGTCCGACTGCCTATTCTGAGATGCCCTTTGGTCTAACTCCTCAGAGAAAGCTCGTATTGAAAATTGAATGTGTTTTTGCCCTTTTTCAGACTGTGAGGTACATGAATATATGTTTCCTTTGCATATCTGAGCTGTGTGTCACAAGTTAAGTTTTCTGGCTGAATTGAGCCCTACCGCCCATTCTGAGATGCCCTTTGGTCTATCTCCTCAGGGAAAGCTCAGATTTGAAAAAATGACTGTTTTTTGGGCTTTTCAGACTGTGGGGTACATGAATATATGTTTGTTTTCCATATCTAAGCTCTGTGTCAACAGTTATGTTTTCTGGTTGAAAGCAGTCCGACTGCCTATTCTGAGATGTCCTTTGGTCTATCTCCTCAGGAAAAGCTCAGATTTGAAAAAAGTGACTGTTTTTTGGGCTTTTCAGACTGTGGGGTACATGAATATGTCTGTGTGTTGCAAATCAGAGCTGTGTTGTCAAAGGTTACGTTTTCTGGCTGAATTGAGTCCTACTGTCGATTCTCAGATTCCGGTTTGGTCTATCTCCTCAGAGAAAGCTCGTATTGAAAATTGAATGTGTTTTTGCCCTTTTTCAGACCGTGGGGAACATGAATGTCTGTGTGTTACAAATCTGAGCTGTGTGTCATGTGTTTCTTTTGAAAACTGAGCTTGAGTCAAAAGTTATGTTTTCTGGTTGAATGCAGTCAGACTGCCTATTCTGAGATACAGCTTGGGTCTGTCTCCTCAGGGAAAGCTCAGATTCGAAAACTGTGTCTTTTTGGTGTTTTCATACTTTGCGTAACATGAAGATTTGTTTCTTTTGAAAACTGAGCTTCAGTCAAAAGTTAAGTTTTCTGGCTGAATTGAGCCCTATCGCCCATTCTGAGATGGCCTTTGGTCTAACTCCTCAGGGAAAGCTCAGATTTGAAAATTGTGTGTTTTCGGTGTTTTCGTACTTTGCATACTTTTCTTTTGAAAATCTGAGCTGGTTTCAGACTGTGGGGTACATGAATATATGTTTGTTTTCCATATCTAAGCTCTGTGTCAACAGTTATGTTTTCTGGTTGAAAGCAGTCCGACTGCCTATTCTGAGATGCCCTTTGGTCTAACTCCTCAGAGAAAGCTCGTATTGAAAATTGAATGTGTTTTTGCCCTTTTTCAGACTGTGAGGTACATGAATATATGTTTCCATTGCATATCTGAGCTGTGTGTCACAAGTTAAGTTTTCTGGCTGAATTGAGCCCTACCGCCCATTCTGAGATGCCCTTTGGTCTATCTCCTCAGGGAAAGCTCAGATTTGAAAAAATGACTGTTTTTTGGGCTTTTCAGACTGTGGGGTACATGAATATATGTTTGTTTTCCATATCTAAGCTCTGTGTCAACAGTTATGTTTTCTGGTTGAAAGCAGTCCGACTGCCTATTCTGAGATGTCCTTTGGTCTATCTCCTCAGGAAAAGCTCAGATTTGAAAAAAGTGACTGTTTTTTGGGCTTTTCAGACTGTGGGGTACATGAATATGTCTGTGTGTTGCAAATCAGAGCTGTGTTGTCAAAGGTTACGTTTTCTAGCTGAATTGAGTCCTACTGTCGATTCTGAGATGCCCTTTGGTCTATCTCCTCAGGAAAAGCTCAGATTTGAAAAAATTGACTGTTTTTTGGGCTTTTCAGACTGTGGGGTACATGAATATATCTTTGTTTTGCATATGTGAGTTCTGTGTCAAAAGTTATATTTTCTTGTTGAATGCAGTTGCGACTGCCTATTCTGAGATACAGCTTGGGTGTAACTTCTCAGGGAAAGCTCAGATTTGAAAGTTGTGTGTTTTCGGTGTTTTCGTACTTTGCATACTTTTCTTTTGAAAATCTGAGCTGTGTTTCAGACTGTGGGGTACATGAATATATGTTTGTTTTGCATATCTGAGCTGTGTGTCAAAAGTTAAGTTTTCTGGCTGAAGTGAGCCCTACCGCCCATTCTGAGATGCCCTTTGGTCTATCTCCTCAGGAAAAGCTCAGATTTGAAAAAAGTGACTGTTTTTTGGGCTTTTCACACTGGGGGGTACATGAATATATGTTTCTTTTGCATATCTGAGCTGTGTGTCAAAAGTTAAGTTTTCTGGCTGAATTGAGCCCTACCGCCCATTCTGAGATGCCCTTTGGTCTATCTGCTCAGGAAAAGCTCAGATTTGAAAAAATTGACTGTTTTTTGGGCTTCTCGGACTGTGTGGTACATGAATATATGTTTGTTTTGCATATCTGAGCTGTGTGTCAAAAGTTAAGTTTTCTGGCTGAAGTGAGCCCTACCGCCCATTCTGAGATGCCCTTTGGTCTATCTCCTCAGGAAAAGCTCAGATTTGAAAAAATGACTGTTTTTTGGGCTTTTCAGACTGTGGGGTACATGAATATATGTTTGTTTTCCATATCTAAGCTCTGTGTCAACAGTTATGTTTTCTGGTTGAAAGCAGTCCGACTGCCTATTCTGAGATGTCCTTTGGTCTATCTCCTCAGGAAAAGCTCAGATTTGAAAAAAGTGACTGTTTTTTGGGCTTTTCAGACTGTGGGGTACATGAATATGTCTGTGTGTTGCAAATCAGAGCTGTGTTGTCAAAGGTTACGTTTTCTGGCTGAATTGAGTCCTACTGTCGATTCTCAGATTCCGGTTTGGTCTATCTCCTCAGAGAAAGCTCGTATTGAAAATTGAATGTGTTTTTGCCCTTTTTCAGACCGTGGGGAATATGAATATGTCTGTGTGTTGCAAATCAGAGCTCTGTTGTCAAAAGTTATGTTTTCTGGCTGAATTGAGCCCTACGGCCAGTTCTGAGATACACTTTGGTCTATCTCCTCAGGGAAAGCTCAGATTTGAAAAAATTGACTGTTTTTTGGGCTGCTCAGACTGTGTGGTACAAGAATATATGTTTGTTTTCCATATCTAAGCTCTTTGTCAAAAGTTATGTTTTCTGGCTGAATTGAGCCCTACCGCCCATTCTGAGATGCCCTTTGGTCTATATCCTCAGGAAAAGCTCAGATTTGAAAAAAGTGACTGTTTTTTGGGCTTTTCAGACTGGGGGGTACATGAATATATGTTTCTTTTGCATATCTGAGCTGTGTGTCAAAAGTTAAGTTTTCTGGCTGAATTGAGCCCTACCGCCCATTCTGAGATGCCCTTTGGTCTATCTCCTCAGGAAAAGCTCAGATTGGAAAAAAGTGATTGTTTTTTGGGCTTTCCAGACTGTGGGGTACATGAATATATGTTTGTTTTCCATATCTAAGCTCTCTGTCAAAAGTTATGTTTTCTGGTTGAATGCAGTCCGATTGCCTATTCTGAGATGCCCTTTGGTCTATCTCCTCAGGGAAAGCTAAGATTTGAAAATTGTATGTTTTCGGTTTTTTCATACTTTGCGTAACATGAACATCTGTTTCTTTTGTAAATCTGAGCGGTGTTTCAAAAATTATGTTTTTTGGCTGAATTGAGTCCTACCGCACATTCTGATATGCCCTTTCGTCTATCTCCTCAGGGAAAGCTCAGATTTGAAAAAATTGACTGTTTTTTGGGCTTTTCAGACTGTGGGGTACATGAATATGTCTGTGTGTTGCAAATCAGAGCTGTGTTGTCAAAGGTTACGTTTTCTGGCTGAATTGAGTCCTACTGTCGATTCTCAGATTCCGGTTTGGTCTATCTCCTCAGAGAAAGCTCGTATTGAAAATTGAATGTGTTTTTGCCCTTTTTCAGACCGTGGGGAACATGAATGTCTGTGTGTTACAAATCTGAGCTGTGTGTCATGTGTTTCTTTTGAAAACTGAGCTTGAGTCAAAAGTTATGTTTTCTGGTTGAATGCAGTCAGACTGCCTATTCTGAGATACAGCTTGGGTCTGTCTCCTCAGGGAAAGCTCAGATTCGAAAACTGTGTCTTTTTGGTGTTTTCATACTTTGCGTAACATGAAGATTTGTTTCTTTTGAAAACTGAGCTTCAGTCAAAAGTTAAGTTTTCTGGCTGAATTGAGCCCTATCGCCCATTCTGAGATGGCCTTTGGTCTAACTCCTCAGGGAAAGCTCAGATTTGAAAATTGTGTGTTTTCGGTGTTTTCGTACTTTGCATACTTTTCTTTTGAAAATCTGAGCTGTGTTTCAGACTGTGGGGTACATGAATATATGTTTGTTTTCCATATCTAAGCTCTGTGTCAACAGTTATGTTTTCTGGTTGAAAGCAGTCCGACTGCCTATTCTGAGATGCCCTTTGGTCTAACTCCTCAGAGAAAGCTCGTATTGAAAATTGAATGTGTTTTTGCCCTTTTTCAGACTGTGAGGTACATGAATATATGTTTCCTTTGCATATCTGAGCTGTGTGTCACAAGTTAAGTTTTCTGGCTGAATTGAGCCCTACCGCCCATTCTGAGATGCCCTTTGGTCTATCTCCTCAGGGAAAGCTCAGATTTGAAAAAATGACTGTTTTTTGGGCTTTTCAGACTGTGGGGTACATGAATATATGTTTGTTTTCCATATCTAAGCTCTGTGTCAACAGTTATGTTTTCTGGTTGAAAGCAGTCCGACTGCCTATTCTGAGATGTCCTTTGGTCTATCTCCTCAGGAAAAGCTCAGATTTGAAAAAAGTGACTGTTTTTTGGCGCTTTTCAGACTGTGGGGTACATGAATATGTCTGTGTGTTGCAAATCAGAGCTGTGTTGTCAAAGGTTACGTTTTCTAGCTGAATTGAGTCCTACTGTCGATTCTGAGATGCCCTTTGGTCGATCTCCTCAGGAAAAGCTCAGATTTGAAAAAATTGACTGTTTTTTGGGCTTTTCAGACTGTGGGGTACATGAATATATCTTTGTTTTGCATATGTGAGTTCTGTGTCAAAAGTTATATTTTCTTGTTGAATGCAGTTGCGACTGCCTATTCTGAGATACAGCTTGGGTGTAACTTCTCAGGGAAAGCTCAGATTTGAAAGTTGTGTGTTTTCGGTGTTTTCGTACTTTGCATACTTTTCTTTTGAAAATCTGAGCTGTGTTTCAGACTGTGGGGTACATGAATATATGTTTGTTTTGCATATCTGAGCTGTGTGTCAAAAGTTAAGTTTTCTGGCTGAAGTGAGCCCTACCGCCCATTCTGAGATGCCCTTTGGTCTATCTCCTCAGGAAAAGCTCAGATTTGAAAAAAGTGACTGTTTTTTGGGCTTTTCACACTGGGGGGTACTTGAATATATGTTTCTTTTGCATATCTGAGCTGTGTGTCAAAAGTTAAGTTTTCTGGCTGAATTGAGCCCTACCGCCCATTCTGAGATGCCCTTTGGTCTATCTGCTCAGGAAAAGCTCAGATTTGAAAAAATTGACTGTTTTTTGGGCTTCTCGGACTGTGTGGTACATGAATATATGTTTGTTTTGCATATCTGAGCTGTGTGTCAAAAGTTAAGTTTTCTGGCTGAAGTGAGCCCTACCGCCCATTCTGAGATGCCCTTTGGTCTATCTCCTCAGGAAAAGCTCAGATTTGAAAAAATGACTGTTTTTTGGGCTTTTCAGACTGTGGGGTACATGAATATATGTTTGTTTTCCATATCTAAGCTCTGTGTCAACAGTTATGTTTTCTGGTTGAAAGCAGTCCGACTGCCTATTCTGAGATGTCCTTTGGTCTATCTCCTCAGGAAAAGCTCAGATTTGAAAAAAGTGACTGTTTTTTGGGCTTTTCAGACTGTGGGGTACATGAATATGTCTGTGTGTTGCAAATCAGAGCTGTGTTGTCAAAGGTTACGTTTTCTGGCTGAATTGAGTCCTACTGTCGATTCTCAGATTCCGGTTTGGTCTATCTCCTCAGAGAAAGCTCGTATTGAAAATTGAATGTGTTTTTGCCCTTTTTCAGACCGTGGGGAATATGAATATGTCTGTGTGTTGCAAATCAGAGCTCTGTTGTCAAAAGTTATGTTTTCTGGCTGAATTGAGCCCTACGGCCAGTTCTGAGATACACTTTGGTCTATCTCCTCAGGGAAAGCTCAGATTTGAAAAAATTGACTGTTTTTTGGGCTGCTCAGACTGTGTGGTACAAGAATATATGTTTGTTTTCCATATCTAAGCTCTTTGTCAAAAGTTATGTTTTCTGGCTGAATTGAGCCCTACCGCCCATTCTGAGATGCCCTTTGGTCTATATCCTCAGGAAAAGCTCAGATTTGAAAAAAGTGACTGTTTTTTGGGCTTTTCAGACTGGGGGGTACATGAATATATGTTTCTTTTGCATATCTGAGCTGTGTGTCAAAAGTTAAGTTTTCTGGCTGAATTGAGCCCTACCGCCCATTCTGAGATGCCCTTTGGTCTATCTCCTCAGGAAAAGCTCAGATTGGAAAAAAGTGATTGTTTTTTGGGCTTTCCAGACTGTGGGGTACATGAATATATGTTTGTTTTCCATATCTAAGCTCTCTGTCAAAAGTTATGTTTTCTGGTTGAATGCAGTCCGATTGCCTATTCTGAGATGCCCTTTGGTCTATCTCCTCAGGGAAAGCTAAGATTTGAAAATTGTATGTTTTCGGTTTTTTCATACTTTGCGTAACATGAACATCTGTTTCTTTTGTAAATCTGAGCGGTGTTTCAAAAATTATGTTTTTTGGCTGAATTGAGTCCTACCGCACATTCTGATATGCCCTTTCATCTATCTCCTCAGGGAAAGCTCAGATTTGAAAAAATTGACTGTTTTTTGGGCTTTTCAGACTGTGGGGTACATGAATATGTCTGTGTGTTGCAAATCAGAGCTGTGTTGTCAAAGGTTACGTTTTCTGGCTGAATTGAGTCCTACTGTCGATTCTCAGATTCCGGTTTGGTCTATCTCCTCAGAGAAAGCTCGTATTGAAAATTGAATGTGTTTTTGCCCTTTTTCAGACCGTGGGGAACATGAATGTCTGTGTGTTACAAATCTGAGCTGTGTGTCATGTGTTTCTTTTGAAAACTGAGCTTGAGTCAAAAGTTATGTTTTCTGGTTGAATGCAGTCAGACTGCCTATTCTGAGATACAGCTTGGGTCTGTCTCCTCAGGGAAAGCTCAGATTCGAAAACTGTGTCTTTTTGGTGTTTTCATACTTTGCGTAACATGAAGATTTGTTTCTTTTGAAAACTGAGCTTCAGTCAAAAGTTAAGTTTTCTGGCTGAATTGAGCCCTATCGCCCATTCTGAGATGGCCTTTGGTCTAACTCCTCAGGGAAAGCTCAGATTTGAAAATTGTGTGTTTTCGGTGTTTTCGTACTTTGCATACTTTTCTTTTGAAAATCTGAGCTGTGTTTCAGACTGTGGGGTACATGAATATATGTTTGTTTTCCATATCTAAGCTCTGTGTCAACAGTTATGTTTTCTGGTTGAAAGCAGTCCGACTGCCTATTCTGAGATGTCCTTTGGTCTATCTCCTCAGGAAAAGCTCAGATTTGAAAAAAGTGACTGTTTTTTGGCGCTTTTCAGACTGTGGGGTACATGAATATGTCTGTGTGTTGCAAATCAGAGCTGTGTTGTCAAAGGTTACGTTTTCTAGCTGAATTGAGTCCTACTGTCGATTCTGAGATGCCCTTTGGTCTATCTCCTCAGGAAAAGCTCAGATTTGAAAAAATTGACTGTTTTTTGGGCTTTTCAGACTGTGGGGTACATGAATATATCTTTGTTTTGCATATGTGAGTTCTGTGTCAAAAGTTATATTTTCTTGTTGAATGCAGTTGCGACTGCCTATTCTGAGATACAGCTTGGGTGTAACTTCTCAGGGAAAGCTCAGATTTGAAAGTTGTGTGTTTTCGGTGTTTTCGTACTTTGCATACTTTTCTTTTGAAAATCTGAGCTGTGTTTCAGACTGTGGGGTACATGAATATATGTTTGTTTTGCATATCTGAGCTGTGTGTCAAAAGTTAAGTTTTCTGGCTGAAGTGAGCCCTACCGCCCATTCTGAGATGCCCTTTGGTCTATCTCCTCAGGAAAAGCTCAGATTTGAAAAAAGTGACTGTTTTTTGGGCTTTTCACACTGGGGGGTACATGAATATATGTTTCTTTTGCATATCTGAGCTGTGTGTCAAAAGTTAAGTTTTCTGGCTGAATTGAGCCCTACCGCCCATTCTGAGATGCCCTTTGGTCTATCTGCTCAGGAAAAGCTCAGATTTGAAAAAATTGACTGTTTTTTGGGCTTCTCGGACTGTGTGGTACATGAATATATGTTTGTTTTCAATATCTAAGCTCTCTGTCAAAAGTTATGTTTTCTGGTTGAATGGAGTCCGATTGCCTATTCTGAGATGCCCTTTGGTCTATCTCCTCAGTGAAAGCTCGTATTGAAAATTGAACGTGTTTTTGCCCTTTTTCAGACTGTGAGGTACATGAATATATGTTTCCTTTGCATATCTGAGCTGTGTGTCAAAAGTTAAGTTTTCTGGCTGAATTGAGCCCTACCGCCCATTCTGAGATGCCCTTTGGTCTATCTGCTCAGGAAAAGCTCAGATTTGAAAAAATTGACTGTTTTTTGGGATTCTCGGACTGTGTGGTACATGAATATATGTTTGTTTTCCATATCTAAGCTCTCTGTCAAAAGTTATGTTTTCTGGTTGAATGGAGTCCGATTGCCTATTCTGAGATGCCCTTTGGTCTATCTCCTCAGGAAAAGCTCAGATTTGAAAAAAGTGACTGTTTTTTGGGCTTTTCAGACTGGGGGGGTACATGAATATATGTTTCTTTTGCATATCTGAGCTGTGTGTCAAAAGTTAAGTTTTCTGGCTGAATTGAGCCCTACCGCCCATTCTGAGATGCCCTTTGGTCTATCTCCTCAGGGAAAGCTCAGATTTGAAAAAATTGACTGTTTTTTGGGCTTTTCAGACTGTGGGGTACATGAATATGTCTGTGTGTTGCAAATCAGAGCTGTGTTGTCAAAGGTTACGTTTTCTGGCTGAACTGAGTCCTACTGTCGATTCTCAGATTCCGGTTTGGTCTATCTCCTCAGAGAAAGCTCGTATTGAAAATTGAACGTGTTTTTGCCCTTTTTCAGACCGTGGGGAACATGAGTGTCTGTGTTTTACAAATCTGAGCTGTGTGTCATGTGTTTCTTTTGAAAACTGAGCTTGAGTCAAAAGTTATGTTTTCTGGTTGAATGCAGTCAGACTGCCTATTCTGAGATACAGCTTGGGTCTATCTCCTCAGGGAAAGCTCAGATTCGAAAACTGTGTTTTTGGTCTTTTCATACTTTGCGTAACATGAAGATTTGTTTCTTTTGAAAACTGAGCTTCAGTCAAAAGTTAAGTTTTCTGGCTGAATTGAGCCCGATCGCCCATTCTGAGATGGCGTTTGGTCTAACTCCTCAGGGAAAGCTCAGATTTGAAAATTGTGTGTTTTCGGTGTTTTCGTACTTTGCATACTTTTCTTTTGAAAATCTGAGCTGTGTTTCAGACTGTGGGGTACATGAATATATGTTTCATTTCTATATCTAAGCTCTGTGTCAACAGTTATGTTTTCTGGTTGAAAGCAGTCCGACTGCCTATTCTGAGATGCCCTTTGGTCTAACTCCTCAGAGAAAGCTCGTATTGAAAATTGAACGTGTTTTTGCCCTTTTTCAGACTGTGAGGTACATGAATATATGTTTCCTTTGCATATCTGAGCTGTGTGTCAAAAGTTAAGTTTTCTGGCTGAATTGAGCCCTACCGCCCATTCTGAGATGCCCTTTGGTCTATCTCCTCAGGGAAAGCTCAGATTTGAAAAAATTGACTGTTTTTTGGGCTTTTCAGACTGTGGGGTACATGAATATGTCTGTGTGTTGCAAATCAGAGCTGTGTTGTCAAAGGTTACGTTTTCTGGCTGAATTGAGTCCTACTGTCGATTCTCAGATTCCGGTTTGGTCTATCTCCTCAGAGAAAGCTCGTATTGAAAATTGAATGTGTTTTTGCCCTTTTTCAGACCGTGGGGAACATGAATATGTCTGTGTGTTGCAAATCAGAGCTCTGTTGTCAAAAGTTATGTTTTCTGGCTGAATTGAGCCCTACTGCCAGTTCTGAGATACACTTTGGTCTATCTCCTCAGGGAAAGCTCAGATTTGAAAAAATTGACTGTTTTTTGGGCTTCTCAGACTGTGTGGTACAAGAAAATATGTTTGTCTTCCATATCTCTTTGTCAAAAGTTATGTTTTCTGGTTGAATGCAGTCCGACTGCCTATTCTGAGATACAGCTTGGGTCTATCTCCTCAGGGAAAGCTCAGATTTGAAAGTTGTGTGTTTTTGGTGTTTTCATACTTTGCGTAACATGAACGTGTTTCTTTTGAAAATCTGAGCGGTATTTCAAAAATTATGTTTTCTAGCTGAATTGAGCCCTACCGCCCATTCTGAGATGCCCTTTGGTCTATCTGCTCAGGAAAAGCTCAGATTTGAAAAAAGTGACTGTTTTTTGGGCTTTTCAGACTGGGGGGTACATGAATATATGTTTCTTTTGCATATCTGAACTGTTTGTCAAAAGTTAAGTTTTCTGGCTGAATTGAGCCCTACCGCCCATTCTGAGATGCCCTTTGGTCTATCTGCTCAGGAAAAGCTCAGATTTGAAAAAATTGACTGTTTTTTGGGATTTTCGGACTGTGTGGTACATGAATATATGTTTGTTTTCCATATCTAAGCTCTCTGTCAAAAGTTATGTTTTCTGGTTGAATGCAGTCCGATTGCCTATTCTGAGATGCCCTTTGGTCTATCTCCTCAGGAAAAGCTCAGATTTGAAAAAAGTGACTGTTTTTTGGGCTTTTCAGACTGGGGGGGTACATGAATATATGTTTCTTTTGCATATCTGAGCTGTGTGTCAAAAGTTAAGTTTTCTGGCTGAATTGAGCCCTACCGCCCATTCTGAGATGCCCTTTGGTCTATCTCCTCAGGGAAAGCTCAGATATAAAAAAATTCACTGTTTTTTGGGCTTTTCAGACTGTGGGGTACATGAATATCTCTGTGTGTTGCAAATCAGAGCTGTGTTGTCAAAGGTTACGTTTTCTGGCTGAACTGAGTCCTACTGTCGATTCTCAGATTCCGGTTTGGTCTATCTCCTCAGAGAAAGCTCGTATTGAAAATTGAATGTGTTTTTGCCCTTTTTCAGACCGTGGGGAACATGAGTGTCTGTGTGTTACAAATCTGAGCTGTGTGTCATGTGTCTCTTTTGAAAACTGAGCTTGAGTCAAAAGTTATGTTTTCTGGTTGAATGCAGTCAGACTGCCTATTCTGAGATACAGCTTGGGTCTATCTCCTCAGGGAAAGCTCAGATTCGAAAACTGTGTTTTTGGTCTTTTCATACTTTGCGTAACATGAAGATTTGTTTCTTTTGAAAACTGAGCTTCAGTCAAAAATTAAGTTTTCTGGCTGAATTGAGCCCGATCGCCCATTCTGAGATGGCGTTTGGTCTAACTCCTCAGGGAAAGCTCAGATTTGAAAATTGTGTGTTTTCGGTGTTTTCGTACTTTGCATACTTTTCTTTTGAAAATCTGAGCTGTGTTTCAGACTGTGGGGTACATGAATATATGTTTCTTTTCTATATCTAAGCTCTGTGTCAACAGTTATGTTTTCTGGTTGAAAGCAGTCCGACTGCCTATTCTGAGATGCCCTTTGGTCTAACTCCTCAGAGGAAGCGCGTATTGAAAATTGAATGTGTTTTTGCCCTTTTTCAGACTGTGAGGTACATGAATATATGTTTCCTTTGCATATCTGAGCTGTGTGTCAAAAGTTATGTTTTCTGGCTGAATTGAGCCCTATGGCCAGTTCTGAGATACACTTTGGTCTATCTCCTCAGGGAAAGCTCAGATTTGAAAAAATTGACTGTTTTTTGGGCTTCTCAGACTGTGTGGTACAAGAATATATGTTTGTCTTCCATATCTGAGCTCTTTGTCAAAAGTTATGTTTTTTGGTTGAATGCAGTCCGACTGCCTATTCTGAGATACAGCTTGGGTCTATCTCCTCAGGGAAAGCTCAGATTTAAAAGTTGTGTGTTTTTGGTGTTTTCATACTTTGCGTAACATGAACGTGTTTCTTTTGAAAATCTGAGCGGTATTTCAAAAATTATGTTTTCTAGCTGAATTGAGTCCTACCGCCCATTCTGAGATGCCCTTTGGTCTATCTCCTCAGGAAAAGCTCAGATTTGAAAAAAGTGACTGTTTTTTGGGCTTTTCAGACTGTGGAGTACATGAATATATGGTTTTTTTTGCATATCTGAGCTGTGTGTCAAAAGCTAAGTTTTCTGGCTGAATTGAGCCCTACCGGCCATTCTGAGATGCCCTTTGGTCTATCTCCTCAGGAAAAGCTCAGATTTGAAAAAAGTGACTGTTTTTTGGGCTTTTCAGACTGGGGGGTACATGAATATATGTTTGTTTTGCATATCTGAGCTCTGTGTCAAAAGTTATGTTTTCTGGCTGAATTGAGCCCTACCGCCCATTCTGAGATGCCCTTTGGTCTATCTGCTCAGGAAAAGCTCAGATTTGAAAAAATTGACTGTTTTTTGGGCTTCTCGGACTGTGTGGTACATGAATATATGTTTGTTTTCCATATCTAAGCTCTCTGTCAAAAGTTATGTTTTCTGGTTGAATGCAGTCCGATTACCTATTCTGATATGCCCTTTCGTCTATCTCCTCAGGGAAAGCTCAGATTTGAAAAAATGGACTGTTTTTTGGGCTTTTCAGACTGTGGGGTACATGAATATGTCTGTGTGTTGCAAATCAGAGCTGTGTAGTCAAAGGTTACGTTTTCTGGCTGAATTGAGTCCTACTGTCGATTCTCCGATTCCGCTTTGGTCTATCTCCTCAGAGAAAGCTCGTATTGAAAATTGAATGTGTTTTTGCCCTTTTTCAGACCGTGGGGAACATGAATATGTCTGTGTTGCAAATCAGAGCTCTGTTGTCAAAAGTTATGTTTTCTGGCTGAATTGAGCCCTACCGCCCATTCTGAGATGCCCTTTGGTCTATCTGCTCAGGAAAAGCTCAGATTTGAAAAAATTGACTGTTTTTTGGGCTTCTCAGACTTTGTGGTACAAGAATATATGTTTGTCTTCCATATCTAAGCTCTTTGTCAAAAGTTATGTTTTCTGGTTGAATGCAGTCCGACTGCCCATTCTGAGATGCCCTTTGGTCTATCTGCTCAGGAAAAGCTCAGATTTGAAAAAATTGACTGTTTTTTGGGCTTCTCAGACTGTGGGGTACATGAATATATGTTTGTTTTCCATATCTAAGCTCTGTGTCAACAGTTATGTTTTCTGGTTGAAAGCAGTCCGACTGCCTATTCTGAGATGCCCTTTGGTCTAACTCCTCAGAGAAAGCTCGTAATGAAAATTGAACGTGTTTTTGCCCTTTTTCAGACTGTGGGGTACATGAATATATGTTTTTTTTTTGCATATCTGAGCTGTGTGTCAAAAGCTAAGTTTTCTGGCTGAATTGAGCACTACCGGCCATTCTGAGATGCCCTTTGGTCTATCTCCTCAGGAAAAGCTCAGATTTGAAAAAAGTGACTGTTTTTTGGGCTTTTCAGACTGGGGGGTACATGAATATATGTTTGTTTTGCATATCTGAGCTCTGTGTCAAAAGTTATGTTTTCTGGCTGAATTGAGCCCTACCGCCCATTCTGAGATGCCCTTTGGTCTATCTGCTCAGGAAAAGCTCAGATTTGAAAAAATTGACTGTTTTTTGGGCTTCTCGGACTGTGTGGTACAAGAATATATGTTTGTCTTCCATATCTAAGCTCTTTGTCAAAAGTTATGTTTTCTGGTTGAATGCAGTCCGACTGCCGATTCTGAGATACAGCTTGGGTCTAACTCCTCAGGGAAAGCTCAGATTTGAAAAAAGTGACTGTTTTTTGGGCTTCTCAGACTGTGTGGTACATGAATATATGTTTGTTTTGCATATCTGAGCTCTGTGTCAAAAGTTAAGTTTTCGGGCTGAATTGAGCCCTACCGCCCATTCTGAGATGCCCTTTGGTCTATCACCTCAGGAAAAGTTCAGATTTGAAAAAATTGACTGTTTTTTGGGCTTTTCAGACTGGGGGGTACATGAATATGTCTGTGTGTTGCAAATCAGAGCTGTGTTGTCAAAGGTTACGTTTTCTGGCTGAATTGAGTCCTACTGTCGATTCTCAGATTCCGGTTTGGTCTATCTCCTCAGAGAAAGCTCGTATTGAAAATTGAATGTGTTTTTGCCCTTTTTCAGACCGTGGGGAACATGAGTGTCTGTTACAAATCTGAGCTGTGTGTCATGTGTTTCTTTTGAAAACTGAGCTTGAGTCAAAAGTTATGTTTTCTGGTTGAATGCAGTCAGACTGCCTATTCTGAGATACAGCTTGGGTCTATCTCCTCAGGGAAAGCTCAGATTCGAAAACTGTGTTTTTGGTCTTTTCATACTTTGCGTAACATGAAGATTTGTTTCTTTTGAAAACTGAGCTTCAGTCAAAAATTAAGTTTTCTGGCTGAATTGAGCCCGATCGCCCATTCTGAGATGGCGTTTGGTCTAACTCCTCAGGGAAAGCTCAGATTTGAAAATTGTGTGTTTTCGGTGTTTTCGTACTTTGCATACTTTTCTTTTGAAAATCTGAGCTGTGTTTCAGACTGTGGGGTACATGAATATATGTTTCTTTTCTATATCTAAGCTCTGTGTCAACAGTTATGTTTTCTGGTTGAAAGCAGTCCGACTGCCTATTCTGAGATGCCCTTTGGTCTAACTCCTCAGAGGAAGCGCGTATTGAAAATTGAATGTGTTTTTGCCCTTTTTCAGACTGTGAGGTACATGAATATATGTTTCCTTTGCATATCTGAGCTGTGTGTCAAAAGTTATGTTTTCTGGCTGAATTGAGCCCTATGGCCAGTTCTGAGATACACTTTGGTCTATCTCCTCAGGGAAAGCTCAGATTTGAAAAAATTGACTGTTTTTTGGGCTTCTCAGACTGTGTGGTACAAGAATATATGTTTGTCTTCCATATCTGAGCTCTTTGTCAAAAGTTATGTTTTTTGGTTGAATGCAGTCCGACTGCCTATTCTGAGATACAGCTTGGGTCTATCTCCTCAGGGAAAGCTCAGATTTAAAAGTTGTGTGTTTTTGGTGTTTTCATACTTTGCGTAACATGAACGTGTTTCTTTTGAAAATCTGAGCGGTATTTCAAAAATTATGTTTTCTAGCTGAATTGAGTCCTACCGCCCATTCTGAGATGCCCTTTGGTCTATCTCCTCAGGAAAAGCTCAGATTTGAAAAAAGTGACTGTTTTTTGGGCTTTTCAGACTGTGGAGTACATGAATATATGTTTTTTTTGCATATCTGAGCTCTGTGTCAAAAGTTATGTTTTCTGGCTGAATTGAGCCCTACCGCCCATTCTGAGATGCCCTTTGGTCTATCTGCTCAGGAAAAGCTCAGATTTGAAAAAAGTGACTGTTTTTTGGGCTTTTCAGACTGGGGGGTACATGAATATATGTTTGTTTTGCATATCTGAGCTCTGTGTCAAAAGTTATGTTTTCTGGCTGAATTGAGCCCTACCGCCCATTCTGAGATGCCCTTTGGTCTATCTGCTCAGGAAAAGCTCAGATTTGAAAAAAGTGACTTTTTTTGGGGCTTTTCAGACTGGGGGGTACATGAATATATGTTTCTTTTGCATATCTGAGCTGTGTGTCAAAAGTTAAGTTTTCTGGCTGAATTGAGCCCTACCGCCCATTCTGAGATGCCCTTTGGTCTATCTGCTCAGGAAAAGCTCAGATTTGAAAATTGTGTGTTTTCGGTTTTTTCATACTTTGCGTAACATAAACGTGTTTCTTTTGTAAATCTGAGCGGTGTTTCAAAAATTATGTTTTCTGGCTGAATTGAGTCCTACCGCACATTCTGATATGCCCTTTCGTCTATCTCCTCAGGGAAAGCTCAGATTTGAAAAAATGGACTGTTTTTTGGGCTTTTCAGACTGTGGGGTACATGAATATGTCTGTGTGTTGCAAATCAGAGCTGTGTAGTCAAAGGTTACGTTTTCTGGCTGAATTGAGTCCTACTGTCGATTCTCAGATTCCGCTTTGGTCTATCTCCTCAGAGAAAGCTCGTATTGAAAATTGAATGTGTTTTTGCCCTTTTTCAGACCGTGGGGAATATGAATATGTCTGTGTTGCAAATCAGAGCTCTGTTGTCAAAAGTTATGTTTTCTGGCTGAATTGAGCCCTACCGCCCATTCTGAGATGCCCTTTGGTCTATCTGCTCAGGAAAAGCTCAGATTTGAAAAAATTGACTGTTTTTTGGGCTTCTCAGACTTTGTGGTACAAGAATATATGTTTGTCTTCCATATCTAAGCTCTTTGTCAAAAGTTATGTTTTCTGGTTGAATGCAGTCCGATTGCCTATTCTGAGATGCCCTTTGGTCGATCTCCTCAGGGAAAGCTCAGATTTGAAAATTGTGTGTTTTCGGTTTTTTCATACTTTGCGTAACATAAACGTGTTTCTTTTGTAAATCTGAGCGGTGTTTCAAAAATTATGTTTTCTGGCTGAATTGAGTCCTACCGCACATTCTGATATGCCCTTTCGTCTATCTCCTCAGGGAAAGCTCAGATTTGAAAAAATGGACTGTTTTTTGGGCTTTTCAGACTGTGGGGTACATGAATATGTCTGTGTGTTGCAAATCAGAGCTGTGTAGTCAAAGGTTACGTTTTCTGGCTGAATTGAGTCCTACTGTCGATTCTCAGATTCCGCTTTGGTCTATCTCCTCAGAGAAAGCTCGTATTGAAAATTGAATGTGTTTTTGCCCTTTTTCAGACTGGGGGGTACATGAATATATGTTTCTTTTGCATATCTGAGCTGTGTGTCAAAAGTTAAGTTTTCTGGCTGAATTGAGCCCTACCGCCCATTCTGAGATGCCCTTTGGTCTATCTGCTCAGGAAAAGCTCAGATTTGAAAAAATTGACTGTTTTTTGGGCTTCTCGGACTGTGTGGTACATGAATATATGTTGGTTTTCCATATCTAAGCTCTCTGTCAAAAGTTATGTTTTCTGGTTGAATGCAGTCCGATTGCCTATTCTGAGATGCCCTTTGGTCGATCTCCTCAGGGAAAGCTCAGATTTGAAAATTGTGTGTTTTCGGTTTTTTCATACTTTGCGTAACATAAACGTGTTTCTTTTGTAAATCTGAGCGGTGTTTCAAAAATTATGTTTTCTGGCTGAATTGCGTCCTACCGCACATTCTGATATGCCCTTTCGTCTATCTCCTCAGGGAAAGCTCAGATTTGAAAAAATGGACTGTTTTTTGGGCTTTTCAGACTGTGGGGTACATGAATATGTCTGTGTGTTGCAAATCAGAGCTGTGTAGTCAAAGGTTACGTTTTCTGGCTGAATTGAGTCCTACTGTCGATTCTCAGATTCCGCTTTGGTCTATCTCCTCAGAGAAAGCTCGTATTGAAAATTGAATGTGTTTTTGCCCTTTTTCAGACCGTGGGGAATATGAATATGTCTGTGTTGCAAATCAGAGCTCTGTTGTCAAAAGTTATGTTTTCTGGCTGAATTGAGCCCTACCGCCCATTCTGAGATGCCCTTTGGTCTATCTGCTCAGGAAAAGCTCAGATTTGAAAAAATTGACTGTTTTTTGGGCTTCTCAGACTTTGTGGTACAAGAATATATGTTTGTCTTCCATATCTAAGCTCTTTGTCAAAAGTTATGTTTTCTGGTTGAATGCAGTCCGATTGCCTATTCTGAGATGCCCTTTGGTCGATCTCCTCAGGGAAAGCTCAGATTTGAAAATTGTGTGTTTTCGGTTTTTTCATACTTTGCGTAACATAAACGTGTTTCTTTTGTAAATCTGAGCGGTGTTTCAAAAATTATGTTTTCTGGCTGAATTGAGTCCTACCGCACATTCTGATATGCCCTTTCGTCTATCTCCTCAGGGAAAGCTCAGATTTGAAAAAATGGACTGTTTTTTGGGCTTTTCAGACTGTGGGGTACATGAATATGTCTGTGTGTTGCAAATCAGAGCTGTGTAGTCAAAGGTTACGTTTTCTGGCTGAATTGAGTCCTACTGTCGATTCTCAGATTCCGCTTTGGTCTATCTCGTCAGAGAAAGCTCGTATTGAAAATTGAATGTGTTTTTGCCCTTTTTCAGACCGTGGGGAATATGAATATGTCTGTGTTGCAAATCAGAGCTCTGTTGTCAAAAGTTATGTTTTCTGGCTGAATTGAGCCCTACCGCCCATTCTGAGATGCCCTTTGGTCTATCTGCTCAGGAAAAGCTCAGATTTGAAAAAATTGACTGTTTTTTGGGCTTCTCAGACTTTGTGGTACAAGAATATATGTTTGTCTTCCATATCTAAGCTCTTTGTCAAAAGTTATGTTTTCTGGTTGAATGCAGTCCGATTGCCTATTCTGAGATGCCCTTTGGTCGATCTCCTCAGGGAAAGCTCAGATTTGAAAATTGTGTGTTTTCGGTTTTTTCATACTTTGCGTAACATAAACGTGTTTCTTTTGTAAATCTGAGCGGTGTTTCAAAAATTATGTTTTCTGGCTGAATTGAGTCCTACCGCACATTCTGATATGCCCTTTCGTCTATCTCCTCAGGGAAAGCTCAGATTTGAAAAAATGGACTGTTTTTTGGGCTTTTCAGACTGTGGGGTACATGAATATGTCTGTGTGTTGCAAATCAGAGCTGTGTAGTCAAAGGTTACGTTTTCTGGCTGAATTGAGTCCTACTGTCGATTCTCAGATTCCGCTTTGGTCTATCTCCTCAGAGAAAGCTCGTATTGAAAATTGAATGTGTTTTTCCCCTTTTTCAGACTGGGGGGTACATGAATATATGTTTCTTTTGCATATCTGAGCTGTGTGTCAAAAGTTAAGTTTTCTGGCTGAATTGAGCCCTACCGCCCATTCTGAGATGCCCTTTGGTCTATCTGCTCAGGAAAAGCTCAGATTTGAAAAAATTGACTGTTTTTTGGGCTTCTCGGACTGTGTGGTACATGAATATATGTTGGTTTTCCATATCTAAGCTCTCTGTCAAAAGTTATGTTTTCTGGTTGAATGCAGTCCGATTGCCTATTCTGAGATGCCCTTTGGTCGATCTCCTCAGGGAAAGCTCAGATTTGAAAATTGTGTGTTTTCGGTTTTTTCATACTTTGCGTAACATAAACGTGTTTCTTTTGTAAATCTGAGCGGTGTTTCAAAAATTATGTTTTCTGGCTGAATTGAGTCCTACCGCACATTCTGATATGCCCTTTCGTCTATCTCCTCAGGGAAAGCTCAGATTTGAAAAAATGGTCTGTTTTTTGGGCTTTTCAGACTGTGGGGTACATGAATATGTCTGTGTGTTGCAAATCAGAGCTGTGTAGTCAAAGGTTACGTTTTCTGGCTGAATTGAGTCCTACTGTCGATTCTCAGATTCCGCTTTGGTCTATCTCCTCAGAGAAAGCTCGTATTGAAAATTGAATGTGTTTTTGCCCTTTTTCAGACCGTGGGGAATATGAATATGTCTGTGTTGCAAATCAGAGCTCTGTTGTCAAAAGTTATGTTTTCTGGCTGAATTGAGCCCTACCGCCCATTCTGAGATGCCCTTTGGTCTATCTGCTCAGGAAAAGCTCAGATTTGAAAAAAATTGACTGTTTTTTGGGCTTCTCAGACTTTGTGGTACAAGAATATATGTTTGTCTTCCATATCTAAGCTCTTTGTCAAAAGTTATGTTTTCTGGTTGAATGCAGTCCGATTGCCTATTCTGAGATGCCCTTTGGTCTATCTGCTCAGGAAAAGCTCAGATTTGAAAAAATTGACTGTTTTTTGGGCTTCTCGGACTGTGTGGTACATGAATATATGTTTGTTTTCCATATCTAAGCTCTCTGTCAAAAGTTATGTTTTCTGGTTGAATGCAGTCCGATTACCTATTCTGAGATGCCCTTTGGTCTATCTCCTCAGGAAAAGCTCAGATTTGAAAAAAGTGATTGTTTTTTGGGCTTTCCAGACTGTGGGGTACATGAATATATGTTTGTTTTGCATATCTGAGCTCTGTGTCAAAAGTTATGTTTTCTGGCTGAATTGAGCCCTACCGCCCATTCTGAGATGCCCTTTGGTCTATCTGCTCAGGAAAAGCTCAGATTTGAAAAAATTGACTGTTTTTTGGGCTTCTCGGACTGTGTGGTACATGAATATATGTTGGTTTTCCATATCTAAGCTCTCTGTCAAAAGTTATGTTTTCTGGTTGAATGCAGTCCGATTGCCTATTCTGAGATGCCCTTTGGTCGACCTCCTCAGGGAAAGCTCAGATTTGAAAATTGTGTGTTTTCGGTTTTTTCATACTTTGCGTAACATAAACGTGTTTCTTTTGTAAATCTGAGCGGTGTTTCAAAAATTATGTTTTCTGGCTGAATTGAGTCCTACCGCACATTCTGATATGCCCTTTCGTCTATCTCCTCAGGGAAAGCTCAGAATTGAAAAAATGGACTGTTTTTTGGGCTTTTCAGACTGTGGGGTACATGAATATGTCTGTGTGTTGCAAATCAGAGCTGTGTTGTCAAAGGTTACGTTTTCTGGCTGAATTGAGTCCTACTGTCGATTCTCAGATTCCGGTTTGGTCTATCTCCTCAGAGAAAGCTCGTATTGAAAATTGAATGTGTTTTTGCCCTTTTTCAGACCGTGGGGAACATGAGTGTCTGTGTGTTGCAAATCTGAGCTGTGTGTCATGTGTTTCTTTTGAAAACTGAGCTTGAGTCAAAAGTTATGTTTTCTGGTTGAATGCAGTCACTGCCTATTCTGAGATACAGCTTGGGTCTATCTCCTCAGGGAAAGATCAGATTCGAAAACTGTGTGTTTTTGGTCTTTTCATACTTTGCGTAACATGAAGATTTGTTTCTTTTGAAAACTGAACTTCAGTCAAAAGTTAAGTTTTCTGGCTGAATTGAGCCCTATCGCCCATTCTGAGATGGCCTTTGGTCTAACTCCTCAGGGAAAGCTCAGATTTGAAAATTGTGTGTTTTCGGTGTTTTCGTACTTTGCATACTTTTCTTTTGAAAATCTGAGCTGTGTTTCAGACTGTGGGGTACATGAATATATGTTTGTTTTCCATATCTAAGCTCTGTGTCAACAGTTATGTTTTCTGGTTGAAAGCAGTCCGACTGCCTATTCTGAGATGCCCTTTGGTCTAACTCCTCAGAGAAAGCTCGTATTGAAAATTGAACGTGTTTTTGCCCTTTTTCAGACTGTGGGGTACATGAATATATATTTTTTTTTTGCATATCTGAGCTGTGTGTCAAAAGCTAAGTTTTCTGGCTGAATTGAGCCCTACCGCCCATTCTGAGATGCCCTTTGATCTATCTGCTCAGGAAAAGCTCAGATTTGAAAAAAGTGACTGTTTTTAGGGCTTTTCAGACTGGGGGGTACATGAATACATGTTTCTTTTGCATATCTGAGCTGTGTGTCAAAAGTTAAGTTTTCTGGCTGAATTGAGCCCTACCGCCCATTCTGAGATGCCCTTTGGTCTATCTGCTCAGGAAAAGCACACAAAGTTGTGTGTTTTTGGTGTTTTTATACTTTGCGTAACATGAACGTGTTTCTTTTGAAAATCTGAGCGGTATTTCAAAAATTATGTTTTCTAGTTGAATTGAGCCCTACCGCCCATTCTGAGATGCCCTTTGGTCTATCTCCTCAGGAAAAGCTCAGATTTCAAAAAAGTGACTGTTTTTGGGGCTTTTCAGACTGGGGGGTACATGAATATATGTTTCTTTTGCATATCTGAGCTGTGTGTCAAAAGTTAAGTTTTCTGGCTGAATTGAGCCCTACCGCACATTCTGATATGCCCTTTCGTCTATCTCCTCAGGGAAAGCTCAGATTTGAAAAAATGGACTGTTTTTTGGGCTTCTCGGACTGTGTGGTACATGAATATATGTTGGTTTTCCATATCTAAGCTCTCTGTCAAAAGTTATGTTTTCTGGTTGAATGCAGTCCGATTGCCTATTCTGAGATGCCCTTTGGTCGATCTCCTCAGGGAAAGCTCAGATTTGAAAATTGTGTGTTTTCGGTTTTTTCATACTTTGCGTAACATAAACGTGTTTCTTTTGTAAATCTGAGCGGTGTTTCAAAAATTATGTTTTCTGGCTGAATTGAGTCCTACCGCACATTCTGATATGCCCTTTCGTCTATCTCCTCAGGGAAAGCTCAGATTTGAAAAAATGGACTGTTTTTTGGGCTTTTCAGACTGTGGGGTACATGAATATGTCTGTGTGTTGGAAATCAGAGCTGTGTAGTCAAAGGTTACGTTTTCTGGCTGAATTGAGTCCTACTGTCGATTCTCAGATTCCGCTTTGGTCTATCTCCTCAGAGAAAGCTCGTATTGAAAATTAAATGTGTTTTTGCCCTTTTTCAGACCGTGGGGAATATGAATATGTCTGTGTTGCAAATCAGAGCTCTGTTGTCAAAAGTTATGTTTTCTGTTTTTTGGCTTTTCAGACTGGGGGGTACATGAATACATGTTTCTTTTGCATATCTGAGCTGTGTGTCAAAAGTTAAGTTTTCTGGCTGAATTGAGCCCTACCACCCATTTTGAGATGCCCTTTGGTCTATCTGGTCAGGAAAAGCTCAGATTTGAAAAAATTGTTTTTTGGGCTTCTCAGACTGTGTGGTACAAGAATATATGTTTGTCTTCCATATCTAAGCTCTTTGTCAAAAGTTATGTTTTCTGGTTGAATGCAGTCCGACTGCCGATTCTGAGATACAGCTTGGGTCTAACTCCTCAGGGAAAGCTCAGATTTGAAAAAAGTGTCTGTTTTTTGGGCTTCTCAGACTGTGTGGTACATGAATATATGTTTGTTTTGCATATCTGAGCTCTGTGTCAACAGTTATGTTTTCTGGTTGAAAGCAGTCCGACTGCCTATTCTGAGATGTCCTTTGGTCTATCTCCTCAGGAAAAGCTCAGATTTGAAAAAAGTGACTGTTTTTTGGGCTTTTCAGACTGTGGGGTACATGAATATGTCTGTGTGTTGCAAATCAGAGCTGTGTTGTCAAAGGTTACGTTTTCTAGCTGAATTGAGTCCTACTGTCGATTCTCAGATTCCGGTTTGGTCTATCTCCTCAGAGAAAGCTCGTATTGAAAATTGAATGTGTTTTTGCCCTTTTTCAGTCCGTGGGGAACATGAGTGTCTGTGTGTTGCAAATCTGAGCTGTGTGTCATGTGTTTCTTTTGAAAACTGAGCTTGAGTCAAAAGTTATGTTTTCTGGTTGAATGCAGTCACTGCCTATTCTGAGATACAGCTTGGGTCTATCTCCTCAGGGAAAGATCAGATTCGAAAACTGTGTGTTTTTGGTCTTTTCATACTTTGCGTAACATGAAGATTTGTTTCTTTTGAAAACTGAGCTTCAGTCAAAAGTTAAGTTTTCTGGCTGAATTGAGCCCTATCGCCCATTCTGAGATGGCCTTTGGTCTAACTGCTCAGGGAAAGCTCAGATTTGAAAATTGTGTGTTTTCGGTGTTTTCGTACTTTGCATACTTTTCTTTTGAAAATCTGAGCTGTGTTTCAGACTGTGGGGTACATGAATATATGTTTGTTTTCCATATCTAAGCTCTGTGTCAACAGTTATGTTTTCTGGTTGAAAGCAGTCCGACTGCCTATTCTGAGATGCCCTTTGGTCTAACTCCTCAGAGAAAGCTCGTATTGAAAATTGAACGTGTTTTTGACCTTTTTCAGACTGTGGGGTACATGAATATATGTTTTTTTTTGCATATCTGAGCTGTGTGTCAAAAGCTAAGTTTTCTGGCTGAATTGAGCCCTACCGCCCATTCTGAGATGCCCTTTGGTCTATCTGCTCAGGAAAAGCTCAGATTTGAAAAAAGTGACTGTTTTTAGGGCTTTTCAGACTGTGGAGTACATGAATATATGTTTTTTTTTTGCATATCTGAGCTGTGTGTCAAAAGTTATGTTTTCTGGCTGAATTGAGCCCTACCGCCCATTCTGAGATGCCCTTTGGTCTATCTGCTCAGGAAAAGCTCAGGTTTGAAAAAAGTGACTGTTTTTGGGGCTTTTCAGACTGGGGGGTACATGAATATATGTTTCTTTTGCATATCTGAGCTGTGTGTCAAAAGTTAAGTTTTCTGGCTGAATTGAGCCCTACCGCCCATTCTGAGATGCCCTTTGGTCTATCTGCTCAGGAAAAGCTCAGATTTGAAAAAATTGACTGTTTTTTGGGCTTCTCGGACTGTGTGGTACATGAATATATGTTGGTTTTCCATATCTAAGCTCTCTGTCAAAAGTTATGTTTTCTGGTTGAATGCAGTCCGATTGCCTATTCTGAGATGCCCTTTGGTCGATCTCCTCAGGGAAAGCTCAGATTTGAAAATTGTGTGTTTTCGGTTTTTTCATACTTTGCGTAACATAAACGTGTTTCTTTTGTAAATCTGAGCGGTGTTTCAAAAATTATGTTTTCTGGCTGAATTGAGTCCTACCGCACATTCTGATATGCCCTTTCGTCTATCTCCTCAGGGAAAGCTCAGATTTGAAAAAATGGACTGTTTTTTGGGCTTTTCAGACTGTGGGGTACATGAATATGTCTGTGTGTGGCAAATCAGAGCTGTGTAGTCAAAGGTTACGTTTTCTGGCTGAATTGAGTCCTACTGTCGATTCTCAGATTCCGCTTTGGTCTATCTCCTCAGAGAAAGCTCGTATTGAAAATTGAATGTGTTTTTGCCCTTTTTCAGACCGTGGGGAACATGAATATGTCTGTGTTGCAAATCAGAGCTCTGTTGTCAAAAGTTATGTTTTCTGGCTGAATTGAGCCCTACCGCCCATTCTGAGATGCCCTTTGGTCTATCTGCTCAGGAAAAGCTCAGATTTGAAAAAATTGACTGTTTTTTGGGCTTCTCAGACTTTGTGGTACAAGAATATATGTTTGTCTTCCATATCTAAGCTCTTTGTCAAAAGTTATGTTTTCTGGTTGAATGCAGTCCGACTGCCCATTCTGAGATGCCCTTTGGTCTATCTCCTCAGGGAAAGCTCAGATTTGAAAAAATTGACTGTTTTTTGTGCTTTTCAGACTGTGGGGTACATGAATATGTCTGTGTGTTGCAAATCAGAGCTGTGTTGTCAAAGGTTACGTTTTCTGGCTGAATTGAGTCCTACTGTCGATTCTCAGATTCCGCTTTGGTCTATCTCCTCAGAGAAAGCTCGTATTGAAAATTGAATGTGTTTTTGCCCTTTTTCAGACCGTGGGGAACATGAATATGTCTGTGTGTTGCAAATCAGAGCTCTGTTGTCAAAAGTTATGTTTTCTGGCTGAATTGACTCCTACCGCCCATTCTGAGATGCCCTTTGGTCTATCTCCTCAGAGAAAGCTCGTATTGAAAATTGAATGTGTTTTTGCCCTTTTTCAGACTGTGACGTACATGAATATATGTTTTTATTGCATATCTGAGCTGTGTGTCAAAAGTTATGTTTTCTGGCTGAATTGACTCCTACCGCCCATTCTGAGATGCCCTTTGGTCTATCTCCTCAGGAAAAGCTCAGATTTGAAAAAAGTGACTGTTTTTTGGGCCTCTCAGACTGGGGTGTACATGAATATATGTTTCTTTTGCATATCTAAGCTCTTTGTCAAAAGTTATGTTTTCTGGTTGAATGCAGTCCGATTGCCTATTCTGAGATGCCCTTTGGTCGATCTCCTCAGGGAAAGCTCAGATTTGAAAATTGTGTGTTTTCGGTTTTTTCATACTTTGCGTAACATAAACGTGTTTCTTTTGTAAATCTGAGCGGTGTTTCAAAAATTATGTTTTCTGGCTGAATTGAGTCCTACCGCACATTCTGATATGCCCTTTCGTCTATCTCCTCAGGGAAAGCTCAGATTTGAAAAAATGGACTGTTTTTTGGGCTTTTCAGACTGTGGGGTACATGAATATGTCTGTGTGTTGCAAATCAGAGCTGTGTAGTCAAAGGTTACGTTTTCTGGCTGAATTGAGTCCTACTGTCGATTCTCAGATTCCGCTTTGGTCTATCTCCTCAGAGAAAGCTCGTATTGAAAATTGAATGTGTTTTTGCCCTTTTTCAGACTGGGGGGTACATGAATATATGTTTCTTTTGCATATCTGAGCTGTGTGTCAAAAGTTAAGTTTTCTGGCTGAATTGAGCCCTACCGCCCATTCTGAGATGCCCTTTGGTCTATCTGGTGAGGAAAAGCTCAGATTTGAAAAAATTGTTTTTTGGGCTTCTCAGACTGTGTGGTACAAGAATATATGTTTGTCTTCCATATCTAAGCTCTTTGTCAAAAGTTATGTTTTCTGGTTGAATGCAGTCCGACTGCCGATTCTGAGATACAGCTTGGGTCTAACTCCTCAGGGAAAGCTCAGATTTGAAAAAAGTGTCTGTTTTTTGGGCTTCTCAGACTGTGTGGTACATGAATATATGTTTGTTTTGCATATCTGAGCTCTGTGTCAACAGTTATGTTTTCTGGTTGAAAGCAGTCCGACTGCCTATTCTGAGATGTCCTTTGGTCTATCTCCTCAGGAAAAGCTCAGATTTGAAAAAAGTGACTGTTTTTTGGGCTTTTCAGACTGTGGGGTACATGAATATGTCTGTGTGTTGCAAATCAGAGCTGTGTTGTCAAAGGTTACGTTTTCTAGCTGAATTGAGTCCTACTGTCGATTCTCAGATTCCGGTTTGGTCTATCTCCTCAGAGAAAGCTCGTATTGAAAATTGAATGTGTTTTTGCCCTTTTTCAGTCTGTGGGGAACATGAGTGTCTGTGTGTTGCAAATCTGAGCTGTGTGTCATGTGTTTCTTTTGAAAACTGAGCTTGAGTCAAAAGTTATGTTTTCTGGTTGAATGCAGTCACTGCCTATTCTGAGATACAGCTTGGGTCTATCTCCTCAGGGAAAGATCAGATTCGAAAACTGTGTGTTTTTGGTCTTTTCATACTTTGCGTAACATGAAGATTTGTTTCTTTTGAAAACTGAGCTTCAGTCAAAAGTTAAGTTTTCTGGCTGAATTGAGCCCTATCGCCCATTCTGAGATGGCCTTTGGTCTAACTGCTCAGGGAAAGCTCAGATTTGAAAATTGTGTGTTTTCGGTGTTTTCGTACTTTGCATACTTTTCTTTTGAAAATCTGAGCTGTGTTTCAGACTGTGGGGTACATGAATATATGTTTGTTTTCCATATCTAAGCTCTGTGTCAACAGTTATGTTTTCTGGTTGAAAGCAGTCCGACTGCCTATTCTGAGATGCCCTTTGGTCTAACTCCTCAGAGAAAGCTCGTATTGAAAATTGAACGTGTTTTTGACCTTTTTCAGACTGTGGGGTACATGAATATATGTTTTTTTTTGCATATCTGAGCTGTGTGTCAAAAGCTAAGTTTTCTGGCTGAATTGAGCCCTACCGCCCATTCTGAGATGCCCTTTGGTCTATCTCCTCAGAGAAAGCTCGTATTGAAAATTGAATGTGTTTTTGCCCTTTTTCAGACTGTGACGTACATGAATATATGTTTTTATTGCATATCTGAGCTGTGTGTCAAAAGTTATGTTTTCTGGCTGAATTGAGCCCTACCGCCCATTCTGAGATGCCCTTTGGTCTATCTGCTCAGGAAAAGCTCAGGTTTGAAAAAAGTGACTGTTTTTGGGGCTTTTCAGACTGGGGGGTACATGAATATATGTTTCTTTTGCATATCTGAGCTGTGTGTCAAAAGTTAAGTTTTCTGGCTGAATTGAGCCCTACCGCCAATTCTGAGATGCCCTTTGGTCTATCTGCTCAGGAAAAGCTCAGATTTGAAAAAATTGACTGTTTTTTGGGCTTCTCGGACTGTGTGGTACATGAATATATGTTGGTTTTCCATATCTAAGCTCTCTGTCAAAAGTTATGTTTTCTGGTTGAATGCAGTCCGATTGCCTATTCTGAGATGCCCTTTGGTCGATCTCCTCAGGGAAAGCTCAGATTTGAAAATTGTGTGTTTTCGGTTTTTTCATACTTTGCGTAACATAAACGTGTTTCTTTTGTAAATCTGAGCGGTGTTTCAAAAATTATGTTTTCTGGCTGAATTGAGTCCTACCGCACATTCTGATATGCCCTTTCGTCTATCTCCTCAGGGAAAGCTCAGATTTGAAAAAATGGACTGTTTTTTGGGCTTTTCAGACTGTGGGGTACATGAATATGTCTGTGTGTGGCAAATCAGAGCTGTGTAGTCAAAGGTTACGTTTTCTGGCTGAATTGAGTCCTACTGTCGATTCTCAGATTCCGCTTTGGTCTATCTCCTCAGAGAAAGCTCGTATTGAAAATTGAATGTGTTTTTGCCCTTTTTCAGACCGTGGGGAACATGAATATGTCTGTGTTGCAAATCAGAGCTCTGTTGTCAAAAGTTATGTTTTCTGGCTGAATTGAGCCCTACCGCCCATTCTGAGATGCCCTTTGGTCTATCTGCTCAGGAAAAGCTCAGATTTGAAAAAATTGACTGTTTTTTGGGCTTCTCAGACTTTGTGGTACAAGAATATATGTTTGTCTTCCATATCTAAGCTCTTTGTCAAAAGTTATGTTTTCTGGTTGAATGCAGTCCGACTGCCCATTCTGAGATGCCCTTTGGTCTATCTCCTCAGGGAAAGCTCAGATTTGAAAAAATTGACTGTTTTTTGTGCTTTTCAGACTGTGGGGTACATGAATATGTCTGTGTGTTGCAAATCAGAGCTGTGTTGTCAAAGGTTACGTTTTCTGGCTGAATTGAGTCCTACTGTCGATTCTCAGATTCCGCTTTGGTCTATCTCCTCAGAGAAAGCTCGTATTGAAAATTGAATGTGTTTTTGCCCTTTTTCAGACCGTGGGGAACATGAATATGTCTGTGTGTTGCAAATCAGAGCTCTGTTGTCAAAAGTTATGTTTTCTGGCTGAATTGACTCCTACCGCCCATTCTGAGATGCCCTTTGGTCTATCTCCTCAGAGAAAGCTCGTATTGAAAATTGAATGTGTTTTTGCCCTTTTTCAGACTGTGACGTACATGAATATATGTTTTTATTGCATATCTGAGCTGTGTGTCAAAAGTTATGTTTTCTGGCTGAATTGAGCCCTACCGCCCATTCTGAGATGCCCTTTGGTCTATCTCCTCAGGAAAAGCTCAGATTTGAAAAAAGTGACTGTTTTTTGGGCCTCTCAGACTGGGGTGTACATGAATATATGTTTCTTTTGCATATCTGAGCTGTGTGTTAAAAGTTATGTTTTCTGGCTGAATTGAGCCCTACCGCCCATTCTGAGATGCCCTTTGGTCTATCTGATCAGGAAAAGCTCAGATTTGAAAAAAGTGACTGTTTTTTGGGCTTTTCAGACTGGGGTGTACATGAATATATGTTTCTTTTGCATATCTGAGCTGTGTGTCAAAAGTTAAGTTTTCTGGCTGAATTGAGCCCTACCGCCCATTCTGAGATGCCCTTTGGTCTATCTCCTCAGGAAAAACTCAGATTTGAAAAAATTGACTGTTTTTTGGGCTTTTCAGACTGTGGGGTAGATGAATATATGTTTCTTTTGCATATCTGAGCTGTGTGTCAAAAGTTAAGTTTTCTGGCTGAATTGAGCCCTACCGCCCATTCTGAGATGCCCTTTGGTCTATCTGCTCAGGAAAAGCTCAGATTTGAAAAAAGTGACTGTTTTTTGGGCTTTTCAGACTGGGGGGTACATGAATATATGTTTCTTTTGCATATCTGAGCTCTGTGTCAAAAGTTATGTTTTCTGGTTGAATGCAGTCCGATTGCCTATTATGAGATGCCCTTTGGTCTATCACCTCAGGGAAAGCTCAGATTTGAAAATTGTGTGTTTTCGGTTTTTTCATACTTTGCGTAACATGAACATGTGTTTCTTTTGTAAATCTGAGCGGTGTTTCAAAAATTATGTTTTCTAGCTGAATTGAGTCCTACCGCACATTCTGATATGCCCTTTCGTCTATCTCCTCAGGGAAAGCTCAGATTTGAAAAAATTGACTGTTTTTTGGGCTTTTCAGACTGTGGGGTACATGAATATGTCTGTGTGTTGCAAATCAGAGCTGTGTTATCAAAGGTTACGATTTCTGGCTGAATTGAGTCCTACTGTCGATTCTCATATTCCGCTTTGGTCTATCTCCTCAGAGAAAGCTCGTATTGAAAATTGAATGTGTTTTTGCCCTTTTTCAGACCGTGGGGAACATGAATATGTCTGTGTGTTGCAAATCAGAGCTCTGTTGTCAAAAGTTATGTTTTCTGGCTGAATTGACTCCTACCGCCCATTCTGAGATGCCCTTTGGTCTATCTCCTCAGGAAAAGCTCAGATTTGAAAAAAGTGACTGTTTTTTGGGCATTTCAGACTGTGGGGTACATGAATATATGTTTTTATTGCATATCTGAGCTGTGTGTCAAAAGTTAAGTTCTCTGGCTGAATTGAGCCCTACCGCCCATTCTGAGATGCCCTTTGGTCTATCTCCTCAGGAAAAGCTCAGATTTGAAAAAAGTGACTGTTTTTTGGGCTTTTCAGACTGGGGGGTACATGAATATATGTTTGTTTTCCATATCTAAGCTCTTTGTCAAAAGATATATTTTCTTGTTGAATGCAGTTGCCATTGCCTATTCTGAGATACAGCTTGGGTCTATCTCCTCAGGGAAAGCTTAGATTTGAAAGTTGTGTGTTTTTGGTGTTTTCATACTTTGCGTAACATTTTTGGTGTTTTCATACTTGCATAACAGGAACATGTGTTTCTTTTGAAAATCTGAGCTGTTTGTCAAAATTTATGTTTTCTGGCTGAATTGAGTCCTACCGACCATTCTGAGATGCCCTTTGGTCTATCTCCTCAGGGAATGCTCAGATTGAAAAAATTGACTGTTTTTTCGGCTTTTCAGAATGTGGTGTACATGAATATATGTTTGTTTTCCATATCTAAGCTCTGTGTCACAAGTGATGTTTTCTGGTTGAATGCAGTCCGACTGCCTATTCTGAGATAGAGTTTGGGTCTAACTCCTCAGAGAAAGCTCGTATTGAAAATTGAATGTGTTTTTGCCCTTTTTCAGACCGTGGGGAACATGAATGTCTGTGTCTTACAAATCTGAGCTGTGTGTCATGTGTTTCTTTTGAAAACTGAGCTTCAGTCAAAAGTTATGTTTTCTGGTTGAATGCAGTCAGACTGCCTATTCTGAGATACAGCTTGGGTCTATCTCCTCAGGGAAAGCTCAGATTCGAAAACTGTGTGTTTTTGGTGTTTTCATACTTTGCGTAACATGAAGATGTGTTTCTTTTGAAAACTGAGCTTCAGTCAAAAGTTAAGTTTTCTGGCTGAATTGAGCCCTATCGCCCATTCTGAGATGGCCTTTGGTCTAACTCCTCAGGGAAAGCTTAGATTTGAAAATTGTGTGTTTTCGGTGTTTTCGTACTTTGCATACTTTTCTTTTGAAAATCTGAGCTGTGTTTCAAAAATTATGGAAAAGCTCAGATTTTAAAAAAGTGACTGTTTTTTGGGCTTTTCAGACTGTGGGGTACAGGAATATATGTTTGCTTTGCATATCTGACCTGTGTGTAAAAAGTTAAGTTTTCTGGCTGAATTGAATCCTACTGCCGATTCTCAGATACAGCTTTGTTCTAACTCCTCAAAGAAAGCTCATATTGAAAAATGAATGTGTTTTTGCCCTTTTTCAGACCGTGGGGAACATGAATATATGTTTGTTTTCCATATCTAAGCTCTGTGTCAAAAGTTATGTTTTCTTGCTGAATTGAGTCCTACAGCCAATTCTGCGATACACTTTGGTCTATCTGCTCAGGAAAAGCTCAGATTTGAAAAAATTGACTGTTTTTTGGGCTTCTCAGACTGTGTGGTACATATGTTTGTTTTCCATATCTAAGCTCTCTGTCAAAAGTTATGTTTTCTGGTTGAATGCAGTCCGACTGCCTATTCTGAGATACAGCTTGCGTGTAACTCCTCAGGGAAAGCTCAGTTTTGAAAATTGTGTGTTTTTGGTGTTTTCATACTTTGCCTAACATGAACATGTGTTTCTTTTGAAAACTGAGCTTGAGTCCAAAGTTAAGTTTTCTGGCTGAATTGAGTCCTACTGCCGATTCTCAGATACAACTTTGGTCTCACTTCTCAGAGAAAGCTCGTATTGAAAATTGTTTGGTTTTTCGCTTTTCAGACCATGTGGATACATGAATATGTGTTTCTTTTGCAAATCTGAGTTCTGTGTCAAAAGTTAAGTTTTCCGGCTGAATTGACTCCTACTACCAATTCTGAGATACAGGTTTTTTATCTCCTCAAGGAAAGCTCGTATTTGAAAATTGTTTTGTGTTTTTCGCTTTTCAGACCATGTGGAACATGAATATGTGTTTCGTTTGTAGATCTGAGCTCTCTGTGAAAAATTCAGTTTTTCAGCTGAATTGAGTATGTTCTGCCCATTCCGAAATACAATTTGGTCTAACTCCTCAGAGAAAGCTCGTATATGAAAATTTTATGTGTTTTTGGGTTTTCTAGGTGGAGGGGAATATAAATATGTGTTTCTATTGGAAATCTGAGCTCTGTGTCAAAAGTTAAGTTTTCCGGCTGAATTGACTCCTACTGCCAATTGTGAGATAGAGCTTTGGTCTAACTCCTCAGCGAAAGGTCGTATTTGAAAATTTTATGTGTTTTTCGCTTTTCAGACCATGTGGAACATGAATATGTGTTTCTTTTGCAAATCTGAGCCCTGTGTCAAAAGTTACGTTTTCTGGCTGAATTGAGTCCTACTGCCAATTGTGAGATACAGCTTTGGTCTAACTTCTCGGAGAAAGCTCGTATATGAAAATTCAAGTTTTTTTGGCTTTTTAGACAGTGGGGAACATGAATATGTGTTTCTTTTGCCAGATCTGAGCTCTCTGTGAAAAGTTAAGTTTTCCAGCTGAATTGAGTCGCACTGCCAATTGTGAGATAGAGCTTTGGTCTAACTCCTCAGCGAAAGGTCGTATTTGATAATTGTATATGTTTTGGGGTTTTTTTAGGTGGTGAAGAATATAAATATGTGTTTCTTTTGCAAATCTGAGCTGTGTCAATAGTTAAATTTCCTGGCTGTATTGACTCCTACTACCAATTCTGAGAGACAGCTTTGGTCTAACTCCTCAGGGAAAGCTCCTGTTTGTAAATTGTTTGTTTTTCGCTTTTCAGACCATGTGGAACATGAATATGTGTTTCTTTTGCAGATCTGAGCTCTCTGTGAAAAGTTACGTTTTCCAGCTGAATTGAGTATGTTCTGCCAATTCCGAAATACAATTTGGTCCAACTCCTCAGAGGAAGCTCGTATATGATAATTGTATATATTAAGAGTTTTATGAAACACACCCAGAGAAACAAGTTTCACTGGTTTTCCTTGATGCCCAAAAAGCTTTTGACAATTTGAGTAGGAGATATATGATATAACAAATAAAGAAAATGGAATTCGGCTCTAAATTTGAAAAAAATGATTGAAAAAATATATTCAAAATAAATTGCAAGTGTAATTATGAATCAAGATGTGACAGACAGATTTGAGATAACAAAAGGAGTAAGACAAGGATGCCCACTTTCCCTACTTCTCTTTATACTATCACTGGAGCAACTCTTAAAAAAAAATTAAGGAAGATCGAGAGATAAAATGATTGATGATTAAAAATGAGGAGTACAAATTGCAAGCCTTTGCCAACAATATGGTCTTTATAATTGAGGATCCTCTAAAATCAGGCCCCAAATTGATCAAAAAAGTTGAAGAATTTGGTGTAGTGGCAGGTTTAAAAATTAATAGGAATAAATCCAAATTGTTAACCAAAAATCTTACAAAAAAACAGGAGATAAGAATTAGAAAAAAATATGAATATTCAGATAAAAAAATATATTTAGGGATTTGGTTAACAGCAAGAGGCTCCTCAATCAAAAAAGAAAATTGTGATAAATTAATACTGCAAATTGGAAAAGATTTGGAAAATTGGAAAAAATCTACAAATTTCTTGGCTGGGAAGAGTGGTGGCAATAAAAATGAATATCCTGCCCAAAATTTTATTCCTCTTCCAGGTTATACCGATAAAAATAGAAAAAAGTTTCTTTGATTTATTGATTGACCTCAAAATTTATATGGCAAGGGAGAAAACCTAGAATTAGATGAAAAACATTACAAGATACCAGGGACAGAGGAGGAGTGGCATTACCCGATTGGAATATTTAATACCAAGCAGCATGCCTAACATGGATAAAGGAATGGATGGAGTTGGAAAATAAAAGAATTCTACTAATAGAAGGTCACGATTTACAGGCAGGGTGGCATGCGTTTTTATGGGGAGAAAAACAAAACCCATGGATAATTTAGAAGGCACATAATTAGAAACTCACTATTAGTAATTTGGAATAAAATCAAAAAGCAACACTACACAAAAATTCCGTTTTGGATTTCTCCCAATGAAACAATAACACACCCAAATTTAGTAAATTGGACTAATATAATATATTATATTATATATAATATAATATATAATATAATATAATATATAATATAATAGGGACCTATTAAATGATTTGGGAAAATTAAAAACAAAACAAGAATTGGAACAGGATTTGAATAGGGAAATTGAATGGTGGATGTACTTACAAATAAGATCAAAATTTATAGAAGACACAAAGACAGATCAGGTACAATTAGAGCAAAATGAATTGTATAAAATTTTATATAGGGGGAAAAAATGATTAGTAAAATATATACATTTTTATTACGGTGTTGTGGCCCACCAGTGGCCTGCGCGGATCGTGGCTGATCCCGACAAGGAGGCTGGTGTGGTGTTGCACCAGCAGCCTGTGCAGCCGACGCTTGCATCGGAGAGCGAGGAGGCTGAAGAGGATGTGGTGCCAGAGGCAGAGACTCAGCCAGGGCCTTTAGAACCTCCAGAGGCTCCTTCAAGTGGAGAGAGTGAAGTGGAGGAGCCTCTTCTCTGCTAAATTCATTACTTTTAGTATCCATTCTTCAATAGTAGGCAAATCTTCCTTCTTCCAATACTGCGCCACCAAAGTCTTGCTGCGGTTATTAAATTTAGAATCAAATTAGTCTCCATAACCGTACAATCTGTAATTATACCCACCAAAAACAGCTGTGGAGTAAACTTTATCTTTTTTTTAAGGATGTTTTGCATAATCCCCCATAATTTTATCCAGAATGCTTTGATTTTTTTACATGTCCACCATATATGATAATACGTGGCTTCATCACACTCACATCTCCAACACTTAGATTGTAAACTTGGATACATACAAGCTAACTTTTTAGGGTCTAAGTGCCATCTATAAAACATTTTATGAAACTTTTCTCTCATATTTTGAGCTTGCGTAAATTTTACATTTCTAACCCATATTTTTTCCCACGTTTCCATCATTATTGGTTCCTCAATATTTTGTGCCCATTTTAACATACAATCTTTACCTAACTCCGTTTCTGAATCTATTTCTATCAATGTATTATATAACCCTTTTATATGCATTTGACTCTGGTCTCTGATTTATTTTACCAAGTTTTCATCCGTTTGCATGATACCAATTTTCTGATCCTCTTTCCATCTAGCTTGTAACTGTCCATACAGAAACCAAGTTTGAATTATCCTTTCTTCTTTTTGTACATTCTAAGCCTTTAACTGTAATATACCTCTTTCTATATTAAGAAGCTCTTTATATGTAATTACATCTTGTTTTTGTTCTACATTTATATTCTCTATCGCATGTCTGGGTACTGCCCATATCATCTTATCATTTAATTTGTATTGATACTTTCTCCAGATACGCAATAAAGCATTCCTTAATATATGGCTTTTAAAAGTCTTATCCACCTTCTTGTCATATAATAAATAAGTATGCCAACCATATAACATATAATATCTCTCAGTATTCAAAATTCTTCCTTCTGTTAAATTAATCCAATTACTAATTGCTGATATGGCAGCTGCTTTGTAATACAATCTTAAATTGGACATTTTGAGACCTCCTCTTTCATGTATATCTTGCATTATCTTTAATTTTATTCTTGGTCTTTTCCCTGCCCAAACGAAATTATTGATACCCTTCTGCCATTCTCCCAAATTTGCATCTTTTTAAAATATTGGTATCATTTGAAAAATAAATAAAAACTTAGGCAAAACATTCATTTTTATTGCTGCTATTCTTCCCAACAGAGACAATTGTAGTTTTTTCCACTTGTCCATCTCTTTCTGTATTTTTTGCCATAACGATTCAATATTAATGCCAACTCTTTCATTTCCTCTTCTAATTCCATCCGTTTTTTCACCTGTCTACGTATTGTTCAAATATATTAAAACGCCTCTCATGTATGCTTTGCTTGCATCCCAAACCATTTCCATGGGTGTACCCTTATGCATATTCATAACAAAAAATTCTTTCATTAATTTTTTACATTCTTTCACATTTTCCTCATATTAGATTTTCATTTAACCGCCAAGACCTCCTGGAACCCTTTCCATATTCCAATTCCATCCAAACCAGGCTATGGTCTGTTAAAATTCTTGGACATATCTTCATCTTCTTCACCCTAGAAATAAAATCATTAGTAACTAATGTGAAATCAATTCTAGAAAAGGATTGGTGCCTATCAGAGAAAAATGTAAAATCTTGTTCTTTAACGTTCCATTCTCGCCAAATATCTCTCAACTCCAAGGAATGGCACGGAGCTGGAAAGGTAAGATACCTGCCCCACTTGCCACCCTCAAATTGCATCCCTAAAAGGGGTGGGTGGCTAAGCAGGAGCAATGCCCGGTGAGGAGGGGAGAGAAGAGATAGCTAGGGGTGTAATGTGTCTTGCTTCTCCCCTGCCCCACCTGCCACCCCTCTCAATAAAGAGATGGCATGAGACTTCCGGTTTCCTCGTCTTCGGAGATGATGGTGCCTTCTGAAGCACCGCCAGCCCAGCCGCTTGTAGAGCCGCTTCCCGATCGAGAAGCGGCTTGAAAGCTTCAAAATCCTCAGGATTCTTGAAGGAGAGGCAGCAGGGCACAGGTCGAGCCCCTGCAACCCCCCCAGGGAATTGTTTCTGGGGAGGAAACAGGCGCGGCTCCCTCCCAACCTGCTGAGACTCCGGGCGGCATGGGACGTTTCTGCTTTCGCAGAACAAGCCGGCTGCAGGAAACTTCAAAAGAGAAAGGAAATAACCTAAACAAGCAGCGGAAACTTACTTGAACCCTGAAACTCGGAACTGTAAGTATTAGCACTTTGCTGATTTCTTATTTTGAAGGGAAAATTTTTGAATGAGTGAAAGTGACTGGAAAAAATATGGCGCTCAGCATTAGAGTAAACGAATCAGCGAGTGTGGATTGGTGAAGTCATTTTGCTTTGTTACAAAGTTAACAAGTTGCTATAAAGCTGCTTCGGCTGTAACAATAGAAGCAAGAGGAAAATCTCTCCCTTTTTAATACTTGACTTTGCATCACCACAGTTTTGCCCTGATTAAATCTGGGGGACTTTTTTAGAAGGCTTTGTGGAGGTGGCAGAAGAAGAGGAACCTCCCTCTTCAGAAAAGCTAGCTTACGTGGCAGGATGGCTTCAAAGAAGCAGGAAGGCAAAACAGGGGGGAGGATCCCCCACACGCAAACAGGATACACAGTCACAAGTTCAGAAAAAAGATTTTGATATGGGAGATTTAAAAGAATTTATTTCAAAAATTTTGGATGATAAATTTCAAAAAGCTCAACAGGAAATAGATGATAAAATCCAAAAGTCTCAACAGGAAATTATGCAGGAAATGAAGCAGAATCAAAATAAGGTGACCAAAAAAATATCAGATGTGGCGTCTGGCCTGGCAGGATTTATTATGAAAGTTGATTCAAAAGTGGATGAATTTAAATCAGAAGTTAATGTTACGATGAAAGACAATGACCACAAATTTTCTGATGTTGATGATAAGATGCAGAGAGTTGAGAACGAAATTGTTATGATGCAATTCAGGGCAATGGAATTCGCTATACGGCTTCGAGGAATTAGAGAAGAGGAGAGACAAGATTTGAGACAGGTCTGTGCTGAAGCCCTGGCTGTGATTTTAAAAATTAATCCTGATATGGTTTTCTGCAAAATAGACAAAATTTACAGAGTGAATTCCTGGGTGGCCAGACAAAGACAATTGCCTAGAGATGTGGTCATATATTTTACAGACAGAGCAATAAGAAACGATATCCTGCAAAAATCTTTTCTTACCTCTGTGCAAGTGGGAGGTTCGAAAATTACAGTTTACAAAGAGCTACCACCTAAAATGTTGAAATCCAGAAAAGACTTTGGCTTTCTTGTTAAAGAACTGCAGAATAATCAGATTCCATTTCGTTGGGATGCTCCAACTGGTATAATTTTGAGATATAAGGGAGAGAGATACCGTTTGAATACTGTGGAGAAGGCGGAGCAATTTTATACTGACATCCTTAAAGAAAGAACACCATCCCCACGTACATCTACAGTTTTGGAGATTAAGGAGAGTGATAAGAAGCAACTTCAAGAACCGCAAGAACAATCTAAGCAGGAATCAGAGGAATTGAAGGGCGCTGAAGGAGGTCTCTTGGATGAGCCTTTGTTGGAATCTTCTCCAATTTTGGAGCCGGTCTGGATGGCTGAAGTCAAGGACCAGCGTATAACCTGAGCAAAATCCAAGCAACTTAAAGAAAAGTTACAACAGGAAAGACAAGATGAAAAGGGGGCTAAGATTATACAAGAGACTGGAGCCGTGGGGAATGCAGGATTGAAGATTTCGGATGAAATCCGATTATTCTGTTCTTTGCTCCAGAAAGATAATAATGATGATTAAATGCTTATCTTGGAATGTGAATGGGTTGAATGTAGCACAGAAAAGGAAGAAAGTATTTGCATATTTGAAACAATTTAATAATGATATAATCTGTCTACAAGAAACGCATATTACAGTTCAAGATCAAAACTACTTGAAAAATTCCAAATTAGGAACACATTTTATATCTTCAACTAACCAAAAAAAGAATGGTGTGGTTATCTATGTAAATAAAAAATTAACAGCCAAACTTATAGAAGCTGATCAAGATGGTAGGTTTGTAGCAGTTGAACTACTTTCAGCAAATAGTCAAATTCTTTTGATTGGAATTTATGCTCCCAATCAACAACAGGACTACTTCTATAAAATGCTACATACTAAAATACTACAATGGGATTATAGATCTATTTTAATTATGGGAGATTGGAATGGAGTAATTGATTCTAAATTAGATAAAAAGACCTTGGCGAAGTTAAGGATTAGACTACCACAGACTTTCTTTGATATGAAAGAAGACTTGGAATTAAAAGATATTTGGAGAATACACAATCCAAAAGAACTGGATTACACTTTCTTTTCTGATAGACACAGATCCTTCTCTAGGATTGATTTCATTTTGTTGTCAGATGATTTACTTGTTAGGACAAAAAGAACAAAGATTTTGCCAAGAACTCTGACTGATCATAGCCCAGTGTGGATAGAAATTGAGACAAGTAAGACTGAGAGACGCTCTTGGAGATTAAATGAAAACTTGTTCAGATATGAAAAAAATATAAAAGAACTTAAAAAGTATTTGAAAGAGTTTTTTGAAATGAATCTGAATAAAGGCACCCCAATGGAAATTGTGTGGGATGCAAGCAAAGCTTATATGAGAGGGGTGCTTATTTATATGAACTCTAAACATAGACTGATCCGACAAAAGAAAAGACTTGAACTGGAAGCAGAAATAAAGAATAAAGAACAGTTACTTATTAAAAATCCAACAGATGAAAGAATACGTGGTGTCATAAAACTTTTGAAAGATCAATTCCAAATGCTTATAGTGGAACAAGTTGCAACAAATTTACAATATGCGAAGCACAATACATTCTGCAATGCTAATAAACCGGGCAGGTGGTTGGCCTACACATTGAGGAAGAAACAGAGTATACGGACTATTGATAGTATTGATATTGGAGGGAAAGAAATTTTTCAACAGAAATTAATTAAAGAAGCTTTTCTTGATTACTACACTAAATTATATGCCAAAGAGGAGGTGCAGAATGGACTTATAGAAAAATATTTAGATAATAAAAGAGTTACAAAAATTACTGAGCAACAAAAGGAAAGAATGAATTATCCTATAACAGAGGAGGAGATAATAGCAGCAATAAAACAATTAAAAACAGCCAAAGCTCCTGGAACGGATGGTCTGACTGCAGTGTACTATAAAACTTTGCAGGCAGAAATGGTGGAACAACTTAGAGACTTATTTTGTAATATACAACAAGGGGGAAAAGTACCCCCATCATGGACTACAGCTTATATTTCTTCGATACCAAAAGAGCAAGCAGGTCCCAAAAAAACGGAGAATTACAGACCAATATCTCTTTTGAATACGGATTATAAAATTTATGCAAAAGTATTAGCCAACAGATTAATGCCAGTAATTCAAAAGGTGATTCATGATGATCAAGCGGGATTTATTGAGGGTAGACACATGAAAGACAATGTAAGGCAAGTAATAGATTTATGGAATATCTTGAGAAGAATAAACAGATCCCTGCAGTGCTGGTTTTTTTGGATGCAGAGAAGGCCTTTGATAAAGTGGATTGGAACTTTCTACTAAAGACTTTAAAAAAGATGGACTTTGGGGACCAATTTATACAGGCGGTTTCAGCAATTTATCAAGAGCAAAAGGCACAGATTATTATTAATGGAAGTTTGATAACAGAGTTTAAAATCGAAAAAGGAACAAGACAGGGATGTCCGTTGTCCCCACTGTTGCTTATTTTAACACTAGAAGTCTTGTTAAACACAATACGGGACTCTAATATCTTGAAAGGTATAATGATAAGGCAAGAGGATTACAGAATAAAGGCATTTGCAGATGATCTGGTCGTTACCCTAACACAGCCAATGGAATCAATAATCCAGATGAAGGACATTATACAAGACTATGGTAAAGTTTCAGGTTTTAGACTGAATCAGAAAAAAACAAAGATGATAGTCAAAATATGACACAAGATCGTAAACACGAGCTTGAAAGGAGGGCAGGTTTTGAGATTGTACCAAAGGTAAAATATCTAGGAGTTCAGGTTGCAGAATCAAATATGAAATTGTTTCAAAATAATTATGAGGTGTTGTGGCGAGAGGTGCAGAAAGATATGGAGACTTGGAAAAAACTGCAGCTGTCTTTACTTGGAAGAATAGCAGCAGTTAAGATGAACATTTTGCCAAGATTTCTTTTTTTGTTTCAAATGATTCCGGTGCTTAAAAGTGATAAACAACTAAAAGTGTGGCAAAGTGGAGTGAATAAGTTTGTCTGGAACGAGAAAAAACCAAGAGTGAAATTGAAAATTATGCAAGATGTTCCAGAAAGGGGAGGCCTTAAACTTCCAAACCTACAGTTATATTATGATGCAGCAGCTTTGACTTTAACAAGTGATTGGTTTGGAGGAAAAAAGACTGGAATACTGAATGCAGAAAGTTTTGACTTGGAACTTGGATGGCATGCTTACTTATTTTATGACAACAAAGTGGATAAAGTATTTAAAAGCCATATATTTAGAGATTCCTTGTTGAGAGTTTGGAAGAAGCACCGATTTAAATGGGATTACAAAATACCGCTATGGTTGGATCTTGGCCATATTTTGTGGAATACAAATATAATGTCACTCGGGGGGTTTTTATATAAAGAGGTTCTTTTTACAGATGCGGGCAGATGGCAGTTGAAGACACTACAAACATTGTTGGCTGAAGGGATTAATCTAACTTGGTTACAGTATAATCAATTGCAATCGAGATGGAAAGAGGACCAAAAAACTGGTATTATGATGTATGAGGAAGAATTGGTCAGACACATAAAAGAGAAAGGTCCAATGCATATTAAAAGACTTTATAATGTCTTGTTAGAAAGGGATTCAGAAACTGAACTAGTTAAAGATTGTATGATTAAGTGGGCACAAAATTTTGAGGAACCAGTGATGTTGGAGACATGGGAAAAAATTTGGGTTCAGAATGTTAAATTTACACAGTCGCAGAATTTGAGGGAAAATTTTTATAAAATGTTTTATAGATGGCATTTAGACCCCAAAAAATTGTCATGTATGTACCCTAATGTGCAGCCTAAATGTTGGAGATGTGATTGTCTAGATGCTACATATTATCATGTTTGGTGGACCTGTAAGAAAGTTAAGGCTTTTTGGATAAAAATTTGGTGGGTCATGCAGAATGTTCTGAAGAAAAAAATTCAATTTTCTCCACAATTGTTTTTATTGGGTATAGTTAAGGGTTTTACATTGGGTGAAACAAAATTGATATTGTATATGATAACAGCAGCAAGATCGTTGATAGGTAAATATTGGAAAAATGAAGCGTTGCCCACGATTGAGGAATGGACTTTGAAGATGGCCAGTTTTGCAGAGATGGCGAAGATTTCAGCATATCTAAGAGTGTTCACAAGAGACTTATGAATGGGAATGGAAGAAGTGGATAGATTATGTTCAGAACAAATATCAAACTAGGAAGTATCAAATAGCCTTTATTTGAAAATGTTATATTAAGATAGAAACTTTTTAAGGTAATGAAGATGAAAATTTATTCGAAAATGTTATATTAAGATAGAAACTTTTTAAGGTAATGAAGATGAAAATTTATTCGAAAATGTTATATTAAGATAGAAACTTTTTAAGGTAATGAAGATGAAAATTTATTCGAAAATGTTATATTAAGATAGAAACACCTTAAGGTAATGAAGACAAAAATTTATTTGAAAATGTTATATTAAGATAGAAATATGTTAATGTAATGAAGATGAAAATTTATAAGGGGGAGGGAGGGGTTCAAGTTTTATATACAAAGGAGGGTTTTTCCTTTTACTTGATATGAGTATACTGTGTGAAAGTCTGGGGGGGAGGGGAGGGTTAGGGTGGGTTAGGGAGGTTGGGAAGTTTGGGGTGGGTTGAGGTGGGGGAAAAAAGGGGTGAAAATGTAATTGTAAAACTTTTGCAATAAAAAAAATAAAATAAAAAATAAAGAGATGGCAGGGAAGGGAAGCAGCCAGGCTGCTGTTGCCATTGGGGTGGGACGGGACGTATTGGGCCGTGAGACGCGCGTCCTACCTTTCCAGCTCCATGGCATGCCTCGTCGTTGTGTCCAGGGAAAATAAAAATAAAAATACATAAAAATAAACTTCTTGCGAGTTTGAGAAGTTTGATTGAACTCGTGGGGTTTTTTTACAATGTGTTTCTCTGGACACAATGGCGAGGAATGTGACGGAGCTTGAAAGGTAAGGTGCGCATCCTGCTTCTTGCCCGCCCCACTTGCTACCCCCACATTGGATCTCTAAAGGGGGCGGGTGGCTAAGCAAGAGGCAGGAGCCCTGCCATGCCTGGCAAGGGGGGGGGGGGGAAAGAGATGTCAAGGGGAGCCATGTCTCACTTCTCCCCCGCCCCACCTGTCAGAAATGAGTCTTTGCACCGCTGCCTCGTGGAGCAGGACTCTGCAAGGCTTGTCCCGTTGCACGCATGAACGGCAGCACTGCCGCGAGGTTTGACATACCAGTGCAGACGTAAGCGGCAGGACGCCAGTTGTACCAGTATGATGCTCACAGCAATGCTGCCTCCACCCCCAAAATAATAAGACACCCCCCCAAGGGCCAAGCCCTTATTTCGGGATTCAAAAGAAAATAAGACCCTGTCTTATTTTCAGGGAAACACGGTATTATGGATCTCACTATTCAAAGCAAAAAATTGTATGTTAGCATGCTTTTCTGCTGACACCAGGACTGCTAATTTTCCAGGACTGATGAAAACAGTTTTTATGCAGCATTTGCTTATGCTCAGAAGTAGCTGGCTGCTGAATTCTGTGAGTTGAAATTCACACATCTTAAAGTTGCGGAGGTTGAGAAACTCTTCTCTGAAGATTAAACCCCCAAGTGGCCTCAAGTGGTGTCAGGGAGAGTGCTAAGGACCAAATGATTGCAAGGAAATATGATCCTTCCAACCCCGCCACCATTCTCAGAATTAATCCTTCCATCATCCTGCCAGAACTGATGAAGCTTCTTGGATGAGAAGCAAAATATCTTCCTCAAGGAAAAAACAGTCCAGTTGCCTTTTGAAAAAGAATCTTCAAGACAAGTATGACCTGGATGACAGAGCATCTCCATAGATTTCTCTGAAGAATTTCAAAGACAGAAAGAAAGTTGAAAACCAAAAATGCAATACTTGCATCCAAATCTATCCATCAACTGGAGTTCCCTAATATTTTAATACCCCTCATCAGGAAGATTCCGAGATGTTTTGCACTAATATAGTTGGGTTCCTGGGTATTAAGAGTGCTAAATTTAAGTTAAATGTCACTGCCTGTGCATGAATATGAACAGTCCTGAAACGCAAGTTGACATTTAACTCTGCGAATCAGGAACAAGATGACACTTCTAACCCGGCGTCTCTCCTGAAAGGCTAACTGTCCGCATCTACCTTGCTCTCGCCGATTCTAATTCCTCCGGCTTCAGCACCCCGCAAACCCTGTACTCGGCTTTTAAAAAAACGTTTGAAACGAAAAAAAGGTGGGGCAGATGCGGGCGACCGCCAGAGGGCAGCGACGGATAGCTGGATTGTTGGCAGTCCGAATCCATGCAGACTCGCCGCGGGAAGCATAGGAATAACTCGCGGGTTCTTCCCTTTGTGCCATCCCGAGCAGCTGCCGCGTCCAGGCGGGAAGGACGAACGGTCGAGATCCGGAGTTCCCCCCAACCCACTGCGGAACCGCGGAGGAAGACGCAGGGTGCGGCAGGAGCCGTACGACTTCTCCCTCCCGGCGGCGCTTCCGGGTCGAGCCCCTCCAGCCGCGCGACGCCGCGCGGTCGCCGTTCCTTCTCCGCCCGTCCGTCGCGCGAACAGAGTTGACTATATATGGTCAAAGCCGGGAGACAAGTGAGACCTGGGTGAGCTGCGCTTCCTGCTTTGCGCAGCCGGGAGTTGACGTCGCTCTCCCCGCCCGCCGTTGGAAGAGGAGGTGGAAAAGGAGAGGGGACTGGACAAGTCCTGCTTTTCCTTGCCTTTCCTTGCTTTTGCTTCCGCCGCGGACTCATCGTCCTTGAAGCCGCCGCAGCAGCGAGAGGCAGCCACGATGCCCTACCAACTGAGTGAGTGGCGGTGTTGCCGGCGTTCGCGGAGAGGCTGTTAGATAGGCCGGGGACTGCGGGAACGTGACTCTGCCTTCCATGATCGGAGGAGGAAGAGCGGAGTCCCGGCTGGCCCCGTTACTGTCAGTCCGAGGCTTCCTGCGCTTCCCTTCGATAAAATGAGAAGGCGGGCCTCTCTTGGGAGGGGCCCGGAAAACTGAATGGGAGAGGAGAGGCGGGTGGTGGTGGTGTAGTGGTACGATTCCACCTCCGAAAAATGTAGCTCCGGTCGTTTTGGAATCTGCCGTCTGGCCGGGGAACCTTCCCAGCCACTCGCGGATCGCCGGGCCGAGGTGGGTTTCTTGATCTGGAAGGAGGAGAGAGGGCTGGCTGGCTGGAGCCGCTTTCCGCTTCATGGCTGAGTCGGAGTAACAGGTTACATTTAGGGCCCACCGCCTCCCTCTTTCCTTCGCAGAGGCTAACGCTGTGTCTCCCCTTCTCTCTCGTAGAAACGGTGTTTGCCAGCCTCCCGCAGGTCGAAAGGGGGATCTCCAAAATCATTGGCGGAGATCCGAAAGGCAACAATTTCTTATATACCAATGGAAAATCTGTCATCATTCGAAACATAGATGTAATGTATTCTAGTTTTTATATTTACTCAATTTAAAGCTTTTGTGTAAAAGCCACTTATGACTTCGTAATTTCTGTGTAACTGGGGGAAGAAATATCGCTGCCGATCTAGGAGGGCGTGGAAAAGCCGCCGTAGCGTATGAGTCAAGAGATCTAAGAATATCCAACAGCCAGGTTACCTTTAGGACTCCTGCCATGAAATCTAGAGTAGGATTGGTGGAGGGCAGCTGTTCTAAATAACACGAAAATCCGAAAAACAAAGGATAGTTCAGTGGCTATAATTACTGTGAGATATAGTTAATTTGGGTGTGCACAGTTAATAAAAGATCCAGAATAAGTGTGTTGGGTTGTAAGTACCCCTTATGCTTCATGAAGGCAGCCCCTCTTTTTTTCATATCCCCATCAATTTAAAGTGGATTTTCTTCCTTTTCCCTCCTACTCAGGTGGAAGTCAGAGAAAAGAGGGGCTGCCTTAATGACTAGCAGAGAAGGGCTGTGATTGTACTTGCATAAAGTCCAAAACAATTTATCAGAATAGTTTTTAAACTATGCATACCCTTAATTTATTTATATATAAAAATGCAAAGCACTAGATACATTGAACAAAAGACCAATTAAACAACTTTTCATGTTGTATTTTCCTTATTAGTGTAACCAATGTGGCAGAACTCCTGTATTAGTTTCATGAGTGTTGAGATTGCATGTTCAGATTGTATAAAATTATTATTTTACAAAAAGGGGAAAGAGAGCCAGAGTAGGAGCATCCTTCAAGGGCAAGGTCCACTTGCAGGCAGGAGCCCTGGCTATGCTATCTTGGACTCAGAAAGGAAGGGAACAGGAAAGGAGAAAGTAGAAATTTATTTATCAAATTTATATAGCCACTTCACCAGAATTGAAAGTTGCAAGTGGACTCACTTTTACATGAAAGACTTTAAAAACAGTTTCTGGATGAGAGTCTAGTTAGCAGTGAGGGTTATTTGGGCATTGGAGTGGCTGAAATTACATGTATGAAAAAGGTTACTATTCAATTGTCATATTGGGGTAGTATATTTTAAATTTTAAAAAAAAACTTCTTTAATTTTTTGTGTATATTTTTTGTTTTTAACAGTCGCTTGGTCGATTGTCATTGTGAGCTTCCCTGAATCCTTGGAGATAGGGCGGCATACAAATTTTATAAATAAATAAATATTTGGATTACTCATTAGACTAGACTTTAGCAGAAACTGAAGAATGTTTTCCCCAAAATAAGACCCAACCAGAAAACAAGCCTTAGCATGATTTTTCAGGATGATGGTAATATAAGCCCTACCCGCAAAATAAGCCCCAGTTAAGATCGTCAGCGTTTAGTACTATATTTCCCCAAAATAAGACCTAACCAGAAAATAAGCCATAATGCGTCTTTTGGAGCAAAAATTAATATAAGACCTAGTCTTATTTTGGGGAAACACGGTAGAAATTAAGAGAAGTGGTTTTCTAAAAATTTGTTTGCCATGGCAATTTTTTGTATTACCCCAGTAAGACCCATCTTCTCTCCTGATATTACTGTTTACTGGAAGAGGTGAAAACCAGAATTGTGTTCCTGTTAGTAATGTTCTCGTACCTGTAGGCAACATTCATTGAATCACATCCTATTATATCTTGCAGCTAAAATCCTTCCTCTCTAGTTCTGCATGTTGTTAGGGGATTCCAGGGGTTGGAGCAGTATAGCTTTGCTACAGTGCAAATATACCATGGATTATGTACCTTCATGAAGTGCAGTGCAGCCACATTATGGGAATCCTTGATTTATGAGCACAATTGAGCCCAAAATTTCTGTTGCTGAGAGAGTTAAGTGAATTTTGCACCATTTTATGTCCTTTCTTGCCACAGATGTAAGTGAATCATTGCAGTTGTTAAATTAGTGACATGGTTGTTAAGTGAATCTAGCTTCCCCATTGCCTTTGCTTGTCAGAAGGTGATCACATGATCCTGGGACATTGCAACCGTCATAAATATGAACTAGATGTCAAGCATCTGAATTTTGGTCATGTGACCATGGGGATGCTTCAACAGTTGTAAGTGTGAAAAACACATAAGTCCCTTTTTCAGTGATGTAACTTTGAACTGTCACTGAATGAACTATTGTAAGTTGAGGACTACCTGTATTAAGTTACAACTATCTGAGGAAAAAGGAATGTACAATTTCAACAACTGGTACTTTCTTCCATGAACATAAATACCACACTGGATATACAGATTGCAAGAGGTCCTCGGTTAATGATGGCAAGTGGGATTGGAATTGCTATCATAAAGTGCAATATCATGCTATTGTGCAATGGAAATTCTGGCATTCCTGATCACATGACGGCAGGGATGCTGCAATGACTGGAACTTTGAAGACCAGTCATAAATTATCACTTGTTCAGCACTAATGCAAATTTGAATGGTTGCTGAACAAGTAGTCCTTAAGCAAGGACCATCCATATAAGTCCCCATATTCTCAGCCAAATCCAACCTATCTAGATTGCATCAGATTTCTGAATCTTGTGCTAAGAATTGCTTGTTTTTATGATATGTAAAACTTTAAAAGTAAGAATTTATTCCACTGTCCTGAATGGGTGGATTACTGATTTAAAATGTTATGGTAAAATTACTTCGTTAAACTATTGATTAATTACATACCATCAAGTCATTATCAATACTTAATGGCCACATACATTTTTGAGATGATCTGTCCCCAACCTGGTCTTTCAGGTTTTTCAACAGTGTACTCATTGTTTCTATAATCGCATCCATTCATCTTGCTACTGGTCATCCTTTTTCCCCCTTTCATTTCCCCCTGCATTAAAGTCTTAAGAGAACTAGGTTTTTGCATTGTGTCTAAATTAGAGCCTGCATGCCTTGAAGGAAAACTGGATTGATTTGTTCATTTGCTTGTTTTCTTGGCTATCCATAGTATTTCCCCAGTTTCAAAGTTCAAAAGTGTCAATACTCTTTCTATCCCTCTTCAGTATTTTCATTGTTAATCTAAAGATGCTTTCAATACTGTACTTGTTGTCATTAGTTTGGTCTTTACATTTAATCTTAGTCACAATTTTTCACTGTGTTCCTTGACTTTGAGCTTGCAACTGTACATTTTCAGCTATCAGAGTAATGTTATTGATGTTTCTTGGTCCAGTTTTAAAATCACACTTGGTTGGCATGGCCAACTTGACCTGGCCTGTGACGTCGAGGGGCACATGTGATGGGCCAGACAAGACTGGGAGGGGGTGATCCAGGGTGAGCGCCAAAGCCGGGGGGGGCAACTGAGTATCGGGGCTTGCACGCAGCTGGGGAGGGTGCCTGGGGGGGGTGTCGAACGGTGCTGGGGGGAGAAAAACTGCCCATTTGGTTTTACGCTGGAGTCCAGGCGCAGAGGCAACAGCAGTGGAGAGAGGTCAAAATGGGAAGCCCCTATCTACTGCTGCCTGCCCATTGCCTGAGGTAGCTTCCCATTCTCCAATGCGCTGCTTGGAGAATCCAAAGCTTCGGGTTGTTCAATAGTCGAGTAGCCAACACTGAGTGTGTTCCTTTAAATTTGTTTCTTCAGACACGCCCGCTTGCTCGACAGAGCCTCAGTTTAGTTCACTCAGTCGAGCCTGTGACACTGTCTGAATTTTTCTCCACTTACTGACTAGACTATTGTTCCTTCTGAAGCTTTGGATTCTACCTTCTCTCCTTTTTCGATCATAGCAGCAGGGGTAAGTGGCCTGGGATTCCACGCTAGTCGCCAGCTGGTCATCTCTTCGCAATGAAGAGCTCCGTCCCTCCCCTGCTTGCCGCCGGCGTGCGGGTTGGTTCCCCGGCCTGCCGGCAATACCGCCTCCGCCATTCACTTTGCCTTCAGCGGCACACTCCACTTCTTCAGTGACTCTCGTTGGCGCGGGGATCACTTGTGAGTGATTGCGTGCTTCAAAAACATCAGAGGGATTTCGCCCGCCGCTTCATTCGCCATGCTCTGGCCGCGACTAACAATAACTCTTTGCTCGTCCGTTTTCTATTATACGGAACTGCGGGAGGCGCTGGGAATGCCTTTGGGGCTCGTGCGCCATCTCTATCCCTCGGGCGCTGGGAGCGGGGCTGTGACAGCTCATGCCCCTTTTTCTCTCCTCCGCAATTGCTGGCCCTCGTTATTAATTGCTGGGCGAGGGATCGCAAGCCTCATCCTCCATTCCAGGCTTCATTCTGTCATCGGATCATCGCGCCATTTTTTTTCCTGTCAGAGCATCGGGCGCGCTAACGGCTGCCATAATCTGCCTGGCAGCACCTCTGCACATGCGCATTGGGCTGCTAGGGCCAGACTGGCAAATTCCTGTCAAGTCACCTTTTCAGCTGCCTTATTCTTCTATTGTGCCCTTTTTCCGTTGACAAAGTTCAGAGACTGACTGTTATACTTGCCTTCCTTATTTACTGACTGTTGCTTATTTATTACCTTTCCTAAATAAAATAAAATAATAAAAGAAAAGAATAGAATAGAAAAGAATAGAATAGAATAGAAATAATAGAAATAATAGAAATAATAGAAATAGAATAGAACCTTCCCTGCTATGGTGGAACATGAGCTCTCTTCCGACCTTGAGGATGCTCAAAGCTCTCCAGAGCGGCCCTTGCCGGATAGACTGCACAGGGCGTCTAAGAAACGTTCTCATCACGCATCATCTTCCTCTGCAGCTACATCCTCTAAAAGGTCGAAGTCTTCAACTGCTGTTGCTAAAGACGCCTCTAGGAGACATAAGGCTCTGGAGCGGCAATTTGAAAAAGCGCGCAAGCTGTCGGACAAGGCTAGGGCCGCGCACCTGCCACCTCCTTCACCCGTGGCGGAATCTGAGGACCTGCCTTCACAGCAAACAGGTATGCAGCAGCAAATACCTCTCTCCATCCAGACTCAATATCATCCAGCCTCTGCTCTGGCTTCGGTCCAGCCTCTGGGCCCTGTGGACCTTTCTCGCAGTGCCTCTCTTCCTCAGAGAGCCCAACCTGAGGTGACATTTACTCCCACAGCCGCCGGCTTGCGTGCTGTGGACTCGACGCCTCCTCCCTTTATGACATTCAACGGCTGATTTCTGACACTGTTTCCCGGACTTTGGCAGCAATCGCTCAGCAGCCAGCACAGTATGCGACCTGGCCTCAGGCGCACTACCTTCCTCCTCCTCCTCCACCATGCACGACTCATCAGGTATCCAGTCAATACCAGTCCATGATGCGCCCGGACTCATCCCATCGCGATTACGGGCGCAGCTGTGAGTTGTCCTTGGAGGATGGTGATGCGGAACTCCAAGATATGGAGTTCTCCGACGATGAGGATATGCCTCCAGACAAGCCCGTATTTTCTGGCCTCTTCAGACCGTCGTTATTTAAGTCCCTTCTGCATAAGGCCAAACTAACTACAAAAATGGCGGATCTGTCCACACAGGTGGATCAACAGGGGCCTTCTAACCAGCATGAGGCCCTGTTCACCGCTCCTAAGCACGAAGCGGATTTCATCCCATGTCCACAGCTATTCTCGGAGTGGTTCAGTGTTCCTGGGCTTCACCTTCTTCGCTGCCTGCCCCTACGGGACTTGACAAAAAGCTATATTGCTCGGCACCTAGCCTACAGGACTTGCTTCAGTTGCCAATCATTGATGCTCCGGTTGCCAATCTCACCTCCTCGTCTGTCATCTTGGGCGACGTAGCTGACGGTCTACGCTCAGAAGATCGTAAGGCGGAGTTCACCTTCCGTCGAACACATAATGCTGCGGCATTGGCCGTCAGGGCGGCTACCTCGGCTTCCTTCTTCAGCCGAGCATCGGTAATATGGCTCTGCCAACTTCAGGAGCGCCTTCCTCCGGACGACACTCACCTCCACTCGGATGTTAATAAACTGGTGGCGGCAACGGAGTATACGGTGGATGCCTCGCTTAACGCCGCAAAATTTGCATCTCGGGCCTTGGTGTCCTCAGTTACCTCGCGCCGTTTACTGTGGCTAAAAAATTGGAGAGCTGACGCAAAGTCCAGATGGCGCCTGGCCTCCACGCCATATAAGGGATCCCGTCTCTTTGGCGAAGCCTTGGACCCCATCCTTGTCGAGGACAAGGATAAACGGAAAGTCATGCCGTCCTCATATAGAAGAGCCGATCGCAAGTCTTCGCCATACTCCATCAGGCAGCCCTTTCGGGCCAATGCTGGGCCCTCGGGGTCCTTTACTTCCAGATCTTACTCGCAAGGATTCGATCGTTCGTTCGATAGACCCTCATTCAGGGACCGCGGACGAAAGCCTCCAGTGACCAAACGGCCCTTCTGCGGCACGGGCGCCCGTTCCTTCAGAAGAGGAAAATGACTACTTACATCTTCCCATCGGCGGCCGCCTGGGACATTTCCTCCCACAGTGGGAGATTTCAATGTTGGATGCCTGGGTGCTCCAGATGATTTGTCTGGGACTCACCCTGGAGTTCAATTCCCATCTTCCCCACCACTTCATTCAATGCCCTCTCTCTTCCAACATCGCCAGACGGAGTTTAATGGAGGCAGAGATCCATCACCTGCTCCAAATCCGGGCCATAGAACCGGTCACCCCCCAACATCAGGGGATCGGCTTCTACTCCATCTTTTTTCTTGTCCCCAAGGCGTCAGGGGGTTACAGGGGCATACTGGATCTCAAGAGGCTGAACGAGTTTATCATCTACCACCAGTTCAAAATAGATAGATAGGTGGGTGTGAGTCTCTTCTATTGAAGTGGGAACCTGGAGTTCAGTCGGGCTTGTTGGTCACATACCTATCTCCCAGCTATGTTGCCACAGCCCTGCCCGCACTGCTCGATGTCTTGTCTGAGGTGGCACTTGAACTCCCCAGTTTTAGTTGTGGGAGATTTTAATCTGCCTTCGATTGGTGAGTCATCTGGGACAGTCCGGGAGTTCATGGCCTCCATGACAGCCATGGACCTGACTCAGGTTATTCAGGGCCCAACTCATAGGGGAGGACACACACTTGACCTGGTTTTTCTCTCTGGGCAGTGGATGATGGTCAGTGGTCATGGTAAGGGGGAACTTTCCATCACTCCCCTGTCATGGACTGACCATTTCCTCCTTAGACTAGACTTTCAATCTGCCAACCCCTGCCGCTGGGAGACGGGACCCATAAAATAGTTCCGCCCTAGGCACCTGATGGACCCAGAAAGGTTCTTAAAGGAGCTTGGGACATTCCCCACCTTTCAATCCTGCGATTCAGCTGAGGCTCTGGTGGCATCCTGGGAATGGGTGACTACTGACGCCTTGGACAGAATCTTTGCGGCCTCTAACCCAACGCAGATCCCGGATTGCTCCTTGGTTTTCCATGGAGCTCCAGGAAATGAAACGTCGGAAAAGACGCTTAGAGGACTGCTGGAGGTCCTCCCGATCTGAATCTGACTGAACACAGTTAAGAACCCATATTAGGTCTTATCTAGTGGCGATGGAAGCGGCGAAATATCACTACTTCGCTACCCTCATTGCATCTGCAGAAAACCGCCCAGCGGCCCTGTTTCGTGTGACCCGCTCCCTCCTCAATCAGGGAGCAAGGGAAGACCCTTTGCAGGGCAGAGCTAAGGATTTTGTAACAGTTTCTGCATGATAAAATCGCTCGGATCCGGATCGGATTGGACTCTGACTGGGCAGAATCCAATCGGAAGACTAGGGTGGGTCTTGAGAATAATATCTGGATTGAGTTTGACCCCGTTTCTGTCAAGGAAGTGGACAGGATTGTGGGCAAACTTAGTTCCTCCACTTGCTTATTGGACCCTTGTCCCTCCTGGTTGGTTTCGGCTGCCAGAGAGGTGACTAGAGACGGGATCCAGACAATTGTCAATGCTTCATTGAGAGAGGGGAACTTCCCCACCTCTCTTAAGGAGGCGGTGGTTCGACCTCTCCTCAAGAAGCCTTCCCTGGATCCAGACTCACTTAATAACTATCGTCCCGTCTCCAACCTTCGCTTCATCACAAAGGTTGTTGAGACTGTAGTGGCTCAACAGCTCCCACAATTCCTGGAGGAAACGGAATACCTTGACCCGTACCAATCAGGCTTCCGACACGGTCACAGCACGGAAACGGCATTGGTCGCTCTGGTGAATGATCTTTGGCGGGCTCGGGATGGGGGTTGTTCCTCCATCCTGGTCCTATTTGACCTCTCAGCGGCTTTTGATACCATCGACCATGGTATCCTACTGCAGTGACTTGTGGGGTTAGGGGTGGGAGGCACTGTCTTACGGTGGTTTTCCTCCTACCGCTTGAGTCGCTTTCAGTTTGTATGGGCGGGAGGGCAGAGATCCACCCCGAGGCCCCTTAATTGTGGGGTGCCTCAGGGGTCGGTTCTCTCCCCCCTGCTCTTTAACATCTATATGAAGCCACTGGGTGAGATCATTCGTGGCTTTGGGGTGAGATATCATCAATATGCTGATGATACCCAATTATACATCTCCACCTCAGACCACCCCAGAGATGCCCTTTCCGTGATGTCCCAATGCCTGGAGTAGGTACGGGCATGGATGGGCAGAAACAGATTCAAACTCAATCCCTCTAAGACTGAGTGGCTGTGGATGCCGGCATCTCGGGTTTCAGAGGCTCCATCACTTTTGATAGATGGGGAAAAACTTGCACCCGTTGATAGGGCTCACAATTTGGGTGTCCTCCTGGATGCTCAGCTATCCCTAGAAGACCATCTAATGGCCGTGACCAGGGGGGCCTTTGCACAGGTTCGCCTGGTGTGCCAGTTGCGCCCTTTCCTGGACCGAGATGACCTTCGCACAGTCACTTATGCCCTGGTTACTTCCCGCTTGGATTACTGCAATTCCCTCTACATGGGCCTGCCCCTGAGATGCACCCGGAGACTCCAGCTGATCCAGAATGCAGCTGCACGGGTTGTTATGGGAGCCCCTCATTACTCCCATATAACACCTCTCCTGCGTGAGCTGCACTGGTTACCAGTGGTTCTCCGGGTCCGCTTCAAGGTGCTAGTCCTCACCTATAAGGCCTTTCATGACTTAGGTCCGGGATATTTGCATGACCTTCTCCTGCCTGCCTCTCACCGTCCTGTTCGCTCACATAGGGCCGCTCTCCTCAGGGTTCCGACGGCGAGCCAATGTCACCTTGCTGTGCCCAGGGGTAGGGCGTTCTCTGTGGGTGCTCCCACCCTCTGGAATGAATTACCTACTGAGCTCTGGATGGCTCCTGATCTCCGCTCCTTCCGTCGGGACTTGAAGACTTGGCTTTTCAAACAAATAGGCTGAGACTGATTCCGGGCTTTATTATTTACTACTAATTAATTATTTGGATTAAATTATGATTTTATTGTACTTGTTTCTTAACTTGTGTTCGCCGCCCTGAGTCCTTCGGGAGAATGGCGGCATATAAATACATGTAATAAATAAATAATAAACAAATAAAATGGAGTCTCTCCGCTCAATTTTGGCTTCCATTCACAGTTTAGATTGGATGACGTCCATCGATTTGAAAGAGGCGTACCTCCACGTACCTATATGACCATTTCATCGCCGTTTTTTCCGTTTTGCCTACAACAACCGGCATTTCCAGTACAGGGCTATGCCCTTCGGCCTCTCGTCTGCCCCCAGAACCTTCACGAAACTCCTGGCAGCAGTGGCAGCCCACCTCCGTCAGCAGCCAGTGAGGCTTCACTGCTATTTGGACGATATCCTTATGCTCTTCTCCTCTCCAGTTCGGGCCAATCGAGACCTGGAGTTAGTATGCCGCTGCCTCTGCCTACAAGGCTTCTCGCTCAACATTCCAAAGAGCCACTTGCAGCCCACTACGCGAATCCTTCACTTGGGGACCATAATAGATTCGGTGAAGGGCCAGGTGTTCTTGTCAACAGATCGCTGCTCCAGTATCCAGTCCTTGCTATTGCAAGTCCTAACCTCCTGGAAGGTGACATTGCTACTCCTGTCCCGTCTGCTCGGGAAAATGATATCTTGCCTGTCCGTCATTCCATGGGCGAGGTTTCACTCCTGGCAGCTGCAGTGGTTCCTCCTTCCCTTTCAGAGGTCCAAGTGCAGCAACTCTTCCATGCAAGTATCCCTTCTGTGGGAGGTCAGACGGTCCCTCCAATGGTGGTCTTCTCCAAGCTTGTTAAAAGGCGGTTACTTTCAGGATCTGCAAAGCCTTGTAGTGACAATGGATGCCAGCCTGTCAGGATGGGGCAGTCACCTTCAATCTCACACCGCCAGGGTACGTGGTCGCCGGAGGATCGCCACAACGGGATCAACTGGCTGGAGCTCCGTGCGATCCGTCTCTCTCTCCTTCAGTTCCAACATCTCGTGGCGGGCCATCACCTCCTTGTCTGTACAGACAACGTGACAGCAAAGGCACATGTGAACCGCCAAGGGAGGACCCGCTCAGGACCGCTTATGAAGGAGGCGACACTGCTCCTGACCTGGACAGAGCACCACGTCCTGTCTCTGGCAGCAGAACACATTGCCGGGACCACCAACATCAGAGCGGACTGGCTCAACAGGCAACATCTGGACCACGCCGAGTGGAGCCTTCATCCGGATCTGTTCATAGAAATTATTCACAGATTCGGCATGCCTCTAGTCGACTTGTTTGCCAGCCGCGACAACGCACACCTTCCCAGGTTCTTCACCCGGTACCTGTGTTCTCAAGCAGAAGGAATCAATGCGCTCTCCTCTCCCTGGCCCAGCAGTTTCCTATATGCCTTTCCTCCCCTGCCACTCATTCCTCACCTGATTCGCAGGATAATAGCAGACGGAGCCGAGGTCATCCTGGTCGTGTCCCACTGGCCGTGGAGAGCTTGGTTTGCGGACCTGCAGGACCTGTCGGTGACGAGCCCGTGGCGGATTCCGGAGGTCAGAATCGTTCTCAGCCAGGGGGTCATACTGCACCCAGAGCCTCAGTGGTTGCAGTTGACTGCCTGGCGCTTGAGCGGATCTTGCTGAGGAGAGTCAACGTACCCAGCAGTGCGATCCCTACTATGCAGGCATCCAGACGGCCGTCTACATGCCGAATATACAATGCTACTTGGTCTTCCTTTTGCTCCTGGTGCACCAAGTCTCACCTGGATCCTACCTCTGCTTCCGTTCCCGAGGTTCTGGGCTTCCTCCAGGATGGTCTCAATAAGCGTCTGGCTCCTAACACGATTCGTCGCCAGGTTGCCGCGCTGAGTACAGTGGTCTCCACTGCCTCCAATCTGCCCATCTCGCAAGACCCGACGATTCGTGCCTTTCTGCGTGGGGCGGCCAATTTGCGTTCCCCAGTCATCCATCGCTACCCGTCATGGGATCTGACCTTGGTCTTGCAGGCCCTCATGCATCCTCCATTTGAACCTCTTGCTTCCATCGGTCTTCGTTTCTTGACACTCAAGGTGGCCTAATAGCGATTACTTTGGCTTGCCGTATATCTGAACTTGCGGCCTTATCGGTGAGATGGGACCTCTGCATTTTTCATACAAACCGGGTCGTACTGAGACTGGACCCCTCATTCCTGCCTAAGGTAAACTCCTCCTTTCATCGTGCGCAGGAATTAGTCCTCCCTGACTTCTGCCCACAACCCTGGCATCCTCTGGAGGCAAACTGGCACCTATTGGATGTCCGCTGTGCGCTTCACAGATACATAAAACGAACTGAGCATTTCTGTAAATTGGAATCGCTCTTTATTTTCTTTCTGCCAGCCACTATGGGCCGGAAGGTTTCTTCCACGATGATTGGGAGATGGATCAAATCTTGCATCACTAGGGCATATTCTGCTAAGAACAGGCCGGTTCCGCCAAGGATCCTTCCTCACTCCACCAGGCGCGCCGCTACCACGGCTGCCTGGGCTACCAATGCGTCTGTCTCCGACATCTGCAGGGCAGCTACCTGGTCATCCTTGAATCCTTTCATTCGGCACTACAAGGTGGACTCCTTCGCTTCGGTAGAGGCGTCCTTCGGTTGCCGTGTGTTCCAAACTGTGTGCGCTTCTTCAGACACCATGCAACAGCCAGCCTCCCCCCCTGTGTGAACTTGCTTGGGTATATCCCGAAGCTTTGGATTCTCCAAGCAGTGCGTTGGAGAACGGACGTTGCTTACCTGAACGTCCCTTCTTGACGCGCTGCTGGAGAATCCAACTCACCCGGTCTGGCTGAGGAGGTTTCTTCTCTGACATTCTACTGCTTCTTCCTTCGTGAACAAAACTGAGGCTCTGTTGAGCAAGTGGACGTGTCTGAAGAAAAAAATTTAAAGGAACACACTCAGTGTTGGCTACTTGACTATTGAACAACCCAAAGCTTTGGATTCTCCAGCAGCGCGTCGAGAAGGGACGTTCAGGTAAGCAACGTCTGTTTTCACCCCTCTTCCCCTTTGCAGTTTCACCCCTCTCCCCTTTGCAGACCTCCCAGGCACCCTCCTCAGCTGCACACAAGCATTTGATTGTATTGTATTCAAGTACTGTCATTACATACCTTCTTAGTTATGAAAGGTTCCTTTTTTCATATAAAACAGGATAGTCTTCTTTTTGCAAGCATCCACTTCCAGTCCATTTCAATTTCCTGATGCCTAAGATGTCAGTGTGTTGTCTTTGTTTCATCTTTCACTGTGTTGAGCATATTCATTCCACATTCCCACTGTAATCTTGGTTTTTGCAGTTTTTTCCATCCAGGAAAACTGTCTTTATGTTAGGTCCCAGATGTTTCTACAGGGACGCTGGCATTTTGGTGGGAGGAAGAGGGGAGGAACGGAGTGATCTATATATGAAGCTTCTGTTTCTTGCATTACTGTGTTACTGTGTTGATTTTTATATGAAGTTTCTGTTTCCCTGCAATGATGTAGTGTGGGAGGGGTCTGCCCAGGGCAGTGACCCCAAAGAGGCTGAAGACGGGGGGAAAATGCCACCCCCCCAAAAAATCTCAATTGAGGCCCTCAATGCCTGAATTGAGGAGAACATCTCCTCAAGCACTGCTGCCAAGCCGAGGTGGTCCATCGGTGTTTGGAAGATGGAAGGCTGGGATGGCAGAACCAAAGATGTCACCCTCACCCATAGGAGCCAACGACCTGGTTAGAAGCAGGAGATGGCAGACCTTGATGAACTGGAAGGCTCAGACAGGCCCAACCAACTCCCAGACAGGCCCAACTCCTGAGGGAAGCCATGAACCTCATGAGGTTCATGACATGCAGATCCAGGACACCCAGGCTTACGCTGCAGGCCAGTTAGGAGTACAAAAGGGAACTACCGTTAAACGAAAGGGATCCCCAACCCCAGGGGCATTGGCTGAAACCACGGGGGCTACTGATGAACCCATTTCCACCATGGAAGATACACCCAGGAGACATCTCAACGCAAAGCAAGGCTTGCGATTCGACAAGAAGAGGCTTCTACCCTTAGAACGGAAGATGTCAAATTTGACATGTACTGACCTACATGCAGGAGTATGGGAAGGATCTCCCTACAGCAGATGCCAAATCAGGGTTTTCACCTTGACTCTAGAAAGATCAGCTGCACTTTGGATGGTGAGCCTTCATAACGCAGGTACACTGGAGCTCTGCAACTTCAACCGCTTCATGACAGCCCCCGAGATGGAGATTTGAAGACCCACTAGCCGGCCGCAAAGCTAGGGACTGCATAAGGCACATCAGACAGGGATGCCATCCAGTCACCGAGTACATCTAAGAGTTTTGTGATCTGACTTGTCACGTAGATTGGCCAGAGGAAATACTCGTGAGTTGGTTCAAAGATGGCTTAAAGGATGACCTGTACAACGCCTGCATTGCCCGTGGAGCCCCAATCTGCCTGCACAGCTGGTGTGTCTTGGCTGAGGAAATGGAAATTGACCAAGCTCGAAATCAGTACCATGCAAACCGTTCCTGGAAGAGATCCTTGATGGAAGGGAAAAGGGAGGAAATGAAACCTTGCTCTGCCCCGCCGCGCTCAGCTGCCTGCTTCCATTGCGGGAAGGAAGGTCACCGTGCAAATGAGTGCCATGTGAGAATATCCACCTGAAAAGGGAGAGAAGCAGGTCAGAGGGAAATCCTCAAAGCCACCACCATGTTCCAAAGATATCGCCCTGAAGACCCATGCGGTTGTTGAGTTCCCGCCGGACTCAATTATGGTGCAAGGAACTTTGACCCCTCCAGGGTAGGAACCCAGTCAGTCGGAGAGTGACTACGAAGACCCTTCGGTGAATGGGGTTTTCGAATCCCTATGGAACTGTTAATTCCGGTAATGGGGAGAAAAGTGAAACTTAAGACATTTCTAGATTCGGGGTGCACGAGAAATCTAATAAGCCTGATTCCGGTCAGGGAACTGGGCATTCAACTAAGGCCACTAAAAACTCCAGTCTTGTTCTCCCAACTTGATGAGTCCATTGCAGGGGGTGTCCCGGCCACGTTTGCCACTGAACCCCTCGAACTAACAATGGTAAATCACTCTGAAACCATTGCTTTCATTGTGACACCAGGGATGGACTGGGCCCTAGTTCTATGGCTAAACTGGTTAAAGAAATGGAACCCAAGGGTGGACTGGACAGAGGGAATCCTCCAATTCCCTGACGATAAATTAATTCGGAACGAGGAACCCCACCAGATTGAAATACCTCAGAGTGAGGAGGTAACTGCGGCTGCGGCGAATGGACCTCTACTGGGCATCCCCAGTCAGCAGTCCTCTAGTGGGAAACTCGCCATACTCACAAACAATTGCAGAGCTTCCTGGGGTTCACTAATTTTTATAGGCAGTTTATCCCCTCTTTTGCCCAAATAGCGTTGCTGATTACAATTCTGTTAAAAACCAAGGGGGTAGATAAACTGAAACCTAGCCAACCACTGAATTGGACTATAGACTGCCAAGCGGCATTTGAAAAACTGAAAAAACTCTTTCCGTGTGAACCTGTATTAAAACATCCAGACCCGAGAAACCATTTGTAATCCAGACCGGTACCAGTGATGTAGCAGTCGGTGCTGTTTTACTCCAAGAGAATGAAGAAGGCAAATTACAACCATGTACATACACCTCTAGGAAGTTAACTGAAACTGAAGAGAGATGGGCAATATGGGAAAAGGAGGCTTTTGCAGTTAAGTGGGCACTCCTAACTTGGAGACATTTCTTGGAAGGAAGTAAAATACTTTTCTAAGTATGGACGGACCGCAAGAACTTGGAAGCACTCAAAACCACACGGTTGGACTCCAAAACAAGTCCAGTGGGTACAATACTTGCAACACTTTAATTTCACTTTGAAGTATTTACCGGGAGAGAAAAACCTTTTGGCAGATGTCTTGTCCAGACTACCGCAATACAATAGTGTCAAGGTGGAAGTAATTAAGCCCATGATCCCAACCTACCAATTAGCAGCTAAGGTCATCACATGCTCTCAGGTGAAGAACGACCCCTCCACCTTAGACAATGCCACCACCACAGATTTCAAAAAAACTTAGAAACGGATGAGTGGTTTAGTGCCAATGAACATACTTGCACAATAAAAGAGGGGTTAGCTTGGGTGGGAAACAAGCTGTATGTCCCACTTAGAGAAAGGCTAAGGACTATGCAAGCTTGTCATGACTCCAGATTAGCTGGTCACTTTTGTTTTGTAAAAACATTACATTTATTGAAACGGCAATTTTGGTGGCCCTCATTAAAAAAGGACATAGAAAGTTATGTAGGAAGCTGCCCCACTTGCGCTGCTGCTAAATGTAGGCGGGAAAACCCCTGGTCTACTGCAGCCAGTTGCCAACCCATCAGCACCATGGAGAGAGAGCTCCATGGATTTCATTGTTGAATTGCCCGAGAGTTCTGGAAACACAGTGATCTGGTTTGTCACAGATCTTTTCTCAAAACATATTCATTTCATCCCATGCCAAAAGATCCCTATGGCTAAAGCCTTGGCTAAACTCTTTTTGCTCCACATTTACCGCTTGCATGGGCCCCCACAATATATTATTTTGGACAGTGGGGTCCAATTCCTGTCCAAGTTCTGGAAAGCTTTTTTGAATCTACAATAGAACCTCTGGTCATGAACACTTCTGACAACAAACAAATTGGGTTCCAACCAAAAAATTCACAAAATTTTTGAATCTGATCATGAACACATATTTGGGTGGCGATCAAACGGCCATGGCTGATTTCCCCTTCTGCGTCATTTTTTTTTGTAAGTGCCAAACAATAGTGACCTCATGTGGCCGCTGGATTAATTTTGCATTGATTTTGGTTAGGGTTGGGTCACAACCAAATCGGTTGCGACCAAAGTTATGGAACGAATTATGGTTGTGACCAGAGGTTCTACTGTACTTGGAACCGAACAGGGACTTAGTTGTAGTCATCATCTGCAGACAAACGGGGTCATGGAACGAATGAACGAACTCAGTTCTGGAACAGTACCTGTGCTGTTTTATTAATTACCAGCAGGACAACTGGACCGAACTACTGCCTTTTGCAGAAGTAGCCTATAATAATGCAGTTCATGCTAGCACAGGTTGTACCCCTTTCAGAGTGGCCACAGGGCTATGCTTTTATTTATTTATTTTTTATTTTTATTTATTATATTTCTATACCGCCTTTCTCCCGTAGGACTCAAGGCGGTGTACAGTCAAGAAAAATATAGACACACAAACATCATAAAATTGATGCTATGCCTGAGTTACCCTCACATGAACCAGATATACCCTCCTTGAAACAGTGGATCAGTCTTTTGCAAGCCATTTGGCCGGTGGTCCACAAAGTCTTGAATGAAGCCAAGGCTGCCTATAAAGCACAAGCAGACAAATGAACAGAACCTAAACCTTATAAAGTGGGGGGACAAAGTTTACCTTTCTACCAAGTTTCTAAAATCTTGACAGCAGTCTAAAAAGTTGGGTCCTAAATATATTGGGCCTTTCCCCATAGTTCATATTATTAACCCTGTCACGGTGGAATTACAACTCCTTCAGTCATTACAGCAAGTCTATCCTGTTTTCCATTGTAGCTTATTGAAGCCTGAACTCACCTCTGATACTCGTTCAGCTACTATCCCTGTTCCGCCCTCTATTGTAGAGGATGAACAACATTTTGAGGTTTAGGAAATTCTTGACTCTAGGAAATTCCACGGGACCACTCGGTGGCTTGGAAACACCTCTGCTTCTCACACAATGAATAGGTTCACAAAAAACATGTGCGTGCCCCTAAATGAGTATGTATATTTCATCAATTGTACCCTGACAAACCTCGTTGATTTTCTGTTTCCTTTGTCTCCCCCTTCCCTCTTATTTTCTTTCAGGTGGACTTCCTGTTTTTCTAGGGGGGCGGCATGTCAGGTCCCAGATATTTCTACAGGGACATTGGCTTTGGTGGGAGGAAGTGGGGAGGAATGGAGTGATCTGTATATGAAGTTTTTGTTTCCTGCATTACTGTGCTAATCTCTATATGAAGTTTCTGTTTCTGTTTTTCTGCAATGATGCAGTGGGGAGGGATTTGGTTAGCATTGCTTTAAATAGCTAGTTTTAAGTGAGAAGCTTCAGTTCTTGCCTAGATCTCTTGTTATCACAAACCTTTCAATAAAAGCTCCTTTTGGAATAACTGCAGTTTCAAGAATCTTGCTTTCTTGGGAAAATCAGAGAGGCAAGTCCTTACACTTTATCTGATGGCATTATTGGAAACTAGGTGTCCTGAATTTAACCTAGCCACAACATAAATATCACTAGTACTCCAAAAGATCTTCACATCTTTTTCAGTAGCAAATTGAGTGCCATCTATCTTGAGCGGTTCATCATTCAGCACTATAGATTGAGTGATTTTATCTTCCCTTTCCATGTGGTGTTCTTGGTTAAATATAGCAATGTTTTACTATTGCCTTCTCCTATGCACTATTTAAGCTTTGCCATTATCATTTAAGTGATCATCTGCCTCCAGCATCTGCCTGTATGGGTACTTGCTTCAGCTGAGTAGCTGGCAGGACCTTGGTGGCATCACTGGGGTTCTGTACTCTTGGCATGCATTCCCTGCCTTCGTCCTTCCCAAGAACACCCTATCACAGGGGTGTTAAACTCAATTTCATTGAGGGCTGCATCAGGGTTGTATTTGACCTCAGGGGGCAGGGGAAGCATGGCCAGGGTGAGTATAGCCAGCTTGAAGTCACTTGTCTCAGAGGTGCCTATGGCCCGAGCACTCTGCCAGCAAAAACGGGCTCCTGAGCTCTGTTTTTGGTTGCAAAGACCTCCTGCAACCCTCTGCCAGCGAAAATGGAGCTTGTTAGGGCCTCACAAACTCGGTTTTTGCTGGCAGGGGCACCATGGGCCAGTCCTTCACTGTTTTCAGGGAGGCCCTGCGAGCCAGATCTAAGCACCCCATGGGCTGGATCTGGTCCACGGGCCTTGAGTTTGACACCCCTGCCCTAAGGTCAATAAGGTAGCAACATTTGGGATTATTATGTATGGTGTGCAAAGTCAGATCTCTGTATGCTAAATACAGAAATTTTCAGATTACATTTTATCTCAAGATGCAATTCAAGACAAAATGTAATCTGAAAATTTACTAAGACCTAAATTTCAATAAGGAAAAGTACTTCTATTTTGGTTTTAATGCTCTATGCAACCAGGGTGGATAAAAATCAATGATTTTTTTGATTTAAATCGGATTTTTTTAAATAAAATGCTTTTTGAGGAAAATATATTACCATCCAAAGGTTATTCCATCATGAAATAAATATTAGTTTTTTAATTATGTAGAATAAGGCTGTATATGTTTAATTTTTTTGGTAAATAAATTCCATTAATCCATTCACAATGTCATGCTCTTCCAGAGGTTTTTGTAAGATTATTGGGCAGTTTCTCTGCCTACAAGATATTATTACAGATGCTTGGTTTACTTTTGCAGTTCTCAAAACTGAATTTGACTCAGCAGAGATCACATGCCTCTTCTTCACAGCAAAAATGTTATATCATGAACAGAGTTGAGAAAAAGACCTTAATCCTATTGTTCTATAAACCTATGAATACAGAATCAACCCCTTCAGTGCTAAGTTTCAAGAAGTTCAGTGAATAGAATAGAAATAATATTTTTCTGATTGTTTGGAGTGGAATAGATCTGCACAAGGAGAAAGTGAAACTAAGTGTGAGGAGGAAGGGGCAAGCAGACAAGCAGTACAAAATGAAAGTGAAACTTTCTGAGCACAATACTGCACAGCCACAGACAGACAAGTCTTTGGATCTTTTTGTGTGTATGACCTGAGGTTTATCACATTCTTTCCTTGGAGGAAAAAACCTATAATGGCAGCAGGCCGTAAAAGAGACCCAGTTTGGCAATATTTTAATGAAGTTCCTTTACCTATCGGTAAGGCAGGCATGCGTGCAAACTGCAAACACTGCAACAAAGAAATGCAAAGCCTCGTGGCCCAAATGAGGCAACATCATGAGAAGTGCTGTGATGAAGATGACCAAAGAAACACATTTGAACAGGCAGGATCTTCAGGTTGGTAAACATTTTTATTGAATCATAATTGTTAGGTTCAGCTTGTAGCTTACTCCTAACTTGTTGGTCAGGCAATATATCTGTTTCTTTAAGAAACAACTGAGCCACATAATCAGGGTTTGCTGAACCCTGTAATTAGGCTACAGTGCATAAATAAGCAGCGCAGAGAAGCGTTCTTTGCTCCTGATTGATCCTGTTCCTGTTGCTTCCTGCGTTTTGCTGCTGATTGGTGTTAGACTGGATTGTTATATGGTACTGTATACCAAGAATTACTAAAGTCTGTTTGCTTTGGTAAGGGAAGATACTTACTGGACTGATTTACTGTTTATGACCTTGGACTGTTTTACCTACACCGAGACTGCTTATTATCTTGTATATAAAGTATTTTTCTCACACGAGCTGCACGTTTATCTCCTTCCCTGTGTGTTTCTGCTCTGCTCGTTGCACAAGCAACAAATACTTTTTACACGCACCCTAACATTGGTTATGGGCCCAGAACGTTCCAGGGCTCTTTAATTTGTTTTCGCGGAAGTGAGAAGTGCAGGCAGTGGGTGTAGTAGTCAAGATGATGGCTTTTGAGCAAGGTACAAGTTATTCTACCATAACCCGGTTGGAAGGTACAAACTATGTTACCTGGTCCACAAAATGCTGTCTACTTTTGCGAAAAGAAGGACTGTGGGACATGGTTAATAATCCACTGGACATAACTGCATTGAATACTGCTGACGAAGAAGATGCCAAAAAGATAGTGAAGTTTCACAGAGACAACGAGCGTGCTTTATGCATCATTGGCCTGACACTGGGAGACCAGCAACTTGTCCATTTCCGAGGTGAAGAGTCTGCTGCGAGGTGTTGGACAAAGCTAAAGAAGCTCTACGTTCGTGACTCTGTGGGTGTCCATATCTACCTGACACGGAAATTATTTCGCTTACATCTTCAGAAAGGAGGAGACATGATGGCTCACCTGGACTCCATGACAGGGCTTTTCCAGGAGCTACATGAGAAAGAGCTTGTGTTTACTGAACTGCAGCAAGTTTATATTATTCTTTCATCGTTGGATGTCAATTATGACTCTTTTGTTTCATCATTAGAAGTATTGTCTAGAGATGAACTAACATTGGCCAGTATAACTGGTAGGTTACTGGATGAGGCCAAACGTAGGCAAGAACGAGACCAGTTAAGGATGCAACAGCAACCAAAAGTGGAAGCTGAATATGAGAATGTCAATATTGTTAAACGCTGTTATGCATGTGGGGCTAAGGGGCACATTGCAAAATATTGTAAAAATAAGAAAGAGTGTGCTAGAAACTCTGCTAAACCCAGGAAAGGGTGTAATTTAGCAACCAGTTCATCTATTAATATAAGAGATGATTGGTGGGTGATTGATAGCGGTGCCTCTCAATCCATAACAAAAAACAGAAAACTGTTTCTAAATATGAAGAAAAGTACTAAAAAGGTCAAATTAGCTAATGGCTGGAATGTGACTGTTGCTGGGGAGGGACTTGTTCAATGTTCAATTAGTAAGCGCCCTCTACCCATGCTTTATATCCCTAGTTTGAAATATAACCTTTTATCTGTAAAGTCATTACTACATTCTGGGTTTACAGTAACTTTTAAAAACAACAAATGTTTGCTGGAATGTGAAGGCACTGTAGTTACTGCAGAATTAGAAAACAACTTATTTGTCATTAGGGATAAGTCATTACTGTTAGTTCAGTCAAAAGCTAAATTTGGAAATGTAAAGCCGCATGATGAATGCGTACATTTACTACATAGAAGGCTTGGTCATTTGAATTTCAGGTTGTTGCATTCGACTGTTAAGCAGTCTGAAGGCATTAAGTTAAGGGCTTGCAGCAAATACCTGAACTGTAATACTTGTAACCAGCATAAAAGTAAAGTTACACCTGCAAACCGCTGCAATGGGTTTAAAACAACTAAACCTCTGGAGGTAGTCTTTTTAGACTTAATAGGGCCAAAGAAACCCAGTTTAGGGGGAGCATGCTATATTTTGAGTATAGTTGATCACTTTACCAGATATGGTTTTTGCTACCTTATGAAGTCCAAAAGTGATACGTTCCAATGTATCACAAACTGGCTTCGTTTTGTAGAAAGGAAGCAGAAGTTTAAGGTGAAATGCATTGTTACTGACAATGGAACTGAGTTTACTAACCATCAGTTGGCTAAGTTTTTGAAGGATGCTGGGATACAAGCATAAACGTTCTGCCCCTTTTCGGCCGGAACATAATGCATATATAGAACGGAGAGGCCAGACCCTACAAGCTATGACTAGGACTATGCTGGCTGATGCTTGCTTACCTGATAAATTGTGGGGAGAAGCAATACTATGTGCCAATCATATTTTAAATAATGTGGTGCACTCCTCTACAGGAAAAATTCCTTTTACTTTATGGCATGGGAGGAAGCCTGATTTAAGTTATATACATACTTTTGGTGCACCAGCCTGGGTGCATATACCGGTTAGTCAGAGAAGGAAGGACCAACAGAGAGCAAAGAAAATGATTTTTGTTGGCTATGAGGCTAACCATAGGTCCTGTAGGTTCTGGGAAAAAGGAACAACAAAAGTTTTGTGTAGCGCTAGTGCTAAATTCCTAGAACATGAAGGCTGGGACAGGTTAGAAAAAGCAGACTATGGTTTACAGATGTGGATGTTAAGGTAGACCATATTCCTGATGATAGTTCATCTGAGATGGATGATAAACCATCTATTAAGGTTGAAGAACAGGAACAGGAATCAGGGTTAGGGGAGGATGGACCCAATATACCTGATGTTAGTCCTGTTATGCCTAGACGATCTTCCAGGGACCGGCATCCACCAGATCGCTATAAAGCCACAGTGGTTTGCCAAGTAGATATCGAACCATCCAGTTATCATGATATAAAATTATATCCAGAAAAGGAGCAAAAAGCCTGGCAAGAGGCAATGGATAGAGAAATTGATTCATTGAAGAGGCTTGGTGTCTATGAAGTTGTAAGAATACCACCAAATGAGAAACTTATAGGCTGTAGGTGGGTCTACAAGGTAAAGAAAAGTGTAGATGGGGTAGTAACCCATAAAGCTCGGCTTGTTGCACAAGGGTTCTCACAGACAGATAGAGACTATGATGAGGTTTTTGCTCCAAGTTTACGAGCGAACACTTTGAGAACGATGCTGGTTTGGGCAGCTAGAAATAAATACTCTATTACTCATATAGATGTCGAGACAGCTTACTTGAACGCTCCGTTGAGGCATACAATATATATGAAGAAACCTCCTGGTTATGATACACAGGATAGCACTGAGTGTTGGAGGCTACAAAAAAGCCTATATGGTTTAAGGCAATCAGGTTACGAGTGGAACCAATGTATAGTGCAGGAATTACATAACATTGGGTTCTATGAGGGCGTAGCAGATAAATGTCTGTTTAAAAAAGAACAGGATGGATGTGTTTCATTCTTCTTACTCTTTACAGACGACATTGCTATAATTACCAGAACTGACGCTGAGGCCAGAGAGATTATCGGTCAGTTGCAAACAAAATTTAAACTTAGAAATCTAGGACATATACGGCATTATCTAGGGCTGGATATCCTGAAAACATCTAGAGGATTTAAAATTTCACAATCTAATAAAATCTGCAAATTGTTGAAAAAATATGGGATAGAATTATGTAAACCTGCCAAGACTCCTATGACACAAGAATTCCAGCAGGATAGAGTCCACAGTTCAGTAAAGAACTGTATCAATCATTAATAGGCAGTTTGTCGTATTTGAGCAACTGGACACGGCCTGATATAGCTTTTAGTGTTAATCAACTAGCACAATATACTTCAGAGCCTACTGATAGGCATTGGCAAGCTGCAAAACGTATTCTTAGATATCTTAAAAGAATGTTACATTTTGCTATGTATTTAGAACCAAATGCCAATATGGTGTTAAAGGCATATGCTGATGCCAGTTTTGCCAGAAAATCTACGTCTGGAATAGCAATCATGTTGGATAACTGCCTGATTGGATGGAGATCAATTCGCCAGAAACACATCAGTTTATCTACCATGGAAGCGGAGTTCTCTTGTCTATCACTTACATGTACTGAACTGATTTATTATAAACAGTTGATGGAAGATATTGGATTCAAAATGGACTATCCTATTACGGTTTATGAAGATAACCAGGCAGCCATTACAATGGCAACGACTCTTGCTGTAAAGACAAGGACTAAATACACTGATATACGTTATCTGAATGTTCGGCAATGTGTTAAGGATAACATGATTACATTGGAATATTGCACATCAGAGGACAATATTGCCGATAATTTTACCAAAGTGCAAGGTGCCATTAAACACACCAATTTTTGTGAAAGATTTGGATTAAGAATCTGAAATGTAATTGATACCACTGTACAATGTATGATTTGGATGTGTATTTTTGTTTCTGTATCTATTGTGTATATTGTCCTGCCCAATGGGGAGAATGTTAGGTTCAGCTTGTAGCTTACTCCTAACTTATTGGTCAGGCAATATATCTGTTTCTTTAAGAAACAACTGAGCCACATAATCAGGGTTTGCTGAACCCTGTAATTAGGCTACAGTGCATAAATAAGCAGCGCAGAGAAGCGTTCTTTGCTCCTGATTGATCCTGTTCCTGTTGCTTCCTGCGTTTTGCTGCTGATTGGTGTTAGACTGGATTGTTATATGGTACTGTATACCGAGAGTTACTAAAGTCTGTTTGCTTTGGTAAGGGAAGATACTTACTGGACTGATTTACTGTTTATGACCTTGGACTGTTTTACCTACACCGAGACTGCTTATTATCTTGTATATAAAGTATTTTTCTCACACGAGCTGCACGTTTATCTCCTTCCCTGTGTGTTTCTGCTCTGCTTGTTGCACAAGCAACAAATACTTTTTACACGCACCCTAACAATAATTCTAAAGACTGCCTTGAACTGTCATGTTTGAGCAAAATTATATTTCTTATTATTACTGCATGTTACTGTCATTTGGTACAGTTATGAAGAAAAGCAAATATTCCTTTTGGGGCAGTCCTGTGTACAATAAGCAGAAATTGTATAAACAATAATATAACAGCATTGACTTTTTTGTTTAGGGGAATTCATGGATTCTGGAAACTATCCACCTTCAAGATCACCATCCTCCTGTTCTACAGTTTCAGAGTTATCCATCCAGGATAGTGCTTCATTAGCATCATCATCATCAGACACCCACAGCCACATATCACTATCACCTAAAAGAAAGAAAAAACCCTTCCCTCCTGGAACCACCATAGATAAGTTTGTGATAAAAACTAGCAGATTAGAAAAAGAGTTAATCGATGAAAAAAATGTTTATGCAACAAACTCTTCTTTCCGTCTGACTGAGAACCCACATTTCATTTCATTAATATGGTCAGTCACTGAGACCAGGATACAGTCCACCCAGCAGAGCAGATGTTGCAGGGAAACTGCTGGATAAAGTGTCTGACAGAGAAATGGAGCAATGCACAACAGCTCTGGTGGGTAGAATTGTTAACCTAAGTATTGATGGGTGGAGTAATGTCCACAATGATCCTATTGTATGTGTTTGTATAACAACAGAAGAAGGGAAAGTCTTCCTTGCACAAACAATTGATACGTCAGGAAGTGCACACACAGCAGAATACTTACAAGAAGTGGCAGTAAAAGCTATAATAATGTGAACAAAAATTCAAATGTCTAGTACGCAGTTTGGTCACAGACAATGCTGCAAATGTATCCAAGATGAGAAGAAATTTAGAAGAGCAGGAAGGGAATACAAAGCTAATAACATATGGTTGCAGTGCTCATTTGCTGCACCTCTTAGCCAAAGTCTTAAGTGTTCCAGAAATAAAGACTAATGTTGTTGAAATTGCTAAATACTTCCGTAACAATCATTTTGCTGCAGCAGCTCTGAAAAGGATGGGTGGAACCAAGCTAACGCTCCCACAAGATGTTAGATGGAACTCTGTAGTGGACTGTTTTGAGCAGTATATCAAGAACTGGCCTATTCTGATGACAGTTTGTGAAGAAAATCGAGATAAAATAGATGGCACTGTCACGGCCAAAATCCTCAACATTGGGTTTAAGAGAAATGTTGAACATATGCTGAGCATCCTGAAACCCATCTGTGAAGCTTTAAACAAAATACAGAAAAATAGCTGTTTTATTGCTGATGCTGTTGAAATTTGGAAGGAACTGAGTGAACACTTAAAAACAGAACTACACATGGACATAATTAAATTACAAGCATTAAAAAAACGAATGGGACAAGTACTGTCTCCAGCTCATTTTTTGGCAAATATTGTCAATATCCAATATCAGGGTCAAAATTTAAGTGCTGAGGAAGAGGAGTTAGCTATGATGGGTATCCAGCAATCATCCATCTGTAATGCCAACTATAATAAACTTCAAAGCTAAAGGGGAACCATTCAAGAAATAGGTTTGCTGAAGATATTTTAAAGAAAGTCACACCAGTGAACTGGTGGAAATCACTTAAGCACTTGGATTTAGAGACTGTTCAAGTAATGATTTCACTTTTAACAGCAGTAGCTTCTTCTGCAGGCGTTGAAAGAATATTCTCTTCCTTTGGACTCATTCATTCTAAATTGAGAAATCGTTTGGGATCCGATAAAGCAGGAAAGCTTGTTTTTCTTTTCCAGATTATGAACAAAGAAGATGAAGATGAGTGAGCTACAGAGGACAGTATTTAAGTTTTTCACGTGTAGGCTAGGCTGACAGTCTAAGTTTCTTAATATATATATATATATATATATATATATATATATATATATATATATATATATATATATATATATATATATATATTGTTTAGCCAAATTAGTTAACAAACATGGATGTTTGTTTAAGCAAATAACATATGCTGTAATGTTATTGTTTCGGTTGAATAAATCTATTTAAATTGTTATTATTAAGGTAATGATTATTTTTCTCCTTCCTAAGTACAACAGAAAAGTTGTCCAAATATGAATGATTAACCTATTAAACTGGGGATAAAAAAAACTAATATGAAAAGTTGTTATTCTAAAAATCTTCATCTACTTGCATATTAAAGTTATACCAGCAAGAATTAGTCTTTATGTAGAAAACTATGATTTAAATCAAGCCTTACTGACTAGTGATTTAAATCGTGATTTAAATCAGTTTGATTTAAATCAAATCCACCCTGATGCAAACTGACAATTTATGTTTAGAAATAGTTTTATTAGAATAGTAGGATTACTTTTAAGGTATCATAATTCAGTAAATCACATCTATTTTATGTTGCTTATTTATCTTATTTAATGGATTATAAAACTGCTCAACTCATACATTGATATTTAATTACAAAATAAATATGAAATATAAAATGGTGACCAAATACAATAGTTACATAACCAAAATAGGACTCTATTCAACTGAACCCAAATTGTATTCTAGCATGCTTGAAGGAATGTAAATTCACTTTTGAAGAAGTTACCAGAAAAATAAGTTACAACTTTAATAAATTATTAAATCCTCCCACAAAAAAATTTAACTTTAAAATGGAAAATATTCTTCAAAACAATTTAAAAAAAATATGTTTATGAAAACCTTTAAAAAGAAGCCACCTTTAGTTTCCTGCACTATAGAAAGCTCCCTGAGTTCAGCAACAAGACATTTGGCTTTCTCAATCAGGTTCTTTGGGCTTCTGTATGCTTCTAGATGTTCAGCGTTTTCTTTCCTATGAATGTGAACAGAGTTGTGCATTGGTGCTGGAAATGGCTGTCCTAAGATAGTTGCAGAAACGGCGATGTATGAGCCTCAGCATTTCACTTTGTAGTTACAGGGAGTCCTCAACTTAAAACAACCATTCATTTAGCAACATTTTAAAATTACAACAGCACTGAAAAAAGTTACTTATGACTGTTGCAGCATCCCCATAGTTAGTCACATGATCAAAATTTGGGTGCTTAGCAATCAGTATGTATTTACAATGGTGGTAGCAGTGATTCACGTGATTACCATTTGTCATCTTCCCAGCTGGCTTCCAACAAGAGGAGTCAATGGAGGAAACTAAATCAAGGACTAAATACACTTAACCAGTATTTTAACCATAATTTGTTTAAGCAACTGTGCCTTGGTTCAAAGTAATATTAAGTTGTAAGAAAGTAAGTTCCAATGGTGAGAGTGGGGGGCGTCTCAAAAGTGATCTGTTGGAGACATCAGACATTGAAGGTTGGGGGCAACAAGTCCAAAGCATTTTTTTTTCTTTTTGGCCTCTTTTCTATATTCTGAGTAGTTAAATGGGCTGGAAGGAGTCACTGAGTTCTTCAAAAAATGATCAAGAGGCATTTGTTACTGGGTTAAAGAACCCAACACTGATTTGCTGGATTGGGCTGCAGAAATGTGATTTTGCCTAGCAAGAATCTGCCCACCCCATTCCTGCTTTAAATAGATACCATATTTTTCGGAGTATAAGACGCACATACCTTTTTTGTTTTGTTTTTTTTAATAAAAAGTTTTTTTATTTTTTAGACAAACACACATGCAAACATACAATGTATTTTCTTTGAACAGAGTATTTGGCCGGTTCACAAATTTAAACAGTGTTTAGTCATTTCAATTAAATTTACAATTTCTATATTTCCTTTTTGCCATATTTATTCCTCATCTATTTTTTTTAAAAAAACAATATTACCCTTCATCCTCATCTCTAATCTTAATCAACTTTTCCCTTCTATTCTATATTATACCCCTTCCCATTGTCATCTATTTTTATATTCATCCTCACATTGGTTAATTATGTAATATTACAATTATTTAATACAAATTCAACATTTTAATATAAATCAGTTGGAGCTTGGGCCATTTCCTGAGACTCTGACACACGACTCGACTGAAGTCCTGGTAGCCGCCTGGGAGAGTGCGGCCGCCGGAGCTTTGGATCGTGTCGTGCCTTTGCGGCCTCTGACCCGATGCCGATCTCAATTGGCTCCTTGGTTCTCTGAGGAGCTGAGAGAGATGAAGCGTCGGAAAAGACGCCTAGAGAGCATTTGGAGGACTAGTCATTCTGATTCCGACCGGACACAGGTGAGGTCTTATATCAAGACCTACCTAGTGGCGATAAAAGCGGTGAAATCTAACCATTTTTCCGCTCTTATCGCATCTGCAGAGAACCGCCCAGCCGCCCTGTTTAGGGTGACCCACTCCCTTCTTCGGGGGGGAGTGTGGGAGGATCCCTTGCAGGGGCGAGCTGAGGATTTTGTGCAATTCCTGCACGATAAAGTCGCTCGGATTCGGGAAGGCTTGGACTCCGATTGGGCGAGTCCGGGGGAGGAGACGAGGAGAGGCCTTGAGAATATTATCTGGGAGGAGTTTGATCCTGTGGCTCCCGAGGATGTGGACAGGGTTCTGGGTAGGATTAGTGCCGCCACATGTTTATTGGACCCGTGTCCCTCCTGGTTGGTACTGGCCTCCCGGGAGGTTACACGAGGCTGGCTCCAGGGGATTATAACTGCTTCTTTGAGTGAGGGTGCCTTTCCCGCCACCTTGAAAGAGGCGGTGGTGAGGCCCCTCCTCAAGAAGCCTTCCCTGGACCTAGCTGAATTAGTTAACTACTGCCGGTCTCCAACCTTCGTTTTGTGGCAAAGGTTGTTGAGAGTGTGGTGGCACGACAACTGCCCAGGCACCTGGATGAAGCTATCTATCTAGACCCGTACCAGTCGGGTTTCAGGCAGGGGCACAGCACAGAAACGGCATTGGTCGCGTTGGTGGATGATCTCTGGAGGGCCCGGGACAGGGGTTGCTCCTCTGTCCTAGTCCTATTAGATCTCTCAGCGGCTTTTGATACCATTGACCATGGTATCATGCTGCAGCGGTTGAGAGGGTTAGGAGTAGGGGGCACCATTTTGCGGTGGTTCTCTTCCTTCCTCTCCGGCCGCTCGCAGTTCGTGTTGGCAGGGGGGCAGAGGTTGACCTCGAGGCATCTCGCATGGGGAGTGCCACAAGGGTCGGTCCTCTCGCCTCTTCTGTTCAACATTTATGTGAAGCCACTGGGTGAGATCATCAGTGGTTTTGGGATGAAGTGTCACCTGTACGCTGATGATACTCAGCTGTACATCTCCACCCCAGACCACCCCAACGATGCCCTTGATGTGATGTCTCGCTGCCTGGAGGCCGTACGGGCCTGGATGGGGAGGAACAGGCTCAGACTCAACCCATCCAAGACCGAGTGGCTGTGGTTGCCGGCGTCCCGATATAGTCAGCAGACGCCATCGCTGACTATTGGGGGTGAATCCTTGCCCCCCACAGAGAGGGCTCGCAATCTGGGTGTCCTCCTGGATGCACGGCTGTCTTTAGAAGAGCACTTTACAGCCGTGGCCAGGGGTGCCTTTTATCAGGTTCGCCTGATCCGCCAGTTGCAGCCCTTTCTGGACCGGGACGCCTTGCGCACGGTCACTCATGCCCTTGTCACCTCCCGGCTGGACTATTGTAATGCTCTCTACATGGGGCTCCCCTTGAAGAGCACTCGGAGGCTCCAACTGGTCCAGAATGCGGCCGCGCGGGTGGTTATGGGCACAACCCGTTGTGCCCGCGTGACACCCCTCCTGCGCGAGCTGCACTGGCTCCCAGTGGTCTTCCGGGTGCGATTCAAGGTGTTGGTTACCACCTTTAAAGCGCTCCATGGCATAGGACCCGGGTACCTTCGAGACCGTCTCCTGCCACCAATAGCCTCCCACCGACCAGTCCGTTCCCACAGAGAGGGTCTCCTCAGGGTGCCATCAGCCAAGTTATGTCGGCTGGCGACACCCAGGGAGAGGGCCTTCTCTGTGGGAGCCCCAGCCCTGTGGAATGAACTGCCCCCGGAAATACGCAAGATCTCCGACCTCCGGGTGTTCCGCTGCGCATTGAAGACCTTGTTGTTCCGCCAGGCAGGGCTGTCAATATAATCATTTTAAATTGGGGTATTTTAATTTTTAGAGTTTTAAATCAGCCAATTCTATTTAATTATTTTAATTTTTAATTATTGTTGTGTCTTGTATTTTTAAACTGGCTGTACACCGCCCTGAGTCCTTTGGGAGAAGAGCGGTATAGAAATAAAATTATTATTATTATTATTATTATTATTATTATTATTATTATTATATAACTATCTTTTTGTATATTAATATGAACATGAATATTCCAATTATTTCCATGCAATCCAATTTCTTACAAATCAATTATATTTACCAATAATAATAAACCAAATAATTTTCCCCATATATTCCTCCAAACCACAATTTAACCATTTCTGCTTTCAACACAATATACAATTAATAGTATCTCAATTATTACAATGCCCTAGTTAAATAGAGCTTTCCCCTTATGTTACTCATTTTCACACCTTAAACTCTCCCAATAACCCAAATAGTTTTGCCCATAGTTTCTCCAAATCACAACTTAATTATTTGTACTTTCATCACAATATATAATTAAAAATATTTCATTCGTTACAATTTCCCTGATTAAATTTAAAAATGTTCTAGCTGTTATCCAAGCTACAATCCTTTTTACTTTCACCACCACATTTTTATTTTTGTCTTTTTCTTTCTCCTTTTTTTCTTTTGTGTTTTAAAATCTTGAACTCTCCTCTTTGCGCTAAATTTCCCATTGTTTGCACCTACCTTTTTGGGTGAGGAAAAAGAAGAAAAAGAAATCTCCCTCTGCCTCTGCCTAATTTTTCCTCTTTCCAATTGCAAACAGCCTGCTTTACTTTCAGTTTCATTTTCAGCATAGCTTGATTAGCACAAGGAAAAAAAAAATCTGCTTCAGCAATTTATTTCCTTGTAGCAAGCAGCAGAGCACTGCGCAAAACAGCTGAGAGCAAATCAGCTGAAAGTCGGGAAGCCGATCCAATCAGCTTGTGCTAATTAGCCTATGCTGAAGCTGAAAGGAGCTGTTTTTTCTTGCTGTTTGTTTGCAAGGAGGTAACTGCTGCGAGGCAGAGGCCAAAGGGTGGGGGCCAGTGGGTGCATGGGGCTACATTCGGTGTATAAGACACACCTAAATTTTCACCCCCTTTTTTGGGGTAAAAAGGTGCATTTCATAATCCAAAAAATACGGTAATTGTTTTCTTGGTATATGCTTCTGAGATATTTTAGAGAATAGAATAGAATTAGTCAGCCTGATATTTAAACTGGATTTGGCATTTTTATCCACCTAATGAGTCCTTTCCAAAGATAGGCAAATGTTGATGTTTGATGGTGTTAGAGGTATTGTTGCAGGATGTAAGCTGTTCTGAGTAAAGCTGGCTTTTGCAATTGACTGATGGTGAATTTGTTATGGCTGATGGTATTCAAGTGGTGTTCCAGTTGTGTGGGATTGCACCCCAGGCAATTATTATAGGTACTATCTTTGCTTTCTCTTGCCACAGTCGTTCTATTTCTATTTGCAAGTCTTATATTTTGTTACGTTCTCCAGTTCTTTTTTTGCTATTCTATTCTGCTGTCTTCAGGTATTACCATGTCCACTATCCAGACTTTTTTGTCTTATTGAAATTGTTAAGTCTGACCTGTTATGTGGCAGGTGCCTGGCTGTTTGAATTCTAAAGTCCCTGAGCACTTGAGCTTCTTCGTTTTCTAATACTTTATCTATTTTATGGTGCTACCACTTTTTGATAGCAGGCAAATGGTATTTCTTGCAGATCTTACAATGCACTATTGTTACTTTGACATGCTGTTGTTTGTGTAATCTTCTTGCAGCATCTAATTAGCTAATTAGATGATCCACTGTTTCTTCAGCTTTTTTGTAGAGACGGCACTTGTTATTTGTTGCTATCTTCTCAATTCTGTCTTTGTATGCATTTGTTCTTACGGGTTTGTCTCGTGTCTTAGCCCCTCTTTCTCTTTCTTCAACCTTGCTGCTCTTAGCCATTGTAAGCCATTGTTATTATCTGAATTCCCTGCCATTTTCTTTAATGTACTGACCATGTAATGCTTTGTCTTCCCATGCCTCCTTTCTGTTCTTCATTTGGTCTTGTAAGCCAGTTTGGTCTCTCCTGTATTCAGTTGGCCTTCCTGATGTACTAGCACTAATAATAATAATAATAATAATAATAATAATAATAATAATAATACATTATTATTTTTAGTTATTCAGTTCCAGAGAGTCAAAATGGCTTAAAAGAATAAAAGGATAAGAACCATTTTCCCTCCCCCCAAATAAAAGCATAACACTCAAAAACATAGCACTCAAAAACCTTATCCAATTAAAAAATAAAAATGTCTTTACCACTTTGCAGAAAGCAAATAGAAAAGTAAGAGCTCAGCCTTCTTCAGGAACAAGCTGTTTTCTAGGTTGGGAGCTGCCCCTGAGAAAGCCAGACATTTGCCCCATCTCTTATACTTCCTTGAAGCATGAACCTTCTGGCTGCCCCTCCTTCCAAATGCCCTCCCTGGACAGGCATCATCTAATTAGTAGAGAAAGGTCTGAAGCTATCACAAGCCAGATATTGATACTATCTCATATTAGCAAAAAATCTTTTATCAGATCGGCTGGCAAAAATGGATAATTGACAATGGATGGGAAACTTCCCTTCTTTGAAAAAGTTACATTTTGAAATTCTATTTTTTTCTTACAGAACCCAGCAATTGCTGACATCTATACTGAACATGCCCATCAAGTTGTGGTGGCCAAGTATGCACCCAGTGGCTTCTATATCGCATCTGGAGGTAGAGTGTAAAAGTGTAAATATGCATTTCTTTGTAATCTGATGCAGGGTCATGCTCACTTATGCCCACCAAGAAGTACCCTGTTTCCCCAAAAATAAGACATCACCTGATAATAAGCCCAATCAGGCTTTTGAGCGCATGCGCTAAAATAGGACTCCCCCCGAAAATAAGGTCTCCCCAAACACAGAGCTGGAAATCAGGTAAGACGGCAAGAGGAGCCCCATCTTGCTCCACACACCCCAAAATAATAAGACTTCCCTGAAAAAAAGGCCAAGCGCTTATTTCAGGATTCAAAAAAACATAAGATAGAGTTTTCTCAGCTTCCTTACGGTTTTCCATGATTTTTAGTGTTGTATATTTAACAACAGCAATACCACTTAGACTTATATACTGAACACTCTCTGAGTGGTTTACAATGACAGCATATTGCCCCAACAAACTGGATCCTCATTTTACTGATCTCGGAAGGATGGAAGGCTGAGCCAATCAGAATCAAACTCCAGGCTGTGGGGAGAGCTAGTCTGCAGTTCTGCAATCTAACCTGTTCTACTAGGGTTCTTTTAACTTTCTGTTACTGTATCAATATTATATCCTTGGGCTAAGAAACTGCAGTGTGAATCTTTTGAATGATTCTTTCATTGCAGGATCCAATCTGGGTCTGTCACGGGGACCAGAAGATACCTCTGTAAACTATTCAGGCACAATGTGTATCCACAAACATTTATTACAAGATGTCTGCACAACACGCAAGGAAGAGAAAGGAAGAAACACATAGAATAGGAGCCGGCAACTTGGTAACATAAGGAAACAATAGCCAACAACTTAATAGTCGGCCAGCAACACCCCAATCAACAATTTGAAAAGAAAGGCACACCCAACCAGGCACCACATAAATGTTGCGCATAGAATAGCCCAAAGCACACATTCTGGTAGAGAGAAGATCTCTGAGGATGGCTCCAGCACAAATCCAAAAGCTTGGAAGACTAAACCTCTAAACAATTTTCTTCATTTAACCTTACAATTTCTGCTTTGCAATAACTGTAGCGGTGGATATCTACAGTTTTTTACTTTTATATGTGATCGGGCTTCATAAATTGGCACTTACAGCTTGAAAATTAATGAGCAGATACATTCAGCCTCTCTTCTCCCCTTCTCTCCCTCAGCCTTGCCCCACAGAAGCCTCCCCTATCCTATCCCCCTTCTCTCCCTCAGCCTTGCCCCACAGAAGCCTCCCCTATCCTATCCCCTTCTCTCCCTCAGGCTTTCCCCACAGAATCTATCCTATCCTATCCTATCCTATCCTATCCTATCCTATCCTATCCTATCCCCCTTCTCTCCCTCAGGCTTGCCCCATGGAAGCCTCCCCTATCCTATCCCCTGGTTGCTGCTGTGAAAGTGAAAGTGAAACTTCTCTCCTGCTTGTGTTTTGCATTTGGAACAGATTTCTTTTCAGGTGGGGAGGGGGAGTAGAACTCCTTAGCATCAGAGGGCTGTTTGGAAAGTGAAACAGTATTTGCTGTGTGAGCAAGAAGGAGACCGGAAGGAGCATGGCCATGGCTTAGCTCAACTGTTCTGTAGTAAAGCTGCTTGCTGCTGTGAAAGTAAAACTGAAACTGAAACTCCTCTCCTCTGCTTGTGTTTTGCATCTGGAACAGATTTCTTTTCAGGTGGGGAGAGGGACTGGAACTCCTTAGCATCAGAGCTTGTTAATAATAATAAAGGAAATATTAATGCTGTGATGGTAATTTTGAAGAATCCTTTCTTAGTGAGCACCTAGAAGCCAAGAGGAACATATGTGGCAAATTTCAAGTTTGTAGGCTTTACGGTTCTGGAGAATTTGTGATAATGCGTGAGTGGTATTTCTCTTTTATATATATAGATGTATACAGTATATAATTATCATTCTAAATATTTTTTACATCTTACATTTTTGTAACATCTTACCATGATATAATAATATATACAATAAATATTCTTCATCTATCATTATTCTTATACTTATTTCTCATTTCTAATTCGTTAATCGTCTTTCCTCATTTATTTTCTAATCTTTGCATCTACTATCTAATCTATTATACCATACATCCCAAATTAAATAATATTCTGTTTCTCCTTTGTCCTTAATTTCCATTGTCAACCTGTCCATCTCGGCACAATCTAATATTTTCCTTATTACCTCAGTAATAAGGTAGGTATGTTTCCATTTTTCCAATTTTGTGCATATACAATTCTGGCTGCCTTTATTACATGTAGGATTAAATATTGGATTTTTTTGTTGTATTTCCCTGTTAGTATGCCTAATAAAAATACCACCAGTTTTTTTGCTATTTGCTGTTTTACCATTTCCTCTAACCACTGTTTTATCCTTATCCAATATTTTTGTGCCGATGGACAAGTCCATCACATGTGGTAATATGTTCCCTGTGTCTCTTTATATTTCCAACATTCTGGTGATCTATTTGGGAACATTTTGGCTAATCTTGCTGGCGGCAGGTGCCATCTATAAAAAAATTTATATAATTTTTCTCTATATGCTGCCGACATTGTCAATTTATAATTTTTTCCCCACAATTTTTACCAGTTGTCTAATTCTATGGTATAACCGAACTTCTTTGCCCAAGTTACCATCATTTCTTTTAATGTTTCCTCTTCCATTTTAAACCTCAGTAAATAATTATATAATTTTTTAAATCAGTTTTTCATCTGTCCCCTGTAGTATTCTGTACAATTCTTGTGGTTCCTTATAAAACCCATAGTTTTCTGCATCTTTCTTATATCTCACCTGAATTTGCATATAGGGCATATCAATTCCAGTCCATATCAATTCCCTGGTTTTTTAATTCTTGTTTCGTTTTTAGCTTTCCTTGTTTATGTAATATCTCTTTGTATCTTGAAATTTTATCTAGATCCAACACATTCAGATATATTAATGCTTCCATTGTTGATAACCAGACAGCTATTTTGCTGTAATGATTCCGATTATTTTTTTCCCATATTAGTAATGGAGCATTTCTAATATGGTGATTTTGGAAATAATTATGTGTTTTACTTTTTCCATCCCATATAAATGCATGCCATCCCAGTTGTAAATCGTGTCCTTCTATTGCCAAAATCCTTTTGTTTTTTAGGTTTATCCAATCTTTTATCCATGTGAGGGCTGCGGCTTGATAATACAGCTCCCAGTCTGGTAGTCCAAATCCATCCTTCCTTCCTTCCTTCCTTCCTTCCTTCCTTCCTTCCTTCCTTCTTTATTTATTTATATATGTATGTATGTGTGTGTGTGTGTGTGTGTGTGTATATGTGTATGTATGTATGTATGTATGTATGTGTGTATATATATATATATATATATATGCATGCCGCCCTATCTCCAAGGACTCAGGGCAGCTCACAATGGTAAAGATGCACAGTTCCTCATTAAAAGACAATATAAAATTAAAATTCCCATTTAAAGCAATTTAAAATTCATTAAGAAACCCCCCCATCAGTCCAGGCTACGGAACAACCAGGTCTTCAAATCGCGGCGGAATGAGCGAAGGTCAGGGGCCATCCGGAGCTCCAAAGGAAGTTGGTTCCAGAGGGTGGGTGCGACCCCCCTGGGGGTTGCCAGCTGACACTGTCTGGCCGACGGCACTCTGAGGAGGCCCTGTCTGTGGGAACACACCAGGCGATTGGGAATTGTCACTGGCTGCAGGGGATCCGACAAATATCCCGGGCCTAGGCCATGAAGGGCTTTGTAGGTAATAACCAGCACCTTGAACCTCACCCGAAGGGCAACCGGTAACCAATGCAAGTCGCTCAGGAGGGGTGTAACATGGGAGTGTCGGGACGTTCCCATCACAACCTGCGCCACCGCATTCTGCACCAGCTGAAGCCTTAGTGGTTTTCAAGGGCAGCCCTAGGTAGAGAGCGTTGCAGTAGTCAAGACAGGAGGTGACCAGCGCATGAGTAACGGTACGTAGGGCATCTTGGTCCAAGTAAGGGCGCAACTGGTGTACAAGGCTGGCCTGGGCAAATGCCCCCTGGTCACGGTCGTTACATGATCTTCCAGAGACATGATCTTCCGGAGGACACCCAAGTTGCGAGCCCTATCCACAGGGGGTAACACCTCACCCCCGATGGTCAACGATGGAATATCTCGATTGGACCAAGATGCCGGTACCCACAGCCACTCGGTCTTGGCGGGGTTGAGTCAGAGCCGGTTCCTCCCCATCCAGGTCCGTACCGCTTCCAGGCAGCGGAACATCATGTCGAGGGCATCACTGAGCTGGTTTGGAGTGGATATAAAAAGCTGGGTATCATCAGCGTACTGATGATACCGCACTCCAAAACCACAGATGATCTTCCCAAGCGGCTTCATATAGATGTTGAACAGGAGAGGTGAGAGGACCGACCCCTGGGGCACCCCACAAGTGAGGGGCCTCATAGCCGACCTCTGCCCCCCTGCCAACACAGCTTGCGTACGGTCCGAGAGATAGGAGAACCACCGTAGAACAGTGCCTCCCATTCCCAACCCCTCAAGCCGTCGCAGCAAGATATGGTCGATGGTATCAAAAGCTGCCGAAAGATCCAAGAGGACCAGAACAGAGGAGTGTCCCCTGTCCCGAGCCCTCCAAACATCATCCACCAGTGTGACCAATGTCATCTCCGTGCTGTACCCTGGCTTGAAAACCGATTGGCACGGATCCAGGTAGTCTGTATCCTCCAGGGCCAACGGGAGCTGCCATGCCACCACGCTCTCAACAACCTTTGCAACAAAGCAAAGGTTGGAGACCAGATGAAAGTTATCCAGTATGGTTGGATCCAAGACAGGTTTCTTGAGGAGGGGTCACACCACCGCCTCCTTCAAGGGGGCAGGGAAGAGCCCCTCATCCAAGGATGCCATTATTACTGCCTGGATCCAATCCCGTGTCACCTCTTGGGCTGCATAAGCAAGCCAGGAGGGACATGGGTCCAGTACACACGTGGTGGCACTCAGCCTTCCCATAATCCTGTCCACTTCCTCAGGGGTGACAGAATCAAACTCTCCCAGATCCCAAGACCAGCTGCCTCCTCACCGTCAGACCCTGCCCAGTCAGAGTCCAGACCGTCCCGAATCTGAGCGATCTTATCCAGCAGATGCTGACTAAACTCCTCGGCACGTCCCCGCAAAGGATCCTCCCCCGCCCTTTGATTCAGGAGGGAGCAGGACACCCTGAACAGGGCGGCCGGGTGATTATCTGCGGACGCGATGAGGGTGGAGAAGTATGCCCGCTTTGCCGCCTCCATCGCCACCAGATAAGATCGTGTGAATGATCTCAACTGGGAACGATCAGATTCGGAACGACTGGCTCTCCAACCACTCTCTAGGCCTCTCCTATGGCACTTCATCTCCTGGAGCTCCTTCGGGAAACAAGGAGCCAGCCGGGATCTGCGTCAAGTCAGAGGCCACAAAGGCACGACATGGTTGAGTGCCCCGGAGGCCGCCTTTTCCCAGGCATGCACCAGAGCCTTGACCGGGGCGTGGGAGAGAGAGAGAGGTATTGTCCCAAGCTCTGTCTGGAACCTCTCCGGGTCCATCAGATGCCTGGGGCGGAACCAGATGGTCAGTCCCGCATCCCAGCCGGGGGGGGGGTTGGCATTCTGGAAGCCCAGCCGCAGGAGATAATGATCGGTCCATGACGGGATGAATAACTGGTACTCCCCCACCGAGATCATCACACCACTGTTCCGAGATAAAAACAAGATCGGGGGTGTGCCCCCCTCATGAGTCGGGCCTTGAATTATCTGGGTCAGGTCCATGGCTGCCATGGAAGCCATGAACTCCCGGGCCGCCCCCGACTCTCCACCCAGGGATGGCAGATTAAAGTCCCCCAGAACAATAAGTTTAGGGAACTCAACCACCAACCCCGAGAGAGCATCGAGCAGCCCGGGCAGGGCTGTTGATACGCAGCTAGGAGATAGGTACGTAATCAACAGGCCCAACTGCCCTTGCGGACCCCATCTCATAAGGAGGGACTCACATCCATCTATCTGAGGAAAAGTGACCTCCCGTGGACCAAGGGACTCCCTAATAACAACCGCCAACCCCCCACCCATACCCTGGGCCCTCGGCTGGTGTAGCACCCGAAAACCTCGTGGGCAGAGTTCAGTCAGAGGGACCCCTCCCTCCGAGCCCAACCAGATTTCCATAATGCAAGCCTGTGTTCTCCTCCTCAATCAACTCACGGATGAGGGGAGCTTTGTTAACCACAGACCTGGCATTAAAATAAACCAGCCTAAGCCCAGGGACCCTCTCTCTCAAACCCCCGGGTGGTCGGACAGAACCAGAAGGGTCAGAGCGCACCACCGCTTGAAGATAGTGGGGGCGCGCTCCCAAGTACCGATATGGCCCTCTGTTCATCCACCTGCCTCCATTCCCAATCGCAACTGGAATCGAAGTCCCCACCCTCTTCCTTGGGGCGCCATCGGCCCCTGTCCCCGCTCTAGACCCACCACTCTCCTCCCCTGGCCTGGACTGACATTGACCCAGAGGAGCCCCTCCAACTACCTGCCGAAAATCGCAACCCTCCCCCCTTCCCAGTCCCCTTAAAAATTTGCATAAAAAGTTATGTAAAGCCCCTTTAGTAAAACCCTTAAGGTTCTTGTGCCACCTCTGGATCCCAGGACCCGTCCTTAAGGCAGTTCTTAGCAAGGCCGGTCGGCCACACCCAGGAACGGGGGGCATTCCTGAGGGCATGCAGTTCAGCGCTTGCATAAGTTCGAGACACCTTCATCCGCCATGGAACGGATATGGCAACGGCGAATGGGGAACAGTCAATGTCACAATAGGTGTAAGGCCAAAACGCAACCCAGCTATCTGGAACAGCCACTCCCGGTGCTCTCTCACAACATTCAGGGCGTACAATGTTCACAAACCTTGCCTCCCTCTCACCAAGACAAGGTCGATGTAACACGCTGGGTGGACCCCAGAGCCGGTGCCCTCAGTCCTCGGTGCTCTCTCACAGCAGCGTGTGCCGGGCCAGCTGAAAAAGCCCCACAGCCGCCCTCTCACGGTGGTGGACGTTGACATCTTGGGGTGATGGCCATTTCGGGCTGCAGTGGGAGTGCAGGGCCATCAATGAAAACTCCTAATCTATGCAGCCATAGCAACAAAAGCCTGGGAGAAAGGGCGGCAGAGGTCCCAGTGTCAAACATAGTCCCCTGGCGCCCCAATCCCCCCGACCCTGCCATAGCCTGCAGGTAGGCAAATAGGCAGGAAGGCAGATAGCAGGCCTCCAGCAGCACCAACCAGGCCGGTGTATCGGGGGGGGATCAGCAACCACGAGCCAAATGGCTCAAAAATGCCCCCCCCCCGCGGCAGATCCAGCCGCACTAGCGGCCCCCACCCCTGGTTACTATCTTGTAACATTTTTAATTTAATTCGTGTTTTTTTCCCTAGCCAGATAAATTTTGTAATTAATTTATTTAGGTCTTCGAAGAATTTCTTTATTAGTTTTATCGGGATTACTTGGAATAGAAATAAAATTTTCGGTAAAATGTTTGTTTTGGTTATGGCTATTCTTCCAGTTAGTGAGAGTTGTAATTTTTTCTATCTGTCCAAATCTATCTTTATTCGCTGTACTGCTTTGTTATAGTTGTCTTCTTTAATTGATGCACATCTTGTTGTTAACCAGATTCTCAAATATTTAACATTTTTTGTCATCTGCACGCCCATTTTCCCTTCAATTCATTATTTTGCTTATTTGTAAGATTTTTTGTTATTATTTTGGTCTTATCCTTCTTTATTTTAAGTCCTGCCACTATACCAAATTCTTCTATTTTCTCAACTAATTTGGGTCCTGTTTTCAGTGGTTCTTCCAAAATAAATACCAAGTCATCCGCAAATGCTTGTACTTTATAATGTTCCTTTTTTATTTTTAGGCCCTTTATTTCTTGATCTTGTCTGATCTGTCCAAGTAGCACTTCTAGCGTTAATATGAATAGCAGGGGTGATAGAGGACACCCTTGTTTATATTGAATTTTTCTGTTGTTTTCCCGTTTATTATCACCTCTGCTGTTTGGTTAGAGTATATTGTTTGGACCATCTTTATGAATTTCTCCCCAAATTTCATATTTTTTAATTGTAATATCATGAACTGCCAACTCAGGTTATCGAATGCTTTTTGTGCATCTATGAAGATCACTGCTTATTTATTTATTTATTTATTTATTTATTTATTTATTATTATATTTCTATACCACCTTTCTCCCGTAGGACTCAAGGTGGTGTACAGTCAAGAAAAATATAGACACACAAACATCATAAAATTGCTAATTAAAATTATTACTTAGTTTGGCCAATTAAATAAAACCCAGAATTAGATAACATTTAAAAAAATCATTCACATGTTCGTATGTTTAGCCCTGCCTGTTGGAACATCAGGGTCTTGAGGGCACGGCGGAAAGCACGGAGATCAGGGATATTTCGTATCTCCGGGGGCAGTTCATTCCAAAGGGTTGGAGCCCCCACAGAGAAGGCCCTCCCCCTGGGAGTCGCCAGTCGACATAATTTGACTGACGGTACCCTGAGTAGTCCCTCCCTGTGAGAACGAACTGGTCGGGAGGCTATTGGTGGCAAAAGACAGTCTTGTAGGTACCCAGGTCCTAACCCATGGAGCGCTTTAAAGGTGATAACTAACACCTTGAATTTTCCAGGATGCGCTTCATAGTACTCCAGAACATTCATAATAATTCTTATTGTTTTTCAACTGTCTTTTCGGTAAAAAGCCATTCTGATCTTGAGGTAATTCTTTTTAGTCTTTCTGACATTGTGGAGGCAAAAATTTTGTAATAGACATTTAATAATTATATTGGCCTATAATTTTTTACCTGTTGGTGATTTGTGTCTTCTTTAGGTATTAGTGTGATGTATGCTTTTGACCAGGACATAGGTACTGTGTTTCTCCGAAAATAAGACCCTGTCTTATATTTTTTTGAACCCTGAAATAAGCACTTGGCCTTATTGCCATGCGCTCAAAAGCCTGATTGGGCTTATTATCAGGAGATGTCTTATTTTGGGGGAAACAGGGTAGCTTGGCCTCTAATAGTGCATCGTTATATACCTCCAATAGTAAGGATTCAAGTGGTTCTTGTATAATTTTATATAGTTCTCCGGGGAGTTCATCTGGACCAGGAGTTTTATTATTTTTTTGTTTCTTAACTGCCTCCATTATTTCCATTGTTGTTATTCTTTTTATTTAGCATCATTCTCATTGTATCAGATATTTTAGTTAACCCAGCCTTTTCTAGATATTGTTTAGTAATATCTTCTGGTATATTTACTTGGCTATTCTAGGTTCTTAAAGAATTCCTGAGTTATATTCTTTTTATCTTCATTTTGATGATGAAGGGTTCCCTTCCCATCCTGCAATTGTGTATTATTTTCTTCTCTTTTTACTTTTTTAACTTATATGCTAACCATCACCCTGGCTTATTTGCACATTCAAAAAAAATTGCTTTGCCATTTTAACTTTTTGTGCCATTTCTTCTTGTACCATTAAATTTAATCTGTGTTTTATTAAATCTCTTTTTTCTTTAATTTTATTTTTTTGGGGTTCTTTCTGTAGGTCTAGCTCCAGTTTTTTGAGCTCAACCTGTAGTATATTTTGCTGTTTTTTTTTTTTATTTCTCCTTGCCATATATGTCATTGTTAGTCCTCGAATATATGCGTACGTGATTCTTTCATTGATGGATTTAGGTGTGCTTCTACTCTAAGCCAGATTTCTCCTTCCACTCTTCCCTTCTGTATGCTATCAGCTAATCTTGGAGAGGAGACAAGGACAAGAACAGTAGTGTCAGATCCCTAAAAGTGATACTGCCATTCAAGTGGAGGAAGGGGGGACTTGGATTCGATTTACTAGCATGGCCTGTGTCATCAGATATTTTACAACCTATATCCTGGTGCCAAGGAAGCCTGAGATTCCCTTTACCTGCAGGAATTTTTATGATAGCCATGTGGGTTGTCTCACTTTAAAGGGTAGTGGTGGGAATGCATGTTTGTTCGGGTTCTCAAAGGAAATAGTAAAGAAAACATCTTCACACTTGTGTATTGGCTGAAATCTGCATTCTGACTTAAAGGGAGGGGTCTCTACCACTTTAATCTTACTGCTTTGCCTAAGGGCATTCAGATTGTGCTTTAGCTGGATGGTTTTCACTTCTGCTTAATAAAAGAATCCTTTTGAACAACTACGTTTCAAGAGTTCGTACTTTCTTAAGTTGGAAGGAGAGGCGATCCTTACAGAAAGCACAATCTGCAAAACGGTCAACCCAGAGAAGCAATCTTTGCTCTACTGAGGGGACCTTGCAAACCATGTCTGAACAAAGCAGAGAGCTGGGAGAAACCGATTGCTGGGGAGAGACAGCAACCGCCACCCAGTCAGATGTCTGTCTCGTGCAACCCATCGGAGAGGATGAGGTAACCCTGGGGAATCCGGAAAAACCCCGCTGGTTGATTGGCATTGGGAAGAAAGATGGCTGGGATGAGAGAACCAGAGGAGTCACCCTCAACCGTGGCGACTGAAAACCATGGTGGAAACTGGAACTAGAAGCCGTTACTGACCACGGGGGGCTGACCGAAGCACCCCTGAGGGGTGACTATCTGAAGAGGCATATAACCCAATTGGTGATGGAGACTTTGGAAAATCTTAACATCCGAAGGGAGCCAGGACAACAACCAAAGAGCACTGAAAGGGCAGCAGTCGTGGATGTTGCCAGGGGAGGCACCCCCCCTCCTGGAGCCTGCCTATTGAGCAGATGGTGCAGCAGCAGCGGGAGAAGACCCAGCAAACCCTCTCGCCCAGGCAGCACGCACACCGGTGCCCATTCCCAACCAACCCCGGGCTCCTCAACTGGAAAAAGAAACTCCCCCCCTTGGGGTGAAGTCTGATGGGAATCCGCAACAATTAGGATTCTTTGTGGCACATGTGCTCACCTATATGCAAGAGTATGGGCGTGATTTCCAAACCCAAGGCTCCCGACTGCAAGTTGTGACCCTAGCCCTAGTGGGTGCCGCAGCCAGATGGATGGTGACCCTACATAATGCCAACGCACCAGAACTGCGGAATTTCGACCATTTCATGATGGCCCTGCGACGTCGGTTCGAGGACCCACTGGCAGATCGCAAAGCACGCGACCGCATTAAGGTGGTGAGGCAGGGGCGACGGCCAGTAGCAGAGTATATTGAAGAATTCTGGGACCTCGCGTGTCGTGTGCACTGGCCGGAAGATATTTTGGTGAGCTGTTTCAAGGACGGACTGAGTGATGATCTATACAATGCCTGCGTGGGCCGAGGGGCACCGAATGACTTACATGAATGGTATGTCACCGCCGAAGAAGCTGAGATCGATATGGCCAGAAACCAGTATCGAGCGGGGCGAGCATGGAAGAAATCCTCACCCCAATGGAAGCAGGAGCCCCACAAACCACATTCTCCCCGAGATCTTCAGCCTGTTTCAAGTGTGGAAAAGAAGGGCACCGAGCTGCAGAGTGTCGTTCGCAAACACCCGCCCGGAACCACCCACCGGGGGAGGGTCCTGAAAAACCGGGTCGGCGTGGGAAGGAAACTGCTCTGAGGAGCATGGAGACCGTAGAAGTCCCATCCCCTCCCCTCTTTGGGGAATAAACTCTGGCATCTGAACAGGAGGAATCACACTCGTTCGGAAGTGATCCAGATGATGAGCCACTGGTAAGCAAACCAATTAAACCGCTTACCCTCCCCTTAAGACTATTTATCCCAAACCAGGACAGGGAGATAAGTATCCCCACCCTAGTGGATTCAGGGTGCACCCGTTGTTTGATCAGCCCAACCTTAGTAGGGAAGTTAGGGATTAACGTAAGAAAGCTGAAAACCCCCATCGCGTTCTGGCAACTAGATGGGTCAATAGCAGGAGGGGAGCCAGCTTCTCTGGCCACCGTGCCTCCACATACAGGCATCGGAAGCCATGAGGAAAGGCTTACCTTTATAGAGGCACCTGGCATGGAATGGCCGTTGGTTCTGGGCCTTGCGTGGCTAAAAAGATGGAACCCACAAATCAGTTGGAAACAAGGCATCATAAAATTTCAGAGGAAGGTGACTTTTGCTGTGTATCCACATAAAGGATTTGAGGGGGCAGAGAATCGAGAAACAGCCATGCCTGGTCACGTCACACCAACTGAGGGCATACCCATAGAATACAAGGATTTAGCTGAGGTTTTTAGCGAAAAAGCCTCAGATGAGCTCCCCCCCCACCGCGCCACTGACTGTGCAATAGAAATCTTACCTGGTGCGAAACTCCCTAATACAGCATGTCACCGAGGGAGTTGGAAGAACTGAGAACATTCATTGAGAAAAACCTAACAAGGGGTTTCATTGAGCCAGCCCGATCAAAAATTGCAGCTCCAGTGTTGTTTAGAGAGAAAAAAGATGGTTCAAAACGCTTATGTGTTGACTTTAGAAACCTTAATACTATCAGTGTGCAGAACGTGTAGCCTCTCCCCCTTATGAAAGATATGTTAGCACACCTCGCTAAAGGGACATTTTTTTCAAAGCTGGACTTAAGGGAGGCTTACTACCGTGTCAGAATTAAGGAAGAGGATGAGTGGAAAACGGCATTTAACACCCCCCTCGGCTGCTACCAATTCAAGGTGCTCCCCTTTGGGTTGCAAGGAGCTCCTGCAGTGTTTATGCAGTTAATAAATGAAGTGCTGCATCAGCATTTATATAAGGGGGTTCTGGTCTATTTGGACGACATTTTAATCTATACTGAGACCAAAGCAGAACATGTAAAACTAGTCAGGGCAGTTTTAAACAAACTCCGTGCTGCCAAACTTTATGCGAAACTTTCCAAATGTGAATTCCATCAAGAGAAGATTGACTATTTGGGATACCGCATTTCACACCAGGGGATCTAAAAGTGCAGGCTGTACTTGATTGGGACCCTCCACGCACACGTAAACAGTTACAGAGCTTCCTGGGATTTGCCAACTTTTACCGCCAGTTTATCCCTGCGTTCGCTCAGATTGCCCTTCCCATCACCAAGCTCTTAAAAACAAAGGGGGAGGACAACCCTAAACCAAAGCAACCATTGAAATGGACTATGGAATGCCAGGCAGCATTTGAAAAACTTAAACGGCTGTTCTCAGCAGAACCAATTCTACAACACCCGGACATGGAGAAACCATTTGTCATACAAGCAGATGCCAGCGATGTGGCAATAGGAGCGGTCCTGCTTCAGAAGAATGAGCAAGACCAACTACAACCCTGCGCTTACACATCCAAAAAGTTGAATGAGACTGAGGAAAGGTCGGCTATTTGGGAGAAAGAGGCGTATGCAGTTCGTTGGGCATTGTTAACCTGGCGGCACTTCCTAGAAGGAAGTAAGACCCCTTTTGAAGTCTGGACTGATCATAAAAATCTAAAAGCCCTAAAGACCCCAAGGAAACTCTCCCCAAAACAAGTATGATGGGCTCAGTACTTTAAACGGTTTGATTTTACTCTAAAATACCTCCCAGGGGGGAAAAACTTTCTGGCGGATGTGCTATCCAGAAAACCGCAATACATTAGTGCAAGGTCAGATGTAATCAAACCTATAGTACAAAACAATCAACTAGCCGCTAAAGTAGTCACCAGATCCCTGGAAAAATAAGAAATAGTGACAGACAATGACATCAACCAAAATTTTAAACAAGCATTGGCCACTGATGAATGGTTTTTGAACAGCAAATCCAGCTGTCTGATGAAAGAAGACTTGGCTTGGGTGCGGGGGAAGTTGTATGTCCCTGCAAGCCAAAGACTATGCTTAATGGTACGGTGCCATGACTCCAAATTAGCTGGACATTTTGGGTTTGTGAAAACTTTACACCTGATTAAAAGACAATTTTGGTGGCCATCGCTAAAAAAGGACATAGAAAGCTATGTAGCTAGCTGCCCCATTTGTGCAGCAGCAAAAAGACGCAAGGGGAAATCCCCAGGTCTATTGCAGAAGGTAGCTGAACCTTCAGCGCCTTGGAGAGAGATCGCTATGGATTTCATCGTGGAATTGCCAAACAGTGAGGGAAATACTGTTATTTGGGTTGTGACAGACCTATTTTCAAAACAGGCACATTTTATACCCTGCCAAAAGATTCCAACTGCTAAAGGTTTAGCCAAATTATTCCTAATACACATTTATTGACTTCATGGTGCTCCACAAAGGATCATCTCAGAGGGGCTCAATTCACCTCCAACTTTTGGAGGGCGTTTTTGGGCTTACTTGGTACTGGCCAGGGGTTGAGCACATCTTTTCATCCTTGTACTAATGGTAATTCTGAAATTTTGAACTCGGTACTAGAACAATATTTAAGATGTTTCATTAATTTTCAACAGGATAACTGGACCGAACTTTTGCCTTTTGCTGAAGTTGCGTTTAATAATGCTGTACAATCAAGCATTGGTTTTACCCCTTTTAGAGTAGCAACAGGCCAGGATTTCAGCACCATGCCTGAACTACCCACAGAAGAACCCACCATCCCCTCACTTAAAGAGTGGATGGATAATTTGCAAAACACGTGGCCAGTGGTTAGATTAGCCTTACAGGAAGCTAGAGAAGCTTTCAAGATTCAAGCTGACAAGAAAAGGATGGAACCCAAACCTTTTCATATTGGAGACAGAGTTTACTTATCTACAAAATTCTTGAAATCATTACAACCATCAAAGAAACTAGGGCCAAAGTTCATTGGACCTTTCCCCATTACTAGAATCATCAATCCAGTAGCCGTTGAACTACTTCTTCCAAAGACATTCAGGCAGATCCACCCAGTATTCCATATCAGTTTACTCAAACGAGAAGTAATCTCATCCCTCAGACCACCTGCATCTACACCACCTGTTCCCATCATGATTGAAGGTGAACAACACTTTGAAATCAAGGAAATCCTTGATTCTAGGATCCACAGAGGGAAAGTCCAATACTTAGTTGCTTGGAAACATTTACCATCAGCACACAATGAATGGGTCGCTAAACACCACGTTAGGGCTCCAATCTTACTGAGAAAATTTCACTCCCAATACCCTAACAAACCTTGTTGATCTATTATCATGAAATCTTGAAATCTTATGTATATTTGTTTTTTTTTTTTACAGGTGAACCCTTTTGTTTTCTAAGGAGGGTAGCATGTCAGATCCCTAAAAGTGATACTGCCATTCAAGTGGAGGAAGGGGGGACTTGGATTCGATTTACTAGCATGGCCTGTGTCATCAGATATTTTACAACCTATATCCTGGTGCCAAGGAAGCCTGAGATTCCCTTTACCTGCAGGAATTTTTATGATAGCCATGTGGGTTGTCTCACTTTAAAGGGTAGTGGTGGGAATGCATGTTTGTTCGGGTTCTCAAAGGAAATAGTAAAGAAAACATCTTCACACTTGTGTATTGGCTGAAATCTGCATTCTGACTTAAAGGGAGGGGTCTCTACCACTTTAATCTTACTGCTTTGCCTAAGGGCATTCAGATTGTGCTTTAGCTGGATGGTTTTCACTTCTGCTTAATAAAAGAATCCTTTTGAACAACTACGTTTCAAGAGTTCGTACTTTCTTAAGTTGGAAGGAGAGGCGATCCTTACAGAAAGCACAATCTGCAAAATGGTCAACCCAGAGAAGCAATCTTTGCTCTACTGAGGGGACCTTGCAAACCATGTCTGAACAAAGCAGAGAGCTGGGAGAAACCGATTGCTGGGGAGAGACAGCAACCGCCACCCAGTCAGATGTCTGTCTCGTGCAACCCATCGGAGAGGATGAGGTTTCAACTACGTTTCAAGAGTTCGTACTTTCTTAAGTTGGAAGGAGAGGCGATCCTTACAAGTAGTACTTAAAATGTCAAATTTTCAATATTTCTGCATCAATAGGACTTAAAATGTCATTTGTTGCCTGCACAAATTTATTTATTTATTTATTGAGGAAAATGTTCCAATATACATATTTGTGTATAGCAAAGTATATGAACCTTTGATTTCAGTACCTGTGTGACCCCTACCCCAGCCAGCAATAACTTCAACTAAATATTTCCAATAATTGATGATTAGTCCTACATACCAGCTGGAGAAATTTTAAGCCATATCTTCCTTGCAGAACAGCTTTTTCTCAGGGACGTTGGGGAGCTTCCTCATAGGTGTTGGGAGAAATATCCATCTGGGTTCAATTCCAAGTGGGGAGAAAGACACCGGAAACATTGGAAAAGTGGAGCAGAACCATTAAGCACATGGTCCTGGTGCAGTTTAACACATGAAAGGGAGAGAGAGCTATTTATACCCTCTCTTGGGCCTTGAGCTTCCTGTTCCTGTGCAAGAAATGTATTCTATTGGTTGTCAGACTCCCAGGGGGCTATGTGGGGGTTATAGCTAACTTTGTAGGCTGTCTGTGTTCCTGGCTTGGTTGAATATTGCTGGCTGATGCAATGGGGGGCAATTCCTATTGTGGCTGAATGGCTTTTCCTTGAAGGTCTTGTGTCTTGTAGATACGCTGGCACCAAAATATCTTCTGGGGGCAGGGAGCTGGGACTGAGTTTCTGTTTCCAAGAGCATGTTTCTCAATTTCTCATCCAGGGAAAGATACTATTCTGCCTTTTTAATATTTCCTAAAATATTTCATTCTTCTAGGAGAGGGGTGGGTGCTAATTTACTACACATTAATTGCTTGCTTCAGTCCTTCCACAACATTTCTATGGAATTACAGTTAGGATTTTGGCTTGCCTTTCCAAAACATTAAATTTCTTCTGCTTTAATCATTCTTTGGTCCTATAATTTGTATACTTTAGGTTGCTGTTTTGCTGCATGACCCATTTTCTCTTAAGCAGTTCATGACAGATACCATGACACTTTCCTGTAGAACTTGCTGGTATAATTCAGAATCCATAGTTTCATCAATGATGGCAAGCCAACCAGATCCAGAGGCAGAAGAGCAGGGCCAAACTATGGAACTGCCACTACCATGTTTCACAGATGGGATAAAGTTCTTATGCTGGAATGCAGTTGCTGCTTTTCACCAATGTCACCATAATATTTTTCAATTAAGTCAAAAAGTTTGATTTTGGTCCCATGTGTCCACACAGTGTTTTTGCAGCAGCCTTCTGAGCTATCCATGTGGTATTTGACAAATTGTACACAGGCAGCAATGTTCTTTTTGGAGAATAGTGGCTTTCTCCTTACAACCCTACCATCTGCACCATTGTTGTTCAGTGTTCTCTTGATGGGGTCTCATGAACACTCACATCTGCCAATGCAAGATTAGTTTTCTAGACATTGTTATTGGGTTCTTGGTGGCTTCCAAGAGTATTACATGCCTTGCTCTTGGTGTGATCTTGGTTGGTTACTCCTATTACTCCTGAGAGGATAATAATGGTGTTGAATTACCTCAATTTGTACATGATCTTCCTGGCAGTGAACTGTTGGAATTCAAATTCTTCGGAAATAGATTTTTCAGCCTTGTGAGCACCAAAAACACTTTATCAGAGGTCAGAGGTTCTCAGAGGTCCTTAGCAGTGGTGAAATCCTCCGCGGTTTGCCACCGGTTCGCTGCCCACGGACGTGTGGTGTGTGCCAAATGCACGCTGTGTGTGTGCACATGCGCAGCGCACACCAAATGCACACTGCATGTGTGCACATGTGCAGTGCGTGCCAAATGTGCACATGTGCATGCATGCACAGTGTGCACCAAATGCACGCTTCGTGCGGAAAAAGGACACTTAACAAGGTAAGTAGAACAGCAAGGGGGGGCACATTCTGAGTCCAGACAGTCCATGTTCGTTCATACCTTATTTAAACACTGCAATGCATTCTATTTGGTCTTGGCCTTTAGAAAATGTTCAGAACTTGCCCTTGGTGCAAAACAGTCTTCAATGCAAGATATGACCATATCACCACTGTATTAAAAAACCTGTATTAATTGTCAACTGTCCTCTAGATACCATACAAGGTGCTAATTTTTAATGCTGGTTAATTGATATAAATTTAACATTTGTTTAAGTCCTTACTGTTTAGGTCCTTACTATTTGAGGCCTCCAACTCCTATTAAATTGGCCTGGTCATTAAAAATCCAGAAGCAGAAGAGAGTTTACTCCCTGTAATTGTGAATGCACTCTTGCAACATGGATTTGACCACCATGTTTTACATCTTGAGAAGGATAGCATCTCTTTGGCCAGACTTTAATGGACAGTGGTTTTATTATTCATTATTTTTCATTATTTTTATTGGCCATATTCAGCATATAATTTATAAAGCTATCTTGAATACTCTTTTCGAGCAGAAAGACTTCATACTGTAAGCAGAAATAAAAGCAAAACTAATGTTTGTTCAATAGTAGTCATATGAGTATGTTAGAACTGGTATATCTTAAATTTTGTAAATTAGGATCTGATAGATATGCAGTATTTTAATCTTGCTTGACAAATTATTTTTCTATGTGTTTGTGCTTTGACAGATATCTCTGGAAAGCTTAGAATTTGGGACACCACACAGAAGGAACATCTATTAAAATACGAGTATCAGCCATTTGCAGGAAAAATAAAAGATATTGCATGGACTGAAGATAGCAAGAGAATTGCTGCTGTTGGAGAAGGAAGGGAAAAGTGAGCAAGCCCAAATTCTATTCAAACCCTTATATTCTTTATTCTTAACTCTTTCTTTGGATTTTTAATTTCCAGATGAAATCTACTTGTTTTAAGAGCTGAATCTTTCTTGAGAATGCATACCCTTGGACTAAGCAAAACATTCTCTTTTTAATGGCATTAATAGAAAAGGTTTGTTGTAATCCTCACTATCAGTAATTCATGGGATTCATTCTGTTGGAATTCAAAATATCAAAACTCATCCCTGTTTAAAATGAGGTGGGACAACACGGAAAGTGGTTGGTGCAAGAATTATTTTGTAAATTCTAGCTTTTGTTTTTAAATTTCCATATCCAAAGCTGAAGTACAGTTTTAAAGAATTCTAATTCTAATTAGGGACACTGGCTCAGTGGCTAAGATGCTGAGTTTGTTGATTGAAAGGTCGGCAGTTCAGCAGTTCAAATCCCTAGTACCGCATAACAGGGTGAACTCCCGTTACTTGTCCCAGCTTCTGCCAACCTAGCAGTTTGAAAGCATGTAAAAACTGCAGGTAGAAAAATAGGGACCACTTTTGGTGGGAAGGTAACAGTGTTCCGTGTGCCTTTGGCATTTAGTCATGCCAGCCACATGACCACAGAGATATCTTTGGACAGCGCTGGCTCTTCGGGTTTGAAATGGAGATTTATTTATTTATTTTATTTATTTATTAAATTTTTATACCGCCCCCTCTCCCGAAGGACTCGGGGCGGTGAACAGCCAGAATTAAAAACACACAATACAAATATTAAAATACATTAAAACAAAATTAAATTATCTTAGGCTTCTCCAATTTAAAACCCCGTTACCCATAAAATTCACCCAATTAAAAATTTTTAACCCAGCCCGGCTTGCTGAAATAAAAAAGTCTTCAGGGCCCGGCGGAAGGTCCGGAGGTCCGGGATTAGTCGTATCCCTGGGGGTAGCTCATTCCAGAGGGCGGGTGCCCCCACAGAGAAGGCTCTTCCCCGGGGGGTCGCCAGCTGACATTGCCTGACAGACGGCACCCTGAGGAGACCCTCTCTGTGGGAGCCTGTTGGCCGGTGGGAGGTTATCGGAGGCAGAAGGTGGTCTCGTAAATAACTGGGTCCTAAGCCATGGAGCATTTTGAAGATGAGAACCAACACCTTGAAGCGCACTCGGAAGACCACTGGAAGCCAATGCAGCTCGCGCAGGAGAGATGTCACGTGGGAGCGCCATGTCGCCCCCATAAGTACCCGCGCAGCCGCATTCTGAACCAGTTGGAGCCTCCGAGTGCTCCTCAAGGGGAGCCCCATGTAGAGAGCGTTGCAGTAGTCGAGGCGGGAAGTAACGAGGGCATGAGTGACCGTGCATAGGGAGTCCCGATCCAGAAAGGGGCGCAACTGGCGTATCAGGCGAACCTGATAGAAAGCCCCCCTGGCCACGGCCGTCATATGCTCTTCTAAAGACAGCCGTGCGTCCAGGAGGACACCCAAGTTACGCGCCCTCTCCGTGGTGGAGTGCTCTAGGGGATAGTGCTCCGAGATGAGCACTATCCCCTAGAGTCGGGAACAACTAGCACATATGTGCGAAGGAAACCTTTACCTTTTACCTTTAATTCTAAGAAATCTCCATATATAATAGAATTTTATGGGCAGTCATACCTATTCCTTTGTTGTTCAGCATCAACCATTCTTTATGTTACTATGATTATAAAGCTCTTATATGTCAAAAGGTGGAGAAAATCTAGGAAAAAGGAGAACCGATTTCAGCTTTCCCGTAGTGAGGTCTGCTGCCTTTATGTCCAGAAATATTGGCACCATATTTTCTTCTCTAGTTTTGAATGCTGTCAAGATCTTTTTTCCTTATATGGAGCTTCTGCTATGAAATACTATATTTTTCCTTCCAGCTTCCTTATATAAATACATGGAATATATCTTTTCAGGAATTAGATATTTGTAAATAAAGCAATAATTTAAGACATTATTATGTCAATAAGAAACTCATGCTTTGCTTTGCTGGCATTCACCATGCAAAGATTTATTTAAAATTATTATTTGCTTGTAGATAAAATTCTTTTTTTGTGTGTTCTTGAAGTGTAAAATTAATCATATCTTTAGCAGTTATTGCAGAAAATCAGTTGGTATTGCAGCCTATTTTTGTTCATCTTTGAGAATCTTTTTATTTTATTTTTAAATTACACTAAATAACATGATAAAAAGATTAAGTGGGAAGAAAAAAAATTAAGAGGAACAAATATAAACTTATTTTTTAAAACCTTTGATTTCATTATTTTTTACATTATACCATAAGAAGTAAAGTTGAAGTTGCATGAGCATAATAATTAGTTACTTTAATGTGTATTAAAAAGAATTAAGTCTTTGTTTTGCATAAATAGATTTGGAGCAGTCTTCTTGTGGGATACTGGTTCTTCAGTAGGTGAGCTTGCAGGTCACAACAAAGTAATAAATACAGTGGACGTTAAACAGACGAGGCCTTATCGCTTAGCAACAGGCAGCGATGACAACTGTGCTGCTTTCTTTGAAGGACCACCATTCAAGTTCCAGTTCACCATTAGTGTGAGTTTGTTTTCTTTCCTAAGCAGAGTCTAGCTTTGTGGTCAGAATCTTCTCTCAGCTTCCTGTGGTAGATGAAAGCAGTTTCCACATCTTGAGAAATAGGCAACTTTACTTATGGAGGACTTGTAGAGAATCTGCATCTGCAGTATGTCAGTGAGGTATTGCTTCTGAAAGCTCCTTTGTACAAACAGGATGAAAAGCATTTGTAGTAAATATGTTAAAAATCTCAGAGAAGCCTGCATAGATAGGGATCCATGTGTATTGATTTTTCCACATGGGGAAATCTACACTGGTGTTAAGAATAGAGAAAGCCATATAAACATGTAATATTGGTCACACAAAGACGTCAACACAGGTAAAAACATAGATTCTTGGAATGATCTTTTCTGAATGCCTGTCCAAGAGGTTCAGGGAAGTATAACTCTTAGCAATAAGGTCATTTTGCCCATCTTTTCTCTCCTTCTTTTGGTTTTACTCCCTTTACTCCCTTGCTTGTGCATAGCTATATCTTTTTGACTTGTTAATGGTATATTAATATGGTTACTAGCATGTGGTTCATGTATGGAGGAGAATCAAGATTGCAGCTCCATGTCCTCTGAGTCATTTCATAAAAGTTTCTTGATAGCATCATGCATGAAACTGACATAACAAGCTGTTATGTTGTACTAGATTAAGTTGCCTGATTCCCACATCTTGTATAAGCACATCTCAAGCATATGCAGTAGTTTTAGATAAGATAAGCAGCATTTGCATATTTTTGAACTTTAGACCTTTTCAACATCCTAAAACTATTCCTATTTCACTATTTCCTATGCTTAGGAAATAACATAGATTAACATGCAAGCTTCAGTCCGTGCCATCTTTGAAGCAGGCTCCTGACTTTAATGCAGTTGAAAATGGGTACCAAGCTTTGTCTGGGAACCAGCTGGCCACAAACTAGCCTTCTGTTTCAGCCTATGTAGTGCTAAATAAGATTTAGCACTGACTGCTTGTATTTTCACCAATAATGTGCCTGATACACAGAGATAATCATATTCTGGACATTTCTTAAATCCTAATTTCCCTAGGCAACAAAATTTGTATATTCCTATCCTCTGAATATGATCTCTTAGAGTCACTCCCGTGAACTGCCAATAATCATTCTCAGCAGTTTTATGGACAAGACTGAAATATCAGATATTTTGTGCATCTGGAGGATGCTCTTTATGAGCTGTGGAAGCAGGATACTCTGCTGTGTATTTATTTATTTATTAGACTTGTTTGCTGCCCATCTCACCTAGTATAATGTTCATACTGTGTATTTCTTCTCCTTTAGGATCACAGCCGCTTTGTTAACTGTGTGAGGTTCTCTCCTGATGGAAATAGACTTGCTACAGCCAGTGCAGATGGCCAGGTAAAAAAAAATAATAGAATGCAAGGCATGCTTTGAATGAAACAGGTGTCAGTATAGTCCCTAATAAGTTATTGGACCTATTTTCAAGAGCACATGAGTCACCTTAGTCTGGGTTCTAATTCACATGCAATAAAATGGAACATTTAATGTTTGCAGGTGGATATATCTGATGCCTCTAATATACAATAGTTTCTTTTTAGAAAATATTTATAGCACCAACAAAAGAATCAGAGTTTTAAAAGCATTTCATGTGAAAAGCATTTCACATGGGAATAGAAACATCCCCATGAATATATTTGCCTGAATTTACAGAAAAGCAATTATTCTTTCTGAAGTACTTATGTTGAGAATCATACTGCTAGGACAGTGATGGCAAACCTTTTAGGGACCGAGTGCCCAAACTGCAACTCAAAACCCACTTATTTATCACAAAGTGAACCTGAATTTATTTATTTATTTATTTATTTGAATTTTTATACCGCCCTTCTCCCGAAGGACTCAGGGCGGTGTACAGCCAGAATAAGAACACACAAATATAAAATTTAAAAGCAATTTAAAATATATATTAAACAACATGGCCCATAACTAATTAAAAACCCATTCTTAAAACATGACGATCCAAAGTTGAAGAGTTGGAATCATGCCAGCCCGGCTTGTTTGAACAGAAGAGTCTTGAGGGCATGGCGGAAAGTGCGTAGGTCCGGGTCCTCCAAATCTCCGGGGGCAATTCGTTCCAGAGGGCAGGTGCCCCTACAGAGAAGGCTCTCCCCCTGGGGGTCGCCAGTCGACATTGCCTGACCAACGGCACCCGGAGGAGACCCTCTCTGTGGGAACGTACTGGCCGGTGGGAGGTTATTGGTAGCAGAAGGCGGTCTCGTAGGTATCCAGGTCCTAAGCCATGGAGCACTCTAAAGATGTTAACCAACACCTTGAATCGCATTCGGAAGACCACCGGGAGCCAGTGCAGCTCATGCAGGATAGGTGTTACATGGGAGCGCCATGTCACCCCCACAATCACCCGCGCGGCCGCATTCTGCACCAGTTGGAGCCTCCGGGTGCTCTTCAAGGGGAGCCCCATGTAGAGAGCATTGCAGTAGTCAGGAAGTGACAAGGGCGTGAGTGACCGTGCGCAGGGAGTCCTGATCCAGAAGGGGACGCAACTGGCAGATCAGGCGATCCTGATAAAAGGCCCTCCTGGCCACAGCCGTCAGATGTTCTTCCAAGGACAGCCGTGCGTCCAGGAGGACACCCAAGTTGCGAACCCTCTCCATGGGGGCCAAAGATTCACTCCCCAATAGTCAGTGATGGAATCAGCTGACTATATCGGGACGCCGGAAACCACAGCTAGTCGGTCTTGGAGGGGTTGAGTCTGAACCTGTTCTCCCCCATCCAGATCCGCACGGCCTCCAGGCACCGGGACATCACGTCAAGGGCATCATTGGGGTGGTCCGGGGTGGAGATGTACAGCTGAGTGTCATCAGTGTACTGGTGAAACCTCACCCCAAAACCACGGATGATCTCACCCAGGGCTTCACATAAATGTTGAACAGAAGCGGGAGGACTGACCCTTGCGGCACCCCACAAACAAGGCGCCTCGAGGTTGACCTCTCCCCCCTGCCAACACGAACTGCGACCGGTCGGAGAGAAAGGAGAAATACTGCAGCATGGTGCTCCCCACCCCCAGCCCCTCCAACCGGCGCAGCATGATACCATGGTCGATGGTATCAAAAGCTGCTGAGAGGTCTAATAGGACCAGGACAGAGGAACAACCCCCGTCCCGCACCCTCCAGAGATCATCCACCAAAGTGACCAATGCCGTTCCCGTGCTGTACTTGGGCCTGAAACCCGACTGGAACGGATCTAGATAGAATAATGAGGTTTTGTGAAGAATTTCAATCACTCTTTCAGAACGTGACTTCTTTACACTGGACACTGGATTTCTTTAACAGCACAACACAGGAATGATGGGAGTGTAGTGCAGTAGCCTCTGGAGAGCCATCACATCTTCCTTCCTTCCTTCCTTCCTTCCTTCCTTCCTTCCTTCCTTCCTTCTCTGATTTCACCTTCCTTCCTTTAACCCTGTATATTATGGTTCATTATTGTTTATATTTAATATTTAGTAGTTATTCAAGAATGCTGTGTACCTTAGAAGCTCTCGGAAAAAAATAACACCAACTGTTGTTTGTGGCTGAAGCCCTGGGCTGTTATTTACACACCCACACACACACCCCTATTTTATTCCACTTTCCTTGGGAAAGGAATGGCATCTTTTCCCCATCCCTGTCTTTTTTTTTTTATTATTGCAAAAGTTTTACAATTACATTTTCACCCCTTTTTCCCCCCTCATCCCACCCCAAACTTCCCAACCTCCCTAACCCACCCTAACCCTCCCCTTCCCCCCAGACTTCCCCACAGTATACACATATCAAGTAAAAGGAAAAGCCCTCCTTTGTATGTAAAACTTGAACCCCTCCCTCCCCCTTATAAATTTTCATCTTCATTACATTAACCTATTTCTATCTTAATATAACATTTTCAAATAGATTTTCATTCTCATTACCTTCAGGTATTTCTATCTTAATATAACATTTTCAAATAAATTTTTCATCCTCATTACCTTAAAATATTTCTATCTTAATATAACATTTTCAAATAAAAGCTATTTGGTACTTCCTAGTTTGATATTTGTTCTGAACGTAATCTATCCATCTCTTCCATTCCCATTCATAAATCTCTTGTGAACAATCTTTTAGATATGCTGAAATCTTCGCCATCTCTGCAAAACTGGCCATCTTCAAAGTCCATTCTTCAATCGTGGGCAGCACTTCATTTTTCCAGTATTTACCTATCAACAATCTTGCTGCTGTTATCATATACAATATCAGTTTTGTTTCACCCAATGTAAAACCCTTAACTATACCCAGTAAAAACAATTGTGGAGAAAATTGAATTTTTTTCTTCAGAACATTCTGCATGACCCACCAAATTTTTATCCAAAAAGCCTTAACTTTCTTACAGGTCCACCAAACATGATAATATGTAGCATCTTTACAATCACATCTCCAACATTTAGGCTGCACATTAGGGTACATACACGACAATTTTTTGGGGTCTAAATGCCATCTGTAAAACATTTTATAAAAATTTTCCCTCAAATTCTGCGACTGTGTAAATTTAACATTCTGAACCCAAATTTTTTCCCATGTTTCCAACATCACTGGTTCCTCAAAATTTTGTGCCCACTTAATCATACAATCTTTAACTAATTCAGTTTTTGAATCCCTTTCTAACAAAACATTATAAAGTCTTTTAATATGCATTGGACCTTTCTCTTTTATGTGTCTGACCAATTCTTCTTCATACATCATAATACCAGTTTTTTGGTCCTCTTTCCATCTCAATTGCAATTGATTATATTGTAACCAAGTTAGATTAATCCCTTCAGCCAACAATGTCTGTAATGTCTTCAGCTGCCATCTGCCCGCATCTGTAAAAAGAACCTCTTTGTATAAAAACCCCCCGAGTGACATTATATTTGTATTCCACAAAGTATGACCAAGATCCAGCCATAGCGGTATTTTATAATCCCATTTGAGTCGGTGCTTCTTCCAAACTCTCAACAAAGAATCTCTAAGTATATGGCTTTTAAATACTTTATCCCCTTTGTTGTCATAAAATAAGTAAGCATGCCATCCAAATTCCAAATCAAAACTTTCTGCATTTAATATTCCAGTCTTTTTTCCTCCAAACCAATCACTTGTTAAAGTCAAAGCTGCTGCATCATAATATAACTGTAGGTTTGGAAGTTTAAGACCTCCCCTTTCTGGAACATCTTGCATAATTTTCAATTTTACTCTTGGTTTTTTCTCGTTCCAGACAAACTTGTTCACTCCAGTTTGCCATACTTTTAGTTGTTTATCATTTTTAAGCACCGGAATCATTTGAAACAAAAAGAGAAATCTTGGCAAAATATTCATCTTAACTGCTGCTATTCTTCCAAGTAAAGACAGCTGCAGTTTTTTCCAAGTCTCCATGTCTTTTTGCACCTCTCGCCACAACACCTCATAATTATTTTATAACAATTTCATATTTGATTCTGCAACCTGAACTCCTAGATATTTTACCTTTGGTACAATCTCAAAACCTGCCCTCCTTTCAAGCTCGTGTTTACGATCTTGTGTCATATTTTTGACTATCATCTTAGTTTTTTTCTGGTTCAATCTAAAACCTGAAACTTTACCATAGTCTTGTATAATGTCCTTCATCTGGATTATTGATTCCATTGGCTGTGTTAGGGAAACAACCAGATCATCTGCAAATGCCTTTATTCTGTAATCCTCTTGCCTTATCATTATACCTTTCAAGATATTAGAGTCCCTTATTGTATTTAACAAGACTTCTAGTGTTAAAATAAACAACAATGGGGACAACGGACATCCCTGTCTTGTTCCTTTTTCGATTTTAAACTGTTATCAAACTTCCATTAATAATAATCTGAGCCTTTTGCTCTTGATAAATTGCTGAGACCGCCTGTATAAATTGGTCCCCAAAGTCCATCTTTTTTAAAGTCTTTAGTAGAAAATTCCAGTCCACTTTATCAAAAGCCTTCTCTGCATCCAAGAAAACCAGCACTGCAGGGATCTGTTTATTCTTCTCAAGATATTCCAATAAGTCTATTACTTGCCCCCATCCCTGTCTTTAATAAGCCCTACACCTAACCCCCCTCGCAGCCTTTTAGCTACTATTGTCCCACCTTGCTTTTGCCTCCCCTTAAAACGAGGCTAGGGAAGAAAGCCGGGAGGGGGGGAATCGTAAGGGGGAGGGAAGAAGAGACATAGGCAGATCCCTCTCTGAATAGCCTCCTGCCCAGATTTCAACTGATTTCCTTTCTGATCCTCTGACCAACAGACTCCCCCCCTTTTGGACTCTAGACCGCTGGGCCTTTATTTTCCCCATTTATTGGGGGAAATTGGATTTTTATTGGGTCTTCCCCTCACCCGATGCCGAAAGGAAAGCCAGCCAGGTATCTCCTCCTAGAAGCTCCCCTACCCTTCCCCCACTCCCCGCTCCCTTCCCTCTACCCCTCCCCCAACCCCACTTCGGGACAGAGGAGTGCACGCTGAAAACGTGTTGGGGTGACGTGGGACACGCCTTCTGACCCTCCGGTGCTCAGCCCACAACTCTCCGTGCTCCTCCAAGCCTGGCTTGCTGAGGGGGGGGGAGCAGCCCTGATGCCTCCGCTGCCCCCCCCCCATGGCCCCAGCCATTGCTTCCTCAAAGGCGTGGCACATTTCAAAGGCAGCAGTTTGCGTCTGGCCGTGCTGAACAGTGTCCCGCTGCGAGAACCGGACCAGACCTCTGCACCGTCTGACTCGCCAGTGGGGGCACTTCTGTTGGGCCAGCCCTGCCCCCCTGGGCTTTTGTACTCAGTGCTTGAGTACAAAAGCATTCAAGGGGAGGGAAGGACTTTCCCATGCAGCCCCCTTCTTTCTTTTGGCCCCGCCGATGAGGGAGGAGGAAGGCCAGGCTTGGGGGATGGCCCCCACCCCACAAGATCCACCCCCGCTGTTCTCTCCCAGCCCTCTTTGCTGGTGGCAACAGCAAATGTACTGTGATGAAGGTGGAATGCTGTTGCTGCGGAAAGTTAAGTGCAGTGATACTTTGCTCCTGCACTAAGGCTCCTCCCATAGCCACCGCCGTGACAGGGCGACAGCTCTTTCATCCCTCTGCCCTGACAGAGTGACAGAGCTGCAGCAGAGGGGTGAAAGAGCTGCATGGGTCGCATTGTGGCTCCACATTGTAATGGGCTTCAGGAAGAGGATGGGACCCCGCCTCCCCCATTGTGAAGCGGGTGAATGAAAAAGTTCACTGAATCAATTCCAACTTTGTGAGATCTTTTTCTTTCGCGAGAAGTTGGAATTGATTGAGTGAAATGTGATGGAGAAACTCAATTGGAGCTGGGCTGGGGCAACGTTGTGTGTGCCCACAGAGAGGGCTCTGTGTGCCACGTATGGCATGTGTGCCATAGGTTCGCCATCACGGTGCTAGGGTGTGGATAGGCATAAATGTTTTAGTAGTAAAGATAGTGAGAACAATGGGCAGAAGGGAAAAATAATACCTAGAAATGGGGTTTTTGTACCGATGGTGAAAAGAATAGCACTAAGGAGAGATTGAGAAAGAAGAAATACAGGTAGTCCTTGATTTACAACAGTTCGTTTAGTGACTGTTCAAAGTTACAATGGCATTGAAAAATGTGACTTATGACAGTTTTTCACAGTTACAACCTTTGCAGCATTCCCTTGATCATGTGATCAAAATTCAGATGCTGGGCAACTGGTTCATGTTTACCGTATTTTGTGGAGTATAAAACGTACCTTTTTCCCTCCAAAAAGAGGGTGAAAATCTGGGTGCGTCTTATACTCCAAATGTAATCCCGCCCAGCTTCTCAAACGGAAGTTTCAGAGGCTGAAAAAAGCATTAGAAACGAAGCTTCAGAAAAGAAGCTGTGGCAAGAAAGGTTGTGGCAAAACTCACTTAACAAATGTCTCAGTTAGCAACAGAAATTTCGGGCTCAACTGTGATTGTAAATCGAGGATTACCTGTACACAAAAGTCTCTTGCCACCTTTGAGTGAACCATCTTGGGCTCAGTTCTCAACCAAAGTTTATCTCTAGTAGTGGTATCACCATTTGGAGAAGGTCTTCCTCAGGCAGACCTACTCTCCATATATGCTTTGGAAGGTGTTCTGTGGCCCTCTGAGATACTCAAATGCTAACCAGTAACTACTATTGATGGTGCAGTGGTTGAAATCAGACTTTTTAAAAGTGGCAATCAGAGTCAGATGCCAATGTTCTTTTTTTTACTCATTGATTTGAGCTGCGGTGGTGCAGTGCTTAGAATGCAGTACTACAGCCTACTTCTGCTGACTGCTGTCTGCCTGCAATTTGGCAGTTTGAATCTCAGCAGGCCAGGGGTGAAATCCAGCAGGTTCTGACAGATTCTGGAGAACTGGAGCGGAAATTTTGAGCAGTTCAGAGAACCTGTAGTGGAAATTTTGAGTAGTTCGGAGACTGGCAAATACCACCTCTGGCTGGCCCCAAAGTGGGAATGGAGATTTTGCAATATCCTTCCCCTAGGAGTGGAGAGGGAATGGGGATTTTGCAATATCCTTCCCCTGCCACGCCCACCAAGCCATGCCCACAGAACCGGTAGTAAAAAAAATTGGATTTCACCACTGCACCAGTTCAAGGTTGACTCAGCCTTCCATCCTTCTGAGGTTGGTAAAATGAGGACCCAGATTGTTGGAAATATGCTGACTCTGTAAACTGCTTAGAGAGGGCTGTAAAGCACTGTGAAGTAGTATATAAATCTAAGTGCTATTGCTATTGCTATATTATGGTGTTCTTTTCTTGAAATATTAGTGTTTTACTTTAATGCAATCCATAAATTAACTCTTCTAAGATAGTTGTCTCTTTTTAAACGAACAGATCATTATTTATGATGGCAAAACTGGAGAAAAAATTGATGCTCTTGGTGGAAACAAAGCACACGATGGAGGTATTTATGCAGTAAGTATATTCCAATTGTGTTCTATGGATTTATATCAGTTTAAATGACTTATTAAGCTACAGAACTATTACTATACTTTGTAATAGCCACAACAGCATCATAATGGTATGGTTGGGCAGCTATACCAGAATTCAACATATCTCATGTCAGGCACAGACAAATAAGTTCCTGGATTCACCAAACTCAGAACTCTCCCAGGATTACATTTGTCAAGGGTCATTATTCTGTTAGATCAGTGTTAGAACAGTGTCTGGATTTTAGTGAAAAGCTGAAGAAAATCCAGTCCAGGACAGGCTTTTCATATAGATGGTTCTTGATTTACAACCATAATTGGGAATGTGGGAAAGGTGCCAGAGGGGGTCAGAGAGGTTTCACGGGGGTGTGGTATAGGTTGGAGAGGATAGGTGGAGGTAAACAGGGGTGAGAGGGAGGCCATGCAACATTCAGGGATAGTGTGTGGGGGGTACACAAAAGTCCTCTTCCTCTTCCTTGTGTGATTGGACACACAAGGAATTTGTCTCCGGTACATAAGCTCTCAGTGTACATACAAGCAATAAGTGATAAATCATTATCATAGTCATTGTAAAAATACATTCATCATAAAACATAAGATACAACACTTAGTGATAGTTATGGGATTCTAAATAAGCAATCAACATAAATCATACTAGGATCTAAGTAAACAGTATAAATCATTTGACAGTGTTGTGGGAATTATTTGTTTAGCAGAGTGATGGCAGGGAAAAACTGTTCTTGTGTCTAGTTGTTCTGGCGAGCAATGCCTTATAGTGTCATTTTGAGGGTAGAAGTTGAAACAGTTTATGTCCAGGATGTGAGGGGTCTATAGATATTTTCACAGCCCTCTTTTTGGCTCGTGCAGTATACTGCACTGTTCAGCACGGTTCTCAATGGAAGGCATTATGTAGTATTAATGCTAAAAACAGTGAGCAAGAAAAAATACTATCAGCCCTGTGATTTGATAGCAAAACAAACTACAGACCAGTCAGCATAACATTAATACCAGGGAAGATACTGGAAAAGATAATAAAAAAAACAGATCTGCCAATATCTAGAAACAAGTGAAATAATAACTAGCAGTCAGCATGGCTTTGTTAAAAACAGATCAATTTAAACCAATTTTATTTCATTCTTCAACGTAGTGACTAAATTAATAGACCAGTGAAATTCTGTGGACAAAATATACTTAAGCAAGGCATTCAACAAAGTAGACCACAACCTACTTCTTGGTAAGCTAGAAAAAAGTGGGATAGATAGCATCACCACCAGATGGATTCATAACTGGCTGACAAACCGTACTCAACGAGGTGTCCTTAATGGTACTATGGAGGGAAGTAAGCATTGGGATACTACAAGATTCCATCTTAGGCCCAGTACTCTTCAATATCTTCCTAAACGACTTGGATGAGGGAATAGAAGGGGAATTTACCAAATTTGCGGGTGATACTAAGCTGGCAGGAATAGCTAACACCCTAGATGATAGGCTCAAGATCCAGATGGATCTTGACAGACTTGAACACTGGGTCCTATCTAACAAAATGAAGTTCAATGTAGAGAAAAGTAAAGTTTTACACTTAGGCAAGAAAAACCCAAAGTACACATATAGACTGGGTGAAACCAGGCTTAATAGCAGTAACTGTGAGAAGGATCTTAGCGTCTTAGTGGACAACCAGTTAAACATGAGCCAGCAGTGTGCAGCGGCAGTCAAAAAAGCCAATGCAATCCTAAATTGCATTAACAGAGGAATACAGTACAATACAATCAAGCTCAAATGAGGTACTAATACCACTCTATAAAGCCTTAGTAAGACCACACCTAGAATGCTGCATCTGGTTTTGGTCATAAAAAAGATGTTGAGATTCTAGAAAAAGTGCAGAGGAGCAACCAAGATGATTAGAGGACTGGAGACTTTAACATACGAAGAACAGTTACAGGAACTGGGCATGGCTAGTCTAAGTGAAGATAAGGACCAGGGGAGACATGATAGCAGTGTTCCAATATTAGAGGGGTTGCCACAGAGAGGAAGGAGTCAAGCTATTTTCCAAGGCACCTGAAGCCAGACAAGGAATAATGGATGGAAACTGATCAAGGAGTGATTCAATCGAGAAATAAGAGAAATTTTCTGACAGTGAAAATAATCAACCAATGGAACAGCTTGCCTTCGGAAGTTGTGGGAGCTTCATCATTGGAGGCTTTCAAGAAGAGATTGGACTGCCGAGCTTCCGGCAGTGACGTCAAGCGGTGTGGGCGAGGGAGAATTTGACAGCTCCTGTAAACCCAGCTAATCCTTGTATAGGAGCCCCAAAAGGGCAGTTCCAGACCTGGAGATTCCGGAACATTAAAGGGGAAGGTTTCAAGCTTTGGATGAGGTGCTAGTGTCCTGGAGTGTGAAGCTGGACCCCTTAAATCTAGCAGGGAAAATTCTGCCTTCTTAGGCAGATCGAAAGCGATGGCAGCCGCCTTTGAGAGGAAGTAAAGAGTGATTCCAGCTACAGCGATCGAAGGGGAAGTAAGGAAGAAGAGAGAATTAGTGGGATGGCAGAAAAACAAAGGTGGCGTTGAAAAGAGAGTCACAGAGAATATTTAAAGAGGCGACTACAGAGAAAGGCGCTTGGCAGGAGACAATCGAAAGAAGTTAACAACGTAGCGGAAACAGTAAGTAGAATCAACAAAAGAAAATACAAAGTAATTACCCTGGACTTTCTGGATTGATACAGAGGAGACGGTGGAGAAAAGAGAGAACAATTGTAAAACGGTGACTTTGCTTTAATGGATACTCTTGGTGGGTGATTTTGAAACGATCTATCTGATTTGGTGTTGGAAAGGAGATTTTGGACAGAGCCAGAGAAGTAAATAAAACAACTCGATACTGTGGATTTATACATAACAAGAATGACAACAAAGTTTGAGACTGTGTAGGACTGGAAATAAGGAAGAATTGGATGGGGGTGTGAAGAGTGGGGGAGGGGGAATCTGAACTGGACAATCTGATTTAATAAGGAACGGAAGGAGCGGAGGAAGGTGTCTTGAAAAAAAAACCTCTGGCTTCCAATTTGATTTAAGTAATCCTAAGTATTAAGTAGTTACTATTAAGTAATATTTTTGAAAGACTTTTGTAATTGGGAAAAAGGGGGAATCTGTTTTGCGGATCATATGAGCAAAAATTATAGGCTTTATAGAAAGGAGTAAAATTATAGGCTTTATAGAAAGGAGTCAGAATTAAAGGAGATCAGACAGTGGTGAAAAAGGGATTGGTTTTAAAAAATACAGTGAAAAGAGCTTTCCCAATTATTTCGTGTAACCATCTCCTGATCTTACTCCAATATCCTTTCGCTTCCGGGCATGTCCACCACATGTGAAAGAAGGTGCCTTGACCATGGCCACATTTCCAACAATTGGGGTGTATATTAGGATATATCTTTGCTAGCCTGGCCGGGGCTAGATACCATCTATGGAGCATCTTGTAATGGTTTTCCTTGTATGTCGCCGCTCTAGTCAATTTAAGGTTCTTATTCCATGCCTCCTCCCATTCACTAAAATTTATATCTCGTCCAATATTTTTCTCCCATGCGTTTATTTGATTCTTTGTTATATCCTCAGCCTTATCATCATCTAGTAAATAATTATACAATATAGCCAAAATCTTTTTGCCTGTTCCCATCAGGACTTTATTAGGTCCAAATTCTAAGAGTATTGTTCTTTGTCTTTCTGGTATCTAGATTTTATTTGTAAGTAGGTCCACCAATCTAAAATTATTCCTTGCTCTCTCAGGGTATCATTTGATTTGAGATTCCCTCCTTCATCTAAGATATCTTTATACCTGCCCATTTTCTCCATTCCCCATCTATTGGGGTAGATCAGGGCCTCCATCGTAGAGAGCCAACTTGGGACTTTTTAATAATATCTTTGCCTAATCGGGGTCCATGTTTGTATCAATGAATCTCTAATTTTGTGTCTATGAAAATATGTTTTCCTTTTCTTCTCTACGTCCCAAATGTGGGCATGCCACCCTTTTTGTAAATCGTGGCCTTCTAGGGTTAAAATCCTCTCATTTTCCAGGGTGGTCCAATCTCTTATCCAAACTAGCTTAGCTGCCCTGTAGTATGTTTCCCAATCGGGAAGCCAAAATCCTCCTATATCTCTTTTGCCCCTTAAAATTTTAATGGAAAACCTTGGCTTCTTCCCCTCCCATATGAATTCTCTGATGATTTTATCTAATTCTAAAAAAAACTTTTTGTCTAAATTCACCAGTATATTTTGAAATAGGAATAATATTTTGGGGAGAATATTCATTTTAATTGCGGCTATCTTGCCAAAAATGACAATCTTATTTTCTTCCATCTATCAAGGTCTTGTTTCATTTTTCTAATTAAGGGGATATAGTTGTCCTCTTTTACGGTCGAACATCTTGATGTAATCCAAATTCCTAGGTATTTAAATTTTTTGACAACCTGTAGTCCTAACACTTCTGCTATCTCATTTTGAATTAACACTGGAAATATTTCTCCTGGGAATAGTAAAGAAGCCATACGGAAAGGAAAAGATCCACTTAATGATCCATATAATTACAGTTGCCAGACTGGCGTATGCACAGTATTGGAAAGAGAAAACCCAACCACCAGAAGAGCTTATAATTAGGAAAATATTGGAGTGCGCAGAGATGACTAAACTAACCCATGAATTAAATGATGATGAGAAGTCAGATTATTATATTGAGTGGGAAAGGTGGTATAAGTGGATGCATGATAAAATGAAAGAAAGAGTAAAAGGTGTGCTAAACAAAGGTAAAAAGTAATTTGAAAATCACCAGAAATATTTTTTGTATATAGTTAAAACACTGCACATTTGATGTTAATTGAAAATGTCAATATACTTATGTTTTTTTAAAAAACTCAATAAAGTTTTTTTCAAAAAAAAAATACAGTGAAAAGAGGGGAGAAGAGGCATAACAATTGATAATTGTTGTTTGAAAGGTACATTTTAGAGAGGTAGCGATTTTCTAACTGAGTACTAACATTGCAAAGTAAAGTAATATCTAAAAAATTATGATATTGTGGAGGAATTGGACTAAAAATATAATAACGTCAACAACAACAACACAATGAAAACGGGGGGAAAAAACCTATAGTAAACACAACTGCAATGCCCTCACCTACAATGCAGCGATCGATTGAATCCATGCTGGGAAAAGAAAAGGATAAGATGGAACCAACTATGAGCAGCATGCAAAATATGCTACAAACAATTCAAGAAACTTTATTGAAATCGCAAGAAAAAATGGCAGATCACCAGGAGGAAGCCAGAAGAAATCACCAAGAAATTAAAGATGAACTAAGAGAGCTAAAGGATGATTTGAAAAGTATGAAAGAGAAGATGGAGAATATTCAACAGACAAGTAGCAGAGAACGAGCATAAAGTAAAAAAAAATAGATAAAGTAGAACATTTGGATTTAAAGTTAGAAATGGCAGAACAGAAATTTCAACAACAACAACAACAAAAAAAAAAAAACAACTGGTTGACTCAATTACTTTCCTAGAAATGGAAAAAGCCTCCTTTTTCCTACGCTTCCAGAATGTCACTGAAGAGAGAGAAGAAGATTTGGAAGAGAAAATGTGTGATATAATAGTGGAAATAATACAGAAAGACAAAATAGAAGTAAAAGACTCGATAGATGAAGCATACCGAGTACACAATAACTACATTAGAAGGCACCGATTGCCACGGAAGTACAGATCAGATTTTGAAAAAAAAAAAAAACAATAAGAAATGAAATATATAAAAAATCAAGGGATAGAAAAATAACGTATAATGGGAAAGAGATTATTATCTTAAAGCAAACCCCACGAAGAGTACGAGATCAAAGACAGTTATATTACTTCCTGACATCCAAATTAATTCAACACAAAGTAATGTTCCACTGGATTATGCTGGAAGGAATCCTTATTACATGGCAAGACAAAAAATTCAAAATCGACACAGTAGAAAAAGCACAGGAGTTCTATAAAAATTACTTAGAAGAAGAACAAGAAAGTAAGGAAGAAATAGAAGATAAAAGTCAGGAGGAGGAACAACAGGAAGAAATAGAAAGAGAGGAAGAACAAAAGAAAGCCCGAGAAAAGGAACGAGAAGAAAGAGAGGGAGCAAAAGGAAGAGTTAAGAGAGAGACAAGAACCACCAAAAGGCAAGGTCAGTAAGAGATGGAAGAAAAAATATCTCTATTCTCAGTGAATATTAACGGCCTAAATGCTCAGAAAAAGAGAGTCCAGATATTTACGAAATTAAAAAAATTAGACATGGATGTGATCTGCCTACAAGAGGTCCATATAAAGAAAGACTTTCAAAAACTATCGGAAAATAAGAAATTAGGAAAACTATGTGTGTCACTCTCCCAACAGAAAAAAAGAGGAATAGCAGTGTACATAAAAGAAAGATTAAAATCAGAATTGAAATATGCAGATGATGAGGGAAGAATTCTGATGATCAAATTAGATACTGAAATGAAACAATTCTTATTAGTAGTGATTTATGCCCCTAATACAAACCAAAAAGATTTTAATAAAAAATTACACGATAAAGTATTAGAACAAGAAATAGAAAATATATGTATAATAGGAGATCACAACGCGATAGTCGACACTAAAAAAGATTACTGTAGTAATAATAAGAGCAAAAAAAAAAGAGAGAAATATTACCAAAAGAGTTTTTTAATATGATATCTGAATTAGGCTTAAAAGATACATGGAGAGAAATTAATAAAGAAGAGAGACAATACACATATTATTCCCACCCGCACCAATCGTGGTCCAGGATCGATATGGCCTGGATGACGGTGCAATTGCAATTGGAGATAGGAAAAATAGATATTGGAATAAACGAATGGGCGGACCACAACCCTATAATAATACATTGGAAGGGACAAAAGAAAATAATACAAAAGATGGACTCTAAGCCAGTATTTATGTAAGGAGAAAGAATACAAACAACTAGTGGGAAAAGAGATAGAGATCTTCTTAAGTATAAATAAAAAAGAACACACCTCGCCCCAAAATCTTTGGGACACTTTGAAAGCTTACATTAGAGGGGTGTCAATTGCATATACTGCAAAGAGGAACAAACAGAAAAAATATCAACAAAATAAATTACAGGAAGAACTCCAAAAAGTAGAGGAAAAACTATATAAAGATCCGCAAAATAAGAAATTTAAAGAGGAATGAAGAATAATTAAACACAAATTAAATTTAATTACACAGGAAGAAATTGCTCTGAAAATAAAGGCAGCGAAACAAAACCATTTTGAGCATGCAAACAAAATAAGTAGATGGCTAGTTTATAAGCTGAAAAAAGAAAAGAGAGAAAAGAATGATATAATATTTGAAGAATGAAGAAGGGGAAGTATGTTACAAAACAGAAGAAAAAAAAATAGTACATAACTTCCTCTCTAGACTGTATACTCAGGAACAAAAAAAGGAAACTGAAATTCAGAGATATATAGAGGAAATAAATGTTTGCAAGCTGACAGAGGAACAGAAAGAGACATTGAATAGACCAATCTCTGAAACCGAATTTGGAATGGCAATGAAAAAACAAAAAAATAATAAATCCCCAGGTCCAGATGGATTACCGATAGAACTATATAAAAATATGATAGAACAGACTGGAGAACTTATGTTAGAAATATTTAATGAAGTATCGCAAGAGACAAAAACACCCAAATCCTGGTCAGAAGCTCTAATTACATTGATTCATAAGGAGGATTCAGATCCAACTAATACAAAATTACATACCTATCTCTCTACTGAATTCTGATTATAAATTATTTATGTCAATAATTGCGGATAGACTAAAAGTGATTCTGAACAAACATATACATTTGGACCAAAATGGTTTCCTCCCAGGGCGGCAAATCAAAAATAATACACGGATGATAGTAGATATACTAGAGTATTATGAGGTACATGCAGAGAAACAGTTTTCACTGGTTTTCCTTGATGCGCAAAAGGCCTTTGACAATTTGAACTGGAACTTCGTGATACAATTAATACAGAAATTGGACTATGGACAAAAATTTGGACAAATGATTGGGAAAATTTACTCAACACAGACGGCAAAGGCATTGGTTAATCAGGATATGACAAAAGGCTTTGAAATAACAAAAGGAGTAAGACAAGGCTGCCCACTCTCCCCACTTCTTTTTATTCTAACACTGGAGCCACTTTTAAATAAAATTAGGGAAGATAAGGAAATAAAGGGCCTGAGAATTAAAAGTGAGGAGTACAAAGTCCAGGCATATGCAGACGATATGGTCTTTATAATTAAGGAACCTTTAGAATCTGGCTCCAAACTGATTAGAAAAAAAGAAGAATTTGGTGAAGTAGCTGGGTTAAAAATTAATAAGAATAAATCGAAATTACTAACTAAAAATCTTACAAAAAAACAGGAGACAGAATTAGAAAGGATATCCAAGCAACAAAAAAAAATTAAATATTTGGGAAACTGGCTCACGGCAAGAAGTTCCTCAATTAAAAAAGAAAATTATGATAAATTAAGTGAGCAAATTAGAAAAGATTTGGAAAACTGGACAAAGTTTCAGATTTCATGGATGGGAAGAGTGGCAGTAATAAAAATGAATATCTTGCCCAAAATTTTATTCCTCTTCCAGACTATTCCGATAAAAATGGGGAAATTTTTTTTTGATTATTAAATAGATTAACTACAAAATTTATTTGGCAAGGAAAGAAGCCTAGAATTAGGTTAAAAGTATTACAAGATACCAGAGAGAGAGGAGGACCCACCCTCCCAGATTGGGAGACCTACTATCAAGCACCAGGATTAGTTTGGATAAAGGAATGGATGGAATTGGAAAATAAAAGGCTGCTAACATTAGAAGGACATGATCTAACTATAGGGTGGCACTCATATTTGTGGGGAGGAAAACAAAATATTTATGGATACTTTAGAAGACACACAGTTAGGAATTCTTTACTAATAATTTGGAATAAAATTAAAAAACAACATTATATACAAATCCCGTCTTGGATTTCCCCATATCCATATCCAAATTTAGTAGACTAGACAAAATTAATTAGATATAAAGGCATAATAACCAAGAGGGGAATATTAAAAACTAGAAACGAATTGGAACTGGACTTAGGAAGAGAAGTGCAATGGTGGACATATCTGCAGATAAATTCAAAGTACACAGAGGATATAAAAAAAGATCAAGTTCGACTAGAAGAAACAGAATTAGATAAAATCATACTAGGGAATGATCGAAAACTAATAAGTAGACTATACAAGTTTCTAATTCGGTATAAAATGGAAGAGGAAACAGTGAAAGACACGATGATCAAATGGGCACAAAACATTAACCATGTGATAGAACTAGAGAAATGGGAGAGGATGTGGAAAACGAACATGAAACTAACAATTGCGACGGCATACAAGGAAAACCAGATGAAAATGTTTTATAGATGGCACTTCCCACCGGCCAGAATTGCGAAAATGTTCCCCACCAACTCCCCGAAATGTTGGAAATGCAAGACTGGCTACGGAACAATGGTGGACCTGCACGATGGCACAAAAATTCCGGAAGAAAATCAAAACTTGGATAGTAGAAATAACTCAGAACCCAATAGAGAGAAAACCAGAACAATTTCTGTTAGGAATTTCAATAGACAATTATACTAAAGAAATGCAGTACTTTATATTGCATATATTGACTGCAGCACGTATTGTATACACACACAATATTTGTAAATATTGATGTATAGAAAAAGCAGACCGGTGTGTATAGCTGAAAATAAAAGTGATATTTTTCTTTTTTGTGTTATTTTTTGTTGTATGTATATGTTTGATTTTTAATATGTTTTTAATGTGTTTAAAATAAAAAACTTTTTATAAAAAAAAAAGAGATTGGACTGCCATTTGTCAGAAATGTAGTAGGGTCTCCTGTTTGGGCGGGGGGTTGGACCAGATGACCTACAAGGTCCTTTCCAACTCTGTTAATCTGTTAAACAAATCTGGAAACCTGAAGAAATAGTGAAATTTCTTCACTTTATTTCATAGGTTAAAATTATTCTGCATTGTTGAAGCAGATTGGACTTTTTGTAGAATCTCCTTTCTAAGGAACCTCACAATGAGGTTTGTTTATATTCAAATTTATATGACTGCCCATCTGATGAAAAGTAACCTGCGCATGCGCAAGATGGCAGTTCCCCAAAGTGTCGGCTGAGATTGGGGATGAAAAGAGGAGCGATAGGAAACCGGGGGAGGCCATTTTTCCACTCTTCGGCCCCCTGCCCGATATGCTGAGCCTCTGGCAGTTCAAATGAGCAATCCCCGGCAGGAGACGGCTCTCGGACGATCTGGGACAGCGACGAGAGGATTGCATCAGCTGGGCGCTGCTGGGAGGGTGGCGTCGGCCTCTGCAACAGCGCCGCGGCCGTTAGAGTTCTATCGGCCGGATTGGTGCTACCCAGACGCTGTTTGGTTTGTACTCGGTGATCCTGGATTGGGGGGTGCTACAGGCGTTGCGGTTGCTGTAAGATCGCTAGCCCCCCTGGAGGATTTGCTGAGGCTAGGACAGCAGCGTTGCGGGCATTATGGAGGCCTTGTAGATGGCGGAGAGTGCCACACTGAAGGTGACAGGACTATGGCCCAGCAGACTATTCTGCTGGGATTACATTTAATAGCCCCTGAAGGGCGTGAGGCCGGGAAGATCTGGGCTGTAATAGCCCAGCGAGGACAGGCTATGACTGTGGGGTGAGTGGACCTGGAGAAGATCTGGGGGGGTTGGGAGTTGGCCGGAGGGGAAGTGATAACTGTCCATCTTGCTCTTCCCTGGGGTCTCTCCCCCCCATTTTTGGTTCCCCCCCCCCCCCCCCGGACTGCTGCCTGGCTTGGTTTGGCCTGCCTTGTCTACCCATCTTCAGCTTTTTGTTGGGACTTTTGTCATCCTCCTCCTTATTGATCTGCTATCTGATCCCTGGCTTTTCTCCCATCACAATGTGTTACAGCTCATCTTTTTACCCCCTATTGCTGCCTTCATTGGACTTGACGTATTGGACAGAGATATGGAGCCACAGGCTGAAGAGCCATGAGTCCTGGTGGATTGCTGCTGCATCATGCTCCTAGGAACTGTTCTACGTATCTGGATCCGTTCCAGTCGGGCTTCAGGCCCGGGTACAGCACGGAAACGGCATTGGTCGCATTGGTTGATGATCTCTGGAGGGCTCGGGACAGAGGGTGCTCCTCTGTCCTGGTCCTGTTAGATCTCTCAGAGGCTTTTGATACCATCGACCATGGTATCATGCTGCACCGGTTGGAAGAGTTAGGGGTGGGAGGCACTGTGTTGCGGTGGTTCTCCTTTCTCTCTGACCGGTTGCAGTCTGTGTTGGCAGGGGGACAGAGGTCGACCCCGAGGCCTCTCATATGTGGGGTGCCGCAAGGGTCGGTCCTCTCGCCTCTCCTGTTCAACATTTATGTGAAGCCGCTGGACGAGATCATCCGTGGTTTCGGGGTGGAGTACCATCAGTACGCTGATGACACTCAGCTGTACATCTCCACCCCGGATCACCCCAACGATGCCCTTGAAGTGATGTCCTGGTGCCTGGAGGCCGTACGGATCTTGATGGGGAGGAACAGGCTCAGGCTCAACCCATCCAAGACTGAGTGGCTGTGGTTTCCGACATCCCGATATAGTCAGTTGACGCCATCACTGACTATTGGGGGCGAATCATTGGCCCCCACGGAGAGGGCTCGCAACTTGGGCGTCCTCCTGGACTCACGGCTGTCTTTAGAAGAGCATTTGACAGCCGTGACTGGGAGGAATTTTTATCAGGTTCGCCTGATTCGCCAGTTGCGTCCCTTTCTGGATCGGGACTCGTTACGCACGGTCACTCATGCCCTCGTCACCTCCCGCCTGGACTATTATAATGCTCTCTATATGGGGCTCCCCTTGAGGAGCACCCGGAGGCTCCAACTGGCGCAGAGTGCGGCTGCGCGGGTGGTAATGGGAGCGACATGGCGCTCCCATGTAACACCTCTCCTGCACGAGCTGCACTGGCTCCTGGTGGTCTTCCGGGTGTGCTTCAAGGTTTTGGTTACCACCTTTAAAGCGCTCCATGGCTTAGGACCTGGTTATCTACGGGACCGCCTACTACCACCAATAGCCTCCCACCGGCCAGTACGCTCTCATAGAGAGGGACTCCTCCGGGTGCCGTCAGCCAAACAGTGTCGACTGGCGGCCCCTAGGGGGAGAGCCTTCTCTGTGGGGGCACCTACTATCTGAAATGAGCTCCCCCCGGAGATACGGAGGATCCCGGATCTGCGCTCCTTCCGCCGTGCTGTGAAGACCTTTTTATTCCATCAAGCAGGCTTGGCCTAATCTCTTCCCTTTTTAAATATTTAAATTTTAATCTGTTTTTAAATTATCAGGGTGTTTTAATTTGTCTGGACCAAATAATTTAATTTGATTTTATTGGGTTTTTAAATTTTGTGTATCTATGTATTTTATTGTTGGCTGTTCACCGCCCTGAGTCCTTCGGGAGTTGGGCAGTATACAAATCAAATAAAACTGAAACTGAAACTGAAACTATGACTCTGCTGGCGGTTGTTCTCTGCCTAACCGCCGTGAGAGGGCGGTTGCGGCCGGTTCCGCTGTACCTAGTCGCTGCAGCTTTTTGGTCTCCTCCACCGCTGTGAGAGAGTGGTGGTCATGCCGGCCTGGTTTACTCCTATCTTGTTATCATATCTATCCCTCTTGTTTACCATCTAGGTCCCCTGTCACTGTCTTCCATCCACCTCTCAGGCTTACACTTCGGCAACCCTCCTTGCTCTGCGAGATGCCCCCCTCTCGCAGACATGGCCTTCGGATCTACCAAAGGCCTACCTCAAGGACGGGTTTTGGAACCCTGAGTGGTAGCAAGCCTCTAAGCGCGGTCTGAGGGGTTTTTTAATTAAGGCTTTTAACCAAATTTTAAGGGGACCCAGGAGGCGGGTGGTGAGGGATGAGCCGGGGGCGGCTCCTACGGTTCAGCAATTGGGCCCATCGGATGGTTGTGGGGGGAGTGGGGAGGGGAAGCGAACAAAGAGGCTCGGTGGAGAGGGGGGTCTTCCAATCCCTGTGATAGTTGGGAGAGGCAGGGGAGGTGAGGGGGGGCTTGGAGAGCGCCCCCGCTTTGTTCAAGCGGTGGCGCTCTCCTGCCCCCTTAGCTCATCCTCCTCCCCCGAGGGCGACGGAGTGCAGAGCCCTGGACTCCGGCTGGTATACTTGAATGCCAGGTCCGTGGTGAACAAGGCCCTCCTCGTTCGAGATCTTATTGACCGGGAGGATGCAGACCTGGCTTGTATCACTGAGACCTGGTTGGGGCCAGAGGGTGGTGTTCCTCTCGTGGATTGATGTCCTCCAGGTTTCCGGATACTACACCAGCTGCGACTCCAGGGGAGGGGCGGAGGAGTGGCGGTAGTTATTAAGGAAAGTCTTAGTCCTAGGGAGGTCACTGTTCCTCAGATAGGCGGGTGTGAATCCCTTCTTTTGAAATGGGACCCTGGAGTTCAGCCAGGGCTGTTGGTCACGTACCTCTCCCACAGCTGCGTGGCCTCAGCCCGCACTACTAGATGTCCTGGCCGAATTGGCAGTGGAACTCCCCAAACTTCTGGTTGTGGGAGACTTCAACCTGCTGTCGGCTGGTGAGACATCTGAGTCGGTGCGGGAGTTCATGGCCTTCATGACAGTCATGGACCTAACTCAGATTGTACAGGGCCCAACCCATATTGGAGGACATACACTCGACCTGATTTTTCTCTCTGGACAGTGGATAAATGATCATGGGGAGGGGACTTTATCTATCGACCCTCTGTCATGGACCGATCATTCCCTCCTCAGGCTGGACTTTCCCACCGCCATCCCCTGCCACAGAGGTGCGGAGCCGGTAAGATGGTTCCGCCCCAGGTGCCTGATGGAAACCGAAAGGTTCCTGAGGGAGCTTGGGTCATTTCCCGCCTCCTTAGCCCATGATTCATCTGAGGCCCTTGTCGCAGCCTGGGAACAGGCTGTGGTGAGGGCCCTGGATCGAATCGCGCCTTTGCGGCCTCTGATCCGACACAGATCTCGGGTGGCTCCATGGTTCACCGTGGAGCTCAGGGAAATGAAGCATCGGAAAAGATGCCTGGAGGGTGGTTGGAGGTCCTCCCGATCCGAGTCTGACCGAACACAACTAAGAACCCATATTAGGTCTTATCTTGTGGCGATGGAAGTGGCGAAACGTAATTATTTTGCCACTCTCATTGCATCTGCAAAAAACCACCCAGCAGCCCTGTTTAGAGTGACCCGCTCCTTCCTTAATCAGGGAGTGCGGGAGGACCCCTTGCAGGGCCAAGCTGAGGATTTTGCACAGTTTCTGCAAGATAAAGTCATTCAGATTCGGACCGGGTTGGACTCTGACTGGACAGAGTCCGCTGAGGAGACTGGGGCTAGTCTTGATGGGGACATCTAGGTTGAATTTGAGCCTGTTTTGTTGGATGACATGGACAGGATTATGGGTAGGCTGGGGTCCTCCACGTGTTTATTGGACCCTTGTCCCTCCTGGCTAGTTTTTGCAGCCAGAGAGGTGACTGGAGACTGGATCCATGCTGTTGTCAACCCTTCGTTAAAGAAAGGGGTCTTCCCTGCTGCACTCAAAGAGGCAGTGGTTCGACCCCTCCTTAAGAAGCCTAGCCTGGATCCTGACATTCTTAACTATCGTCCAGTCTCCAACCTTCGCTTTTTAGTGAAGACAGTTGAGTCTGTGGTGGTGTAGCAATTCCCTCAATTCCTGGAGGAAACAGACTACCTTACCAATCTGGTTTCAGGCGTGGTCACAGCACGGAAACGGCATTGGTCGCCCTAGTAAATGATCTCTGGCGGGCCAGGGATGGGGGTTGTTCCTCCATCCTGGTCCTTCTTGACCTCTCAGTGGCTTTCGATACCATCGACCATGGTATCCTGCTGCAGTGGCTCGGGGGGGTAGGGATAGGAGGCACTGTTTTACAGTGGTTCTCCTCCTACCTCTCTGATCTTTTGCAGTCTGTTTGGGTGGGGGGGGTCAGGGATCCTCCCAGAGGCCCCTCACTTGTGGGGTGCCTCAGGGATCGGTTCTCTCCCCTCTGCTCTTTAACATCTACATGAAACCGCTGGGTGAGATCATTCGTGGTTTTGGGGTGAGGTATCATCAATATGCTGATGATACCCAGCTTTACATCTCCACCCTTGACCACCCTAGGGATGCCCTTTCCGTGATGTCCCACTGCCTGGAAGTGGTGCAGGTTTGGATGGGGAGGAACAGGCTCAGACTCAATCCTTCCAAGACTGAGTGGCTGTGGATGCCGGCATCCCGGGATCTGGAGGTTCCATCTTTAGTGATCGGGGGAGAGACCCTTACTTCCTCCGATAGGGTTCGCAACGGGTGTCCTCCTGGATTCTCGGCTGTCCTTGGATGACCATCTGACGGCCATAACCAGGGGGGCCTTCGCACAGGTGCGTCTTTGTCAGGATGGGGTAGAGGGTTGTCCCCGAACCGTGAACCAGCTCACGAGCAAACACACTAGGACTGAAATAAAACTAGCAGAGGAGTCTTGTATAAAAATATACTTTACTTCAAAATGTTTAAAAAACGCTATATCTTTAAAAAGTCACATTAATAACAAAGTCTTATCTTGGTTAAATGAAGCCAAGCCATCTCCCTAAATTCCTCTCCACAATACCGAAACAGTCCATAAGAAAAAACTAACATGACATTAAACAGCTTCGGTGTCGATACATCATCGAGGTGGTAGAAGGGCAGCAGCGTAGGCTTCACAGCTAAAAGTCACCTGTGAAAAACAATTCAATCAGCAAACGTGGCTTGAAGCTCCTGGGAGGGAAACTGTCCAGCAGCAACAGTTCAGATGTTGGCTTGCATGCTTCAACTCAGCAAAAGGCAAGCCGAAATTGGAGACTTCAAAAGGCTCCCAGCTATCTCGACTCACAGTTGCAGCTGGCTCCGTGGGAGTATCTTTACACAGCTCTTCGGCTCCTCTTCTGCTGCTATCTCTGCTGCAGCCGTCAGGACTCCTTAGCTGAGTTCTCCTCCCTTCTGCAGCTCTGCTCTGGGCTCTGCATCCAGGTGCTTCAGCACTGGCTCGGCATCTAGGCCTAAACAGCGTCTAGGCCCAAATAGCAAGCAGAAAGGTCAGTGCTTATATGGGGAGTTAACCTGCAATTAACTAGAGCGGGGAAGGCTTGCAGTTAATTGCAAACAGGAGATGGCTTGATTGGATCCATACTGTTTGTGACTGATCAAGTAGCCACAGCAATTCTGAAAACACTCGTGACAGTCTTGTGCACCAGTTGCGCCCTTTTCTAGACTGGGATGCCCTCGCTATGGTCACTCACGCCCTCGTTACCTCTAGGTTGGACTACGGTAACACCCTCTACATGGAGCTGCCCTTGGGATGCGTCTGGAGGCTCCAGCTAGTCCAGAATGCAGTCGCGCGGGTAATTACGGGGGCTTCTCGATACTCCCGTGTAACACCTTGCGTTCCAGATTCATTTCAAGGTGCTGGTGCTTACCTATAAAGCCCTTCATGGCTTAGGTCCGGGGTACTTGCAGGACCATCTCCTGCTGCTCTCCCATCGTCCAGTGCGCTCTCACAGAGTGGGCCTCCTCAGGGTGCCGTTGGCCAAACCATGTCGGCTGACGGCCCCCAGGGGGAGAGTGTTCTCTGTGGGAGCCCCAAATCTCTGGAATGGATTGCCCACCAAGCTCAGGACAGCCCCTGACCTCCTTTCCTTCCGTCGCGAGCTGAAGACGTGGCTCTTCTGTCAACTCAACTGAGCGTACACTGGGTGTACACTGTTATAATTTTAAACTTTTAATTGGGCTGTTGATTTTAATTTAATTTTATTGTGATTTGTATTGGAAATTGTCATTTTGTAAGCCGCCTTGAGTCCCTCGGGAGAAAGGCAGCATATAAATCGCAATAATAAATAAATAAATAAATAAATAAGTAGTGATGGTAACCTTTTTGCTGTCGCGTGCCAAAAGTGGGAGTGCGGGGAGGTCGTCCCACACCCATAATTCAAGGCGCCCACCACCCACACATGAGCCCCCGACCCCTCTGCGCTCCTCTCGCTTTTGGCACACAATGGCCCAGTGGGCCCGGTAGGCCTTTTTTTCGCCCTCCCCAGTGTCCAGAGGCTTTCTAGGAGCCTGGGGAGGGCAAAAATGGCCTTCCCCCAATCCCCCAGAAGCCCTCCAGAGACTGGAAACAGCTGGTTTCCTGACTTCCGGTGGGAGCAGAAGACCCGTTTTTCGCTCTCCCCAGGCTCCAGAGGCTTTCTAGGATGTGATGTGATTTTGCCTAGCTTCACCTGCTGCTTTCTGTCTGTTAAGAAGCTTATGATCCATTTACAAGTGTGGTCAGGTACAGCTAGCTGATCTGATCTGTTCTGTTCTGTTCTATTCGGAAGAATATCTGGAATGATGGTATTGAATGCTGATCTGAAGTCTACAAAGAGCACCCTCGCATAGGTCTTTGGAGATTCAAGATGTTGTAGGATGTAGTGCAGAGTCATATTAACAGCATCATCTGTCGATCTATTTGCTTGGTAGGCAAATTGTAAGGGGTCTAACAGCAAATCTGTGATGGTTTTCAGGTGGGCCAGCACTAGCCTTTCAAAGGTTTTCATAACTACAGATGTTAGAATAACTGATCTGAAGTCATTCAGTTCCTTGATGGAGGGTTTCTTCAGCATTGGGATGATAGTAGAGCATTTTTAAAAAAAAATTGATTTATATGCCGCCCTTCTCCGGAGACTCAGGGCGGCTTACAATGCGTTAAGCAATAGCCTTCATACTTTTGTATATTTATACAAAGTCAGCTTATTGCCCCCACAAACTGGGTCCTCATTTAACCTACCTTAAAAAGGATGGAAGGCTGAGTCAACCTTGAGCCTGGTAAGATTCGAACCTGCAGAAATTGCAGGCAGCTGTGTTAATAACAGGGTTAATAACAGCATTTGAAGCAAGAAGGAACATAGCACATCTCTAGTGATTTATTAAAGATGCGGGTGAAGATGGGGGCCAGTTGGTCAGCACAAGCTTTTAAGCAAGAAGGAGTTATCTTGTTTGGGCCTGGTGCTTTTCCTGGCTTTTGTCTGTGAAATAGACCTTGCACCTCATTTTCTGTAATCGCCAGAGGTAGTGGGATGGGGTCAGGAGGCTTGGCTGTTGTTGGTGTGTCTGAAATAGGGACTGTGGAGATATGTGGCGGTAGTTTTCTCTCAAACCAACAGTAAAACTCATTCAGGTCATCTGCCAGTTGTTGATTTCCTTCAGCATGGGAAGGAGGTTTGCTGTAACTGGTGATATTTTTAAGAGTTTTCTACATGTTTGCTGGTTCATTTATTGAGAAGAGATTCCTTAGCTTTTTGTTGCTCTGATCTCCCTTGTTAATATGTTTCTGGTCTGATTGTACAGCATTCTGTCGCCTTTTCTGTAGGCTTCCTCTTTGGTACGACATAGCTGCTTAAGTTTAGCTGTGAACCAAGGTTTATTGTTACTGTATATTTGCAGGTTTCTGGTTGGCACACATAGGTCTTCACAAAAACTGACATATGATGTTACAGTATCTGTGAGTTCATCCAAGACTGCAGAGGTATCTTCGCAAACATTCCAATCAGTGCAGTCAAGGCAAGCTGTAGCTTTAGCATTGCTTCCTCAGTCCAAGTCCTCATTGATTTAATTGTTGGTTTCATGGTTTTAAGTCTTTGTCTGTAGGCAGACAAATTGAAGGTGTGCAAAGGATATAGCCATAGTTGTCTCCTGCTCTTCAGGTAGGAGGTAGGAGGTAGGAGATATCAGTCTCATAAGACCCCATGTTATGAACCACTTCTGCGTGGGACAGTGCAAACCTGCCCAGAGTCAGATGGAATATTTCTGACATTAGATGGCTTTCAAACCCATAGTCTGAATCTCTTTCAGGAAGAAGGGGACAATTGCAAAATAGTTACTTCCCTTCTCAACTCTCAGTCCTTCTCTTCATAATTAATATGTTTAAACTTCTCCCGGATAATGTGCAAGATGCATCTTTGGTCATCTTAGTAGGACCTACCCAGCTGTCATCCAAGTTCAAGTGGATTTGAGGAATTTTATTCTCTAGATGTCTTGAAAACTTGCAAAGACCCAGATTGTGTTCCAGCCCATCCTTCCCTGTAATGGTTGCAGGTAATTTTAAAGATGGTTGCTGATTCAATAAAAAAGGAAAATATTGCTGTTCTCTTATCAGCCCCATGTAGGCCTCTTTTACTGTCTCTGGCCATATTTGCTTCTTGAGTTCTGGCAGTATTTTCCTAGGCATCTCCTCTGTTGCTTCATGTCTTGTAGCTTCTTGGTAAATGAAATTCCTCTGGGTTGTCAGAATTTAACAGTTTTGCACTGCTAAAGTGCAATTTTATTGATAGCTGCCACTGTCTCAAGATTCCAACTGGTTACTCAATAGAACTGTGCACAAGGGCCTTGTACAACTCATTAAGCATCCTCTGGAAGATCCTCAAGAGAGATCTAGGGTGGATTTATCAAATAAATCTATTTTTCTTGCAAGTACTGGGAACTTTGTGTTGAATTTTTATTTTACCCACAAAGAAATAAAGAGAGACTAGTATAGATCTATTTCAAACTATTTAGCCCTCATCAGCTAGCCATACGCTTTCTGGGATTCGAACCTGGGTTAGACTCCCAGAAAGGGTATGGCTAGCTGATGAGAGCTAAATAGCTTGAAATAGATCTCCCTTTATTTCCTTATTGGTAAAATAAAAATTTAACACAAAAATAGTTGTCGCGAAAGTGACTGCCTGCGAAGGCTCATGGATTGGGGCTGAAAAGTGAAAGCGGAAGTAGTATGCTCTGTCCCACATTTGGGTAGACCAGGTTGCCCTGATAAAAAACATTTATTGGGAACTTTGTTTGCTTTGAAGCAATCAAAAGAGTGATCTGACTTAAAAAAAACAAATGTTAATACATTCCACTCTTAGATCATATCAAATCTTCTGCAAGACAGTGTGGTGGAATGTAGTGAGGTGTCACAGGATGGTGACAGGTGGTCTTTCTCAGAAGGCAAAGAAACAATGGTGCTTAGAATGTCTGATAGGCAGGAAGAGAGGAAGGTTGGACCTTCCCTCGCAGTTCATAGAATATATCTATCATTATTGCAGTCAATTGCTTCATTTGTCAAAATTGTCAAAATTCTATTTCTAAATGAAAAATAGTAAAGGAATTATTCAGAAAAAACTCCATATATTGTTCTTGCTTCTTTGGGCTTGACAAAGAGTTAGGTTTAATGTGGGTCTTTCACGACCAGGAACACGCCTTTCCTTATGGAAAAGCAAAAGTTATTCAAAACAACATCATAAATCAAAGAGAAAAGAAAAAACAAAACAGATAAAGTCTAGCAGGGGGTTAAAATAAATCAGCATTCAACCAGCCAGTCAATTTTTAAAGGTAAATACCAAAGTGAAATAGGTGCTTTAATAACCAAGTTAAACCCAAGCATGCTTAAGAAAATGAACTGCTGAGAGAAAAGATAAGATAACCAGTGATAAGATAACTCTTCCAGCAGGGAATTGACATCTTCAGGATTCTTCTTCTGGGAGGGGGGGTGGTTCCCACGGTCATCCAAAAATCATCTTGGGTCATTCCTAAGTGATTCCATTCAAATCCAGGAAGCAGCACTGCCAAAGATCCAGCTTTGGTAGCAAAACCAGCAGATCTTCGGCAGGAGAAAGAAAAGTTCCTATCGTTCAGCAGCCATTTTGGGGGAAGAGCCCCAAGTCACTTCTGAACCACTCAAGGTGGTTAAATCTATATTTGGGAGGTTAAATTGCCCAAATATAAAATTGGGGGTATTCCACTAACCCACTAATAAGTTCCAGCAACTCCAGAGAGGGATGCTGCTGTGCAGTAGCACCATTTGTCTCAATCTCCTGTCCTTACACTTAGTAGTAGAGCCTCACACTCAGTTATTTGTGGATTTCTGCCTATGGTCCTCCTGCCCAAAACCTCTGGCATAACAATGGCTACAGTACTTTTCATATCCTGGGTTCATGGCTGATGCCAAATCGAGAACTCAAATTGGCATATTTCATGACTTCATTTGTCCAGGGCTCAGTTAGTTGCATATCCACATCAACTCCCTCTTCCATAATTAAATCATGAGAAAGCTTTACTGTAAGTAAGCCTGGCATTAAATACTACATACAGGGTCTCTGAATATGTGATAACCTGGCTTGCCAGTAGCTGAAGTAGGGAATAGTCTTAGAAAACCAGGTCTGCTTCCTCATAGGTAGCTTGCCTCTGTTGCCTATGATATCTCTCTCTAATTTTTACTATTGTTTTTCAAAATCTATTACTCCTAAGCTCTGTCTCCCTTACGAATAACAATTCCTACTATCTACTTCATATCACACATCTTCTTCATGACCATATCCTAGGGCTGTGATGGCGAACCTATGGCACGTGTACCCAAAGTGGCACATGAAGCCATGTCAGCCGGCACGCGCGGCCTTGCCTGTTTGTCTTCTGGGTTTCTGGCACGCATGCACACGTGATGATCAGCTGTCCTTCACGGGCGGCAGTGCCAAAAACTGGTGTGTGCATACGCACCGGCCAGCTGATTGTCGGGTACACATGTGCGCCAGAATCCAGAAGTTTGGCTTTTCCTGAGCACAATCCTTTTGTGCACGTGTCAGTGCTGAAAACCGGCCTGCACATGCACACTAGCCAGCTGATCGTCGGCTGCACATGCGCACCAGAACCCAGAAGTTAAGCTTTTCCAGAGCACAATCCCTTCATGCGCACGGTAGTAGCGAAAACCGGCCTGCACATGCACGCTAGCTGATCGTCGGGTGCACGTGGGCGCTAGAACCCGGAGGTTCATCTTTTCCAGAGCACAGCTCTGACGAGCGTGCATGTGCAACGTTTTCATGTGACCTTTTCAGCACTCAGTGCCGAAAAAGTTTGCCATCACTGTCCTAGGGTGTTTTACTTGCCAAGCACTTGGCTGCTACTCAAACAACTGTGTCAATAGTTTAATATAATATAATAAAATCAATATAATATACACTGATATATATTAATATGTAATAAAGTAGCAGTTTCAATAACAAAATTAAAGAAAAATTGGGGGAAAGAAAATATTCAGCTTATAGTCACTTCAAAAATATCATATGGTACATTGTAATCAGATATTTATTTTTATTTATATACATAATTTTTATTTGAGAAAAGTATTATTGCAAATTATCATAACATATATGCCAAAAAATAACATTGCTTCATCATCTAATTAATAGAAAATATTATCTTTTTCAGGACAGATATATTATGAATCAAAAGCCAATTAAATTTCTCAGTATTATTCTTTTAGCTACCCTCATGCACAATGTCACCTCACAGATACATTTCAAAATTTTGGTATATAATTCAATATCACATTAACATCTTTAACATTTAAAGATTTTCCCATACATCTATTTATATAAACACTATTTCAGAACAGTGTCAAAAAAAATCACCAAAGCATATCATATATCATATTTTTCAGAGTTTAAGATGCATCTTTTTACCCCCCAAAAGAGGATGAAAATCTGGCTGCGTCTTATACACTGAATGTTGTATCAGCCTTAACTGGGGAGAGGGAATTGTGGTGGTGGTGGCAATGGCGGCAACAGCAACAACGGTGGCAATAAGTAGCTGATTGGCGGTATTCTGGGATCCAACTGCCAATCAGAGCAGTGAAAAGCAAACGGTTCTGAGAACCGTTTGCTATAAATTGACGAGAATTGCCCCCTCGCCACCGGACCTGCTTCTGAGCTGCCACTGCCCATCTAAGCTGCCCCCCCCCATCGCCGCCACTGCTCGCTGAAGCCTGCCGCCGCCTGAGGAGTCACCTACGGAGCCACCCACCCCGTTACTGTTGCTGCTCGATGAAGCCTGCCACCACCTGCAGTGCCACCCACTCCATCACCGCTGCTGCTCGCTGAAGCCTGCTGCCACCTGAGGAGCCACCTGCGGAGCCGCCTGACAGATAAGCACATGACTGGAGGAGGAATTCTGGGAGTTGAAGTCCACAAGTCTTAAAGCTGTCAAGTTTGAAGACCCCTGCGTTAGGGGTTAAGGTTAGCACCTGTTTATAATGGGTTAGGGTTAGGGTTAGCACCTGTTTATAATGGGTTAGGGTTAAGGTTAGCAGCTATTTATAATGGGTTAGGGTTAGGGTTAGGGCTAGGGAGGAAACGAATCACCAATGTCCTAAAATTCTCAGCTTGCTATTGTTACCGTAGTTTAGGGCAGGGGCATAATGAGCTAGTGTGTGTGTATGAATTTACCTTTACTACCGGTTCTTGTGAACCGGTCCGAACTGGGGGCAACCCACCACTGATATGAATGTATGAACATGGTTTCAGCTACAGTGCTCTGCATTGTTATAAAGGACACAATATTGTTCTTTCTTGCAGAAAAATGTCAAAGCCAAGAAGGCAAGCAAAATCTCTTTCAAGCTGGAAGTCATGAAATATGCTCAGGAGCATGGAAACAGAGCAGTGGAGAAACATTTTGGACCACTTCCAACTGAAAAATGATAACAGAGTGGAGAAAACAGGTGGAACAGTTGCAAAAAGTAAAGGAAAAAAAGCAAGCACAACTTTTGTGAGCTTCCTGCAAAGTGGCCACAGTTAGGGGAGGACATGAGAGACTGGATCACAGGTTACCGGAACAGTGGCTTCATGATCGCCACAAAAATGGTGATGTATGAAGCCAAACGCATTGCTAGACAGAAAGGCTTTCAGGATTTTACTGGATCACCATTGTGGTGCTTCAGATTTATGAGACGATATGGTCTTGCTATGCACACCAAAACTAGAATTGCGCAAAGAATGCCAAAAAAGTATAAATGATTCTGTCTTTTCATACTTTTGTGATAGACTCCAGGAAGAAAAATAATTTTGAAATTGGCGAGATTGGGAATATGGATGAAGTCCCGTTAACCTTTGATGTGCCATTGAATAGGACTGTTGATGTGAAAGGTGCCAAAACTGTAACCGTGAAAACCTCAGGACATGAGAAAACACATTACACAGTTGTAATGTCTTGCTGTGCAGATGGCACCAAATTGCCACCGATGTTAATATTCAAAAGAAAAACCTTCCGAAAGGAAGTGATTCCAAGAAGTATTGTGCATGTCCATGAGAAAGGATGGATGGATGAACATGGAATTAAAGTATGGATTGAAAGAGTGTGGTCCAAACATCCTGGAGGGCTTCTGAAAAAAAACCAGCTTTATTAGTGCTCAACCAGTTTAGAGCACATATTAGTGAAACTACAAAGAAAAGATTCAAAGAAGTGTAATTCCTGGGGGTTTTACCAGCCAGTTGCAACCTCTTGATGTTTCCATCAACAAGCCATTCAAAGTCTACATGTGAGAAGAGTAGAACAAATGGATGGCTGCTGGTAATCGTGATCTGACACCCACTGGACGAATGAGGAGGCCCACTATCACTCAAGTTTGTGAATGGGTGAAACATCATGGAACTCAGTGAAGGACGAAATTGTTACACTTCAAAAAATGTGGCATTAGCAATGCCTTAAATGGAACTGAAGATGATAGCATATATGAAGATAGTGAAGAAAGTGATTGAGCAACTGAGCTTCCTAAACTCTGACACCAGCGACGATGATGAGTTCTTGGGGTTTCCAGAAAATTAGAGGAGTGCTTGAACCTTAAAGTCTCTCCTCATTTGTTAATGACAGTGATGATGGTTCTTAATATCGCTGTTGACTTTACATGGTTGTAAAAAGTGTATATCGTTGTAAAAAGTATACATGGTTGTAAAAATTATTCTGCTATACTGGTATTTTATTAAATAATATATTACTACACCATTTGGTTCAGAATACTTTTTTCCTTGTTTTCCTCCTCTAAAATCTAGGTGTGTCTTATAGTCCGGTGCGTCTTATACTCTGAAAAATATGGTAGGTCAGTGAACCCTTAGATTTTTTACATCTCCAACAGAGGAAATCTCAATTTTTTGATGAATCAGCTTTTACTGCAAACCTGTTGTTAACAGTTTTAATGATTTTTAGGACTTGCAGCCATTGATAGAACATTATCCGATATTCTTAACTGTTCGGTACATGTTTGATATTTTCCAGTGGTGTCTACTTAAAAATATTCTTAGGCTTTTGATCTAAATAGATTGTGAGTTTAATTTCTGTGATGGATTCCATCAAATGGGCAAGTATCCCAGGTGCCTTTGGAGCAGCAAGCTGTTGCTCCAGAATTTAATTTTACTTCTGTTTGATAAGAACTTCACCCTCTAGAAAGGAATCATTTATTTCTTAAATAGTTTCTTCTTATCCTATTGGTAAATTTTCTTCTTTTCTTTTAACAGATTAGTTGGAGTCCCGATGGCCATCGCCTTCTTTCTGCTTCTGGGGACAAAACAGCTAAGATCTGGGACGTTGGTGCCCAGAGTGTGGTAACTACATTTAAAATGGGATCAGATGTTCTGGACCAGCAATTGGGCTGTTTGTGGCAAAAAGGTCATTTATTAACATTATCCCTTTCTGGCTATATCAACTATCTGGATGAGAACAATCCTAATAAGCCTCTTTGCATCATAAAGGTTTGTGGAATAATTAAGACTGTGTATTCTAGTTTTCAACTTCTGCTTAGTAATAATAATCATGACTATGAAAAATAATTCAATGAAAGACTGGTTTGAATCCCAGTGATTATTCTGTTGACTATTATTGAGTTAGTTTAAGCACAGTGACTTTAATAAAAGTAAATCAATTCTGCATTTTAGATGAATATTGTTGATACCATTATGGGAAATGTAATTTTTTTAAAAAAAATTATATTGGAGCATGTTGATATCTCTAGAGCAGAGGTGTCAAACTCATGGCCTGCAGACTGGATCTGGCCCGTGGGTTGCTTAAATCTGGCCTGTGAGGCTGGCCTGGAAATAGCAAAGGATTGGCCCGTAGTGCCTCTGGCAGCCAAAACGGGCTGCAGGGAGAGCGGTTTAAGGCCCCGTTTTGGCCGGCAAAGTGCTGCAGGAGGCATTTGTCTCATCTCCCCTCCCCTGGCCTATGGAGAACTACAGTGCTGATCCAGCTCTCGAAGAAATCCAGTTTGACACCCCTGCTCTAGAGTATCACATGTTCACATACAGACCCTTTTAGGATCCAGAGAATGTGATCAGTTCTGTGCAGCAAAGTTTTTGACTTATACTTCCTCAACAATAGTACTTTTCTTCTCCTTGACCAGGTCTTAAAATTGGTTGGATGTGGCTAACATTTGGAATAGAGGCCACAGAAAACCACAGAGAATTGGGTTTGGCTAGAAAGAAATAAGAAATCCAACAGAGCAGGAATGTCAAACTCAAGGCCCACGGACTTGCAGCCTACCATCGCAGAAGGTTGAGGCCATGGGGCTGCAAGCGATGAGACACTTCCCCCTGCCCCCCTCCCCACGTGCGCACACACACACTCAAACGTCTGCAATGGCAGGCTGTAAACTAATAAAAGCTGGTTTTTTGGAATTGCTTTTACTGTTTTTACAGTTGCTTTCAGGTAGGCGTTTTTTTTTTCTTAGCCCCAAGCCCCGTGGAAGGCTGCAAGAAGCACCCATCCCGGCTTATTTCCCCCGTTCTTTTCCTCCCCAATGTCACAGCCCGAGCTGCAAGGGGGGAACAGTTGCACGGGTTGGGAGAAGTGACCTGAGAGCCACGCTGAGGCAACGATGGGGAAGGGGTCAAATGGGAAGCCTCTGCCGGGAGCCTCTGGCAGCTTAAAAAAAAGGAAGGGAAGGGAAGGAAATGAGGCAGGGAGGGACGATTTGTTCTCAGTCTTTTAAGTGGCCACAAACTACTACCAACAGTGGCATTTTATCACAAGGCAAGGAGGCATCGAGAAATGTTTCCCCTTTTCCATTTGAGTATCCAAGAAGGGATAGGAAAGGAGAAAGAGGAAAGAAAAAGAAAAAGAAGGAAAGAGGGGAAGAGAGCAAGGAAGGGAAAAAAAGGAAAGAGGGGAAGGAAGAAGAAGGAAAAGAAAATGAAGAGGGAAGCAAAAAAATGGAAAAAGGAGAGAGGGAGATTATAATGAGAGGGAGTCAGGGTCTGAGGGAAGTCTTGCCTTAGCACTTGGCCACCAGCAGCCCTGCTGCCCTTTCACCATCCCCTTGTCCCGTCCTCCTGACCTCTCCTGGTAGTCTCCCATCCTATTGCTGAGAATGCTTTGGTTACAAAGCTGGGTTTCCTTGCATGGAGAGGGAGTGGGCCTCCCTCTGACCCACACACTTTGCCTCCCACACACACCATGAGCAACCTACCCAAGGAGAGCAAGCATAGCAGCAGCAGCCTTGAGGAGGAGGTAAGCGCAGCCGGGCACCCCCTCGGGGAAGTAGGGTTGGGTGGGCTGGGCTCTGGGGTCCTAGTTCTCCGAGAGTTTGAGGGCCGGGCTGGGCACTTGCCATACACTGCCTAGGGCTCAAGGCAGCCTCCAGTGCTTTCTGGGGATCCTCTGTATGGCCTGAGACGGACGGTGAGGCTCCTCTGGTGGGTAAGGATTTGGTGCTCATTGCTCTCTCCTTCCTCCACTGGACAATGGATACTCCCAGCCATGCCTGGGCCACCACAGATGCCCCCTGACATGAGCGATGTCGAGCTAGCTACACACCCCTCCCCTCCCCCTGCCCCCCCACAACCTTGATGTGGCCTTCACTGCCTGTAAGCATCATAGTGTTTTGATCTGAAATGTCTGAAAAGGGATTTTTTCATAAGAAGAGTAGGCTGTTAAGGGAATCCTGTGAATTTTTTAATGTTAGAAGGTTACAATGGCAAAACGAAAGTCTTTGGCATATAATAAGATATAGTTAGCTTATTTTTTCAGTAGTCAATTGCAAGTGAAAGAAAACTTGGGCAGACAGTTTTTCCGATGGCCCATAAACTGCTATTTGGCTACCACTAAAGTAGCTGAAGCTTAGAAAACCCTTTTCTAAGAAAAGGCCAGGTAGTTTTGTTGGGAATATGGGAGCTATTCCTGCTCCATTGTATCTAAACCTCTGGTTTTTGATGTGAAGAAGTTAAAGTAAAAGGTTTTGTTTTTTAAAAAAATATTTAAATGTGGCTTTTGTAATAATTATATCTACTTTTTTGTAGGGTCACAGCAAATCAATACAGTGTCTTACAGTGCATAAAAATGGAGGGAAATCCTATATATACTCTGGAAGCCATGATGGACATATTAATATCCTTTAAGTGATTAACAATTTTTGTGATAACCTGAGGTGGCTAAATAGCTATTTTTCATTATTATTTTTCTGTTATCACTGCTGTCACTGAAATATTATTAACAGGATATACTAGAGCTGTCCATGCTTATTTGAATTACTGAATGAAAACCTTAAAGTTGTCTAATCCTTTTTTGAGATTGCTACATTCAATATAATTTGAAATTATTCTATTTGAGTTGAATAAAAGTTAGCATAGAACCTCCTCCATGCAGCATTTCTAGCTTCTCAAACTTCAAGTGATTTTCTCTCCCAAGATCCAAATATATTTTCATCAATACTCCAGCACTTTGCATAACAACCAACGTATTTTCTACGCATTTCTTTATAAGTAATTTGAATTTATGAAAGTCCTTCTTAACAAAAAAGTGTCTGACTTGACACGTTCCATTAGGATTTACAATGCTGATATCAGCATTGATTTCTTAAAACCTTGGGAGAATAATCATCATCATTTAATTTAGGCGTTTATTATTGACTGTCTAAATGTATGTAGCAGAACTTTTGATATAGCTTGTTACATGGATTAGGTTTTGGATTGTCTTTTCTTCCTCATCCTGAAGAGAATTTCCTTAATTTTTTTTTTTGTACATTATTGGGATTCTGAAACAGGAGAAAATGATGGATTTGGTGGGAAAGGACACACAAACCTAGTTTCCCGAATGGCTGTGGATGACTTTGAGCAGTTGGTCAGCTGTAGTATGGATGATACTGTGCGTTATACTAGTCTTAAAAAAAAGGAGTACAGGTATTTGTGTTTTAACCTTTCATCACAATTTTTTCTGTCATCATACTATTAAAATATCTATTTCAATTTTTAGACAATTTAGTGTGTTATATGAAAATCTGTATCTGATAAGCAGTTTTCACAAGCAACAATAGCATTTTTGCCATACTGTGATTAATGTTTCAGTAGCATCCTTGTTACCATGTCATGTAACACAACACAATGAACAACTGTATTTATCCAAATTTAAGCACATTTTAGAAGTTGAAATGAAATAATTAATATTGAAGAAGAAATTTCTAAGGATAAAAGAATAGAAAAAACTCTACATTGTTGTTGTTATGTTAAAGTAAATTGATTCTGAAGCCAGTTTTCATGTTCCAGAATTGGTGAAGAATAACACAACTTGGTTATATCTTGTCTAGTTTGACTGTGTGAACCCTGAGGGAAGTGGTCAGGGTTCTCTATAGCCTTTGTTCTGCCAAGTGTAATCTCGATCTCTGCCCTTCTTGGTTGATGAAAAATGAAAGGACCTGGTTTAGGATACTAGTAAATGCATCCTTGAATAAGGGGTTTTTACTGTCCTTAAAAGAGGCAGTGATTTCATCACAGGATATGTGGGCAGTTATTAACCAACTTAAATCGTTCCTTTTTGGGAAAAGGTTGAGAAAGTGATAGGGTTGCAGCAGAAGAGAACCATGGAGAAACCTGATTATCTGGATCCATTTTAGTCAGGTTTCAAGTGAAGACGCACTGTAAAAATGACAATGACCCTGGAGAGACTGGGATTGGGGAGTGCAACAGTCGTGGGGATGCTTGATCTTTCAGAGGTTTTTGATACCACTAGTCATGGTATATTTCAAGATCTGCAGTGTTTCTTCTCTTTCCTAAAGAGGGTTTTCCAGCTGGCCGTGTTACACATTTGTGGGGTCCTGCAGGTGCAGGGCTTGATGATCTTCCAATTCTTATTCAATACTCGCATGAAATCACTAGAGGAGAACATCCATCAATGTAGGGTACCAAATAGTACATCTCAGTCCTGTCCTGCAGGGTGATTTGAGTTGGATTGAGTCTGGATAGGGGAAAATAAATTGATGTTCAATCCCAGCAAGGCAGACTGGCCTGGATTTATATGCTATTGAATCTGAGAAAGATTCCATATTTAGTTTTGGCTTTGGTCATATTTTTCTCATGACAAACTGGCTTGTAATGCAGGTATTCTCCTGGATCCATAACTCCCGGATCCATAAATAGAAAGTGGCAATTGTGCCCCAGAAAGCTATTGCCACATCTGCATCTCATTTACCACTTGCATCCTTGTTTGGAGTGAGAGGCTTTACTCATAGTCATTCATGCATCTTGATTGAGCTATTGTAGTATATTCTATATGAGACTGTTCTTGAAAAGTATTCAGAAACTACAAGTTATCATGGGGTTCTTCATTGTGGTGTTTAGCACTCTGGAGATGAAACTGATTAACCATCTGAATTCCAGGTGCTAGTTGCCACCTTTAAACCATGTACGTTCAGAATCTGCATGTCTATGGGACCCCCTTCTCCCAATGGTATCTGCCTGGATGAGAAGGTTGATCTACTTGCTCAAGAGGCCACAGAAACATAGTCTTTTTTTTAAAAAAAAATTGTTTATTTAAAGATACAAACAAAATAAGTAATAACAAGACATACAAAACATGTAAACAAAAAACGAAATCAGGTATAATCTTATCAAAGTTGTCACAACTGTAGTCTGTTATATGATTCTCATTTGTATATTTGACTCCTCCCTAATTGGGTCTTTTACATTGTGTCTAAACTTTTTTAAGTCACTATTGGCCTACATTAAGTAATTTGTATTTCTATATCTATCTTGGGTTCCACTGGCTACCTCCTAGTCCTGTTTTTTCCTTTACCTATCTTCCAACCAAGTGTACCACTTATCCCAGTGGTTCTCAACCTTCCTAATGCCGTGACCCTTTAATACAGTTCCTCATGTTGTGGTGACCCCCAACCAGGGGTGGGTTCTAAATTTTTTTACTACCAGTTCTGTGGGCGTATTTTGTGGGTGTGGCTTGGAGGTCATGTGACCGGGTGGCCATGGCTATATGTATAGGGACTACTCAGAGTGCTGAAAAAAGTCATTTCTGACATGTCCTCGCACTTTTGACTGGTCCTCACACTTATGACCATCCTCACATTTATGCCCGTGCAGCATTCTTAACAACCGTGTCACTCATTTCACAACTGTTTCTCTTCAACATGGTATAAGATAGGGCAAAAAACATAAAATGTGAGGACAGTCGTAAATTCGAGGACTGGTCAAAAGTGCGAGGACCAGTCAAAAATAACTTTTTCAGCCCTCTGAATAGTCCCTGTGCACAAAAGGACTACCCAGAGGGCTGAAAAATGTGATTTCTGACATGTCCTCACACTTTTGACCAGTCTTCGCAGTTATGACTGGTCATCATTTATGCCCATTGTAGCATTCTTAACAACCGTGTCACTCATTTCACAACTGCTTCTCTTTACCATGGTGACAAGATAGGGCAAAAACGTAAATTGTGAGGACAGTCATAAGTTCGAGGACTGGTCAAAAGTACGAGGACCAGTCAAAAATAACTTTTTCAGCCCTCTGAGTAGTCCATATGCATAAAAGGATACAGCAATAGAGAGGGATGAAGGAAGGGAAGGGAAATTAGAGTAGGAGTGAAGGTAAGAGAGGGAGGAAGAGAGGAGGAGAAGGAGAAAGAAAGAGGAAGTAGGGAGAAGAAGAAGAGCAGGGGAAGAGAAAGTAAGAAAGAAAGAAAAGACAAAGGTGGTAGGTTTGAGGAGAAAGATTGATGCACAATAAAAAAGATGAAAGGGAAGAAAGTCAACCCCAAACAAATATTAAGATATTAAGATAAAGAATGAATTGTTAAACTTTAAAGAATAAAAGAGAACACATAGGAATAAATAGCAATAATTAGAAACACACATACAAACATACAACGTATTTTCTTTGAACAGAGTATTTGGTCGGTTCACAAATTTAAACAGTTGTAGGAGGTTAGCACCCACCCCTTTCCTAGAAGATGAAATATTTTGGGAAATATTAAAAAGGCAGAATATTATATTTCCCTGGATGAGAAATGGAGAAGCATATTTTACAGACAAAGCAGCTCCCACCTTTCTGCCCCCCCACCCTTTGTTAATGGGCCAGAGGCAGAAAGTCAATCCTTTGTCAAAGGACATTTGCAACACAATAGCAACAGAAACTAACACAATGGGCCCCATCAAGCCATGTGATCCTATCCACCATTAAACCATCTTTCCAAGCAGTCTCCATGTTTCCAGTGTCTTTTTCCCCACTTGGAGCAGAACCCAGAAGGATATTTCTTCCAACACAGTATTTAGTCATTTCAATTAAATTTACAATTTCTATATTTCCTTTTTACCATATTTATACCTCATCTATTTTTTAAAAAAACCAGTATTACCCTTCATCCTCATCTCTAATCTTAATCAAATTCAATTTTTCCCTTCTATTCTATATTATACCCTTTCACATTGTCATCTATTTTTATATCCATCCTCACATTGGTTAATTATGTAATACAGTTGTTTAATACAAATTCAACATTTTAATATAAATCAATTAGTTATATAACTATCTTTTTTGTATATCAATATGAAAATGAATATTCCAATTATTTCCATGCAATCCAATTTCTTACAAATCAATTAATTATATTTACCAATAATAATAAACCAAATAATTTCCCCCATATATTCCTCCAAACCACAACTTAACCATTTCTGCTTTCAACACAATATACAATTAATAGTATCTCAATTATTACAATTCCCTAGTTAAATAGAGCTTTTTTTTCTTTTGTGTTTTAAAATCTTGAACCTCCTCTTGCCCTAAATTTCCCATTGTTTGCAGTTCTGCACCTATCTTTTTTGGTGAGGAAAAAGAAAAAGAAATCTCTCTGCCTCATTTTGTCACATTACAGCAAAGACCCTGCTTCCTTACTTTCAATTTCGCTTTTCAGCATAGCTGGGGGAAAAAATTTGCTCCAGGAATTTACCTCTTTGCAGTTAGCTCTTTGAAGCCCCGCGGCAAGAATTTAAAGTTTTTTTCCCTCTAGCCATCAGCTGGGACTCCGGAGGCAGCAATAGATTGGGAGTGGGCGGGGTAAGCGAATGGCGACCGGGCGATCCAACAGAGCCAGAGGGTGAGGGTGAGTGAAGGCATGTGGGGGGGGTGAGAGAGGGCTTTGGAGACCCCTGTGAAATGGCCGTTCGACCCCCAAAGGGGTCGCGACCCCCAGGTTGAGAACCGCTGACTTTATCGCATACTAAATAGTAATCGTGTTCCTCTTTATATTGAAGTTCCTTTGTGAGTCTGTCCATTTCTGCACATTCCATGATTTTACTAAACATGGTCTTTTTTATTGCTGCCCCCCTCTTTTGGAAAAGCACACCCCAAATATGGTCTCTTTTCTTTTGACATTTAGAAAATCTATAAAATGAAACAACCCCAGGATTTTCAATAAGAAGTTTGTCCACTACTTATGGAAATAATTCTAATTACAGAGGGATACATCACAACCCTTTTTATGGTCTTCAGATGCAGTTTAATAGTTCTGATTGATGGATTGTATTTAGTTTGTTTTAATCCAAACAATACTTAAAGAACAAGTACTGGTCAGAGTCAGTAGTACTTGGAGTGGGCAGTGGTGAACCTGTAAAATATATTCAGAAGCTATTATAACATCTGCAGATCTGTGCCATAGTTGTTCTGGCTGCTTTTGTAAGCAGCTTTAATACTTCATATTATGTACCTGCTTGTATTTCTTCAGTTGGGAAAATTAGCTTTTTTTTTAGCAGCCAAGATGTTATAAAAATGGATGTTCAACCAAAATGTGTGGCAGTTGGACCTGGAGGATATGCAGTGGTCATATGCATTGGAGAAGTGAGTAAATTTAGAAAAACAAATTATAGTGCATTCTTTTATTCAATTATTTTAATCCTGTTGCTTTGTGCTTTTAGTACTCTGGGCGTGGTTGATATTTCATTGTATTGTATAAACTGTAAAAAACTTAATTCAGTAACCAAACCAATGTTGTTAGATGCTGATAGAATGCAGCAATAGTGATTTAGGGGGTTCTTCTCCACAAATTAATAACAGAGTAGGGAAAGAGGTATGAATATGTAATGAGCATGTGAAGGAAAAGGGTTGTGGCACTTGTTTTGAACTCAGAGGGGGAAAATACTGTTGCAGAAATCCCTGATTGGAACATTGCACTCTAGGCAAAAGAGCAAGAGCCAGTTTGGCCTAGCCATTAAGGCAGGGGTCCTCAACCCCCGGGGCCATAGCCCACCATTGAGCCTTGAGCCCTTTGAAACAGGCTGCAGAAATGGTGGATGAGCGCACATGCACACATCCCCACTTGCATGAGCAGCAGGTGAGCATGGTCACATCTGCTCCATTTGCATGAATGACGTGCACTTGCACACTGCTCGCATTGAACCATCCCCTCTCCCCCACCCCCGGCCGGTTTGCAAAGTCGGAAAGGTTGGGGAACTCTGGGTTAAGGCACCAGACTAGAAACCAGGAGACAATGAGTTCTAGTCACAGGACACAGGCATGAAAGCTTGTTAGGTGACCTTGGGCCAGTCCCTCTCTTGGACCATGAGATCAGGCCTGACAACTGGTCAGTCACTTCCTGTTGCAAATAATGGATTAGCACTCAGTTGATTGGATATGATGTGGACCCTGCACTTGCAGAGGGGAAGTGTTAGAATGAAAAAAATATAGGCAAAAGTTCATGCATATCTTTCTTCAATCATAGATTATTTTGATGAAGGATAAGAAGAAGTGTCTTGCAATTGATAACCCTGGTTTTGAACCGGAAGCAGTGGCAGTTCACCCTGGAGGTGGGACAGCAGCAGTTGGAGGAACAGTAAGAATATTTCTCATGAAATTATCTAATTTTCAAGCTTTTGACATACATACAGAAATGCAGTAAAAACCACTGTTTCCTTTGGTTCATGCTTAAACTTACTCTTGTTTGTATCTCCAGGATGGGAAAGTGCATTTATATGCAATTCATGGAGCTTCTTTAAAAAGTGAAGAGAAGGTCCTGGAAGCCAAAGGACCAGTAACTGACCTGGCATATTCTCCTGATGGAGCTTTCTTGGCTGTGACAGATGCAAACAAAGTAGTTACAGTGTTCAGCATTGCTGATGGTTATGGGGTAAGAACTATGTTAATCATCTCCAATTGGTTTTTAGTTTCATGTCTTAAATAGAAAGCATAATAATAATTCTGCCATATGTCTCAATTCTATTCAGTTTGCAGTGGCATCTGGTAGTTTATGGTCAATCCTCATAAGCAGGTTTATTAATAGTATAAAGGCTGTTGGCCTATTGTTGTTAGTTGCGAAGTCGTGTCCGACCCATCGCAACCCCATGGACAATGTTCCTCCAGGCTTTCCTGTCCTCTACCATCCTCTGGAGTCCATTTAAGCTCACGCCTACTGCTTCAATGACTCCATCCAGCCACCTCATTCTCTGTTGTCCCATTCTTCTTTTGCCCTCAATCTTTCCCAGCATTAGGCTTTTCTCTAGTGAGTCCTTCCTTCTCATTAGGTGGCCAAAGTATTTGAGTTTCATCTTCAAGATCTGGCCTTCTAAAGAGCAGTCAGGGTTGATCTCCTCTAGGACTGACTGGTTTGATCGCCTTGCAGTCCAAGGGACTCACAGGAGTCTTATCCAGCACCATAGTTCAAAGGCCTCAATTCTTTGGCGCTCAGCCTTTCTTGTGGTCCAACTTTCAAAGCCATACATTGCAACTAAGAAAACCATAGCCTTGACTATACGCACTTTTGTTGGCAGGATGATGTCTCTGCTTTTTAGTATGCTGTCTAGATTTGCCATAACTTTCCTCCCCAGGAGCAAGTGTCTTTTAATTTCTTGGCTGCAGTACCCATCTGCGGTGATCTTGGAGCCCAGGAAAATAAAATTTGTCACTACCTCCATTTCTTCCCCATCTATTTGCCAGTAATTGAGATGGCCAGATGCCATGATCTTAGTTTTCTTAATGAGTTTCAGGCCAACTTTTGCACACTCCTTCTTAACCTGCATCAAGAGGCTTTTTAGTTCCTCTTCGCTTTCTGCCATTAGAGTGGTATCATCTGCATATCTGAGGTTGTTGCTATTTCTCCCGGCAATCTTAATTCCAATTTTTGATTCATCTAGCCCCGCCTTTCTCATGATGTGCTCTGCATATAAGTTAAATAAGCAGGGCGACAGTATACAGCGTTGCCGGACTCCTTTCCCAATTTTGAAAAAATCAGTGGTGTCGTGTCCAGTTCTCACTGTTGCTTCTTGACCCGCATATAGGTTTCTCAAGAGACAAATAAGATGGTCTGGTACTCCTATCTCTTTAAGAACTTGCCACAATTTGTTGTGATCCACACAATCAAAGGCTTTAGCATAGTCAATGAAGCAGAAGTAGATGTTTTTCTGGAGCTCCCTAGCTTTCTCCATCATCCAGTGTATGTTGGCAATTTGATCTCTAGTTCCTCAGCCTCTTCAAAATCCTGCCTGTACTTCTGGTAGTTTTTGATCCACATACTGCTGGAGCCTAGCTTGTAGGATTTTAAGCATAACCTTACTAGCATGTGAAATGAGTGCAATGGTGTGATAGTTTGAACATTCTTTGGCATTGCCTTTCTTTGGAATTGGAATGTAAAGTGACCTTTTCCAATCCTGTGGCCACTGTTGAGTTTTCCAAATTTGCTGGCAAATTGAGTGTAGCACTTTTACTGCATCGTCCTTTAAGATTTTGAATAGCTCAGCTGGAATACTGTCTCCTCCACTAGCTTTCTTGTTGCTCAGATTTCCTAAGGCCCATTTGACTAGGATGTCTGGCTCGAGCTCAGTGACTACCCCATTGTGGTTATCAGGGATGTTAAGCTCATTCTTGTATAGTTCTTCTCTGTAATTTTGCCACCTCTTCTTAATCTCTTCTGCCTCTGTTATTAATGCCCCTGCCATTTTGGTCCTTTATCATGCCCATCTTTGCCTGAAACGTTCCCTTTATATCTCCAATTTTCTTGAAGAGATGGTCCTCTCTATTCTATTGTTTTCTTTGCAGTGTTCATTTAAGAATGCATTCTTATCTCTTCTAGCTATTCTCTGGAATTCTGCATTCAACTGGGTGTATCTTTCTCTTTCTCCCTTGCCTTTCGCTTCCCTACTTTCCTCAGCTATTTGCAAAGCTTCCTCAGACAACCATTTTGCTTTCTTACCTTTCTTTTTCTTTGGGATGGGTTTAGTTGCTACCTCTTGTACAATGTTGCGAACCTCCGTCCATAGTTCTTCAGGCACTCTGTCTATCAAATCGAATTCCTTAAATCTATTTGTCACCTCTACTGTATATTCATCAGGGATATGATTTAGTTCATACCTGAGTGGCCTAGTGCTTTTCCCTACTTTCTTCAATTTAAGTCTAAATTTTGCAACTGGTCTTGTTTTTACTGACTGTATAGATCTTCTCCATCTTTGGCTGCAGAGCACATAGTCAATCTGATTTCTGTGTTGACCGTCTGGTGATGTCTATGTAGAGTCGTCTCTTGGGTTGTTGGAAAAGAGTGTTTGCTATGACCATCGTATTATCTTGATAGAATTCTATTGGCCTGTGCCCTGCTTCATTTTGTATTCCAAGACCAAACTTGCCTGTTATTCCGGTTATCTTTTGTCTTCCTACTTTAGCATTCCAATCCCCCATGATGATAAGGACATCATTTTTTGATGTTAATTCTATAAGGTGCTGTAGAGCTTCACAGAACCGGTCAATTTCATCCTCTTCAGCACCAGTGGTTGGGGCATAGACTTGGATTCCTGTGATATTGAGTGGTTTGCCTTGGATTCAAACTGAGATCATTCTGTCATTTTGGGGATTGTATCCCACTATTGCTTTTCCTACTCTTTTATTGATTATGAAGGTTACTCCATTTCTTCTGAGGGATTCTTGCCTGCAGTAGTATACCTGATGGTCATCTGAATTAAATTCACCCTTTCCTGTCCATTTTAGTTTGCTGATTCCTAAGATGTCGATGTTCAGTCTTGTCATCTCTTTTCTGACCACGTCCAGCTTGTCTTGATTCATGGATCTTACATTCCAGGTTCCTATGGAGTATAGATCTTTACAGCATCGGACTTTCCTTTTACCACCAGATGCATCCACAGCTGAGTGTCCTTTTGGCTTTGAACCAGTCACTTCATTCTTTCTGGCTCTACTAGTACTAGCCCTCTGCTCTTCCCCAGTAACATATTGGACATCTTCCGACCTGAGGGGCTCATCTTCCAGCATCATATCTTTTTGTCTTTTAATACTGTCCATGGGATTTCATGGCAACGATACTGGAGTGGGTTGCCATTTCCTTCTCCAGTGAATCACATTTTGTCAGAACTCTGCTTTGATCTGTCCGTCTTGGGTGTCCCTGCACAGCATAGCTCATAGCTTCATTGAGCTATGCAAGCCCCTTCACCATGACAAGGCAGTAATCCATGAAGGGGTGCTGGCCTATAGTTTTAGTAATTAAGATGCACTTTGGAAGAACTATGTTGCCTAATGAAAGTATTGATAGGTTGAAATGATCAAATTAAACTTTATTGTTGGAACCTATTCCCCCATTTTTTTAAAAAAAATGCATAACCATTTAAATGTAGTTATCAAATATAATCTTGGATTGTTTACTCCCCTATATTGATTTTGCTTATAGCTTTGGTGTAATTAGAACATAAAAGTACATAAATGGTTGAATAATTATTAGAATAATAATTAAATAATTAATCATCAGTAAATTGCAAAAGGCAGCTTTACTCAGAACAGCTTACATCCTGCAATATATCTTTAACACCATCAGACATCCACATCTGCTTATCTCAGGTCCTTGGAAAGGACTCGATAGGTAAACAGAAATGCCAAATCAAGTATGAATATCTCGCTGATTGTGTGATAAACCATAATAATAAAAATAATTAACTTAATTTGGGGATTAAAAATATTGTATAAATATTTCTTCTGAATAGGAACATAATTTATTCTATGGCCATCATGCAAAAATAGTTTGTGTTGCCTGGTCTCCTGATAATGAGCACTTTGCTACTGGTGGCATGGACATGTTGGTGAACGTGTGGACCCTAAGTGACCCAGAAACCCGAGTCAAAATACCAGGTGATTCAGGCTTTTTTTCCTTTGAAAGAATTAATGCTGAAATTGATTGAAAAAGAAGATGTGGTAGTCTATATTACTTATCTGGGTTACATTCTATTTGATAGTCAAAATTGAAGTTTCAGGAGAAATTTTAGAATTTGAAAATAAAATTTTCCACAGTTAATTGGAAATTCTAAAATCAGTTGTTTCTATAAGATTTAATTGAAGGGGCGTCCATGCATTTTTATGTTCCCTGTTTCTTCTCCCATAAGAATTGTAGAATTTGAGAGACCAAAGGAGCAATTCATTCCTTCATTCTTTCATTCATTCATTTTATTCAGTTTACTCATTTATTCATTCAGTTTGTAGAGCTGTTTCTCAGCATAGAAATCCATAATAGATGCCATATAGTTTCAGCTTTGAAATGTCAAAGGAAGGAATTCCTACCATTTTTATGAGCCATTGGTCCTGCTATTAAATAGCAGTTCCTGTAAGCAATTTTTTCCCTTTTTTCATTTGGAAGCTGCTTTCTGGCAAATTAAATTCCTGCTCTTTTCATGAGACTTGGTGTTTAAAGAAGGTCTGCAATCTATTTAATGTTAAATGAGAAGAACCATAAGAGCTTCAGGAAAGGAATTAAGTACCAGATCCAATTTTTTATAGCAGTGATGTGCAAAATGAGTAAATGGTATTAGCCAAGGAAGCAATTATATGGCTAGCCAGACTGAAAGTCATATTAGGGCTAAGCTTTTTTTCAGAATGCATCTAAACAGTTGGACAATATTGTAATTACTAACATTTCTCTTTCATCTTCCCTTTGCTAAGATGCACACAGGTTACATCACATTAGCGGTTTAGCATGGCTGGATGAAAATACCTTGGTAACAACATCACATGATGCCTCAGTCAAAGAGTGGTCTATTTCCTACAAGTAAAATGCCTTCAGTCAGAATAACTTCATCAGGAGAGACTACTAGAGTGAAATAAAGCATTTCTTTTTCTGAAAATTTAGCAAATGTATAATGGGATTCTATAGCATATTCTACTATCTTTGCAAGCAGTGTTTATATCTGTAATTACGTAACTGTTGAAAAGCTTTAGTCAGTAACAGTTTGCACATGAAAAGCACTTAAATTATATTTGGAGTTTAAAAAACCTTTTGTGTGCTGAACATTCCAGAGTTTGCAACCTTAGCAGGGTGATAGAACTGATTTGATTCCCTATTTTTAATACTATATGTAAAACACATATTCACCTGATCTTGTACAGCATGAGAGAACTCTCATTTTTTCTACTTGCAGAACATTTCTGTACTAAATCATAAGAATGCTTGTTGTGATCCACAAAAATGAATTGTGATGTGCAGCTACTGTATATGGGCTTGTCTGTAATTCCCCAAACTGTGGTCTCAGATTTCCTTCAAAACAACAACAACAACAATGGGGTACATCCATAATAAAGTTTTTGGTATTTCCTGTGCAGATTTGTAGTTCTTTTTAAGATAAAGGCTTTTTTTTCCAGATTGACACTTGTTACTGTTTGGCACAAATGAGACTATTTGATCATGATTTGTTTGGAAAAGGAATGCTTCTAGATCAGTTTTAAATATATATAAGACAGAAGCCTTAACATTGAAGTTTACAGAAAACCCACTCACACAGATCAATATTTACATTTTGATTCCCACCACCCACTGGAGCACAAAATGGGAGTCATCAGAATCTTCCATCACCGAGCTGAAGGCCTGCCTACCAGCAAAGATGGGAAAGAAAAAGAACATAAACACATCAAGAAAGCCCTTAGAATGTGTGGCTATCGCAAGTAGGTCTTCATCAAATCTTAAAGATCCTACAGGAGCTCCTCTATAACAGACAATGACGAGAACAATAAACGAAGCAACATTGTCATTCTGTACGTTGCAGGAATATCGGAAAAGCTCAGGAGGATCTTCAGCCAACATAACATACATGCACACTTCAAACTGAAGAATATACTAAGACAGAAGCTTATCCATCCCAAGGATAAAACACCCAGACAGAAACTGAGCAACGTGGTATATGTAGTACAATGCAGTGAGCGACGTGCAGATCTGTACATTGGGGAAACGAAACAACCACTTCATAAACACATGGCACAACATAGGAGAACAAACACATCAGGACTAGATTCAGCAGCCCATCTGCATTTAAAAGGCCCAGGTCACTCTTTTGAAGACAACAAAGTCTATATTTTGGACAGACGATCACTGGTTTGAAAGGGGTTAAAGAGATCATTTATGTCAAAATTGAACAGCCCTCTCTCAACAGAGCGGGAGGGATATGACATCATCTATCTCCAATCTACAACAGTCCTGTCAACAGTTCCAAGAAGGCTCCATACCAATTTGCACCACTCAGGTGACCCTGATGATACAGATCTCCTCCAGGTGACCTTAATGTCCTGGTAAAAGAATGCAAATGACCAGCTGTCTGCAAAGAGTATATGTCCCTCCATTCCCCATCATCCAGTCAGAGCTGAAGAAACTTCTTGGATGAGAAGTGAAATGTCTTCTAAGAAAAAACAAAGTCCAGTTGCCTCTGGAAAAAAGCACCTTTGGGATTCCAAGCAGAAATACTAGAGATTTCGAGGCACCATGACAAATGTCTTGGGTGAAGTCCCCACCACACCATTATTCAAAGAAAACAATGGCTACAATTGTGCAGCAGACCTGACCTTATGCTTCCCAGGCTGGAGTGGCAATAAAGGTGCTTTAGAGCAGCAGTCGCCAACTGGTGGTCTGCAGTCCACTGGTGGTCCATGAGAAAATTTTGGTGGTCTGTAAAAAAGTTATTTGCATTTTTTATATTGCACTAAATACTATTTATCTTTTTTAAAAATTCATATTTGTGGTCTGCGGGATTTAAAATTATGAATTTAGTGGTCCCTGAGGTCCGAAAGGTTGGCAACCCCTGCTTTAGAGGTTTGAGGTGAAGCAACAGTACATGGAATCAGGTTGTGGCTGCAAGAATGCCACTAGATGGCAACAAAGCGTTAGGGATTTTGTTGCTGTTTGTCACCCTAATCAATACAGATAGTTCTCCTTTTGCACTGTTAATGTATCCCATAAAATGATTGCATTATTCAGATTTGCACTATTGGAACTAATATTTCTATGGAAAATAGGATAATTGGTTCCAGCTTGACAGAAGTAGGTAATGAAAATTTTAAACATGAATTTTATATCTATGTCTATTCTAGTGAAAAAAAGGACTAGGTCAGTCCTAGTCCTTCTATGCTATCACTGCATGATAGCAGTGTTCCAATATTTGAGGAGGCTTCTTCAAAGATGAGGATCAAATTGTTTTCCAAAGCACCAGAAGGCAGGACAAGAAACAATGGATGGAAACTAATCAAGGAGAGAAGCAACCTAGAACTAAGAAATTTCACAACAAGAGAGAGTAATCAACCAATGGAATGGCTTCCCTTCAGAAGTTGTGGGTGCTTTCAAAAGAAGACTGGTTAGTCATTTGTCTGAAATAATATGGGGTCTCTTGCTTGAGCAGGGACTAGAAGACCTCCAAGAGCCCTTTCAAGTCTGTTAGGATAAAAAGCATATACTAATAATTTAAATTTATGGTTAGCAAAGTTACAGAATAACTAGAAAGCAACATAAAAACAACTCTATCATAGATTTACAATAGGCATTCCAACATAGCCTATTTAACATCTTTCAGTTGCATCACATGAAAATGAGAAGCCTGTTTTTAAAATTTACACTGTGTCTCTGACAGAATCTTCTTTTCTCCATTTTGCACACATGAAGATTAGCAGAGTATAAAATTGCATGTGCTAGCGTCAACCAAGCGTGCACCAAGCCATGCAGTAAATAACCTAATAGCCTCTCATCGCTATCATTTAAAGGGGTTGTAAGGGTACTTCTCAACTTATGATGACTAACGGTATCAGAATTTCCATCACTAAATGATGAATTCATAAACAATGGCAGAATCTGTATATTAAACCTGAAGGGTTGAATAAAATAGAAGAGGTTATTCCTGAGATCAGTTATGCCTTATTTTCATTGCAGCCACACAAAATTTGGCTATTGAATGGTTTCAGATCCAGAAGATGATTCATATAGGAATTCTCTGTCTGAAAGTTTACAAATTATTACAAATAAATAGATTTAATTTCCCTGAAAAATAGTCTGGGAAGACGTAAAAGTGTGTCGTAGGTGTGAAAGATGAAATTCTGAGAGATTAAACTTTATTGAAACAGATAGTTGGGTTCCAGTGTATATAAGAGAACAGGGAACAATAGAAATCCAAGACTTTGTATTAAAAATGTAGAGCAGGAAATTATAGGGCTCTGATTTACTCTCAAGCATTTGGCTCTAGTCAATTTCAACCAGCTCTAGTTAAGGATGAGCAAAGTTTTTTTTTTCTTTTCAGTAGATATAGGGTTAATTTGGGAGGTTGGGAAGGCTGCTTTGTTTAGGTGCAGTAATAGTTGCTTTGGGTCTAGTTGGATTGTGTCAGATGGGGAATTGAACCTGGCCCTGGTTACAGTGTCAGGAAGAAATAAACTCTCATCTCAGCCATTGCAGGGAGATGGAAGGATGGGATGGAGAAGCAGTGAGGAAAACATGGCCAGGAGACATTTTATTATTTATTGGATCAATTTATGTAACTACCCATCTCACATATGAGACACTCACGTTACTGAATTCCAAGGTCCTTATCACTGGACTGATTGCAAGGAAAAAAAACAAACCAGAAACCTGCTGATTAAATAAGAACTTAGTAGCCCAGAACAAAATTGGTCATAAGGGACAATGACCAGTCATTGAAGGGGAGGGGTTCATCCCCAGACTAGAATAAAGTATATCAGAAGGGCTGTAAGGTCCGGTCTCTCCTTGTTCAAGAAAGTAAAAACTCTTGAATTGTTAGTATTTCAAAAGGAACCTTTTATTGAACAGGAGTGATAGCAAGACAAAAGGAAAGCAGATTCAGTCCAACGTGGATTCAGCCAATCTGCAGGTGTGGAGATGTTATTGTAACAGCTGTCCTGAGAACGTGATAAGCGAGCGTTCTGCTGGGTTTCAGAGTGATACAACCGAGATGGCCCGCCCTCCCCTTACATTACCTAAAAGGTGAGAAAATCTCAAAAGACGGCTAGGCGCCAGGATAAAGGTTATAAAACAAAAGAAAGGTTGTGAGGGGGTGAGGAAGAAAGCAATAAACTAAGTAATACATCCATGGACTCCTCCCCTTCCCCAGAAGAATGGCAGCATTACAATAGGGATCTGACAAGAGCAGTAAATGGCTTAGGATGGAAAACAATGCAAGCTTCAAAAAATGGGTGAGGAATTTGTGGTGAACTGGGAGTAGATGGAGAATGACAATGCAGACAACACTCAAGCAAAGGTGGCAAGCAGAAAGTGAAGATCCAACCTCACCTCTGCCTACATAATTATTGGGAGGGAAGGTTATTTATTTATTTATTTATTTGTTTGTTTTAATTTCTATACCGCCCTTCTCCAATATAGGACTCAGGGCGGTGCACAGCCAAAGTAAAATCCAGACATAGAAAGATTAAAAAACTGATTAAAATAATTAAATAATTTGGCCATAATTAAAAACAGTTCCAATTTAAAATAGTTTAAAAGTTTGACTCAAGCCAGCCCAGCTAGTTGGAATAAATGGGTTTTCAGGGCCCGACGAAAAATCCGGAGGTCTGTTATTGTACGTAACTCTGGGGGGAGGTTGTTCCAAAGGGTGGGCGCCGCCACAGAGAAGGCTCTCCCCCTGGGGGTCGCCAGCCGACATTGTCTGGCGGACGGCACCCTGAGGAGGCCCACTCTGTGCGAGCGTACTGGCCGGTGGGAGGCTATTGGTGGCAGAAGGCGGTCTCGTAAATACCCCAGCCCTAAGCCATGGAGCGCTTTAAAGGTGGTCACCAACACCTTGAAGCGCACCCGGAAGACCACCGGAAGCCAGTGCAGCTCGCGCAGGAGAGGTGTCACATGGGAGCGCCTCGTCGCCCCCATAATCCCCCGCGCGGCCGTGTTCTGGACCAGCTGGAGTCTCCGGGTGCACCCCAGGGGGAGCCCCATGTAGAGAGCGTTACAGTAGTCCAGGCGGGAAGTGACGAGTGCTTGAGTGACTGTGTGTAGGGAGTCCCGATCTAGAAAGGGGCGTAACTGGCGTATCAGGCGAACCTGATAAAAAGCCCCCCTGGCCACGGCCGTCAAATGATCTTCCAAAGACAGCCGTGCATCCAGGAGGACGCCCAAGTTACGAGCCCTCTCCGTGGGGGCCAGTGATTCACCCCCAATAGCCAGCGATGGCATCAGCTGGCTATATCGGGACGCCGGAAGCCACAGCCACTCGGTCTTGGAGGGGTTGAGTCGGAGCCTGTTTCTCCCCATCCAGGCCCGCACGGCCTCCAGACACTGGGACATCACTTCAAGGGCATCATTGGGGTGGTCTGGGGTGGAGATGTACAGCTGGGTGTCATCAGCGTACTGATGGAACTCCACCCCAAAACCACGGATGATCTCACCCAGCGGCTTTACATAAATGTTGAACAGAAGGGGCGAAAGGACCGACCCTTGTGGCACCCCACAAGCAAGGTGCCTCGGGGTTGACCGTTGCCCCCCTGTCAACACAGATTGCGACCGGTCAGAGAGGTAGGAGGAGAACCACCGCAGCACGGTGCCTCCCACCCCCAACCCCGCCAACCGGTGCAACATGATACCATGGTCGATGGTATCAAAAGCCGCTGAGAGGTCTAACAGGACCAGGATAGAGGAACAACCCCTGTCCCAGGCCCTCCAGAGATCATCCACCAATGCGACCAATGCCGTTTCAGTGCTGTGCCCAGGCCGGAAGCCGGACTGGAGCGGGTCTAGATAGACAGCTTCATCCAGGTACCGGGGAAGCTGTTGCGCCACCACACTCTCAACAACCTTCGCAATGAAGCGAAGGTTGGAGACTGGACTATAGTTAGCCAAAACAGCCGGATCCAGAGAGGGCTTCTTGAGGAGGGGCCTCACAACCGCTTCTTTCAAAGCGGTCGGCAGGATCCCCTCACTCAAAGAAGCGTTAACAATCTTCTGGAGCCAGCCTCGTGTCACCTCCCGGGAAGCCAGTACCAACCAGGAGGGACACGGGTCCAATAAACATGTGGTCGCGTTCAGCCGTCCCAGGACCCTGTCCATGTCCTCGGGAGCCACAGGATCGAACTCCCCCCAGGTAACACTCTCAAGACCTGCCTCAGTCATCCCGTCCGGACATACCCAGTCAGAGGCCAGCCCTTCCCGAATCTGAGCGATTTTGTCATACAGATACTGCACAAAATCCTCAGCACGACCCTGCAAGGGATCATCCCGCACCTCCAGATGAAGGAGGGAGCGGGTCACCCTAAACAGGGCGGCTGGGCGATTATCTGATGACGCGATAAGAGCGGCAAAATAACTCGTTTTCGCCGCTTTTATCGCCACTAGGTAGGTCTTAATATGAGATCTCACCAGTGTTCGGTCAGATTCGGAGCGGCTGGTCCTCCAACTACTCTCCAGGCGTCTTTTCCGGCGCTTCATCTCCCTAAGCTCCTCGGAGAACCAAGGAGCTAGGTGAGTTCGGTGCCGGGTCAGAGGCCGCAAAGGCACGAGTCGGTCCAAGGCCCCGGCAGCCGCACTATCCCAGGCGGCCACCAGGTCTTCCGCCAAGTCATGAGCCAGAGTCTCAGGAAATGGCCCAAGCTCCATCTGGAACCTATCCGGGTCCATCAGGCGCCTGGGGCGGAACCACCTGGTCGGTCCCGCCTCCCTGCGGCGGGGTGCAGCGGTCAGAAAGTCCAGTCGAAGGAGCGAGTGGTCAGACCATGACAAGGGTTCGATGGCTATATCCCCTATATCAAGGCCACTCAACCACTGACCAGAGACAAAAACTAAGTCCAGAGTGTGTCCCCCCGTGTGAGTGGAGTCATGAATTAACTGAGTAAGGTCCATGGCCGTCATGGAAGCCATGAACTCCCGAGCCACCTCAGACGTTTCACCGATAGATGGGAGGTTGAAATCCCCCATGATGACAAGTCTGGGGGTGTCCACCGCCACCTCGGCTATAACGTTAAGCAGCTCAGGCAGGGCCGTTGCCACGTGGCAGGGAGCCAGGTACGTGACCAACAAGCCCATCTGTACTCGACGACCCCACTTCACAAAGAGCAACTCACATCCGGCTATCTGTGGAACAGTGGTCTCCCTTGGATCCAGACCTTCCTTTATGATAACCGCCACCCCACCCGCCCCTGCCCTGAGCCCTCGGCTGATGAAATGCGCGGAAACCTGGTGGGCACATATCCACGAGGGGGACTCCCCCCTCCTGGCCCAACCAGGTCTCCGTAATACCCGCCAGGTCCGCCTCCCCCTCCTGAATAAGATCATGGATGAGGGGGGCTTTATTAACAACGGACCTGGCGTTGCATAACATCAGCCGAAGGCTCTGGCCCTGAGAATCTGGACAACCTGGGGAACAAGAAAAGCATTGGGGACCGGAATGCGCAATCGCTCTGAGATAGCGAGTGCGCATTCCCGGAACATGATATGGTCCCCAGCTTCCGCCATATCTGCCTCTCCCACTCACTATGCTGATGGAACAGCCCTCTTCAAATCGAACTCCACCCCCCTCCCCGACCTCCGGTTCTATGTCCCTAATGTCGTGGCCCTTCGCTAAGGCTGGTCTTGAACCCGGTGGATTTCCCCCAGGACCCACCTTAATCCCCCCCGAACCCCTTAAGATTTTTGTTAAAAACCCGCTAAAAAACCCACTTAAAAAACCCCTCAAACTCTTCTTTGCTGCATGCCATCTCTCGGGGCTCCAACGCCCGTCATCAAGATAGGCCCTCGATAGCGAAGAGGGCCAGACCTGCGAGAGGGGGGAATCTCGCAGGGCACGAAGGTCATTCACCGAGTACATCTGAACATCAAGGGGGGGTGATAGTCCATGGCCAATAACCAGGGGACCAGGTTAGAAGGGGCGTGGATGTGGGGGGGGGGGATTGGAGACAGCTGCAGCTTCTTCCTATTTCTTAAGTAATTTGTTCAGACTGCTATTCTTAAGTACTGTTGGAAGAAATGTCGATCTGGGTTCAATTCCAAGTGGGGGAAAAGACACTGGAAACATGGAGACTGCTTGGAAAGATGGTTTAATGGTGGACAGGAATCACATGGCTTGAGTTCCTGAGCAGAATCACATGGCTTGAGTTCCTGAGTAGAAAACAAAGAAGGCCCAGATGCTGGGAATGCCTTGGTTTTATGCCCTCTGTTGGGTCCCACCTCTGAGTTTCTTGTTCCTGTATAAGAAATGTATCCTGATTGGTTGTCAAACTCCCAGGTGGTCTAGGGGACTCAGCTAACTCTGTAGGTTGTCTCTCAAGCTTGCTTGAGTCTTGCTATGTGGTGAGTTTCTGTTGCTAGATGGGCCCTATTGTGTTGCAGATGATGGGCCATTGACAAAGATGTAGAGGGGGGGAATGAGTGAGCTTGACTGAGGCCTTAATGGCCCATTGACAAAGGTGTGGGGGGGGGGGAGGCAGGAAGCTGCTTTGTCTTTAAAACATGTTTCTAAATTTCTCATCCAGGAAAATATAATATTCTGCCTTTTTAAAAATATTTCCTAAAATATTTCATTCTTCTAGGAGAGGGGTGAGTGCTAACTTCCTACAGTAAAAAGTGTAGGCTATAAGGGAATTCAAAAATAAAATAGTAACGAAGGGAATAGTAATAATTGAATAGAAACTTGTTATTCTACTGTACAATATAAGTTATGCTGCTACAAAAGTATTTTCCATTTAAGCATTTATTTGTTAAGCATTTATAATACATGTACCTCTGTAAAAACATATGTATGAAATCAATTGTATCCTTCCTGCATTAAGATCTAAATATGACTGAATTTTACAATGTAGTTAGATTATTATTATTATTATTATTATTATTATTATTATTATTATTATTATTATTATTATTATTATTTTGTGGAACTTTTCTCTCATGTCTATGGTGCATATGCTTGGAGAAGGATGTGGGCATTACTCCGTTCTTTGGCATAGGAGAGGGGCCTGCTGAGGGTGCACGGAGACATTCCTTAAAACTGAGAGATGCTATGTAGATGTGTAATGGACAGGTACGGAGAGGTACAGAAGGTGCTGAAGAGAAAGTAATCTGAGAAAACAAAGAGAGAGATAATGTATTCCTTTGAGGCATCTTGGATTAGCTGAAACCCCCGAGGACCTGTCCAATAAGTAAAGGAAGAGGGAAATGGGCCGTCAGGATAGAGAACTATAAAATGTAATGCTTTTGAAATTTTAGGTGTGGCTTCCTGGCTTAAACTCCTCTGTTGAGATCTGCTGGGATACACCCACCCTATTTTGCAAAATAGCTTTTATTATTTTCTTTTAATAAAATCTCTTTGTTTTCATCGACCCATGCTTGTTGGTTGAATTCATTTCCAACAAAAGGGCACCAGTATCCTGTTTCCTTATTCATTACATACCGGTACATAAATGTTTAATAATAATAATGAAGATCAGAACTGAAAAATTATCAAATGATTCATATTGTACATTGTGCAAAGAAGCAGAAGAAACAGTAGATCAAATACTCAGCCCATGCTAGAAGACATAAACAACATAACACAATCACCAAAATGATTCATTGGAACTTCAGTAAATATTTTCCTGCAACAGTAAAGAAAATGGGTGGGATCATAGTTGAGAAAATAGTAAAAATGAGCAGGTTAAAATATTGTGGGAATTTCCAAATACAAGTTGATAAAGCTCTTGGTTGAAATGAAGAATGTGGCTAATTGATGTGGCAATACCAAGGAATAATAGAATAGAAGACAAAAAAATTAGAGGTCACAAAGTATCAAGATCTGAAAATCAAAACTGAAAAATAAATCAGTGTGGTAGACACAGTGGTTATCTACACATTAATTACCATACCCCAAAAAATTTTGGATGGCATTTACAAAATTTGCACATTGATAGAATTTCCATCTGTCAATTGCAAAAGATCACACTGCTTGGATCCATATATTGCAACAGATACATTATGACATTCCAGGGTTTTGGGAAGAACTTGATGCATGTGAAGGTCAACACCAGCTAAAGAACTGGCAGCTATGATTTCATATTGTTGTGAGTAGATAATAAGGAAATACCATTAAGACAATTAAGACTTGACAATTCCAGACATTAGATAATAATGGAATAGTGTACTGAACTCAATAACAATTAAAAGCCCCGAATAGGAAGACTAGAAAAATAATGTCAATGAATCATGACCCTTCATCCATGCAGCAATGCTGGTAGACTCTTTGAGGCACAAGTTCTACAACTAAAAGGTCCCTTTGGTTACCACCAAAATGAACAACCTTGGAAAAATGCTGAGCAATAAGGCTAAGAAATAATGGAGAAAAGAAATGAAAAGTGATAAAGTAATCAGTAATTAATTAATATGTATTTTGGCAAGCTCTGTAATGTTGTGCCTTGCAGTAATTTCCCATAATATGTTGTGTGTTTGTGGATGAGTAAGGTTGATACTGCACAAAGATTTCCAAGGGATGTGAAATATGTATTGCAACTCTCTGTGAGATACAGTATCTAAATACTATGATTTCTCAATGAGAGTTATTTTCTACCTGAAACAGGCAAACTATTTTCTGCACCACAGGGATTCCAAAAGAAGCACTTCTCACTGGTTTCCTATAGAAGTGAATGACAGACATTTGAAGAGGGGAAGGTTTTTTCATTTGACTCCAGTTCCTGAAAATCCAGCCTGCTCATTTTTCTGTTTATTCATCTGCAGTACCTAAACTTGGTATTTATTTCATGGTAAGAATCCCATGTATTCCTTGCTACAGAAACTCTTCCAAGCTACCAAGCACTTACTACCACATGTGATGGACATGTAGAAAAGCAAAAGAATACTAGCAAAGGATTCGAATGTGGTTGGAAGAAATGACCGGACAGAGATTGGAACTCAAACCAGAACTATTCCTATTAGGAATTAGTAAAGAAAATCTAAGTAAAGGGTTAACATATTTAATACTGCATATCATAATAGCTGTGAGAATAGTTTATGCCCAATAATGGAAGAGTGGAAACATACCTAAAGAGAGGGAAATAATAAAGAAAATACTTGACTATGCAGAATGTGATAGACTGACGCTAGAATTGAAACATAAAGGAGAGATGGAATACTATGAGATTTGGAATAGATTTTATCAATGGTTAGACTTAAGGAATGGAAGTCGGAATGGATAAGAACAAGGATGCATAAATTGAAACAAGAGGCAATATATGTAATATATTATGTAATTGTAAGCGTGTAGAAAAGGTTAAGTATGTGTATATAATAAGTAAGTAGTAATGTATATTGAATACATAAGAGACTTGTGTTACACTTTGTATGGCAGAGATATTGCCAAAACGGTTCCACCATGTCCATTTTTTTTTAACAATAAAGGTTTTTTTTAAAAAAAGAAACGCTTCCAAGCATGGTGTTTGATTAATGAAGTGCTCCAGAATTTCATCTTGTCCACTGTTTTTTTTTCATTTCATATAATCAGAGATTTGTAAGAGATCTCAAGGCCATTAAATCCAAGCTCTGCTCAGTGCAGGATCTGCTAATGTATTTCAGAGAGATGACTAGCCAGGCTCTGTTTGAAGACTTCCAGTGAAGGAGAACAGACTGCTTAATGCCTGAAAGCTTTTACTGATGGAAAATTTCTCCTAATATTTAACTGAATCTACTTCCTTGTATTTTCAACCCAATGGTTCTGGTTCTGTCCACTGGGGCAGCAGAGAATAAGTTTGATCCCTTCCTTGTTTGGCTGCCCTTTAAGTAACTGAAGATGGCTGTCTTATCTCTCATCAGTTTTCTCTTCTGAAAGCACCCAGTTTCTTGAACCATATCTTAGTTTCGGTCCCACCACATCTACAGAGGTCATTCAAAACTTTGGAAGCAGATAATAACATTCAACTTTATCTCGATCCAGAGAGACAGTGCATGAACTGAAGTAGGCCACTGTAATAGAAAAGGGCTCCTCTTTCAGCAAATCAGATAAATGTGACATTTATTTCCATTTACAAGATTTGATTATTGAGCAGGACAGAGAGTTCTTCAGACACATTCTATGACTGAATCTGGAGTCTTTTGTTAACATGCTCCAGCCAAAAATAGTTACTCAAATGCCAAAAAGACTGACAAACATGTAATTTAAGATAGGCTTATTGAACAGTCCCATTTCTCATGCCAGTATCAATATCTCAAACACAATGAACATTTTGGAAGTGGGGTTTCTCTCTCTATTTTTTTAACACAACAGTACATTCTTAGAAATATAAAGGTTTTACTTTGAATTTATGAGCTTTGGACAGAGATACTGTTCTAGCTCAGACTTGTCTGTGACTGTAGAAGATTGCTCTCGGTTGTCTGCCAAATTATTACCATTATTAGTCTTGGCGGCAGGCCGATTAAAGGCCACTCCTGAGCAGAACACCTCTGATGCAAAGCTGTTGGATGTATGAATCATGTAAACGATGAAAGTGAGCTGACAAGATAATTAGTATAGTATTAAAACATTTCCCCCAAATGTTTTAATACTATAGCCTGTTTCAATTCTTAATGGAAAACATTCAATATGTTTGGAGGCTGATTTTTTTCCCTGTTCTATTGTTTCAAAAATTTATTCTGTTCTATTTCATATTTTCTTAACCAATATGAAGGATGTTTCTTGAGGATAATATCAGTAGTAGGTTCCACTTAACTTCACTACTGGTTAGGAACTGTGCGTGTGTGCTTACTTCGCTCATGCGTGGCGCTTCTGCGCATGCACAGAGCGTCCATGATGACATCCAGGTGGGTGGTGGAGCTTCCTGCCACTGCCACTACCGGTTCGCCCAAACCGGGGAGAACAGGTAGAAACCCACCACTGGATAATATTATAAACAGTCAATGCTATAAAACACACTCCAATTTTTTAAGCACTAATAGGCATAGCCAGGTAGAAGTGGATTGTGGCACTCATAGTATCTGGAAAACCAGCAAAAGGAATGATAAGAAACAAGACAGAGAGAAATGGAGGGAGGGGATTTAATCAGGATATATTTATTTCCTGACACAAGATTTGATTAGCAGAATATATTTAATCAGCTCAAGAGGAGCTTCCCAGGAAGCACTTACTGAAGAAGAGTGACCTATCCTGTTCTATCCAGCTTTATATACAGTAAGAATTGTTCTCCTTTTAATCACATGGAGATATACAAGAACATACGGATAGGAGTGAGAGAAAGAGTGAGAATGACCATGAGAGAGAGTGAGAGTGACTATGAGAGAGAAAGATGACAGAAATAACAGGGACTTTTCTGATTGTTCCAAATGGATTGAAGTAAAACATTTATTTTGTCAGTTTCAAGAGGAAGAGACAACAGCTTGCAATCTGATATGGCTTTACTTGGGAATATGTTCTATTAAATTCAGTTGGACTTTTTTCTGATTAAAGTTCAAGAATTTCAGGAACCATTCATAGCTCTCATGTCGCTTGTTTTTATATTTTTATTTTTGATTCTATAGGTGGCTACCTTTCAGAATTCATCCATGCCAAAATGTCCCCCTCCATGGTTATAAAGTAAATCCTAGCTGATTTTGAGTACAGTGGAGTTAAGAGTGCAATGGAAGACTACCAGGAATCCTTGGTAAGGTTGAGCAGCTCATGTGATGACTCCCCTGTATACTTCCCTGATGCCTCTCCAGATGTTAGTTCAGAGGAGGATGAGATGGTCCCAGGCAAATCAGGAAGGAGGCAGCCAATGGCTCCAGAGCAGGGTCTGCAAGTTCAGGTGAGGTGGAGCAGCCACAACTGGACAAACAGATCTGATGGTTCTTGTTTTTTGCCTGTTTTGATTTCTGGGTGACATACACTCCTGGGGGTTGGAAGCAGTATACCAATGCACTCCCCTGCAAGCCTGCAAGATACATTCATGCAGAGGATAAGGTCTGGATGGTGATCCCTCTGGAGAAGTTCGCTGTGACCCAGATCTGGGTAGATCTCAAGGAGCAGATCTGGGAGGAGCAATGGCAAGACCCCTTTGAGACAGCTTGCAAAGCTGAAGTGGACCAGTTAACCAGGAGGCAACCAAGCCCTTGGTCTTGATCCAATGACCTGCTGTGTTACCAGGGATGGATTGATGTGCCTAAGGGACCTTCATGGGGTTTGGATTTGCATTAGTGTCCTGACAATCTGGATGCTGGACATTTTGGACTGTTCAAGATTCTCCACTTGTTGGGGTGGGTGTTTTGGTGGCCCTGCATGTGCCAGATGTAGCTTCCTGTCCAGATTGTCATCAAGCCAAGCCCCTGCCAGGTCTGTTGCAGTCCCTGCCGATGTCGGAGAGGCCATGAGGAAGCATATCCATGGATTTTATCACGAACTTCCCAAAATCGCAAGAGGTCATGATGATTGTGGTGGACATGCTCTCCAATATGGCCCATTTCATCCCATGTGCTGGTCTACCCATATTGTAAGAAATGGTGTAACTGGACTTCCGGCAGTGATGTCAACATGTCTGGAATGAGAGAATGGAGCTCTGTTCTTGAAGTTCCAATATTCCTAACCAGGAAGCCGATCCAGGCACTATTGATCCCGGAGAGATCAATAGAAAAAAGAGGAGTCTTCAAGGACCTTGGAGAGAAAAGCAATCTCTTCGAAGGTTCAGGAGAAACCTCTTAATTCCAGTTAGGAAAAAAACAGCCATCTTGGCTGGCCTGAAGCGCTGACAACTGAAGAATAGGAAGCGAAAATCTAAACAAGAGATCCAGTGGTGGAATTCTGCCAGTTCTAGGTGGTTTGGCCGAACCATTTGTTAAATTGCTGGCTCGCCCCGCCCCTTGCCCCACCCCTCTGCACCACTGGGCGAGGGGTGGGCGAGCCAGCAATTTAACAAATGGTTCGGTGTTTTTTTATAATTTTATTGGCCTCGCAGCTGCCGTAGGGCTTTAAAGGGCCGCCCTACAGCTGATCAGTGTTAAAAGAAAACAAATGAGTAGACCAACACCTGCAAAAATAAAGGGTAGACCCAGTGGTGGGATTCTACTTCAGTAGAATCGATTGTTAAGTAGTTAAGTAGTTAAGCCAGTGGTTGCCAAAGTGGGCGGTATCACCCCCTGGGGGGGGTGGAATGCCTTAGGGGCGGTGGAATGCCTTAGGGGGCGGTAAGAGGCAAGGGGGCAGCAGGGGGGGCTAAGTGGCAAGGAGGGTGGCCCCCACCCTTTAGCCTGTGCCTCGCAGCACTTACAAATAGCCCTTGCAAACAGCAAGAAAAAACAGCCCCTTCAGCTTCAGCATCGGTTAATTAGCACAAGTTGATTAGATCGGCCTCCGGACTCTCAGCTGATTTGCTTTCAGCTGTTTTGTGCAGGCTCTTTTGTAAGTTCTTGTTTTGCATGCTCTTTGCTTGCTGCAAAGAGTGCTCGAGCAGATTTGTTTTCCCCTAGCTATGCTGAAAAAGCGAAACTGAAAGTAAAGCAGGGTCTTTGCTGCAACATGACAAAATGAGGCAGAGAGATATTTCTTTTTCTTTTTCCTCACCAAAAAAGGTAGATGCAAAACTGCAAACAATGGGAAATTTAGGGCAAAAGAGGAGAGTTCAAGATTTAAAACACAAAAGAAAAAAAGCTCTATTTAACTAGGGAATTGTAATAATTGAGATATTATTAATTGTATATTGTGTTGAAAGCAGAAATGGTTAAGTTGTGGTTTGGAAGAATATATGAGGGAAATTATTTGGTTTATTATTATTGGTAAATATAATTAATTGATTTGTAAGAAATTGGATTGCATGGAAATAATTTGAATATTCATGTTCATATTGATTAATATACAAAAAAGATAGTTATATAACTAATTGATTTATATTAAAATGTTGAATTTGTATTAAACAACTGTAATATTACATAATTAACCAATGTGAGGATGGATATAAAAATAGATGACAATGTGAAGGGATATAATATAGAATAGAAGGGAAAAATTGAATTTGATTAACATTAGAGATGAGAATGATATTGGTTTTTTAAAAAAAAATAGATGAGGAATAAATATGGCAAAAAGGAAATATAGAAATTGTAAATTTAATTGAAATGACTAAACACTGTTTAAATTTGTGAACTGGCCAAATACTCTGTTTAAAGAAAATACATTGTATGTTGGTATGTGTGTTTCTAATGATTGCTATTTATTCATATTTGTTTTCTTTTATTCTTTAAAGTTTAACAATTCATTCTTTATCTTAATATCTTTATATTTGTTTGGGGTTGGCTTTCTTCCCTTTCATCTTTTTTATTGTACAGCAATCTTTCTCCTCAAACCTATCACCTCTTTCTTTTCTTTCCTTCTTACTTTCTCTCCCCCCTTCTTCTCCTCCCTACTTCTTCCTTTCTCCTTCTCCTCCACTCTTCCTCCCTCTCTTACCCTCCCTCCTACTCTAATTTCCCTTCCCTTCCTTCATCCCTCTCTAGTTCTTGAACTTACGACTGTCCTCACATTTTACATTTTTGTCCTATCTTGTCACCATGGTGAAGACAAGCAGTTGTGAAATGAGTGACACGGTTATTAAGAATGCTACAATGGGCATAAATGATGACCAGTCATAAATGCGAAGACCGGTCAAAAGTGCGAGGACCTGTCAGAAATCACTTTTTTCAGCCCTCTGGGTAGTCCTTTGGTGCATATAGACTACTCAGAGGGCTATTTTTAACTGGTCCTCGCACTTTTGACCAGTCCTTGAACTTACAACTGTCCTCACATTTTACGTTTTTGCCCTATCTTGTCACCATGGTGAAGAGCAGTTGTGAAATGAGTGACACGGTTGTTAAGAATGCCGCAACGGGCATAAATGTGAGGATGGTCATAAGTGCAAGGACCAGTCAAAAGTGCGAGGACCAGTCAGAAATGACTTTTTTCAGCCCTCTGAGTAGTCCCTATGCAGATAGGCACGCCCACCCGGTCACATGACCAGCTAGCCAGGCCCACCCGGTCACATGACCAGATAGCCACGCCCACCCGGTCACATGACCACCAAGCCACACCCTCAACCAAGCCACTCCCACAGAACCTGTTGTTAAAAAAATTGAATTCCACCACTGAAGAGATTGCATCGGTAAGAGGAACAAACAAGAGAATTGAGTGTGGTACAGTTATAAAGTGGGAGAAGAGAGCGGAGAGATTGAGACTCCAAGCGAGCGGCAAAACAGCAGCCAGATAAGCGGTGACGAGAAGGTGAGAGGAGCAGAAGAAGTATTTCAGACTGACAGTGACAGTACAAAAAGAGAAGGGGCGGTGGAAACGGTGGAACTCCAGAAGCTATACCAGCAAAAGACGTGTGGATTATAAAATAAGCAGAGCAAGCAGAGAAAAGTGTCTTGGATTAGAACTGTGGATGTGACGAGAGAAGTTAGAGAACGAAAGAAATAGCAAGCGACAGAAGGCGGCTTTGACAGACAGTGATAGCGCGAAAGGCGAGTGAGCGGCTGAGACCGAAAGTTATACTTGATTTGAAAGAGATTTAGACTTTAAAAGAACAGACTGTGAAAGAGGACGGCGTTTCAAGAACAAGGATGGTGAGTCTGACGGAAGCTACTAAAGTTGGGGATAGTGATTGAGTGACTGATCCAGAACGGTGATTGAAGAAGTGGTGATAGTAACAGAGTGATAAATAGAATAGATTTGGAAAATAACAAACTGTAAAGACTAAACTAACTGCTTAAAAGTGTTATATTTGCACATTTTGACTTTTGGACACTTGGATACTTCAGACTAGGGACATTAAAAATAACTGTACAGAGGAAAGAAGATGAAATGATGCAAGAGTGAAAGAAGATTGCAAGGCAGAAGAATAACAAATAACAAATAATGAAGTATATATACAATTGTTTAATTGGAGTAGAATTATTTATTAACTACTTAGAATAATTGATTGTTGGAGTTCGATTGCCAATCAGTACTTAAAGCTTGAGATAAGTTTGCTTTAGTGTTACCTATATTAATTATTTACTTAGTTTATTCATTGATCTATTTATTTGCTTAGCTATTTATATTAATATCAGTAATGTTTAGTATTATCTACTTATTACCTTAGATTGATTATATATATTGTGTTAACTATACCAAGAACAAACTAATGAATTGCTGAAATCCTAAATTTTTCCCTCACTTCCCTCCCTTTATTTTCCTGCCCCTTTATATAAGGACATTGAAAAGTTTAAGCCTACAAAATCTTGAATAAGTATACGGAAAGTTATATAGAAGTATAGACTGTGTGATAGAGTGGTTAAAGTACGTACTAAAGGAATTTAAGTACTAAGGGGAATATTAATACAGATAAATTCACAATATTATAAATATTGATTGCTACTTTAGGATTTGTATATTATATAAGTTAAGTATTAACATAGACACACAAACTCAAAAGACATTAAAAGTAAGCTAGTGTATGAAATTTTGGGAAAACATAAAACAAAGAATAAAAATGACAAGCACAGGCACAACTATAACTAAGATAAACAAGAAAATAACCTCAAACCAGACATCGCTTTCAGCATCCCCTGCACAGCAAAGATCAATTGATACCATGTTAGGAACAGAGAAAGAAAAGACAACCTCTACTTTTAGTATACAAAACATCCAATCAGTGTTAGCAATGATACAGGAAGGAATGAACAAGACACAAGAATCTATCGCAAATAACCACGAAAAAACAGGAAGAAACCATGAGGACCTAAAGTTAGATGTGGGAGAAATAAAAGATAACATCAATAAAATGGATGACAAAATAGAAAAAATTCAACAGAATATTGCGAAAAATGAACAAAGGATCCAAAAGGTGGAGGTAAAAATGGAACAAAATGGTTTTGGTTACTACCTTTAGAGCACTCCATGGCTCAGGACCAGGGTACTTACGAGACCGCCTCCTGCCACCAGTAGCCTCTCACCGACCAGTTCGCTCCCATAGAGAGGGGCTCCTCAGGGTGCCGTCGGCCAAACAATGTCGACTGGTGGCCCCCAGGGAGAGAGCCTTCTCTTTGGGGGCACCTACCATCTGGAACGAGCTCCCCCCAGAGATACGGAGGATCCAAGACTTACGCATCTTCCGCCGCGCCCTAAAAACGTTTTTATTCCAACAGGCTGGTCTGGCCTAACTCTCCCTTTTAAATTAGCTTTTAAATTGGCTTTTAAATTGGCTTTTAAATCTCTTTTAGATAAATTGGATGTTTTAATCTTTGAGCCTAAATTATTTAATCTGTTTTTTAATAGTTTTTAACTTTTGTATGTCTTTGTATTTTATTTTTGGCTGTTCACCGCCCTGAGTCCTTCGGGAGTAGGGCGGTATACAAATATGAAAAATAAATAAATAAATAAATAAATAAATAAATAAATAAACAAACAAATGGATAAGAAGATAGAAACTCTGGAACAAAATCAGGTGTCAATCAACAGAGAATTGGAAGAATCAATCATGTATCTGGAGACGGAGAAGGCATTTTCTACCTTAGGTTCCAGAACATAGTGGAAAGCAAAGATGAAGACCTAGGAGAGATAATGGCAGGAATCTTAGCAGAAGCAGCACAGAGAAACAAGGAAGATATCCGAAGGGACATTGATGAGGTCTATAGAGTGCACACAAATTATGCCTGCAGGCACAAACTACCCAAAGAGGTGCACATTAGATTCACTAAAAAAACTATAAAAGTGGATATTTACAAGAAGATGAGAGATGAAGCAATCTTATATAAGGGAAAGGAGATAATAACACTCAAGCAGATTCCAAGAAGAATAAGGGACCAGAGGAAAAACTATAATTTCCTAACATCACAATTAAACAAATACAAAGTGATGTTCTGCTGGCTGATATCGGAAGGCATCTTAATCTCCTGGCAAGAGAAGAAATATAGGATTGACAGTTTGGAAAAGGCCCAGGAGTTTTTCGACCATCATTTTGTGCTAGAGGAAGATCAGGAAAGTAGAGAAGAACCAGAGAATAAAAGCCAAGAGGAACACCCCACAGAAGAAACGGAAGGAGAGCAAGAGGAAAAGAGAATATTGGAAAGAGAAAGAATGGAAAGAGAGGGAGCGAGGGAAAAAACACAAATAATATCAAGAAACACAAGAAGACTAAGGACAATGAGCAGATAAGAATAAAATGGAACGGGAAATAAAAATGATCTCAATCAATATAAATGGACTAAATGCACCAGCCAAGAGAACCCAGATATTCACAAAATTACAAAAATTGGAGATGGATATTATAAATTTACAGGAAGTCCATATCAAGAAACACCACCCAAAAATATTAGAGAACCAAAGATTAGGAAAGCTATACACTTCATTAGCAGAACAAAAAAAGAGAGGAATTGCAGATTATATTAAGAAACACCTGAAAACAAAACAAATATACACAGATGAAGATGGAAGGGTCTTGATGATTGAGATACAAACAGAATCAAAAACAATATTATTGATTTCGATATATCCTGGCGCCAAAGAGCCCTGAAATCCTCTTTACCTGAAGGAATTTTTATGATAGCCATGTGGGTTATTTTACTTTAAAGGTTAACAGTGGGAATGCATGTTTGTTCAGGTTCTCAGGGAAGCTAGGAAAGAAAACATCTTCACACTTGTGTATTGGCTAAAATCTGCATTCTGACTAAAGGGAGGGGTCTCTACTGCTTTAATCCTGCTTGTCTTGCCTAAGGGTATTCAGATCATGCTTTAACTGGATGGCTTTCACTTCTGCTTAATAAAAGAATCCTTTTGAACAAACACATTTCAAGAGTTCGTGCTTTCTTAAGTTGGAAGGAGAGGCAATCCTTACACAAGAGAAAGAATTAGAAGATAATTTGGGAATACAAATGTCAAAAAAGGTAAAATATTTAGGAATCTAAGAAAAATAAGAGCCTTAGTGGCACAGCAGACTAATGCTACTGTTAAAGGTAATATTTAACTTCCAGCTGCCTGCAATTACTGCGAGTTCAATTCTCACCAGGCTCAAGGTTGACTCAGCCTTCCATCCTTTCTAAGGTAGGTATCAGTTGTGCTTCCTTCAAAGTCCAGGAAAGAATAAGCCAAACTCCATTATTTATAGAGTAATGTACTTTTACTAGAAAATGAAGTGAACGCTACCAAGAAAAAGCTGAAACTAAAGCAACAGGCGCGAAAGTTGCATATAGAAAGCATCCCCTCCCACTGTCCATCATCAATCACCCAATCGAAAGTTCTTCCAGAAGTCAGGTGGAAGCACGTCTGGCATCGTCATCAATCAGGAACGTGATGACGGTTGACCCGATAACCACTTCGGAGATTAGGTTTCGTTTCTTCAAAAATCCTCCCGCACGCTTCCCCCCCCCACGCTCTCTAATTCTCTCCCACCCGTTTCTTATGGCAGCCAAAGCAGTAAAGGTGGAGGCTGACATTTGGCCCCTCCGGAGAAAAGACGTTAGTCCTAAACAGGGAAAAGAAAAGGAAGAAAAGAAAAATTGCAATACAGACATTATGGTTTATCAGGATATTTGGTATGAAACAACTGTACTTTCTTTGGTGCCCGGACATCATGTTTGTTCACCCACTCAGCTTGAGACAAAGGAAAATGTTTCCAGGCCACCAGATATTACACTTTACCGTGGTGCTTCCTAGAGTCTAAAATTTCTTTGACTTCAAAATGTTGTTCCCTTTCTATCCGTATGGGGACCGGAGGGGAATCTTGGTCCGGTTGTAAAGGGGACGAGTGTTCTGGTTTCAACAAGCTAACATGAAATACAGGGTGGATTCGTCTCAAAGTTTTTGGCAACTCCAATTCAACTGTTACTGGATTAATAAATCTAGTGTCCAGGAAAGGACCCACATACTTGGGTACAAGTATCTGGTGGAAAGATAAACCCTGTCACCCACTTTATACACATGTGCCGGGGAACGTTTTTTATCAGCTTGGATCTTATGCGCTTGGTGTGCATCATCTAGGGCTTTTCGAGTTACGGCCCAAGTGCTCCGTAGCTGTTCGATCCACTCAATCAAAGATGGGTTTTGTGGAGTGTCTTGTGGTAGCTCGGGGATTGGCACAAATTCCTGACCAGATGCTACCTTAAACGGAGTGAATCCGGTGCTGCTATGTATGGAGTTGTTGTATGCCACCTCCGCAAATGGCAATAGGTCCACCCAGTTGTCTTGCTGGTAATTGACATAACATCTCAGGTACTGTTCTAACACAGTATTGGTTCTCTCACAAGCCCCATTAGTCTGGGGGTGGTGGGCAGAGCCTAGCTCTTGGGCGGAGCCTATCAACCTTAAAAACTCCTTCCAAAAGTTAGAAGTAAATTGTACACCCCTGTCCAAAATTATACGTTTTGGAGCTCCATGTAATCGGTAAATATGACGAATAAACAGTTTTGCAAGAGTTTTAGCTGAAGGGATTTTAGAGCAGGGGATGAAGTGCACTTGTTTGGAAAACAAATCTGTTACTGCCCAAATGACCATGCACCCTTCACTCACTGGTAGGTCAACAATAAAATCCATGGATATTTCCTTCCAAGGGGCATCCGGCCTTGCCACATTCTGCAGTAAACCGGGTGGCTTCCCTGGAGGTCTTTTAGCTGAGGCACACACCGGACAACTAGCCACATATGCCTCTATGTCCTTTTTGAGGGCAGGCCACCAAAATTGTCTTTTAACAAGATGTAGAGTTTTAACAAACCCAAAGTGCCCCGCTGCCTTGGCATCATGAGCGTACTGTAATACTGTTAGTCTTAAACTATCAGAGACATCCAATTTTGCCCCTAGCCAAGCTAGACCATCATGGAGTGTACATTCATTTGAATGGGTTTTAAACCATTCGTCAGTTTTTAGGGCTTCTTGCAATTTCTGAAGTAGGTCACCCGAAAGGGCTGGATTGGCCCTTGCCTGCACTCTAGTAGTCATTGGCGCTGCCAGTTGTGTCAAAGGGATGATGAGTCGAGCCACTTCTTTCTTGGTACTGTTGTATTGAGGCAATCTGGAGAGTGCATCCACCATGAAGTTCCTTCCACCAGGAATGTAGTGTAGAGTGAAATTGAAGCGGTTGAAGTGCTGGGCCCAACGAGCTTGCTTTGGTGACAGTTTACGCGGTGTTTCCAACGCCTCCAGATTTTTATGATCAGTCCAAACTTCAAAAGGATGCTTTGCTCCTTCCAGAAATTGTCTCCATGTTAACAATGCCCATCTCACCGCAAAAGCCTCTTTTTCCCATATGGCCCATCTTCTCTTGGTTTCTGATAATTTACGGGATGTGTAAGCACAGGGTTGTAATTTCCCTTCTGTGTTCTTTTGCAGAAGCACTGCTCCCACAGCTACGTCGCTCACGTCAGCCTGTATTACAAAAGGCTCTTCCATGTCTGGATGTTTGAGGACTGGTTCAGCAGCAAACAATTGTTTCAACTTTTCAAAGGCTGCTTGACAGTTCATAGTCCATTCAAGAAGTCGTGAGGGCCTTGGTTTTGCCTCACCTTTAGTTTTCAGAAGATTTGTTATTGGCAGTGCAATTTTTGCAAATGAGGGGATCAACTGTCTATAGAAATTCGCAAATCCCAGGAAACTCTGTAGTTGTTTGCGGGTGTGTGGGGCGGCCCATTCCAATACAGCCTGAACCTTTCCAGGGTCCATTTCTATTCCCTCATGCAATATGCGATATCCAAGATAGTCAATTTTGCTTTGATGGAGTTCAGCAGCCTGGAGTTTTTTCAGGACTGTTCGCACCAACTTCACATGGTCATCCATGTTCTCTGAGTAGATAAGAATGTCATCCAAGTAGACCAGGACCCCCTTAAACAGGTGCTCATGCAGTACTTCGTTAATCAATTGCATGAACACAGCAGGGGCTCCTGTAGTCCAAACGGGAGCACTCTAAACTGGAAACATCCAAGTGGGCAACTAAACGCTGTCTTCCATTCATCCCCCTCTTTAATTCTCACTCGGTAATATGCCTCCCATAGTTTCACCAAGTTTCACCAAGTTTGGTGAAGATTTTCCCTTTTCCTAGGTGAGATAGCATGTCCTTCATGAGTGGTAGGGGGTAAACGTTTTCCACGCAAATCACATTCAGATTTCTATAATCAACTACCAAGCAAAAGGAGCCATCTTTCTTTTCTCAGAACAATACCGGTGCCGCCACCTTTGGTTTGGCAGGTTGGATAAACCCCCATTCTAGATCTTTATCAATAAAGTTTCGCAATTCCCCTAATTCTTGAGGGGTCATGGGGTAGATTTTCGGCTTAGGGAGCTTCACACCTGGGAGTATTTCAATGGTACAGTCCGTAGTTCTGTGGGGAGGCAGTACATCTGAGGCCTTTTCACTAAAAACTTCACGGAGATCCCAATACTCTTTTGGAATCTCCTCCTCCCCTTCAATGTGGCCTACTGCCACTTCCACCCTTTCGGGTCCTATCCTGTCCTTTGGGGGGGTTTCCCTCTCTAATTTCGGTTTTCCAGTGCAAATACACAAGATCCCCGTCTTCCAATTAACCTGTGGGTTCCATCTATGGAGCCAAGGCAGCCCAAGTATGAGGGGTTCCATGCCAGGGGCCACAATAAATCTGAGACTCTCTACATGATCCCCCAACTGCATTTCAATGGTCACAAAGCTGGCTGGGCCCCCTCCTGCAATCGATCCGTCCAACTGACAGAACGCAATGGGCCTTTTTAATGTTTTTAGTCTCAGGCCCATCTTCTCCATCACCTTCGGGCTGATTATGCACCTGGTGCACCCAGAGTCTAATAGGGCTAACATCTGCGCTTGTGTCCCTGTGGATGGCACCCTTATTTCTACGGGGATGAGCATGGGGTCCTCTGTGTGACTCACCAGATCATCGGAGTTGGAGTCCGTCTCACTGTTGTCGTCAGTGGTCGGATTTCCCAGCTCACCCTTGTTTCGGGGAGCGAACTCAACGACTTCTCCTTTCAGGGCGATGCTGCGGGTTTTTGCGGGTGGTTTGGCAGACTTCTTTGGTCCCAAGCCGGTGGCCTTTGGTACTGGTTTGGAGAAATATTCGGCAGCCTGATGTCCTTCCTTCCCACATTTGAAACAGGTGAAGGGTTTCGACTTCGGTTTGAATTCCACTTTCCCCTCGGCCATCTTAGGTGCTCTTTTACGGTGAAAGGAGGATGACAGGTCTCCTGCACGCCCGCCTTGGAGTCAGCTTCGGGCCAGCTCGATCTCCACATCCTCAGCTACTATATACCAACTCTGCAAGTCTTCAGGGACCCCCCGGCCTCTACAGTCCTTGTATATCTCTTCATTCAGCCCATCTTTGAAGCTCTCCAGTAGAGCCACTTCTGACCACCCTGTCATGTAGGGTGCCAGCTCACGAAATTCTTGGGTATATTCTGCCACTGATCTCCGGTCTTGCTGGATGCCCTTCATTCTGAGTCTCGCTTTCCGTTCAGCTGGGGGTCTTCAAACCACCTCCTAAGAGTCCCCATGAACTGGTTGTAGTTTCTCAGCAAGGGGGAGTTATTATTGTGGAGGACCACCATCCAGTCAGCTGCTGCTCCCTCTAAGACGTTCATGACACATCTCACTCGAGCAGCATCTGATAAGTAGTCCTCCCCCCAGTCCTGCATGTGGTTCCACATTTGAGTAAAAAAAAAACCTAAGGTCTTCGGATTCCCATCATATTTAGCTATATAGTCAGCTGGTGCCATCGCTGACTATTGGGGGCGAGACATTGGCCCCCACGGAGAGGGCGCGTAACTTGGGTGTCCTCCTGGATGCACGGCTGTCTTTAGAAGAGCATATGATGGTCGTGGCCAGGGGGGCTTTCTATCAGGTTCGCCTGATACACCAGTTGCGCCCCTTTCTAGATTGGGACTCCCTATGCACGGTCACTCATGCCCTCGTTACTTCCCGCCTCGACTACTGCAACACTCTCTACATGGGGCTTCCCTTGAGGAGCACTCGGAGGCTCCAACTGGTGCAGAATGCGGCCGCGCGGGTACTTATGGGGGCGACATGGCGCTCCCACGTGACACCTCTCCTGCGCGAGCTGCATTGGCTTCCAGTGGTCTTCCGAGTGCGCTTCAAGGTGTTAGTTCTCATCTTCAAAGCTCTCCATGGCTTAGGACCCGGTTACTTACGAGACCACCTTCTGCCTCCGATAACCTCCCACCGGCCAACACGCTCCCACAGAGAGGGCCTCCTCAGGGTGCCGTCTGTCAGGCAATGTCAGCTGGCGACCCCCCGGGGAAGAGCCTTCTCTGTGGGGGCACCCGCCCTCTGGAATGAGCTACCCCCAGGGATACGACTAATCCCGGACCTCCGGACCTTCCGCCGGGCCCTGAAGACTTTTTTATTTCAGCAAGCCGGGCTGGGTTAAATTTTTAATTGGGTAAATTTTATGGGTAAGGGGTTTTAAATTGGAGAAGCCAAAGATAGTTTAATTTTGTTTTAATGTATTTTAATATTTGTATTGTGTGTTTTTAATTCTGGCTGTTCACTGCCCCGAGTCCTTCGGGAGAGGGGGCGGTATAAAAATTTAATAAATACTAATACTAATACTAATATTTCCCGGTTGGGGGGGAATCTTTGGTTTCTTACGTCTGCGGGGAGTCCCTGCAATGCTGGGGGTCCCTGGCCTGCTGCATCCCTCACTTGAGCTCCAGAAGCCTGACATGTCCTTTCCTCAGCTTCCTCATCCTCTCCCCCACAGGCTGTTTCTTCCAGCTCCCCCCTGGGGCCATCTCCTCCCTTCTCCACAGGGAATCCATAAGATTCACGGCTTTTCCAGCTTTTTTCAACATCACGGAGGAGTTGCAATGCCTGTGCCAACATGAGGCTTTCCTTTTGCTCTTGCAGCCACACCGCCTCTTTCTTACAGGGTCTGGAGCTGGTTACTCCCTGGGGGGTCCCCCCACCCCAGTCCGGCAGCCTTCCTACTCCTTTTGACCATCTGGCTTCCTCAGGCTCCTCTCTCAGCCGGAGTTTTTCCAACCATTCGGCAGCCTCTTTCTCTGCTTGAAGTGAAGGTATCGTAGAACCCGATGCTCCCATCTGTTCTTTTTCACCTTCCTGGTCCGACATGATCTGGATCTCAGTCCCTCAGTGGTTATCTGGGATGACTGGAGTGAGTTTCAGCTTAATGTCAGCTGTGCTTCCTTCAAAGTCCAGGAAAGAATAAGCCAAACTCCATTATTTATAGAGTAATGTACTTTTACTAGAAAATGAAGTGAACGCTACCAAGGAAAAGCTGAAACTAAAGCAATAGGCACGAAAGTTGCATATAGAAAGCATCCCCTCCCACTGTCCATCATCAATCATCCAATCCAAAGGTCTTCCAGAGGTCAGGTGAAAGCATGTCTGGCATCGTCATCAATCAGGAACGCGATGACGATTGACCCGATAACCACTTCAGAGATTAGGTTTCGTTTCTTCAAAAATCCTCCAGCACGCTTCCCCCCCCCACGCTCTCTAATTCTCTCCCACCCGTTTCTTATGGCAGCCAAAGCAGTAAAGGCGGAGGCTGACAGTAGGTAAAATGAGGACCCGGTTTGTGGAGGCAATAAACTGACTTTGTATAAAATATACAAAAATATGAAGGCTATTGCTTAATGCCTTGTAAGCTGCCCTGAGTCTCCGGAGAAGGGCGGCATATAAATCAAAAAAATTTTTTTTAAAAAAAAAATCTGGCTTACTAACAAAGGATCATCAATTAGAGAGGACAATTATAATAAACTGACAAAACAGATAAAAAAGGATTTAGAAACGTGGAGTAAGTTACAACTATTGTTTCTGGGAAAGATTGCATCGATTAAAATGAACATACTACCCAGAATCCTGTATTTGCTTCAAGTAATTCCGATAAGGCTAGGAAAGGATTTTTTTAAAGACTTTACAAAATGATCGCAAATTACATCTGGCAAGGGAAGAAAGCAAGGATCAAAATAAAGCACCTACAAGATACATGAGAGAAAGGAGGATTAGGACTACCGGATTGGGAAACGTACTACAAAGCGGCATCATTGATTTGGATTAAGGACTGGATAGAACTCAAAAATAAAAGAATATTGACATTAGAAGGTTTTGATTTACAAAGAGGCTGGCACACATTTTTGTGGGAGGGAAAAGACAAACAACACGGATATTTCCAACGGCATATTATTAGAGAAGCATTGTTTCAAACTTGGCAAGAAGTAAAAAAAGTATATTATGACAAAATTCCAGAATGGCTATTGACCATGGAGGCACAGATCTACCCCAATGCTATGGATATTGATAAAATGAAAACCTATAAAGATTTGTTGAACAGCAAAGGGGAATTAAGATCAAGACAAGAACTGAAAGAACAGGGTACAGACATTGACTGGTGGCCATATTTACAAATAAAATCTCGGTATAAGACAGATTCGGTACAATTTGGATTCCAAAAAGAGCCATATGAACTAGATAAAATTTTACAAGGGACAGATGATAAATTGATAACCAAAACTTATAATTATTTATAAGATATAAATTAGAAGAAGAAGTGGTCAAAGAAAATATGATAATCTGGGCGAAGAATTTCGGATATAATATTGAACTGGAAAAATGGGAAAAATTATGGAATGTAAATTATAAGCTAACAATGTCTGTACCCTACAAAGAGAACATGTACAAAACATTCTATAGGTGGCACCTCCCCCCTGCTCGATTGGCAAGAATGTTTCCGAACACCCCCCCAACATGCTGGAAATGAAAACTGCAAAAAGGAACCTACTACCACATGTGGTGGTCTTGCCAAAAAGCAAACCAATTTTGGCAGGTAATCAGGACACAAATAGAGGAAATCATACACCAGAAATTAGAAATGAGGCCAGAAACCTTTTTATTAGGAATATTCACAGGACACTACGAAAAAGAAATAAAATACCTAATTATCCATTAACTAACAGCAGCACGGATAGTCTTTGCCCAGAACTGGAAACATGAGGATATACCAACAGAAGATAAAATAATCAGTAAAATTATGGAATGTGCAGAAATGGACAAACTTTCAAAGGAAATACAGGAAAAGGAAGAGATGGATTATTATTTAGTATGGAAGAAATGGTATAACTGGTTGGAGAAGAAGAAAAGAAAACAAGAATAGGGACACAAAAGAGAAGATAAAAATTATAGATAAAAATTAAGTACCAATTAAGGAACATAGTAAATTAAATACGTAGATTAAGAAAATCTGAAGAGATGATGTACTAGGAATAGAGATATAAAATATGTTAGAAATAAATAAATAAATAAATAAATATATTCTATTTTATATATAAGCATATATATAAGTATAAATATAAATATAGACTATCGATGCGACAAGTTTAAAAAGAAGTCATAAAGACTTGATTTATATTTATTTGTTTTGTATGTCTTACTGTTGTTTGTATGTCTGTTTGTATTTTTTAACCAATAAAAAATTATTTTTAAAAAAAGAAAAAAAAAAGAAATGGTGTATAGTAACGGTTCATTCAGCATATTTTCCAGTTGCATAGCCTTCCTGAGCATGTCATAACAGATTGCAGAGTGCAATTAATGGCCCAGTTTTGGCAGGCCCTTCTTAAACTGTTGGAGATACAGGTGTGTCTTTTGTCAGAGCACAATATGAAGACAGATGGAGGCATAGAATGTATGAATGCAGTGCTGGAGCAATACCTTCACTCCTTTGTGAACTTCCAACAGGACAATTGGGTGGATTTTCTGGCTGTAGCAAAGTTTGTGTACAACAACACGCAGCATGTATCCATGTGAATGTTCCCATTCATGGCCAAATATGGATATAACCCATGTCTGTTCCTTTTGGCACCATTGGACTCTTTAGTACCAGCTGCTAGAAACTTTCTACAGGAACTCGAGGCAGTGCACTGGATGTTATAGGACCAGCTGAACAATACTAAGGAGGATTACAAAAAGTTTGCAGATTGGCATCAGTGGTCTGTTCCTCCCTTCGCAGTTGGCAATCTGGTTTGGTTGTCTACTTGACATTTTTTGTCAGTACACCCATCCTGGAAACTGGATCATCAGTTCTTGGGGCCCTTCCCCGTAGAGGCAGTCATTAACCCAGTGGTCTACAGTCTGATCTTGTCTGCATGGTTTTGGGTGCACCCAGACTTTCATCAGTCCTGCAGCATCTGCCAGTCCCCAACAGACTGTGGACTTGCTGCTCATGCCAATCTTGGTCCAGGGACAGCCAGAATTCAAAGTAGAGTGCATTGTGGAATCTCATTTCTGAAGGGGGTGCCTCCAGTACCTTGTAGATTGGAAGATATGATCCCAAGGACATGTCCTGGGAAGAAGCCAATGCTGTGCATGCCCCTCAGCTACTCTGACAGTTCCACCGCCAGTACCTGCAGAAACCTGGTCTGTGAGGTCTAGGGAGATGGGCCATGCTGGGTGGGGGGATAGTGTGTGCCTCCTCTGGCTATTTCCCCAGATACCTCTCTGGATATTAGCTTAGAGGAGGATGAGCTGATCCCAAGCAAGTCAGGAGGGGAGGTGACTGATGACTCTGAGGTGGGGCTGCAAGTACAAGTGAGATGGAGTAGCACGGGGAGAGAGACCAGATGAGCAGACAGCTGAGAGTGGGGTGTTTGAGGCACAACTTCAGCAGGACAGTCCTGAAGCTTTGGGTGGCTGAAGCTGGCCATCAATGAGGAAAAGGAAACTGCCTTCTCCAAGAGCTCATAAGGGAGAGAAAAGACAGAAATATGGGAGGTCAGCCTGACTACTTGTGAGGTGGTAGCCTTGCCCTCCCTTAATAGGTTGCACCAGGAGCTTTCTATTTAGAGCAGTGGAAGGAGGAGAATGACACTGAGAATAATGTGTCAGTTTCCTGGCTGCATGTGCTCCTGCGCTCATGACTCTTGTCTTGGACTTCAGATTGTGTTTCATGGACTCTGGACTTGTCTCTGTCTCATGGATTTACTTTGACTTTGTGGGTCTTGGTTCTGTTTTGTGTTTTTTTAAATTTGATTTATATGCCGCCCTTCTCTGGAGACTCAGGGCGGCTTACAATGTGCTCAGCAATAGCCTTCATCCTTTTGTATATTTATACAAAGTCAGCTTATTGTCCCCACAACTGGGTCCTCAATTTACCTACCTTAGAAAGGATGGAAGGCTGAGTCAACCTTGAGCCTTGGCGAGATTCGAACCTGCAGGAATTGCAGGCAGCTGGTCTTAATAACCAGCTTAATAACAGGGTGCCTTAGACCACTGTACTACCAAGGCTCTTGGAATCTTCAATTACGACTAACCCCTCAATGTTTGCTTGTGTGTTTGTTTGTATGTGTGTGTGAGTGAGACAAGCATACCCCACTTCTGGGAGAAAAGCTTAACACTAGTATTACTCTTTTCTCGTTCACATATTAGATGAATAAGAAAGTTATATTTAAGTTTAGAATGGTGGCCCTAGCAGATCTGAACTAAAAAAATCCAGACAATTGCTAATGGCAACAGAGAAATTAAAAAAACCCTCTAACTAGTGAGTGATTTGCAGCCAAGATATGACAGAATCAGTTCTGCGAAGTGAGTTCACTGAGAGGCTTTAAAGCCATCCTCCCTCCCTCCCTCCCTCCCTCCCTCCCTCTCTCTCTCTCTTAGTATTTTTTTATTTATATACAAATATTTTGAAAACAGTCCTGCTGGCGTTTTGGTGGCTTGGAAGTATTGAATGAGCCTTTTGAAGATTTCTAAGGTAAGGTGGATTATAATTAACAAGAAGCATCTTTGAAATTGAATATTTGATTCTGTGGATTAAAGACATTTGGAGAATTTTTTTTTTTAATTTGATTTATATGCCACCCTTCTCCGGAGACTCAGGGCGGCTTACAATGCGCTAAGCAATAGCCTTCATCCTTTTGTATATTTATACAAAGTCATCTTATTGCCCCCACAACTGGGTCCTCAATTTACCTACCTTAGAAAGGATGGAAGGCTGAGACAACCTTGAGCCTGGCGAAATTCGAACCTGCAGTAATTGCAGGCAGCTGGTCTTAATAACAGGGTGCTTTAGACCACTGTACTACCAAGGTTCTTTGGTGAGCCAATCTGGATTATTAAGACTATTTGATAGAACACTCTACAAGGCAAAAAGGAAAGAAGAAAGAAGGAAAATGAAACAAGACTTAAAAATTTGGGAAATTTAGAGGGTGTAATTTGGAAGATTCTAAAGACTATAAATTTATGGGATTTTGAGGAACAGTTCTGGGACTGTATAAATTTTATTAACATTGGCGTTTTTGGTGTTTCTGGGCAATTGGGATATTGGAATATTTGTGGGATATTGAATTACTATTAACATTAAATTATTACATTTAACAGGGGAAAACAAATATGGCTTATAAAGAAATATTATTGATGTTTCAATGCATTCAGGAAGATATGACAAGGAATCATAGGAGATGATGGAATTGATGCAGGCTAAAGATGTGAGACTAGAAAACCCCCAGCAAATGATAATAAAAGGTGAACAAAAGACTCAGAAAACAGAAGAGAAACCAGAAGGAGCAGAGGAAAGAATAGAGGAGATAAATCTAAAAATGACACAAGTGGATAAAGATATGGAAGAGATAGTAATAATTCTTAAAACAGAACAGATTATCCTTTAAGAGTTCAAAACATAGAAGAGAAAAAAGAGAAAGTTCTCTTAAAAATGATGAAAGAACTAAGGATGGGTACTCTAGAGATCCAACAACAAGCGATAGGTGTTGTGGCAGATGAAATACTTAAATTAAATAAATGTGATGTAAGGAACTACAAGATCCCAAGGGATCAGCATGAAAGATTTACCAAAAAGTCAATAAGAGTTGAAATTCTAAAAAGGTCAAGATATGTTGGATAGATATAGAATACTTCTTAATAGGGTGGCTATTTTATTAAGAGTTAGAAAAAAGAGGTAAAGTTAGAAATTGGGAAAATAGTATTATGTATGTTTATATAGAATAGAATACATTATAACTATTACATATACACAAATGTTAGAAGTTGAAAATTATGATTATGTATATCTAAACAATATTACTATTATTATTACTGTGTGTAAAATATATTGACCCAGACAATACTTTGTCCACCAAGCACCTATGGATATTAAAGAAAAAACTATGAATAAAACTATAACAAAAATAGTAATTGGGACTTCAATTACACTGACATCTGTTAGATCGGCGCAGGAAAAGGAAGATGCGACCAGCTCGTTACATTTAGTAACTTTATTGGAAACAGTAACAAGACTGGCTGCGCGCTGCTGGAGCTCTCCTTATATTCGCTCCGGCAGTCGCACCACCCCTGACAGCAATTCAAACTTCCCGCCCGATGGCTGGCAGCCAATCTGGGCGGATGTCCTTATAAGGACATAACACTCCTCCCCTCCTAGTCAGAAAACAGTCAGTCAACATTAATGAGAGTCACGTAATCGCGCAGGTACGTAGGACGCCTCGGCACCCTAGTTGACCTGCGCAATCTCACTTCTTCGTCAGCACCGACCTGGACGGACGGGGCTTCTGCGTCTCCTGGTTCCCTCCCCGGAACCGGGCTCGGTTCGGCTGGCGAGTGTGCGGAGTCACCCTCAGCGTCTCCGGCCGAACCACGGACCTTGGACTGCTGGTTCTGGTGGTCTTCCTCCTGGCCTGTGGATCTGTCTTTCGGTGTGGCTGCTCGGTGCCGACCCAGGAAGAGCGTCTGAGTCTTGGTAAGTCCCTGGTTGTCACTTGCTCTTCCCCGGTCTCCCGGGCTCTGTGGTTCGGTTGCGGTTCAGTTCGTTGTTGTCGGGGGGGTGTCTTGGATCGGTGCCCTCGGGTCTGGTCTGTCAGCGATGGGTGGTGTTGGCTTCGGTCGTGGTGTCTGACCTCGCAGGGGTGGAGCAGGTCTCCTTGGTCGGGGTGATGGAGGCCTTCCTTGCCGGGCTGGCGTTGGCCTACCCCGTTGGGTCGGCGGTGGACGTCCTGGTCGGGTTGTCGTTGGGGGCTACCTCCGTGGGTCGTTGGAGGTCTCCCCTGCTGGGGTGGTGCTGTCCTCCCTGGTCGGGGTGTTTTTGGTTTCCCCTTCACCCTAGTCCCTGGTCTACCGCAGATTGGAGGCTGGGGTCTTCTGGGTTGGGGTGTTGTCACTGGGCTGTCCTCTGTGCTGGGTGGGGGTCCCCCTCGCTGGGGTGTTGTGTGCCACCCTCACCCATGGGCTGTGGTGTGTCCACCTCGGACGGTCCCCGGTCTACTTGCGATGAGTAGGTGGCGCCCCTGCATCGGACCCGCGAAGTCAATGTGGATCCTCGACCATGGGTTGCTGGGGGTCTCCCACTTCACTGTTTCAGTTTGGGGCAGCGCTGGGCGTACTTCTTGGCACGGGTCACATCTGGAGACCCATTCCTCAATGTCTTTGTCCAGTGCTGGCCACCAGACGTAACTCCGTGCCAGGGCTTTCATGCGGACGATGCCTGGGTGCCCGTTATGCAGGGTCTCTAGTGTTCTTCATTGCAGAGTGCTTGGAATCAGCACCCTGTCTCCCCATAGCAAACAGTCCTTCATAGTGGACAGCTCCCTTTGCTTCTTGACGAAGGGGCTGAATTTCTCCTCCGTCTTCTCCGTCGGCCACCCCCTGAGGATCCAGGATCTTACTTGGCGGAGTGTGGAGTCCTTTTGTGTGTGGACGGCCACATCTGCAGATGAGACTGGACAGCTGTCGACGTTGTCTATGTGGAAAAGGTTGAGAGTGGGGGCTGGGTCTTCCACTGGATCCTTTGATGGGCATCTGCTCAGCGCGTCGGCGTTTCCTATGGATGTGCCTGGCTGGTGCACAAGCCTGTAGGAATAGCCGGCTAGGAAGATGGCCCATCTCGTCATCCGCGGGGACATGAAGGTCGGGGTGGGTTGGTCGCCTGCAAGGAGCCCCAGGAGTGGCTTGTGATCGGTCACTATGGTGAAGCTCCTCCCGTAGACGTATTCATGGAAGCGTTTTACTCCTGCCACGATGGCCAGGGCCTCTTTGTCCAGCTGGCTGTAGTTGCGTTCCGCGCCGGACATGGTCTTGGAGAAATAGGCTATTGGGGCTTCAGAGCCATTGGGCAGCTCGTGGCTGAGGACTGCCTCCACCCGTAGGGCGACGCGTCGCAGGTGAGCTTGATTGAGAGCGTCTCGTTGTACTGGATGAAGACGCTTTTGGAAGTTAAGAGTCCTTTCACAGCCCAGAATGCTGCTTCCTCTTCTTGGCCCCACTTCCAGGAGGCGGTGGAGTGGCCCCACTTCCCCAGCAGGCGGTGGAGTGGCTCAGCAACTGTGGCTTTCTGTTTGAGGAACATGGCATAGAAGTTAAGCAATCCAAGGAATGCCTGAAGTTCCGTTTTGTTTTTGGGGCTCGGAGCTTCATGGATGGCTTTCACTTTTGATTTGGTGGGGTGGATGCCAGTGCTATCTTTTGATAGCCCAGGAACTCGACTTCCTGTACTCCTAAGATGCATTTATCTCTCCTGACTCTCAAGCCCTTGGCCTTGAAGCGCTGCAGGACGAGCCTGAGTCTTTCAAGGAGTTGTGCCTGGGAATCTCCAGAGATTAGTACATCGTCAAAGTATGGCAACACCCCTGGAACGCCTTGGAGAAGGCGTTCCATTATCGATTGGAAGATGCTGGGGGCAGTGCTGACTCCAAATTGGAGACTGTTGCATTTGAATGCCCCCCTGTGTGTGACTATTGTTTGTGCCTCCGCTGTTTTTTCGTCGATTGGCAGTTGCTGGTAAGCCTGGGCCAGGTCCAGTTTTGCAAAAATTAAGCCAGTCCCCAGGGAATGCAGCAGATGTTGCACCACCAGGACTGGGTATGCGTTCTGTGCCAATGCCTTATTGATTGTACACTTATAGTCGGCGCAGATGCGCACAGATCCATCATGCTTCAGTGGGGTCACAATGGGGGTTTCCCATGAGGCATGATCGATCAGTTCCAGGATGCCCTGGGCGATCAGTTTATCCAGCTGCTCATCTACTTTTGGCCGCAAGGCAAATGGAACCCGGCGGGGCTTCAGCCTAATTGGGGTGATTCCCTTGTCCAGATTAAAAGAAATTGGCCTCCCCACAAATTTCCCCAGCTTACCATCGAAGACTTCTTTGAACTCTTCGATGAGGTTGTCAAGTTCATCCCTGTGGATTTGATGGATGCCTCCGATCGATAGCCCCAGCGGCTTAAACCACTCCACTCCTAGCAGGTTCGGTCAGCTGTGTTCCACGACTGTGATGGGAAGCTTGCCTTGGAACTGGTTGTAGGAGACTTGGATGTTGGTTCTTCCTATGACTCCGATGGGGTTTTCCCCAAAATTGACGAGCTTGGAGTGCAGTGGCTTCAGGTCTCACTTGCTGATGCTGGGTTGCAGGCGCTTCAGCTGGTGCCAATCCATAATGGAGTAGACCAAGCCCGAGTCTACTTCCATTGAGCATGGCAATCCTTCCACGTGGACGGTCACGTGGAACTTGGTGGCATTGTCTGAATTGGTGTGGGCGATGGTCGTCTGGTGGACCGCTCCACTCCTGGGAAATTCGTCGTCTCTGCGTCTAGATTGGCCAGAGGACCGTTTGGATGATCTCTGGTAATCTTTCCGATTTTCGCGAGGATGGTGGCTACAGGGTTCTGGGGCTGGTTCCTCGGCTCTGCAAGCTTCGGCGATGTGACCCCGTCTGTTGCAGCGTCTGCAGGTCGCATCTCTCCACTTGCAGTTTGCTCTGGCATGGTCCCCTCTGCAGCTGGCACAGAGCTCCCCCTTGTAGCTTCTTTGAGCGGTTTCCTGCCTTGGGGGTCTGGATACCTTGTGGATGGTAGATTCTTCTTCCGACTCCGATGCCGCTGTGGAATCCTCAGTCGATGACTGTGTGGCACTGCGAATCTTGTGGATTCCCTTCGCCCAGATTACTGCGGCTGCCGCTTTCTCTGAGATTTCGGATGCGGTAGCTTCCTCCACCATGTCCTTGAGCACGAGCTTCTTCCTGCTCAGGAACTTCTTTTGCAGGCCTCTGTCCCTCATGCCGGAAACCACGTGGTCAGCAATGGCGTTGTCCACATGGTCAAACTCACAGCTGGCTGCGATTTGGCGCAGGGTGGCCACGAACTTTGATGGTTTCCCCTTCCTTCTGATCCCTCTGATGGAAGGTGAACCGGTTCGCCACTGGTGTTCCTGTTGGGGCATAATGGTCCTGAAGGATCTGCAGCAGGTCCGTCCATGGTACCTCTTCGATGTCCCGTGGTGCCACAAGATCGATGGACATGTTGAGGACTTCTGAGCTGCAGTTGGCCAGGAAAATGCCCTTCTTGCGGTCATCATCGGCATCTCTGATATTGTTGCCTCTCAGGTATTGCCGAAATTTGACCACGTAGGATTTCCACTTGTCCTTCCCTGGGCGGAATGGAGCAAGGGCTGGCAATGTGACTTCAGCGGATGCCATGCCTTCGGAAATGCCTACTGGTGGTTTCAGCTGCTGAGTGACTTGATCTTGGTTGGCTTCACGCCACGAGGTTCGTCGCTTGATTCTAGTCCTTCGTCGCCAGTGTTAGATCGGCACAGGAAAAGGAAGACGCGACCAGCTCGTTACATTTAGTAACTTTATTGGAAACAGTAACAAGACTGGCTGCGCGCTGCTGGAGCTCTCCTTATATTCGCTCCGGCAGTCGCACTGCCCCTGACAGCAATTCAAACTTCCCGCCCGATGGCTGGCAGCCAATCCGGGCGGATGTCCTTATAAGGACATAACAACATCAATTGGAAGACTAATTCTGCACTAAATGAGAAATCAAATAAATTCCTAACCAACCTAGCTGACAACTTTATTGTCCAAAAGGTAGAGGAGAAAACTAGAGGGACACCCATACTGGACTTAATTCTTACAGAGAAGAAGTGATAGAGGGAGTTAAAACTGCAGGAATCTTGGGTGAGAGTGACCATGTCATACTAGAATTCAACATAATGCAAACACAAGCATTAGAACATAATGATACCAGAGTTTTAGATTTTAAAAGAGCTGATTTTAATAAACTGAGAGAGAACTTGGGAAAGATTCCTTGGATGAGAATCTTAAAGGGAAAAACAACTCAAGAATCTTGGGAAATTCTGAAAAATATGATCATAAACGTCCAGACCAGCACAATACCACTGAAAAAGAAAAACAAGAAATCCAAGATGAAACCAGCATGGCTGCACAAAGATCTCTCTGTTAAATTGAAAGACAAAAAGGACATGTACAAAAATTGGAAAGCACAACTAAGGCAGAATATTAGCAAAGGCTCAGAATGAACAAAGACTTGCAACAAAAGTCAAAGATAATAAAAAAAAGTTTCTTCCAACATATAAATAACAAGAAAAAAAATCAAGGAAATAGCCAGTTCACTAAAGAGATGAGATGGCAAGGAAGTAACAGGCAACAGAAAGAAAGTAGAGCTGCTTAACACATTCTTTGCATCGGTCTTCATGCAAAAGGAAACTATAGTCCAACCTACCAAAAGCATAACTGTAAAAAACAGACTAGAAATAAAAGTTAAAATAAGCAAAAAAATAGTAAGAGAACATCTGTCTGATCTTGATGAATACAAATCACTGGGACCTGATGGATTACATCCCAGAGTTCTAAAGGAGCTGGCAGATGTCATCTCAGAACCACATCTTTCAAAAATCCTGAAGCACCGGAGAACTACCAAAGGACTGGAAAAGAGCTGATGCATCTTCAAAAAAGGGGGGAAAAACAGACCCAGGAAACTACAGACCAATCAGCCTAACATCAAAACCTGGGAAGATACTGGAAAAGATAATAAAAATTATCTGCCAACATTGAGAAATGAGTAAAGTAATAACTAGCCATCAGCATGGATTGGTTAAAAACAGATCATACCAAACCAATCTTATTTCATTCTTCAACATAGTGAGTAAATTAGTAGACCAGCAAAATACTGTGGACATAATATACTTAAACTTCAGCAAGGCATTTGACAAAGTAGACCATAACTTACTTTTTGGTAAGCTAGAAAAAAAATGGGATAGATAGCATCACCACCAGATGGATTCGTAACTGGCTGACAAACCATACTCAACAAATAGTCCTTAACGGGTCTACATCTACATGGAGGGAAGTAAACAGTGGGGTACCACAAAGTTCTGTCTTAGGGCCAGTACTCTTCAATATCTTCATATACAACTTAGATGAGAGAACAAAAGAGGTTACCAAATTTTCAGATGATACTTGTTATGTATTGAATGTATATAGTTATGTAAAATGAAACTAACTCTTAGATGACCCTAACTGTAACTATGCCAAAGTGAAACAAACCTTTAGATGACCCTAACTGTTAACTGAGCCAAAAGTGAAACTAACCTTTAGATGATCCCAACTGTTTTGCCATCAAGTTTTTATTTTAAAAAAAAAATATGCATAACATTATGTGGATAGTGTGGTGTTTGAGTATCATACATTTCAATACAAATAAACATATTCATAATTATTACATTCTGTTTTCCTTATTCAATATTATTTACCCCAATCTTTTACACAAAATTTTTATTTTCATATAAATATTAACAAGTATGCAATTACATCTAAACTGATATGCTTTAATGTCCACTATATTATCTTTTGTTATAATTTCAATAATATAACCCTCAAGTAGAAAAAATGTGAAATTGTCCGTCTGTTTTCTTTTCTCTTGTACGCCATATTTCCCAATTTTACAACAATCTGTCTTCTTTCATCTTCTTTCTCCTCCCTCTCTTCCCTTCTCCCCTCTCTTTCTTTCTACTTCCTTCCTTCCTTCTCCTCTTTTCCCCTCTACTTCCCTCACTCCTCTCCTCTTCTCCCCTCTCTATTTCCCCTCTCTCTTTTTCTCCGCTTCCCTCTCCTTCCCTTTCTACTCTTCCCCTCCCCTCCACTTCCCTCTCCTTTCCCCTCTACCCTTACTCTTTCTCTCCTCCTCTCCTACTCCCTTTCACTCCACTCCATTTCCCTCTCTCTTTTTGTTGTTGTATATAATAGTCCCAATACTTACAGGATATGGTGTATTTTCCAATTAATATCTCTTTCAATTATAACTATACAACTTCTTAAAGTTACATTCAAAAATAAAAAAAACAGTCTTAATCACTTAAACATGTGTTATTGATAATAATAATAATTATTATTATTATATCATTGTAATATTGATTAATCTTCATATTAATAATTTTACACACACAATCATATATATATATATATATACAACTACAATATTATTCTTTTAATACTAACATCACTTCATTGATCAAACAGCATACCGTCTGAATACCATTTTCTTATATCCTAACATTTCAAGCTTACCACAATTTTCATTCTTTGTGTCTATTTTTCATATTTCTTTTCCTAACTTATTTGACTTTGTGATACATTGCTTTACACTCTTCCTTTCTAAACTTCCACTAATATATTTCCCCCTCCACATTATATTCAAAGACATGATACATGTTTTCTTATTCATATTCCCATTATTTAATTCTTCCCTTCTGTATATTTTAATGTTTATTAGTACACATAAATATATCTACTTTCACATTACCTAAATAGTCACATTTTATACTCTCATTTCCAATTAATAATGAATTCTCATTCATAATCTTCCAGTTTCATATCTGTTTGTGGTAATGTTTATCCTAATATTTATTTATATTAAATACCAACTAATTGTCCAGCCTATATCATTCTAATATTAATACAATTATTAATATATAATCATGACATATCTATAACTTTTTCTCCCTTTAACCATTATCTCTTATCCACATCCCCTCCTTTAGTCCTACCTTTTTTTGACTTGTCTCCCCTGTTTTCCTCTTAAGTCTTTTATTCCATTTACTTCAAAATTTATATTCTGAATCCATAATTTAATTTTTTTCTCCTTGCCCTGTCTTTTCCCACTGTTTAATTTGAAAGCTTTCTGCTCTAAATCCTAACATTTTCCTCCAAATCTCTTCCCATTCCTCCCATTTCTTTTAAAAAACTTTTAAAATATTTCCCCTCCTCTTTTAATTCTCAATTCTTATTAATTTTAATAGTGTCTCCTCCTTGTTATCTTCTTTTTGCTGGTTTCTCAGTTCTAATTCCCCTTCTGTTCCAGCTGATGATTCCATTCTTTCCTTCTTGTCCTGGTCTTTGCTCCTTGTTTCTTGTATACAATTTTCCTGTCTTCTATCCATACCGTCAAATATTTCCACCATATCCTTGTGTAGTTCCAAGATAAGGTCCTTAATGTCCTTAATGTTTTGAATCATTAACTCCATTCCGTTTGAGTCTCCACAATCGTCAGTTCAGAAACCAAACCTCCAAGTCAAATTTAAATGTCTCATCAATGTTCAATCAAATCAGTTAGTTACTTCAGGGATCCTCCACTCCTCAAGTCATTTTTGTATATCCAATAGTATTTAGGGGTCCCCAGACATGTCCCACAGTCCTTCTTTTCACAAAAGTAGACAGCATTTTGTGGACCAGGTAACATAGTTTATACCATCCAACCGGGTTATGGTAGAATAACTTGTACCTTGCTCAAAAGCCATCATCTTGACTACTACACCCACTGCCTGCACTTCTCACTTCCGCAAAAACAAATTAAAGAGCCCTGGAACGTTCTGGGCCCATAACCAATGTTAGGTTGTGTGTAAAAAGTATTTGTTGCTTGTGCAATGAGCAGAGCAGAAACACACAGGGAAGGAGATAAACGTGCGGCTCGTGTGAGAAAAAATAGTTTATCTACAAGTAACAAGCAGTCTCGGTGTAAGTAAAACAGTCCAAGGTCATAAACAGTAATATCAGTCCAGTAAGTATCTTCCCTTACCAAAGCAAACAGACTTTAGTAACTCTTGGTATACAGTACCATATAATAGACTCAGTAAGCAACAGGATACAAACAGGTATCACTCAGGAAGAACTAGGAAGAACCAGGAAGAAGCAGGAAGATCCAGGAAGGAACGAACGCTTCTCTGTGCTGCTTATTTATGCACTGCAGCCTAATTACAGGGTTCAGCAAACCCTGATTATGTGGCTCAGTTGTTTCTTAAAGAAACAGATATATTGCCTGACCAACAAGTTAGGAGTAAGCTACAAGCTGAACCTAACACATCCTTTCTTCAGATCAATGCCTTCTAATGTTAATATGCGTTTGTTTTTGAGTTCGATCCACTCTTTAATCCATGTTAGTGATGATGCTTTGTGGTAAATTTGCCAATCGAGAAGCTCCATTCCTCCTCTTTCTTGTTTGTCCTGTAGGTGTTTTAGTTTGATTCTTGCCTTTTTCCCCTGCCAGATATACTTTAATATCATCATATCAAAATCTTTGAAGTAAGTTTTTCCTGGATGTATTGGTATCACCTGGAATAAATACAGCATCTTTGGCAGAATATTCATTTTAATGGAGGCTATTTTACCTAGAAATGATAGCTGAAATTTAGTCCAAAATTTTAAATCTTTTTCTATTTGTTTGGCCAATTTATTATAATTATCTTCTTTGAGTGTTGATATTCTATTGGTAAGCCAGATCCCTAGGTATTTCACTTTCTTTACTATTTGTATTCCTAGTATATTTTCCAATTCTTTCCTTTGGTTCTTGGTGAGGTTCTTTGTTAACATTTTTGTTTTTTGTTTATTGGTTTTCAGGCCCGCTACTTCCCCATATTGTTCTATTTTTGTCAATAATTTGGATCCTGATTGTAGTGGTTGTTCTAGGATGAGTACTATATCATCCGCAAATGCTTGCAGTTTGTATTCCTGGTTCTTTATCCTTAACCCCATTATTTCTTTATCTTCCCTAATTTATTTCAATAATATTTCCAATATTAATATGAACAATAAGGGGGATAGGGGGCATCCTTGCCTCACTCCTTTCTTTACATCAAATTGTTCCATTGTCTCTTCATTAATCAATATTTTTGCTGTTTGGGTGTTATATATCCTTTTGATCATATTTAAGAATCTTCCTCCAAATTTCATCATTTCCAATTGTGTTATTACGAATGTCCAATTAAGATTATCAAATGCTTTTTGTGCGTCCAGGAAAATTAATGCTACTTGCTTATCTGGTTGTTGTTCATAGTATTCAAGGGTATCGATAATTGTCCTTGTATTATTTTTGATTTGTCGTCTGGGAATAAAGCTGTTTTGGTCTGGATGCATATAGTGATTAATTAAATTTTTCAATCTCTGTATTATAATAGATGTAAATAGTTTGTAGTCTACAAATTTTTCTAATTTATGAAAAACTATTCTTCTTTTATTGGCCAAATTAAGTCCATTTATATTTATTGAAATTAATTTCCTTTCTTCCATATTCATACTTTATAATTACGTTTTGTTGCTCTAGTCGATCTGGCTTCCTGTTGCTCCTTGTATTCCATAACTCCACCCACAGCTTCTTCTGTTTCTTCCAGCATTATCAATTCCTCTTCAACAGGTTTTATTGGAGCTAGTGTTGCTTGAGTTTCAACTTCCATATCTACCTCTGTCTTTTTAAGAACTTCCTCATAGAAGGCTCTTGCCTTATCAATTGTATTAAGCCTGTATCTTTGGAATTGCCATGTTAAGCCTACTCCTTCTGGAATCAGCCATCTGTAGTTAATCCCTTTTTGCAGCAGAACTTTGGTCAAGAATTGGTATTTTCTTCTTATCTCTCTCACTTTCCTTGGAATTTGTCTCAAAACTGCAACTTCTTTCCCCTTGTATTCCAAAGCCTTGTCATGAACAGCCTGAAGAATCTGTGTCTTAATTGATTTCTTAGTAAATCTTATGTGTACTTCTCTTGGAAGCTTATTACGCATCACATATCCAGTATAAACTTGATAAATTTCATCAATTCCTTCCATCATCTTCTCTAAAGCCTCAGCTAAGATCATATTCATAATCTCAGCTAGGTCCTTCCCTTTTTCTTCTACAACATTCTGAAATCTTAGGTAGAATTCTGCTTTATCCATTTCCCATCCAATTAAACCAGATGTTCCTTGTTCGACCTCTCCAAGTCTATTCTCGATTTCCTTCATTTTTTCTTCTTTATGGCCATCTTTTTCCTCCAACTTAACCAATCTCTCTTTATATTTCATCATCGTTTGTTGTATGCTGACCACTTTTTCATCTGTTTTAAGTAACTGTTGCTCCATTCTTTGTTGTTGCTGTTCCATTCTTTGTTGTTGTTTTTCCATTCTTTGAAATGTTTGTAGAATCGTTTGTATCGTTTCTTTCTCCTTCTCTTGCAACATTGTCTGGATGGAGCGTTGACCTCCAGATGGTGATGAGGATGGTGTAGTCGCTGCAGATCCCACCATCGCTACTTTTTTGCTCATTTTGTAGTTAGGCAGATCCATTTTCAAGCCAAAAGATGTTCAAGAGCAATAAGACAGAAGGAAGGGAAAAAATAGGGGGGAAAAGGGGGGGAGGGGAAAAAGGATAAAAGAAGGGAAAGAAAAAAGAAAATAGTTCCTCAAATTCTTCAGGTTCTTCCAAAAAAAACTAATCCAAAGGGAAAAAACACAAAAAAAAAGAAAGAAAAGAAAAAGAAAAATCTCCCTCCAAATACAAAGCCAAAAAAAAAAAAAAAGATTTTTTTTTTTAAAAAAGTAACTGTAATTCTTCAGGCTCTTGAGTGCCTTAATCCAATTTATATAGAAGACCCAATTCCAAAATAGAAAAAAAAAGCAGATAACGAAGCAACAAAAATAAGAGTATTAAAAAGAAAAGAAAAAAAGTGAGCAATGAAGAAATTGAATAGTCTTTCAAATCCTTTATGTCCAGAGAGCCTTACAGGGAGTAATTTTTCCTTTTGCCTCTTTCCAGGCCACATATCTCACTAGAGTTAATATAGTTACACGAAGAAAAGAAAACCAAAGCCTTCCAATATGTTCCCAGACTTTATCAGTTTAAACAGATGAGCACCTGTGTAAGCAACATTCAGTAGCTCTTCAATCTCTCATTCCAAACAGGTTCTCTATCTTTGTTTTGGCTACAATATTTCTTTTCTTCTGCTACTTAAATAAACATAGCAACAAAGTTTCTCTTCCAGTGGGTGGCAGTACTGCACACTCCCCTAGCTCTCTTATTTTTTAGAGGGGAAAGAAAAAAAAAGAGAGAAAAGAAATTCTTTCTTTTAAATAGTCCAGAATCAAAAAGAAAAATAAAAAAGAAAAGAAAAGGTACCAGTCCAGATGTGCCAGCACAGCAAATCAAACAATCCAATAACAACAAATTCCAAAGGTTTCAAAAGTGTCCCAGTACTGTTTTTCTTACTTTCGGTCCACTCTGGCTTTCCACAAAAGAAGTAAAACAATTAAGCAGTTTCAAGTCTTTTAAAATGTATACTTGGGGGGAGGGAAATTAATCCAAATAAGTTCGCCGCTCTTCTTCATTTACTCTCCATCCCAGTCTCATATATTAATAAGGGTGCTCTTAATGATATTTTAAAAAGTAAAATTTCTCACCGCTCTGATCCCTGTCATTCCAATCTTCCTCCCTGATGTTGTAACAGCCTCCGCAGCCTAAAGGAAAGAGGGCTTTCCTGACTCAACCAGGGACTTAGCGATGTCCCTGGGATCCTCAGGATGTGCCCTCCACTACCACAGTCAAAACGAGACTGTGGGGTCCGATTCGGACTGTCCAGCAGCGGAGTTTTCGGTGGGGTTTCAGGAGCTACCAAAACCCCGTGCATCTCACCGTGACGCCAACTTCCAGTTTCGGTATTAACGTAATTATTGTTTCATTCCATGATTGTGGAATTTCAGCTTCTAGAAGTGCATCATTAAAAACCTATATTAGAATGTCATCTAGTGATTGCTGGAATGTCTTATAAAATTCGGATGGTCCCGGTGTTTTGTTGTTTTTTTGTTTCTTCCTTGCTTCTGTTAATTCTAACATGGAAATCGGTCTATTCAATGATTCGGTATGGTTTTCTTTTAATTCCTGAATATTTATTTTTCTTAAATATTCTATAGTGTCTTCCTCTCAAATTTCTTCTTTTGCATATAGGTTTTGAAAGAAGTCCCTTGCGATTCATTTTTTATCCTCATTATTATGATATATTTGTCCATCTTCATCTTTTAATTGCTGTATCATTTTCTTCTCTTTTTCTTTTTTCAGTTTATAGGCCAGCCACTGGCCAGTTTTATTTGCATGTTCAAATTGATTTTGTTTAGCTATTTTAATTTTCCTTGCTATCTCCAATGTTATAATTAGATTTATTTTATGTCTTATAAGGTTAATTCTCTCTTTAATTTCTTTGTTATGTGGCTCTTCCTGTAAGTCTAATTCAAATTGTTGCAGGTGCGTCAATAAATTCTCTTTTGTTTGTTGTTTGTCTTTATTTTTATTTATTTATTTTTTTGCTATGTAGGTGATTGTTAGGCCTCTTATATAAGCTTTGGTTATATCCCATAGATTTTGAAGACTAATATGTTCTTTTACATTAATTTGGAAAAAATATTTTTAATTCTCTTTGAATCATTTCCATGTATTGTTTATCCTTTATGATGTCTTTGTCCATCATCCATCTTCTCCATGCTTGATGACCCTTCCATGTTATTACAATCTGACTATGATCTGCCCATGTATTTGTTGCAATTTCTATTTGTTTGATATCTAATCTGAGCTCTGCTGTCATCCAGGCCATGTCGATTCTGGACCATGATTGATGCAGATTTGAATAAAATGTAAATTGTTTTTTATTTTGGTTGATTTCCCTCCAAGTGCCGTGTAGTTGGAGTTCTTGTACCATATCCTGAAATGTGTCCGGTACTGTTTTTTTCCTGGATTTATTTTTTTTACAACTTTGATAATCCTTCTCTGTATCTACAATTGCATTATAGTCTCCAATAAGACATATATTTTCATAGTCCAATTCTTTAATTATATTATGTATTTTTTTGAAATAATCAGTTTGGCTTCCATTCGGTGCATAGAGTGACACTAATAGTATGGTTTTTGTTCCTGTTTTAATTTCAATCATCAGGGTCCTACCCTCCTCATCTGCAAATATTTGTTTTGCTCGTATGTGATTTTTGATGTATATTGCAATGCCTTTCTTTTTTTGTTCTGTTAATGCAGTATAGAGTGTTCCCAGCTGTTTATTTTCTAATAATTTTTGATGTTGTTTTTTAACGTGGGCTTCTTGAAATGTTATGATATCTATCTTCAATTTCTGTAAGTTTTTAAATATACGAGTTCTTTTAGATGGGATATTTAAGTCATTTATATTAATTGATATCAGTTTTAGTCCCTTCTCCATTCCAATCCTTTATTTTCTTACTGTCCTGAGTCTTCTTGTGTTTTTTGCAATAATTTGTGTTTTTTCCCTTGCTCCCTCTCTTTCCATCTTCTCTTTCTCCATTCTTGTTCTTCCTTCTCGTTCTCTCTGTACTTCATCTGCTGAGCTCTCCTTGATGATAAAATCTTGTTGAACTTTGGATTCTTGTTCCTCTTCTAGTACAAAATACCTATCAAAAAACTGTTGTGCCTTTTCTAAGGTGTCGATTCTGTATTTTTTATCCTGCCATGAAACCAGGATTCCCTCGGGTGTCAGCCACCGGAACATTATTTTATGTTTGTTCAATTCTGTTGTTAGAAAGTTATAATTTTTCCTTGTTTCTCTTATTCTTCTCGGAATTTGTTTTAATGTTATGATTTCTTTATCTTTGTAAGTAATTACTTCCTCTCTCATTATTTTATATATTTTTCTTTCACCAATTTCCTTGCGAATCTAATATGAATTTCTTTAGGTAATTTGTTTCTTCAAGCATAATTTGTATATACTCTATAGATTTTGTCGATTTCTTTATTAATTTCCTCCTTATCTTTTTGGGTCGCCTCTGCTAAAATCCCCACCATCAAATCTCTCAGATTCTCTTCTCTATTCTCAGCGATGTTTTGAAATCTTAAGTAGAAAGATGCCTTCTCCATTTCTAAGTAAGATATTGAATCTTCCAGTTCTTTATTCAAAGCTATTTGATTACTTTCCATATTATCCACTTTTTTTCCTGCTTAGTCAATTTTTGTTTCAATATTTTGAATCCATTGTTCATTTTTTGCAATGTTTTGTTGTATCTTTTCCATCTTATCATCCATTTTTTAAAAATTGTCCTTTATTTCTCCTACATTTATCTATATTTACCAATTCAATTTGGTTATACTGCAGATTTAAACTTATGACTTATAATACAATACAATACAATACAAATTAGAAGAAGATAGAGAAGTTTTAATTAATTAAATTGATTACTTAAATATATCACTAAATCAACTTAAGTTGTAATTAATATACAGATCTTAATAGCTGGATTCAGCTTCCAAAAGCGTGGTCGTTGTAATTCTCAGTTAGTCTTGCATCATTCAAACTTGTCTCTCATAGAAATTGTTGCAATTGTCCTTCAGTTTAAGTTCCAATAGTGTTAGTATCACAATATCAAAAACCCCAATATCACTTAGTTGTTTCAGGGTGAGTACCCTAATATGATTATTTAAGTCCACCGTTCATTCATTGATTCCAAATGCAAAGATTCTATAAGTTCACTCTCACTTTCAATAGTTACCCCTCCTCAATTGCCTCGGCTCCATTTCTGTTTGTAATGAGTCCAACATTACTCTCTTCTAATCTATGTTGAATGTCCTTTATAACCCCAAAGTTTAATTTCCAGTTTTCTTGTCTTAATTGCAGTTCTTATAGTCTCCTATTCCAATCATTTTATAATGTTCTTTAATATTCCCGTATTCCTTTCGCAGTCCAATCAATCCTCACCGAGTCCCGAATCCCAATCAAAGCCAAATTCAATATATTTTATAATCCAGAACTCTCCAATGTATGTTCTTTTAAGTCCACGTTGTTTCTGTCGCCTGTCAATTCCGCTTAGTCACCATCTGGTTGGTTTCTTCACTCCGTTTACTTTCACTTCGCTGCTTTATTCTTGGCTCCATTTCGCCAATTAATTTGGAGACTCTCTCTTGATTATATTCTTTTCCACTCTATAGTTGTACCTTTCAAAAAATTTTGCTTTCTTCTTGTTTTTTGCCGATGTCTTCTTTATTTGATCTTCACTTCCTTCTTAGTCAGTGGTCAATGCTCAGGCCAGCCAGGAATGGCTGATTTTTTTCCGATTGGAATTAAGGGGTTTTCCCTGAACCTTCAGGGTGATTGCTGTCACTTCCGAGGTCTTCAGGATTTCCCCTTTAATCTATTGACCTCTTCATGGTCAATAGCACCAGAAATTGGCTTCCAGGTCAAAAATTTTGGAACTCAGGGAACGGAGCTCAGTCCCCTTTGTTCCTGGCACGATGACGTCACCGCCGGAAGTCCCTAACTTATTGTTTCTGGATGTTCCCTGGCTTCGTGGCAGCCACTTTAACTGCCGCTGCTCCTAGTCTTCAGATGAGGGGATTTTCTGAGTCAGGGAGGGGAGATGCGGCTCCCCTCAACCTGCAAGGGGATCCCCCTTTGCTTCACCACCCCTATAGAGTGGCTATGGCTTCAATATGAAGCCCTTGACAGGGAGAGCTCAGAACAGACCCATGGAAGTCATGAATCTCACTTCTGAAGGCGCCGGAAGTTCAACCGGAAGCTGATCTCAATTGTTTTGGAGGGAAATTTAAAACATTTATATTTGGGTGGGCTTTTTCTAGTTCTATGATTGGTTAAGACCGTGTGGGCCTAGAGTATAAATACCAGGCAATTGCCTGCAGTTCCTCAGTTCCCTTTTTGAGTCAATAGTTGTTGCAGCTGTGCTGGTCTGGTTCTTGCCTACTGAAGCTCACTACACAATAGTGGCGATGAAGGTGGGATGCTGCAGGGGACAGAGCTGCTCCTAACCAAGAGACTGAAGTCACTGGGTAATAAGCTGGGTAATGAAGCCCTGGCAGGACTAGTCCTCACCCCTGCCTGCCAGTAAGCCACACTGAAGGCACGCTGAAATCACTGGGTGTCAGACCTGGTAAAAAGCCCTGGTGGAAACACACTCCCCGCCCTGCCTACCAGTAAGACACACTGGAGGCACAGACACACCTGAGAAATCCATCCCCAGGACTCCAACATGCAGTCCAGCTCCACCTGCAGTAATTCAGGCATTAACCAGCACCACAGGGGCCTTCTCAAAATGGATAAACTGGGAAGACTCAACGAGTTCAACATTACTCACCCAGAACAGTGGGGCTCATACGTCTCCCAAGTAGACAACTATCTCCAGGCTAACCAGATCATGGACAACAGCCTGAAGGCAGCAACCCTGTTATGTGTCTGTGGACAAGCTACGTTTGATATCACTGAAAACTTGGTAGAACCAGCAAGCATAGAGTCAGTGGCCTATGCAGACCTAAAAAAAAATTAAAGGAACATTTTGAGCCTAGACTGTTGGTCATCGCCCGGCGCCATACATTCGAGCAATGAGAACAGAGATCCAGGGAACCTGCAGCAGAGTTTGTGGCAGCCTTTCACCAAGCTTTGCACCAATGTGAGTTCCCTGATCTGGAAGACCATCTCAGAGACAGGCTCATTTGTGGCCTGCATAATAGGGAATTACAGCAGTGCCTATTTGTCATGAAGAAACTGACTTTCGACTTCCGGTTTGCTGTTTGTCCCCGCTGGACGCTCCTTTGGGATCGTCCCACCCACTGCCTGTAAAGAGCCACCTTTATAGCGGAATGGCGGCTCGAAAAAACTCTGTTTCCATGAGGAAACAGAGATAGAGCAGGCTGGGGTGGGTTGAGTCCTCTGCCTAATCCCAAAAGTTTTTTTTTTACTTTTGGGACAGAGCGGAAGAGACTCCCCGTATCCCCAGCCGATGCTCTGGGCTCTGGGAGATCTCTGCTACATGCAGAGCTAAGGGGCAAAAGCAAGCCTGTAAATTTGTTAAATTAACTCAAGAAGACGTCAGTTGGACCTCTGATCCTGAAGTGCAAGTATTCTTTTTATTGGAAAAGTTATTGAAGTTGTTTAAGAAGTGAAAGGAAAAAAGATTTTTAAAATGGCGATTGCTGCTGCGACTGCTGCGGCTTGAAGAGAGGCTGAAAGGGAAAGTCCTTCTGTTTTCTATTACAAAGTAGCGGAATGAATACTTCTGGCCGTAATTGAGGCAAAACCTCACTCTCACTCTTGCTTTTTTTTCCTTTTTTTTTTCTTGGGGATCTGATATTGATCTTGGTTGGAAACAAGCTTTTTTTCTCTCTCTTTTCCACTAAATCTTGTCTGTGTGGGAAATGGCACCGGGACTCACACAGCTAGACAAACGGGGGGGGGGGGGGAATCTCCCCCATTAATAAATTACACCAACAAGTTTTAACTCTCCAGTGTCAGAAACCTGATTTTAATATAATAGAATTTCTTCTTGAAGAGATTGTAAGAAGGGATGAGATTGTGAACCAGCAACTCGAAAAATTTAAGCAGGAAATTAAAGAAATTGGTGAACTGGTGAAATCAAAGTTTGACTTTTTGAATCGAAAGATTTTAAAAACAGCTAATGGTTTATCAGACTTTCTGATTCGGGTGGATGCAAAGACTAAATTATTAGAGTCTAAAATGAAGGAAACTGAGGAGAATTTGGATGACAAGATTCAAAAAATTAAAAAGGATTTGGTAAACATTCAGGATAATAGCTCAGAAGACAAACCTAAATTGGAGGTTGACCAAAAGACTGGTAATGAAGAAAATGTGCAACAGAGGATTGAAAGAGAAGTTTTAATGATTCAATATAATTTTACAGAATATGCAATTAGACTGAGAGGTTTGCAGGAAAATAATAGAGATGACTTAAGGAAAATATCTTCTGAAATTCTGGCTGGGATTTTAAAGGTTCAACCTGATGAAGTGTATTGCAGGATTGATAGAATTTACAGAATAAACTCCTGGTTGGCAAAGCAAAGGCAATTGCCTAGAGATGTGGTGATCTATTTTACAGATAAAGAAATTAGGAATAATATTGTGCAGAACTCTTTTAATTCTACTTTGCAATTTCATGGAAGAAAGATTTGGATTTTTAAGGAGCTCCCGACTAAGATGTTAATGGAGAGGAAGAAATTTGGCTTTCTAGTGACTGAGTTAAAAAAAAGAAATATCTTATTTAGGTGGAATGCCCCAGTTGGTTTAATATTGAGACACCAAGGAGTAAGATATCAACTGAACACTGTTGAAAAAGCGGAAGAATTTTATCAAAAAAATTTAAAAATGAATTTAACATCTTTAGGCATAATACAGGATAAGCAAAAGGAGTTGGAAACAAAAAGAAAATATCAAATTACAGAGGCTGTGGTGGATAAGTTGTCTTTGGACTCTCTGGATACCCCAGCTGGACTGTCTATAAATAAGAGAGCAGTGTCATCCGACTCCAATGTGATGAACCATCAAGTCACAGACAAGTGCGCAAATCAACCAGTTGATATACAAGTGATGAAGAAGAAAGATGAGATGATAAAACTAACCCAACAAGATCAACTCACAAAGCAGAATGAAAATCGATCAGCCGATACACAATTGGTAGGCACGAAACGAGGATGGAAATTCAACCCGCAAAAGAAAAAGAAAAGAAATAGATCTCATAGAAACAGCAATTTCTAAACCAAGCAACAGTGAAGCCAGGGACTTTAAAAAATGAATGAACATCTGAAAAGATAGTGGAGGCGAACAATTGTTTAATACTATCCCGAGGATTGTGGCAGATCTCTGTAATGCCGTGATTTTGGGATGTGAAAAGAGCCTTACCTTGTTGGATTTGAATTATCTACTCTGGATTTCTTTTACTGGTGAATATATTGTGATTATTTTGAGTTACAAGGCAAGAGAGTCACGCTGGGGCATGCAGAAGATCTGGTTGTTACCCATTAGGATGATGGGAATCAACAATCCTGATGAATACCACAACTATAACTATATGGATATAATTATAATGTCACTCGGGTGGTTGTTTTTACTTTTATATATATACGAGGATATCTACTACTGATGGGGGCAGAAGATGATTGAAGATTTTGAACAAACTGTTGCACCAGCATGTTATTTTACCCTATTATGGGTGATGGATTTAACGATCCAGTGGAAAGACATCAAAGAAGATATTATATGGATTATAAATTTAAAGTTATTGTCTTCTTTTTTTTTATAAAATGGAATGCATATATAGATATGTGTATATTTTAGTAAAGTGGGCAGTGGATTATATTTAGAATTGTATTGCATGATTTTGTAGGAATTGAAGGGTTGAAATAGGTTAGTTTACTGATTGATTAGTCTAAGAAAAAGGATCCTTAAGTCATATATTTAGGGGAGTGGAGGAATTGGATAGAACTGAATAAATGTTAAATCTGGATGTAGGGAGAAGGCTGCTTTAAAATGTTATATTAATATATATAAAAGATTAAATGTTAAATTGTAATAATACACTATAAGTTTAGGGGAGGAGAAAAAGGGCAGATTATCATAAAAATGGGAGTTATAAGAATAATATGCTAAGGGTCAGTATTCTGAGGAGGGAGTAAGGGAAAGGAAAGATATTATGTATGTAATTAGTTATGAAATAGCCTATTGTGAAGAAGTCACAGGGGGGGATGGGTGGTGAGGGGGGGTTAGGGAAGGGGGGGGGAAGGGGGAAAAACTTGTATTTGAAAACTTTTTCAATAAAAAAAAAAAAGAAACTGACTTTCCAAGACACATTGAAGGAAGTCATGGCAGACGAGGCTGTTGGATGTGCCATGAAGTCTCTCTGGCCACCAAAAACACACACCAGCCCCACAGCGATCCACCAAGAGACCGCAGAAGGATCGGAGGAGGTCAGTGAGAGTGACAAAATCGACCACTTGTGGAGACACCCAGACAGCCACACTCCTTAGAGCAAGTAACTCCCCCACAGAGCTACACAAGCTGCGGGGGACAACATAAAAGAGCAGAGTGCAGATTCCGCACAGCTGTATGCCATGCCTGTGGGAAGCAAGGGCACATTGCCAGAGTTTGCAGAGGTCGTCAGGGGGAAATGAAACCTGAGACACAGCAGCATAAGAGGAAAATGCTCCCAGGATAGAACCAAGTTGAATACTGCTTGGGAAGGCGTAGCTGTTGTGGTCTACCAGCAGCCTGTGGAGCTGGCAATGGAGTCGGACAGCAATGAGGCTGAGGAAGAACATGGGCCAGTCCTGGACGCTGGGGAAGGCCCAGATGAGGGCTCTGCATCGGAGGCAGAAATGGGGCCAGGGCCATCGGGGAGTGAGGTGCGGACACCAGAGCTTCCAGAGACTGATAGTAGTGAAGCAGAGGAACAGGAGGAGCCTGTTCCTAATGCACGTATGAGAAGAGCTGCCAGAAGGCAAGAGCAGCTCAAGCAAAGAGGACAACTCAGGAGTAGGGCCAAGAGATGATTGGCCCCTCCCATAAGGCTTAAAACAGACCAGCAACGGCGTTTGGGCTTTGCCGGAAAACAACGTTGGTAGCTTTGTCTTCTTCATCTATGTCTTGCATTTATTTTTGTATCTGTGACTTCTGAATGTTTCCCAAGAAAGGCCTTTGGCAGTTTGCCTAATTGGATCAAGGTTTGTGATAGGACTGAGGAATTTGTGTTGGGAGGAATTTGCTTTAATTTAGTTGAACGACACTGGGAATGAAGTAATTCTCAGCTGTTCGAATAAAGTTTGTTTGTTTTTTCACTGACTTATTTTCCTACCAGTTACTTGGGCCTGGGTCACAACAATAGCATCCAATGAACAGAGGCCCAACGTCCCATCAAAGAAAAGATAAAACTCCAACTAAACCAGGGTTGTTCCAAAGTATTATGGAACAAACACTGAAGAACATTCCTGGCGTCTGCCCATACTTGGATGATGTCCTGATCGCAAGGGAATCAGCGGCAGTCCTGGCGGAATGTCCCTGTGCTGTACTCCAACATTTCCGAGAGGCAGGCCTAAAACTCAAGAAGCAAAAGTGCCAGGTTGGAATCCACAGAATTCCTGGGTTTCCGCATCGACGTTGTCAGAATCCACCCATCTGAAGCAAAGCTAAAGGCAATTCAGCAAGCCCCCACACCAAAATCCAAGGGGGGGCTTCAAACATTCCTGGGCTTGCTCAATTTTTACCACTCTTTCTTACTGCATACTGGTGCCCTGGCAGAACTGCTACACCACCTACTGGACAAAAAAGCACCCTGGGTCTGGTCAAGCACTCAAGAAAAAGCATTCAAGGCAGTAAAATCATAGCTATCCCTGTACTAGCTCATTTCAATGAAAACCTACCAGTAATACTAACCTGTGATGCTTTGCCACATGGCATTGGGGCAGTACTAAACCACAGGATGCCAGATGATAGAGAGGCCCCCATCACATACTATTGTAGAACATTATCATCGGCTGAAAGGAACTATGGCCACATAGGTAAGGAAGCCCTTGCCATCGTAGCTGGCATTAAGAAGTTCCACGATTTCTTATATGGACGAACCTTCACCATCTTTACAGGCCACAAACCTCTGCTCAGTCTCTTCACAATCGACAAACAGACACTGCAGGTCCTATCACCCCAAATGCTACAATGGTCCATTTTCATGGCTGCATACTCATACTGGCTAGTCCACAAGCCGGGCAAGGAAATGGGTCATGCTGACACTCTTAGCTGATTGCCTCTACCACAGACTGAGCTGGATCCGGCCCCAGCTTGTCATATTCTGGTGATCCAGGTCCTTCCTGAAGCACCCCTACATGCAGGGGACATTGCAGCTGAAACAACCACGGACAAAATGCTTAGCTGCATTCTCAACTGGGTATTAAGGGGATGGCCAGAGGCCTGGCCAGGACCTGAGTTACAGCACCACATTTCATGGAAAAATGAACTGTTGGCCTGCAAGGGATGTGTGCTGTGGGGCAGCAGGGTCATCATTCCACCCAGTCTTCACTCCAAGGTGCTGGATTCCCTACACGAAGGGCACCCAGGAATTGTTCAGATGAAGGCTCTAGCCAGGAGCTACTTGTGGTGGCCAGGCCTGGACAAAGACATTGAGAATCAAGTAAGGAGTTGCCAGGCCTGCCAAAAAACCCGACCACAAGCACCTGTGCACCGCTGGGAGACCACGCACACCCCATGGTCTCATGTGCACATTGACTTTGCAGGGGCAGGTGTTCCTGATAGTAGTGGACAGTTATTTCTAGTGGTTGGAAATGGCACCAATGACCAGAGTCATCCGAGAGTTGCACTGGCAGTTTGCCACACATGGTCTGCCAGATGTGATTGTGTCCAACCATGGGGCACAATTCACGGCAAAGAGTTTCAGTCATTTCTCAATGGCAACATGATTCAGCAAGTAACATCTGCTCCATTCCATCCTGTGACCAACGGTCAGGTTGAACGAATGTTCAGGACCACATAGGAGGCGCTCAAGTGGATGATGACTGGGAACTGGAATCACTGCTTGGCAAACTTCCTCCTGTGTCAACACATGATTCCCTGTACAACTACAGGTCACAGCCCAGTAGAGCTGAGGTGGGGCTGCCAGCTCACAGCGAAGCTCAACTGACTTCACCCAGACAGAATAGTGGTGGAGACGGCTCAGCCAACCCCCCCCACCAGGTACTTACAGCTGGGTGACTTGGTCTGGGCCAGGAACTATGCCACACTTTGGGTGGCAGAAAAAGTAACTAAGGTAATGGGTCCATTGTCATATGAGGTTACTCTGGGGGTTTATCGTACAATCAGACACCACATTGATAACTTATGGTGTCAGCAGGCCAGTCCAGTCCTGGACTTATCCTTAGATCCCAAGGTTTTATCATACCCAACAGAAAACTGTTTTCTCTGAGTCTGCCTATACCCATGGCCACCTCCAGAGAAATGGAGGTACCAAGGGCCATAGAGCCGCTGCCACACACAGGTGACCAAAACGGCCATCAAGACTCTGTCCAATTGGAGATGGACAATACTCCAATTCAACGGGACTCTCCAGTAACATTGCAGCAGTCCACCAGGATCCGTGGGCCCCCAATCTATCTCAAAGACTATGAATGTTGAACAGACTGAGGATAAGAACTATCCCAGCGGGGAAGGGTGCTATGTATTGAATGTATATAATTGTGTAAAATGAAACTAACCCTTAGATGACCCTATCTGTAACTGTGCCAAAGGGAAATAAACCTTTAGATGACCTCAACTGTTTTGGAGGGAAATTTAAAACATTTATATTTGGGTGGGCTTTTTCTAGTTCTATGATTGATTGATTGATAGATTGATTGATTAAATTTATATCCCACCCTTCTCCCCGAAGGGACTTAAGGCAGTGAACAGCCGAGAATTAAAATAACATACAATATAAAAGTTAAAATAATTAAAAATAAATTAAATTAAACGGCCGCCCTAATTTAAAACCCCTAGCAATGCAATTAAAAAAAAAACCCTAAAACCTATTCAGGCCAGGCCGGCTTGCTGAAATAAAAACGTCTTCAGGGCCTTACGGAAAGTGCGGAGATCTGGAATCAGCTGTATTCCGGGAGGTAGCTCGTTCCAGAGGGCGGGTGCTCCCACAGAGAAGGCTCTCCCCCTGGGGGCCGCCAGCCAACATTGCCTGACAGACGGCACCCTGAGGAGGCCCTCTCTGTGAGAGCGTATTGGCCGGTGGGAGGTTATCGGTAGCAGCAGGCGGTCTCGTAAATACTCTGGCCCTAAGCCATAGAGCGCTTTAAAGGTGAGAACCAACAGCTTTTTTTTATTATTGCAAAAGTTTTACAATTACATTTTCACCCCATTTCCCCCCCCAACCCACCCCAAACTCCCCAACCTAACCCTCCCTAACCCCCCCTAACCCTCCCCTCCCCCCCGGACTTCCACAGAATATATTCCCATCAAAAAACCCCTTTATATGAAGCTTGAACCCCTCCATCCCCCATATAATTTTTCATCTTCACAAAATTGAAATATTTGTATTTTAATATAATACTATCAATGAAAAGCTATTTGATACTTCCTAGTTTGATATTTGTTCTGCACATAATCTATCCACTTTTTCCATTCCCATTCATAAGTCTCTTGTGAACGATCTTTTAGGTATGCTGAGATCTTCGCCATCTCTGCAAAACTGGCCATCTTCAAAGTCCATTCCTCGATAGTGGGCAAAGCTTCATTTTTCCAATATTTACCTATCAATAATCTCGCTGCTGTCACCATTTACAATATTAGCTTTGTTTCACCCAATGTAAAACCCTTAACTATACCCAATAAGAACAATTGTGGAGAAAATTGAATTTTTTTCTTCAAAACATTCTGCATAACCCACCAAATTTTTATCCATAATGCCTTAACTTCCTTACAAGTCCACCAAACATGATAATATGTAGCATCTAAACAATCACATCTCCAACATTTTGGCTGAACATTAGGGTACATACATGACAATTTCTTAGGATCTAAATGCCATCAATAAAACATTTTGTAGAAATTTTCCCTCAAATTCTGCGACTGCGTGAATTTAACATTCTGAACCCAAATTTTTTCCCATGTTTCCAACATCACTGGTTCCTCAAAATTTTGTGCCCACTTAACCATACAATCTTTAACCAGTTCAGTTTCCGAGTCCCTTTCTAACAAAACATTATAAAGCCTTTTAATATGCATTGGACCTTTCTCTTTAATGTGTCTAACCAATTCTTCCTCATGCAACATAATACCAGTTTTTTGGTCCTCTTTCCATCTCAATTGTAGTTGATTATATTGTAACCAAGTTAAATTAATCCCTTCGTCCAACAGTGTCTGTAGTGTCTTCAACTGCCATCTGCCCGCATCTGTAAAAAGAACCTCTTTGTATAAACCCCCCCCCCGAGTGACATTATATTTGTATTCCACATAATATGACCAAGATCCAGCCATAGCGGTATTTTATAATCCCATTTGAGTCGGTGCTTCTTCCAAACTCTCATCAAGGAGTCTCTAATTATATGGCTTTTAAATACTTTATCCAGTTTATTTTCATAAAATAAGTAAGCATGCCATCCGAATTCAAGATCAAAACTTTCTATATTCAATATTCCAGTCTTTTTCCTTCCAAACCAATCACTTGCTTGAGATACAGCTGCTGCTTCATAAGATAATTGTAGGTTTGGAAGTTTAAGACCTCCCCGTTTTGGAACATCTTGCATAATTTTCAATTTCATTCTCGGTTTTTTCTTGTTCCAGACAAACTTATTCACTCCACTTTGCCACTCTTTCAATTGTTTATCACTTATAAGCACCGGAATCATTTGAAACAAAAAAAGAAATCTTGGCAAAATGTTCATCTTAACTGCTGCTATTCTTCCAAGTAAAGACAGCTGCAGTTTTTTCCAGGTCTCCATATCTTTCTGCACTTCTCGCCACAACACCTCATAATTATTTTGAAACAGTTTCATATTTGATTCTGCAACCTGAACTCCTAGATATTTAACCTTTGATACAATCTCAAAACCTGCCCTCCTTTCAAGTTCGTGTTTACGATCTTGTGTCATATTTTTAACTATCATCTTAGTTTTTTTCTGATTCAATCTAAAACCTGATACTGTGCCATAGTCTTGTATAATGTCTTTCATCTGGATTATTGATTCCATTGGCTGTGTTAGGGTAACAACCAGATCGTCTGCAAATGCCTTTATTCTGTAGTCCTCTTGCCTTATCACTATACCTTTCAAGATATTAGAGTCCCGTATTGTATTTAACAAGACTTCTAGTGTTAAAATAAATAACAATGGGGATAACGGACAACCTTGTCTTATTCCTTTTTCAATATTAAAATCTGTTGTCAGACTTCCATTGATAATAATCTGTGCCTTTTGCTCTTGATAAATTGCTGAAACTGCTTGTATAAATTGATCCCCAAAGTCCATCTTTTTTAAAGTCCTTAATAGAAAATTCCAGTCCACTCTATCAAAGGCCTTCTCCGCATCCAAGAAGACCAGCACTGCAGGGATCTGTTTATTCTTCTCAAGATATTCCAATAAATCTATAACTTGCCTTACATTGTCCTTCATGTATCTGCCCTCAATAAATCCCGCTTGATCATCATGAATCACCTTTTGGATTACTGGCATCAACCTGTTGGCTAGTACTTTTGCGTAAATTTTATAATCATTATTCAGAAGAGATATTGGTCTATAATTCTCCGGTTTTTTAGGACCTACTTGCTCTTTTGGTATCAAAGAAATATAAGCTGTTTTCCATGATGGGGGTGTTTTACCCCCTTGTTGTATGTTACAAAATAAGTCTCTGAGTTGTTCCACCATTTCTGCTGCAAAGTTTTATAATACACTGCAGTCAAACCATCCGTTCCAGGAGCTTTAGCTGTTTTTAATTGTTTAATTGCTGCTATTATCTCCTCAACTGTTATAGGATAATTCATTCTTTCCTTTTGTTGATTAGTAATTTTTGTGAGTCTTTTATTTTCTAAATATTTTTCTATGTCCATTCTGCATATCATCTTTAGCATATAATTTGGTATAATAATCTACAAAAGCTTCTTTAATTAATTTTTGTTGAAAAATTTCTTTCCCTCCAATATCAATACTATCAATAGTCCGTATGCTCTGCTTCTTCCTTAATGTGTAGGCCAACCATCTGCCCGGTTTATTGGCATTACAAAATGTATTATGCTTTGCATATTGTAAATTTGTTGCAGCTTGTTCCGCCATAAGCATTTGAAATTGATCTTTCAAAAGTTTTATAACACCACGTATTCTTTCATCTGTTGGATTTTTAATAAGTAACTGTTTTTTATTCTTTATTTCTACTTCCAGTTCAGATCTTTTCTTTTGTCGATTCAGTTTATGTTTAGAATTCATATGAATGAGTACCCCTCTCATATACGCTTTACTCGCATCCCACACAATTTCAATTGGGGTACCCTTATTCAAATTTATTTCAAAAAATTCTTTCATCTGCTTTTTAAGTTCTATTATATATTTTTCATATCTAAACAAGTTTTCATTTAATCTCCATGATCTTCTCTCAATCTTTCCCATCTCAATTTCTATCCATACTGGGCTATGGTCGGTCAGGGTTCTTGGAAAAATCTTCGTTCTTTTTGTCTTAACAAGTAGATCATCTGATAACAAAATAAAATCAATCCTAGAGAAAGATCTATGTCTGTCAGAATAAAAAGTATAGTCCAATTCTTTTGGATTATGTATTCTCCAGATATCTTTTAATTCCAAATCTTCTTTCATGTCAAAAAAAGTCTGTGATAATCTAATCCTTGATTTCGCCAGGCTCTTTTTATCTAATTTGGAATCGATTACTCCATTCCAATCTCCCATAATTAAAATAGATCTGTAATCCCATTGCAGTATTTTAGTGTGTAAAGTTTTATAAAAATGATCCTGTTGTTGGTTAGGAGCGTAAATTCCAATCAGAAGAATTTGGCCATTTACCGTATGCAGTTCAATTGCTATAGACCTGCCATCTTCATCTGCTTCTATAATTTTAGCTGACAGTCTTTTATTTACATAAATCACCACACCATTCTTTTTTTCCGAAGTTGAAGCTATAAAGTGTGTTCCTAATTTTGAGTTTATCAAGTATTTTTGATCTTGAGTTCTGATATGAGTTTCTTATAAACAAATTATATCATTATTAAATTGTCTCAAGTATGTAAATAACTTCTTCCTTTTCTGTGGTGAATTCAGCCCATTCACATTCCAAGATAAAAACTTAATTGTCATCTTCATCCTTTTGAAGCGACGAGCACAATAGCCGAATATCTTCCGAGATCTTTGGTTTTGCTCCCCCCATGGCTTCACTTCCTTGTGTAGTACTCTTAGCTCCCTTTTTGTATTGTCTTTCCTGTTGTTGCTTTTCTTTAAGTTGCTTACATTTTGCACGAGTTATACGCTGGTCTTTGACTTCAGCCATCTGAGCCGAATCCAAAATTGGAGAGGATTCTAACAGGTGCTCTTCCAGAAAACCTCCTGTAGCTCTCTGCGTTTGCACTGGCTCCACCTGCTTAAACTGTTCTTCCATCTCTTGCTGAGGTTGCTTCTCCTTGTCACTCTCCTTTATCTCCAACACTGTAGATGTACGTGGAGATGGTGATCTTTCTTTAAAAACGGTAAAATAAAAGTGTTCCGCCTTCTCAGCAGTGTTCAACCAGTGTCTTTCTCCGTTGTACTTCAGAATTATACCAGTTGGGGCATCCCACCAGAATGGTATTTGCTGTTTTTTCAGTTCATTCACTAAGAAACCAAAGTCTTTTCTATCTTTTAACATTTTAGGTGGTAGTTCTTTATAAATTCCAACTTGAGCTCCCTCCACTTGCACAGAGGAAAGAAAAGATTTTTGCAAAATATTATTTCTTATTGTTCTGTCTGTAAAATATATCACCACATCTCTAGGCAATTGTCTTTGTCTGGCCACCCAGGAGTTCACTCTGTAAATTTTGTGTATTTTGTAAAAAATCTCTTCAGGATTGATTTTTAATAGCACAGCCAGGGCATCAGCACAAATCTGTCTCAAATCTTGTCTATCATTCTCTTTAATACCTCTAAGCCTTATAGCGAATTCCATAGCCTGAATTGCATCATTGTAATTTCATTTTCAACTCTCTGCATTTTATCATCAACATCAGAAATTTTATAGTCAGTATCCTTAATTTTGACATTGACTTCTGATTTAAATTCTTCCAATTTGGAATCCACTTTAATAATAATTTCTGATAGGCCAGACACCACATTTGATATTTTTTTAGTCACCTTGCCATAATTCTCCTTCACCACATTTTTGATTTCATTAATTTCCTGCATAATTTCCTGTTGAGATTTTTGAAATTTAACATCCATTTCCTGTTGAGATTTTTGAAATTTATCATCCAGAGCCTGAGTAATAAATTCTTTTAAACTTTCAAAATCAAAATCTTTTTTCTGACTCTGTTGAGCAGGAGGAAGCTGCTGTTCATGTTTGCGTGTAGGGGAAACCCGCCCCCCCCCCGCTGCCTTTCCTTCCTGCTTCTTAGAAGCCATCCTGCCACATATATTAGGTTTTCTGAAAAAGGAGATCCTTTTTCCTTTTCCACCACCACAAAGTCCTCTAAAAAAATCCCCCAGGTTTAATCAAATTGGGGATAGAAACTAAACTGAAGCAAGGTCAGACTTATTTTAAAAAGAATTTTTTTTCCTCTTCCCCTGTTCCTCCTTGTTACAGGCAGCGCAACTTTGTAGCTGATTAAAATAACTTTACGAATCCACTCTCACTCTCAGCTTGTTAACGCTGAGCCGGGCGCCATTTTTTTCAGACCGCTTTCATTCGTTCGTACTTTTACTTAGATCAGAAAGTCACCAAAGCAGTAATACTTGCGATTTCCAAATTTGAGGGTTCAAGTTGATATTTCCGCTAATTATTAAGGTTAGTTTCATTCAATTTGGATGTTTGCTGCAGCCGACTTGCTCTGCGGAGGGCAGAGTCGTCCCACGCCGTCCGGAGTCTCAGCAAGTTGAAAGGGAGCCGCGCCTGTTTCCTCCCCAGTAGCAATTTTCTGGGGGCTCACAGGGGCTCAACCTGCACCTTGCTTGCTCTGCTCCTCCAATCCTTCAGATCTCGGAGTTTTCAAGCTTCTTCTCAGGATCGAAGTGGCTCTACAGGCGATGGGGCTGGCGGTCCTTAAGAAGGGACTGTCTTTCGTCGGAGGCAGACAAACCGGAAGTCGTGAGAACCAACACCTTGAAGCGCACCCGGAAGACCACCGGGAGCCAGTGCAGCTCGCACAGGAGAGGTGTTATATGGGAGCGCCATGTCGCTCCCGTGATCACCCCGCGGACGCATTCTGGACCAGTTGGAGCCTCCAGGTGCTCCTCAAGGGGAGCCCCATGTAGAGAGCGTTAGCATAGTCCAGGGGAGAAGTGACGAGAGCATGAGTGACTGTGCATAAGGAATCCCAACTCAGAAAGGGGCGCAACTGGCGTATCAGGCGAACCTGATAAAAAGCCCCCCTGGCCACGGCCGTCATATGCTCTTCTAAAGACAGCCATGTGTCCAAGAGGACACCCAAGTTGTGAGCCCCCTCTGTGGGGGTCAATGACTCACCCCCAATAGCCAGCGATGGCGCCAGCTGGCTATATCGGGATGCCGGCATCCACAGCCACTCGGTCTTGGAAGGGTTGAGTCAAAGCCTGTTCCTCCCCATCCAGACCTGCACAGCCTCCAGACACTGGGACATCACTTCAAGGGCATCGTTGGGGTGGTTTGGGGTGGAGATGTACAGCTGAGTGTCATCAGCGTACAGATGGTATCGCACCCCAAATCCATGGATGATCTCACCCAGTGGCTTCACATAAATGTTGAACAGGAGTGGCGAGAGGACTGTCCCTTGTGGCACCCCACAAACAAGGCGCCTCGAGGTCGACCTCTGCCCCCCTGCCAACACAGACTGCGACCGGTCGGAGAGATAGGAGGAGAACCACCGCAACATGGTGCCTCCCACCCCCAATCCCTCCAGCCGGTGCAGCATGATACCATGGTCGATGGTATCAAAAGCCACTGAGAGATCTAATAGGACCAGAACAGAGGAGCAACCCCTGTCCCTAGCCCTCCAGAGATCATCAACCAATGCGACCAATGCCGTTTCCGTGCTGTACCCAGGCCTGAAGCCGGACTGGCACGGGTCTAGATAGACGGTTTCATCCAGGTACTGCGGGAGCTGTTGTGCCCACACTCTCAACAACCTGCACAATAAAGCGAAGGTTGGAGACAGGACGGTAGTTAGCCATAAAAGCCGGATCCAGAGAAGGCTTCTTAAGGAGGGGCCTCACCACCGCTTCTTTCAAAGCAGGCGGCAGTAAACCCTCCCCCAAAGAAGGATTTATAATCCTCTGGAGCCAGCCTCGCGTAACCTCCCAGGTAGCCAGTACCAGCCAGGAGGGACACGGGTCCAGTAAACATGTGGTTGCGTTTAACCTCCCCAGAATTCTGTCCACGTCCTAGGAGTCACAGGATCGAACTCGTCCCAGATAACATTCTCAAGACCCGCCTCAGCCCCCCCGCTGGAATCTACCCAGTCAGAGTCCAAGCCTTCCCGAATCTGAGTGATTTTATCATGCAGATACTGTGCAAAATCCTCAGCCTGCCCTTGCAAGGAGTCCTCCCGTGCTCCCTGATGTAGGAGGGAGTGGGTCACTCTAAACAAGGCGGCTGGGCAGTTATCTGCCGATGCAATAAGAGCAGAAAAGTAATCACACTTTGCCACTTTTATCGCCACTAAATAGGTCTTAATATGAGACCTAATTAGTGTTTGATCAGATTCGGAACGACTGGCCTTCCAACCACTCTTTAGGCTTCTTTTCCAGCGTTTCATCCCCCTCAGCTCCTCGGTGAACCAAGGAGCTGGGCAGGTGCGACGCCGGGTCAAAGGCCGCAAAGGCACGACACGATCCAAAGCCCCAGCGGCCGTCCTATCCCAGGCGGCCACCAGATCTTCAGTCAAGTCGTGAGCCAAAGCCTCAGGAAATGGCCCAAGCTCCCTCTGGAATCTCTCCGGATCCATCAGGCGCCTGGAGCAGAACCACCTAATCGGTTCCACCTCCCTGCGGTGGGGTGCAGCGGTCAGAAAGTCCAGCCTCAGGAGAGAATGGTCAGACCATGATAGGGGCTCAATAGCTATATCCCCTATAACCTGACCATTCAACCACTGACCTGAGACAAAAACTATGTCCAGAGTGTGTCCTCCTGTGTGAGTGGGGCCATGAATTAGCCATCATGGAAGCCATGAACTCCTGGGCCACCTCAGATGCCTCACTGGCCGACGGCAGATTGAAATCCCCCATGACCACCAGTCTGGGGGTATCAACCTCCACTCCGGCAATAACATTGAGAAGCTCGGGCAGGGCTGCTGTCACGTGGCAGGGAGCCAGGTACGTGATCAGCAGGCCCATCTGCATCCCATGGCCCCACTTCACCAGGAGCAACTCACGTCCGGCTATCTGTGGTACAGTGGTCTCCCTCGGATCAAGACTTTCCTTAATGACAACCGCCACCCCCCCACCCCTGCCCTGGGCCCTCAGCTGATGAAATGCTCGGAAACCTGATGGGCACATTTCTATGAGGGGGAACCCCCCCTTGGCCCAGCCAGGTCTCTGTAATACCCGCCAGGTCTGCTCCCCCCTCCTGAATTAACTCGCAAATGAAGGGGGCCTTATTAACCACGGACCTGGCGTTGCACAGCATCAGCCTAAGGCCTGGGCTCTGAAGCTCTGGACAACCCGGGAAACAAGACGAGCCTTGGGGGCCGAGGCATGCCACCACTTGAAGACAGTGGGTGCGTGCCCCCTAACATGATATGGTCGCCTGCTCCCGCCATATCTGCCCCTCCCAACCATGGTCCTGATGAAATCGCCCTCTTCCATACTTAGACTAAGCCCCTCCACACCCGGCCCCACACCTCCCAGTTCGTGCCCCTGTGCCAAGCCTGACCTATCACCCTCCCTCCCCACCCCCTCCCCAAACCCCTTAAAAATTTACACAAAGACAATTTTAAAAACCCCTCAGCCCCCTCTTTGTAGCATGCCACCTCTCGGGATTTCAAAATCCATCATCGAGGTAGGCCCTCGATAACGTGGAGGGCCAAGCCTGCGAGAGGGGGGAATCTCGCAGACCAAGCTGCTGTGTACATCTTGCCGTCCCCTAAAGGGTCCATACAGAAAAGTCCGAGGGAGAACATAAGAAGACAGGAGCCACAAAAGGATTCAAGACCCAGTCCGCTGTTCTCTCACAACAGAGGCCAAGTCCATCTCCAGGTCGACACAGTCCAAGGGTGGGGAGGGATAAGTCCTACCGCCCTCTCACAGTGGCTTGGCCCAATGGTCTGCCCCATCTACTGGTGAGATGGAAGTAATGGTCCAACTTGCGCACTCGGCACCCATAATATAGGTCCAAAATCTACCCTCTCACGGCGGATTCGATGGTCCATCCCTCTGCCAGCAAGGTATAAAGTGCAGGTGCCAAATGATGATACAACAGAAACAGTGCAGCACCCAGGATATAAATACCCAATCCACCTTCTCACGGCGGTTTGTCCGATGGTCATTTCCCTGCCAGCAGGTACAAAGTGCAAAGTGCAAAATAGCTAATGCCATCCCAGCTCGGCCCGTGGGGCCCAGAGCCCAAGCCACCCTCTCACGGTGGTTAGGCTCTTGGCTGGTCCTCTCAGCTGGTGGGATGGAGTCATATACCAGCTCCTGTTCAGATGATATTAGTCCTCCACACAAGTAGGGGAAGGGCTCAGGTGGAATGAGTGAGCTATTTGTGTCGGTGAAGTGAAGCCAAAAGAGGGCGCAAGTCCGAGAAGGGTGTGTTCCAAGGGGGGAAAGATGGAAAGAGGGGGGATTATGCTTTAACCCCCCCAGCCCCCGAGGGCACTCTAAGACACTCAAACGGAGCCCCCCCCCCTCAATAACACACCCAGTCATCATCTATCCTGGCTCAAAAAGATGGTCCTTGGCCACATTAGTGCCCCTCATCAAGGCCATAGGGTGCTCCTCTCCCTGCCAAGAGCCAGCCGGAAGTCTTCGCGGTTGCTGACATCATCGCCATCCCCCACTGCCATACAGAAATCCCGGCAGCGTCCCTGAGATTTTCCAGGGAACCGGCAGTCCCAACAACCTCAACAAAGCCAGGGCCTGGGGCAATGTCCACGTGGTAGGCGCCCCCAGCTCAATGCCACCACCGCCGCTCCCACTCCCAGCGAGCTCCAGTTGGAGGGGAAAAACGCTGCCCCGCCGCCTCTCAGCTGTTCCGAGGCTTCCGAGCCTCGCCAACGCTGTGCTCTCTGCTCCCACCGCGATGTTCAAGAGGGAGCAGAAAACCATCCCCCGAATGGGAGGAAGTTCCCCCAACCGGACCAGGGTTGCCAGGTCTTCAGGGTGACCCTCAAAGGGTCCCAAATGGTAGGTCAGTGCCCATCCTCATGCCGCGATCTCAGCTAGGGCCGCCATCTTGCGCATGCGAGTTGCATCTAATAAACTACCATTTAAGACCCTGTGGGCCTAGAGTATAAATAACAGGCAATTGCCTGCAGTTCCTCAGTTCCCTTTTTGAGTCAATATTGTTGCAGCTATGCTGGTCTGGTTCTTGCCTACTGAAGCCCACTACACAATAATACTAAGATGGCAGGAATAGCTAACACCCTAGAGGATAGGCTCAAGATCCAGATGGATCTTGACAGACTTGAACACTGGGCCCTATCTAATAAAATGAAATTCAACATAGAGAAAAGTAAAGTCTTACACTTAGGCAAAAAAATCAAAAGTACACATATAGACTGGGTGAAACCAGGCTTAAAAGCAGTAACTGTGACAGGAATCTCGGAATCTTATTGGACAATCAGTTAAATATGAGCCAGTAGTGTGCGGTGGGAGCAAAAAAAGCCAATGCAATCCTAAATTGCATTAACAGAGGGATACAATCAAGATCAAGTGAGGTACTAATACCACTCTATAAAGAATTAGTAAGACCATAGCTAGAATACTGCATCCAGGTTTGGTAACCACACTATAAAAAGATGCTGATACTCTAGAAAAAGTGCAGAGAAGAGTAACCAGGATGATTAGGGGACTGGAGACTAAAACATATGAAGAATGGTTACAGGAACCGGGCATGGGACCAAGAGAGACATGATAGCAGTGTCCTAATATTTGAGGGGCTGCCACAGAGAGGAAGGGGTCAAGCTATTTTCAAAGGCACCTGAAGGCCAGACATGGAATAATGGATGGAAACATATCAAGGAGAGATTCAACCTAGAAATAAGGAGAAATTTTCTGACAGTGAGAATGTGAAGGAGGGATTCTGTGTTCGAATGGACCGTGACCCGATACACACACAAACACACTAAAGCATGGAAGTTGACAGAGGAGTCTTGAGAAAGTAACTGGTTTAATAATAAAACACATAAAAACAAAACCTACAAGAAGGCACCAACGGCATAAAAGATTCTCCTCTCAGCAAAGTCCATTAACTCTAATCTTCTTCCCAAGCATGGGAGGCTCTCTGCGTTCTTTGTCAGTCTTCTCAGGAGCAAGGCAGTGACTCAGCTCTTTGTAATAACTTTAGCATGCTCTCATCAAAGTCTCATCTGGTCTGCGGGAAACTCAGAGCCAGAAAGCTGTGCTCTGATTGGTTCATTCAAACTGTTCAAACCAATCAATCAATTAGTTGCAGCAATATGCTGAGAGGTTTTTCCTCTCACAGAGAATAATCAACCAATAGAACAGCTTGCCTTTGGAAGTTGTGGGAGCTTCATCACTGGAGGCTTTCAGGAAGAGGACTGCCATTTGTCTGAAATGGTGTAGGGTCTCCTGCTTGGGCAGGGGGTGGGACTAGATGACCTACAAGGTCCCTTCCAACTCATCTAATCTAATCATCAAGACATAGAGCTTGTTTTTTTAAGCCTCTTTATATATGCTTTATTTTAGTTTTATTTTTGTAATTTAAAAAAATACTGCTGCTGAAACTTAAATTCTCATTCTTACATAAATTGCCTATCTGAATAACACTTCAGAGGTGAATGAATCTCTGGGAATTCAGGAGCATTGTGTTTATCTAAACATAGCACTGGTTTGGGAAGCAAAATAACTCTGGAATTTTAAGGTCACATGAAATAATAACCAGGACATAGCAAAATCATTTAAAAAACAGATCTGTTTCAGATCTCTATGATTTTAGTGCCTATAAAATGTCTTTTTTATATTTTAAAAATCTTTAACTTTTAGTTGCAATATAATGAAATGGCAATGAAAGTGGCTTCTATAACGAATATCAAAGTTTCAAATATATAGATGATTTATCAGTTATCCATTCTCATAGATGTGAAAATAACAGCTCCTACTTACATAGAACATAATCCAACAATTGTAAGACCTAATAGAGCAGGGGTGTCAATCTCAAGTCGTCAAGGCGGTCACATGATTTATTGGGACTTTCCCCCCCTTTGCTAAACTGTGGCCAGCACATGATGCATCTGGCCCAGTTTGACAGCCCTGAAATAGAGGAATTCCTAGCTCAAACAGGTGGAGACCTGGCATCTGAGGTCCTCTTTGGCCTGGGACAGGTCGCCAGTGGCTTTCGCCTCTGTTCAGACCTTGGGCTGGGTCACTGCTGGGATGTCTCTGTCAGTATCACCACTGTTTCTTTGGCCTCTATGGAGATCTGCAGCCTCTCTGCAGGGATAGCACCAGTGCCAGTGTCTCCTTCTCCCTGCTTCTCCATATCTGCAATCTTACCTGAGTCTTCTCTGCTCCCCTCAAGAGATCAGGTGAATATCTGGGACTCAGGGCCCCAGAGAGTAGCTCTGGTTGGAGTGGAAAGTTAGGAGAGTTGGTTTATTGTCAACGTTCTGAATAATGCACCCAGTGGTGGGATTCTGGGGGTTCTAGGGGTTCAGCCGAACCCTTTGTTAAATTGCTGGCTCACCCCGCCCCTTGCCCCGCTCCTCCACACTACTATTTATTCCCAATAAATGGAGCGAGCGAGCCGTTTGTTAAATTGCTGGCTCGCCCGCCCATCTTCCCACCCGCGTGGCGCCAGCCTACCGTAGCCAGGGCTCCATTTAGAGGCTTGGGATGGAATTCCCACTGACATCCACATAGGAGTCGGCCGCTTTCGCTCTGCAGTGGAGAGAGAGAAGACCTCCTGCATGTCAGGGTGACCAAGTGATAAATCCATAGCAAGCAAGACTCTGAGGCATTGAGATTTCTCAAAGAATACTTTTATTTGGAATTATCATATTGGCACATATCTGGTGAAAACCGACTCTAAGGTCTCCCAGGGTTTTCATCTAATTAAAAGTAAAAGTTTTCCCACTTTCTCAAAACAATCAATCACATGGTCCAATCACAGAATGGGCTGGCAGCTGGGTGACATCACTCCACCTTCTTCCAACCAGATGTGAGAATGTCCTTGGTTCAGGGGTGAAATGCTCCCGGTTTGGACCGGATCACCCGATCTGGTAGTGATGGAGACGGGTGGTTCGGAGAACCGGTAGCAAAAATCCCTGCCCCCACCCATTGCCCAGCTGAGCTGTGCAATCAGAGGCTTTTTTTTTTTAATTTTTAAAAGCATTTTTTCTACAACCTTTGGCCAAAAAAAAAAAAATGCTTTTAAAAGTAAAAAAAAAGCTTCTGATGATTGCGCAGCTCAGCTGGGACCATCAGAGGCTTTTAAAAGAGGTTATAGAAAAATGTTTTTAAAAGGAAAAAAAGCCTCTGCCGATCAGGCAAGTCAGCTGGGATCGTCAGAGGTTTTTTTAAAAAAGCTTCTGCCGATCAGGCAAGTCAGCTGGGATCGTCAGAGCCTTTAAAAGCATTTTTTAAACAACCTCTTCAGCCAAAGAAGTTGTAGAAAAAATGGTTTAAAAGTAAAAAAAAAAAAAAAAGTTCCTGGCCTTTTCCTCCTGGCCACATACATGGCACAGCTCTTTATGTAGTTCTCGACATCTTTTTTCATTCTCGACCAAACTGCCTTCAGGCCAAGTGCAGGGTTTTTAAGTAGCCAAAATGCCCTGCTTGCTTGGAGACATGACTTTGCTGAAGGATTTGGAGTCGCAGGTTTGTGGGGACGTATTACTTTGACCTTTTCCAAGCTAGTCCATCTTTAAGAGTCAGCGCCTTTTTGTTGTCATTGTACCATGGGTCAGCTGGCAGTGTGTCTCTCAGTCTTTGAGTCACCCTGCCCCCATCTATGACTCCCTGTCATCTGGCTTGTCTGCAGGTCATGACTTGCGAGGCGGGCTGAGAGTGAGGAATTATGGTGTGGATCACCTCTTCACACTTGCTGTCGTATTGTGGTTTATGTGACAGGGCATCTGCCAGGAGATTTTTCCCTCCAGGGATGTATTTAAGTTCAAAGTTGAACCACTTGAATTGTGCCCTGCAAACTTGCTTCAGAGAGAGCCTTTGTAGGGTCTTTAATGCCTCTAGATTTTTATGGTACATCCATACTTCAAACGGGACACAACTGCCCTTGAGAAAGTGCCTCCAGTTTAACAGCCCAATGGACAGCATAGGCTTTCTTCTTCCACACCACCCATCTCCTCTCTGTCTCTGTCAGTTTACATCTCCAAAAAATTGATGTTGGTGTTCTTTTGGAGGAGGACAGCCACAACGGCCACATCACTGGCATTGGCTAGGACAATGAAGGGCTGTTCTGGGTCGAGGTGCCTGAGGTTAGGTTCTTTGGCAAATAGGGCCTTCAGCATTTCAAAAGCACATTGGCATTTTAAAGTCCAGTTAAAGGTTGGCTTGGGCATGGTTGCTGCCCCTCCCATTTTTAACAGTTTGGTGATGGGTAGGGTGATTTCTGCGAAGGAGGGGATGAATTGCCTGTAGAAGTTGATGAACCTCAAGAAGCTTTGAAGCTGTTTACGGGTGTGTGGGGGCTGCCAGTCTAAAACTGCTTTAACTTTAGCTAGGTCCATCCCTTCGTTTGACACTCGGTAGCCCAGGTAGTCTAGGCTCAACTTGTGGAATTTGTATTTTGACAGCTTTGCATATAGTTTAGCTGCAAGGAGTTTTTTCAGGACTTGGCGCACCAGTTTAACATGCTTAAAGGCTTTCTTCCCTCGATCCTTTCCTTTCCTCCTCAAGCAAAGAGTATGGAGTGGGGTGTCAAAGAAGGGATATAGTTTGCTTATTTAAAGAGGATGTGCCTCTGGTGTGAACGTCATGCCCCCTGGAAGGCTTGGTCACTCTGGTCGCTCTCTTAGAGTGGGCTGCCTGTGAACAGTTGAGATAATTTTGAAAAGATCTTTGAAGTCTGCCCTTCAGTTGCTTTCGAGTTTGGAAAAACGTTTAACAGAATAACTGTCTGCCAGAGCTCCGGCTTTCTTCCTTCGATCCTTTCCCCTCCTTCTCAAGCGAAGCAGCTGCTCTGAGCCATTGACTGAAACTGGGTTGTGTGAACGGATCCAGCTTCGAGTGTTTACTAGGGGTAAACTAAGAGTGGCTGGTGGAGTTGGAAGAAAGAAGGGGGAAGGGAGAGAGTTTGGATCAGTTTCCTGGGCTCCCCCCAGCCCTCCAGCCGTCCAGGCCTCCTGTCTTTTTCCCTGCTTGAGAAGAGGCTGCGAGAGGAGTTGTTTAGCTGGCTCAGGTAGGATTAGCTACCAGACTGGGGAAGCAGTGGGTGAATTCCAGTCTGGCAGTCTGGCTGGGGGGAGGGTGGGTGAGAGAGCAACATAGTCGTTCGTGTTTCGGTGGTGTGGGGCTCTGAGCAAGCAAAAGAGAATGGCCGTCGGGAGAAAAGTTTTTTGGGAAGCTGCGCAGAGCCGCTTTTTACTTCCAGCAACTGGAGGAAGGCACTTTTCTTGGCTGCCACATGAATCGGCCGAGATTGTTCTTCGCAACGCTCCTGGCCATCACATCTCCTTTTAGACCTGTAATCACTCTCCTTAGGAGGGAATCAATCAGGCACCCAGCTGGCCCTCTTCCGCCCCCCGCTGCTCCTGCTGCCACTACCCCTCACCCCTGGCAACGGCGGTTCTCATGCTGCCGCTTCCCCAGCAGGGCAGAGAGGGTGGTGGCAGGCTGTGGCGGCAACCCGTTCATGCCGGCTAAGACACAGAGGCTGCTCCTGGAGAAGCCAGGAGAAGGAGAAGCTGCTGGCAGAGAGGTGAACTGCCCCAGGAGGACTGGAGGAGAGCGCAGCTCCTCACTCATGGAGACCCACTGGCTGGGAACGGTCGCAGTAAGCAGCAAGAGGCGTGCCGGCCAGGAAGTGGTCATGCACTAAACTTTGCCACTGCGAATGGCCTGCCCACCTCACACTTTGGGCAGCGTCGAACATGGCTGGACACTGCCCGGAGCACGAGGCTGGCAAGCTGTTTGCGGTGGCAAAGTTTAGTGCATGAAGCTTTCCAAGCCCAAAGTGGGGGGGGGTGAAGCGCATGTGTGGGGGTGTGCATGCGCAGGGGGCACATGCATGTGCAATGTGGGGCACATGCATGGGAGGAGCGTGGGGGTCATGCACTTCCAGTACTTAGAGGTGAAATGAACACCCCTATCTGATATGATACATTGGGATCAGTAGTGGGATTCAAAATTTTTTACTACCAGTTCTGTGGGCATGGCTTGGTGGGCGTGGCAGGTGAAGGATACTTTAAAATCTCCATTCTCACCCCACTCCAGGGAAAGGATACTGCAAAATCCTCATTTCCTCCCAATCAGCTGGGACTCTGGAGGCAGAGAATAGATGGGGGAAGGGCCAGTCAGAGGTGGTATTTACTAGTAACTACTCAAAATTTCTGCTACCGGTTCTCCAGAACTGGTCAGAACCTGCTGAATACCATCTCTGATTGGGATGTGCCATGTAGCTGGTAGATATGATGCAAAAATAGCTTAGCGAGTCCCCATACTGTGGGTATTTTTTGGCATGAGACAAAATGCACTTGTTTTGAAAATAGATCTGTCACCACCCAGATTACTATATTCCCCATACTTTCGGAGAGTTCTATGATAAAATCCATAGAGATCTCTCTCTAGGGTGCTGATGGCTCAGCTACAATCTGAAGGAGCCCCAGTGTTTTACACTGTATTTTCTTGGCAGATGCACACACAGGGCAACTGGACACCATAGTTTTCAATGTCTTTTTTTAAGGAAAGGCCACCAGAATTGCCTTTTTATTAAATGTAATGTTTTTATGAATCCAAAATGTCCTGCCACTTTTGAAACATGGCATGTCTTCATAATCCGGAGTCTTTGACTAACTGGCACATACAGTTTTGCTCCCACCCAGACCACTCTATCCTGGATGGAGCAGACATTACTGTGGTTGTGATAGCACTCATCATCTGTTAGCATCTATTTCAGGGCAGAGGCCACATCACTGCTAACCGGTAGCTTTTCTCTCTGCTGCACTCTGTTGGTTACCTGGGCTGCCAGTTGATGAGATAGGAGTACTAGTTTTATTATTTCTGCTTTGTAGCAATTGTATTGTGGCATCTGGGATAGGGCATCAGATAGGAAATTCTTTCCCCCCGGATGTAGTGCAAAGTGAAATCAAGCCGCTGGAAGTGTTATACCCGACATGCTTGTTTGGGAGAGAGTTTATAAGGGGTTTCCCCAGTGCTTCTAGGTTTTTGTGATCAGTCCATACCTGGAAAGGGATTTTACTTCATTCTAAGAAGTGTCTCCAGGAGAGGAGTGCCCACCTTATGGCATAGGGCTCATTCTCCCATACAGTCCAGCATAGTTCAGTTTCAGATTGTTTCTTTGAGATGTAACACATGGTTGTAACTGTCCATTCTCATTCTCCTGCATTAACACTGCCCCCACCACAACATTGCTGGCCTCAGCTTGTATGATGAAGGTTTTGTCAAGGTCTGGGTGTTTCAGCACCGGCTTGCTGGCAAAAAGCTGCTTAAGTTTTTCAAAGGCAGCTTGACATTCCATTGACCATTTCAAAGGCTGGCTGGGTTTAAGTTTGTCTCTCTCTTTCGTTTTCAGCAAATATAAAATGGCAAGAGCTCTTTGGGCAAACAACAGGATGAATTCCCTGTAAAAGTTTGCAAATCCTAGGAAGCTCTAACATCTCTCTGACCTTTTTGGGGTCCATTTCAATTCCTTCATGGGAGATTCAGTAGCCCAGGTAATCTATCTTGTCTGGATGGAATTCACACTTGGAAAGTTTGGCATAGAGTTTAGCGGCACGAAGTTTCTTAAGAACTGCTCTGACCAATCTCACATGTTCTGCTTTGGTCTCAGTGTAAATTAAAATGTCACCTAAATACATCAGCACCCCTTTATTTATGTTTATGCACTAGGTCATTAATGAGTTGCATGAGGACTCTGGGGGTCCCTTGTAATCTGAAGGGAAGCACTTTGAACTGGAAACAACCTAGTGGGCAGTTGAAGATAGTTTTCCATTTATACCCCTCTCTAATTCTAATGTAGTAATATGCTTCTCACAAGTCCACCTTAGTGAAAAATTTCCCTTTTGCCAAATGTGCTATGTCTTCATCAGGGGAAGGGGGTACACATTTTCCATGCATACTTTGTTCAGGCCATGATAGTTGACACAGAGATGCAGAGTTCCATCTTTTTTCTCCCAGAATAGGATTGGGGCCGCCACCCATGGTCATGCTGGTTGGATAAATCCATGAGCTAGGCCCATGATGGGGAACCTATGGCATGCGTGCCACAGGTGGCACACGTAGCCATATAGGTGGGCAGGTGAGCTCAGCTCCACCAGCCGATTTTTGGGCCTTCTGGGCACACCAGAAGTAGGCAAACAGGCTGTTTCCTGTCTCCAGAGGACCTCAGGGGGTCATGGGGAAGGCCCATTTTTCACTTTCCCCAGACTCCAGAGCCTTTCTAGGAGTCTGAGGAGGGCGAAAACAGCCTTTCCCACCCCTCCGAAGGCTCTCTGGAGGCCAGAAACAATCCATTTGCCAACTTCCAGTGGGACCGGAAGGCCTGTTTTTTTGCTGTCCGCAGCCTCCAGAGCCTTTCTAGGAATCTGGGGAGGGCGAAACGGCCTTTCCCCCCTCCCCCCGGAGGCCCTCCGGAGGCCAGAAATGGCCCATTTACCAACTTCTGGTGGGACCTTCTGGTCGGCCTCTGAAGGGCCTCTGGGGGAGGTGGAAGGCCATTTTCACCCTCCCCAGATTCCTAGAAAGGCCCTGGAGGCTGGGGAGAGCAAAAAACAGGCCTACTGTGCCATCGTGTGCCGGGAGTGGGGGGAGCGGGGGGGTCATGCGCACATATGCAGGGGCAGGGCACATAGTATTATGGGTGTGGGCAAACGTTGCATGACCCCCCTGCTCCTGGTATGCGATGGCAAAAAGGTTACTGAGCTAGGCTTTTATCAATGAATAAGCACAGTTCTGCCAATTCCCTAGAGGTCATTGCGTATAGTTTTGGTTTTTGTAATGATTTCAGTGGCACAGTCCATGGGCCTGGGCGGCGGGGGGCTTGTTCATCTGACTCCTTTTTGCTAAATACATCCTTCAGATCTCTGTATTTCTTGAGAATGTGACTGAGCCATCTAATTGGCAGAAGGTGACTGGGACTTTTAGCCTCCTTAGCCAGATGCCTAGTTTCTCCACTAGCACCAGATTCACCAAGCATCTGGTACAGCCTGAGTCTTATAAAGCCCTCAGGGTGGACTTCAGCCCCAACCCTGGGAAATTGAATTCTATGGGGACAGTCACAGGTGTAATCAGGTCACTTACCAAGGAGTCATCATTGGTATAAGTTAGCCTTTGGTCTTTGTCTGGTGGAGTTGGAATTCCCTCTGTCTTTCTTGACAAGGAAGTGAACTCCACAACCACTACTCCTTTCAATGCCATCTATATTGTGCAAAGTTGCAACTTGGTGGGTTTCCGCCAGGGGTGTGATCCATTTTCTTGACTGGATGGTTGGTTCTGCACTTTGCAGCCCGGTGACCTTCTATGCCACATTTGAAGCAGGCAGTGGGTTGCTCATGCAGGGCTTGAGTTTTGGTGATCTCTCTTCCTTTCCGGAGGTGACTTCTTCCAAGCTCTGGCTGTGCAGTACTTGTTTTGGGTTTGGTCATTCTCCACCACCTCAGGCAGCATGCACCAGTCATGAAGGCAGGCCAGAGCCTCCCTTGCAATGCAAGCGGTATACAGGTCGCTGTTCAGCCCATCTTTGAAGCAGCTCACAAGGATGTCCTCCAGCCAGTCGAGGTGGCATGCCATGGAATTCCTCTGTGTATTCTGCCACCACCCTGCACCCTTGCCGCACAGTCTTTATGCAGTGTCTCGCCTTCCAATTGGCTAGCGGGTCCTCAAAGTGCCACAGAAGTGCTGTCATGAAGCAGTTGAAGTTCCTTAATTGGGGAGAATTTGCATTGTGGGGGGTCACCACCCATTGGGTTGTGGCCCCTTCTAGTGCCAGCGTTGACTCCCTTGGTTCCCTCAGTAGGGACCCTATGGCCTTCCTGCATGTAGGTGAGGACATGGACCAGGAAGGACCTCAGTTGTTGGAGCTCCCCATCAAATTTCACACCAGGAGGGTGGCCTTCTGCATTCGGGGCACCACAGCATTGCCTGGTCTTGCAATCTTGGCTCTGGCTGTGTGTCTCAGTGGGAGTCCCACAGCTGTAGTAGCCTTTGCCAGGAGATCAGATACTGCTGCCATGGTGTCAAGTGATGAAGCTTCCCTATCTTCATTTTCAAATTGGGTTTGGAGGATGTCTTCACTGGACATTCTGGTGCAGACATCCCACACCTTCAAATTCTGGAACGCATCCATCATGAAATGCCTGGCTTGTCCCCTTCGTTTTCAATCATCTTCAACCACTTCCAGCTCTTCCTTTCATCCATGCTTGTGACTGCCTCAGGTGAGAGTGACTCCTTTGGTCCTCCCCTCCCAGTCGTTCTTCTTCCCAATGCCACTGGACCACCTAGGTTTCAATGAGTCTCCCAGGCTTGCAGCTTCCTCTGTCCATCCGGTGGAGTCTGCTCCCAGGTGAGCCTTGGAAGAGGCTTCACCCCAGCACTCAGCTTCCTTTTGGTCACTGCCTTGTATGGACCTCATGTGCATGATCCCCACAGTATGCCTCTCTGGGTTGAACACTTTGTAGATTTCACCTAATATAAAGGATCTGTCTCAGCTCCTCCCTCAGGAAAGCATGACTCTTGAAACAAGTACTTATCAAAAGGAACTTTTACTGAGAGAAAGTGATGGCAGAGAAGTCAAGTAGAAATTGAAATTCCCACACAAAGCATTAAATTATTCTTCCCAGTTCAAACCCCACCTCTTCAGCAGTCTGCTGGTAACCAATGCAATGTTGCATAGTTGTTTTGAGAACTCCAAGGTGTTAGCTTGATAGTAGTTCATCCCCAAAGCGCAATAACCTTGCTGTCAGGCTAGAACCAGCTGGGAGGAAGTCCATCTGTCTTCAAGATAGTCCCCCTCCCTAAATCCCATGCGGTTACAGGAAAAGTGAAGGCATGCAAAGAATGCAACCCCAATAGCCTAATTCACCCTCTTCCATCAGAATGGCAGCATCCCAGAAGAGGACCTGACAGTCTGAGTCCTGGGCCACAACAGTTCTGGTTCTAATTCTCCCCCCCCCCCACACACTCTTTCGGTGCACCATATTTAGAAACAACAAACCCCCCACCCTTTTTTTACAAATTGGTAATCCCTGTTCAGGGTAGAGTTGGGAGTCTAGATGGAGTTGAGTGTTTACTGGCCAGATGCCCTTCCTGATGCCTATGCAGAGCTCACAGCAGATATTTTTTCTTTGTGCCCTAGGAGAGAAACATCTGCTGCTACCTAGAATTGATCTCTCAACCTTCTGAATGGGAGGTGAGTATTTTCACCACTAGGCTACCATGCTGCTCACCATATTTAGAAAGAAGAAAAGACAAGATAATATAGTTTTATCAACACAATGAACTATATGGAAGGGGACAAGAGAAGATTTCCCTTTGTTCTTCTTCATCTTTATTAACACTGGATTCCATTAGCAATGAAAATACATCAAGAAAACAAAATTTCAGGAGTTGAATTAGCTACTCAAAAGCATTAACTGGAATTATATGTTGATGATATTGTTTTTACAATTACTAAACAGAAATACTAGTTCTGTCAATTATGTTATGCAGCAATACAGTTTTGCATTGGGTTATCAGATAAATAAATATCTTCAGTGTCTGAATTCAACATTATTGTCAAAAGGGTTGAATACTTAAAAATTCACATCACAAGAAGGGAATTTATTTTAAAATAATTCCATATTGTGATGGATAAGTATAACAGCAAACATCTCCTGATAAAGAAATAAATGTATAGCCATTAAATTGAATATTTTATCAAGATTTAACATTCTTTTTCCTTCCGGTTTGTTCGCCGCCAGCGAGGACGGTCTCCCTTTAAGGACCGCCAGCCCCGTTGTCTGTAGAGCCGCTTCGATACCTAGAAGCAGCTTGAAAACTCCAAAAATCTGAAGGATTGCTGGAGGAGAGAAGGCAAGGCACCGGTTGAGCCCCTGTGAGCCCCCAGAGAATCGCTGCTGGGGAGGAAACAGGCGCGACTCCCTTTCAACTTGCCAGACTCCGGACAGCGTGGGACGATTCTGCTCTTTGCAGAACAAGCTGGCTGCTGCAAACGTCCTATCTGAATGAAACCAACCTTAATAATCAGCGGAAGTATCAACTTGAACCCCCAAATTTGAAAACTGCAAGTATTGATGCTTTGGTGACTTTTTAAATTAAGAGAAAGTACGATCGTGTGAAACTGATTTGAAAAAAATATGGCGCCCAGCAGCTGAGCTAACGAGCTAGTGAAAGTGATTCTGAGAAGTTACTTTGAGCAGTTACAAAGTTACTCTGCCTGTAATACAAAGGAATAGGAGAAGAGAAAAAATTTTCTTCTTTAAAATCTGAGTTTGTTCAGTCTAGCATCTATCTGACTAAACCTGGGGGATTTTTTTAGAAGCCTTTGTGGAGGTGGAAAAGGAAAGAGGATTTCCCTCTTTAGAAAAATTAACCTACGTGGCAGGATGGCTTCAAAGAAGCAGGAAGGAAAGGCAGCAGGGGGGGGGATCCCCCACACACAAACATGAATCACAGCCTCCTTCTGTGCAACAAACTCAGAAAAAAGACAAAGATTTTGACTTTGAAAATTTAAAAGAATTTATATCCCAGGCTCTGGATGATAAATTTCAAAAATCACAACAGGAAAGAGATGATAAACTTCAAAAATCTCAACAGGAAATTATGCAGGAAATTAATGAAATTAAAGATATGGTGCAACAGGATTATGGCAAGGTGACTAAAAAAATATCAGATGTGGCATCTGGCCTTGCAGAATTTATTATTAAAGTGGACTCTAAAGTGGAAGAATTTAAATCAGAAGTCAATGTTAAGATGAAGGATAATGATTATAAAATTTCTGATGTTGATGATAAAATGCAGAGAGTCGAAAACGAAATTGTTATGATGCAATTCAGGGCAATGGAATTTGCTATAAGGCTTCGAGGAATTAGAGAGGATGACCGACAGGATTTGAGACAGATTTGTGCTGAGGCTTTGGCAGTAATATTAAAAATTAATCCTGATGTGGTTTTTTACAAAATAGACAAAATTTACAGAGTGAATTCCTGGGTGGCCAGACAAAGACAACTGCCTAGAGATGTGGTGATATATTTTACAGACAGAGCAATAAGAAATGACATCCTGCAAAAATCTTTTCTTACCTCTGTGCAAGTGGGGGGCGCACAAATTGGAGTTTATAAAGAACTACCACCTAAAATGTTGAAAGCCAGAAAAGATTTTGGCTTTCTAGTAAACGAATTGAAAAAACAAGAGATACCATTCCGGTGGGATGCCCCAACTGGCATAATTTTGAAGTACAAGGGAGAAAGATATCGTTTGAATACTGTGGAGAAGGCGGAGCATTTTTATAATACTATCTTTAAAGAAAGAACACCATCTCCACGTACATCTACAGTGCTAGAGATTAAGGAGAGTGATAAGAAGTAACCTCAACAAGAATTGCAAGAACAGTTTAAGCAGGTGGAGTTAGAGGAAACGCAGGGTGCTGTAGGAGGTTTCTTGGAGGAGCCCCTGTTAGAATGTTCTCCAATCTTAGACCCGGCTCGGATGGTTGAAGTTAAGGATCAGCGTATAACTCATGCAAAATCCAAGCAACTTAAAGAAATGCAACAACAGGAAAGACAATATAAAAAGGGAGCTAAGAGCACTACACAAGAGACTGAAGTCATGGGGGGAGCAAGACCGAAGATCCAGGAAGATATTCGGTTATTCTGCTCTTTGCTTCAGAAAGATAAAGATGACGTTTAAGTGTTTATCTTGGAATGTGAATGGGTTGAACTCGGTACAGAAGAGGAAGAAGTTATTTGCATACTTGAGACAATTTAATAATGATATAATTTGTTTACAAGAAACTCATATCACAACTCAAGATCAAAAATACTTGATAAACTCTAAATTAGGAACACATTTTATATCTTCAACTTCACAAAAAAAGAATGGTGTGGTTATTTATGTAAACAAAAGACTAACAGCTAAAATTATAGAAGCAGATGAAGATGGTAGGTTTATAGCAATTGAATTGCATACAGTAAATGGCCAAATTCTTTTGATTGGAATTTATGCTCCCAACCAACAACAGGATCATTTTTATAAAATGTTACATACTAAAATACTGCAATGGGACTATAGATCTATTTTAATTATGGGAGATTGGAATGGAGTAATTGATTCTAAATTAGACAAAAAGAGTTTGGCGAAATCCAGGATCAGACTTCCACAGACTTTTTTTTGATATGAAAGAAGACTTGGAATTAAAAGATATTTGGAGAATACATAATCCAAAAGATTATGGACTAACTTTTTTCTCCGACAGACATAGATCCTTTTCTAGGATAGACTTTATTTTGTTGTCAGATGATTTACTTGTTAAGACAAAAAGAACAAAGATCTTCCCAAGAACTTTGACCGACCATAGCCCAGTATGGATAGAAATCGAGATGGGCAAGACTGAGCGACGCTCTTGGAGAATAAATGAAAACTTGTTCAGATATGAAAAAAATATAATAGAACTTAAAAAGCACTTGAAAGAATTTTTTGAAATAAACTTGAATAAAGGTACCCCAATTGAAATTGTGTGGGATGCGAGTAAAGCTTATATGAGAGGGGTGCTCATTTATATGAACTCTAAACATAGATTGATTCGACAAAAGAAAAGATCTGAATTGGAAGTAGAAATAAAGAACAAAGAACAGCTACTTATTAAAAACCCAACAGATGACAGAATACGTGGTGTTATAAAACTTTTGAAAGACCAATTTCAAATGCTTATGGCGGAACAAGTTGCAACAAACTTACAATATGCGAAGCATAATACATTTTGTAATGCCAATAAGCCAGGCAGATGGTTGGCCTATACATTAAGGAAAAAGCAGAGTGTACGGACTATTGATAGTATTGATACTGGAGGGAAAGAAATCTTTCAACAAAAATTAATTAAAGAAGCTTTTGTGGACTATTATACCAAACTATATGCTAAAGATGTTGTGCAGAATGGACTTATAGAAAAATACTTAGATAATAAAAGAGTTACAAAAATTACTGACCAACAAAAGGAAAGAATGAATTATCCTATAACAGACGAGGAGATAATAGCAGCAATTAAACAATTAAAAACAGCTAAAGCTCCTGGAACGGATGGTTTGACTGCAGTGTATTATAAAACCTTGCAAGCAGAAATGGTGGAACAACTTAGAGATTTATTTTGTAATATTCAACAAGGGGGTAAAATACCCCCATCACGGACAACGGCTTATATTTCTTTGATACCAAAAGAGCAAGCAGGTCCTAAAAAACCGGAGAATTATCGACCAATATCTCTTCTGAATACTGATTATAAAATTTATGCAAAAGTACTAGCCAACAGGTTGATGCCAGTAATCCAAAAGGTGATTCATGATGACCAAGCGGGATTTATCGAGGGTAGATACATGAAGGACAATGTAAGGCAAGTAATAGACTTATTGGAATATCTTGAGAAGAATAAACAGATCCCTGCAGTGCTGGTCTTCTTGGATGCAGAGAAGGCCTTTGATAGAGTGGACTGGAACTTTCTACTAAAGACTTTAAAAAAGATGGATTTTGGGGATCAATTTATACAGGCGGTTTCAGCAATTTACCAAGAGCAAAAGGCACAGATTATTATTAATGGAAGTTTGACAACAGAGTTTAAAATTGAAAAAGGAACAAGACAGGGATGTCCGTTGTCCCCACTGTTGTTTATTTTATCACTAGAAGTCTTGTTAAACACAATACGGGACTCTAATATCTTGAAAGGTATAATGATAAGGCAAGAGGATTACAGAATAAAGGCATTTGCAGATGATCTAGTTGTTACCCTAACACAGCCAATGGAATCATTAATCCAGATGAAGGACATTATACAAGACTATGGTAAAGTTTCAGGTTTTAGACTGAACCATAAAAAAACTAAGATGATAGTTAAAAATATGACACAAGATCGTAAACACGAGCTTGAAAGGAGGGCAGGTTTTGAGATTGTACCAAAGGTAAAATATCTAGGAGTTCAGGTTGCAGAATCAAATATGAAATTGTTTCAAAATAATTATGAGGTGTTGTGGCGAGAGGTGCAGAAAGATATGGAGACTTGGAAAAAACTGCAGCTGTCTTTACTTGGAAGAATAGCAGCAGTTAAGATGAACATTTTGCCAAGATTTCTTTTTTTGTTTCAAATGATCCCGGTGCTTAAAAGTGATAAACAACTAAAAGTGTGGCAAACTGGAGTGAATAGGTTTGTCTGGAACGAGAAAAAACCGAGAGTGAAATTGAAAATTATGCAAGATGTTCCAGAAAGGGGAGGCCTTAAACTTCCAAACCTACAGCTATATTATGAAGCAGCAGCTTTGACTCTAGCAAGTGATTGGTTTGGAAGGAAAAAGACTGGAATAATGAATATAGAAAGTTTTGATCTTGAATTTGGATGGCATGCTTACTTGTTTTATGACAACAAAGTGGATAAAGTATTTAAAAGCCATATACTTAGAGACTTTTTGATGAGAGTTTGGAAGAAGCACCGATACAAATGGGATTATAAAATACCGCTATGGCTGGATCTTGGTCATATTATGTGGAATACAAATATAATGTCACTCGGGGGGGGGGTTATACAAAGAGGTTCTTTTTACAGATGCGGGCAGATGGCAGTTGAAGACACTACAGACACTGTTGGACGAAGGGATTAATTTAACTTGGTTACAATATAATCAACTATAATTGAGATGGAAAGAGGACCAAAAAACTGGTATTATGTTGCATGAGGAAGAATTGGTTAGACACATTAAAGAGAAAGGTCCAATGCATATTAAAAGGCTTTATAATGTTTTGTTAGAAAGGGACTCGGAAACTGAACTGGTTAAAGATTGTATGATTAAGTGGGCACAAAATTTTGAGGAACCAGTGATGTTGGAAACATGGGAAAAAATTTGGGTTCAGAATGTTTTTTATTTTTTATTTTTTTTTTTTAAATTTGATTTATATGCCACCCTTCTCCGAAGACTCAGGGCTTACAATGTGCTCAGCAATAGCCTTCATCCTTTTGTATATTTATACAAAGTCAGCTTATTGCCCCCACAACTGGGTCCTCATTTCACCTACCTTAGAAAGGATGGAAGGCTGAGTCAACCTTGAGCCTTGGCGAGATTCGAACCCTGCAGTAATTGCAGGCAGCTGGTCTTAATAACCAGCTTAATAACAGCTTAATAACATGTTAAATTTACACAGTCGCAGAATTTGAGGGAAAATTTTTATAAAATGTTTTATAGATGGCATTTAGACCCCAAAAAATTGTCGTGCATGTACCCTAATGTTCAGCCAAAATGTTGGAGATGTGATTGTTTAGATGCTACATATTACCATGTTTGGTGGACCTGTAGGAAAGTTAAGGCTTTTTGGATAAAAATTTGGTGGGTCATGCAGAGTGTTTTGAAGAAAAAAATTCAATTTTCTCCACAATTGTTTTTATTGGGTATAGTTAAGGGTTTTACATTGGGTGAAACAAAATTGATATTGTATATGATAACAGCAGCAAGATTGTTGATAGGTAAATACTGGAAAAATGAAGCTTTGCCCACGATCGAGGAATGGACTTTGAAGATGGCCAGTTTTGCAGAGATGGCGAAGATTTCAGCATATTTAAAAGATTGTTCACAAGAGACTTATGAATGGGAATGGAAAAAGTGGATAGATTATGTTCAGAACAAATATCAAACTAGGAAGTATCAAATAGCTTTTATTTGAAAATGTTATATTAAGATAGAAATATTTTAATGTAATGAAGATGAAAATTTATAAGGGGGAGGGAGGGGTTTATAAGTTTTATATAAAGGAGGTTTTTTTTTACCTGATATGAGTATACTGTGCGGAAGTCCGGGGGGAGGGGAGGGTTAGGGTGGGTTAGGGAGGTTGGGAAGTTTGGGGTGGGTTGGGGGGGGGAAAGGGGTGAAAATGTAATTGTAAAACTTTTGCAATAAAAAAAAAGATTTAACATTCTTTTCAATTTATTTCAATGTATATTGAAGCAGAATTAAATAATTGGCAGAAACAAAGTGTCAACTACAAACAGTAGAGTAGAGTAGAGTAGAGTAGAGTAGAGTAGAGTAGAGTAGAGTAGAGTAGAATAGAATAGAATAGAATAGAATAGAATAGAATAGAATAGAAGGGACCTTGGAGTCAAGCCCCCTGCTCAAGCAGGAGAAGCTATACCATTTTATTTTATTTTTTGAATTTTTTTTTATTTAAAACAAAAAACAAAACATAAAATCACCATCTTTCAAATACAATTACAAACAGTGTGTCGATCGGTTAAAATTCTTTTGTGCTCAATCCCTTATCCCAAAATACCAATTACTTAATTTCTCTTATTTAACAGTTTTATATATTATGCTCATTTAACCATTGTTTAACCAAAGAAAACATTTCATGTATTTTATCGTTGCATTAATTTCATATTTTATATTTTATCTCCATGCTTTGATAAAACAAATCCCAGATCAAATAATATTGTTTATCTTCCTGTTCTCTAATTTCAAATGTCAATTTACTCATTTCAGCACAATCCATAATTTTCTTAATAACTTCATCCTCAGTAGGTATCTTCTCATCTTTCCAATTTTTAGCAAAAACAATTCTAGCCTCTGTTAAAGAGAACCTATACCATTTTAGATAAAAATATCAGAGGTGGCATGCAGAGCCCTCTCTTGGGCACGCACGCCATCGCCAGCTGCTCTTCTGGTTTCCAGCACGCACATACGCGCCAGCCAGCTGGTCTTCACAGGCACCAGAGCACCTTAAAACGGCCAAAACCCATGCCGTTTTCAGGCCATTTCCGGGCCTTTCCTGGCCATTTTCCAGACTGTTTGGCCAAAATGGCCAAAAACAGTGTGCACTGGCCAGCTGGTCTTCGGGTTTCCAGTGCTCTGGCACACACACGCACAGACATGCGTGTTCCAGTTTGGGCACTGTGCCGAAAAGGTTAACCATCACTGATCTAGAATCTTCTTAAAAACATCCAGTGATCCATGATTTCTGGAGGCAAGCTGGTCCACTAGTTAATTGTCCTCACTGTTAGAAAGTTTCTCCTTAATTCCAGATTGCTTTTCTCTTTGATTAGTTTCCAACCATTGTTTCTTGTCCTGCTCTCTGGTGTTTTGGAGAATAATTTGACCCCCTCTTCTTTGTAGCAGCCCCTCAAATACTGGAATACTGCTATCATGTCACCCCAATTTTTTTCTCTACACTAGCCAAACCCAAATCCTGCAGCTATTCTTCATATCTTTTAGTTTCCAGATATTTGAACATCTTAGTTGCTCTTTTCTGCACTTTTCCAAAGTCTCAACATCTTTTTTGTAGTATGGTGAGCAAAATTGGTTGGAGTATTCCTGGTGTGGTCTTACTAGGGTTTTATAAAGTGATACTAATATTTCACATGATCTTGATTCTATGCCTCTGTTTATACAACCCAGGATTGTATTAGCTTTTTTGGCTGCTGCTGCACACTGCTGGCTCAAGTGAACATCCACTAAGGATGGATCCCCCTCACAGATACTGTTTTTGAGCCAGGTCTCGCCTAATCTGTACTTACTGTATATCTTTGATTTTTCCTACCTAAATGTAAAACTTTGCTTTTCTCCACATTGAAATTCATTGTTGTTAGGGTCCATTGTTCAAATTTGTCAAGATCTTTTTGGATCCTGAGCTTGTCTCCTGGGGCGTTGACTATTCCTGCCAGTTTAGTGTCATATGCAAATTTGATGAGTTCCACTTCTATTCCCTCATCTAAGTCATTTATGAAGATATTGAAGAGTGCTGGGCCTAAGATGGAGCCTTGTGGTACCCCACTACTTAATTTTCTCCATATGGATGTAGTACCATTAAGGACTACTCATTGAGTATGGTTTGGCAGCCAGATACAAATCCATCTGGTGGTGATGTTATCTATTCCATATTTTTCTAGCTTATCAGAAAGTAGGTTGTGGTCTACTTTGTCAAATGTAAGTATGCTATGTCCACAGCATTTCGCTGGTCTACTAATTTAGTGACTTTATCAAAGAATGAAATAAGATTGGTTTGGCATGACCTGTTTTTAATAAACTCGTGCTGGCTACTAGTTATAACTTTATTTGCTTCTAGTTGTTTGCAAATCAGTTGTTTGCAAAGGAGCCTGCTTTAGCTCAACAGACAGAAGCACTGTAATTTAACACCAGCTGTCTGCAATTAAAGTAAGATCGAATCTCGCCAGGCTCAAGGTTGACTCAGCCTTCCATCCTTTCTAAGGTAGGTAAATTGAGGACCCAGTTTGTGGGGGCAATAAGCTGACTTTGTATAAATATACAAAAGTATGAAGGCTATTGCTTAACGCACTGTAAGCCGCCCTGAGTCTCCGGAGAAGGGCGGCATATAAATCAAATTTAAAAAAAAAATCTGTTTTTGATGATCTTTTCCAGAATCTTCCTGGGTATTGATGTTAGACTGACTGATCTGTAGTTTCCTGGGTCTGGAGTCCCCCACACTTTCTCGAAGAGTCATCCAGGTCATGGTTGTCCCAAATATGATTTTTCAGGAGGCAACTTTTTCAGAAGGCAAAAGAGTCCAGTTGCCTCCTGAAATAGCACCTTTGGGACAACCATGACCTGGATGTCTGAGAATCTCTACAGACTTCAGCTATACAATTTGAGATGAACACCCTTTGAATGGTGTGGGAGTAGGAATGGATTTCCAGAGGGGAAAAAAATTGCAGACTAGGAGCACTACTCAGGTGACCCTGAGGACACAGATAAACCTCCAAGTGTTTCAACGGCCCTCTAAAAGAGGGCTGTCAAACTCACGTCGTCACAGCAGCATCACATGATGTATCGGGGTTTTTCCCCCCTTTGTTAAACCGGGCATGGGTGTGGCCAGTGCATGATGCACCTGGCCCATGGGCCAGGAGTTTGACAGCCCTGCTCTAAAAGAATGCAAATGACCAGCTGTCTACAAGGAATATAAATCCTCCCATTCCCCACTCTCCTGTCAGAGTTGAAGAAGCTTTTTGGATGAGAAGCAAAATGCCTTCAAAGAAAAAACAAGAAAGTCCAGTTGCCTCCTGAAAAAGCATCTTTGGGACAACCATGACTTGGATGACTGAGACTACAGACTTTTAATTGACCCATATTTTTATTTATTTGATTTTTATTTGATTTATATGCCGCCATTCTCCGGAGACTCAGGGCGGCTTACAATGCGTTAAGCAATAGCCTTCATACTTTTGTATATTTATACAAAGTCAGCTTATTGCCCCCACAAACTGGGTCCTCATTTAACCTACCTTAGAAAGGATGGAAGGCTGAGTCAACCTTGAGCCTGGTAAGATTTGAACCTGTAGAAATTGCAGGCAGCTGTGTTAATTACAGGGTGCATTAAACCACTGTACTACCAAGGTACATTCTGGAAGGTTTTAATGATCATGTGCATTCTGTGGATATATAGTGATCTTTTACATATAATGCAACTCCAGCTCCTTTTTTTGTTAATCTGTTTCTTTTGAACAATTTGTATCCATCCATTAGAACATTCCAGTCATGGGTTTTGTCTCACCAGGTTTCTGTAATGGTAACTATGTCATACCTGCCCTCAGGCCCGGATACAGCACGGAGACGGCATTGGTCGCGCTGGTGGATGATTTCTGGAGGGCCCGGGACAAGGGATATTCCTCTGTCTTGGTCCTATTAGATCTCTTGGCGACTTTCGATACCATCGACCATGGTATCCTGCTGCAACACTTCGAGGGGTTGGGGTTGGGGGCATTGTTCTACAGTGGTTCTCCTCCTACCTCCCGGGGCGCTCACAGGTGGTGTTGGCGGGGGGACAGAGATCGGCCCCGAGGCCCCTCATTGTGGGGTGCCCCAGGGGTTGGTGCTCTCTCCTCTTCTGTTCAACATCGATATGAAGCCGCTGGGGGAGGTCATCCGTGGTTTCGGGGTGAAGTATCATCAGTATGCTTTTCATATCCACCCCGAACCAGCCCAGTGATGCCCTCGACGTGATGTCCCGGTGCCTGGAAGCAGTACAGACTTGGATGGGGAGAAACAGGCTGCGGCTCAACCCTGCCAAGACCGAGTGGTTGTGGGTACTAGCATCTCGGCTCGAACAAAATATTCCATTTCTGGCTATAGGGGGTGAAGCGTTACCCCCTGTAGATAGGGCGCATAACCTGAGCGTCCTCCTGGATTCACGGTTAAACTTGAAAGATCATGTTATGACCATGACCAGGGGGGCATTTGCTCAGTTTCACCTGGTATGCCAGTTGCGCCCTTATTTGGACCGAGATACCCTAAGCACGGTCACTCATGTGCTCGTCACCTCCCGTATTGACTACTGCAATGCTCTCTACATGGGGCTGCCCTTGAAGACCACTTGGAGGCTTCAGCTGGTGCAGAATGCGGCCGCACAGGTAGTGATGGGAGTGTCCCGACACTCCCATGTTACACCTCTCCTGTGAGACCTGCATTGGTTGCCGGTTGCCCTCCGGGTGAGATTCAAGTTGCTGGTGATCACCTATAAAGCCCTACATGACTTAGGCCCGGGATATTTGGTGGACCATCTGCAGCCAGCAACAGCTTCCCATCGGCCGGTGCGCTCTCACAGGGAGGGCCTACTCAGGGTACTGTCGGCCAGACAATGTCGGCTGGCGACCTCCAGGGAGAGAGCTTTCTCTGTAGGCTCACCCACCCTTTGGAATCAACTCCCTCTGGAGCTCCGGATGGCCCACGACCTTCGCTCCTTCCGCCGTGGGCTGAAAACATGGCTATTTCACCTAGTCGCCCTAGACTGATTGGATTTTTAATTTAATTTAAATGGGGTTTTATTGGATTTCTTTGTCAATTTTATTATGGACTTTGTTTTTAACGGTTTGTTTGTTTTTGTTTATTGTTGTGAGCTGCCCTGAGTCCTGTGGAGATAGGGCGGCATATACGTCCAATAAAATAAAATAAAATAAAATAAAATAAATAAATAAATAAATATATTATTGCTTCTAGTTCACCCTGCTTGTTCCCCAGGCTTTGAGCACTTGTATATTTAAGACTGGATTTAAGGTCCATTGGTATGTTTCCTGCATCTTCTAGTTGTGTTTGAGTTTTTTCTTCTCATCACTCCCTACCTCATTGTTTGATTTGTTTTCTTGGGATTTATGATTGGTTTTGTATTTTAGAGATTGGTCATCCTCCCACTTCAATTTTAGTTTAAAGCCCTTCTGATGGATTGGGCCAGTCTTTTTCCGAGTACATTTTTCCCTGTTTTCATGAGGTGCAGCCCATTCCTTGCCAAGAGTCCTTTGTAAAGATAATGCAGTCCATGGTCCAGGAAACCAAAGTTTTCTTGGCAACACCAATCCTTTAGTCAGTTGTTTATTTCTAGAATTCTTTTTTCTCTCAATGGGTCTTGACCTTTTGTTGGTAGTAGTGATGAGAACACAACTTGTGCTCCTAGCTCCTTAACTTTGTTGTCTAGTTGCTTATAATCTCTCAATATTGTATTGAATGATGGAATGTTTTGTATTAAAAGAATTAAAAAAAAAAAGAATAGAATGTCCTATCACCAACACTTACCTTCCTTTTTTGGGGGGTGCAGTCTGCGGTGCTTTTCTATTTATCTCAGGTGTGTTTGTTGGTGTGACTTTTTAAGGGATATTTGATGCTGTCTCTTTTCTAGGTGTCTGCATGTTTTCTTTGAGGGGGAGGATATGGGTCTGCATATTGTCATCTAGGGGAAGAACTTGATTGCTCAGTTTTAATGGGGCTGCTTCTAGTTGGGTTAGATTGGACAGTAGGGGTTTGTTAGATGTATGCTGCTTCTTTGATTATTGTGTTTCCTTTTATGTGTGACATACCTTCATTTGTCTTCTTCCAAGGGTTTATCAGCAGGGTCAAATCCTCTGGGAGTTATTTGTTCATTATTTGGTTCAATTTAAGCTTTCTTGCTTAGGTTGGAGTTTGGCTAGAGTTGTTCTAGTTGTTCTCTACTTTTCCTCTAGTAGTTCACATAGTTTACATTTAATACATGTATAATTTGGTCATTCTTTGGGCATAAGTACAAACATGGAAAATATATTGCATGCCAGTGGTGAGGGGTGTGGGAGGCAGGGGAGGCAAAGGAACATATTTGGAGAGACTTGGCAACTTCATTCAAATCCATTTTATTATATGATATATCAGCCCAAATACTTCATAAGGTTTCTGTGGGGAAAAATGAAGAAAATAATACTATATCTCATGGCTTGAGTTTCCGAAAGGAAAGATAAAGCAATAGTCTCGTTATAAGACTATGATTTTTTCTCAAGAAAGAAAAGGTCCCAGTTTCTTCAACTTTTATCAGTTTCTAATACCCTTGATTATTACCCTTTTGTCCTTCTATGAACCTGTTTTAATTTTAAAAGGGTGCAAAAGGGTGGTTCTCAGAACTGAAGACAATTTTTGTTCTAGAGCAGTGATGGCAAATCTTTTAGGGACCAAGTGCTCAAACTGCAACCCAAAACCCACTTATTTATCACAAAGTGCCAACATGGCAACTTAACCTGAATAATGAGGTTTTGTGAGGAATTTCAATCACTCTTTCACAACTTGACTTCTCCCTGGTGGCACTGGATTTCTTTAACAGCACAACTCAGGAATGATGGGAGTGTAGTGCAGTAGCCTCTGAAGGCCATCACATCCTTCCTTCCTTCCTTCCTTCCTTCCTTCCTTCCTTCCTTCCTTCCTTTCCCCGTCCTCTAATTTCACCTTCCTTCCTTCCTTTAATCCTGTATATTATGGTTCATTATTGTTAGTATTTATTAAAGAATGCTGTGTAGCTTAGAAGCTTTCAGTAAAAATAACAGCAGCTGTTTGTGGTTGAAGCTATCTTGGGCTACTATTTACACACACACACACACACACACACACACACACACACACACACCTATTTTTATTCCACTCTCCCTGGGTCCATGGGAAAGGAATGGCATCTTTTCCCCAGCCTCATATTTAATAAACCTTAACCCCCCCTGGGAGGGGGGAAATCTAAGGGGGAGGGAAGAAGAGACCCAGGCAGATCCCTCTCTGAATAGCCTCCTGCCCAGATTTCAACTGATTTCCTCTCCGATCCTCTGACCAACAGACCCTACCCCTAGAGTTTTTGGACTCTGGACCGCCAGGCCTTTATTTTCCCCATTTATTGGGGGAAATTGGATTTTTATTGGGTCTTCCTCCCACCCCATGCAAAAAGAAAGCCATCCGGGCTTCTCTCCTAGAAGACCCCCTACCCTTCCCCCTGCTCCCTGCTCCCTTCCCCCAACCCCCCACTCAATCCCACTTTAGGACAGAGGAGCGTGCGCTGGAAATGTGTTGGGGCGATGTGGGAGCACGCCTTCCAACCCTCTGGCAACCTTTCAGGCCCGGCTTGCTGAGGAGGGGGAGAACAGAACTGATGCCTCCGCTTCCCCCCTCCCATGGCCCCAGCCATCGCTGCCCGGCTTTCTCAAAGGCGTGGCACATTTCAAAGGTGGCAACTCGTGTGTGGATGTGGTGAACAGTCTCCCATTGTGAGAGCTGGGCCAGGCCTCTCCACTGTCTGACTGGCTAGTGGGGGCAATTCTGTTGGACCAGCCACCACCTGTCTGGGCTTTTGTGCTCAATGCTCGGCCGGGGGAGGAGAGCGCTTCCCCACACCACCCCCTTCTTTCTCTTGGCCCCGACAAGAGAGGAGGAAGGTCATGCTGGGGGATGGCTCCACCCTGCAAGATCCGCCCCCACTGTTCTCTCCCAGATCTCTTTGCTGGCAGTAACAGCAAATGTACCACGATGAAGGCGGAATACTGTTGCCGCACAAAGGCAAGTGCAGGGGCACTTCACTCCCGCACTAAGGCTGTTGTGGTCCACCAGCGTCCTGCGGAGCTGATGGCAGAGTCGGACAGTGAGGAGGTTGTGGAGGAACATGAGCCAGTCTCGGAGTCTGGGGAAGGCTCAGACGAGGGCTGTGCATCAGAGGCAGGGAGGGCGCCAGGGTGATCTGGGAGTTATGTGCTGCCTCAAGAGCCTCCAGAGTCGGACATCAGTAAGACAGAGGAATAGGGACAGCCTGTGCCCAGTGTGTGCATGTGCAGAGCTGCCAGAAGGCAATAACAGTTAGAACAAAAGGGATGATTCAGGAGTAGGGCTTGGAGATGATTGGCCCCTCCCATAAGACATAAAGGAGGAGCAAAGGCACATGAACCTTTTCAGGAAGTAACATTGTTCATTCTGGTCAGTTTAAATTCTGAAGCTCCATTTTGACTCTGTGCTCCGTGTGGCCTTGCAAAGCTAATTGCCAATTAGGTCTTTTGCAGCATGTCAAGGGAGATAAAGATCAACCTTATCAACCTTATCCAGAAGGACTGTGGCAGACCTCTGTCAGACTCTTTACTAACTCTTTGTGACTCAGTATAGGCTGTGAATAAACAATAATTCACAGCTGTAGAAATAAAAAGAGGGTTTTTGGGGCTAATCGTGTGCTTTTTACTGTCTCAGGAAGCCTAGGTCAGAAGTCCTATTCTATTCTATTCTATTCTATTCTATTCTATTCTATTCTATTCTATTCTATTATTCTATTCTATTCTATTCTATTCTATTCTATTCTATTCTATTCCACTGCACTGCACTGCACTGCACTGCACTGCACTGCACACTGCACTGCTTATATATTTTATTTATTTGTTTGTTTGTTTGTTTATTAAATTTTTATACTGCCCCTTCTCCCGAAGGACTTGGGGTGGTGAACAGCCAAAATTAAAAACACACAATACAAATATTAAAATACATTAAAACGAAATTAAATTATCTTTGGCTTCTCCAATTTAAAACCCCTTACCCATAAAATTCCCCAATTAAAAGATTTTTAACCCAGCCCGGCTTGCTGAAATAAAAAAGTCTTCAGGGCTCGGCGGAAGGTCCGGAGGTCCGGGATCAGTCGTATCCCTGGGGGTAGCTCATTCCAGAGGGTGGGTGCCCCCACAGAGAAGGCTCTTCCCCAGGGGGGGTCACCAGCCGACATTGCCTGACAGACAGCACCCTGAGGAGGCCCTCTCTGTGGGAGCGTGTTGGCTGGTGGGAGGTTATCGGAGACAGAAGGTGGTCTCGTAAGTAACCGGATCCTAAGCCATGGAACGCTTTGAAGATGAGAACCAACACCTTGAAGCGCACTCGGAAGACCACTGGAAGCCAATGCAGCTCGCGCAGGAGAGGTGTTACGTGGGAGCGCCATGTCGCCCCCATAAGTACCTGCGCGGCCGCATTCTGCACCAGTTGGAGCCTCCAAGTCCTCCTCAAGGGGAGCCCTATGTAGAGAACGTTGCAGTAGTCCAGGCAGGAAGTAACGAGGGCATGAGTGACCGTGCATAAGGAGTCCCGATCCAGAAAGGGGCGCAAGTGGCGTATCAGGCGAACCTGATAGAAAGCCCCCCTGGCCACGGCCGTCATATGCTCTTCTAAAGACAGCCATGTGTCCAAGAAGACACCCAGGTTGTGAGCCCCCTCTGTGGGGGTCAATGACTCACCCCCAATAGCCAGCGATGGCGCCAGCTGGCTATATCGGGATACCGGCATCCACAGCCACTCGGTCTTGGAAGGGTTGAGTCAAAGCCTGTTCCTCCCCATCTAGACCTGCACGGCCTCCAGACACTGGGACATCACTTCAAGGGCATCGTTGGGATGGTTTGGGGTGGAGATGTACAGCTGGGTGTCATCAGCGTACAGATGGTACTGCACCCCAAAACCACGGATGATCTCACCCAGTGGCTTCACATAAATGTTGAACAGGAGAGGCGAAAGGACCGACCCTTGTGGCACCCCACAAACCAAGTGCCTTGAGGTCGACCTCTGCCCTCCAGCCAACACAGACTGCGACCGGTCAGAGAGATAGGAGGAGAACCACCGTAAGACAGTGCCTCCCACTCCCAACCCTTCCAACCGGTGCAGCATGATACCATGGTCGATGGTATCAAAAGCCCCTGAGAGGTCTAATAGGACCAGAACAGAGGAGCAACCTCTGTCCTGAGCCCTCCAGAGATCATCAACCAACGCGACCAATGCCGTTTCCGTGCTGTACCCGGGCCTGAAGCCAGACTGGAACGGATCTAGATAGACGGTTTCATCCAGGTACTGCGGGAGCTGTCGCACAACCACACTCACAACAACCTTCGCCAAGAAGCGAAGGTTGGAAACTGGATGATAGTTTGCCAAAACAGCTGGGTCCAGAGAGGGCTTCTTGAGGAGGGTCCTCACCACCGCCTCTTTCAAGGTGGGAGGCAAGAAACCCTCATGCAAGGAAGCGTTTATAATTCTCTGGAGCCAGCCTTGTGTAACCTCCCGGGTAGCCAGCACCAACCAGGAGGGACACGGGTCCAATAAACATGTGGTTGTGTTCAACCTCCCCAGCATCCTGTCCACGTCCTCGGGGGTCACAGGGTCAAACTCATCCCAGATAACAGTCTCAAGGCACACCTCGGACAACCCGCCTGTACCTACCAGTCAGAGTCCAAGCCTTCCCGAATTTGAGCGACTTTATTGTGCAGATAATGCGCAAAATCCTCAGCATGACCTTGCAAGGGGTCTTCCCGCGCTCCCAGATGGAGAAGGGAGCGGGTCACCCTAAACAAGGCAGCTGGGCTATTTTCTGCCGACGCAATAAGAGCGGAAAAGTAATTACACTTCACCGCCTTTATCGCCACTAAGTAGGTCTTGATATAAGACCTCACTAGTGTACGGTCAGATTCGGAGCGACTGGCCCTCCAACTACTCTCTAGGCATCTTTTCCGGCATTTCATCCCCCTCAGCTCCTCGGAGAACCAAGGAGCTGGGCAGATTCGGCGCCGGGTCAGAGGCCGCAAAGGCACGACCCGATCTAAAGCACCAGCGGCCGCCCTATCCCAGGCAGCCACCAGGTCTTCCGTCGAGTCATGAGCCAGAGTCTCAGGAAATGGCCCAAGCTCCATTCGGAACCTATCAGAATCCATCAGGCGCCTGGGGTGGATATTATACATCAGTTTACATTCCAATTCCAAAGAAAGGCAATGCCAAAGAATGTTCAAACTAACCATTCACTCATTTCATATGCTAGTAAAGTTATGGTTAAAATCCTACAAGCTAGGCTACAGCAGTGTGTGGATCAAGAACTGCCAGAAGTACAGGCAGGATTTCGAAGAGGCAGAGGAACTAGAGATCAAATTGCCAACATACGCTGGATCATGGAGAAAGCTAGGGAATTCCAGAAAAACATCTACTTCTGCTTCATTGACTATGCTAAAGCCTTTGATTGTGTGGATCAGAACAAATTATGGCAAGTTCTTAAAGAGATGGGAGTACCAGACCATCTTATATGTCCTTTGAGAAACCTATATGTGGGTCAAGAAGCAACAGTGAGAACTGGGCACGGAACCACTGATTGGTTCAAAATGGGAAAGGAGTCCAGTAAAGCTGTATACTGTCACCCTGCCTATTTAACTTATATGCAGAGCACATCATGAGAAAGGCAGGGCTAGATGAATCAAAAGTTGGAATTAAGATTGCCGGAAGAAATATCAACAACCTCAGATACGCAGATGATACCACTCTAATGGCAGAACATGAAGAGGAACTAAAGAGCCTCTTGATGTGGGTGAAGAAGGAGAGTGCAAAAGTTGGCTTGAAACTCAACATTAAGAAAACTAATATCATGGCATCCGACCCTCTCAATTCCTGGCAAATAGATGGGGAAAAAATGGAGATTTTATTTTCCTGGGCTCCAAGATCACCGCAGATGGGTGCTGCAACGAAGAAATTAAAATACCTTGCTCCTGGGGAGCAAAGCTATGGCAAATATAGATAGCATACTAAAAAGCAGAGACACCGCCCTGCCAACAAAAGAGCATATAGTCAAGGCCATGGTTTTCCCAGTTGCAATGTATGGCTATGAAAGTTGGACCATAACAAAGGCTGAGCACCAAAGAATTGAGGCCTTCAAACTATGGTGCTGGAGAAGACTCCTGTGAGTCCCTTGGACTGCAAGGTGATCAAACCAGTCAGTCCTAGAGTAGATCAACCCTGACTGCTCTTTAGAAGGCCAGATCCTGAAGATGAAATTCAAATACTTTGGCCACCTAATGAGAAAGAAGGATTAACTGGAGAAGAGCCTAATGTTGGGAAAGATTGAGGGCAAAAGAAGAAGAGGACGACAGAGAACGTGGTGGCTGGATGGAGTCACTGAAGCAGTAGGCGTGATCTTAAATGGACTCCAGAGGATGGTAGAGGGCAGGAAGGTCTGGAGGAATGTTGTCCATGGGGTCGCGATGGGTTGGACACGACTTTGCAACTAACAACAAATACATTACAAATACTGGCGGCCCCCAGGGGGAGGGCCTTCTCTGTGGGGGCACCCACTATCTGAAACAAGCTCCCCCCAGAGATACTATGAGCCAGGCTAAGATTCAATATTGGGATAAAACTCAAATATTAGAAATCCAAATCTTTGGTCAAGAGAGAAGTGCCTCTTCCATGCCAAGGTGCTGAGATGACAAACGGTATTTGACGTAGGTACAGAATTGTAAAAGGGCAAACTGACCCTAAACAGATAATTCTGTTTTTTAATGTTTATTGCATCCCAAATGTCATGCATATCCCTGGATAAGGGGTGCTGCTTCCTTATTGCCCTTGAGGCGTCTCCTAGCCTCTTATCTCCTTTTGTTATGTCTTGAGCGCCGGAGCAGAGAACCTGAGTATGTGAGAAGAAGATTGTTATTTCCTTTCCCAGAGATAGATGAAAGGGCAGCTTCTACGTGTGAAATGCATCACTCTCTGTAATAATTTTGCCTTTAAACTGTATAAATACATGGCCAGAAGAAGCCATCGGCGTTCAGTCCTTTTGGACTGTTTGAACCTTGTGCAATAAACTCTTTCCTGCATTGAAGAGCTTGGCCTGGTCCGTTTTTCCTACAACAGCTGGCAATGCCGCCGGGACTAGGTGCAAGGCGATATTTCGCTGAGGACCGTTTCGACCCCTCGGGACCATCGGGAGGTCGCTCCTGAACATTCTCCAGGCGCCGCGGAGATACGTCTCCGGGAGACAGCAGCGATACCCCTATGGGCCCGACGGTGCTCTGATCAAGTCCAAGAACCCTGCGGTGCAGGAAAGGTGGTCTGAACAAATTCCTGGCCAGGAATCTACGGAGTGGGAGCATTTTAAGTGAGTATATTGTAAAAGAATTGTACCTGCCTCATTTGAAAGCAGACGGAGGGAATTGATCACTCCCTCGGATTCGGGGTGTCTACCCTAATGAAGTCCATGTCAGGTTGTGTGGGTAGTTAAGCCGTCGCATTTCTTGTTAGTGGCCGTGAGTTTCTGGGGCTACGAGTCGACGGCAGTGTGACAGAATGGATGGGGTTCAGAGCGTGCCAAATACTCCGTTGGCATGCATGTTAAAAGGTTTTGACAAGTATTTTAGCAACCCTTCCTATTCGAAAGGATCAAAGGATCAATTAAACTTCTTATGTAAACATGTGTGGCCACAAAGGGAGATGGGCTGAACCCTCCCCCTCTGGGATGGTTAAGGGAAGAAACAGTGGATAAGTTGTGGGGAGTGATTGTAGTAAATCAGGATAAATATCCTGATCAATTTCAATATATTGATCAATGGGTGAGAGCCCTGTTGAAAAATGCTGAGGATTTATTGCAATGTAGGGCTGAAACAGTCGGGTTTCTGTGTATCTGAGCAGGCAGGAAAAGTAAGGGGGCTGCTGGAGGGAGCGGAGGAGGAAATCAGAGGCGTATGAGTGTCAAAAGTCAAGGGGAGTCATTCGCCTAGAGGTAGCACTCAGAGTGAGGGAGAGGGGGATGATGATGATGATGATGATGATGATGATGATTTGGAGGCTGTGGGGGCTGTAGGTGGAGAAGAAAGAGCGAGAGGCACGGATGAATAAATAGGCTGGTTTGTTGGCAGGGGCACTGCGAAGTGGGATGCAAGGGGGTTTTTCTCCCCCCCTTCCTTTGGAGGGGAGAAAGAGGAAAAGAGATGCTTTTAACATTTTTTTCTCCTTTCTGGTGTTTGTCTTGTTTTTTTAAACAAAATAGGCTGTACACCGCCCTGAGTCCTTTGGGAGAAGGGTGGTATAGAAATAAAATTACTTGGGAAAAGGAATGCCCAAGACAGATGGTGAGAAGTAGAGGGATGAGAAGAGCGGATTTTGGGTCAGGGATGTGTGGGCAGCTCTCTGGGAGAAGGGGAGAGCGAGGACAGAGGAGAGGTTTGAGTAGAAGGTTGGACAGACAAGTCCAGGCTGGGGTTTTGGTAGAGGATTTGGAGAGGGCGCAGGGCAGCAGAAAGTGGAAAGTATTGGATTGGCAGACATGACTTGGTCAGATTGAGGGGGACCAGGCTTGGAGGAACCCCCGCCTGAGCCATTAGTTACAATGAAAATAGGGGGTCAGTACATTCCCTGGAGGAGATTTGGAGGTTGTTTGATGTGCGCTGAGGATAAACTGCCGGGTTTTGCAGCTCACCACCCTCCAGTGGTGGTGGAACTAAAACCTGGAGTGGCGTCTGTGAGTATAAGGCAGCGTCCCGTTTCTTGGGAAGCTATTTGTGCTATTTATGAAAGCATTCAGAGATTTGGAAGCAGGGTTTTTGGTGCCTATTTAGTCCTCCTGGAATACTCCAATTATCCCAATTAAACAGTCAGATGGGTCTTACCGCCCGGGGCACGGTAACTTTACACCCGGTCGTGTCAAATCCATATACCCTGTTAAGTTTAATTCCACCCCGGGCTGAGTGGTTTTCTGTTATTGATTTAAGGGATGCATTCTTTACAATTCCCATTCACCCCGTAAGCCAGCCACTGTTTGCATTTTGAGTGGGAGAATCCTTATACAGGAATGAAAATGCAATATACTGGGACTCGGTTGTCTCAGGGATTTAAGACCTCCCCCACATTGTTTGGAATAGCGGTAACTAGAGACTTACAGTATTATGTGCCTCAACAACCAGGAGACACAATACTGTAATATGTTGATGATGTTTGGATCAACAGGACTGACAGAGGATTTATGTTGGGATAATACTAGATGAATGCACGATAATGCTAGATTTGTTATTAGAGTGTGGTTATTAGGTATCAAGAAAGAAAGCTCAATTGGTGAAAAGGAAAGTTAGATATTTGGGATACGATATAAGGGTCATCGAGCTTTAGGACCAGAGCGGAAAAGGGTGGTCCTGATGCTGGCAGAACCCCCCAAAAAAAGACAACTGAGAAGCTTTTTAGGACTAGCTAGCTTTTGCCGTAATTGGATCCCTAACTTTGCTTTGATGGCAGCACTTTTGTATGCAGCCACCAAAGGAGCCAATGTGGAACCTCTTGAGTGGAAAGGGGGGGGGGCAAAAAGCTGGCCCCACTGTTTGAAGGTGCTGGCTGCAAGTGCAGAATTGATTCAGAATTGTAATAAACTTACTTTTTCTTGTCCTATACTCATACACTCCCCTCATGAGGAGCAGTCTGTGTTGGATACTAAGGGACATTTGTGGATTAGTGGGCAAAGGCTGACAAAATATCAGGCAATTAGGAGTGAGAATCCACAGGTGTGTCTGATGGTGTCTAACCGATTAAATCCAGCAACTTTGTTGCCTACGGAGTCTGTTTCTGAGCATGATTGTTTACAGGTATTGGAGTTTATTCCACCTGACCATGTAAATATGGTAAAATAAGGTAAATATGTATGTTAGGTGGCCTGATTCAGGTCATAAAGGGGGGGTTGGAATATGGAGATGGTACAAGAACTTAAAAAGCAAATTGAGAGATTCCAACAATATGTGATGGAACAAGTACCCCCTAGATTAGTAACTTAATGTCACTCATTTGAACCTGGGGACCAAGTGGAAGATGGAAGGGATCTTTTATTGGTATTATGACTTCTCCACTTGCTATTAAGATTGCAGAATCAAAATCATGGATCCATTGGACATGAGTCAAGGCAGCAGAGGACATCAGCTGGAAAGTGTCCGTGGACAAACAACATCCAACAAAACTGACATTTGAATGTGCTTAAAGAAAGCTTTTGTATTTTATATATAGGTTACCTTGATGTATATCTGCCGATGTAACCCGCTGTAAGCTTAAAAAAAAAAAAGAGGATGGAGCACCTGCTCTCTTGAATTAGTCCGGAACTTGGATCCTGACGAAAGATTGAAGATGATTGCGGGTTCATGTGGGAGGAAAATTGGGTGTGGGCATTTTGAGTAATTGGGGTAGTAGCTTTATTGATTATTGTGTTTTACAGATATAAGCAATGGTTTTGTGGACAACCAGGGCCCATTTGATTTCTCAGTCATTCCAATCCCTAATATTTCCCCAACTGGCTGCGGAGTGTGAACCTCTTACAGATGAAAGAAGTCCCTGCTTAGGACACCCTGGAAGGTGTCTTTTGATGCAAAAGAACAGAAAAGAGAATTTTCTTTAAATGTGTTGGTTTTGTAATTGTGGGTGTGAGTGTTGTTGTTGCACTCATTGTATTGATTGTGTTTTATGTATAAGCTGTAAGGTAGAGTGTGACGTGAAAATTATAGAGGAGGTGCTAGTACATTATTTGGTAATAAATCCTAAAGGAGTCCCCTTGTAATATTATCTGAAAATGGAAAAGCTGAATATACTCGAAATCCCTAGCTATGTAACAAATACCTTTGTCAAATTGGCAGAAGACATAGCCCACACTCTGAATGTATCAAATTGTTTTGTATGTGGAGGAACTAACATGGGAGAAAAATGGCCATGGGAAGCCCAGGAATTAAATTATTCCAAAATATTAGAAATGGATCAGAAAGGTAACCTGTCATATAATAAGGGTAAGGATGGAGACTGGACATTGACTACTAGTCTGGTAAGGAATGTCTGTTTCCAGAGAAAAATTGTGGCAGGCTGTCATCAGGTAGGAAACCTCATATGTACAGGAAAATGGGAAAGTAAGGTATGGTGGTCAGGAGGTAATGCCACAGAGGGAACTGATGAAATGGCCCTGTTTAAGGTAAATAGGTTATCTTTTTTTAAAGGATCCAGATAATCAGGCCCTTGAATGGGTGGCTCCTGATGGACTATACTGGATATGTGTTAAAATGGCATATGGGGTTCTACCAAAATCTTGGTGTGGAGCTTGTGTCCTGGGAATAATTGGACCAGGATTCTTTTTGCTTCCCCTTAAAACTCGACAGGTTTTAGGTGTCCCAGTATATGATGAGGTGGGGAACTTAAGACAAAGGAGACATGTAGACACATCTGCAATAGGAAAAGTTATTAAGGAAATAACAGACAAAATGGTTGAAATAGCTCATGTGCCAGTCCAGACTTGGGAAGGCCTTAATTTACAGGACATGTTTTCAGGATGGTGGCCAAAGTTACCTGGCCTGCAGGCCATTTTTGGCCTGGTGGGGTTAGTAGCTGCCGGGTGTATTTTTCTCCCATGTCTCTTACCTCTATTTGTTAAGACTATTTCTAAAAGTCTATCCTTGCTGGTGGAACGTAAGACAACTGCTCAGGTGATGGCTATGTGGGATTACAAACGGCTCCAGCAGGAAGAGGACCTATGGTGTGACTTGTCTGGATAAACAGATGAGTCACAAAGGGGGGTATGAGCCAGGCTAAGATTCAATATTGGGATAAAACTCAAATATTAGAAATCCAAATCTTTGGTCAAGACAGAAGTGCCTCTTCCGTGCCAAGGTGCTGAGATGACAAACGGTATTTGACGTAGGTACAGAATTGTAAAAGGGCAAACTGACCCTAAACAGATACATTCTGTTGTTTAATGTTTATTGCATCCCAAATGTCATGCATATCCCTGGATAAGGGGTGCTGCTTCCTTATTGCCCTTGAGGCGTCTCCTAGCCTCTTATCTCCTTTTGTTATGTCTTGAGCGCCGGAGCAGAGAACCTGAGTATGTGAGAAGAAGATTGTTATTTCCTTTCCCAGAGATAGATGAAAGGGCAGCTTCTACGTGTGAAATGCATCACTCTCTGTAATAATTTTGCCTTTAAACTGTATAAATATATGGCCAGAAGAAGCCATCGGCGTTCAGACCTTTTGGACTGTTTGAACCTTGCGCAATAAACTCTTTCCTGCATTGAAGAGCTTGGCCTGGTCCGTTTTTCCTACAACAATACGGAGGATCCCAGATCTGCGCACTTTCCGCCGTGCTCTTAAGACCCTCCTATTCCAGCAAGCCAGCCTGGCCTAATTTTCTCCCCTGTTTTAAAATTCTTTTAAATTGAAATTTTAATCTGTTTTAAATTATTGGGATTTTTAATTGTCTCGGGCTAAATTATTTAATCTGGTTTTAATTATGTTTCTAACTTTTGTATCTGTGTATTTTATTTTGTGCCTGTTCACTGCCCTGAGTCCTTCGGGAGTAGGGAGGTATATAAATTTAATAAAAACAAAACAAAAACAAAACAAACATTATGTTCCATTGTATTAATATTCTATTACCAGAGGACTGGAAAAGAGCTGATGTGGTTCCCATGTTCAAAAAAGGTGGAAAAAAACAACAGATCCAGGAAACTACAGACCAATCAACCTAACATCAATACCCAGGAAGATTCTGGAAAAGATAATCAAAAAACATATCTGTGAACATCTAAAAATGAGTAAAGTAATAACTAGAAGTCAGCATGGGTTTTTAAAAAACAGATCATGCCAAATCAATCTTATTTCATTCTTTGACATAGTGACTAAATTAGTAGACCAGCAAAATGCTGTGGACATAGTATACTTAGAGGCAAGACATTTGACAAGGCTCTAAACTTTAATAATTTATAGAAACATATTGCTTTTTCTGATTTCAAACTTTTGATTGATTTATGTATATTTAAACAAATTAACTAGTTTTAAATACCTACTGTTGATTAATAATTGTATATATATAGATCCTTATATTTACTCATAGGTATAATAGTTATAACAAATTTTAAGAATTTTATTTTATTTTTTATTTTATTTATTTTTTTAAAAATTTGATTTATATGCCGCCCTTCTCCGGAGACTCAGGGCGGCTTACAATGCGTTAAGCAATAGCCTTCATTCTTTTGTATATTTATACAAAGTCAGCTTATTGCCCCCACAACTGGGTCCTCAATTTACCTACCTTAGAAAGGATGGAAGGCTGAGTCAACCTTGAGCCTTGGCGAGATTCGAACCTGCAATAATTGCAGGCATCTGGTCTTAATAACCAGCTTAATAACAGGGTGCCTTAGACCACTGTACTACCAAAGCTCAAATTGGATGTTAACACTGTATTATTATTGTAAGGAAGGTTTAGAGTGAAAAAGGTGACAATTGATGGTATTGTGGAATAATTTTTTCAAAAATTTAAAAATGTCAAATACATCCACAGTAACTAAAGTGGCAAAAAAACCAATGTCAATGACAGCTTCTCCAGCAGGGCAAAAGTTAATTACAGATATGGTGTGTAGTGAAAAATCAGGACCAACACCAACCCTGCAAAGTTTACAATCTTCATTAAATATGATTCAAGAATTTATGATAAAAATGCAGGAATCAATAACAAACAATCATTAGGATATGAAGAGTAAATTAGGAGAAGTAAAAGAAGACATAGAAACTGGATAATAGAATGGGAAAAATTCAAGATTCAATAACTAAAAATAAACAGAAAATAGAAGTAAGAACGGATCAAACTGAAAAGAAACTAGAAGAAACCGAAGAAAGATTGACAGCAGCTAACAGAGACTTAGTAGAGGCAATTACTCATCTGGAATTAGAGAGATCTTCCTTCTACCTGTGGTTCCAAAATATCACAGAAACAAAAGACCTACACAAATTGATGACAGACATTCTAGCTGACCCACTACAAATAGATAAAAATGAATTAAGGAACAACATTGATGAAATATATAGGGTGCAAACGAATTACACTAGGAAACACAGACTACCATGGGAGATACATATAAGGTTTGCAAAAAGAGCGGTCAGGGATGAAGTTTATAGAAGAACGAGGGATGACCAATTGAGGTCATAAATCTCAAACAGATACCAAAGAGAATAAGAGAGAAACAAAGAGATTACCAGTTCCTTACAACGCAATTAATAAAAAATAAAATAATGTTTCGCTGGTTGATGCCAGAAGGATTGTTAATAACATGGCAGGATAAGAAAATAAGGATAGACACAATGGATAAGGCTCAGGAATTTTATGCACGATAAATAGAGGAAGAATCAGTCAGCAGAGAAGAACTGGAAACCCAAAGTCAAGAAGAACAACAGCCAGAGGAAAAGGGACTGGAACAAGATACGAGAGAGGGAAGTGATACTGAGACCCAGGAAAGAGAAGGAATGAGAACAAGAAAGCAAAAGGAAATGAGACAAAAGAGGGAAGTAAGGGCGACAAATAAGTAGTGGAATGGAAGAGGAAGTGACATTATTTTCAATTAACATAAACGATAAAGAGAAGATAAGTAATTGCTAAACTCCAAAACCAAAACACAGACATTATATGTTTACAGGAGGTCCATATGAAAAAAGAAGAAAGTAATCTTTTGGAAGCCCCTAAATTAGGTAAAATATTTTTGGCCCTAACAGAAGTAAGGAAAAGAGGAATCGCAGTCTATATAAAAAATCGGTTAAAACCCAAACAAATATATGCGGATAAAGAGGGAAGAACATTATTGATTGAGGTACTAATAAAACAAAAAAGAACATTAATTGCAGTCATATATGCACCAAACACACAACAGAAAGAATATTACCACAGATTACATAAACAAATTGTAGAATTGGAAATAGATAATGTATGCGTATTAGGAGATTTCAACACAGGGTTGATCCCAAGAAAGGCTACAAATCAGGAAATAAAAAAAAAATTATGAAAGGAGAATATTACCAAAGACGTTCTTTGAAATGACCCAAGAGTTAAATCTGAAAGATATTTGGAGGGAAATTAACCCACAAAAAAATCAATATACATATTTTTCCAACCCACATAACTCATGGTCCCGGATAGACATGGTCTGGATGAATTCAGAAACAGGAAAAACCGTAGAGGAAATAGAGATAAAACCGAATATCTGGGCAGATCATAACCTGATAATAGTCAAATGGAAGGAGAGGAAAAAAGAAAAAAGAGATGGACCATGAACCAAAGGATAATGAAAGAAAAAAATTACGTTCAACAAATAGAAAAAGAATTAGGGTTTTTCCTACAAGAAAATTGGAATGAATGAACAATTATACAAAACCTGTGGGACACAACTAAAGCTTATGTCCGGGGCAAGGATGAAATGCTCCCGGTTCAGACCGGATCACCCAATCCGATAGGATGGCGGCAAGTGGTTTGGAGAACCGGTAGCAAAAATCCCTGCAGCTCCCCCCCACTCACCATGCCCAGCTGAGCCGCACGATCATCAGAGGTTTTTTTTTTTACTTTTAAAAGTATTTTTTCTACAACCTCTTCTGACGAAAAAATGCTTTAAAAAGTTTTTTAAAAAAGCCTCTGATGATCGCACGGCTCAGCTGGGATCGTCAGAGGCTTTTCAAAGCATTTTTTCCTGCAACCTCTTGGCCGAAGAGGTGGTTAAAAAAAATGCTTTGAAAAGTCTCTGACGATCCCAGCTGAGTTGCCTGATTGGCAGAGAGGCATTTTTTAAAAAGCTTCTCTGACAATCCCAGCTGAGTTGCCTGATCAGCAGAGGCTTTTCAAAGCATTAGAAAAAATGCTTTGAAAAGTTAAAAAAAAAGTTGGCCACGCCCACCCAGTCACATTACCCCCACCACCAAGCCACGCCCACAGAACCGGTAGTAACAAATTTTACATTTCACCCCTGGTCCGGGGTCTTACAATAGCATATACAATACGAAGAAATAAAAATAAAAGAAAACAATATATAGAATTGCAAGAGAAATTGGGAAAGTTAGAAGATAAAATGCAGAAAGAACCCCACAACCAGGAAATTAGAAACGAAAAAGAGATAATTAAATATAGACTTAATCTAATTACACAAGAAATAGTGCAAAAAATTAGAACAACCGAACAAAACTACTTCGAAAATGCTAATAAACCGGGAAGATGGTTGACTTATAAATTAAAAAAAGAAAAAGAAAAGAAATTAATACAACAACTAGAAAATGAAAAAGGGATAGCACAACATCAGAAGGAAGAAAAGGAAAATATAGCAGTAAGATATTATCGAAACCTATATAGTCAGGAGAATATAGAGGAAAATGACATTAAAAGATATTTACAGCAGAAAAACCTCCCAACATTATTTTAGACAGAAAAATAACGATGTTAGAACTAAAAACGGCAATCCCAAAACAAAAAAGCAATAAAACACCAGGCCCAGATGGAATCCCAGTGGAATTTTATAAAGAATTACAAAGACCACTGGAGAATTTAATATTACAAATATATAACGAAGTACTAGAGCGAGCAATGATATCAAAATCTTGGATGGAGGCACTGATAACCTTAATTACCAAAGACAATGTGGCAAAGAAAAAAATCCAAAATTATAGGCCAATCTCGCTGCTGAATGCTGATTATAAGATATTCATGACAATAATGGCAGAAAGGATGAAACATGTACTAAACGAAATCATACAACCAGATCAGAATGGATTCCTACCCACCAGACACATAAAGAATAATATAAGAATGATAATAAATACACTAGAATATTATGAAATACATCCAGAGAAACAGGCAGTTTTGATATTCCTAGAAGCACAAAAAGCATTTGACAATTTAAATTGGGATTTTTAAATTAACCAACTAGGAGTAATGAATTTTGGCGAGAAATTTATTAGAACAATTAAAGCAATATACTCAAATCAGAAAGCAAAAATACTATTGAATGGAGAAATAACAGAAGGTTTCAGTATAACAAAAGGAGTTAGACAGGGATGCCCCCTATCTCCTCTGTTATTTATTTTTTCAATAGAAACACTGTTGCAACAAATTAGACAGAATTAGGAAATCAATGGATTAAAAATTAGAGGATAAGAATATAAAGTACAGGTCTTTGCTGACGACTTGGCATTTATTATAGAAGAACCCTTAGAGACGGGATTAATACTATTACAGGATATAAACAAATTTGGCAAAGTGGCAGGGCTCAAAATAAATAAAGAGAAAACTAAAATAATAACCAAAAATTTAACCAAAAGACAAAATGAAGAACTAGAGGAGAAAATGGGAATTTTAAGAGTTAAAAAAATTAAATACCTGGGAATATAGCTGTCAGCAAAATGTAGTACGATAAAAGAGGATAATTATAATACACTGATAAAACAAATACAAAAAGATTTGGAAAATTGGAACAAATTATAGATTTCACTAATTGGCAGAATTTCAACAATTAAAATGAACGTATTACCCAAACTGCTATACCCTTTTTCAAACGATACTGGTAAGATTAGAAAAGAATTTTTTTGAACAAATAAACAAAATAATATCTAAATTTGTATGGGCAGGTAAAAAACCTCGCCTTAAATTTAAGCTGTTATAAAATAGTAGGAACCACGGGGGTTTTGGTCTTCCAGACTGGGAGCTCTACTACCAGGCAACAGTGCTGACATGATTAAGAGATTGGATTCAACTTAAAACAAAAGAATATTAGCATTAGAAGGGCAAGATCTCCAACTAGGTTGGCACGGGTTTCTATGGGAAGGTAAAAATAAAACACATTCATATTTTCAGAGGCATATAATAAGGAATTGTCTATACAATGTCTGGGTAAAGATTAAAAAACACCACTATATGAAAATCCCAAATTGGCTATCAACAATGAAGGCAATGACACACCCAAATACAATAGACCTCAGTAAAATGGTAAGATACTCAAATTTTAGACGAGAAAGGAGAATTAAAATCAGTGCAAACATTGAAAACACAAGGAATAAATATAGAATGGTGGCCCTACCTTCAAATCAAAACAAGACTAAAAAAAGATCAAGAACAATTTGGCATATATGAAAAACAATTGGAGTTGAATAAAATTTTATTGGGAACAGAAGGAAAAATTATTACAAAATTATATAAATTTCTACTAAGACATAAAATGGAGGAGGAAGTTATAAAAGAAACGATGATTAGTTGGGGAAGGAATTTCGGACACAGCATAGAATTAGAGCAGTGGGACAAACTATGGGAAAGGAACTACAAACTCACAACAGCATGTGATCTCACATTGCTCCTGGAAGCACGAAGCCGAGAACAGCAGCCTGAAGATGATGAATGAGACTTCGTTGAAACGTCGCCAAGACACTTCCAATTTTACGTGGGAGAAGACCCGAATAACCAAAGACCTACATATATATATATAATATATATGTGTATGTATGTATGTATGTATGTATGTATGTATGTATGTATGTATGTTGGAGTAATGTGATTATTCTACTATTGAGTAGTAAATAGAAATGATAGAGAATGTTACGTTTTGACATGTTTTGTTTTTATATATGTGTTATTGTTTTTTGTGTTGTTTTTAAAGACAAACTGTTTGATAAAAATTATTTTATAAAAAAACACTAATCTTTCTGTGTTAATTATGTTAAAAAACAATTCTACTTCTAAACTTTTTTTTAAGTCAGTAATGGAAAAAAAATTAACTTCACCTATCTTCTTCCATTTCATCACTTTGGTTAGTTGTGGATCATTCTTTTTGTGAGGAAATCCTTGGATTAAATGAAAGTGCAAAAGCTAGAATGGGAGATACTGTATGTGCATTTACTCTTACTTACTGGAATGCATTTAAAAAAAACTCTTTATCAATTTGCCAATTCAGTCAGGTTTAAATTTGTTATAGATGTGTTCCTTTTTCTCTTCCAAACATAATATTTCAGTTGTTAAAAGATATCTAAAAGTTGAATTAAAAAAAAAATCAAGATACCATTCAGCTCAAAAACTGGGATGGATATATGGTTTGGAACTTAAAACATTACCATTACATGGATTAAAATCAGTTTTGGAAAATGACTTCCAGACCCTGAGAAGAGGATTGTAATAAGAACTGGGTTTCCAAGCCTATATTCTCATCCTCTGCTCAAATTATAGAAAATTATAGCAAAATAACATAGCTAGTATGGGACACCATGGCATATAAATAAAAATAAATCTATGCCTTGTCTGAATAATTGCAATGAGAGAGACCTATATGTGGTAGATATATAATATACCCACAGATTAGAAGCTTCTTGTGTTTTAACATTTATAGACACAATTAAATCAATATTTAGTTAGAAACACCAAATAGACCCACAGTTAGTTTTGGGAGGAATTTTCATTGAAGACAATAAGAAAATAAAATCTAAAGAGGTGACAAGAATGATAAAAGTTTTGGGGAGACTTCTGGTTGGCGCTGCGGCGATTCAGACGGGGAATTAGCAGGGCTCCTCGGAGCCCCGCAAAAACCCAGTCTGTCAAGCCGCCGCCGGCAGGTTTGTGGACCTACTCTGTCCTGTAGGGACAGGGGGTTAGAGAGGGACCCCTCGGATGGCCGAGAGGAATGGGCAGGTTCCTCGGGGCCGGAGGATCGCCCTCTGCGCCGCCGGCGGTGGATGCAGCAGCCCCAAGATTGCGGCAACCAGAACAAAAGGATGTGCAGGAGGAGAAGCGGAGAGCGGAGCAGGGAGTTTGAAAGCCGGGTGAGTGGACTTCTGCCCAGGCGGGAACTGCCCGTAAATCCTGGATTACAATAAGTGTGTCCCAGCCTTAACAGCAGCTGAGAACTATTGGGGCAAAAGGACTCAAATAAATGCTGGAAGGAAAAGACCTGTTGATGGATAGCATTAATTATTGACTTCTTGGAAACGATCTCACTACAGATTTGGTTGTTGTTGGTTTTTTTGGTGGCTAAATGAGAATGGATTATGTTTGAGAGAGAGGAAAGAGAAGAGGAAATAAATACGCTTTTAAAAGCAAAGACAAAAGACAAACAGGAATGGACAAAATAGTTGCCAGCTGAGAAGTGAAAGTGTAAATTCCAGACTGCTTGTTACTTGAAAGAGAAACTTTGTTGCTTGTTACTTAAAGTGGATTATTTTGAGAAAAAACTCAGGAGGCTTGACTTTGGATATATAATCTGTTTATTGGAGGATTTATTGAAGATCAGAAAGAAGAAACTAAATGGAATAATGAAAACTGAACTAATAAATGTGGCAACAAGAGAAAAAGGGCGCAGCAATAAAAGAAGGACATTATGATACCATATATGGAATAGCTAACTCAGAACTAATTTTATAGAACTCGTAACTTTGATGACATTGAAATGGAAAAGAAACATACTTAGATTGGAGAAAGAAAAAAATGGAATATATTATGTAACAAGATAACACAATACTACAGTTTGATTTAAATGGATATAATGGTGTCTGGGTGTTTGATGTTTGAATAATGTTAGGAGATACTTTCCTTCTTCTCTTTGTTCTTTCTTTGTTTTCTTTTCATTTTTTTTATTTTCTCTTTTGTCTTTTTTCCCCTCTCTACTTTTTCTAATTCTTTTTTAATCTCTTTTGTCATATTTCTATTCTCTTTCCTTTCTTTATTTTTGCTTCTTTTTTATTCTAACTATTATAAATATTGTTACTATTCTCTCTCTTTCTTTACTATTATTTTTATTGAAATGGATTTTATAAATATACAAATAATTTGATTAGAAAACAAGAGTACAAATGATTGAAAAACATGATTTTTGGATGTTCTAATGCCTTTTTAAATTTTGAATCTTTAATAAGCTCTATTTACAGACCTAATAATTTAGAAGAAAATGTTTTTCAAGGTGCTGGATATTAAAAAGAACTATTTATAGATTTAATAATTATAGAAAACTGATTTTAAAGTGACTTAAAATGTTGTTACTTATAGAAAATAAGAAATAAGCATGGAATGGGAGAAAGCCTAGGAGAGAATAGGAGCTAAGATATTTGTTGATATACATTCTTATTTTAAATTAGTAAAATATATGGAGGAGAATGGATCGAAAAATAAATAGGGGTAATACATTGTGAATTAATTTAAAGTTAAAAAACTGAATAAGAGATGTAGGAATGGAGGAAAACATAAAGTTGGACAATAACTAAAATAAAATGCTATGAACCAGCTAAACAAATGAAGTTAGGAGTGGAGGGAAGCATGATTCTGGAGAACAGTGAAAGCAAAGCTGTGATCCAGTCTTACAAACAAGGTAGGAGTGGAGGAAAGTTTCATACTGGAGAACAGTTAAAGCAAAGCTGGGAATCAGTTAAAAATAAAAAAAAGAGTTAGGAGTGGAGGAAAGCACGTACTGGAAAACAGTTAAAGTAAAGCTGTGAACCAGCCAATAAATAGAGTTAGGAGTGGAGGAAAGTATACGCTGGGTAACAGTTAAAGCAAAACTGTGAGCTAGCCAAAAAATAAAAAGTTAGGAGTGGAGGAAAATATATCTGGAGATCAACTGAAATAAAGTTGTGAGCCAGTTAAAAATAGGGGTTGGAGCGGAGGAAAGCATTGCTGGAAAGCAACTATTTGAGTTGTGAACCAGTTTCAAAATAGATCTAGGAGTGAAGTAGATAACGTTGGTGTATAGTTAAAATTATATTGTGAACCAGCCTAAATAAGTAAGGTTAGAAGTGGAGAAAAGCATCGCTGGAAAGCAGCTGATTAAGTTGTGAACCAGCCAAAAAATAAACCTAGGAGGAAGTGGAGGAGATAATACTGGAGAATAGTTAAGCTAAACTGTGAACCAGTTAAACAAATAGAGATAGAATTGGTGGAAAATACCGCTGGGAAATAGCTACTTAAATTATGAACCAGCTAAATTTAGACTTAATAGTATTAGAGAACAAGCCTGAAGTAAACAAAATGAAATATTTTGGGAGTAACAAATTATAGATGGAAATGTTGATTGATTTTGAAATGACTTTTAGAGAGGAGGAAAATATTCTTTGTCAAGATGATGGATACTAGCTGTCATTTAAGAGAAGTAGAATATAGATTTGATGTAATGGGTCTTAAGAATGAACAATATATATGAAATATTGATTGTTAAAATGACAAAGATTTGGAATGGCGTCTATTTGGAAATAATTGTTTAGAATTTTGGGTGATATAGTAGAATGATAAATATTTAGAATAAGATTTTTTTTCTTTTTCTTTCTTTTTTTTAAAGATGTAAATGGATAAAATTTGGAACAAAATTGGTTGAGGGAATGTGAGTAATTGTACCTATTTTATACCGGATCAAATCCTTGCTCTAAAAAGATGTATTTTATGTTGTATGTCTAAAAAAATAAAAAAAAAATTCAAAAAAAAGAAGAATGATAAACGTTTTGGAAGCAGGATTTGGAGGAGTGTTAAATGAGTGTTATAATATACTTTCATGCATTGTGGTGTCAGGAAAATTAACAGGATAATCCAACAAGCTTTTTCTTTTAACTCAGATGGTTTGCATAAGCAAAAAACATGCTAAAGTCCTGCCTCCTTCTTACACTGCTGCTCTGCTGCCTAATTGTGGCAGGGATCATAGTGGTGCTGGTGGTAGCATAGGTTGGAAATAAGAATTGTGATCCTGAGGGCCAGAGTATGTGCCCAAAGTATAATTACAGTGGGAACATGGAATACAAAAAGGATGAAATTGACCATACATTGACATTTCAATCATCAGTAAAATGAAATGGACTAGAATTAGGACATGCAGCAACAAAAAAAGAATTGGTTGTTTTCATAGTCAGTAAGGAAATTTAAGCTCTCTAAGCCACTTGATACCATCCCCCAGATGGATTATTTATGTTGTGTCAGTTTTATGGAAGATACCCCACGCAATCTGATATTTCCTGTAGACCACATGACTCACTTGTTTCAGACTTGGATGAAGAAATACATTCTACTTCCTCTTCTATTCCTCTAAATAGTAGACCTTAGAAGAACTAGGCAAATAGAATTAATAAGGCCTCCCCATTCTCCTTGTGATCTGGCCATTTTTCATTTGTTTGCTCTTTGCAGTGGTGATGCTGCTGTTTAGATTCAGCTTTGAAGGAAATGTCAATTCTAATTTGATTGATTGATATCAGCATTACCAGTAAGTTTGTGTATAATATAGGAAAATAACAAATGTTTGGGTGATTCTTGCTGGCCTAAATAAATAAATAATGGCTGGCCTAAATAATTACTAAATGATCACTGCCTAGTTATGTCTTGATTTTATTTAATAATATTTGTACATTTTGGAAATGCTTTTATATAGTTTGGTTTACTATTCAACATTCTAGCAGGACAATGTAGTAAGAGTAAAATGTTCATGCATCATCACTGGATTTTAAAAAGAGTATTTTTTATTTTCAATATGCATTTCTGATTTTTCAGATTTAAAAGTAAGAATAACAACAGAGTTGGGGGGGACCTCAGAAGTCTTCTAGTCCAACCCCCTGGAAAGGAAAGGCCACACAAAAATCACTGTTTAGAGGCCATCGAAAAAGCTATAGTACCAGGAGACGCCAGAGTCAAAGAAAAAGAACTGGAAAAAAATCACGAAATATCGTGAAATGGCCATCGAAAGTACATGGCTATGGATGAAACATGTAATAGTGATACCCATTGTCATCGGGGCACTTGGTACCATGTCCAAGAATTTTACAAAACACATCAAGAAATTGCAGCTTTCTGCAATAATACCAGTTGAACTGCAAAAAACTGTGCTACTCGGAACATCATATATTTTAAGAAGATACTTGGTTGATACCTAGGATGCTGGCAACAACCCGTATCAACCATTAGCACCAGTCAATCATGTTTGTGACACATCTTTAAATGTTCAGTTTATTTTATTTTATTTTATTTTATTTTTGAACTTGTATACCGCCCTTCTCCCTGAGGACTCAGGGCGGTGAACAGGCAAATAAAAACATCAAATACAAATATTAAAATACAGTTAAAAATATATATAAATTTGGCCCCATTAATTAAAACAATAAACAAAAACAATTAAAAACACTTAAAAAGAGTTAGGCCAGCCCGGCTTGTTGGAAAAAGAAGGTTTTAAGGGCACGGCGGAAGGCACTGAGGTCATGGATTCTCCTTATCTCTGGGGGCAGCTGATTCCAGAGGGTAGGTGCCCCCACAGAGAAGGCCCTCCCCCTGGGGGTCACCAGCCTGCATTGTTTGGCTGATGGCACCCCGAGGAGGCCCTCTCTGTGGGAGCGCACGGGTCGATGGGAAGCCGTCGGTGGCAGCAGGCGGTCTCGAAGATAGCTAGGCCCTATGCCATGGAACGCTTTAAAGGTGAGAACCAACACCTTGAAGCGCACCCGGAAGACCACTGGGAGCCAGTGCAGCTCGCGCAGGAGCGGTGTTACATGGGAGCGCCATGCTGCTCCTGTCACTACCCGTGCTGCTGCGTTCTGGACCAGTTGGAGCCTCCGGGTGCTCTTCAAGGGGAGCCCCATGTAGAGAGCGTTACAGTAATCAAGGCGAGAGGTCACGAGGGCATGAGTGACTGTGCACAGGGAATCCCGATCAAGAAAGGGCCGCAACTGGCGGATCAGGCGAACCTGATAAAAGGTCCCCCTGGTTACAGCCGTCAGATGTTCCTCCAAAGACAGCTGCATATCCAGGAGGACGCCCAGATTGCGAGCCCTCTCTGTGGGGGCCAAAGACTCGCCCCCAATAGTCAGTGATGGGGTCAACTGACTATATCGGGATGCCGGGAACCACAGCCACTCAGTCTTGGAAGGGTTGAGCTTGAGTCTGTTCCTCCCCATCCAGATCCGTACAGCCTCCAGGCACTGGGACATCACTTCAAGGGCATCATTGGGGTGGCCTGGGGTGGAGATGTACAGCTGAGTGTCATCAGCGTACTGATGGTATCTCACCCCAAAGCCACGGATGTTCTCGCCCAGCGGCTTCACATAAATGTTGAACAGGAGGGGCGAGAGGACCGACCCCTGAGGCACTCCACATATAAGAGGCCTTGAGGTCGACCTCTGCCCCCCTGCCAACACGAACTGCGACCGGTCGGAGAGAAAGGAGGAGAACCACCGTAACACGGTGCCCCCCATCCCCAACAGGTGCAGCATGATACCATGGTCGATGGTATCAAAAGCCGCTGAGAGGTCTAACAGGACCAGAACAGAGGAGCAACCCCTGTCCCGAGCCCTCCAGAGATCATCAACCAACGCGACCAATGCCAAATTCAGTTGACTGAATTTCATGTTTAATGAATAAAAGAGATAACAATAATGTTTATTTTAACATGTAAGAAATAAGAAACAAGTCAAGGAAATGAAATGAAATTATCAGACAATTAATAGAATAGAATAAAATTCTTTATTGGCCAAGTGTGATTGGACACACAAGGAATTTGTCTTAGGTGTATATGCTCTCAGTGTACATAAGGAAAATAAAATACATTAATCAAGAATAAAAAGATACAACACTTAGTGATAGTCAAGGTATAATAAGCTATCAAATCGTAGTAGGAAACAAATAAAAACAATATAATTGAAAGTTACAAGCAACATGGTTATAGTAATAATTGGGAAGAGATAGATATTAGTAAGGAAGAGAAGATTAATAGTAATACAATCTTAGTAAATTATTTGACAGTATTGTGGGAATTAGTTGTTAAGCAGAGTGATGGCATTCGGGAAAAAATGTCCTTGTGTCTAGTTGTTTGGGTGTGCAGTGCCCTATAGAGTCTTTTTGAGGGTAGAAGTTGAACAATTTATGTCTAGGATGTGAGGAGTCTGTTATTTTTACAACCCTCTTTTTGACTCGTGCAATATACAGATCCTCAATGGAAGGCAGGTTGGTAGCAATTGTTTTTTTCTGCAGTTCTAATTATCCGTTGGAGTCTGTGTTTCAGTGATGGGTTGCTCCCAGTTCTGTCTGGTTCTTGCAAACCAGTAGTAAAAGCGGTGGGAGGCTCCAACCACCTGCCCAGACATCATAATGGATGATCTACGCATGCATACGCTCCCATTGCGAACCAGTAGTAAAGGTAAATAGAACCCACCCCTGCTGTGTTTGTCTTGTTTGGTTGCAGAGCCAAACCAGACAGTTATGAAGGTGCAGATGACAGACTCAATAATTCCTCTGTAGAATTGAATCAGCAGCTCTTTGGGCAGTTTGAGCTTTCTGCGTTTGCACAGAAAGAACATTCTTTGTTGAGCTTTTTTGATGATGTTTTTGATGTTAGGTGTCCATTTTAAGTCTTGAGATATGAAACCTAGAAACTTGAAGACTCTACTGTTGATACTGTGTTGTCTAGTATTGTAAGAGGTGGTAGTATAGGAGGTTTTCTTCTAAAATCCACCACCATTTCTACAGTTTTGAGTGTATTTCTACGGTTTTGAGTGTATTGAGTGTAATTGGAGTATATGTGTTAAGCGCCAAGGAAATCAGGAGATTCAGGCAGTTCAAATGTGTATAAAGATTTATTGCAAGCTTAACCTCTCTACAAGCATCTGACCAACTAATGGTCAAGGAAAATAAGAAAGGCATTCAAGGTGGGCTGGACTTAGATCTCTTGCAATTGCACAGAGACTTGTGATTTATGATGCATTTGACCCCTCCCTCAGGCTCAACCTAGCCATCTCATAAATCACCCATCCCTCCATCTTGGCCCCTTTCCTCTTCCATGGGCTCTTCTATGCTGCTTTTCCCTTCCAGTATTGTGTCTTCAAAGTCTGAGTTCTCATGGGAACCTGGCAAGGGTAGAAGGGAGGCCACCTCAAAGAAATCCTCCTCCCACTCCTCTGCAGGAGCTTGTGAGGCAGGTGATGGTTGCTGTAACACACAAACATTGTTTCTTTGCCTCCCCTCCCCTCCTGGGAATTGAAGGCTCATTGAAGGTGAGTCTCCCTCCTCCACCTGGAGGAATGCAGGAAGTCTGGTTAACCTCTTCCTCAACAGGTTCCTCGGCAAAAACAGGGCAGGGCACTAGTAGATTGGTTGGCCTTGGCTTGTCAGGGAAGTGCTGGTGGAACTGATGAATTAAATCAGGGGCATGTACATACTGTATTTTTTCTTACGAGTGATCAGAGACCACACATCCCTTTCCAATGACTCAAGTACTGGATGCCTTTGCTTCTTTTCCTACAATCTAAGATTTCTTCCACTTGTATTCTGGTTCTGTCTCTACTATGACTGGCAGTGGAGGCTGTCACTGGGATCTTATTGTGCTTGGGGTGGCATCATAATAATGTGATGTAATGCTCAGTGAAATACTGGATGCACCTTCATTGAAGGGGATAATTGTTGGTGGAAGGCCACAGGATTGATTTGTTGGAGAACTTTGAATGGGCCCACAAACTTAGCATCTAGCTTCTTGGAGGGTCTTGAAATGATTGTTATAATCCAGGTTGCCTAGGCAGAGGCAGGCATCAATAGAGTCCTTTATTGCTCTGATTAGAGGCTACAACAAATAGCTAAGGCAGTGATGGTGAACCTTTTAAGCACAGAGTGCCCAAACAGGAAGAAACAGCCAGAACCCTGATGACCAGGTGGCCAGAGCACATGTGTGTGTCAGAAACCTGACGACCAGCTGGCTGAGCTGGGACAATGGCGTGCTTGCCCACAGAGAGGGCTCTGTGTGCCATCTCAGGCAGGCATGCTATAGGTTTGCCGTCACGGAGCTAAGGCAACAGGTAAGGCTCCACCCCACACTACCCTGAAGGCAGCCTCCTTCAGTCCCCCAAAGCCAGTAAACTACAAAGCAAGTCCGAAGAGAGGGTGCAAGCTTATAGGCAAGTCTTATAAGGCCAAAAGCAAGTCCACAAGGCAAAGTAAGTCTACAAGGCAAAAGGCAGTCCACAAGCCAAAGGCAAGACACAGGCAAGACCATGAGTAAAAGTCGGGCTAGAAGCCCTGCAGCCCTCCCTTGAGCTTGCCTCCACTCTAATCTCTGTGCCCTTGAATCAAGTGGGGGAGGCAGCTGTTCCTCATCAGAGGGGATCTGCTGCCTATCAGCACCACTGCCTATCTGCAGCAGATCCTCCCCTGTGTTTGTGAGGGGAGGAAGCTCTCCATCTGTTCGACCACCTCCCCCACTGCCTGAGAGGCCTGGGGCAGCAATGCTAGTGGACGAGATGAGGAGTGCTGAGCGGGAAGGGGAAGAAAGGGGGCGGAGCCAGCCGGTGGTGCGATTCCTCCGGAAGGAAGGCAGACAGCACCTGGCCTCTCCAAACATTCTAAGGAAGATGTACCATCCCTGTCAGCCGGTCCCGGTTCCAACTCCTCTTCCTCCTCCAAACCTGGCTCTGATGGAGTCATGACAGTGGCTAAGAATCTAGTAGAGAGCCAAACTTTGCAGTAGTGGGTACCACTTACTTTCACTACTGGTTTGGAACTGTGAGTGCACGTGCATACATGCTTGCTTCATTCGCACGTGGCACTTCTGCACTTCTATGCATGCGCAGAGCATTCATGATGACATCCAGGTAGGTGGGTGGAGTGTCCCACCACCACCACTATTGGTTCACCCGAACTGGGGCGAACTGATAGAAACCCACCACTGAAACTTTGTCTTCTAATGCTATGGGACCGTCCTGCCGATGTGCATCTGCTGCCTTGACATTTAATTACTGAAAAAGTGCTTTCCAAAATTTAGATTGGTATTGTGCCCCTATGTCTGACATGAGTGCTGACTCCATGCCATGGTAGTAAAAGAGGTAATCTAGAAAACATTGAGCTGTGTCTTTGGTATTGGGCAATCCCTTAGAGGGTATGAAATGGGCCATCTATCACCACTAATATAGTAGGGCAACCTTGGATTTCAGTAATGAAATCCTGAGAGACTGTATGCTAAGGCTGGGTAGGGGATATAGGTAGTGGTTGCAAAAATTCTGCCAGCTTCTGATGGAGGTGTATGGTCCTCCTGCATGTATAGCAGAAGCAACATATTCCCTGATGTCTGTAGCCATTCTAGGCCACCAAAGCCTCATGGTTCTGTGCAGGGTTTTGAACATGCCTCCATGCCCTGCCATTTGATTATTATGGCAAAGCTGTAGTACTTCTTCCCAGCATTAGGGGTGGGAATTCTATTCTGCCTCTGTGTTTCAGGTCCTTTATTAATTGCATCCTGTTCACACTGCTTCAACTTCTCTGTGCAAAAGATGTGAGCTTTGGATAAGAAGTGCTTTTCCATCTTTTTCCTAAGAGAGGCCTGTTGCACCTCTTTACTTTTTCTAGCAGCCTCTATTTCAAAATGTTTCCACTCCTTAGCTATGTGAACACTTTTTTCTGATGCTCTAATGTCAAATTTTTTTGCAATACTTGCAACCTAATTTTTTTTTTGAAACTGCCAATCCATTGTATTTCTCCCTAAAGTTGGTGTATTTCAGCCATGTCCAGCAGTCAGGGAGATTATTTGCAATGTCCAAGTTATCGGAAGTAGTTACTGTGCTCATGCTGCTTTTGGAAGTACTTGCTGTGCTTGTGCTGCTTTTGGAAGTACTTGCTGTGCTCATGCTGCTTTCTCCAAGTTGGAGTGCTTGAGGTTGTTGTGACTCTTTTGGATTTTCTACTCTTGTTTTCTTTCCGAAATAAGAGGTCAAACTCTGTTGCCTTTTCATCCTGTTAGCATTAGGCTACTGCAAAAAAATAAAATAAAACAATGATTTAGTTTGGACTTGACTGTGGTTGTAATTTGAGGACTACAAGTAATGGAAGGGATCCAATCTGTTTTCACCCAACATTGTACAGTCTGTTTTCATCCATTGCTGTGGACAATTTGTAATGTACAAATAAAAATTGTCTGAAATGGTATAGCAGGGTTGGACTAAGATGGTCCCTTCCAACTCTGGGTCTACTGCTGGGCGCATTCCTTGGGTCTTCTAGTCCAACTCCCTGTCCAGTCTCTTCTTGAAGCCCTCCAGTGATGGAGCACTTTCCACTGATTATAAGTAGTTCTCGATTTATGATCCCATTGGATTATTGTTTGATACCTCAGAATTATTAACTTTGGCGCCCCTGAAGGAGTAGGCTGCAGTTCATGGGAACAGGAGTGAAGAGGGCAAATTCTTGTCATGGTAAAGAATGAAATTCCTTTTTAAAATGTTTTTATTAGCTGAAAGAACGATGTCAGAAATCTTATTGCCATCGGGGGGAAAATCCACACAAAATAATTGGTATTTTTCTGAACAGATTGCAATTTCCTGCTGTCCATGGGTACCAAGGCAATGGTGGGTGTGTAAAAATAAAACAAATAACTTCCTGATCAAAGCCCCCCAACCCCACCCCCTTGTCAAAAACCTTTTGGGATGGTCACAAATGGCAATCACACAACCCCAGGACAGTGCAATAGTCATAAATACATGCCAATTGCTAAACAGCCAAATTTTGATCATGTGAGCGTGAGGATGCAGCAACAAGCATAAATCGAAGTCAAATTGAGTCAAATTGACCGGGGCTTGCAGGCTTACCTGGAGGGAGATCAGGGCTGCAGCGGAAGGCAGGCAGCAATAGCGAAGTCAGGCAGCGATGTTATGGTGAGCGAAGTCAGGTTAGGAATGACATGGCTAGTGGACGAGATGAGGAGTGACTGGGCGGGAAGGTGAAGGAAGTGGGTGGAGCCAGCCAGTGGTGCAATTCCTCCGGAAGGAAGGCAGACAGGCCGAAATGGCAGGCAAGCAGGCGAGATGACTGGGCGTGGCAGATGGGAAGGGGTGGGGCTAGACAGTAGTTAGTTTTACCAGTTTGGCAAACTGGGCAGAATCATAACAACCAGTTCACCCGAACTGGTCTGAACCTGTAGAATCCCACCCCTGGACTGCAGCCAAGAAATTAAAAGATGCTTGTTCCTGGGGAGGAAAGCTATGGCAAATCTAGACAGCATACTAAAAAGCAGAGACATCACCCTGCCAACAAAAGTGTGTATAGTCAAGGCTATGGTTTTCCCAGTTGCAATGTATGGCTGTGAAAGTTGGACCATAAGAAAGGCTGAGCACCAAAGAATTGAGGCCTTTGAACTATGGTGCTGGAGAAGACTCCTGCGAGTCCCTTGGACTGCAAGGCGATCAAACCAGTCAGTCCTAGAAGAGATCAATCCTGACTGCTTTTTAGAAGGCCAGATCCTGAAGATGAAACTCAAATATTTTGGCCACCTAATGAGAAGGAAGGACTCACTGGAGAAGAGCCTAATGTTGGGAAAGATTGAGGACAAAAGAAGAAAGGGATGACAGAGAATGTGGTTGCTGGATGGAGTCACCAAAGCAGTAGGTGTGAGTTTAAATGGACTCCAGAGGATGGTAGAGGTCAGGAAGGCCTGGAGGAATGTTTTTTTTTAAAAAAAAATACTTTATTGAATTTTCCAAAATTAAAAAGATAATATACAATCTCTATCTTGATCCGAGATACAGTGTTTATACAATTTGGTGAATCATACGTTGGATGGGTTCCATCCTTAGCTATACAATGTTCTTTACAATTAAGTCCAATTCAAGTGCATAACAAGTCATATCCTATTATCATACTTTTATCTTGTTCTTCAACCAGTTATACCAATTTCCCCATACTTCATAATGTTTACAATTCTCCTCATTTTTTAACTCGCTCGTCAATTTTGCCATTTCTGCGCACTCTAGAATTTTATTTATTAATATTTCCTCTGAGGGCGTAGATTTATTTTTCCAGAGTTTCGCAAAGGCTAGTCTAGCCGCGGTTGTGATTTGGATTACGAGTTGCGTTTTGTTATTGTTGAGGCCATCTTCAGTCATACCCAAGAGAAAAGATTCTGGGGCTAGGACTATCTCCTGTCCCGTTATTTCAGAGAGCCAGAGTCGAATCTTTAACCAGAAATTTTGGTCTCAGGACAAGTCCACCAAAGATGATAGAAGGTGCCGACCGTTTTTCCACATTTCCAACATGTGGCTGGGAGATTTGGGAATATTTTCGCTAGCCTATCCGGGGCTAGGTACCACCTATGCAACATTTTGTAGTGATTTTCTCTGAATGTTGCCGATTTCGTTATTTTATAGTTCCTATTCCAAGCTATCTCCCAGTCATTGAAATTAAGTCTGTATCCTAAGTTTTTTCCCCAAATACTTAACTGATTTTTTGCTATGGTCTCTGCTCTGTCCTCATCTAATAGGAAATTGTAGATTTTCGATAGCATTTTCTTATCTGTTCCCCAAATAATTTTATCAAAATGTCCATGTTTCGCTTCAATACCACATTTATCTCTATCTTTTTGGAATTTGGAGTTTATCTGGAGATAGTTCCACCAATCCAAGTTGAACCCCTGGTCCCTCAATACATCCAAAGGTTTGAGCTTCCCTTCTTCATCCAAGATGTCCTTATATGTGCCCAATTTATAATTATCTCTCCTGTTTGGGGCCACTAAAGCTTCCATAATCGACAACCAGCTAGGTACCTTGGTATAAATCCTCTGTCTAATTTCCTCCCACATACGGATCAGTGTCTCCCTAATTTTATGTTTATGAAAATAAGTTTTCCTCCTATCCTTTGTATCCCAGAGGTAAGCATGCCATCCTTCAAGGAGATCGTGTCCTTCTAGTGTCAAAATTCTCCCATCTTGTAGCTTGATCCACTCCTTTATCCAGATTATTTTTGCCGCCTTTTGATATAATTCCCAGTCAGGGAGTCCAAACCCTCCCAAATTTCTTTTCCCTTGAAGTGTCTTAAGAGAGATCCTCGATTTCTTGCCCTCCCACAGAAAGTTCCTAATATGTTTGTTCAAGTCCAAAAAGAATTTTTTATCTAGTGATATCGGTATGTTTTGGAATAGAAATAGAATTTTAGGTAAGATGTTCATTTTGATCGCTGCAATTTTGCCAATCAGGGACAATTTGAGCCTCTTCCATCTATCAAGGTCTTGATAAGTTTTCTGCAATAGGGGGATATAATTATCATCTTTTAATGAGGAGAGTCTCGCAGTGATCCATATTCCCAAATATTTTGTTTTCTTAACTGCCTGGAGGCCTAATAAATCTTCTAATTCTTTCTTTTGTAGGTTTGTCATATTTTTCACAATTATTTTAGTTTTATTCTTATTGAGTTTAAGGCCCGCAACTTCTCCATAATCCTGTACTTCCTGCATTAATTTTAAACCGGTTTCTAATGGATCTTCTATTATGAGGGCAACATCGACTGCAAAAGCTTGGGTTTTAAATGTTTCCTTCCTAATCTTTAAACCTTTAATATCTTTATTGGCTCTAATCTTTCTAAGTAGGACCTCTAGTGCCAGAATATAAAGTAAGGGAGATAGGGGACATCCCTGCCTGACTCCTCTTTGGATCTGAAATACCTGAGGAATGCCTGGAGGAATGTTGTCCATGGGGTCGCGATGGATTGGACATGACTTCACAATTAACAACAATAAATAATTTCGTAATAATCAGATGTGACTTCTGTAGACCATATGAGATTTCTTCTTTGGACTCATAATTTGCTTTCCAGTCAGTGCAATGAATACTTTCTAAAATAATTTTACTGCAGTGTTCTTTGTGTACAATATGTTATGGTTTACCGAGATGCTTTACAATGCTCCTTGAGAGAATGGCATCAAACTCATTTATAGAAAGTAGCTTGATTATATCCTCAGATTACATGTCTTTCATTTGGATGAAAAGGATCCATCCTGGACTTGGTGATCAGTTTCATCATAAAGTACTACAGATAGGAGAGAGCAGAGAAAGTAGGGTCACTTCAGGAGAAAACCAGGAATTAGATTTTGAATGCTTCCTAAATAAAATAAAGTTCAAAAAATCAGTGGAGTGAGTGACCATTAGAAATGCCCTTCCTGACAGGTTGAGCCTTCAAAATGGCTTCCTAATATATATATTAGAATAATACATTTTCACCTGCTGCATATTTGGCAAAATCTTAAAAAGTGCCTGGAAGGTGACTAGACTATATGCTGATCCCTTCTCCTGTAATCTTATCTTTGTTTTATATTTTTAAACTGTTGTATTATACTGTTGGTTTGTACAGGTAGTCATCAACTTACAACCACAATTCAGACCAGAATCTCAGTCACTGAGTGAAATGGTATTTAAACAACACTCATGTGGCTGCTTTACTCTATGACTGATGTCCTGGCACTCCCAGTTGTGATTGCTTAATCTCCTGGGTCACTAAGTGAATGAAGTGAAACAGCTGCCTGCTGAATGTGGGAATCAGGTGGCCATAGTATATGTGTAGACCAGTCTAGCTGGTTGGACATGTGTACAGAGCTTGGCACAGAAATAATCTGATTATGAAAAAGCAGGTTCAGCTAGATGACCATTGGAGGGGCCCTATTTAGATTGGAGGCTGTGTTTCCTGCAAGGCATAGACATCTCCTTGTAGAACATTCCTGAGGACTGAGGTAACCTCTGATAACGGGGAGATGGGCCTCTTGGCTGGCAGAAGAATATGCTGGGAACGAAGCCAAATATGATAACATAGCAAGAGTTAAGTTTTGTTTTTACCTTAGGTATCGCTTTCCTAGAATTCACGTGATTTACTGTAATATTGTATGATGTGAAACCTATATGGAGAATATATGGATGCTTTCTTTTTCATGTATGTAATATGAGATGTGTAGCCATAATAACGCCTTCTGATGACACTGTACTTTGATTACTAATAAAAGAGATTGCGGGGCTGTGTGCTTTGCTCTCTCATCCCGAGAAACACTTGCCCTGTGTCTTCTCTAATCTGGACCTCTCATGGGAAGCCCGCCAAGATGATCGCAACATCTGGTGACCCCGACGTGATAACCCTCTGAGGTTATACGTCTCTTGGAACTCCTGTTCTCACCGCCTGGAATGAGGCTGCGCACCCGATTTCGCCTGAAACATGACGATAATCTTTCGTGAGTATGGGGGGAGGTCTTTCCAAGCAGCAAACGTAGCATCTGCGAGAGCTTGGTGAGATATCCAAGGCTAATATTAATATTTTAAAAAATAATGGGAAAGTCCTGCCCGTGATTTCAAAAAAGAATTTGATTTACCTTCTAAAATACATTTGGCAACATTATCCGGCTTATCCGGAAAAGGGCTCTTTAAAAGTGAAAATGTGGAAACAGATGGGAAACTGCCTCCACGAATCTCCTCGAGCCCCTGAAAAAATTCTTGCACTCTGGAGATTGGTTATAGAGTGTTTAATGATGCATGAGAAAGTTTTCAGGACACTGATAAGTTTCCCGACAAGCCCTCCACCTGATTATAAAGTTAAAATTGTTACCTCAAAACCATCTTTAATTGAACTATCAGTTCCTTCTGAAGGAGCTGGTTACACCCCCATTAAAGAAACAGTTAGAAAAAAAAGGAGGGGGTGGAATATAAAAGAAATTCCTGAAATGCTTTCTGTCTGTCTACCGGCTGCAACTTTGCAAGTTTCTTCTGAATGTGCTTATCAAGCCTTCAGAAAAGTGCCTGTTTCTGGCAAGTGTCAACAAGCCTTCTCTAACATAAGGAAAAAAAAAGCTAAAGAGAACGCCACTTAAAAGCAATTGTTGGGCTGGGAAAAGATCTTGATTTGGCAGATACGATTAAAGTGTGTCAGGATATAGGAACATCGTATAAAACCAATTTGTTAGCACTGCTTTATCACCAGGCAGCAAACCTCAAGAAAAGTGTTAAAAATCCAAGGGGGGGGGCATGTCTGTAACATCTCGCCCTCTCTTTCATCAGGGATCAAAAACCCTGGTTATCATCGTATAGATGACATTTTAATTGGAGCGCAAAAAAAATACAACCTAATTGGCTTTTTGAAATACAAAATGATTTATGTGTAAATGAATTGCACAATGCCCCAGAAAAAATACAGCTGTACGCTTCTTATCTGTATTTAGGGCATAAACTATTGCAAACTTTTTCTACTCCGGCTTTTCCTTGTTTAAAGTTACCCAAAGTTATTTCCTTAGTAAATTTGCAATAATTACTGGGTACTATTAATTGGGTCCGCTCATATTTTTCTTTACCTACGCATTTACTTAGTCCATTATTTGAGTTATTGACTAAAGGAAAAAAGCCAGGAGATTTAATTATAGTTCAAGCTGTAGTGTTTGCTACAGTTGAGAAAATTAATAACATCTTGAGTATTCAGTTTGTGGATTGGATACCTCATAGAAATTGTCAGTTTGTTAATATTTCCTACTAATAAGCTACCCACAGGAATATTGGCTGCTTTAGAACAGGAAAAAGTATATTGTATTGAATGGCTTTATTTGTCTCATTACCATCTAAAAATGTTTTACCCTTTATTCAAGCTATTGCTGAACTTATAACCTTGAGGCGTACTCCAGCCTGTCGAAGAAATGGAACTGATTTAATAAATATTGTTCTTTCTATCTCAAAATCTGACTTTCACTTTTATCTTCAGAATAATTTATCTCTTCAGTGTGCTCTAACTGACTAATTGTCTGCAGCTATCTCAGCTTTCCACACTTTTAATCTGACCTCTGACTCTCAGTATGTTTATCAGGCTGAAAGAAGAAACTGTTTATTGTTCTTCCCACCTGGGGTTTAGCAGGTAATAAAGACATAAAACCTGTCTAAATGGGAAGGCTCAGATGATTTGAACTGATCAACTTGAAGTGATTTCTGTTAAAAATATCTTGTTGATGTGCATCTATAATGATAGTGTATAGAATTGAATGTGGTTGAATTAATTATGATATTTTTGGCTGGCCAGCAAAGATGGATGAGCTTCGGCTTGAAGCTGTGGAGAAACGGGCAATGGTTATGGGCCCAAAAATCACCATTGTGATTAAAACTGCTGCCTGTGTTTTCCGCTGTTTTGGGAATAAGCTAGTTCATTGAAATAATTTTAATGACTGATTTGCATGGAGGACGCATTAAATGAATTTTTTTATGTGAAAGTGGTTTATACGAAAGGTCTGATTGCAGTACAAATGTGAATGCCTGTGTGTTGATAAGGTGAGAAATTAGAGAAATACTGAATGTGTTGCTTTGTTGTAAGTATGCTGAATGGAGGAGGGAAGCGAGGCTTGGTTGCGTGCTGTAAAACATTTTTCCCCTCTTCCCCCCTCCTTTTTTCCTTAGGAGGAGAGAAACAGTTCCTTTTAACTTTTTTTTCTTTCTCTCACCCCCCCGCCCTTTTTCCCCCTGGGAGGTGAGAGGCACGAAGAGGGGGGCTACGGGTTTTTTGTTCTTTTCACCGTTTTTTTTTCTCTGCTGAATCAGCCTGAGAAAGACGGGGTAAAGGGTGGTATCTGATGCCTACCTTTGCACAGCACTGTTTTGGCTCAGAATGCAACCTTGATTTTCTTTTTCCTTCTGGAAATTTTTGACGTTTCAAATACTTTAATACCCAATTATATTTCAGAGTATTGACTCAAAATACCTCATTTAGATTGTTTGTTTTATTTTTGAAGCTGTTTTTCTTACTCCTGTATGTTTTTATGTCTGCGTGCATTTTGCATATTTAACAGATGGCACGTATGTCTGTCTGTCTGTTTGTTTGTTTATTTGTTTGTTTGTCCACAGCATAAGCTGCTGCCATTTTAGGAATTGTCACAGAGATGAGTTAGAGATTACAATATGTAGACAGAGAGATAAAATACTTAGGACATTTAATTAATGAAAGAAGATAACACCTGAAGGAGTTGAGGAAATTTTTAGGATTGACTGGATATTGTAGGCTGTGAATAGATAATTGTGCTATTTTGAATAAAGACTGGTATGCAAAGAACCCAGTGTTACAGGGAATGTAAGGGAATGGCTTTGAGGGTTTTAACCCAGAAGTGGGGAGGGAAGAGAGAGTCAGTAAGGAAAGCAGAAAGTTGACTTTTGGAAGTAAGAGAAAGTAGTAGCAGGTAAGAGAAGACATTTAGGTAAGTTGGTTTGCACAGACTTGGGCTGGCTTGGAAGTCAGAACAGCAGTGGGAGAAAGGACTTGAATCTTTAGTGTTATAAGGAGATTTATTTATTGGAAGGTTATAGATATTGTGGGTGGCGGAGACAGAGATTTCCATCAAAATAAAAAAGCATTAGTGAAGCAATTTGGTCTCACGGCAGCCGAAGCGACTGCCATCATACAACAATGTCCTACCTGTAGTCAACAAGCTCATTCTATCCCTATGGGTGTAAACCTAGAGGACTCAAAGCTTGTGAAAACTGGCAAATGGATGTGACTCAATATCCATCCTTTGCCCCATGGAAATATTTACATGTTTCCATGGATACTTATTCAGGATTTATTATGGCATCCCCACAAAGGGGAGAAGCAACCAAACATGTAATAAATCATTGTATTTGGACTTCTGCATTGATGGGACGCCCAATTGAACTTAAAACTGACAATGGACCTGCGTACACCAGTACTGCCTTTGCAGACTTTTGTAACAAGTGGTCCATCACACACAAATTTGGTTTACCTTACAATTCTCAACGGGCTAATCAGACCCTCAAAAACGCCCTGGATAAATTGAAAGAGGAAAAATGCCTCGGCCTCCCAGCCATGCAAAACAAACTCAATCTTTGCTTATATACTTTGAACTTTCTTAACCTGACTGGACAGCCTTCCACATCGGCTGCGACCCGTCATTTTTCTGCTTCCCCATCAGCTACCCCAAAACCGAAGGTCTATTTCCGCCAACCACCCGATCCTGCAAGGGGAGGGCCCACTGACCTTATTACCTGGGGCCGTGGATACGCTGCTGTCCAGTATAACGATCGCATCATTGGTATCCCCGAAAGACACGTAAGACCATTTCATTTACAACAAAAAGAAGGAGAAACCCCTCGTGCTGAGATTTAAGAAGAAAACACCTTGCTGAGTCCTACCGGCAACGGACTCTCAATGCACGGTGGTGATCATCAGCTTTGTAGGACCACACCGGAAGCTGGTCCCTGGTACAAAGCGGAAGATTTGTAAGGAAGAACCTGTCTTTACATTGTACATACACATTTATTAACTTTAACATTACTCTTTCTTACACATACTAATGTTGGTAGAAATTTAGGAGTGGGTTTTGTGGGTAATTGTTTTTCTAATTTTGCTAGTAATTTTGTTTCACACGTATAAGTGACTATGATTTGTTTATGGCCTTGGATATTGTTAGCTTTGGGACTCTCAAGTGACCATGTAAGGAATATCAAATCCCCACATACATACACTTTAAGTCAAGTATGCTCCTGCCAAAAACGCATTGTCTATGCACGAGGTCCTTACTTTCTACCTAAGTCTACTCCACCACCTAAGGTTCCCATATTGACATTTCCAGCTGAGGGGGGAGTGAATAAGGACAATGGGCCTCTGCAACAATTGCATAGAGGAGACTATATATCACGGATTCTGGAATTAAGTCACGATCTTGCATCTATTGCCCCTACATCTCATGATCCTTCATGTCAGCAGCCTCTACATTCAATCATGATGGGACAGTAATAAAAGACATTCAAATAGCTGCTAATCGGACAAACTCCACTATTCCTATTTCCCAAACCACACCCACCACTGACACTGGGTGGCTCATTAAAAACTCAGATATCCAGAGGCATCTTGCCCAATCTTGGGTGGCAATGAACTATTAGGATCTTCATTTATTAAATAACTGGACAGTACATATGTTCAACGAGACTATCAAGGTGCTGAAGCTGATGAACAAAGAACTGGCTGAAATCAGGGAGATGGTCTTACAAAACCGATATGCCTTAGATATTATGCTAGTAGCTAAAGGAGGCGTTTGTGCCCTCATACACTCACTTTGTTGTACCTATGTATCTGATTATCAGTATAACATCACTCACACCATAGAACATATGGAAAACTTGATCAAAAACAATCCCTTATCATCCGATGGATCTGGCGCCATTGACATCTGGGCTGCCCTTTGGTCATGGCTCCCGGATGGTTCTTGGTTGAAATCAATTATGCCAACTATTGTATCTATAATTGTACTGCTTGTTTTGCTTTGTTGCTGTATCCTATGTCTCCCCTCCCTTCTGCAAATGTGCAAAGGTTTTATTCCCTCCAATAGGAAGGACGTCCTGAAAAGTGAAACCAAAGCCCTTCTGGAACTGGAGGAACAAATCAGGTGTGGTCAGAGAAGGTGCTCGGGACTTGCAAGATAGGGCTTCCAGAATAACTCAGAGGTTACAAACTCTTGACATGTGGTTTTCTTGGGTGCCTGGATCCGGATGGATTTACAATTTGTGCGAGCGATTTGTGGAAATGTATAACTGGAATACAACTCAGAAACCTGATGGCCTACCTCGCTTGACATCTCCTGGCCACTTTTCCACTAACTTTGTTCACCATAATAAAAGGATGGGTGAGCTACAAACATTTGCAGAAACCGGATGGCTGAAGAACATATTGTCTACTGTACTCATGATCATTGCTTTGCTTATTTCTATATGTTGTAGTATCCAATGTATTCCTGCTTTGTTTGCTATGATGACAGGCATGTTTCCCAGGTGTAAAGAGAACATCATAATAACAACACAGCTAACCCTGTTGCAAAAAAAAACAAACAAAAAAAAACCAACAACAGAGGAGATGTGGGAATCAGGTGGCCATAGTATATGTGTAAACCAGCTGGTTGGACACGTGTACGGAGCTTGGCACTGAAATAATCTGAGTATGAAAAAGCGGGTTCAGCTAGATGACCATTGGTGGGGCCCTATTTAGATTGGAGGCTGTGTTTGCTGCAAGGCATAGACATCTCCTTGTAGAACATTCCTGAGGATTGAGGTAACCTCTGATAATGGGGAGATGGACCTCTCGGCTGGCAGAAGAATATACTGGGAACGAAGCCAAATATGATAACATAGCAAGAGTTAAGTTTTGTTTTTACTTTAGGTATCGCTTTCCTAGAATTCACGTGATTTACTGTAATATTGTAGAATGTGAAACCTATATGGAGAATATATGGATGTTTTCCTTTTTTCATGTATGTAATATGAGATGTGTAGCCATAATAACGCCTTCTGATGACGCTGTACTTTGATTACTAATAAAAGAGATTGCGGGGCTGTGTGCTTTGCTCTCTCATCCCGAGAAACACTTGCCCTGTGTCTTCTCTAATTGGACCTCTCATGGGAAGCCCGCCAAGATGATCGCAACAGCTGAATTCAGCTCCCTTCATATGTAGAAGGGAACTTCTCAAAGATCTGTCAGAACAGAGCTCAGATCTTTGGGTTCTCAGCTATGTTTCTGCAGCCGGCTAGAGAAAGGGCAGATAGCCCTTTCAATCTAAAAGGGCTCCCTTTATTTATTTATTTATTTATTTAGTTAGTTAGTTAGTTAGTTAGTTAGTTAGTTAGTATTAGATAATATATATAAGTATAAGCATGAATTGAATACATAAAATGAATACAATTAAAGGGAACATTAGGACAGGGACGGTATGCACGCTGCTGCTCTTATGCACACCCCTTACAGACCTTTTAGGAATGGGGTGAGGTCAACAGTAGCCAGTCTAAGGTTAAAATTTTGGGGATTTTGGGATGAAACCACAGAGTCAGGTAGTGTATTCCAGGCATTGACCACTCTGTTGCTGAAGTCATATTTTCTGCAATTGAGTTTGGAGCAGTTCACTTTAAGTTTGTATCTATTGTGTGCTCATGTATTTTTGTGGTTGAAGCTGAAGTAGTCATTGACAAGTAGGACATTGTAGCAGATGATTTTATGAGCTATGCTTAGGTCATCCCAAAGGCGGCGTAGTTCTAAATTTTCTAAGCCCAAAATTTCAAGTCTGGTGGCATAAGGTATTCTGTTGCGAGCAGAGGAGTGGAGAACTCTTCTCGTGAAATATTTCTGGACACGTTCAATTGTATTAATGTCCGATATGCAGTGCAGGTTCCAGACAGATGAGCTGTATTCGAGAATTGGTCTAGCAAATGTTTTGTATGCTCTGGTTAGTAGTGTAACATTACTGGAGAAGAATCTACGCAAGATTAGGTTTACAACCTAATCTTCTCCTAAGGTTAGTCTTCTAACCTTCTTGCCCCTGTTCCTCTGCAGAAAAGGAGATGGTGTCTGTTATTACCAAACAATAATGAACATAGATTAGGATTGGACTAGAAGACCTCCAAGGTCCCTTCCAACTCTATTATTCTGTAGATTTCTGTAGAGGGAAATCAGCTCCACATGGAATTGACATTCCCCTCCAGCTAAGATTCACTCCCAGCAGGCAGCCATTTTGCTCCCAAAGTGCTGCCTGCTTGGAGGGAATATTAGTTCTACAGCAGATGGTAGCAACTTGCAATCTTCTCTGCTGGTTTCCCCATTAAGATTCAAATGATGATCACATGATTGGAGGCCATTTGACAACCAGTCATAATTACAAACAGATTGACAAACACTTAGATTGTGAACATGTGACTGTGGGGTAGTGGTGCAATATTTTTGACAGCAGGAAGTGTTTTATGGGCCATAAAGCATCTAGTCAGTGGCCATCATAATTCTGGACTGTCATTAGATGAATGTTGAGGACTATCTGTAATTGATCGTTTTATTGTATTGCATAGTGGTAAATATGTGAGATGGAGAGCTCTATAAACTTAATAAAAAGACAACTACTTCCTGCTACCATATCATGCAGCTTGTATTTTTGGTCCAAGTTGTGTATTGCGTTATAAAATACAAATAACATATTAAAAAAATACAGTGTGCAGTGATATTTATATATTAAACTAGAAACCTAATAATGGGATGTATAAGATAACTTTGAATTTTGAAACTGAAGAAAGATATATAAATATTGAATATAATTTCTAAAATACTGATCAAAATATTAAGGTAGATTGTTGTACAATTAATGGCATTGATTAAAATAACAAAATTCATTGAATTATTTTGTAATATGAAGAAAGTTTAGATCATTTGGGTCAATTCTACATATTTAATACCAAGGTCTTCACTGTTTTACTATTCATTGTTATTTATGAATATTGATAGAAAGAGAAAAAGGAAAGAAGAAAAAAGAAAAAAGGATCTGCTTGAAAAAAGTAGATGGATATTTAAACTTTCCCCTTTTTAATCATCATTTTTATCATTTTTACAGTGTTTTGCAGACATTTAGACTCCCTTAAAATTTAAATATAATTTAAAAATGTAAAATAGCATTTCCTTCTCTCCATTCTTACGAAAAATACAATGGAAAAATTATAATATTTATAATGAGTATTGCAGAAGGCATTTAAGGTTGTAGTCCTCCTGAGCATAGGATTGCAATTAAGCTCTCTCCTTACCATTTTCACTCTAATAACATTTAAATCACTTCCACTATTGTCTCAATAGACATTTTTTTTTTCGTATTGATCTTAATTGCTTTTACTTTCTGAACTGGTCAGTATAGCCAAGACCTACCATGGTTGATCTCAAAAAGTGAAATAGGACCAGGCATAGTTGGTAGATACAGTAGATGGAACATAGGACAGCACCAGGAAGTGGTGTTCTAAAGCTGTCCTAAAGCTATATCGTAGATGGGAGAAAAAGTAAAAACTCCAGAAGGAAGTAATAAATTACTTATTTATTGTTGCTAAAATAACACCAGCAACCATTTTGAAAGAAGCTGGGAAGGAAGAACAGTATCATACTATGTGCTCCTATTCAGCATGTGATCCATCAATATCCTTTTCCCATGTAGTGGTACGTAGTATAGTCCCCATTCTTATGTTACACTCATACATTTTCTTTTTTAAAAATGATGTTTATTAAAAGGTTTAATTACAATAATAAAAGATGAAACAAACTAAAAAAAAAATCAGAAAGAGAGAATAAAAGGTGCAAGGAAGCAAAAAAGAAAGAAAAAAATGGAAATAAATTAAAAAAGAAATGTAATGAAGAAAGCAACCCCTTACCCTCAGCACAAGTATAAAAAAATTTCACTCTTTACCTCCTGTGACAGATATAAAACTCTTCATCTCATAATTCAATTCTTAACTATTGCCTGTAAGCAACATCTTTTCCAATCCTGTTATCAGCAGAAAGTCCAAACAGAGCCCTAAATAATAACATTAGTTAACAAACATGAAGGTCATTATTCATCATATCTCAACTCTTAATTATAAGTAAAGTGTAAGCAAACAATATTTTTCCAGTCTAGATATCGGCTAGCCAGAAAGAACCACCAAAAATAACATTTATTTATTTGTTTGCTTGCTTGTTTATTTATCAAGCACGTATTAGATAATATATATAAGTATAAACATGATTTGAATACATGAAATGAATACAAATAAAGAGAAGATTAGGACAGGGATGGTAGGCACACTGGTGCTTTATGCATGCCCCATACAGACTTCTTAGGAATGGGGTAAGTTCAACAGTAGACAGTCTTAGGTTAAAATTTTGGGGGTTTGGGGATGAAACTACAGAGTCAGGTAGTGTATTCCAGGCATTGACCACTCTGTTGCTGAAGTCATATTTTCTGCAATCGAGTCTGGAGCGGTTCACTTTAAGTTTGTATCTATTGTGTGCTCGTGTATTGTTATGGTTGAAGCTGAAGTAGTCATTGACAGGTAAGACATTGTAGCAGATAATTTTATGAGCTATGCTTAGGTCATACAGAAGGCGACGTAGTTCTAAGTCGTCTAAGCCCAGAATTTTTTTTATATACATATATATATATATATATATATATATATATATATATATATATATATTAAAGATAGACAAACAAAAACATACATACATACAATACACAACATAGACAAACTATACATTAAAATCAAGTCTTGAAACTTGAGCCTTAAGAAAAAAGAAAGTTACTTCGGTATTTTATATTTCTATATATATATCTACATCCTTCATTATATAACAATATTTTAAGATTGTTTCTTAATTTTTGTTTTCTTAGTTGGTATTCCCTTCCTATCCTTCTGATTATTTCTTATTTTGTTTTCCTTTTCTCTAACCAATCGTACCATCGTTGCCAAACCAGATAATACTCTGTGTCTTCCTTTTCCTGTATTTCTTTGGTAAGCCTGTCCATCTCTGCACATTCCATTACTTTTTGTATTATTTTATCCTCAAATGGTGTATCTTCTGATTTCCACATTTGCGCGAATATGATTCTTGCTGCTGTCAGGATATGGATTATCAAATATTGTATTTCTTTTTCATAGTGATTTGTTAGTATTCCTAATAAGTATGTTTCTGGTCTTAATGGCACTCTCTGGGTGGTGATTTCTTCCAGTTGTTTTTGGATCATTTTCCAAAATTTTTTTGCCTTTTGGCATGACCACCACATGTGGTAGTACATCCCTTTGTGTGATCTGCATTTCCAACAGTCCTGTGTGTTGTTAGGGAACATCTTTGCCAAACGTGTGGTGGTGGTGGGGGAGATGCCACCTGTAGAACATTTTGTAAGTATTTTCCTTGTAGGGTACAGACATTGTCAGTTTGGTATTTACTTTCCATATTTTTTCCCATTTATCGAGTTCAATGTTGTATCTGAAATTTTTTGCCCATGTAATCATATTCTCTTTCACCACTTCTTCCTCTAATTTGTATTTTAGTAAATAGTTATAAATTTTGGTTATTAATTTATCGTCTGATCCCAATAGAATTTTATCCAATTTGTTCTGTTCTTTTTGAATTCCAAATTTTTTCATGTCCATTTTATGTCTTGATTTTATTTGTAGTTACAGCCACCAATCAATGTCTGTACCCTGTTCTTTCAGTTCCTCTCTTGTCTTCACTTCTCCTTCATTATTCAGCAATTCATTGTATGTTCTCATCTTATCTATAGCCATTGCGTTTAGATAAATTTGGGCCTCCATGGTTGAGAGCCACCTTGGGATTTTGTCATAGTGATTTCTCCTTATTTCTGTCCAAGTTTTTTCAAATGCCTCTCTGATAAAATGTCTCCTGAAATGTTCATGTTGTCTAAATTTCTCCTCCCATAAGAATGCATGCCATCCTTTCAGCAGATCAAATCGCTCTAGGGCCAGCATGTGTTTATTTTTTAGTATTATCCAATCTTTTATCCATGTAAGTGATGCTGCATTATAATAAATTTGCCAGTCTGATAATCCTAGGCCACCCCTCTCTCTGGTGTCTTGAAGATGTTTCAATTTGATTCTTGCCCTTTTTCCTTGCCAGATGTATTTTGATATCATTTTATCGAGGTCTTTGAAATATGATTTCCCTTGATTTATTGGTATTACTTGAAATAGATACAATATTTTCAGCAGAATATTCATTTTAACTCTTGCCATGGGACTTCAAAGGGCCGTCCTACAGCTGATCAGTGTTAAAAGCAAACAAATGAGTTGGGTCGTAAGTGTGAGGACTGGTCGTAAGTGTGAGGACCTTCCAGAAATGACTCTGACCAGCTAGCCATGCCCACCTAGTCACATGACCTTCAAGCCACACCCACAAAATAAGCCATGCCCACAGAACCGGTAGTAAAAAAATTTAGAACCCACCCCTGCTCCATATATCTAGGTCCTTTTGAATTTGTTTGGTCAATTTATTATAGTTTCTTCTTTGAGTGTTGATACTTTGTTGGTGAGGCAGATTCCTAGGTATTTTATTTTTGTTGTTGTCTGTATTTCTAATATGTCTTCCAATTCTTTCTCCTGAGTTTTCATCAAATTTTTTGTTAATAGTTTTGTTTTTTGTTTATTAATTTTCAATCCTGCTACTTTTCCGTATTGTTCTATTTTCCTTAATAATTTCATTCCCAATTGCTTTGGTCGTTCTAAGATAAATACCAGGTTGTCGGCGAACGCTTGTAATTTATATTCCTGATTCTTTATTTTTAGTCTTCTTATTTCTTTGTCTTTTCTAATTTCGTTCAATAATATTTCTAGTGCTAATATGAATAGTAGGGGGGATAGGGGACAACCCTGTCTCACCCCTTTAGATATTTCAAGTTGGTCCGTTATCTCTCCATTTATCCATATTCTCGCCGTTTGGTTAGAGTATATCCTCTTGATCATATTTAGGAATTTGTCGCCTGCTCTTATTTTTTCTAGTTGTAATGTTAAAAATGTCCAATTGGAATTGTCAAACGCCTTTTGTGCATCAAGGAAAAGTAATGCCATTTGTTCATCCGGTTTTTGCTTGTAATATTCGAGAATATTAATTATCGTTCTTGTATTGTTTTTAATTTGTCTTTTTGGGATGAATCCGTTTTGTTCTGAAGCCCAGAATTTCAAGTCTGGTGGCATAAGGTATTCTGTTGCGAACAGAGGAGTGGAGGACTCTTCTTGTGAAATATCTCTGGACACGCTCAATTGTATTAATGTCGATATGCAGTGCGGGTTCCAGACAGATGAGCTGTATTCCAGAATTGGTCTAGCAAATGTTTTGTATGCTCTGGTTAGTAGTGTAATATTATCAGAGAAGAAGCTATGCAAGATTAGGTTTATAACTCTTAATGCCTTTTTGGCGATGTGGTTACAGTGGGCTTTGGCACTTAGATCATTAGATATGAGTACTCCAAGGTCCTTAATAGGGTGAGGGCAGGGGTGAAATGCTTCCGGTTCGGACCGGCTCGGGCGAGTAGGTAGCGATGGCGGCGGGCAGTTTGGAGAACCGGTAGCAAAAATCCCTGCCCCCACCCCCCCATGCCCAGCTGAGCCCACGATCATCAGAGCCTTTTTTTCCTTTTAAATGGCTCTGACCAGCCAAGATCTGACATCCCAGCTGAGTTGCCTGCTAATCAGGCAACTCAGCTTGGATCACCAGAGCCATGTAAAAGAAAAAATGTTTCTTTTTTTCTCCCCCCACTCCCAGCCTCCAGCTTGCTTACCTTAGCTGCTGATCCCATGACGATCACAATCCATGCATCAGCAAGCAATTGAATCTCCCTGCCTGCAATCAAGCTCATCGGTGAGCAGTTCTTTCTGCCTGCCTGCCTTCCTGCCTAGACTTGTGGACTTCAACTCCCAGCAAAGCTGGCTGAGGAATTCTGGGAGTTGAAGTCCACAAGTCTTAAAGTTGCCAAGGTTGGAGACCCCTGTTCTATTGGGTAAGTTTTTTTCCCCTTTGGGAGCTTTAAAAAAAAAGTTAATTGGGTTTTTTTTTAGTTGTTCTTTTTTTAGACTTAGCCATTTAAAGTTTAGGAAGTTTTAAATTTAGCTGCTTTTATATAAAAATAAAAATAAAATAATATTTGTGCAGCTTTCTGAGATTTAGTGTGTTTCTGTAGTGTTTCACTCTAACTACACAAACATACAAAATCTCACAAAGCTGTATGTGGAATTTTGTGTGTGTGAAGTGTGAAAGTTGGTTTTTTGGGCTTTTTGTGGCTGTGTGAGATTCCTGCTTGTTGCGGGGCCATTTTGAGTCTAGCACAGCTGCTTTTACATTTTGGGTGAGCCAGTTGTGTTGTGTTGTGTTTTGTAGGTTAAAAAAGGGCAAAGAAGTGACATTGACTTGGCCACAACCACCCAGTCACCTTACCACCAAGCCACGCCCACTAATTAAGCCACACCCACAGAACCGGTAGCAAAAAATTTTAGATTTCATCCCTGGGTGAGGGTCATCTACAAGGTCATGTGAGATGGGTGTGAGATGGGTGGCTATAAAAATGTGATAAATAAATATGTCCCATTTTAGCCCTGGTCAAATAGGCCAATTTTACGTTCCTTCCTTTTGTGTAAAATACTCTTGTTCTTTAATTCATTAAAATAATTATTGATCCTTGTTTTGAATTTCTTCAAAAATGTTAACAAGACTCTTTAAAATCTAGCAAGAAGAAATTATTCCAACTGTTCTCTCAGATTGACATTTTATTTCCTTCTTAATTTTTAAAGCCTCATTCAATTTTTTTTTTTATATCCAGTAAGATTTTATTCTTCACATTGCTCTCCACATATAACAACGTTTTGTTACAAATCTTTTTTCATAACAGATTCTTCTAGGGAGAGACTGTTCATAAGAACATATAACATAGCTGAATGTGTTGATTCAAGGTCCCAGTGCAATTCCTTAAAAATATCTCTGAGCACCAATGTAACTTACTTATCTTATTATGTCTCCAATATTGAAAGTATTTTTTGTTTCTCACTAAATGCACTTATTCTTTAACATTAATGTCAAACTTTTAATAATCAAAATTAAATATTTCAACATTTTCTAAGCCCTTAATCCATTTAAAACTTTTTATACATAAAATCTTGTCTTGCTTTTTACTGTTTATTTTAAATAGTTAAAAGCTTATAAAGATAGTTTCATAGATTGAAGGAACTCACCAGTGTTTCCAACCGTATCATTTTGAAGGAGCCTACTATTTTAAGGCAGTTGATAGATAATTTTGTGAAGTGGTTTGCAAAGGAAATGTGAACTTCACAAAATTATCTATCAACTGCCTTAAAATAGTAGGCTCCTTCAAAATGATACGGTTGGAAACACTGGTGAGTTCCTTCAATCTATGAAACTCAACTCAACTCAACTATGCACTTGATTTTCCTATTTAAATGTAGGCTGGCAGGGGATGCTACAAAGTACAGAAAGGTCAGGGTCATCAACTGTGTCAAGGTCATCACCAACTGTGACTTTTCTTGAACTAGTGAGATCTAATAATGGCCCTGCCCGAGCTACTCGACGTGATAGCCACGGTGGCAGTTGATACACCCAGGCTTATGGTCATGGGTGATTTCAACCTGCCATCCGTTGGTGAGACGTCTGAGATGGCACGGAAGTTCATGGCTTCCATGACAGCCATGGACCTGACCCAGTTAGTTCATGGCCCCACCCACAGGGGGGGGTCACACTCTGGACTTGATTTTCGTCTCTGGCCAGTGGTTGAGTGGCCTTGTTATAGGGGATATAGATATGGAACCCTTGTCATGGTCTGACCACTTGCTCCTTCGCCTAGATCTTCAAACCGCTACACCCTGCCGCAGGGAGGTGGAGCCTACAAGATGGGTCCGTCCCAGGCGCCTGATGGATTCTGATAGATTCCAGATGGAGCTTGGGCCATTTCCTGAGGTTCTAGCTCAGGGCTCGGTCGGGGACCTGGTGGTGGCCTGGGATCGGGCCGCTAGCGAAGCCTTAGATCGAATCGTGCCTTTGCGGCCTCTGACCCAGTCCCAATCCCTCGCGGCTCCTTGGTTTACTGAGGAGCTGAGGGAGATGAAGCGCCAGAAAAGACGCCTGGAGAGTGGTTGGAGGGCCAGTCGCACCGAATCTGACCGAACACTGGTAAGGTCGCATATTAAGACCTACCTAGTGGCGATAAAAGTGGCAAAGTCCAATTACTTTTCCGCTCTTATTGCGTCATCAGAGAATCGTCCGGCAGCCCTGTTCAGAGTGACCCGCTCCCTGCTTCAACCGGGAGTGTGGGAGGACCCTCTGGAGGGCAGGGCTGAGGATTTTGGACGGTATCTGTATGACAAAATCGCTCAGATCCGGCAGGATTTGGACTCTGACTGGGTAGATCCGGGCAGGGTGACAAGGAATAGTCTTGAGAATGTTATCTGGGAAGAGTTTGACTCTGTGACTCTGGATGACGTGGACAGGATTTTGGGGAGACTTAATGCGACCACGTTTACTGGACCCGTGTCCCTCCTGGTTAGTACTGGCTTCCCAGGAGGTCTCACGAGGCTGGCTCCAGGGAATTATCAACGCTTCGTTGAGTGAGGGTCACTTCCCCGCTACCTTGAAAGAGGCGGTGGTGAGGCCTCTCCTCAAGAAGCCCTCCCTGGATCCAGCAGTATTGGCTAACTATCGTCCTGTCTCCAACCTTCGCTTTGTGGCGAAGGTTGTTGAGAGTGTGGTTGCACGACAGTTCCCACAATTCCTGGAGGAAACATCCTATCTAGACCCGTTCCAGTCGGGTTTCAGGCCTGGGCACAGCATGGAAACGGCATTGGTCGCGTTAGTTGATGATCTCTGGAGGGCTCGGGACAGGGGTTGCTCCTCTGTTCTGGTCCTATTAGATCTCTCAGCGGCTTTTGATACCATCGACCATGGTATCATGCTGCACCGGTTGGAAGAGTTGGGGATGGGGGGCACCATGTTACGGTGGTTCTCCTCCTTTCTCTCAGACCGGTCGCAGTTTGTGTTGGCAGGGGGGCAGAGGTCGACCTCGAGGCCTCTCATCTGTGGAGTGCCGCAAGGGTCGGTCCTCTCGCCCCTTCTGTTCAACATTTATGTGAAGCCGCTGGGTGAGATCATCCGTGGCTTTGGGGTGAGATACCACCAGTACACTGATGACACCCAGCTGTACATCTCCACCCCAGGCCACCCCAGCGATGCCCTTGAAGTGATGTCCCAGTGCCTGGAGGCTGTACGGATCTGGATGGGGAGGAACAAGCTCAAGCTGAACCCTTCCAAGACTGAGTGGCTGTGGTTCCCAGCATCCCGATATAGTCAGCTGACTCCATCGCTGACTATCGGGGGTGAGTCTTTGGCCTCTGTTGACAGGGCACGCAATCTGGGAGTCCTCCTGGATACACAGCTGTCTTTGGAGGAACAACTGACAGCTGTTGCCAGAGGGACCTTTTGTCAGGTTCGCCTGATTCGCCAGTTGCGCCCCTTTCTTGATCGGGATTCCGTGTGCACAGTCACTCATGCCCTCGTCACCTCTTGCCTGGACTACAGCAACGCTCTCTACATGGGGCTCCCCTTGAGGAGCACCCGGAGGCTCCAACTGGTCCAGAATGCGGCCGCGCGGGTAATTACGGGAGCTGCATGGCGCTCCCGCATAACACCACTCCTGCGCGAGCTGCACTGGCTTCCAGTGGTCTTCCGGGTGTGCTTCAAGGTGTTGGTTACCACCTTTAAAGCGCTCCATGGCATAGGACCTAGTTATCTCCGAGACTGCCTTCTGCCACCGATGACCTTCCATCGACCCGTGCGCTCACACAGAGAGGGCCTCCTTGGGGTGCCATCAGCCAAGCAATGCAGGCTGGTGACCCCCAGGGGGAGGGCCTTCTCTGTGGGGGCACCTACCCTCTGGAATCAGCTGCCCCCAGAGAGAAGGAGAATCCAAGACCTCCGTGCCTTCCGCCGTTCCCTTAAAACTTTCCTTTTCCAACAAGCCGGGCTGGCCTAACAATGCCTTTTAAATGATTTTAAACTTGTATGTTTTTTAAACTTTTTAGCCAAATTGAGATATTTCCTTTTAATTTGTTCTTAATGTTTATATTATGTGTTTTTATCTGGCTGTACACCGCCCTGAGTTCCCAGGAAGAAGGGCGGTATATAAATTCGAAGTAAAATAAAATAAATAAAAATAATAATTGGCAGGTATCCATGCTTTATTTCTTACCAATCTTAATTACTACTCTAATACTATGTAGCTTGACATATGTCCAGGAATTGTAAGTGGTGCAAAATACATTGCCCAGCCTTTCAACTAGTTCAATAGCATGTACTGAAAAATTTGCATAACCAACCAGTTACCCACTGGGCATAATTTAAGTGGCATTTGCTGACTTTTAATGGCTTGCAGCCTGTCTGTTGAGGAATTGTGATTCCTACAATGATTCTGCCCACTTATATACTGGAGGTGGAGGAGGCTCTTCTGAAGATGCCCTCACTCTCCAATATTTGGGGCTCTGGTACCTGGGAGGAGACCTTTTCTTCTGTGGCTCTCCCCAAGGAGGAAAAGGGCAAAACAACACAAAACACTTAATTGTTAATTAAGGTTTATTTTTATTGTCAGGTTTTATATGTCAGTTGTTCTATTTAATTTTTCATAAATTATAATTTAATGCCATACTCCTTCTTAAGAGTATTAAAAATATTATTTTATTCCTGAATATCTTCTGACACCACCTGATTCCAATCAACTCTGGGCAGAATGCATTAAAACCAACAACATACAAGAGCAAACTATAATTACAAGAGAACAAAAGAGTAAATAACAAACAGACAAACAAAAACCTCCACACCTAGACACAATCTAGCAAGATCTGGGAGAAGAGCCAAATCTTTAAAGTTTCCGGAAGGCCCCAGGGTGGGAGCCACATAGATATCAGAGGTATCTGATTCCAGAGGATAAGTGTTGCGTCCTGGGTCCTGATAGATTTTAAAATATTATCATCCTGCCTATAGGAAGTAATGGCTTTTTAAACAAAAGATTAAGCAAAATAAATAGCTGTGTTATTTAAGTAAATATTCTGCACTACGTTTCTCCAGAAGACATAAATCAGACAATAGAAAATATTTTGGGAGGTATGCTATTTCCTGTTACATCAGTAATGGGAATTTACAAAATATTGAAAATCTTACTCATGATAAAATTGTGATTAATGATTCATTACTCATAAAACTGAAAGTTACTGATGCAATTATGGGCTTATACATTGGTTATTTTTAATTCCTTTTTCCTTCCGTCTCTGTGGCTTATATGAAGGGTGTGAATTACTGTACTTTCAGGTGCTTGCAAAGCAGTGATCCTTTCACAAAGTGTAAGTACCCTGCAATGCTTTTTTTATGGTTTATGTTTTTGCTTATTTCTACACAGGTCAGTAATTTTATCCTGTGATGGGTAAATGTTCTTTGAGATCTTTAAATATGTCTCTATGTTTATCACAATTCTGTACCCTGTAATTACATGTAATTTTCTCCTTTCAATTAAATCACACTCACACTTATAGACTGTATTCTAAGGAGGAAATATTAACTTGGAGTTAACTGCTTACTTTTAAACTTACTGATTCCAGCATCTGATATTAAAAATGTTTCAACAAAGGATTTCATTTTTCATCTTTCACAAATATACTGCAGAAGCAAACATATTTATGAATATAATTACTGCCAAATTGCAATTTGTGATAATTTATAATATAGTATGATACAATATGATGTAATACAATAGAATAATAATCTGAAAAAAATGACAATATTAAATTGCCTGTTTTAGCTTTTCCTTGAAGGTGGGTTTTCAAGCTAGAAAATTCTAAAGGAATGCATCTCATAATCTCATAGATTAGATCTTGGACATACTTATGATGGAATTGAAACACAAGAAAAAATATTGGAAAATTTGAAATGTAAATCAAAAGTCCTGTTGCTTCTAGAACAAATGGGACTTTTTGATCATTTAGAGCTTAAAAATTACTTTCAACAAACTAATTTCTACAAAACAATCTCAAAGAAAAATTAACTGATCTATGTTAGTTTTCCTACATATAGTAAATGTACAACAGTTTTCTTTAATAATGTAATTCATATTGAATGTATACATTCAATTCTTTCTCTTTTTTTGAATCAGGTTTTATTGGTTTTCCCACCCACATTCACCCACATCTTTTTTTTTGAACAGAGTATTGGCCTTATTTTATCTTATACAATTTATCAAATTCAAATACATTATACACAATTACAAATTTTGCCAAAATCTTCCTTTTTTCCTTTTTTTTCTTTAAAATCATATCTCAATATTTCTATGCTTATTTATATAAACAACATCTTCATTCGCACTCAAAGCTCTAATTTACCTATTTATTCACATTTATTCTTTTTTTATATTTTTTACAATTCCTTCTTTATCTTAGTACATTTATGTGTGTTCGGGGTTGCCTTTCTTCCATTTCCTTTTGTTTGTTTTTTATTTTTTGGTTTTTTCTTTTTCTTTTTTTTTTATTGAAAAAGTTTTCAAATACAAGTTTTTTCCCCCTTTCCCCCCCACTCTTCCCTAACCCCCCCTCACCACCCATCCCCCCCTGTGACTTCTGCACAACAATAAGCTAATTCATAACTAATTACATAATATTTTACCATACCCTTACTCCCTCCTCAAAATACTGACCCTTAGCATAATATTCTTATAACTCCCATTTTCGCAATAATCTGCCCTTTTTCTCCTCCCCCAAACTTATAGTATATTACAACAACATAACATTTAATCTTTTATATATATTAATATAACATTTCAAAGCAGCCTTCTCCCTACATCCAAATTTAACATTTATTCAGTTCTATCCAATTCCTCCACTCCCCTAAATATATGACTTAAAAATCCTTTTTCTTAAACTAATCAATCAGTAAACTAACCTATTTCAACCCAATTTCCTGCAAAATTACCATACAATACAATTCTAAATATAATCCACTGCCCACTCTACTAAAATATACATATATCTATATATGCATTCCATTTTATAAAAAGAAAAAAGACAATAACTTTAAATTTATAATCCATATAATATCTTCTTTGATGTCTTTCCACTGGATTGTTAAATCCATCATCCATAATAGGATAAAATAACATGCTGGTGCAACAGTTTGTTCAAGATCTTCAATCATCTTCTGCCCCCATCAGTAGTAGATATCCTCATATATATATAAAAGTAAAAACAACCACCCGAGTGACATTATAATTATATCCATATAGTTGTAATTGTGGTTTTCATCAGGATTATTAATTCCCATCATCCTAATGGGTAACATCCAGATCTTCTGCATGCCCCAGCGTGACTCTCTTGCCTTGTAACTCGAAATAGTTATAATATATTTACCAGTAAAAGAAATCCAAAGTAGATAATTCAAATCCAACAATGTAAGGCTCTTTTCACATCCCAAAATCATGGCATTGCAGAGATCTGCCACTATCCTCAAGATAATATTAAACAATAGTTCGCCTCCACTATCTTTTCACATATTCATTCATTTTTTAAAGTCCCTGGCTTCACTGTTGCTTGGTTTAGAAACTACTATTTCTATGAGATCTATTTCTTTTCCTTTTCTTTTGCAGGTTGAATTTCCATCCTGGTTTCCTTCCTACAAATTGTGTATCAGCTGATCGATTTTCATTCTGCTTTATAAGTTGATCTTGTTGGTTTTGTTTTGTTATCTCGTATTTCTTTTCCATCACTTGTATATCAACTGGTTGGTTTACGCACTTGTCTGTAACTTGATGGTTCATCACATTGGGGTCGGATGACACTGCTCTCATATTTATAGACAGTCCAGCTGGGGTATCCAGGGAGTCCGAAGACAATTTATTTACCACAGCCTCTGTAATTCGATATTTTCCCTTTGTTTCCAACTCCTTTTGCTTGTCCTGTATTGTGCCTAAAGATGTTAAATTCATTTTTAAAATTTTTTGATAAAATTCTTCTGCTTTTTCAACAGTGTTCAGTTGGTATCTTATTCCTTGGTGTCTCAATATTAAACCAACTGGGACATCCCACCTAAATAGGATATTTCTTTTTTTTAACTCAGTCACTAGAAAACCAAATTTCTTCCTCTCCATTAACATCTTAGGCGGGAGCTCCTTAAAAATCCAAATCTTTCTTCCATGAAATTGCAAGGTAGAATTAAAAGAGTTCTGCACAATATTATTCCTAATTTCTTTATCTGTAAAATAAATCACCACATCTCTAGGCAATTGCCTTTGCTTTGCCAACCAGGAGTTTATTCTATAAATTCTGTCAATCCTGCAAAACACTTCATCAGGTTGAACCTTTAAAATCCCAGCCAGAATTTCAGAAGATATTTTCCTTAAATCATCTCTGTTATTTTCCTGCAGACCTCTCAGTCTAATTGCATATTCTGTAAAATTATATTGAATCATTAAAACTTCTCTTTCAATCCTCTGTTGTACATTTTCTTCATTACCAGTCTTTTGATCAACCTCCATTTTAGGTTTGTCTTCTGAATTATTATCCTGAGTGTTTACCAAATCCTTTTTAATTTTTTGGATCTTGTCATCCAAACTCTCCTCAGTTTCTTTCATTTTAGACTCTAATAGTTTAGTATTTGCATCCAACTGAATCAGAAAGTCTGATAAACCGTTAGCTGTTTTTAAAATCTTTCGATCCAAAAAAATCAAACTTTGATTTCACCAATTCACCAATTTCTTTAATTTCCTGCTTAAATTTTTCAAGTTGCTGGTTCACAATCTCATCCTTTCTTACAATCTCTTCAAGGAGAAATTCTATTATATTAAAGTCAGGTTTCTGAGACTGAAGAGTTAGAACTTGTTCATGTAATTTGTTAATGGGGGAATCCCCCCCCCACTGCCTGTTTGTCTAACTGTATAAGTCTCAGTGCCATTTTCCACACAGACAAGATTTACTGGAAAAGAGAAAAAAAAGCTTGTTTCCAACCAAGATCAATATCAGATCCCCAGGAAAAAAAAAAAAAAAAAAAAACAAGAGTGAGAGTGAGGTTTTGCCTTCAATTACAGCCAGAAGTATTCATTCTGCTACTTTGTAATAGAAAACGGAAGGACTTTCCCTTTCAGCCTCTCTTCAAGCCGCAGCAGTCGCCATTTTAAAAATCTTTTTTCCTTTCACTTCTTAAACAACTTCAGTAACTTTTCTAAAATAAGAAAAATACTTGCGCTTCAGGATCAGAGGTCCAGCTCACGTCTTCTTTAATTAATTTAACAAATTTATTAAATTAGGCTTGCTTTTGCCACCTAGCTCTGCATATAGCAGAGATCTCCCAGAGCCCGGAGCATCGGTTGGGGATACGGGGAGTCTCTTCCGCTCCGTCCCAAAAGTAAATAAAAAACTTTTGGGATTAGGCAGAGGACTCTACCCACCCCAGCCGGCTCTATCTCCGTTTCCTAATGGAAACGGAGTTTTTTCGAGCCGCCATTCCGCTATAAAGGCGGCTCTTACAGGCAGTGGGTTCGACGATCCCGAAGGAGCATCCGGCGGGGACAAGCAGCAAACCGGAAGTCCCATTTCCTTTTGTTTGTTGTACAGCAATCCTTCTTCTCTCTCTCTTCCATCTCTCTCTCTTTCATCTCCCTCTCTTCCTACTTTCTTTTCCCTTCCTCTCCTACTCATCTCTACTTCCCCTTCTTTCTCTTTCTCCTCCTTTCTTAAATGCTCTCTCCTACTCTCATTTCCCCTCCCTTCCTTCCTCCTCTCTCTTCCATCCTTCTCTCTCCTTCATCTTCTCTTCCACCTCTCTACTTCTCTCTTTATTGCTGTATTCATTTTCAATTTGGTATTTTCCACTATGGTGTCCAGGCAACCCCGACCTTTCTTTCAATTATTAAATATATTTCTCAAAATATATTATCAATATATTTCAGCTTATTCAAATATATATTTATAAAACACATCTTAATCATTTCTAGTTTCACCCAACTAATTAATTCTTAAATTAATCTTAATTCGCCTTCTTTTCCCTTTTGATTATATTTCAAATATATAATTTAACATATTACAATTATTACAATTCCCCCAATCAAATTAATTCATATTATTAAAACTTATCATTTTATAAACCTCCAACAATGCAATTATGAATATGACAATTATTGCAGTTTCTCTAAATTTCAATAAGGTATATTTAAAACTTAAAACATAAAATGTAAATCTTATTTCCTTTACTTCATACATCTTTATAGTTTCCCATCATTTTAAAGTCACTGCATTAATATTACCTTTATCTTTTTTTTCTTACATTCATTTCATCTGTTAGGTCTTACAGTTCTAAATATATTCCCCCTTTCCTTTCTTTCTGCCTTCCTCATTTTTATTCTTTTTCTTTTTCCTTCCTCTTCCTTTCTTTTGTGTTTGAAAATTCTGAACTCTCCTATTCTGCCTTATAGTTCCCCTTATTTCTTCTCTCTCTTTCCTTTTTCTTGTATTTCCATTGTTAATCCCAATGTACTTATTTTTTATTTTAAAGTTCTGAAATATTTTGTTTTACCCTTTATTTCCCATTATTTTCCATCCCTTTTCCCTCTTTCTTATACTTCCACTGTATACTTCCCAGTGTAATCATTTAAATTTTTTATATTTATTCTTCTATATTTCCCATTCTTAATCCCACTGTAATCTTTAATATTCTCCCTTTTATTATTACATATAGTTGTTTAATTTTATTATTACATATAGTTGTTTAATTTTCCATAGTCAATCTTTTTGTCTTTGTCTATTTCTTCATTGTCAGTCTCTCTTTCCTGTTTCTCATTAGTTATTCCCTTTTCAGTTTCGCTGTATTCTAGCTCAGTCTTTGGATCCACAAATTTTGACTTTTCGTGCAATATTATAATAATTTCCATTATTTCCAAGCTCATCATCTTCACCATTTCCTTAAATTCCTACACCATTTTATTCTTTCTGGGTTGATATTATTCCAATTTAAAGCCACATTATAATCCTCCTTTTTTGATCCTCAAAGTCATCAAAGTCTAACCGTTTGCAGACAAAACAAATCCTCCTTAGTTCTTGCTCTTTATCATTTTAAAAATTCAAGTTTTTTTTCTCGCTACTTCAAAGTTTTTCCTCAAAGCAGAAAGCTCAGTGTCATACTCTTATTTCTCCTGAAGATGTCTCTCTAGAATCCATAATTCCACTCAGCCAGTTAAAAAGTATCCATTTTATTTGCAATTCACTTTATCAATGTTTACCAATGTAAAAAAGAGAAAAAGAAATTTTTCCACTTCTTCTTTTCCTTTTATATACAACCAATCAGTTTATAATCCAATCCGGATTAGAAAGTTCCAAATTCCAACTTTACATTTCCATTCACATTCAATTTTAAATCCTTTGTCGGGTTCTCCTATCGAGTGCTTATTATTTCTGTTTTCTCTCTCTCCATTGTTTCCCCCTGTCGCTATTTAGCCACTATTCCACGCTGAGCTAATTTTTTTTTTATTGAAAAAGTTTTACAAATACCAATTTTTCCCCATTTCCCCCCGTCCCTCCCTAACCCCCCCTAACCCTCCCCTCCTCCCATGACTTCCCCAAGGTGAAATCCATCCACATTATATTATAACATGCTTTACCACCCCTCTATTCTCCCCCCTGTGTACCATACATTTCTACATAACAATAAGCTATATTGCCCCCTATATACTATACATTTCTACACAACATTCAGCTAAAAGCTATCTGGTACTTCCTAGTTTGATATTTATTCTGCACATAATCTATCCATTTCTTCCATTCCCATACATAAGTCTCCTGAGTCCGGTCTTTTAAATATGCTGATATCTTCGCCATTTCTGCAAAACTGGCCATCTTCAAAGTTCATTCTTGAATTGTAAGCATATCATCCCTTTTCCAATATTGACCAATCAATAACCTAACTGCTGTCACCATATACAATATCAATTTTGTTTCACCCACTGAAAAGCCCTTAACTATACCCAATAAAAACAATTGAGAAGAAAATTGAATTTTTTTCTTCAAAACATTTTGCATAACCCACCAAATTTTTATCCAAAAAGCCTTATATATGATAATATGTAGCATCTAAGCAATCACATCTCCAGCATTTTGGTTGAACATTAGGATACATGCATGACAATTTCTTAGGATCTAAATGCCACCTATAAAACATTTTATAAAAATTTTCCCTCAAATCCTGCGACTGTGTGAATTTAACATTCTGAACCCATATTTTTTCCCACGTTTCCATCATAACGGGTTCTCCAAAATTTTGCGCCCATTTTATCATACAATCTTTAACCAATTCATTTTCTGAATCTCTTTCTAACAAAACATTATAAACCCTCTTGATATGCATTGGGCCTCTATCTTTTATCTGTCTAACCAATTCTTCTTCATGCAACATTAAACCAGTTTTTTGATCTTCTCTCCATCTCAGTTGAAGTTGATTATACTGTAACAAAGTTAGATTAATCCCTTCTTCCAACAGTGTGTTTAATGACTTCAATTGCCATCTGCCCCCATCATTAAAAAGTACTTCTTTGTATAACCCCCCCCCAAGTGACTTTATATTTATATTCCGTTTGATATGGCCAAGATCCAACCACAACGGTATTTTATAATCCCATTTGAGTCGGTGCTTCTTCCAAACTCTCATCAAGGAGCTTCTAAGTATATGGCTGTTAAATACTTTATCCACCTTGTTTTCATAGAATAAATATGCATGCCAACCAAATTCAAGGTCATAGCTCTCGAAATTCAATATTCCAGTCTTTGTCTTTCCAAACCAATCACTTGCTTGTATAAACGCCGCTGCTTCATAATACAATCGCAGGTTTGGAAGTTTAAGACCACCCCTTTCACGAATATCTTGCATAATTTTCAATTTAACTCTTGGCTTTTTCTCATTCCAAACAAACTTATTCACTCCTTTTTGCCATTCCATCAAGTGTTTATCATTTTTAAGCACCGGAATAATTTGAAACAAAAATAAAAATCTAGGTAGAACATTCATTTTAACTGCTGCTATTCTTCCAAGTAGAGACAGCTGCAGTTTTTTCCAGGTTTCCATATCCTTTTGTACCTTTCGCCACAACACCTCATAATTATTTTGAAACAGTTTTATATTTGAATCTGCAACTTGAACTCCTAGATATCTCACCTTTGATACTATTTCAAAGCCTGCCTTCCTCTCCAGTTCCTTCTTTTGATCAACTGTCATACTTTTAACTATCATCTTGGTTTTTTTCTGATTCAGTCTGAATCCTGATACCATACCATATTCTTCTATAATGTCTTTCATCTGAATTATTGATTCCATCGGCTGTGTTAGGGTAACAACCAGGTCATCTGCCATGTCTATAATCCTCTTGCCTTATCATTATTCCCTTCAAAGTGCTCGAGTCCCATATTGTATTCAACAAGACTTCTAGAGTTAGAATAAACAACAACGGGGATGACGGACAACCTTGTCTTGTGCCTTTTTCTATACTGAAATTTGTAGTTAAACTTCCATTAATAATAATTTGTGCTGATTGCTCTTGATAGATTGCTGAAACCGCCTGTACAAACTGATCCCCGAAATCCATCTTTTTTAAAGTCTTTAATAGGCCTTCTCCGCATCCAAAAACACCAGCATTGCAGAGATCTGTTTATTCTTCTCAAGATATTCCAATAAGTCTATAATTTGCCTCACATTATCCTTCATATATCTGCCTTCTATAAATCCTGCTTGATCATGATGAATCACCTCTTGAATAACTGGCATTAATCTGTTGGCTAATACTTTCACAAAAATTTTATAATCCGTATTCAGGAGAGATATTGGTCTAAAATTTTCTGGTTTTGTAGAGCCTGCCTCCTCTTTCGGTATCAAAGAAACAAAGGATGCTTTCCACGAAGGGGGTATTTTTCCCCCTTGTTGTATGCTACAAAATAAATCTTTAAGATGTTCAATCATTTCTGCTTGTAAAGTTTTATAGTACACTGCAGTTAAACCATTCGTTCCTGGAGCTTTAGCTGTTTTCAGTTGTTTAATAGCAACAATAATCTCCTCAGCTGTTATTGGTAGACTCGTTCTTTCCTTTTGATCACTAGAAATTTTTATAACTCTCTTTTCTTCTAAATATTTATTTATAAGTTCATTCTGTATATCATCTTTGGCATATAGTTTGGTATAATAATCTAAGAAGGCTTCTTTGATTAGTCTTTGTTGATATACTTCCTTCCCTTTATACTCAATACTACAAATAGTCCGAGTACTCTGCTGTTTCCTCAATGTGTAAGCCAACCACCTGCCCGGTTTATTGGCATTGCAAAATGTATTGTGTTTCGCAAATTGTAAATTAGCTGCTGCTTGTTCCGCTGTGAGCATGTGGAATTGATCTTTCAAAAGTTTTATAATTTCTTGTAATTTTTCATCTGTTGGATTTTTTATAAGCAACTGCTCTTTTTTCTTTATCTCCCCTTCCAGTTCTAATCTTTTTCTTTGTCGATTTGATTTATGTTTAGAATTCATATAAATCAGTATCCCCCGCATATACGCCTTGCTCGCATCCCAAACAATTTCAATAGGGGTACCTTATTCATGTTCATTTAAAAAAATTCCTTCATTTGTTTTTTAAGTTCATTTACATTCTTTTCATATCTAAACAAATTTTCATTTACTCTCCAAGATCTTCTCTCAGTCTTTCCCATTTCTATTTCTATCCATACCAGGCTGTGGTCAAATAAAGTCCTCGGAAATATCTTTGTTTTCCTTGTTTTTAAAAATAAGTCAACCATAAGTAGAATAAAATCAATCCTAGAGAAGGATCTATGTCTATCTGAAAAAAAAGTAAAGTCCAATTCTTTTGGGTTATGCACTCTCCATACATCTTTCAATACCAAATCTTCTTTCATATCAAAAAAAATCTGTGGTAGTTTAACACATGATTTTGATTTGATTTTGTTTTATTTGATTTCTATACCGCCCTACTCCCGAAGGACTCAGGGCAGTGCACTGCCAAACAATAAAACACATACATACAAAATTTAAAAGTAGAATAAAATCAAATTAAATAATTTTGGCCCCGACAAATTTAAAACCCCAAACTTTTAAAACCAATTTAAAATTGAATGTATAAAATACTGTAAATGTATAAAATAATGTATAAAAGAGGGAGAAAATTAGGCCAGGTCCGCCTGGTGAAATAGTAAGGTCTTTAAAGCGCGGCGGAAGGTGTGCAGATCCGGGATCCTCCGTATCTCTGGGGGGAGCTCATTCCAGATAGTAGGTGCCCCCACAGAGAAGGCTCTCCTCCTGGGGGCTGCCAGTCGGCACTGTCTGGCTGACGGCACCCGGAGGAGCCCCTCTCTATGGGAGCGTACCAGCCGGTGGGAGGCTATTGGTGGTAGTAGGCGGTCCCGCAAGTACCCAGGTCCTAAGCCATGGAGCGCTTTGAAGGTGGTAACCAAAACCTTGAAGCGCACCCGGAAGACCACTGGGAGCCAGTGCAGCTCGCGCAGGAGGGGTGTTACATGGGAACGCCATCTCGCTCCCATTACCACCTGTGTGGCTGCACTCTGTGCCAGTTGGAGCCTCCGGGTGCTCCTCAAGGGGAGCCCCATGTAGAGAGTATTGCAATAGTTCAGGTGGGAGGTGACAAGGGCATGAGTGACCGTGCGTAACGAGTCCCGATCCAGAAAGGGACGCAACTGGCGAATCAGGCGAACCTGAGGAAAAATCCTCCCGGTCACGGCTGTCAAGTGCTCTTCTAAAGACAGCCGTGAATCCAGGAGGACGCCCAAGTTGCGAGCCCTTTCTGTGGGGGCCAATGATTCGCCCCCAATAGTCAGTGATGGTGTCAACTGACTATATCAGGACGTCGGAAACCACAGCCACTCGGTCTTGGATGGGTTGAGCCTGAGCCTGTTCCTCCCAAACTCTTCTTATCTTTTTTGGGATCTATTACTCCATCCTAATCTCCCATAAGTAAGATAGATTATAATCCCATTGTAATATTTTAGAATGCAATAACTTATAAAAGTTTTCTTGTTGCTGATTAGGAGCATAAATTCCAATCACCAGAATTGGACCATTATCTGTAAGAAGTTCTATTGCTATATATCTTCCACAATCATCTGCTTCTATAATTTTTGTTGGCAGTCTTTTATTTATATAAATCACTACACCATTCTTTTTCTCTAAATTTGAAGCTATAAACTGTGTTCCTAATCTAGAATTTATCAAATATTTTTGATCTTGTGTTCTAATATGAGTTTCTTGTAAGCAAATAACATCATTATTAAATTGTCTCAAATAATGAAATATCTTCCTCCTTTTCTGTGGTGAGTTCAATCCATTCACATTCCAAGATAAAAACTTAATTGTCATTTGTATTCTCCTGAAGCGTTAAGAGCATTTGCTGAAGTTGCTGTTCCAAACTAGTAGTCTTCAGTTTAGCTCCTCCCATGGCTTCGGATTTTTGTGCTTTACCATTGACTCCCTATTTGTCTTGTGGTAGCTTAGAACTCTGGTGTTGTTGTTTCTCTAAAATCTGTTTGTAGGCTGCACGAGTTATACGCTGATCTTTAGCACTTTGCAACATCAGGTCAATATCCGCTGCCACTTCTCTTGTATTTTTAGGTAGTCCACCTGTAGGCTCTGAGGGAAAATCCATCAACGGTTTATCTAAAAAAAACCCTGTTGCTCCTTGAGTCTCCATTGCCTCCCTTTCCATCTGTTTCCTCTGCTCTTCAAGCTCTTGTTCAAATTGCTTCTCTTTCTCACCCTCCACTATAGCTAACACTGAGGAAGTATGTGGAGATGCTGCACCAGTTTTTAAAACATTGAAATAAAATTCTTCCGCTTTTTGGAGAGTATTTAACTGATATCTCTCTCCTTGATACCTCAATATTATACCAACTGGAGTGTCCCATCTGAATGGAATTTGTTGTTTCTTTAATTCAGTCACCAAAAATCCAAAATCTTTTCTGTCTCTTAACATCTTAGGTGGCAACTCTTTGTAAACCCCAATCTCTCTTCCATCCACTTGAATAGTAGAAACAAAAGACTTTTGTAAGATATCATTTCTTATTCTTCTATCTGTAAAATATATCACCACATCTCTGGGCAATTGCTTTTGCCTTGCCACCCAGGAATTCACTCTATAGACCTTGTCAATCTTGCATAAAATCTCCTCAGGATCAATCTTTAACATTACAGCAAGAGCATCAGCACAAACGCTTCTCAAATCTTCTCTATTGTTCTCTTTTATGCCTCTGAGTCTTACAACAAACTCCATAAATCTATATTGCATCATTGTAACTTCATTTTCAAGCCTTTGCGTTTTATTATCAATATTGGAAATTTTATGATCAGCTTCCTTCATTTTGGATTCTACTTCTGAGTTAAGTTGTTCCACTTTTTTATCAATCTGAACCACAACTTCTGACAAACCAGTCATAACTGTCAGTATATCCTGTTTCATCTTGTCATACTTTTCTTGAACCGCCTCCTTAAATTCCTGCTGAGATTTTTCAAATTTCTGGTCTAAAACTTCATTTTGGTTCTTCAAAGCCACAGCAATAAATTCCTTCAAATCTTTAAATCCAGACTCTTGTGTTTGACTCTGTGTCTGCGAACTTAAAGGCTGCTCTTGTGGCTTATGAGTGGGGGAACCCCCCCCCCCACAGCTTTAGCTGGCTTTGTCTGCTTTGAAGCCATTCTTCCACGCAGTCTGATTCTTTCTAAGAAAGATGTCCTCTCTCCCTTTCCACCACAAAAAACCTTTCAGAAATTTCCCCAGCTTTGGTCAAATCCGAAGGGAGAGGGAACAGATCAAGTCACTTTTAAAAGAACTTTTCCCTTTTCTTCTGGCCAGCGCTGTTACTTTTTGTTACTTTGTAGCGCAATGAGCTCAAACAATTCCACTTTCGCTTTCAGCTTTCCTTATTACTAAAGCCGGGCGCCATTTTAAGAAACTTTTACTTTTTCTCCGTTACTGAATTCATTCACAGGGCTAAAGAAAATACTTGCAGTTTGAATTTCAGGTCCAGATTCCACCCTGCTTATTTTTTTTAAAAGTTCTCTTGGCTTTCACTCGTTACGTTGGTCGCGTCGTCTGGCTCTGCAAACTGCAGAGTTGACCCCGGAGACGGGAGCCTCAGCGAGCTGAATAGGGAGCCTCACCCTGCTTCCTCCCTAGAAGCCACAAAGACAATCTGGGGACTTCATAGGGGGCTCTACCTTGTCTCGCCGACTCTTCTCCCAATTCCTCAGGATTGTGGAGATTTCCAAGCCGCTTCTCAGCTGTAGAAGCGGCTCTAATGGGCGGCGGGGCTGGCGATCTTAAAAGGACCATCTAGTGCCGACAACGGAGCCAACCGGAAGTCACAACGGAGCCAACCGGAAGTCTTGCAGTGAGCTAATTTTAAAAGTTTACAATTTTCCTTTTTTTACCTGTAAATTGGCCACTTATTCACTCGGTACCAGTACTCTGCCCAAATCTTCACTCCTGCACACAACTTACTCCAGAAGTTCTTACTCTTATTCTTATTCTTCTGTTGGTTTGTCCGATGTATGTGGTGAGGCAGGCGGTGCATGGGATTTAATATACTCCTTGATTTTCTAACTCAATTTTGTCTTTGGGGTTTCTTAGGAGGGTGGATATTTTTCGGTTTGTGCAGAATGCTGTCTTGATGTTGTTTTTGTGGAGGATCTTGCTGATTCTGTCTGTGGTGCCTTTTATGTATGGGAGGAGGGCTTTGCCATTTTCTTGTTCTCTGTCTTGGATTTTAGTGGGGATTTCTTTTTGGATTAGGTTGGTGATCTTATTTCTTTGGAATCCATTGGATGTTAGTATGTTAGTGAGAGTGTGTAGTTCGGTTTTTAGGTGTTGTTCGTCAGCTAAGCGTTTTGTTCTGGATATGAGTGTCTTGGCTACGGAGTTGATCTGTGCTGGGTGGTGGTGTGAGAGTGCGTGCAGATAGCGGTTGTGTGTGTTTTCTTCTGGTAGATGGTGTGTCCTAGGGAGCCATTGGATTTCTTGTAGACTAAGACATCCAGGAAGGGAAGTTGGTTGTTAGCTTCTGTTTCCATGGTGAACTGTATTTTGGGGTGTAGGCTGTTGAGGTGTGTGAGGAAGTTGTCCAGTTTTTCTTTCCCATGTGGCCAGATTATGAAGGTGTCATCTACGTATCTGAGCCAGAGTTTGGGTTTGTGATCAGATTTTTCTAGAGCTTGGGTTTCAAAGTGTTCCATGTAGAGGTTTGCAATGACAGGTGAGAGGGGTGATCCCATGGGTGCTCCTTCTATCTGTTTGTATCTTTGTCCATTGTGGATGAAGTATGTGTTGGTTAGGCAGTGATTGGTCAGATCTAGGATGTGCTTAGGGGTGTTGTATTTGTTTTGGATAGCTGTCAAGGCTTCTTTAATAAGTATTTGGGTGAAGAGGGATATGACATCAAAGCTCACAGGTCGGTTGCTGAGTTGTAGGTTTTGTTTCTTTATTGTTTCTATGAAGTGGAATGAGTTTTCTACGTGTGAGGTGATGGATTCTGCATAGGGCTGAAGTTGTTTGGCAAGAAATTTGGCAAGATTCTGTAGAGGTGAGCCTATGGAGCTGACTATGGGTCTGAGTGGTGTTCCTTCTTTGTGTATCTTGGGGAGGCCATAGAGCTTCGGGCATCTGGATGATTTCTCTCTAGGGATGATTCTTTGCTGGATCTCTTCACTGATGACTAATCTGCAAACATCAACTCCATCAACTAATCAAGATGTAACAACACAGGGAACCAACCTGCTCACAGCAACAAAACCAGCACCCCACACCTCCCCACCAGTATTTATAGAGAGATAGCAGTTCCGATCACACTTTGCTCGCACAGGCACGAAGCCAAAGGCACCAGCCTGAAGATGATGAGTGGGACCTCATCGAAACGTCACCAAGATACTCTCAATCTTACACGGGAAAAGACCCGAATACACCAAAACTTGCGGGTACAGGTATGCAAGTCTTGGCATGGGGAAACCAGACCTGATTACATCACCATTTTTGCCTGTAATTGAGAGATGTTATCAGTGTACTGCTGTCACCCAACTGATAGAAATTAAATAGGAACAGAGATAGTGTGGAACCTGGAGAATCTCTTAAAGCATGGCTTTGGAGTTAGGCATCTTCTCCAACTGTCTGGAGCTGACACAGAGAAAAAGAAGACTGTGCCACATTACCCCAATCCCAGACCCACCAATGATCATCAATTTCAGACCCTCTGTAATGTATAATAGTCATACAAGATGCAGCTCAGGCCTCACAATATAATGGGCTCTGGTTCTCTTGAAATGCCCCATTTTTAACAGATTTAATAGATTAACAGAGTTGGAAGGGACCTTGTAGGTCATCTAGTCTAACCCCCCCCAAGCAAGAGACCCTACACCATTTCTGACAAATGGCAGTTCAATCTCTTCTTGAAAGTCTCAAGTGATAAAACTCCCACTTTTATCTTCTTTTCCTTCAACCTCTTCTGTTGATTTTGTTTTCCTATTCCTCTGAATTGCTGTTTCTTTAACTGGTTCTTTTTTTCTTATGCACACAATGGCCTGGTGTTGTGCAATAGGTGCGGAGAAGCTACAACTATCCGGAGAGGGTCAATTTTTCTAATACAACAGTTTATTTTAATAAAATATTTTATTTAATAGGTGTCTTTGTTAAAATAAAGATTCATAAAGTGCATAGGATCACAGAATTTTTTTATTTATTTTCCTAAAGGAGAGAACGGCTACTGCCTCACACTTCTGGGGGTAAAATGCAGGAGAGGAGATGCAATTAAGAGTAGAGGGAAGATTACCCACTCAGCTGTTAAGAAGGGTGAATGAGGACACAGAAGCCAGGTCGTGAGTAACAACAGCTCTTTACTTCATGGTGTGAATCCAGCAACTAACCCAGGGAAACAGCTCTCTTTATATATTCTACAGTCCTGGCAATCAGCCAATCAGCTGAGAGCAATTACATTCAAACTTTCCCGCCAAAACTATATACATAACACCCCTCCCCTTCCAGAAGGCACTTGGGATACACATTTACATACAAAATCACACAGGTGACCAGGACGTTTCCGGACCCTAGTAGACCTGTGTAGTTCAGTCTGTGGTGTGGCATCGAGCGGGTCAGAGGGACCTCTTATTTCTCCCCGCTCCGCCAATGGAACCTCCTGGATTCCTCCAGGGGCGTTGACTTCTTCAGTTGGTCTCACTTCCTCGGGTTGCCAGCTCCGGACACCGAAGTCTTCAGATAAGTTCTCCGCTTGTCTCGGGCTTGAGCTAACTGTTGGAAGTGGTTGGTAGCTAGGGACCGTATCATCAGGCATGGTTTCTGGTTCGGCGACTACCCTTTTTTGTAACTGGTCTATGTGCCTACACCATACCCTTCCATCTCCCATGTCTACCGTATAAGACTTGGGCCCGGTTGTGTCTGTAATTGTCCCTGGTGTCCATAAGGGCCCGTCTGCGTAGTTCCTGGCATACACTGGCGTCCCTATCGGAATTTCTCTCAGTTTCTTTTCTGATCCCTTGAAACTGTCGGGGGAATAGTTAGGATGTAACCTATCCAGTATACACCTGAGTTTTCAACCAATCAGCAGTTCAGCTGGACTGCGCCCGATGGCGGTGCATCTCTCAATCATGAGAGTACTTCCTTAGCCATTCTCACAAAATGTTCAGCCTGCCCGTTACTGGCCGGATGAAATGGGGAAGACAGGGCGTGCCTTATCCCTAGCTCTGCCAGGTACCCCTCGAACTGTGTGGCAGTGAATTGGGGCCCATTGTCTGAGACCAGCATGTACAGGAATCCATGGGTGGCGAATAACCTTCTGAGCACCCTGATGACTGCGTCAGTGGTAGCTGGATCTTGAGCCATTTCGAGTAAGCGTCTACTACAACCAGGAAGATTTGGTCATGACGGGGACCCACAAAATCTATATGGATTCTTGACCAGGGGCCCTGTGGGCGTTCCAATTCTCTTACGGTGCTGTGGGGGGATCTGGCCTAGACTCTTGGCAGGACTGACACTTCCCCACCCACTCAGTGATGTTGTTATTGTCAGGTTTCGGTGCTATCTTGAAAAAAACTTCATTCTCAAGCGCAAGCTCTCTAATGAATCACTTTTATTTTAAGAATAGCAGAGTCCGACATTTCTGATTCATTTTGCAGCCAAACTGGCCCCTCCTTCCAACCCCCTCCTCTTCCGCACTCCAACCCCAATGTCTCATTGGCCATCATGCAAATCCATCTCTACATCCCAGCACGTTCTTTTCACAGGAATGTGCCCCCCTCCTCGTCTCCCAGGAAACCCTATCTGTAACATACAAAGACTAGGTAAAAGTTCATCTCAGCAATAAATCAAGCTACTGTTCTATGTCAGCGCTGGAAGAGAGCCTAATTTGGAACGCTGACATCCGGCCCCTCTCCCTTCACTTCTGCGACATCACCTATCCCATAGGGAAAACACAACAAGATTAGTCTCATCAGCCCCTCCCTGGCTGTGCACCCCCCCTCCCGGCTTTCCCGGGTGGTCTGCATGGAATTTTGCTATAAGGCGATCAGCTTGAATGTTTGCGCTCTTCACCCAGGAAGCCTCTGACACTGGGTAACCCTTCCATTTAATTAAGTACTGGAGGCGCCCCCTGTGCCATCTTGAATCAAGAATCCGCTGCACTTCGTAGTGCGTTTGGCCCCCAACAACCAGGGGCCCAGGGGGTTCACGTGGCATTGGCCTTAAAGTAGACCCCACTACAGGTTTTAGAAGGCTATTGTGAAAAACGGGGTGAATTTTCCCCAAAAGCCGTGGCAACTGCAATTGAATTGTAACGGGGTTGATTATTTTTATTATAGGAAATGGTCCTATAAATTTTGGACCCAATTTCCTGCTCGGGAGTCTAAGTCTCAAGTACTTGGTGGAGAGGTAAACTTTCTCTCCCAGTTGAAATGGTCTTTGGGGAGTTCGGTGCTTGTCTGCTTGTTCCTTATAAGATTGAGCTGCCTTTGCCAGCGCCCTCTTAACATTTTCCCAAGTTTGTCTCAACATTGCCATCCAGTCGGTCAAACTGACTGAGGAAGGGGGCTCCCTCGGGTATTCTGGCATGGGAACAAAATCCATGCCACTCACTATTTTGAACGGGGTTAGCCCCGTGCTGCTGTGGACAGCATTATTATATGCAACCTCCGCAAAAGATAGGAGGTCTGCCCAATTGGACTGCTGGTAGTCGACGTAGCATCTTAAATACTGTTCTATCATAGCGTTTAGTCTTTCTGCCCCCCCATTGGTGCTCGGGTGAAATGCTGAGCTGAGCCCTTGGGATGAACCTATGGATCGTAGAAACTCCCTCCAGAACTTTGCTGTGAACTGGACCCCTCTGTCGGAAATGATTCTCCTGGGGACTCCATGTAGGCGGTAAATGTGTTTCAGGAACAGTTTGGATAACTGACGAGCTGAAGGCAGTCCACTACAAGGAATGAAGTGTGCCTGTTTGGAGAATAAGTCTATTACAGTCCAGATCACTGTATTTCCACTGCTCCTCGGTAGGTCTACTATAAAGTCCATTGCAATCTCCTCCCATGGTCTTGTTGGTTCAGCTACTGGTTGCAACAACCCAGGCGGGCACCCTGGCCTTGTCTTCATCGTGGCACAAATGGTGCAGCTTTTTACATAACTGTCTACGTCCTTTCTCATGTGTGGCCACCAGAACTGCCTTCGTACTAGGTGCAGAGTCTTTAGGAATCCGAAGTGTCCTGCTGATTTAACGTCGTGGCTCCTCTTGAGAATCAGGATGCGTAAACTCTGTGGGACATAGAGCTTTGTCCCCCTCCATGCTAGTTCATCTCTTTTTGTCAAGAGATGTTGATTGTCCCGATACCAGGGGTCTGTCAGCATTTCATTTTTTAATTTTGCAGTTAAGTCACTTGCAAGTTGGCCTTGCTGATCACGTCGTTGCCGTCTGGTGATCACTTGGGCCGCAGCTTGGGTGGAGGGGATGATGGCATTCACTACCTGCTCCCGCTCACTATTGTATTGGGGCATCCGGGAGAGGGCATCAGCCAGGAAATTTCTCCCTCCTGGGATGTGCTTAAGCTCGAAATTGAAACGATTGAAGTATTGTGCCCACCGCACTTGCCTGGGTGACAGTTTTCGTGGGGTTTTTAGGGCCTCTAGGTTTTTATGATCAGTCCAGACTTCAAATGGTTTCTGGCCTCCCTCTAGAAGGTGCCGCCAGGTCAACAAGGCCCACCTTACTGCAAACGCTTCCTTCTCCCACGCCGCCCATCGTCTCTCCGTATCGGTGAGTTTGCGGGAGGTGTAAGCGCAGGGTTGTAGATCACCTTGGTTGTTCTTTTGGAGTAACACGGCTCCTACTGCCACATCACTTGCATCTGCTTGGATGACAAAAGGCTGTTCCGGATCCGGGTGTTTTAAGACAGGTTCTTTCGCGAACAGTCCTTTTAGTGTCTCAAATGCCTGTTGGCAGGTCAGGTCCCACTGTAGGGGTTGTCCCGGGCGAGGTTTCATCGCTGGGCTTCCTGTCTTTAGGAGGTCCGTCAAAGGTTTGGCAATCTTCGCAAACGAGGGGATGAATTGTCTGTAGAAATTCGCAAAGCCTAGAAAACTTTGCAGTTGTCTGCGAGTGCGAGGGGACTGCCATTGTAGAACTGATTGGACCTTGGCTGGGTCCATCTCTATCCCCTCATTTGATATTCGGTAGCCCAGGTAGTCTAGCCATGATTGGTGGAAATCGCATTTTGGCAGTTTGACATATAGGTTTGCCCGTAGCAGTTTTTTCAGTACTTGGCAGACGAGGGGTATATGTTCGTCTATGGTCTCCGTGTAGATAAGAATATCGTCCAGATAGACGAGGACCCCTTTGTAAAGGTGTTCATGTAAGACTTCATTTATTAACTGCATGAATACTGCCGGGGCTCCTTGCAATCCAAAAGGCATTACTTTAAACTGGAAACTACCCAGGCGGCAGTTGAAAGCTGTTTTCCATTCATCTCCTGCCTTTATGCGTACTCGGTAATAAGCTTCTCGAAGGTCTAGTTTGGTGAAAACCTTCCCCTTAGCTAGGTGGGCTAACATGTCTTTCATGAGGGGGAGGGGGTACAAGTTGTGTACGCAAACAGCGTTGATACTTCGAAAGTCGACCACCAATCTCATGGAGCCGTCCTTTTTCTCTTTAAACATGACCGGCGCCGCTACCCTTGGTTTTACTGGCTCAATAAATCCCCTTTGTAAGTTTTTGTCTATGTAGTCTCGCATTTCCTGCATTTCTCGGGGCGTCATGGCATACATTTTGGGTTTGGGTAGTTTCGCTCCGGGGATAATTTCGATGGCACAATCGGTCTCGCAGTGGGGGGGGGGCAGAATGTCACACTCGGCCTCGCTGAATACCCCTGCCAGGTCTTGGTACTCCCTTGGGATCTGGTTTGCGTTACAAGCGGTGGTGGGTACGGCTGCCAATTGCTTTGCTGCACCTTCTGGGAGGGACCCTTGTGTTTGTGGTGTTTTCTTCTGTAGTGGAGGGCTGCTTTGGGGTTTCAGCGTGGGAGGGAATTCTTCTGGTCGGGGCGGCAGGGGTTGGGGCCCCTTTGCTATTCTCAGCCTGCGGGTTCCCTCTTGCCACCAAATGATTGGGCCCCATTTGTCGAGCCACGAGAGCCCCAATATGACTGGTTCTGTCATCTTGGGGGCTATTATGAAGCGGATCGTCTCCCAGTGATCTGCGAGTTCTAGTCTCACGGGTTCAGTCAGGTGTGTGGCGTACGCTCCTCCCACTAGGGACCCATCAACTTGCTCGAAGCGAATTGGTTGTTTGAGCTGTTTAGCTCGGATTCCCAATTTTAGAACTGTGGGTAGATTGATTAGGCACCGTGTGCTACCCGAGTCTATTAGGGCTTGGAAAGTCTCTTGGGCCCCTGTTTTGGGGGCTGTTAGGCGTATGGGGAAAAGAAAAGGATGGACGGGTCCACTCACCATCGGGTCATCCTCGCCTTCGTCCTCTGTGTCATAGGGTTCGGGGGACTGATCTCCCTCATCTGGGATTCCTCTGGTTTCGGTCAGATGAGCGAAAAACTCCGGGATTTGGGGAGCTTCCCGCGGTACGTGGGTGACGCGCTTGGGCCCTCGTTCCGGTCGTGCTTTGGGTGGTGGAGCTGGTCCTGGTCTAGGCGTTCCACATCTTGCTGCTATGTGGCCACTTCCTCCACATCTGTAGCATTTTAGTGGGCTCCGTGGGGCAGTTGGTCTGTAGGAGGGCTGTGATGTTGGGGTTTCTCGTCTGTTGAGTGGCCCCTGGTCTGGTCGGCCTCTCTCCTTTCCCTCTGGTGGTTTTGACGTGTCACTCGCCCGCAGCCCTCTGTCGACTTTTATCGCTACCAGGAACCATTCAGCGAGTTGGTTTGGGATGTCACGATAGGCGGTCACTTGGGAAATTCTTTTATCTAGGCTTGTTCTAAAAAAATACACCAGCAATCGCTCTGGTAGGGGAGGCAGTGTCCCAATGACTCTCCTGAATTCACGGATATGCCCTATGATAGGCTTCCCCCTCTGCATTAGGTTTCTGAGCTCGTCTTCCACATAGGGGTCCTCCGCCTCCTCCTCATAACGGGCTCTCAATAGTTGCAAGAATCCATCTGCATCTCGTAGCTGGGGGGCCCTGTATTTGTAGAGTGATGCTGACCACCTCTTTGCTTCTCCCTCCAGCCCTTCCGAGATAGCATTCACTAGGGCTCTGGGGAAAGGGTAGAGGTGTCCGAACCGCTCTATGTATATCTCAGCTGAATCGAGGAATTGGGCGAGGTTGTCTGGGTCACCATCGAACTTCCCTCTGAACTGGGGTGGCTTCTCCCTCTCTGCCCTCTCCTCTCTGTGCTGAGCTCTGGAGGGCCAGCCTTGGTGTTGATAGTCCTTTGCCTCGTCTCTCATCCTGGGGTGGGGAGGTGCTGCCTTGCCTGGGCTTCGCTGCCATTCCCATCCCCAGCTCGCCCTTCTCAATTCACTTAGGGGTTTTTCCTTATCTTTGACATTTGCAAAATAAAATTCCGCCTCTAAGGCTTTTGGCACAGTCCCCGGGTACTTATCTGCCTCACGTTTCTTTGCTTGAAGTTCTGCGGGGAGGGAAGGCAGAGAAAGTTGAACCTTTGTATTTTCCAAGTTGGCTGGAATCACGACCGCTTCTGCTCCTCCCGTCTCTTGAAGCAGGCTTTCCTCCGAGAGCTTGGCTTTAGCCATAGTCCGTCCGACCAGATGTCTGGGAGGGAACAGGATGATTTAAACTCAGCCAGCCTGGATTTGGGGGAGAGTTTGGCTGTCTGTCAGGTTTCGGTGCTATCTTGAAAAAAACTTCATTCTCAAGCTCAAGCTCTCTAATGAATCACTTTTATTTTAAGAATAGCAGAGTCCGACATTTCTGATTCATTTTGCAGCCAAACTGGCCCCTCCTCCCAACCCCCTCCTCTTCCGCACTCCAACCCCAATGTCTCATTGGCCATCATGCAAATCCATCTCTACATCCCAGCACGTTCTTTTCACAGGAATGTGCCCCCCTCCTCGTCTCCCAGGAAACCCTATCTGTAACATACAAAGACTAGGTAAAAGTTCATCTCAGCAATAAATCAAGCTACTGTTCTATGTTAGCGCTGGAAGAGAGCCTAATTTGGAACGCTGACAGTTATCCATGTTCGGCCACCATACATAACTCCTGGCTAGCCCCTTCACGCACACAATCCCCGGGTGTCCCTCATGCAACAACTGTAAAACCTTTTCCCTTAGGCACAAGGGAACAACGACCCGATCGCCCCACAATAAGCAACCCCCTTGCATAGATAATTCGTTGTGTTTGCTGACAAAACATTTGAAATCCCTGCCTTCAGTCTTTCCTGCCCACCCCCTCGTGACCCAACTCATGACTGTCTTAAGCACAAGAGGCTCTCGCCACTTCCACAGAAGTGAGAGGCCCCGAGTCCAAAACGTTGATAAGCAAGACTGGAACTTCAGGTGTGGGGTCCTCTAAGATGTCCGGTAATGGGCAGCAGCTGTGGGCATTGGCATGTCCCAAACTCAGTCCTGGCCAATATACCAGGCGATATGAATACGTCGCTAAAAAGATTGCCCAGCGTGTCATCCAGGGAGACAAGGCAGCAGGAATCGGACAGTCCCCTGCCAGGAGGCCCAAAAGCAGCTGATGGTCCATGACAAGTTTGAAGTCTCAGCCAAATAAATACTCGTGAAACTTCTTAATCCTGGATACGGCTTATTAAGCCTCTTTGTCTATTTGGCTGTAGTTCCGCTCAGCGTTGGACAGGGTGCGGGAATAATAAGCAATGGGTGCCTCAGTAGTCTGTGGCTCAGCACGGCCCCCACTCCAAATGGGGATGCATCGCAGACTAACACAAGGAGAAGCGTGGCGTTGTATTGGCTCAAGAAACTTTCTGCAGATAAAAATTTCTTTACAGCGGCAAATGTGGCAGATTCAGCTTTTCCCCAGACCCATGGTGTGTTCTTTGCCAATAGCCGGTGCAGGGGTTCTGCTACCGTTGCCTTGTCCCTCAGGAAGATTGTGTAGAAGTTTAGGAGATCCAAAAACGCCTGTAGTTCCGCCTTGTTCTTAGGGGTGGGTGCCTCTTGAATCAATTCCAAATGTTTATGGCGGAACAAGTTGCAACAAATTTACAATATGCGAAGCACAATACATTCTGCAATGCCAATAAACTGGGCAGGTGGTTGGCCTACACACTGAGGAAAAAACAGAGTATACGGACTATTGATAGTATCGATATTGGAGGGAAAGAAATTTTTCAACAGAAATTAATTAAAGAAGCTTTTCTCGACTACTACACTAAATTATATGCTAAAGAGGAGGTGCAGAATGGACTTATAGAAAAATATTTAGATAATAAAAGAGTTATAAAAATTACTGACCAACAAAAGGAAAGAATGAATTATCCTATAACAGAGGAGGAGATAATAGCAGCAATTAAACAACTAAAAACAGCTAAAGCTCCTGGAACGGATGGTCTGACTGCAGTGTACTATAAAACTTTGCAGGCAGAAATGGTGGAACAACTCAGAGACTTATTTTGTAATATACAACAAGGGGGAAAAATACCCCCATCATGGACAACAGCTTATATTTCTTTGATACCAAAAGAGCAAGCAGGTCCTAAAAAACCGGAGAATTACAGACCAATATCTCTTCTGAATACGGATTATAAAATTTATGCAAAAGTATTAGCCAACAGATTGATGCCAGTAATTCAAAAGGTGATTCATGATGATCAAGCGGGATTTATCGAGGGTAGATACATGAAGGACAATGTAAGGCAAGTAATAGATTTATTGGAATATCTTGAGAAGAATAAACAGATCCCTGCAGTGCTGGTTTTCTTGGATGCAGAGAAGGCCTTTGATAGAGTGGATTGGAATTTTCTATTAAAGACTTTAAAAAAGATGGACTTTGGGGACCAATTTATACAGGCGGTTTCAGCAATTTATCAAGAGCAAAAGGCACAGATTATTATCAATGGAAGTTTGACAACAGAGTTTAAAATCGAAAAAGGAACAAGACAGGGATGTCCGTTGTCCCCACTTCTATTTATTTTAACACTAGACGTCTTGTTGAATACAATACAGGACTCGAATATCTTGAAAGGTATAGTGATAAGGCAAGAGGACTACAGAATAAGGGCATTTGCAGATGATCTGGTTGTTACCCTAACACAGCCGATGGAATCAATAATCCAGATGAAAGACATTATAAACGATTATGGCACAGTATCAGGATTTAGACTGAACCAGAAAAAAACTAAGATGATAGTTAAAAATATGACACAAGATCAAAAATACGAACTTGAAAGGAGGGCAGGTTTTGAGATTGTACCAAAGGTAAAATATCTAGGAGTTCAGGTTGCAGAATCAAACACAAAATTGTTTCAAAATAACTATGAGGTGTTGTGGCGAGAGGTGCAGAAAGATATGGAGACTTGGAAAAAACTGCAGCTGTCTCTACTTGGAAGAATAGCAGCAATTAAGATGAATATTTTGCCAAGATTTCTTTTTTTGTTTCAAATGATTCCGATGCTTAATAGTGATAAACAATTGAAATTGTGGCAAACTGGAGTGAATAAGTTTGTCTGGAACGAGAAAAAGCCGAGAGTGAAAATGAAAATTATGCAAGATGTTCCAGAAAGGGGAGGTCTTAAACTTCCAAACCTACAGTTATATTATGATGCAGCAGCTTTGAGTTTAACAAGTGATTGGTTTGGAGGAAAAAAGACTGGAATATTGTTTTTTTTTTTTTTTATTATAGACAAACATACACATACAAATATAAACATTTAAACAAACTAAACATAGACTAACTATACAGTGAAATCAAGTCATCAAGCTTGAACTTTGAAAATAGAGCTACTTCGGTAATTATATATCAATATATCTGTACATGTTATCTTTCATCATATATCAGCATTTATATAACGATATTTCATTTTATTTCCTTGTTTGGTAACATTGGGTGGTATTTCTTTATTTCGTGTTCTTTTTATCTAGCCAGTTGTACCATTATTCACTGGAGTGAATAAGTTTGTCTGGAATGAGAAAAAAACGAGAGTGAAATTGAAAATTATGCAAGATGTTCCAGAAAGGGGAGGCCTTAAACTTCCAAACCTACAGTTATATTATGAAGCAGCAGCTTTGACTCTAGCAAGTGATTGGTTTGGAAGGAAAAAGACTGGAATATTGAACGCAGAAAGTTTTGATTTGGAATTTGGATGGCATGCCTACTTATTTTATGACAACAAAGTGGATAAAGCATTTAAAAGCCATATACTTAGAGATTCTTTGTTGAGAGTTTGGAAGAAGCACTGACTCAAATGGGATTATAAAATACCGCTATGGCTGGATCTTGGTCATACTTTGTGGAATACAAATATAATGTCACTCGGGGGGTTTTTATACAAAGAGGTTCTTTTTTCAGATGCGGGCAGATGGCAGCTGAAGACATTACAGACATTGTTGGCTGAAGGGATTAATTTAACTTGGTTACAATATAATCAACTATAATTGAGATGGAAAGAGGACCAAAAAACTGGTATTATGTTGCATGAGGAAGAATTGGTTAGACACATTAAAGAGAAAGGTCCAATGCATATTAAAAGACTTTATAATGTTTTGTTAGAAAGGGATTCAGAAACTGAATTAGTTAAAGATTGTATGATTAAGTGGGCACAAAATTTTGAGGAACCAGTGATGTTGGAAACATGGGAAAAAATTTGGGTTCAGAACGTTAAATTTACACAGTCGCAGAATTTGAGGGAAAATTTTTATAAAATGTTTTACAGATGGCATTTAGACCCCAAAAAATTGTCGTGTATGTACCCTAATGTCCAGCCTAAATGTTGGAGATGTGATTGTTCAGATGCTACATATTATCATGTTTGGTGGACCTGTAGGAAAGTCAAGACTTTTTGGATAAAAATTTGGTGGGTCATGCAGAATGTTTTGAAGAAAAAAATTCAATTTTCTCCACAATTGTTTTTATTGGGTATAGTTAAGGGTTTTACATTGGGTGAAACAAAATTGATATTGTACATGATAACAGCAGCAAGATTGTTGATAGGTAAATACTGGAAAAATGAAGCATTGCCCACGATCGAGGAATGGACTCTGAAGATGGCCAGTTTTGCAGAGATGGCGAAGATTTCAGCATATTTAAAAGATTGTTCACAAGAGACTTATGAATGGGAATGGAAAAAGTGGATAGATTATGTTCAGAACAAATATCAAACTAGGAAGTATCAAATAGCTTTTATTTGAAAATGTTATATTAAGATAGAAATATTTTAATGTAATGAAGATGAAAATTTATTAGAAAATGTTATATTAAGATAGAAATATTTTAATGTAATGAAGATGAAAATTTATAAGGGGGAGGGAGGGGTTCACGTTTTATATAAGTTTTATACAAAGGAGGGTTTTTCCTTTTACCTGATATGAGTATATTGTGTGGAAGTCTGGGGGGGAGGGGAGGGTTAGGGTGGGTTAGGGAGGTTGGGAAGTTTGGGGTGGGTTGAGGGGGGGAAAGGGGTGAAAATGTAATTGTAAAACTTTTGCAATAAAAAAAAAGAAAAAAAAAGAAACTTTCTGCAGATAAAAATTTCTTTACAGCGGCAAATGTGGCAGATTCAGCTTTTCCCCAGACCCATGGTGTGTTCTTTGCAATAGCCGGTGCAGGGGTTCTGCTACCGTTGCCTTGTCCCTCAGGAAGATTGTGTAGAAGTTTAGGAGATCCAAAAACGCCTGTAGTTCCGCCTTGTTCTTAGGGGTGGGTGCCTCTTGAATTGCTCTGATTTTGCTTTTGGTGGGGTGAATGCCAGTTCCGTCTACCCAGTACCCCAGGAATTCCACAGAGGGGACTGTGATCATGCATTTGTTGCATTTGGCTCTGAGGCCAGCACTCCTGAATTTTGTTAGCACTGCCCTCAGTCTGTCCCCTAATTGCTGCTCATCTTCTGCTGTGATGAGGACATCATCGAAATAGGGAACTACCCCTGGCAGACCCTGTAGCAGCTGCTCCATTGTGCTCTGAAACAGCCCTGTGGCTATGCTGACTCCGAATTGGAGTCTAGTACACTTAAAGGCACCTCTGTGTGTTACAATAGTCTGTGCCTCTGCGGTAGCGCCATCTACCGGCAACTGCTGGTATGCCTGCGCAACATCGAGTTTAGCGAAAATCTTGCCAGGGCCCAGAGAATGGAGCAAATGGTGCACAATAGGTACCGGATAAGCGCTCTGTTGGAGAGCCTTATTAATTGTCCATTTATAATCTCCGCAGATGTGCACAGACCCATCAGGCTTTACTGGGGTCACAATTGGGATCTCCCGTTTGGCATGGTCGACGGGAACTAGCACCCCTTGCTTGATTAGTTTGTCTAGCTCAATGTCTATCTTTGGCTTTAGGGCGAAAGGTACCCTCCTGGGTTTAAACCGAATTAGGGCGACATTGGGGTCGAGATGAAATGAAATAGGGGTCCCCACATACTTGCCGAGCCGTTTGTCGAACATGGCCTGGAACTCCCGCATCAGGTCGTCCTTCAGGGTGCTGCTTTCGTGGCAGTTGCTCACGTTGCGGACTCTGGTGAATCCCATTCCCAGGGTGTTGAACCAGACTTGGAAGATTCTGGCTGACCACGGTGAGGGGCAGCTTCTTCCAGTATTCCCCATACTCGACCTGGAACATGCTGTGCCCTTCCACTGGAATGCGGTTGCCCTGGTAGTCGCGTAGTCCAAGCCTCTGGTGTCTTAGGTGGTGTTTCTTGATGCCAGATACAGCCTTCTGTAGGTTGGCCCAGGACATGATGGTTAGCGGCGATCCGGTATCGAGCTCCATTCTGCACTCGCTCCCTTCTATCTTGACCATGGTGTACACACTTTTCGCCGGCGTTGTGTTTGCATGGCCAATGCGGATGGCCAATGCGGATGGCGTAGGTCTCGCAGTCTTCGCGCCCTTCCTCTAACCAATGTGTTTGTTGGTTCTTTTCTGCGGTGCTGGCTCTGGTTAGCTAGAGGCGCCTCGTGACTTGTGGCTGGCTGGTTGAGTAGCTCTGCAGACCCTTGCCAGGTAACCCTTCTTATCGCAGCGCCTGCAAATGGCATCTATGAATTTGCAGGTCTGGCGATGGTGGGACCCTCTGCAGCTCGCACAGGTTTCTCGGTGGTCTCTCTGGTCCCGCTGGTATTTTTCGGTCCGGAAGACATCTTTGTCGGACTCCTCCTCACTTTCTGTTTGGACCGTCTCACGGTGTACCAGGGTCGACCGCTGCATTGTCCTTGCTTGAGCTGGTCTCTGTAGGGTTTCTGCAGCCTCCGTGGAGGATTCATGAGCCCTCGCCTCGTCTAGCGTGATGTGGAGAGTTAGATTGGCTTCAGCTAGCAGCCTTCTCTGTAGGTGAATATCTCTCACACCACAGATTAGTTGCTCTAGGAGCGCATCATCTAGGTGTCTGTACCTCAGTAAGAACTTGGAAGGCGCTGGAGCGTAGTGTGCCTTCAGCGCAGCCTGTAGAGCTTGCCATGATACAGTCTGAACCGGGGTCGGTTCAGATAGTGACTCGGCCATGTCGAACACTTTGGGTCTGCAATGGAAGAGAGCTCTTTTCCTGTTGTCCGAAAGCCCCTGTAAGTCGCTTGCCTCCAGGAAACATTCAAATCGAGTCATGTATGATCCCCATTTCTCTCTGGCTGGGTCGAAAGGTGTTGGCAGCACGTAAGCAGCCATCGTGTTTGTCTCTCTGGTTGTTCCGCTCATCTGCCTGGCTGGATTCTCTGTTTCAGTTCTGTTTCTCCGTGGCTTCAGCTCTTTCCTTAGCTCTGTGCCTCAGAATCCCACGTTCATCGCCAATGTTAAGTAGGGTGAATGAGGACACAGAAGCCAGGTCGTGAGTAACAACAGCTCTTTACTTCATGGTGTGAATCCAGCAGCTGACCCAGGGAAACAGTTTCCTTTATATACTCTATAGTCCTGGCAATCAGCCAATCAGCTGAGAGCAATTACGTTCAAACTTTCCCGCCAAAACTATATACATAACACAGCCAAGATAAACAAGTCCAATTCATTTCCACATAGAGATGAAATGAGGAATATCACAGTGGATATTGAATTGTGATAATAAAAAACAGCTGAGGTGAAATGAGAACCAGTTTGATTTAGTGGTAAAGGCCTGAAAGTGGGAAACCATGACTTCAAGTCCCGCATTAGCCATGAAAGCCAGCTGAATTATCTTGGGCCACTCTCTCTCAACCCAGCTCACCTCACAGGATTGTTCTAGGGAAATAGGGGAAGGTCTGTTGGATGTTAGCCACCTTGAAATATTTATAAAAATAATAAAGGTGGGATATGAAAGAAAGAGAGAGAGAGAGAGAGAGAGAGAGAGGGAAAGAAAGAAAGAAAGAAAGAAAGAAAGAAAGAAAGAAAGAAAGAAAGAAAGAAAAAAAGAAAGAAAGAAAGAAGTCCATGACTTATAGGGATCACTTATAAACTACGGTACTTTCCTCTCCCTTTTTCTTGAGGTGCTGCTTCATTCTATCCCACAACGGACAAGGACAAAGTCTCTTTTGAATGCAATTTCTTTAAGTGAGGGGAAACTGTTGAAGCATTGAGCAATACTGCTAATTTTTTCAGAAAATCTTCTAATTTCTGAATTCCTGCTTGAGAAGTTTAACCTGTAAGTCTTTAGCAATTCTTGATTTCTTAAAAACATTTTTAATAAAGCATAAATCAACATTAATAAAGTCAATGAGGCTTTAATTTAGATTCCTTTAATCAGCATTCCAGATTCACTTAACAACCGTGTTACTAATTCAACAACTGCAGGGATTCACTTAACACATGTGGCAAGCAAAGTCGTAAAATGGGGCAAAACTCACTTAACAAATTTCTCACTTAGCAACATAAGTTTTGGGCTCAATTGTGGTTGTAAGTTGAGGATTACCTGTACCTCGCATGATGTTGATTTTATCCCTCTATTAATACAGACTGGGTTTGCATTGGCTTTTTTGGCTGCTGCTACACAGTCCTGGCTCATATTTAACTGATTGTCCCCTCCAAGATCCCTGTCACAGTTCCTCCTATTGAGCCAAGTTTCACCTAATTGTATTTGGTTTTTCTTGCATAAGTGAAAACCTTACTTTTCTCTACATTGAATTTCATTTTGTTAGGTAGGCCCCAGTGTTCAAGTCTGTTGAAATCCTTCTAGATCTTGAGCCTATCTTCTATGGTGTTGGCTATTCCTGCCAACTTGGTGTTGTCTTCAAACTTGATGAGCTCCCTTTCTATTCCCACATCTAAATAATTTATGAAGATATTGAAGAGTACTGGGCCTAAGACAGAAACTTGGGGTACCCCACTGCTTACTTCTTTCCATGTAGATGTAGTTCCATTAAGGACTATATGTTGTCAGTCAGTTTTGTCAGAAAGTTTTGAATCCATCTGATGGTGATGCTGTTCATTCCACATTTTCTAAATTACCAAGAAGTAGGTTGTGGCCTACTTCGTCAAATGCCTTACTGAGGCATTTGACAAACTATACAGCATTTCACTGGTCCACTAATTTAGTTACTTTGCCAAAGAATTGTTTGGCATGATCTGCTTTTGATAAACCCATGGTGGCTTATAACTTTGTTTGCTTCTAGTGTTTGCAGATCTGTTGCTTGATTAGCTTTCTCCCAGTAGGCTGTGGAGTGGGTCAGGAGTGGGATGATCCAGATGGTCTGACCAGATACTGAGTCGAGTTGTTTTGGCCATGCCTCCTCGTGCCTCCCTTGTCTCCAGTTTATTCAACTCAGTGGATCTGATCAGACGTGTCTGTGTCATCTCACTCCTCATTACAATCAGCTAGGATTTTCTCTGCTTCATTAACGATCTGCGCTGTGCGAGCTGGCCACTTCAGTCTGAGGCTGAAACCCCCGCCGCCACGGCCATCGCCGCTTCACAGCTGACCAGCACCAAGCGCTCAAGCGGCCCTGTCATTCTCGGCCAATTTCATCGCTGCCGCCGCCGCACCACCGCCGCCTCTCTGGCACCGCCTCACAGCTGATTACCACTGCAGCGCTCAGCGGATAGCCTCCGCTCTTGCCGCATTTCCACTCTCTAGCGGCTCATCAACCACTTGATCCCAGGTACTCAAGGGAATCGCCCAGCACAGCCTACCAGCTTTCCGGCGGCCATTTCTGTTTGCGGTGGCCATTTTCTATATCGCGGTTGTCTGTCACCATGTGGGGCGGCCATTTTGAGCAACCTCTTTCAGCAGCGGCCATTTACAGCGCTGTTTCGACCTCGGCGCTGCTCTTTCCTGCTCTCAGAAAGGAAGACTTAGGTGCTGGCATATTCCAGACTACTGGACACGCCACCCTCTTGTTCCCAATCAGCAGATTGTTCTGCCATTGTGAGTAGCCTGATATCATTCTGTCTCTCTGGAGAGAGGAACACTTGACCTAATCAGGTGTCAATGGTTGCCCCTAAATGTGTCAAACACGTCTGGGGATCCAGCTGACTTAATGCCGTGAGAATCTTGGTGAAGCTGCGCGGGGCCGATGCCAGCCCGAATGGGAGGGCACGGTATTGAAGATGACGCCCCGCGTAGCTGAATCTGAGGTAACGCCGATGGGCTGGCGCTATGGGTATATGTAGATAGGCTTTGGAGAGGTCTATGGACACTAGAAAGTCCCTGGGCTGAATTCCCTCCAAGATGGATTTGAGCATGCTCATTTTGAATTTCCTGTACGCAAGGTGGGAGTTTAGAGACTTTAGGTCTAGAATCGCCCTCCAGCCCCCAGAGCGCTTTGGTACCACGAAGAGGATTGAGTAGAATCCCTGGTTCCAGAGGGCGGGAGGAACCTCCTCTACCGCCTTGATGTCCAAGAGATGGTGAATGGCCAGTTCCATGAGGTTGCGTTTGTGAAGAGAGTTGGAAACAGGGCACGGTACAAAGCGGGCTGGAGGGCTGGAGAGGAACTCCAGAGGGAGGCCGGATTGAATGGTTTGAAGGACCCACTGGTCCATGGTAATGAGAGCCCACCTGTCCAGGAAGAGGCTCAGTCTGCCCCCGATGGGAGCATTGTGGCGAGAGTCATTTTTGACGGCGGGGCTGGCGGCCGCCAGTCCCGTGAGTGGAATGTTTTTGTGGTCCATAATTCCGAGATCTGTCTTGAAAGGAGCCCCTATCTTGGGGACGAAAGGAGCCCTGCGAGTAAGGGCGCTGACTGGTGCCCTCTTGGGGAGAGAATCGGGGAGGCTGCCTCTGGTAGTAGGGGGTGGCCCGGCGGTCCGCCCGTCTAGTGGTGGAAGGAAGGACTTTCTTCCTATCTTTGTCTTCGACCAGAAGGGGTTCGAGGGAGTCGCTGAACAATTTTGTCCCCGAGTATGGGGCTGCGGCGAGGCCCACTTGGCCTTAATGTCAGCTGGCCACTGGCATAGCCACAAGAGGCGTCATGAGGTGACAGAGGAGGCCCTCGCTCAGGAAGTGTATTTGGCCGCATTGAGTGTGGCATCAGAAGCGAATTGTGCGGCTGCAATTATTTTGTTAAGGTCCTGGTGGACCCTAACCTCATGGGGTGGTAAGCAAGATTGCAGCTGTTGCAGCCATAAAAGGGAGGAATGGGAGAAGAAAGAGACCGCGGTAGCAGCCTGAATCGCCCAGGCAGAGGCCTGGTGAGTTTTCTTGAACGACAGGTCAAACTTCCTGTCCTCAGGCTTAAGGCCCTCTGAGGTATCTCCTGTGAGGTATGAGGAAGGGGAAGAGAGGGCAGCCACTGGACCATCTACTGAGGGTACCTGTAAGATGTTGGTGAGCGCGGGGTCCATGTTATAGTTGCAACGATTGGTGCCACTGGGAGTGGGCAGGGAGGCAGGGTTGGACCATTGCTTGCGAACCACGTTGAGAAACAGCTTGGGAGCTGGGACAAATAGCTGTTCCGTCACAGGTTCCGAGAAGATGCCGTGGCCGGCAGTGGAGGTTCCAGGTGGAGCAGGGTCTGGAGTGGGATCCAAAAGGCCAGAGGTGACCTTGGCCTTATGTAGCAGGGACTTGAAAAGCCTCTGTGGGAACAGGCCGGTAAAGGCTGGAACGTCCAGCGGGACACCTTCATCGTCAGACAGATCTGTATCCCTCTGCGGTTCGTCCTCCAGACACAGGTCAGTGCTGCCTCTAGATCACGATGGAGACCGCTCAGGGGACCTCTCAGATGACCCGGTGAGGCTGGCAGAAGGAGATACACGGGAGCGTCGGGAATGGATGCTTTCTAACACAACAGATGCTGAGCGATGCTCCCGAATGCCAGTGGCTATGCCTTGAGAGATAGCCCTGGCAATTAGTTGTTGGACTGTCTCGGGTAGGTGTTCCAGGTCCACGGAGCTGGAGCGTTGTGGTGGCAGATGCAGAGGGGGCTCTCGGGTAGCCACAGGGCAGGCAAATGGGTCAGCGTTAGCCTGGTCAGTTTTGGGTGATGACCGGACTTCAGGATGACACTCTGATTCCTCCAGAGACAATGCCCTGGAGAGGTCAAGGTCGTCCTCTGCCTCCTGGTCCTGAGGGTCAGATGTGGCACTGATAGCATGAGCCCCTTGGTCGGTGCGCTCCTTTTCCGCCAGTAAAATTTGACGCTCCAGGGCTTTATGGCACCAATGGAGATCCTTCAGCTCCCCTTGGGATGGCTGATGGGCCTTCCTGCCCGAAACAGACTTGGAGGAGACTTTACATCCAACCTCCGCTGATTGTTCTGCCATTGCAGTCTAACACAGTGGGAACAAGAGGGCGGCGTGTCCAGTAGTCTGGAATATGCCAGCACCTAAGTCTTCCTTTCTGAGAGCAGGAAGAAGCAGTGCCAAGGTCGAAACAGCGCTGTAAATGGCCGCCGCTGAAAGAGGTCATGTGACAGACAACCGCAATATAGAAAATGGCCACCGCAAACAGAAATGGCCACGGGAAAGCCATTAGGCTGTGCTGGGCGATTCCCTTGAGTACCTGGGATCGAGTGGTTGACAAGCTGCTAGAGAATGGAAATGCGGCAAGAGTGGAAGCTATCCACTGAGTGCTGCAGCGGTAATCAGCTGTGAGGCGGCGGTGCCGGAGAGGCAGCGGCGGCGACAAAATCAGCCGAGAATGACAGGGCCGCTTGAGCGCTTGGCACTGGTCAGCTGTGAAGCGGCAGCCGCAGCGGTGGTGGCACAACGGCGGTGTTTTCAGCCTCAGACTGAAGTGGCCAGCTCGCACAGCGCAGATCATAAATGAAGCAGAGAAAATCCTAGTCGAGTGTAATGAGGAGTGAGATAACTCAGACACGTCTGATCAGATCCACTGAGTCGAAAGTCTATTCCCCACCCCCCTTTTTTTTGGAAGAAGGGAACTCAGCTCTTTTCTAGGCCTCTGGTAGTTCCCAAGTTCTCCAAGATCTTTGGAAGATATGGTTCAATGCTTCCGAAATCACATCTACCAGCTGTTTCAAAACTCTGGGATATAATCCATCTTGTCCTGGTTATTTGAACTGGTCTAGATTTGACAGATGTTCTTATACCATTTTCTTGCCTATTTTAATTTTAAAGTCCTAGTTTGTCTTTTAATGTCCTGTTTTTGGTAGGTTAGGCTATTTTATTTTTTTGTGTAAAGACAGATGCAAAGAAAGAATTAAGCAGCTCTACTTTATCCTTGCTGCCCGTCATTTCCTTGTCATCTTCTCCCATTAATGCACCAATTGTTTCTTTGACTTTTTTCTAATTTTTTATATGTTGAACAAAATTTTTTAAAATTACTTTTGACTTTTGATGCAAGTCTTAGTTCATTTTGAGCCTTAGCTTTCCTGACATCATCTTTGCAAGTTCGGGCTATATGCTGGTATTCTGCTTTAGTTATGTGTCCCTCTTTCCATTTCTTATGCTTATCTCTTTTGTCTTTCAGAACTGATCAGACAGTTCTTTGTGCAACCATGCTTGTTTCTTCATGGATTTATTTTTATTTTTTTGGTGATATTGTTCTGTACTGGACTTTTATAATCATATTTTTCAGACTTTCCCAAACTTCTCGAGTTGTTTTCCCCTTTAAGATTTTTATCCATGGAATCCTTTCCAAGCTCTCTACATTTTTGAAATCAACTTTTTTAGTCTAAGACACTTGGTTTGATTATGTTGTACTGCTTGTGTCTGCATTATGTTGACTTCTAATATGACATGGTCACCCTCCCCCAAAGTTCCTGCAACTTTACCCCGACTCCCACCCCATCCTTTCTTCTCTGTTAGTAAAAATTATGTCCAGTATTGCTGTCCTTCTGGTTCCCTCCTCTATCTTTTGGATGACAAAGTTGTCAGTCAGGTTGGTCAGGAACATGTGCGATTATTGCACATGTTACTCTATATTGTGAGAGAATATAGAGTGTGTGACCGTGTAGCTACCCAAAAAGATGGTATTATGTTAACAATAGGCACATGTTCCCCTGTAGCTAGGATAGGATAGGTAGTACCAGACAGAATTTCTCTTCATTCTGTGGTGATTCAAATCTTAAAATAGATTTGAATAATGGTGACAAAGTTATTGCAGTGCTCTCCTCTGTGCTAATCAATTATCTCATATTCAAGAACATTCATAGAGATTTGGTGAAGTCTGTGAGATGTAGAATGGGGTTGGTGATGGTTTAGAGAATGATGAATTATCTATTCTTTTGCCACTATCACAGCTGACTCTGCAGTCATTCTTGTCTTGGCATTGTGACTATAGTGCCATTCAGTGGCAGCAGTGGGCTGATTAATAGTTTTTAATAGTTATATTTATTATTCATTATTTTATGAATGAATGCTCTAATTTCATTAATATGAAGTAAACCACCTTGAATTGGAAACATAAATGGCATATACATTTTGGCAAAAAATAAAATAAAATTGATCCTTCAAAATTACTTCTGATAGTTTTGCAAGTACCTGCTTATTTTCATGCAAATTGCATACATGTCCTCTATCCCCTACCTCATTAATATCTAAAACCTTGCAGTTACCATGTTTTTAAAATCCTTGAGTGTCCAGATTGTTTTCTGAAGTCATCTTTTATTCCTAGCCAATGTGATTTTTTTTAACATCAAAATATCTGCACCTGTTATAGATTCATGACGTATGCACACATTTTCTTTTTTTCCTTTTTTTATTTATTTTTTAATTTGATTTATATGCCACCCTTCTCTGGAGACTCAGGGCGGCTTACAATGCGTTAAGCAATAGCCTTCATACTTTTGTATATTTATACAAAGTCAGCTTATTGCCCCCACAAACTGGGTCCTCATTTTACCTACCTTAGAAAGGATGGAAGGCTGAGTCAACCTTGAGCCTGGTGAGATTCGAACTTACAGTAATTGCGGACAGCTGGTGTTAATCACAATGCTTTTAGTCTGCTGAGCCACCAGGCTCCTTTGAACTTTGTGAGAGTATTTTTAAAAACATTCTGGAGAAAACGAATGTTTTCCTTTTGTAAAATCTAAAGGCTCATCTTCTACAACTCCCTATCCCCACCCCCACAGGTTTTCTGAAGTTTTGCTGGTTTCTCTTTGTATGAGTAAATGCTCACAAAGGCATTAGAATACATATTTTTATGAGCCCATCCAAAATGTAAATACTACTTTTATACAACCCTCCACAAACCTATTAACTTGAAACTTTAGAGATATGTCTCCAAAGAATTGCTGGCAAATTTAATCACTTCTACTAAAATTCACAAGAATTAATTACAGCCTTCCTTTTAGTTATTATTTTAACTTCAGTAAATATAATATCAGTTTAGTTATTACTATTCTTGAACACTTTGTCCATTAATAAATAGAATACTTATAGCCGTTTATAATAATAGTTACAAGCATTATGACATCAATAGTAACAGAGAAGTGAATAATTCAGTTGGATCCCTGACTCAGTCCAAGGCAAAAGGGGCAGAATCCAAACTTGTAGTTTATTTTTTTTTTTATTGCAAAAGTTTTACAATTACATTTTCACCCCTTTTTTCCTCCCTCATCCCAGCCCAAACTTCCCAACCTCCCTAACCCACCCTAACCCTCCCCTCTCCCCCAGACTTCCACACAATATACTCATATCAAATAAAAGGAAAAACCCTTTGTATATAAAACTTGAACCCCTCCCTCCCCCTTATAAATTTTCATCATCATTACATTAAGCTGTTTCTATCTTAATATAACATTTTCACATAAATTCTCATCCTCATTACCTTAAAATATTTCTATCTTAATATAACAGTTTCAAATAAATGTTTCATCCTCATTACCTTAAAATATTTCTATCTTAATATAACCTTTTCAAATAAAAGCTATTTGATACTTCCTAGTTTGATATTTGTTCTGAACATAATCTATCCACCTCTTCCATTCCCATTCATAAGTCTCTTGTGAACAATCTTTTAAATATGCTGAAATCTTCGCCATCTCTGCAAAACTGGCCATCTTCAAAGTCCATTCCTCAATCGTGGGCAGCGCTTCATTTTTCCAGTATTTACCTATTAACAGTCTTGCTGCTGTTATCATATGCAGTATCAGTTTTGTTTCACCCAATGTAAAACCCTTAACTATACCCAATAAAAACAATTGTGGAGAAAATTGAATTTTTTTCTTCAAAACATTCTGCATAACCCACCAAATTTTTATCCAAAAAGCCTTAACTTTCTTACAGGTCCACCAAACGTGATAATATGTAGCATCTAGACAATCACATCTCCAACATTTAGGCTGCACATTAGGGTACATACACGACAATTTTTTGGGGTCTAAATGCCATCTGTAAAACATTTTATAAAAATTTTCCCTCAAATTCTGCGACTGTGTAAATTTAACATTCTGAACCCAAATTTTTTCCCATGTTTCCAACATCACTGGTTCCTCAAAATTTTGTGCCCACTTAATCATACAATCTTTAACTAGTTCAGTTTCTGAATCCCTTTCTAACAGAACATTATAAAGTCTTTTAATATGCATTGGGCCTTTCTCTTTTATATATCTGACCAATTCTTCCTCATACTCCATAATACCAGTTTTTTGGTCCTCTTTCCATCTCCATTGCAATTGATTGTATTGTAACCAAGTTAAATTAATCCCTTCAGCCAACAATGTCTGTAATGTCTTCAGCTGCCATCTGCCCGCATCTGTAAAAAGAACCTCTTTATATAAAACCCCCCCGAGTGACATTATATTTGTATTCCACAAAGTATGACCAAGATCCAGCCATAGCGGTATTTTATAATCCCAATTGATTCGGTGCTTCTTCCAAACTCTCAACAAAGAATCTCTAAGTATATGGCTTTTAAATACTTTGTCCACTTTACTGTCATAAAATAAGTAAGCGTGCCATCCAAATTCCAAATCGAAACTTTCTGCATTTAATATTCCAGTCTTTTTTCCTCCAAACCAATCGCTTGTTAAAGTCAAAGCTGCTGCATCATAATATAACTGTAGGTTTGGAAGTTAAGACCTCCCCTTTCTGGAACGTCTTGCATAATTTTCAATTTTACTCTTGGTTTTTTCTCGTTCCAGACAAACTTGTTCACTCCAGTTTGCCATACTTTTAGTTGTTTATCATTTTTAAGCACCGGAATCATTTGAAACAAAAAAAGAAATCTTGGCAAAATATTCATCTTAACTGCTGCTATTCTTCCAAGTAAAGACAGCTGCAGTTTTTTCCAAGTCTCCATGTCTTTTTGCACCTCTCGCCACAACACCTCATAATTATTTTGAAACAATTTCATATTTGATTCTGCAACCTGAACTCCTAGGTATTTTACCTTTGGTACAATCTCAAAACCTGCCCTCCTTTCAAGCTCATATTTACGATCTTGTGTCATATTTTTGACTACCATCTTAGTTTTTTTCTGGTTCAATCTAAAACCTGAAACTTTACCATAGTCTTGTATAATGTCCTTCATCTGAATTATTGATTCCATTGGCTGTGTTAGGGTAACAACCAGATCATCTGCAAATGCCTTTATTCTGTAATCCTCTTGCCTTATCATTATACCTTTCAAGATATTAGAGTCCCTTATTGTATTTAACAAGACTTCTAGTGTTAAAATAAACAACAATGGGGACAACGGACATCCCTGTCTTGTTCCTTTTTCGATTTTAAACTCTGTTGTCAAACTTCCATTAATAATAAGCTGTGCCTTTTGGTCTTGATAAATTGCTGAGACCGCCTGTATAAATTGGTCCCCAAAGTCCATCCTTTTTAAAGTCTTTAGTAGAAAATTCCAGTCCACTTTATCAAAGGCCTTCTCTGCATCCAGGAAAACCAGCACTGCAGGGATCTGTTTATTCTTCTCAAGATATTCCAATAAGTCTATTACTTGCCTTACATTGTCATTCATGTGCCTACCCTCAATAAATCCCGCTTGATCATCATGAATCACCTTTTGAATTACTGGCATCAATCTGTTGGCTAGTACTTTTGCATAAATTTTATAATCCGTATTCAAAAGAGATATTGGTCTGTAATTCTCCGGTTTTTTGGGACCTGCTTGTTCTTTTGGTATCAAAGAAATATAAGCTGTAGTCCATGATGGGGGTACTTTTCCCCCTTGTTGTATATTACAAAATAAGTCTCTAAGTTGTTCCACCATTTCTGCCTGCAAAGTTTTATAGTACACTGCGGTCAGACCATCCGTTCCAGGAGCTTTGGCTGTTTTTAATTGTTTTATTGCTGCTATTATCTCCTCCTCTGTTATAGGATAGTTCATTCTTTCCTTTTGTTGCTCAGTAATTTTTGTAACTCTTTTGTTGTCTAAGTATTTTTCTATAAGTCCATTCTGCACCTCCTCTCTGGCATATAGTTTAGTGTACTATTCAAGAAAGGCTTCTTTTATTAATTTCTGTTGAAAAACTTCTTTCCCTCTGATATCAATACTATCAATAGTCAGTATACTCTGTTTCTTCCTCAATGTGTAGGCCAACTACCTGCCCGGTTTATTGGCATTGCAGAATGTATTATGCTTCGCGTATTGTAAATTTGTTGCAACTTGTTCCGCTATAAGCATTTGGAATTGATCTTTCAAAAGTTTTATAACACCACGTATTCTTTCATCTGTTGGGTTTTTAATGAGTAACTGTTCTTTATTCTTTATTTCTACTTCCAATTCAAGTCTTTTCTTTTGTCGGGTCAATCTGTGTTTAGAGTTCATATGAATAAGCACCCCTCTCATGTAAGCTTTGCTTGCGTCCCACACAATTTCCATTGGGGTGCCTTTATTCAGATTCATTTCAAAAAACTCTTTCAAATACTTTTTAAGTTCTATTATATTTTTTTCATATCTGAACAAGTTTTCATTTAATCTCCAAGAGCTTCTCTCAGTCTTACATGTCTCAATTTCTATCCACACTGGGCTATGATCAGTCAAAGTTCTTGGCAAAATCTTTGTTCTTTTTGTCCTAACAAGTAAGTCATCTGACAACAAAATGAAATCAATCCTAGAGAAGGATCTATGTCTATCAGAAAAGAAAGTATAATCCAGTTCTTTTGGGTTATGTATTCTCCAAATATCTTTTAATTCCAAGTCTTCTTTCATATCAAAAAAGGTCTGTGGTAATCTAATCCTTGACTTCGCCAAAGTCTTTTTATCTAATTTAGAATCAATTACTCCATTCCAATCTCCCATAATTAAAATAGATCTATAGTCCCATTGTAGTATTTTAGTATGTAGCATTTTATAAAAATAGTCCTGTTGTTGATTGGGAGCATAAATTCCTATCAAGAGAATTGGACTATTAGCAGAAAGTAATTCAATTGCTACAAACCTGCCATCTTGATCAGCTTCTATAAGTTTGGCTGTTAATTTTTGATTTACATAAATAACCACACCATTCTTTTTTTGGTTAGTTGAAGATATAAAATGTGTTCCTAATTTGGAATTTTTCAAATAGTTTTGATCTTGAACTGTAATATGCGTTTCTTGTAGACAAATTATATCATTATTATGTTGTTTTAAATATGCAAATACTTTCTTCCTTTTCTGTGTTGCATTCAACCCATTCACATTCCAAGATAAACATTTAATCATCCTTATTCTCTTTCTGGAGCCAAGAACAGAATAATCGGATTTCATCCGAAATCTTCTGCCCTGCATTCCCCACGGCCCCCTCTTGTGTCGCCTTTGCCTCCTTTTCATCTTGTTTTTCCTGCTGTAACTTTTCTTTAAGTTGCTTGGATTTTGCTCGGGTTATACGCTGGTCCTTGACTTCAGCCATCCAGACCGGCTCCAAAATTGGAGAAGGTTCCAGCAAAGGCTCATCCAGGAGACCTCCTTCCGCGCCCTTCAACTCCTCTGATTCCTGCTTAGATTGTTGTAGCGGTTCTTGAAGTTGCTTCTTATCACTCTCCTTAATCTCCAAAACTGTAGATGTACGTGGGGATGGTGTTCTTTCTTTAAAGATATCAGTATAAAATTGCTCCGCCTTCTCCACAGTATTCAAACGGTGTTTCTCTCCCTTATATCTCAAAATTATGCCAGTTGGAGCGTCCCAACGAAATGGAATCTGATTATTCTGCAATTCTTTAACAAGAAAGCCAAAGTCTTTTCTGGATTTCAACATCTTAGGTGGAAGTTCCTTGTAAACTGTAATCTTCGATCCGCCCACTTGCACAGAAGTAAAAAAAGATTTTTGCAGGATATCATTTCTTATTGCTCTGTCTGTAAAATATATGACCACATCTCTAGGCAATTGTCTTTGTCTGGCCACCCAAGAATTGACTCTGTAAATTTTGTCTATTTTACAGAAAACCATATCAGGATTAATTTTTAAAATCACAGCTAGGGCTTCAGCACAGACCTGTCTCAAATCTTGTCTCTCCTCTTCTCTAATTCCTCGAAGCCGTATAGCGAATTCCATTGCCCGGAATTGCATCATGACAATCTCATTCTCAACTCTCTGCATCTTATCATCAACATCCAAAAATTTGTGATCATTATTTTTCATCTTAGCATTAACTTCTAATTTAAATTCATCCACTTTTGACTCAACTTTCGTAATAAATCCTGCCAGGCCAGACGCCACATCTGTTATTTTTTTGGTCACCTTCTTTTGGTTCTGCTGCATTTCCTGCATAATTTCCTGTTGAGACTTTTGGATTTTATCATCTATTTTATTTATTTTATCATCTATTTCCTGTTGAGCTTTTTGAAATTTGTCATCCAGGATTTTTGAAATAAATTCTTTTAAATCTCCCATATCAAAATCTTTTTTCTGAGCTTGTAACTGCGTGTCCTGTTTGCGTGTGGGGGATCCCCCCCTGTTTTGCCTTCCTGCTTCTTTGAAGCCATCCTGCCACATAGGCTAGCTTTTCTAAAGAGGGAGGATCCGCTTCTTCTGCCACCTCCACAAAGCCTTCTAAAAAAGTCCCCCAGATTTAATCAAGGCAGAACTGTGGTGAAGCAAAGTCAAATAAAAGGGAGAGATTTTCCTCTTGTTCCTATTATTACAGCCGGAGCAACTTTATAACAACTTATTAACTTTGTAACAAAGCAAGATGACTTCACCAATCCACACTCGCTGATTCATTTACTCTAATGCTGAGCGCCATATTTTTTCCAATCACTTTCACTCATTCAGAAGTTTTCCCTTCAATATAAAAGATCAGCAAAGTGCTAATACTTGCAGTTCAGAGTTTCAGGGTTCAAGTAGATTTCGGCTGCTTATTTGGGTTGTTTCCTTTCTCTTTTGACGTTTCCTGCAGCCGGCTTGTTCTGCAAAGGCAGAGACGTCCCACGCCGCCCGGAGTCTCAGCAGGTTGGGAGGGAGCCGCTCCTGTTTCCTCCCCAGAAACAATTCCCTGGGGGGGTTGCAGGGGCTCAACCTGTACCCTGCTGCCTCTTCTTCAAGAATCCTGAGGATTTTGAAGCTTTCAAGCCGCTTCACGATCGAGAAGCGGCTCTACAAGCGGCTGGGCTGGCGGTGCTTAAAAAGGCACCGTCGTCGCCGAAGACAAGGAAACCGGAAGCCCAAACTTGTAGTTTATTGATCTTTACAGAGGCCATGGGCCAAAGGCCTCTCCATGCACACTGAGATGGAGACAGATAACTTGGATGGGGGCTCCTATCCTAAGAGCAATGCAACTTGTGTGGAGATTTCCTTTGCTTCAACCAAGAATTGTCAAATTTAGAATATACAGAGAGTTATGAGTGATGAAGACAGCATCTGCATATTGTATATTGTCTATACTTTAATAGAGTCAGAAGTCAGATGTTAATGCCATAACTTTCTTCACCTGGCTTTTCCTAAGCCTCTGTTTAGTTAACCTCACTATCAAAATAGGGATTTAGAATTCTGATATTTCAAAAGACAGACTTTGCAGTAACTGTTGTTAGAAATGATTTTCTGAATTGACAAGACAAAAGGGTGTATATTTTGTCCATGTAATATTACTTTACACTAATAAAAATTCTTTGCCAAAGCACTTGTAGAATTACTGATAGCCAGAATGAATAGAATCATCCTAATTTCAAAACTGTGGTTATTTTTGAAGTGGTCTTTGTGAATATCAGAAACACTGTACCACATCTTTCAAAAATTCTGGAGCACCAGGAAACTACCAGAGGACTGGAAAAGAGCTGATGTGGTTCCCATCTTCAAAAAACAGACCCAGGAAACTACAGACCAATCAGCCTAACATCAATACCCGAGAAGATACTGGAAAAGATAATAAAAAACCAGACCTGCCAACATCTAGAAATGAGTAAAGTAATAACTAGCAGTCAGCATGGGTTTGTTAAAAACAGATCATGCCAAACCAATCTTATTTCATTCTTCAACATAGTGGCTAAATTAGTAGACGCGTGAAATACTGAGGAAGTAATATAGCAATAGCACTTAGACTTATATACCACTTCATAGCGCTTTACAGCCCTCTTTAAGTGGTTTACAGAGTCAGCATATTGCCCCCAACAATCTGGGTCCTCATTTTACTGACCTTGGAAGGATGGAAGGCTGAGTCAATCTTGAGCCTGGTGAGATTCAATCTGCCAAACTGCTGGCAGCCGGTGTTCAGCAGAAGTAGCCTGCAGTACTGCACTCTAGCCTCAGTAAGTAATATAGTTAGACTTCAGCAAGGCATTCGATAAAGTACACCACAACCTACTTCTTGGTACGCTAGATAGATAGCATCATCACCAGATGGATTCATAATTGGCTGACAAACTGTACTCAACAAGTAGTCCTTAATGGGTCTATGTCTACATGGAGGGAAGTAAGCAGTGGGGTACCACAAGATTCCATCTTAGGCCTAGTACTCTTCAATATCTTCATAAATGACTTGGATGAGGGAATAGAAGGGGATTTTACCAAATTTGTGGATGATACTAAACTGGCAGGAATAGCTAACACTCTAGATGATAGGCTTAAGGTCCAGATGGATCTTGACAGACTTGAACACTGGGCCCTATCTAACAAATGAAATTCAATGTAGAGAAAAGTAAAGTCTTATACTTAGGCAAAAAAACCCAAAAGTACACAAAACCCAAAAGACTTGGTGAAATCAAGCTTAATAGCAGTAACTCTGAGAGGCATGTGGAGTCTTAGTGGACAACCAGTTAAATATGAGGCAGCAGTGTGCGGCAGCGGCAGCCAAAAAAGCCAATGCAATCCTAAATTGCATTAGCAGAGGGATACCATCAAGATCAAGTGAGGTACTAATACCATTCTGTAAAGCGTTAGGAAGACCATATCTAGAATACTGCATCCAGGTTTGATCACCACACTATAAAAAAAGATGTTGAGACACTAGAAAAAGTGCAAAGAAGAGTAACCAAGATGATTAGGGGACTGGAAACTAAAACATATGAAGAACGGTTACAGGAACTGGGCATGGCTAGTCTATGAAGAGAAGGACCAGAGGAAACATGAGAGCAGTGTTCCAATATTTGAGGGGCTTCCACAGAGAGGAGGGGGTCAAACTATTTTCCTGAAGGCCAGACAAGGAATAATGGAAGGAAAGGAATAATGGATGGAAATTGATCAATTCAACCTAGAAATAAGGAGAAATTTTCTGACAATGAGAACAATCAACAATAGAACAGCTTGCCTTCGGAAGTTGTGGGAGATTCATCATTGGAGGCTTTCAAGAAGAGATTGGACTGCTATTTGTCAGAAATGGTTTAGGGTCTGCTCCTTGGGTGGGGAGTTGGATTAGATGACCTACAAGGTCCCTTCCAACTCTGTTAATCTGCAATCTAGCAAATTGTAATATAGCAAATTATTTTTACTTCCTCTGAGTTGAAAGCCAAGAGCTATAAATTTCAAAAAATTGGTCATCCCTGGATCCTAAACATATTAGGTGGGGTCATGCTGGCTATACATGAATAGACTCAAAGAATAAACTTACATTGCTACTTAATTTTAAGAAAATTCAATTAAAATATTTTCCATGTCATCAACAGATAACAACATGGACAATAATGCAGTGAAGACTAAACAGGAGGCAACCGAAGAGAAAGACAGTGCTGCAATAACTATGAAAGTGGCAAGTGTACTTTTTTTTTATTTTGAAATATTTGAATAGATTTTTTTTTATTGAAAAAGTTTTAAAACAAACACAATTTCCCCACAACCCTCCCTCCCAACCCCCCTCCCCCTCCCCGACTTCCCAGAGCAGAACACAAGGTATTTCTATTGACCTTTAACAATAAACTAAATTGCATAACCAATCATCAAACTAACACCCCCTAAAAAAAAAATTCTTAACCCCCCATATATAAAATCTTAGTTCTTAAACATAATACTTCTAATATCACTTATATAGCGCTTATACAAATAAAAGAAATCATTCATAAGCTATTTGATATTTTTTGGTCTGATACTTATTTTGTATATAATCAATCCATCTTCTCCAGTCCTGTATATACCTTTCTTGTGTGTGATCCTTCAGATATGCTGAAATTTTAGCCATTTCAGCTAAATTAGTTACTTTCAATATCCAATCATCAATAGTAGGCAAATAGTCCTTCTTCCAGTGTTGTGCTACCAACAATCTTGCTGCTGTTATCAAGTTCAAAATCAATTTAGTCTCTGCAACTGTACAGTCCGTAGTTATACCCATTAAGAACAACTGTGGAGTAAATTTCAGTCTCTTTTTAAAAATATTCTGCATCACCCACCAAATCTTTATCCAAAATGCTTTGATTTTTCTACAAGTCCACCATATATGATAATAAGTTCCATCATCATAGTCACATCTCCAACATTTAGCTTGCACATTAGGATACATACATGATAATTTTTGGGGGTCTAACTGCCATCTATAGAACATTTTATAAAAATTTTCTCTTAAATTTTGTGCTTGTGTAAATTTCACATTTCTAATCCAAATCTTTTCCCAAGTCTCCATCATTACTGGCTCTTGAAAATTTTGTACCCATTTAATCATACAGTCTTTAACCAATTCCGTCTCAGAATCTATTTCCAATAAAGCATTATACAACCTTTTAATATGCATTTGTTTTTGATCTCTAATTTGTTTTACCAAATTCTCCTCATTTTGCACAAAGCCAGTTTTTTGATCTTCCTTCCATCTAGCTTGAAGTTGACCGTACTGAAACCATGTATAAATTATACCTTCTTCTCTCAGTGTATCTAAAGATTTCAAATACATTACCCCCCTTTCCATAATAAGAAGCTCTTTATAGGTAATCACCTCCTGTTTTTGTTCTATACTTATATTTTCTATTGCATGTCTAGGATTTGCCCATACAGGTATCTTATAATTTAACTTATATTGATATTTTTTCCAAACCCTCAACAGAGCATTTCTTAATATATGAGCCTTAAATACTTTATCCACTTTTTTGTCATATAACAAATAGGCATGCCATCCATATAACAAATCATAACCTTCTAAATTCAAAATTCTCCCCTCAGTTAAATTAAACCAATCACTAATTTGTGATAAAACCGCTGCTTCATAATATAATCTTAAATTAGGCATTTTGAGACCCCCTCTTTCACGTGTATCTTGTATAATTTTCATTTTTATTCTGGGTTTTTTCCCAGCCCAAATAAAAGTATTAACACCTTTCTGCCATTCTCTCAGATTCTCATCTTTCTTAAGCACAGGTATCATTTGGAACAAGAATAAGAATCTAGGTAAGACATTCATTTTAATTGCTGCAATTCTTCCCAATAAAGACAACTGTAATTTTTTCCAATTTTCCATATCCTTCTGTACCTTCTGCCAAAGAACCTCATAATTGTTTTCGTATAATTTTGTATTTGAAGCTGCTATGTATACTCCTAGATATTTAACCTTTTTAACTATTTCAAAATCTCTTAATCTTGCTAATTTATCTCTTTCCAGTATAGTCATATTTTTAACTATCATCTTTGTCTTATGTGAGTTAACTTTAAATCCTGATACTTTCCCGTTATATCCAATATATATGGAACCGACTCTATAGGTTGGGATAAGGTAATAACCAAATCATCTGCAAATGCTCTTAATCTATAATCTTGTTGTCTAATTACAATACCCTTCAATTTTTCTGAGTCCCGTATCTTGTTCAATAGTACCTCCAAAGTCAGAATAAATAATAGTGGGGACAGAGGACACCCCTGCCTTGTTCCTTTCTCAATTTTAAAAGCCTCTGTTAAACCTCCATTAACTATAATTTGTGCTGTTTGCTGCTGATATATCGCTCTAATTGATTGTGTAAAATATTCCCCAAAATGCATTTTCTCTATTATTTTAAACAAAAATTGCCAGTTCAAACGATCAAATGCCTTCTCTGCATCCAAAAATATAAACGCTGCAGGGACTTGATTATTTTTTTCCAAGTATTCCAGTAAGTTTACAATTCGTCTAACATTATATCTCATTTGTCTCCCTTTTATAAACCCTGATTGATCATTATGAATTATTTGTTGCATAACTGGCATTAATCTATTAGCCAATATCTTAGCAAAAATCTTATAATCAGTATTCAGAAGTGAAATTGGCCTGAAATTCTCAGGTTTAACGGAGTTTTGGTCCTCCTTTGGAATTAGTGAGACAAAAGCTGTTTTCCAGGAAGGTGGTACTCCTCCTCCTACTTGTATTTTATTAAATAAAATTTTGAGTGGTTCTAACATTTCAGATTGTAAATGTTTATAATAGACAGCTGTTAGTCCATCTGTTCCTGGAGCCTTACCTATTTTTAATTGTTTAATTGCCCCAACATTTTCCTCAGAAGTTATTGGCTGATTCAATCTCTCTCTCTGTTCCAGTGTTAATTCAGGAATCTCCATCTTTAAATATCTATCAATATCAACATCTTGAATTACATCTTTAGCATATAACTTTGTATAAAACTCCAAAAAAGCCTTTTTTATTAAATTCTGTTGATAAATTTCTTTACCTCTAAATTCTATCTTATCTATAACACGTGATTTTTGTTTTTTCTTCATCGTGTAAGCCAACCATCTCCCAGGTTTATTAGCATTACAAAATGTATTATGTCTGGCATATTGTATGCTAGTTGCTACTTGCCCAGCCAATAACATATTAAATTGCTCTCTTAAAATATTAATCATATCTTTTGCCTTTTTATCTCCCGGGTTAGTTATAAGCGATTGTTCTTTCTTTTTAATTTCCTCCTCTATCTCTTTCCGTCTATTTTGTTGTTTTAGTCTATATTTATTGTTCAAAAAAATTAATGTTCCTCTCATATATGCCTTACTCGCATCCCATACCATCTCCATCGAGGTTCCTTTATTCATATTGTTAACAAAAAATTCTTTCATTTGTTTTTTAAGCTCACAGAGATTATCTTCATATCTATATAAATTCTCATTTAACCTCCAAGACCTCCTTTCCCCTCTTTCCTGCTCTAATTCCACCCAAACCGGGCTATGATCAGTTAAAGATCTTGGACATATCTTCGTATTCTTCACCCTAGAAAAAAGATCATTTGTAGTTAATATAAAATCAATCCTAGAGAAAGATTGATGCCTATCTGAAAAAAAAGTAAAATCACTTTCCGATACGTTCCTTTCTCTCCAAATATCTCTGAGCTCCATATCCTCCAGAATATCAAAAAAAGATTTAGGCAACTTAGCGCGCATGGATATCTTAGAAAGACTTTTTTTATCTTTCTGGGTATTTATTACCCCATTCCAATCACCCATTAGAAGTAAAGATCTATAATCCCATTGTAATATTTTAGTATGTAAAAGTTTATAAAATTTATCTTGTTGTTGATTAGGTGCGTATACTCCAATTACAAGCAGCTTCCCATTCTGTGTTGTTAATTCAATTGCAATATATCTACCTTGAGTATCAGCCTCAATTAAATTAGCCACTAAGCCTCTTTTAATGTATATAACTAGGCCATTTTTCTTCTCTGGTGCTGATGCCACAAAATGTGTACCTAATTTCGAATTTATCAAATACTTTTGATCTGAAGATTTAATATGCGTTTCTTGCAAACAAATAACATCATTCTGAAATTGCTTCAAGTAGTGAAATATTTTCTTTCTTTTTTGTGGAGAATTTAAACCATTGACATTCCAAGATAAGAATTTATTTGCCATCTCTTGGCGCTCCAAGCTTTGAGAGCATCAGCTGAACCTCCTCCGCCATTTTAGACTTCGGCCTAGCTCCTCCCACTGCTTGTGTTTTTTGAACTTGTTGGGTTGAATCTTGAGGCTGTCGTGCCAGATGTTGTTTGTAAGTAGCTCTTGTCAGTCGTTGATCTTTTGGCAGCTGTATCATCGTTAATGACTCAAGGGTTGGTGGTGGACCCCCACTCAACAGTAAATCTTCTTCCAGATTAGCTCCTCCAGCTAGAGCTTGAGCGTAAGTTTGTGGTTGCGCTCCATCTTTCTCTTGTTGTGTCGTTTCCAATTGCTTTCTAGCACCCCCTGGTGAGGGTGGCCTTCCAGCCTTTAAAACATTGACATAAAAATCTTTTGCCTTTCCAACTGTGTTTAAGCGATGTCTTTGCCCAGCATATGTCACTATTATCCCAAAGGGAACATCCCATCTGTACTGGAGCTGCTGATTTCTTAGTTCATTCACCAAAAAACCAAACTGCTTTCTGTCTCTTAACATTTTAGGAGGAAGCTCTTTCAGGACCACCAGCTCTTGTCCATCCACTTTAATCTTGTTTCTATAAGAAGCTTGCAGAATGTCATTTCTAATTCTCCTTGTTGTGAAATAAATCACCACATCTCTTGGTAGCTGCTTTTGTTTTGCCAGCCAGGAATTAACCCTGTAAATTTTATCCATTTGAATTACCACGTCTTCTGGTCTTTCTGAAATCAGCTCTGCTAAAGCATTGGAACAAACATCTTTTAAATTTTCACCAGTCTTTTCTTTCAAACCTCTCAGCCTGAGGGCAAATTCCATTGATTTGTATTGTAACATAACCATTTCATCATCCACTTTCTCTGTTTGTATCATAACCTCTCCTACTTTAGTTGCAAGCTCCAAGTTAGCATCATCAATTTCCCGTACTCTCTCCTCAATCTTTAACATATGAGTAGCCAGTCCTGAAACTGCATAAACAATGTCATCTCTTATTTCATCATGTTTTTCCTCCACCACACTTTTAATTTTCTTTAACTCCTCTGAAAATTCTTTCATCATTTCTGTCTGATTGTTCAGGGCACCCATTATAAATTCTTTAAGGTCTTGTGACTGTGTATCAGCAGGAAGTTGTTGTTTTTGAGTCACTACAGGGGAACCTCCTCCCCCTTTAGAAGTTGGTGGCTTTAGTTGTTTAGCAGCCATTTTATTTTAAAAAGAGTTTTTTCCTTTTGCAGCCACAAAATCTTATAAACAGTCTTACAAAGTATGTTTCAAAGTTTTTTCAGAATAAACAATCCTCTCTTCAAACTATACTCAGTCCCCAGCAATTTTCTCTTCAGACAGAGGGCTCTTAACAAGCAGTTTCCTTTTAACTTTCACTTTCCCTTCCGCCCATAACAAAGGCTTCCTCTCCAGCCTCCAGCTCAAGAGAGCTCCGTTTGCAACAATGTATTCACGGAGTTAAGTTCTGTTTCTTTTAAAAAGCTTGCACTCTTGCTTCCACTCTGTCTGCCTTGTTAGAAATCATTAGAACTCACTGTTTGCTGGCAGAATTGGACGCAGACGTCTTGCTCTGATTAACAGAGGCACCAGTGATCCGGAGCAATGGGAGGGGTGAACTGGGGAGCTCTCACCCTCCGAGTCCCTGGAATTAATCCAGTGACTTTCGGGGAGCTCTACCCACCCCCTCCGACTCTCCTCTCCTTCTTTGCCCGAAGGAGAGTTTTTTCAAACCGCCGGACAGCAGTTTAGCGCTGTCAGGGCGGTTTTAACAGATCGGGTGGCTGGCGGTCTATGGAGACCGTCCTCGTCGTCAGCGGAGCCAGCGGAAGGAAATATTTGAATAGATTTGATGTGGAAACAGAGAATTGCCTCAGTTGATAATAATGATTTATGCTCAAAGATTTTGCAATATAGCAGTTTGGACTTTTAAAGATTGCATAGGGTAGCGTAGTAGTGATGTAACTCTATCCTGTAAAAAGTTAACAAAGTTAGCTAAGATTAGAAACCAGAAGAGTTGGAAACTAATACCTGAAAAAACACTTCACAGCTACTGCAATTATAATTGATTGGATCAGTCCAAGCCAGAAATTAGAAATCCTGAATACCATAACTGAGTGTAGGATTCACAAAACATGTTTTAAAAGACTGAATTCAATTGGAAGAGTATTAAGTTCCCTATCCGGAGTCTTCTCAATTCAGGGAGTATGTGTTTTATGAGGAACTGCTGTTGAAGGAGACTCTTGGAATCTTAGAAGGTGAATGCCAGGGATACAAAACCAGGCTGTTGTTCCACATGGTTAAGACTGCCGCTACCAACTGTCAATAGCTTTCCAAAAGGCCATTTTTTTGAAAGCCAGAATCAATTAACCACTTGTATGGTAGCATTAACTGTCACTGTGATCTCTAAATCTCTTCAGGAATATAACATAAAGCTTTTGATCTTTCTATTTTACTACAGTATCATCAAAATAAGATCCCTAAGGGGTAGCAATGGAAGTATAATTGGTGGCCCACATTTTTTACTTGACATCAACAGCAAATGGAAATTTGATGATTGCATAGTTTCAGGGGCTTGTTCAGTAGTGGGTTTCAGCTGGTTCGGCCCAGTTGTCGAACCAGTTGTTAACTTTGTGTGCAGTTGGTGAACTGGCTGATCCCATCACTGGCTGGCTCCTCCCCTCCCCCTCAGGCACTCCTCCCCTTGGCCAGCCTCTCCTGAGGCCATTTTGGCATCTAACTGGCCCCCTCCCCCTTCCAAGCAAGGCAGCTCCGACAAGGCACTCGGAGGGAGGGGCTGGAGCTACTAAACAGGCAGCCAAGCTAAGTATGTGAAGGACCCCACCTGTCACCAGGAGTCCAGGCGTCTCAGCGGGCGGCGAGCAAGGCCTCGGCTGGGGTCCTCAGCAGACAACAGGCTTTGCAGGGAGCCAATCTAATGCCCAGAGCTGGCTCTGCCCTAAGGAAGCCGGGGGCCTCCTTAAGGGGGCGAAGAGGGGCTCACAACACAGTCTCTGTGCAGTGCCATGATCCACAAGCTGCTGCTGGTGCTGCATAGCTACCTGGGTGGCCTCTTCGTGGGCGATGGCCTTCAGGTGGGGGCCACTCGCCTCTCCCCTCCCAGCCACTCCTCACCTGGCCTGAGAAGGTAAGGCCAATGGCAGGGGAGGAGACCAGCTCCAGCCCCACCATGCTTGCCCAAGGGCTGCCTGGTGGGGTGACAAGGCAAGGCTGGGCCGTCTTTTGGGCCCGGCTCTCCCACAACTTTACCGGGCGGGCAGATGAGGGCCGGCTGGAGGAGGGGCAATGTGAATGGCACAATCTTGCAGCCCCTGGCCACCTCCATCTGCTGGCAGCCACAGCAGGCAAAGCCCAGCAGCTGCGGAGAGTCCGGGTGGGGGCAAGATGCAGGCTGGGGGAGTGGGACAAGCGGCGGTAGCTCAGCCTGGCTCTCTGCCAGCAGCCACAGAGGAAGGGCAGGGCAGGTGGGGATCAGGGGTCGCAGCCAGCTGGGAATGCCAAATCTCTGCCTAGCCCAGAGCTGCCAGCGGGGGTGGGCAAGGCAGGTGCTGTGGGGCATGCCTGGCTTGAAGTTCTCAGCCCTTTCTTTCTAAAACGGCCCAAAAGAGGGAGGGCAGGAAGCCCCCTACCCGGCCCATTTGTTAGATTCGGAGCCCTCACCAACCAGTCGAAGTCCTTCCCAGAACTTTTTTTTCTGAAAACCGTAGGAGTGGTATCCGGCTATTGACAAAGTGATCCTTACATTTCAAGGAACATGGGAAGCAGTAACTCGAGGGTAGATGGAAATCCCCTGAGAGAATTGGTTGGGGCCTGGGACGCCAGGCAGATACCAGTGTTACCTGGCAGGAGTAAAAGAAAAGCCAGGAAACTGTGTAATAAATGGGCAATGCTTAAGGATAGCACCGGGAGACAAATTTGGCCTGACAGCGGTACTTTTGATATTAACACTTTAAAAGCACTTAGACAGAGATTGAAGCCCAGCCACATGCCATACTGGTATTGCTGGGCCGAACTCGCTAGAAAAAAGGAATCCTTAGTAGAAACCAACATACCTAAGATAGAAAATGATAAAGAGTCAAAGATAATGGCCCCCTTAATAAGCAGACCTGTACCAGGGAGACAGAGGGGCCAGCCCGACTATGTTTTAACCCACACACCCTTCTCAGCCTCTGACCTGGTAATCTGGAAAAAAGATGCCCCTACCTTCAGGGCAGACCCCCAAATGGTAATTAGAACCTTAAAAGCCATAATAGATAGCCATAATCCATCATGGGGGGGACATGAACCAATTACTACACGTCTTTTTAACCAAAGATGAATTATTAAAACTTTTTGAAAAAACGGACCAGATTGCAAAACAACCAATCATAAGAGTCCCAGGTCAAGCTGCCCAACCCAGGATAGCATGGCCCCTTGAGAGTCCAGACTGGGATTATAACGATGCTGCCCACTGGACCACCTATACCAGGGCGAAGCAAAACTTAATGGAAGCCCTGGAAGAAATAGGGAAAAAACCCCTTAATTGGTCGGAGTTCCAACGAGTCACCCAAAGGGAAAATGAGAATCCGGATGCCTTTTGGGTCCGGCTTTCAGAGGCAGCCACAACCTATGCCCACCTTGATGTGAACTGCCAGAAGGACCAAAGAATTTTGGCCTCGGCTTTTGTGGATCAATCCGCCCGAGATATTAAAGACCATTTCCATAAAATAGTCTCTAACTGGTCCTCATTGGAGATATCGGAGTTGCGCCGAATCGCCAACTTCATTTACGACCAGAGGGAGAAACTGAGAGAGGAAGAGAAGGAGAGGAAAGAAAGGGAAAAAGAGAATGAGAGGGATAGGAGAAGGAAATTAGAAAGACACGAGGAGTTGCAGATATTCGCGGCCATGCACCATGACACAAGATCCCTGCAGAGACAATCAAATCCTGTCAGGCGTCAATGCCGGCAATGTGAAAGGACTAAGAACCCCTGCATGTGCCGACACTGTTTTAGATGTGGAGAAGTGGGGCATGTAAGTTGGGACTGTTTTAAACCACATCCCCGATATCAGGAACAGCCCAGACACTTTAGGCAAAGGAGCAACACTTTCAACACCAATGAGCGGAGGAATAACTACCACACAGAACCACCAACAGCCCCATTCCCAGACACTAACCCACACCATCGCGCCCAACGAAATGGACCAGTTAACCCCAGCTGGGAACCAGAAAGAGACCCATGCGATCTGTGACTAGGAAAAGAGGATCAGGATTTTACAGCCATCTTTCAAGGGCTCGCGATTCCCTTAAGGAACGGCCCGGAGGGAGAACCCATGATTTCTCTATTCATAGGAGGGAAAGAATATGACTGTTTGGTGGACACTGGGGCTACTGCCTCCTTAATTGTCAAACCACCACACAGAAACTCAGTAAAACCTGGAGCTCATGATAAAATAATGGGAGTGGGAGGAACAGCTATCCCGGTAGAATACACAAACGATGTAACAGTTGAAGTAGGTCCCTTTTCATTGAAACATTCTTTCACCATATGCCCCCAATCTCCAGTCTCTCTCCTTGGAAGGGACCTCCTATGTAAATTAGGAGCAACCATCAGGTGTGGGAAAGGGGGCCTTGCCTTAGACATACCGGGAAGAAAAACCTTTCTACTAGCCACTCAAAGCACACTATTACATGCAGATTTGGCAACCCTACCTTCCTCTTTATGGGGATGGGATGCAACAGAGGTAGGACTCCTTAAAGGAGCCACACCAGTTACGATCAGAGTAAAACCAGGACCACCCCCCTGCATACCACAGTATAAAAACCAGGCTGAAGCCATCCAGCCCATACGCAAGCTGATAAACGCCTATTTGGAGCAGGGAGTTTTGCGCAAATGCACCTCCCCATGCAATACCCCAATTTTTCCTGTAAAGAAATCCACAGTGGACAAAGATGGAAATCCAATATTCAGATTTGTTCACGATCTAAGGCTAATTAATTTGCATATAATTCCCCGAGCGCCGATCGTACCGAACCCGGCCACGATAATTACGGAGGTGTCGGCTTCAGCTACCCATTTTACTGTTGTAGATTTATGCTCCGCTTTCTTCAGTATTCCCGTGGACCACGCTTCTCAGTACCTTTTTGCTTTTACCTGGGAAGAACAGCAGTACACATGGACCCGCCTCCCTCAGGGCTACACAGAATCCCCCACCCTATTTTCCCAGATCCTGAAGGCAGACCTCTCTTCCATCACCCTGCCAGAAGGATCAACCTTAGTCCAATATGTAGATGATCTCCTGCTAGCCTCTAACAGTGAACAGGCATGTAAAATTGACACCTTTCACTTGCTGAAATCCCTGGCTGAGAGGGGACACAAAGCCTCCCCCTCAAAACTACAATACCTAAAAAAGGAAGTAACATACTTAGGTTATATCATTGGCCCGGGGGTGAGGAAATTGGCTCCAAGCCGAGTAGAAACCATATTATCAATGAAACACCCCCACACTAAACGACAAGTCAGAGCACTCCTGGGGGTTCTGGGATTCTGCCGCCCCTGGATCCCATCTTTTGGGGAAATGGCAAAACCTTTAATACAATTAACAAAACAGGACATGCCAGACCCCATAACATGGACTAAATCTCTAGAGCAAAACCTCTCAAGAATTAAAAAGACCCTGGCTTCGGCTCCCACGCTAGGTCTCCCGGACTACAACAAGCCTTTCACCCTATTCATTCACGAAAAACTAGGCATCGCGTCTGGAGTCCTGACCCAGCGCTTCAGGCCATGGCAGAGACCAGTCGCATACTATTCTGTTAGACTAGACCCGGTAGCCCAAGGGACACTCCCATGCTTAAGAGCAGTAGCGGCAACCGTTGAAATAGTAAAAAGAACCAAAGATCTTGTTCTAGGGCAACCTCTGACATTAAAAGTGCCTCATGAGGTTTTTGCCACTCTTCTAAAATCACAGACCCAAGCCTTCACGCAACAACGCTTAGCACAATACGAGGCTGAACTGTTTACTTCAGACCATATAACATTCGAAAGGTGTAGCACTTTAAACCCCGCTACCCTATTACCCACTGATCAAACAGATGAGCCCCTACATAACTGCCTCCACCTGATACAGGACGCAGAAATCCCACGACCAGACTTAACTGACACCCCCTTACACAACCCAGATCTGGAACTCTTCACAGATGGGTCCTCTTTCATCCATGAGGGAGACAGGGTTGCGGGAGCAGCAGTAGTGTCTCTTTATGAGATCATTTAGGCCGAACCACTTTCTCCCTCTCTTAGCGCCCAAGCTGCAGAGCTCATAGCCTTAACGAAAGCTTGCGAAGCGGCAAAAGACCTAACAGTTAACATATTCACTGACTCAAAATACGCTTTTGGAATCTGCCACGCTACTGGAGCCCTATGGAAACAAAGGGGATTTCTCACATCAACTGGGAAACGGATTGCACATGCCGCCCAGGTCTCCCAATTATTACATGCCATTCAGTTACCAAAAACAATCGCAGTCATCCACTGTAAAGCTCATCAAATGGATGATTCTGCAGTAACGAAAGGGAACCACTATGCAGACACAACGGCCAAATGGATTGCTACGAAACCTTTACCCTTTAATATAACAGCCCCAATAATGAGAGTCGATCCAGAAATAAAGTATAAGGAGTTCCTAGAACAGGGAGAAGCGAAAATGTGGGAGGATAAATTAGGGGCAACATTTTCAGACGGGTTTTGGAAAGTCCCGGATGGCAGACCCATCGCCCCGCGACGCCTTGTACGATTAATCTGTCAGAGGCTACATGCAAAAGGTCACTGTGGGACCCAGGCTATAGTGGATGCTGCTAGGAGAGTATGGCATGCACCAGGTATATACACAGAGGCAACCAGAGTAACCAGCAGTTGCCAGACATGCCAAGCCAACAACAGCACATCTAGAAAGGCAATCTATGAGGGAGGCAGACCATGGGCGCAGCGACCATTTGAAGCTATACAATTGGATTATATCCAACTGCCCAAGGCTAATGGATATCAATATGCTCTCATCTGTAGGGATCAGCTGACACACTGGATTGAGGCTTTTCCCTGTCGCCATGCTACAGCCTTTGAGACAGCTAGACATCTCATTAAAGACATTGTACCCAGATTTGGAGTACCACGAATACTAGACACAGATAGGGGAAAACACTTTATTGCGCAGGTCCTTGAATATGTTTACCAAGCCCTGGGCATAACCCAGAACCTCCATTGTCCTTACTCTCCACGTTCGTGTTCCGGGACTGAACGTGCGAATCGCGAGGTAAAAACATTGCTAGCTAAACTTTGCCAGGAAACACACCTTTCTTGGCCCCAAGTCCTGCCCATCGCCCTATTTTATATAAGAACACGACTTAGACGGGATATGGGAATCTCTCCTTTTGAAATTTTGTTTAACCGCCCACCCGACACACTACACGGTCTCGACCCACAATCCCTCAGCCTAGACAGGGGGGATATGGTCCTTTCTTCCTACCTTTCAGCTTTGCACAAAAGATTACAGGAGCTGTGGACACAGAGCGCCTTGACGCAAACGCTGCCCCTGGAGGAGAACTTACATCCATTCGAGCCAGGTGACTGGGTGTGGATAAAGTCCTTCACGAGAACTTCACCATTACAACCCAGGTGGACAGGACCGTACCAAGTTCTACTGACTACCCAGACAGCCATCCGAATCGCGGAAGAAGACTGTTGGCTACACTGGACACACGCCAAGCCTGCAGTGGTGGACCATAGCTCAGCAGTCCCTCCAATAAAATTGACGAAAAATCCGGACACAGACGAATGGACCTTGCAAGCATTTTTTGAGAACAACGAACCCGACCACTAACATCTTTTATTGACACCTTTTCCGGACCACCGGGATATATCTACTAACCTTTTTCTTTTTCTTTTCTTTTTTCTTTTTATAATTGTTTAAAAGGGGGGGGATCAAACTGTACAATGGGGAAACGGAAATTGATTGTAAGCATGATATGTAATCTCTATTGTATATTATTGATTGTAAACCAGGTAACTACATTCTTAGAACCAAACCTCATCCCAGACAAAGGCAACATATGGGAGTATCTAGCGAGGGAAATATTGAATACTACAGAATTCTGTCTAACAGGAGGAAACTCAGTGAAAGATATTCTAAAAACATGCTTAATGGGGGTAGCAATGGGACCGCAGGCCTTAATTAACCACACATGGCTTAAACACTTTCCCATCACACACCCATATTCAACCATTTACGAGTGGAGAAACATCTCCATGTCGAAAAACCTAGACATGTACACTCTCCACATAGCTGCCGTCTCTGCTTCACCTTGGTGCTTTGAAGTCTATGGGTGCCACGAATCGACAAAAGGGAACTGCCTCAATTTAAATAATACAGAATTGACATGCAATAAGACAGAGCAGATTCCCTTTTCTTACAGTTATCTAAGGCTGCCTCACGGCTGGTTCATACTATGTGGACTTCAAGCCTATTCATATCTGCCAGCCAACTCAACAGGAGGGCCATGCACCTTAGGGAAGCTAACCATGTTAATGCCATCATTACAGAGACGACACAGAAGGGCTTTTCACTCTTTGGAAGCAGATTGTGACTCTCGAGTAAGCTTACTCACTAAAACAGAATATGTCTCATTAGCCGTCTCTCTAGTGGGAGTGCCAGGACTAGCTGTTCGAAATTCAAGAAACCTAAATAGCTTGGCATGTACCCTGGCCAAAAGTTTGAATTCGACCTCCCATGCATTAGATGCACTCAATAGAGAATTGAGACAAGTCAGGGAAGCCACCCTTGAAAATAGAGCAGCGATCGATTATTTATTACTAAAACATCACCACGGCTGCGAAGAATTTAGAGGGTTGTGCTGTTTCGACTTGGAGCAAAATTCAAAAATTGTAGACACAGAAGTCAAGCACCTCGAGGAACTGGCCCAGAACATCGACCATAACCAGTCATCTCTAGACTTCTTGTGGCTCTTCTCATGGTTACCCAACCTATCCTGGTTAAAAATTGCTTTCACCAGCATTATCACTATCTGTGTATTGGGAGGCTTTCTGTGTTGTCTCTGCCATTGCATTCCCCCTTGCCTCCACTGCATAAGGGCATGTAAGCCGGACCTTTTGCAGAGGAAAACGGGGCATAATCAAACAGCCCTCATGATGGTCCAGATTGATCAGGAGTACCAGATCTACTCCGGTTCAGAAGTAACCCAAGGAACAGAAGACGAAGAGACACCCATTTAACACATGCACACACACACAGAAAAGAGAGAAAAAGAAGTGGGGATTGTAGGAAGGGAACACCACCAAGACAGTGTCAAAATCTCATCAACTCATGAAGGGGAAAACCCAGACATAAGGAAATGACCTTCCCAAAATAGAACACATAGATATCAGAGTCAGATAGAATTAAAAAGGAAATCCCAGGAAACGATACACAAAGACTCTAGACAAGATCAGGAAAGAAACTATTAACAGCAGAATAAAACAAAAGGTATGGCAGGGGATTAACCAAGGAGAAGATTTAATCAATAACCCAAAGCAATATTATAAGAGTCAAACCGGGGGTAAGGGCTTACCAAATAATAACATGATCATCTTAAGGGAGGAAGCAAATAATGAATCAGGAGAAAACAAAAACATACCAAATCAGGTAACACAAACACCACCTAGTCTGAAGTAGGAAACGATCAGAATAAGAAAAACAGAGCACACACACACAAAGGAAACATAGACAAAAGTAACAATAAAAAACAAAGGATTCCCTTTGATCAAAAGGGTATAAGAATGTATGCTTCCCTGGTAAAGATGTCAGCTCACCCAGGAACGCTGGTCTGTGCAGTCGCTCGATCTGACTTCCTGAAAAATAAAGAAAACTTGCTTTCACGCAGCTTGCTTCTCTCGCGGTTTTGCGCAGCACCAGAACGCTCTCCCAGCCGGGAAATTCGAATCCTCGGGGTAGGGGAAGAAAAGCCTTTCCCCCAATCCAACAAGCTATCTCTACACTATCCAATATGTATTTATTCTAGGGAAAAACTCCTTTGAGACATATTTGAAGGGAAATTGGGGCACCCCGGATCATTTCAATGACTCCTTTCTTTATCTTTCCTTTATTAATATGCTTTATAGGTCATAATGAAAGTTTTGTTGCAATTTTTTTCACAGATAAAGAACAATTTATTAGATATAATGTTGCTGGATTTTTTCATGGTAGTAACTAAAAATCCATAGATAAAAGAATTAAGGGTGCCAGGCATGAGTAAAGTGGGAATTCCTCTTTTATTTTTATCTTTTAATTACAAGCACAATTACTGATAGTTAACACTAATAATAGAAACCAGTTACATTTCACTCCTTCCTCACCAATTTTTTTTGATTTTATGGAAGCTCTGATTTTCAGAGAGGTTAAGATTTGTTTTCCTTAACCCACTAATATTTAATGTATGACTTTACCTTTTCCTTGGGCTTTTAATTTCCTTCCTAGTCAAGAAAGGGGAAATTGACACATCATCCAAAAGTGACCAACTTGAACTTTAAGTTTCTTGTTATCATTGATTGAAGCTTTACACAAATTTAAAATTAAAAACTACCAAGGAAATTAAGAGTCAATTTTAAACTTATTTGTGTGATAACACATGCCATACGCTAAAAAAAATTTCTTCTGGAAGTATCCACTGCCTCAATTTGAAACTCCCCAAATAATTTGGTTTTGTCAGAAAACTTGTCTACAGTCCACTTCTGATGTAAGATCTTTTATGTGGCACAACTCATTTTACACACACAAATCCGGAGGCCCACAAGAGGTCATTTGCCTAAATTTAAATTGGAAGTGGAATCTGAGGAAAACACTTTTCTTTGTAAAGATGCACCACCCATCATTAGATAGCATAAGTATGATTTTTTATTTTATATTTCAGATTTTTGGGATTTGAAGAACAAGTGGCAGTTGGAATGCTCTTATGGTCTCTCTTTAAAGTGGCAATTTTAGATGAATGAATAGGGATGTAGAAGCCAAGTGTAAAGTCGTTCTGACACGGGAACTCTTTTTCAAGTTGGGAGAATCCCAATCCTCTGGAGAAAACTCTCCTCCACCTGGCCAAGGTCCCCCGCAGGACAAGGCGGCGACTTGCCTTTCTCTACTCGACTTTCCAGCAACCCGGGAACGGAGGCCTGCAACCTCTGCCTGGGCTCCAAACCGCGCTCTTTCTTGTAGCTGGCGGCAACTGGCTCCGGGCTCCACCTTTTCGGCGCCCCGCCCGCATGCTGGGGCACAGGTAGAGGAGCTGGCAGTCGCGGGCGCCGACGCGCACCGAGGCCAGGATAGCCGTCGAATATGGCCAATTTAGTGCCCCTCGTCGCAGCGCGTAGCCAACGAGGTAGAAACGTGAGTAGCTAAACGCGAGCTCTCGGGGAAAGAGAGCCATCTTGCTCAGCAATTCACGTGGCTCGGCTGCACAGCGCAACCTGTGCGCGCCCGCTTCCTCGGAAGCGACCCGTCCAGGACTCGCTCCCAAGAAAGCGGCACCCGACGGTATTCGCCTTTCCCTGAGAAAGAAGCCAAGAGCTCCGACTTTGGCGACACAGTTGGAGTCTCCGGTGACAGGTGCCGCTCCCTCTTCCTTTGACCCGCAGGGTCGCCGCCTTCCTCTGCATGAGGCCGGAGTCTCTCAAGTGCCAGGAAGGAGAAGAGCAGGCTTGGTGCCCGCTCGCACTCCGGGACGTAACGCTTTCCTGCCCTTTCGGAATCGCGGGACCGATTCCCGGGAAAACGGGGAGGTACCGTGATAGCCCATCTGGCACCCGCGTACGCGGGGGCAGGGGGGAGAGCTTACAGTTGACCGGCGCTCAGGGAACTGGGGTTCTACCCTCCAGACAGAAACTGGGGGAGGAGGTTAAAAAGGGAGCAGAGAGAAGGGTGTTAGAGGGGTTAAAGGAGGGTTAGAGAGGGAGCAGCAAAGTTAAGAGAAATTTGGTATTGCACCTGTTGGTTGCATAGCTAAAAATACTACCCAACCTATAGTATTGGAGATCTCCAGGGAGATGATGTGGGTTATTATTAGGGGGGTGGAAAGGAGGAGAATGCAGCCCCGCAGCAGAATACAGGTAGTTGTGGACTTACAATAGATCATTTAGTGACCATTCAAAGTTACAATGGCACTGAAAAAAGTGACTTATGACCGTTTTTCACACTTACAACTGGTTGCAGCATCTCCATGGTCAAATGATCAAAATTCAGATGGTTGGCAACTAGTTCATATTTATGATGATTGCAGTGTCCTGGGGCGGGTCATGTAATCAGCTTTTGTGAACTTCTGAACAAGCAAAATTAATGGGGAATCCAGATTCACTTAACAATGTTACTAACTTAACAAATGCAATGATTCACCTAACAACTGTGGCAAGAAAAGTCGTAAAATTGGGCAAACTCACTTTACAAATGTTTCACTTAGCAATATAAAGTTTGGGCTCAGTTGTGATTGTAACTCGAGGACTCCCTGTACTGCCTTATAGTATTCTGTCTGCATTTTTCAGGGCACCAATGGTAGCCTGCGTCTTGCATCCCAGCCTGAATGGCAGCCTGCCCCCGGCCCTTCATGTGAATGAAAATAGTCCACCTCACCCACCCATCCATTCTAAAGCCTGGCAGCCTCTTTTACCCTCTAGCTTCATTTTCTGCAGCTCCCATCTCTCCTTCCTAGGTCCCATCCAAGGGTCATTGTTGGAGAGGGGACCTGGCTAGGCCTAATCATTCTTAAGTGGAGTGGGTATACATGTATTGTCAGCCCTAAAAGTGGCCTAGTCTCTGTATTACAAGACCTATTGCTTTTGCTCAGATCTCTCAAGAATTTACCATTTTGGCCTTGCAAAAGTCACCCCAGATCCTTCCCACATAAACTCCATTGGGGGTTTGACTAGAAGCGTCATGGCGAGACAGTCGGGGATTAGTGGGCTCTGAGGAGCTCTGCGAAATCCTGGGCTGACGAACCACTGCAGAGGGGTCTTCAGACCGGATCTGTCCTGTAAGGACAGGGAAGAAAAAGTGGTACCTCGGAAGACCAAGAGGAACAGGCAAGTTCCTCCGAGATCAGAGGAAATTCTCTCTGACTCTGCAGCGGGGGTGGGGTGGGGGATTACAACCGCCAGTAAACTGGGGCAACCGGACCAAGCACTGTGTAGGAGAGGAGAATTGAATAGAATATTGATGCTGGGTGAGTGACATCTAATTCATAGGCAGAAAGAAAAAAAAAGAGGATTTTAAAAGTAATTGTAAATGTCCTGGCACTATAACAGCGGCTAACAGTGGGAAAGGACGGAAGAAGATTAAGGCGGAAGTTATAAAGTGCCAAAACTCGATCAGAAAATTGTTTTGTGTTTTTTTGGGGGGGGATTTAAGTATTTAGAGAACTTTAAACAAAAATTAGAAGAATTAAGAACCCGAAAAGATCCTTCTTAAATTTAGGAACTTTAAAGGGTGGAAGGTTAAAAAATGAAGAAAAACCTGTAATAGAAAGGACTGGTTAATGACTTTAAATTGAAACTAAATTGGAATGTAACATGGAATTTGGACTATGCAAATCTGGACTGAATTTTAAATTGATTTGATGCATATATAAGGTGAAAAAGAAGAAGAAGAAAAATTAAATAAGTAAAACCTGTTTAAAGTGGACTGCAAACAAAATGGATACCTTTTAAGCTTGTTGATTGTAATAGTGGATTGTAGAGAGCCATCTTCAGGAGAAAAAAATTATTACAACACTGAATCTTTGTTTTGAAAAAAAAACTTGGACTTTGAAAGGGATAACAGCATGTGAGAATTTTTAAGGAGGCTTTGTTTGTTCACAAGTGTTTTGGCTTTGAGGGAAAAAAAAGAGGATTACAACATAACTTCAATTGAAATAATATCAACCTAGAAAGAACAAAATGGTGCAGGAACTTAAGGAAATTATGAAAACGATGTACTTATCATTGAAAATGGAAATAAGGGAAATGACCACAATGTTGCATGTAAAATTGAAACTTGATGACCAAAAAATTGACTTAGGATACCCTCAAGCTGACAAAGAAATAACTAATGAGAAGCAAGAAAAAGAGACTGACAATAAAGAAGAAGACAAAAACAAGGAGATTGATTATGGAAAATTAAATGATTATGTGGGTAGTAATAATAAAAAGGATAACTTTAAAAATTACATTGGGATTAACAATGGAAGGAATAAAAAAAGGGGAAAGAAAGAAAGAAAAAGGTAGAATAGAAAGAATATAAAAAACTTAAATGATTACACAGGGATTATCAGTGAGAACATAAGAAAAAGGGATGGAAAAGAATGGGAAAGACAGCAAAATAGAAGAGTTTATGATTTTAAAAAACAAAATGATTATACTGGGATTAACAGTGGAAAGATAAGAAAAAGGGAAAAGAGAGTTCAGGATTTTAAAATACAAAAGAAAAGAAAGCGAAAGAAAAATAAAATAAAATATAAAGATAGAAGGAAGAAAGAAATGGAAGAGGAATATGGGGTAAATGAAATGAATACTAGAGAAAAGATGAAATTGTATTTTTGATGAAGTGATTTTAAACTATATGGATGTATGATGAATGTAATAATTGGAATATTTTTAATTAATGAAGGGGACTATAATAACGAAGTCTTAATTACATATTTGGAATTTAACTAAATAAGAAAAGAAAGCTGAAATTGGGTTATGAATTAATTAGATATAATTAACTTTTTTATAAAAATGTTGAAGTGTATTATTTGGAACAGTTGATAAAGAAAAAATTATTTGAGATTGGAACAGGAGATTTTAAGAAAATAATTAGGAATTGTATTATGTTGTATGAGTTTAAATTTATGGGTACTGGAGTAAGATTGATACTTAATTGATTTTTTATTGAATATGTTTAACTAATTAGTGAAATTATGATAAATGGGTTATTTTTAAAATAAGAGATAAGAATATAAATAATTGATGAAGTAATAGAATGATGATAATAAATTATTTAAGTCAATATGAAGAAATGATAAAAAGTGGGGATGTTTAAGAATTGAAAATAAGACTCAGAAATAAGTTTAATATATGAAATTATAATAGTCGGAACATTTGGGTTAAGATAGATATTTAATTGGTTTTTACTAATATGTTGAATTGTATTATTTGGAATATTTGATAAAAGAATCATTGGTGATTAGAATAAGAGAATTTAAGGAAATAATTGGGGATTGTACTATGTTATGTGAATTTAAATTTGGGGTTCAAATTTTAATGCGGGAAAAGAAAAACTGAACTATAATAGGATGAGAAGTTAAGATGAAGGGTAATATTGGTTTCTTAAAATTAGAGAGAATAAATGATATGAGGAAAAATTGAACATATAAAATTGTGTTAAAGATGAACAAAAAACTGTACAAATTTAAGACCAGGCCAATATTCTGTTCAGAAAAGATGTATTATATGTTTGTGTGTTTAAAAAATAAAAAAAAACTTTATTAAAAAAATAAGCTCCGTTGGGAATCTAAATGACACTCCAATTCTCTTCACTTCAATTCCCTTCATTTTCAGTTTTACATAAACATGGATCTATATATTATGAAAGGTGAAATCATATAGGTGTTCTGTCCTTTTTCTCAGTTTTTGGGGGCCGTAGTTGCTGAGGAAGTGAGGCCTGATAAATCCCAGATTCAGAAAGCATGCTTTAAAGCAGAGGCAAACAGCATTATTCCATGGGAGAGCTATGCTTTATCTTTTCTATTTTCTTCCAACTATGGAAGAAACTTCTTTCTTTGGGGAGTGTCAGGGTCTCCCGGCTGAGCAAGGATATGGGTAGTAATGCAGCATAATGTTACTGGAAGAGCAGAAAGAACTATAGATAGTTCTCAATTTACAACCATTTGTTTTAGTGACTGTTCAAAGCTACCATGGCACTGAAAAAAGTGACTTATGACTGGTTTTCACTTACAACTGTTGTAGCATCCTCATAGTCTCGTGAACAAAATTCAGGCGCTGGGGAACTGGGCATGTGTTTATGATAGTTGCAGTGTCCTGAGGTCATGTGATCACCATTTGTAAGCTTCTCAGCTGGCTTCTGACAAGCAAAGTCAGTGGGGAAAGCCAGATTCACTTAACAACTATAGTGATTCAATTAACAACTGGTAGCAAATAAGGTCATACAATGGGCATAAAATGGGCATCACTTGTCTTGTTTAACAACAGAAATGTTGGGCTCAATTGTGATTGTAAGTTGAGGACTATCTGTAGTTAGACTAGAAAGTATTTCCCAGATCTGCTTTTGTATCCATTGCTATTTTGTATACTTTGATGGCAAAAGCCCTCATACTGGAAAAGAAATTGGGTAGTGTATGAGCTGTGGTGGCATAGTGGTTGCAGTATTGCAGGCTATTTCTGCCTGCTGCCTGCAATTTGGCAGTTCAAATCTCACCAGCTCAAGGTTGACTCAGCCTTCCATCCTTCTGAGGTCGGTAAAATGAGGACCCAAACTGTTGTGGGTAATATGCTGACTCTGTAAGCCGCTTAGACAGGGCTGTAGAGCACTGTAAAGCGGTATATAAGTCTAAGTGCTATTGCCATTGTTGTAAAAATAGGCTGGGGATCTAAACAAGTGGTCTAAACATCCCCATTTACTAATTACAGATTCTCCCTAGGTTCATTCAATCAATTTTTCAGCTTAAAACTTTGGTACTAAGTGAAATTAAAGAGTCTTGAATTAAGAGAGACCTGGTTCAGTGCTAAATGCAATAACAATATGGCCTTTGCTTAAATGACTCCAGAAGAGGAAAGCCCAAGAAAACTTATTGTTCCGCTTTTTGTGAAGCTTTTCTGACCAGGACATTTCTCCTCTGGCTTTGTTGAATTGTCTACAGCATTTTCCATTGCATCAAAATGTAGCTGATATGCAACTCAGTCTTGCCTTCAACTGTTAGAAGGTCAAGGGCTGAATGAGGCCATAAAATACTTAAATTAGGTAAGAGAGAAATATGTCTTCTTGGACAAGACTTGGATAGGATTGTACTCTCCTTGAAAAACCTTGTTTCTTATTTGAGCAGCTTTCAACTTTGAAGAGAGGGAAACTTGCAAAAAGATGTAGCTTTGATAAATTGGGCACCTACATTTCTGGAAGCTGCCATTACTTAAATTTTCACACCCAACCTACAGTAGCTGTGTTACTAGTTTGTTTCTGGGGTCAGTTTATAATGCTGTTAATGGTATTTGTTTACTTGCTTATTCTTCTTACTGTCGTAGACTAGATTGCTATATGATGGCATAGAACAGTAATGGCTAACTTTTTCTGGACCAAGTACCCAAAGCATGCATGCCCCAAATCCCCAAAATGCAATGCGTGTGTGGCCCCTGCACATGCACCCCACCCCTGAGCATGCACATACAGCCCCTGCGCATGCGTTCCATCCCCACACATATGAGTGCCCCATGCATGCACGTCCCACACATGCACGCCCCCTGCACACAACCTGTCCCCCCACGCATGCGCGCAGTCCCCCCAGGCCCCCACACATACGCAGCAGAGACCCAAAGACCAGCTGGCCAATGGGAGGCGCATGCACATGCGCGGTGGAGCTAAACAGGGCGCCTGCTCACATGCCTACAGAGAGGGCGCTGCACGCCATCACGGGCATAGAACATAAGGATTTTTCATATTTTTCTGTTTTTCCAACATGCAGTCTTTGCCAAATTCATATTCAGTAGTCTTTATTACAGGTAAGAATTTTTGCCTGGGCTTGTTGACTAAAAGATGGAATAATCCTAAGGAAATGGGTAGAATACCTTACTGGGATTAATATCCAAAATAGAAGTGTGTATGTGTACCAGGTACAAATCTGTGATTCAAATTTTTGCTACAAGGATCTGTGTTTCAAGAAAGCAGTGCACCCTTCCCTATAAGCCTAATTATCTATCTTCTGTTTACATGAATATCCAATGGGTAATAATCAAATAATCATTCGATGTCAAGGATGACATGTAGAATATGGCAATTCATTATTTTTTGTAATTGTAAATAGATAATTTAAGTCTGGCTATTTTTAAAAGTTTACCCCGTTCTGTTTTTGTTTTAATGAGACCCATTACTGTACAAAGAGTTCTATAATTGCTCTAGATTTTGATTATACTAGGAGAGAGTGACACTTGTTCATGCTATCTAGAAGTGAGGGGATTTGTATATGTGAGCATTAGATTGTGTGGAGGCTGGCCAAAATTATTAAAAAGTGAATTGTTACAAGTTGGTGCACTTGCTGGAAACTTTTTTTCTTAAGAATTTAAAAAAATAAGAAAATGGTTCTCTGTAAATGATTAAGAAAAATGTTATAGAGAAGTCACTCATGAAATGAATCAACAGCATATTTCAGGAATTCTGATCCTGACTTATATTTCAACTTTTCCCATATCTTGCACCCCAAGTACAACTCGAAGAATTTCCAGCTGCCCATCATCGACAACACCTGAATTGATTTTTTTGGAGAACTGTAGATTTAGATCACGGGTGTCAAACTTGCTACGTCATATTGCTGTCATATGATGTTTTGAGATGTTTTCCCCATTCACGGAACTGGGTTGGATGTGTCATGTGTGTGACGCATCCAGCCCACGGGCCACCGTTTGACATCCCTGACTTAGACCATCAGCAGTTCTTCAAGCTGGAGAAGCTGGAGAAAGCTGGTATAAACAGAATAGACAGGTTGCTCAATTTCTTAGGTACCTCCTAAGAAATTGTTCTATTTTAGTTCCCTAATTAAATACATTTTCATATAAATTCCTTAAGAAAGACAATTTCTCTCTGATTTTGGTTTAGAAAAATAAGATTTTCCAATCTGTATTTCTGCAAGTAGTGTTTACTTGTAATTTCTGTTGTTTCTCTGTACTCTAAACAGTGTTCTCTTTTCATTTTAGGACTGGTCTATTAGTCTTATAACAGCATCTTTGGCTGGAGCCTTTGGATCCTCCTTCCTCTATGGTTACAATCTCTCTGTGGTGAATGCTCCGACTGTGGTGAGAAACTGATTTTTTAAAGTCTAAAATCGGTTTGGTGCAGCGATGGGATGTAGTAACAGAAAGTTTTTGCAGGATTGGTCTACACTTGTCCTGTGTTCCTTGTTTCTTTGTCCAGCTGTAAATTGGCTCTTTCTCAGCAGAAGAGGAATGAAGATGTTTTCAGGCAGTGGTGGGATTCAAATAATTTAACAACCAGTTCGCCTAGGGTCAGGTTGGCCGTCATGGGAGGCATGGCCCATCCCCGTCTTCCAGCTCTGCCACACATGTGGGACGGGCCTCCTACGATGGCCAACCTGACCTGGGTGAACCAGTTGTTAAATTACACACTATCAAAGTGGATCCTGGGTGCTGCACTGCAATGGAGAAATTGCAGTGGGAAGGAGGAGGGGCAGGGAGAAGAAATAAGGAAAGCGGCCTCCTCCTTCCCTTGTGCCGTCTACTCCATTGCCCATTTCTCCATTGCAGTGCAGCACCGTGCCATGGAGCTTGCCCCACCCACAACCGCCCAGATGCCCTCGCTTCTCCCAAGAAAGGTGGTGAAAGAAAGAGGATTCCATCACGTGCTGAATGCTGTAATTAAGCCATAGCTTCCTAAGATGCCACCTCTGTCACTGGATAAAGTGAGGAGGGCAAATCAAGGCAACTCCAGCCCAAACAAAGTGAAAGAAGAAGAAACGCAAGAGCAGCGCCGCCTGCATCTCTTTTCTGCCCCCAAACAGTGCACTTCTCCTAAAGGCCTCTAGTTTGATGCGCCTGCCCACTCTGCCTCTTTCTGCAGTGCCTCTCCCATGCCTGTGTTCAGGGAGGGAGGGAGTGATAAAAGAGGTGGCCATCTTGGGCTCCCTTGCTGGGGCTGTGCATGTGCAAGCAGGGGGGGAGGGAGGCAAGCCAAGGCTGTGGTAAGGGAGTGGCTTGTTCCTTTGCAGAAGTGGTGGGAAAGGGAAGCAGCCGGGCTGCTGCTGCTTTTCATTGGGGTTCATGGAGCAAGATGGGGTTCCTCTTGCTGTCTCTTCTCCCCTCCTAAGTGCCATGGCACTTAGCCAACCGCAATTTGGAGGTGGCAGATAGAGAGGGGTCGGGTTGGGTTGGGGAGGAAGGCTATTCAGCCAGTTCTCTGAACTCCACAAAAATTTAGCTACCAGTTCTACTGAACCGGTGAGAACCGGCTGAATCCCACTACTGTTTTCAGGCAATTGATTAAATTCTCTGGAGTAATGATTATATAATTTCAAAAGGGTTTTTTATTAATTGTTCATTTTTATCTACACTTAATATATTATTGGCAGTCATTATCTTTTTAAGTGAGAACATACCATCTTGAAGTGATTAATATATCTCACAATTGGTATTTTTTATTTCCCCTTTTTAAATTTAATAAAGAACAAGCAGGAATCTATTCCTTCAGTGGAAGCACTATTCTTGTATTTCTGATTTTACTTTTCCTTGCTTGGTTAATTTGCATAAGACTGCATAGTTACATCCATATATGGTTATCCTTGTTTTTATACAGGTAGTCCTCGAATTCTGACAGTTCACTTAGCGACAGTTCAAAGTTGTGTCTCTCTCTCCCCAGTACTTATGACACAGACCCGTAGTTATGAACGTTGCAGCACCATGGCAGTCATTCACCCTTATGACTGACCACAGAGACATTGCAATATTCCCCCTGTCTATTTCCACCCCCAGGGACCTAAAAGACACTGGTCATGCTATGCTAGCCCACTGGCTCTTTCCCACCCCATTACCAATTGATTGCTCACTTACCTTTTGATGATCCAGAGTTCTAGAACAGGCTGACCGCTCCTTCTCTCTCCTCAAGTGAGCTGTCTCTTCTCCAGCCTCTCTGCTGTGGGGTTTGTGCGGCAGCATGGTGCGGAGCGGTGAGAGTAAAGGCAGAGCAGGACAAATACACCCTGCTCAGCTTGGCTGACTTACCAATGCTGCTTGTGCAGGATGCCTGATCTGCTTCTTTTTTTTTACAAAGGGATGGAGGGCTTCAAGCAGTATGAGATTGTTTCCCTTGAAACCTTCCATCCCTTTGTAAAAGCTTTTGGCGCAGAGTAAAGAAACCTTTGGGGCATGGTCTCATGGTCCTTCAGGCTCCTCTTCTCCAAGCCAAAAGCTTTTGCAGAGGGACGGAAGGTTTCAAGCAGTGCAAGATCAGTCCTCCGAAGGCTTCCATCCTTTTGCAAAACCTTTTGGCATGGAGAAGAGAAGTCTTTGGGGGCTTGGTCTTGTACTCCTTCAGACTCACTGAGACTGCCCAGCACTCCAAAAGTGAATCTGGTGTCCTGCACAGGTAGCTTGGTGAATCAGCCAAGCTGAGCAGGGCAGGCTCCTCCTGCTCTGTCTCTGCTCTCACTGCTTCACTTTTGGAGTACCCTGAGCAGACAAAGAAACTATGGCAGAGAAGCTGGAGGGGACAGCTTGCTTGATTATCGAGATCTTTGAAAGGTAAGTGACCTGGTGGGGCAGGATGGGGGAGGAGAAAGCATGAGATATCTCAGTGGGTTGTGGGAGCCCTGGGTGGTCAGTAGCACTAGAGCCCCCATGGTCTTCCCCACCCTGAGATATCTCATGTGTACTTAACAACCTGTGCATTTGATTAGTGAATGCAATGGGCAAAGCAGGGAAGGATCACATTCATTTAACGTGATCCAATTAATGAATCCACAGGTTACAAATGTAATTGTCCGGCTCTATTATATTTGTAACTCTAGGATTACCTCTACCTGTTAACATTTTGGAAATAAAAGTCCATAAAGTGTGATGTGGTCAGTAAGCTTTACACATTATTGTAGCTGTAACAATAAATATTAGTGGGACAGGGAAATCAAGTTCCATGTGTTTCATCTTCTTTATAGACGAGCCATGGTGGCACAGTGGTTAGAGTGCAGTACTGCAGGCTACTTCTGCTGACTGCCAGCTGCCTGCAATTTGGCAGTTGAAATCTCACCAAGCTCACGGTTGACTCAGCTTTCCATCCTTGGGTAAAATGAGGACCCAAATTGTTGGGGGCAATATGCTGACTCTGTAAACACTTAAGAGAGCGCTGTAAAGCACTGTGAAGTGGTATATAAGTCTAAGTGCTATTGCTATTTATAGATACACTGAGTCCACACTTTGGCTATGAATACTGTAGCTGTTTTCATGGGAAGACACAAGCTTTATTCATTTGTGGGTGGGTTGCTAGAAATTTCTTGGCTTCACCAGCTTCTCATTCTTTAAAGCTGAAATCCTTTTCCAGCTAAGTGCTTTAATACTAGTTGACTAGATACCTTATAAATTTAAAATTAGGGAGATGCTTAGAAATACCAGATATACAGATTATCTGATACTCAAGACAATGTATAAAATTAACTAGGTGCAATTTCCTTAAACAGCTTGTGGCTACAGGTAGTCCTTGACTTACAGGCATTCATTTAGGGATTGTTCAAAGTTACAACAGCACTGAAAAAAGTGACTTATGACTGTTTTTACCTTATGACTGTTGCAGCATTCCCATGGTCATGTGATCATAATTCAGACGCTTGGCAACTGGTATATATTTATGATGATTGCAGTGTCCTCAGAACACCTTTTGCAACCTTCTGACAATAAAGTCAATAGGAAAGCCAGAATCACTTAATAACTGTATTACTAACTGCAGTGCAGTGATTCTGGCAACTATGGCAAGAAATATTGTAAAATTGGGCAAGACTGACTTAACAACTGTCTTGCTTAGTAATAGAAATGTTGGGCTCAACTGTGGTTGTGTATAATAACAACTACCTATATAACAACTGTTGTCCAAAGAGGTTAATGTAGCATCACCGATCATGGATAGTTCCATTATCATTTGGACTTGTAAACAGGTATAAAAGAAAAGCTGACATAAACTCTTACTCTTAACATTATTAGCAAAGCAATATTACTTAAATATGCTATTATGGCCTCAGTTTGGCATTAAGCAAAGACTTAGATTTGAGCTATCTGAGCAAATTAAGTTCACATCTGATAATGACTTTTTGGAAAGGGCTTATTAGACAAGTGTTTCTTAAAGTATAATCCAAGATTCTTCAGGAAATCAAAATTATTTGCCAGATATTGAAGATATTTGTAAAAATTTAAAACAGCTCTTTATTTTTCTTTGTTAAAAATATAGAGTTTTTATTTACGTTAACGTCTAATGAGTTTATAATATGATTGATTCAGTAAATATTTTACAAATGTGTCCATTTTAATTTTAATTAAGCATAATATGGCAAATATCAGCAAATATAACCCATAAAACAAAAGCCCCTTTGGGGTCCTCCATCATTTTTAAAAACAGGAAGGGGTCATGAAAACAAAAAGTTAAGGAAGTTTGTCTTAGACTGAAAAGAAAGAGGTCACTAAAACTCAGAAGTCTGAGGAAAAAAGTTCTGATGCTTGTCAGTGTCATAGTTATCTATAAATGGAGCACCTTAGATGTTCATTGGAACCATATTTCGCAGAGCCCTTACAAAGTTGCTGTGCTGAGTCCAGGTGCAAGACAGTGCATGCAAACACAATATGGTAGCCAAAAAATTACTACAGAATATACAGTGACCAAAGGAGAAATGAGCATTTATTACATAGTTATTTCAGTAGTGTTCCAATATTGTTGATGGTCATTCATGATAGTCATACAAAGTGCAGATTATTTTTCACTGGAACACTAAATTAGTCACGGTGAAATTGTGTTTATCTTGCACCTTTGACCCCATTACTTGCACTTTGGTCACTGATGAAATCCATTACATGCTTCAGCAATTGATCTAGTAAAAACAGGTCATTTTATTCAAATGTGACTTCAGAAATGACTTCTTCTGAAGGAAAAGCATTTGTGTGTGTTGTGTTTGATGAGTGTAAACCAGTCCCTAAATGGTAATTGACCTATTGTGTCAATTGGTTCCCCCCCTCAAATAACAAAGAGGTAGTTAAGTTCTTTAATTTAGAAATGAACTATGGAAAATATAGATAGTCCTTGACTAATGACCATAACTGAGCCCGACATTTCCATTGCTAAGCAAGACAGTTGTTAAATGAGTTTGTCCCCATTTTATAATCTTTTTATCACAGTTGTTGAGTAAATCACTGCAGTTGTTAACTTAGTAGCACAGTTGTTAAGTGAATTTGGCTTCCCTGTTGACCTTGGTTCTCAGAAGGTCACAAAAGGTGATCACATGATCCCAGGAAACTGCAACCATCATAAATATGAGCCAGTTGCCAAGCTCTGAATTTTGATCACATGACCATGGGGATGCTGCAACAGTTTTAAGTGCAAAAAATGGTCATAAGTCACATCTTTCAGTGCTGTTGTAACTTCAGATAGTTACTAAACAAATAGCTGTAAGCAGAGAACTACTTGTACATTCATTGCAAATGAAAAAAGAGCATCTAAAATTTTACCACTTCCAAGGGAAGTTAAATGCTGAGTTTTCAGTGACATAATAAATACTTGTTAAAAAGGAGAAAATGGAGAAAAACAGGTTTATCTGAAATGTTGGAATTTCCTCTGAAATGTGAAAAACAATTGAGATTCCAACTATTTTTTTAAACTGCAATGCAAGCACTACCTGTTCAAATTGCAGGATTCATGGGAGAATCTCAGAATCTTGGTGACTTTAAAGGGGCCTCTCTGAATCAACAAAGGCAGGCTATGTAATCATGGCACATTGAAAAAGAAAAGTAGGGATGGAAATGAGAACGTTGAAAGACTATTCCCATAGCTTTTCTTAGTTTCTTAGAAATTCTGCTTTTCTGGAACAAAAGGAGGAATTGACATCTTTTTTTCTCAGAACTTTTAGAGGAATTTTATTTATGTAATTTTATCCCACTTTTTAATATTAAAAGCATTCAAAGTGGATTTACTTGTTTAGAAAATATTTTTTTAAAGCACCTTTAGGAGCACAAAGGAATTTTCCATTTCTGAAATCAATCTTGGTGCCCAGTTGTGATATTTGCATCCAGTTTGATCTTCCCAGGTGGAACAAGTATATAAATTGCAGGGGAAGTGCTGAACGCAAAAAAAAACCACATCACTTCCACTCTGGTCTAAAATTACTGCTTTGCTCATTGACTTCTGTCTTTCCCAATAGGATTTGATGTGTTTCCTTGTCTTCAGCTTGACTGAATCAATTAATTATCTCTAACTCTTACCTCATATTCTATCACTGCTACAACATAATCTAACTTGGATGGAGCTTGTGGCAAATTTAATTCCTTTCTTCCTTTATAGCAAATATATCAAACTCGTGGCCCACGGCCTAGATGCGTCACATGCCCACATCCAGTTTAGTGAAGGGGAAAAAAGTCCTGATATGTCATGTGACGCTGCTGTGATGCTGCAAGTTTGACACCCCTGCTTTATAGCACTCAACATTTATGGCACTTCTTGGGCTCTGGGTTTTAGGAAGCACTGGACATGACATATGCCTGCTTATCTCTCACTCTGCCTGGTTGAACGTGCTCCAGTGATGCAAATCTCAAGCTGTTTGGGCAGTTCTTTACTGATAGAAGCCTCTCTGGAGCTGTTTTGAGATGACATACTGTAGCAGAGGATAACTTGCTCTGTTTATTCCAGGCCTCTACAAAGCTAAATTCATGTCTGTGTCTACTGTCCAATTAGCGAACCCAAAACAAGGAAACACTCTTGGGAGAATTGAATTACCAAAAGTAAAACTTTATTGGATACACCATGTTGGTACTGAAGAAACAAAACCAGCTCTGATTTCCCGTGCAGATGCTCACCCTGTTAAACAATACTTTCTCCTCCTCCCTACCCCTGGTTGATAACATTGTCCAATTATGAGACTGTCTTTCGTTTCAATCTCCTACAGTGGTGACTTTGCTGGCTCCCTGCTCTCACAATCTCTGCATACATTCTCCACATTCCATTTCCCTACCACCAGTTCATTGGCAAGTTGAAAAGCATTAGGTTTGAAAGAAGTGGTTCAATCTTGATAGTCTGACAATCATGTAACAATAAACAATTTTGTAGTTGGATTTTCTTAAGCATGTTTTTAGTAATGGTAGATTCACTACATTCCAGCTGGAATCTGAGTACAGTCATACCTTGGCACTCGACTACTTCAAAACTCCTCGAATTCGTATTTGACATGTTTTGAAGCAGAAATCTTGTCCAGGTGCTCATCTTTGTCCTGGTAGTCAACATGCAAGGAAGAACTTGCTGATGTCAGCTGCCTTGTGACTCGCTATTTCTTCCAACTGAAATGATAAGTCACATGGTTTTCTCGCTACCTGTCAGTTTTGATATTCAACATATCTTTCAGAATGGATTACTGATGAGGACCGAGGTACTATTGTATAATTAATGATAAAAGAGTTTGCATGCTTACCTGCATTATTTCCGGAGCATTTTTGGAAAGCAGTTGATGTTATCCATGAGAAGGATTGTAGTTGAGGCCATAGTGTATTGTCAGTATGTATGAGAGTTCATGACTGGCAGAGACATGGTAACAAGGTCAGCCAATGAATAGGGCATAGCAACAAAGTCACCCAATGGGAGCTGAAACAGGAAGGAATCTGAGCATGGCTCTGTATTAAGCTCTGTGCTCAGCTCTAAAACTGAAACTAGTCTGCTGACTGAAACTGTTCTTTCCTCTGTCTGTGTTTTGCTTGTAACTACTATCACGTTGGAAGAATCAGCCATTGGTATTGTATATTTATTTTCATGTGTTCTATTATACATAAAGAAAAGTTAATGAATCCTGCTGAATCAGTTAACTGTGTGTGCTTTCTGGATTTGATTGCTGCAACAAACTCTGACATGTATGACCAACTCTGAGACTCAATATTCCAGGAACTATTCCAGATCCTTGGAAATAGAGGGTCATAGGAAAACCTATGGCACTGAAGAGATCCTATTGGTCCAGGACACAATAGAATAGGAGCACTTCATCTTTATCATCATCATATCCCACCTCTATTTTGTTCAACTCAAGATAGTGTACATAATGCTTCTGCTGCTATTTTCTCTGCAATAATGACCACGAGAAAACTGGGAAGGAGGGTACAGATACTACTCAGGAACCTTTGAAGACTTTTTGTCTGTAGTCTCTACAAATGTTATAATGATCATACAGAAGTGAAGGACAGAGCCTACTGCCCTTATGCCCCCTCCCCTGATGACTAGTGGAGTGGGGGCAGGCTTCCTTTTCTACACAAACAGGAAACCAATAGCGACCTTTAAACTTTCAAAAATACAACCAAGGGGGGTTTCCCATCCCACATGTTCCATAAAGCTCTGTGTCAGTAGGCAAGTTGGTGTAAAATGCACATTCCATTTTAAAAAGACTCCTTATGGCAGAATTTTTAAGTATTGAAATAATTTGGTTTTATTTTTTTAAAAAATGTTAATTTGTAATTATATTTGTCTACACTGATAAGTATTTATTTATTTATTATTTATTTATTGGGATTGCTTGTAGTTTATTAAGAAGTTTTACAATGAAACCTGGGAAAGAAGATATAACCAGTCAATCACTGAGCAGTCACTTACCTTGCTATGGACTTTATCGGTCTCCATTTTTGCTGTTGGTGGACTTCTGGGTGCATTAATTGTTACTCCAGCTGTCAAGTATTTTGGTCGGTAAGCATTATATTGAAAACAATACTCTGCATATTTTTCTTTTCCTCTAGCTGATAATATTTTTGCATCTGCATTTAAAATATGAAGTAAGATACTTCCCATGATGTGATTATTAGCAAGTAATAATGTATGAAATGCAATTTTGTATAAATTAGGCTTTTTTTGAAAAAAGTTCTACTTTTAAAAATATTGTTTAGAAGTCTAAAATAGCAATGAGTCTCTGGGACTGAACTATCACAGTTTTTGCATCTCTTTGCTGCCATCTAGTGGCCATCTAGTTATAGGAATTCTAAATACGACAAAATTGATTACGATATTTATTTCTAAATAAATCTAACAAGAATTTCCTGATATATGAACCCATAATTCTCCTCAAACCAAGTGCAGGAGGATTGGTTTATATCCTATACCAAGAGTAGACAGTTTCTCTCACATTTTCACCACCAACTACTATTTGTATTGACATTGGAAGTGTTAAATAGAAATATTAGGCAAGATATAGAAATTAAAGGTATGGAAATAAAAAAGGAACAATATAAACTACAGGCATTTGCAGATGATTTTCTTTTTATGTTGGAAGACCCACAAGAAAATGGACTTAAACTAATTACAAAAATAGAAGAATATGGTGAAGTTGCAGGACTGAAAATAAATAAAGAAAAAACCAAAACAATAGTTAAAAATGTTACAGACATACAGAAAAAAGAACTAATGAGGAAAATAGGTATACAGATAGTCAAGAAAGTTAAATATTTAGGAAGTCAATTAATGGCAAGGTGTGTAACGATTAAAGAAGATAATTATTATAAATTGGCGCAACAAATTAAAACTGATTTGGAGAAGTGGAAAATCTACAATTAATCATTGATGGGAAGAATAGCCACTATAAAAATGATATCTTGCCAAGATTACTGTATTTATTTCAAACAATACCAATAAAACTGGAAAAAATACTTTGAAGAATTAAATAAAATAATACTAAAATATATTTTGCAAGGGAAAAAAGCAAGGATAAGTTTGAAAATGTTGCAAGATTCTAAAAATAGAGGTGGTTTTGGGCTACCAGATTGGGAATTGTACTACCAGGCTTCGACACTTATTTGGGTGAAAGAATGGACCTTGGAGGGACAAGTACTTGAACTAGGTTGGCATGCTTTTTTTATGGTATGGAAGAAACAAAATACATAGCTATTTCCAAAGACACTATGTTAGGAATGCATTATTATTAGTATGGGAGAAAATTAAAGAATCACATTATTTGAAAATACTGGTCTGGCTCTCCACAATGGAGGCACTGATTTATCCAAATGTTATTGATATAGAGAATATTACCAGATATAAAGATGTTTTAAATGAAAAGAAGGAACTTAAAACCAAGCAGGAACTAAGTGAGCAAGGGATTGAGATAACATGGTGGTCATATGTGCAGATACAATCTAGATATGAGAAGGATGTTAAAATGTATGGTTTGTATAAAGAGAGGAGACATGTTGGAAAACATCAAGCCCATCAGAATAAGTTGCTATTTAGAATGACATGGAATGACATGGAAAATAGAAAAAGGTAAAAAGAATAGGGAGCAATTGGAGTTACAGAAACAGGAACATAAATCACTAACATAAGCTAACAGTGAACCATAAAGATAGATATATGAGTAAGACCAAACAAGGAAAAGTCAAAACACAAATAAGAACATGCATTACAGTTGCGATACCTTATATATTTGTTTTCTGAGGTTTTCGCGGGTGTTTGTATGTAGGTCTTTGGTTATTCAGGTTTTCTCCCGCGTAAAATTGGAGGTGTCTTGGCAACGTTTCGACGAAGTCTCATTTGTCATCTTCAGCTGGTGTTCTCGGTTTCGTGCTTCTAGGAGCAATGTGTGTGATCGCAGCTGTTTCTTCCTTTTAACTGCCAGTGGGAGTGTGAACTGATTGGGTGGGAGCTTGGCTGTGTTCTGATTGGGTGGAGGTGTGTTCTGATTGGTTGGGGGTTTGGCTGTGCTCTGATTGGATGGGAGGTTGGCTGTGCTCTGATTGGATGGGTGTGTGTTCTGTTTAGGTGGGGGCTTGGTTGTGCTCGGGTTAGCCTGAGTAGCAGGGGGATTTGAGCTGGTGAGCTGTGTTGCTGTTGTTTGGCTTCATGTTCATGGCCGTGCCATCTCTTCATGGTGGGTGTCAGTCTGCTTCATGTATGGATTGGATTGGTGTGGACATTTTTCTGATAGAAAAATGTCCACACAGCATGTCCACACAATGTTTCAAGATAGAGAAACATCCACACAGCATGAATAAACAAGATGATACCTCCCGCCTACCAGCCATTTGGAAACCTGCCCTTATTGACAAACGAGTCCCTAACACAAAGAATGACACCAGACCCACACTCATGAGAGCCACACAGGATATAACCACCACACATCCACACAGAAAGCAGACCCAAACCCACACTGATGATGATGCACGACCACAGACCAGAAGCCAGACCACAGCTGCATCATTAGCCCCTTTAAACTCCTCCAATCCATACATGAATCCATACATTGTATATTTGTATATATACGCATACGTATACATATACATATACATATACATATACATATACATATACATATACATATACATATACATACCATGGCCACCATGGCCATTTAACATCTTTTATCAACATAGGAAAAACCCTGATTACAAAAATATCACACATTTATACCTATGAATTAAAAGGAATAAATATTTGACCTTTACAGGGAGGAGTCATAAAATATGGGTGTGTCTGGCTGAAGAGGTTCAAAAAAACCGAAATAGTGCTATCCCAGTCTCCCATAAGTCTCAGAATAAACAACACAAAATGTCTGACAGGCCTGAAAGTGATGATTGGAGATTTCATCCCACCATGGCCATTTAACATCTTTTATCAACATAGGAAAAACCCTGATTACAAAAATATCACACACACACACACACACACACACATACACACACACACACATATATATATGAATGACATTGAATACTAAGCTTGTCCCTTTAAACATGGACTGCCTAGGCTCATAATGACAATTATGAAAAACGGCAAATGTAAATCTTCCATCAATCCATGTGATCAATCAGTGCCAAATACCAGTGACGATGGATTTACAAATGCCAGCTGCTCTGGGGACACCATCTGAATATTATTATTATTGTTGTTGTTGTTGTTGTTGTGAGATTCACAGCCTTTGAGGCTGGTTAATAGCTCAGCAGCTCGAGTCCTAACCAAGGACCTAGGAACTGTTAAGGTATCGTCGGAGGATGTAAACTGTTCCAAGTAAGGTGGTTTTTTTGTAGAGTCAAAATGTTCAAGTCCGGCAAATTTAGAATTTCTAAATAGCGGGGTAGCCCTTTGGGTATTGCTCCAAGGGCTCCAATTACAATCGGGACAACACACAATTTCTTTTTCCACAGTCGCTCAACTTCCGGTACTTCGTGATTTTTTCTTGCTGCTTATCTTCAATCCGTGCATCACCAGGTATTGCAATGTCAATGAACCATACTTTTTTCTTTTCAACTATTGTTATGTCAGGTGTGTTGTGGACCAAGTGCCTGTCAGTCTGAATCCTAAAGTCCCACAAGATCTTGAGTTTCTCATTCTCTAAAACTTTCTCAACTTGATGTTTCCAGTGGTTTTTGCTGTACTCAAATCCAAACTTCTGGCACAATTTCCAGTGAATGATCTTAGCAACACGGTCATGGTGTTGTAGGTAGTCAGTTTATGAAATTTTGCTGCATCCACTGATCAGATGGTCGACCATCTCATCTTTCTCATTGCAGAAGCGGCATTTGCTGTTGGTGGTAACATGTTGAATTTTTGCCTTCATGCAGTTTGTGGCTAGGGCTTGTTCTTGAGCTGCCAAAATAAAGCTTTCTGTTTCTTTTTTCAGTACTCCTGATCTTAACCAGTTCTAAGTTAGTTTCTGGTCAGCTTTGCCTTCAATACTTTTCAAGTATTGGCCGTGCAGAGCTTTGCTTTTCCAATTTTCAGCTCGCTGCTCAATTACTTCTTTCTTATATTCTGCTTTTGTTTTAGTTGTCTTTAAAAAGCCTCCTTTATTTACTTCCTTAATCATTGGTTCTTCACTTTTCTGGATGTAATCATTCAAGGTGCGTTTTTCTTCTTCCACAGTCTGCTACTTGTAGGAGTCCTCGATCACCCTCTGCTCTTGGTAAATATAATCGGTTAACATCACTTTTAGGGTGCAAGGCATGATTCATTGTCATAAACTTCCTTGTTTTTCTGTCCAAATTGTCTAACTCCATCTGGGTCCAGTCAATTATTCCTGCAGAGTATCTAATCACAGGTATAGCCCAGGTATTTATGGCTTTTATGATGTTTCCTCCACTCAATTTGGACATTAATATCTTACGAATTCGCCAAATGTACTTGGCTGAAGTTGATTCCTTGACTTTATTATGCATTAAGTCAGAGGCTTCTAAAATCCCCAAGTACTTGTGGCCTTCTTCTGATTTTACTGCCTTTATCATTTCTTCATTCTCTAGTTCTATTCCATCCTCCTCTATGATCTTGCCTGCTTTAGTTGCTATTGTTGCACATTTGTCAATATTATTATTATTGTTGTGGTTGTTGTTGTTGTTGTTGTTATTATTATTATTATTATTATTATTTAAATTTTTATACCGCCCTTCTCCCGAAGGACTCAGGGAGCCAAAAAATAAAACCAACAAATATATAAAAGATAAAAAACAGTTTAAAAAACATTAAATAATCTGGCTGCCACGTGTTAAAAACAGAAACAACCCATTAAAATTTACTATTTAGGCCAGCCCAGCTTGATGAAATAATAGCGTCTTGAGGGCCCGGCGAAAGTGCGTAGGTCAGGGATCATACGTATCTCCATGGGCAATTCATTCCAGAGGGCAGGTGCCCCCACAGAGAAAGCTCTCCCCCTGGGGGTCGCCAGTCGGCATTGTTTGACCGACGGCACCCTGAGGAGTCCCTCTCTGTGGGAGCGTATTGGCCGGTGGGAGTCTATTGGTGGCAGAAGGCGATCTCGTAAGTACCCAGGTCCTAAGCCATGGAGTGCTTTAAAGATGGTGACCAGCACTTTGAATCGCACCCGGAAGACTACCGGGAGCCAGTGCAGCTCGCGCAGGAACGGTGTTACATGGGTGTGCCAAGTCGCTCCCATAATCATCTGCGTGGCTGCATTCTGGAGCAGTTGGAGCCTCCGAGTGCTCTTCAAGGGGAGCCCCATGTAGAGAGCATTATAGTAGTCTAGACGGGAAGTGATGTGGGCGTGAGAGACCGTGTGCAAGGCGTCCCGGTCCAGAAAGGGACGCAACTGGTGTATCAGGTGAACCTGATAAAAAGCCCCCCTGGCCACAGCCGTCACATGATCTTCTAAAGACAGCCGTGCATCCAGGAGGACACCCAAGTTATGAGCCCTCTTTGAGGGGGCCAAGATCTCACCCCCAATAGTCAGCGATGGAGCCAGCTGGCTATACCAGGACACCGGGAACCACAGCCACTCGGTCTTGGAGGGGTTGAATCTGAGCTTGTTTCTCCCCATCCAGATCCGCATGGCCTCCAGGTATCAGGACATCACGTCAAGGGCATCATTGGGGTGGTCCGGGGTGGAGATGTACAGCTGAGTATCATCAGCATACTGATGACACTTCACCCCAAAACCACGGATGATCTCACCCAGCAGCTTCACAGAAATGTTGAACAGGAGGGGCGAGAGGGCTGACCCTTGTGGCACCCCACAGTCAAGGCGTCTTGAGGTCGACCTCTGTCCCCCCACCAACACAGACTGCGTACGGTCAGAGAGGAAGGAGGAGAATCACCGCAACATGGTGCCCCCCATTCCTAACCCCTCCAACCGGCGCAGCATGATACCATGGTCGATGGTATCAAAAGCCGCCGAGAGGTCTAATAAGACCAGGACAGAGGAACAAGCCCTATACCGAGCCCTCCAGAGATCATCAACCAATGCGACCAATGCCGTTTCTGTGCTGTACCCTGGCCTGAAGCCCGACTGGTATGGATCTAGATAGGCAGCTTCATCCAGGTACTGGGGGAGTTGTCGCGCCACCACACTCTCAACAACCTTTGCCACAAAGCAAAGGTTGGAGACTGGATGATAGTTTGCTAATACAGCCGAGTCCAGGGAAGGCTTCTTGAGGAGGGGTCTCACCACCGCCTCTTTCAGAGCAGAGGGAAAGAAGCCCTCACTCAAGGAAGCATTAATAATCACCTGGAGCCAGCCTCGTGTGACCGCCCGGGAGGCCAGCACCAACCAGGAGGGACACGGGTCCAATAAACATGTGGCAGCGCTAAGTCTACCCAGAATCCTGTCCACGTCCTCGGGAGTCACATGGTCAAACTCCTCCCAGATAACACTCTCAAGACCCACCTCCGTCACCCCATCTGAACCTACCCAATTGGAGTCCAGACCTTCCCGAATCTGAGCGATTTTATCATGCCTCAGCCCTCAGGCCTACCCTGTAACGGGTCTTCCCCGCTCCCAACTGAAGTAGGAAGCGGGTCACCCTAAACAGGGCGGCTGGGCGGTTCTCTGCAGACGCAATAAGAGCAGAAAAATAATTCGATTTCGCCGCTCTTATCGCCACTAGATAGATCTTAATATGAGACCTCACCAGTGTTCGGTCAGATTCGGAACGGCTGGCCCTCCAATCGCTTTCCAGGCGTCTTTTCCGGCGCTTCATCTCCCTCAGCTCCTCAGAAAACCAGGGAGCCAATTGGGATCAGCACCGGGTCAGAGGCCGCAAAGGCACGACGCGGTCCAAAGCTCTAGCGGCCGCCCTATCCCAGGCGGCCACCAGTTTTTCAGTCGAGTCGTGAGTCAGAGCCTCAGGGAATGGCCCAAGCTCCGTCAGGAACCTATCCGGATCCATCAGGCGCCTGGGAACGGAACCACCTAGTCGGTTTCATCTCCCTGTGGCGGAGGGTAGCGGCTTGAAAGTCTAGTCGAAGGAGTGAATGATCTGACCATGACAAGGGCTTGGTGACTATATCCCCTGTTTCTAGATCATTCAACCACTGACCAGAGACAAAAGTCCAGAGGTCCAGAGTGTGTCCCCTCGTGTGAGTAGGGCCTTGAACTAATTGGGTCAGGTCCATGGCCGTCATGGAAGCCATGAACTCCCGAGTTGCCTCCGACATTTCACTGACAGATGGCAGGTTGAAATCCCCCATGACTATAAGTTTGGGGGTATCCACCGCCACCCTGGCTATTACATTGAGCAGCTCAGGCAGGGCAGCCGCTACGTGGGAGGGAGCCAGGCAAGCAATCAGCAAGCCCATCTGCACCCACGACACCACTTCACAAGGAGGGACTCACATCCGGCTATCTGAGGTACAGTGGCCTCCCTCGGACAGAGACCTTCTTTAATAATAGCCGCCACCCCCCCCGCCCCATCCTGGGCCCTCGGCTGATGGAATGCACGGAAACCTGGTGGGCATATTTCAACAAGCCCCCCCCCTCTGGATCCAGCCAGGTCTCCGTAATACCCGCCAGGTCCACTCCCCCCTTCTGGATAAGGTCGTAAATGAGGGGGGCTTTATTTACCACGGACCTGGCGTTGCACAACATCAGCCGGAGGCGAGGCCCTGAGGATCTGTGCAACCCAGGGAACGAGAAGAGCATTGGGGACCGGAGTGCGCAATCGCTCCAAGACAGCGAATGCGCACTTCCAGAACATGATATGGCCCCCTGGTACCACCGTATTGATAATTGTATGGCTGAAGATCACAGGTCAACTCCCCCATGGTATCAAAGAAGTATTTTAGACTTGCCCACATTGTTTTTGATTCAGATCTGGGGACAAAATAAAATTGCATGTACTTGCAAGAGAATTGTGCATGAATTGGCCAAGTTCACTCTCCAGGTTCTAACTTCTTACAGCTTGAGGTCTTCTTGTAGGCCACTGAATCTACAGCTGTGCTTATTATCTACAGCAGCAGCTCCACTATTTTAGGCAAATCTCTTCCTCAGAGGTGGCAGAAAGGATTGGTTGGGGAGTATTACTAGGACAGAAATAGAGCAATACAGCCAGATAAAATGATGCTCCCAATTCTGTTTCCTGGAGTTTCTCCTTAAATATTGGGTATGGTAAGAATTAGGCTGCTATTGTCCAACCTGGAACTCATTTCTACGTCCTACAACTGTTTACATATGTGACATGCAAGTGTGGCAGTTGCAGGAATGCAGTGTTGTAGAACAGTTTGTTGTCATAAAAGTAAACCTAATCCATTGCTTTTACCTCCAAAACAATACTTTATCAAAGGGAGCATCACCCACCAGTCAGTTTTGCTTTTCTCTTCCTATGGTTTGGTTTGGTTTGGTTTTCTTTATTTTGGATTAGTATTATTTGCTTGGATTTTTTATTTTATAGTCTTACTTTTTTTAAATTATTATTTAGACTTCTATACTGCTTCATAGTGCTTTACAGCCCTCTCTAAGCGGTTTACAAAGTTAGCATATAGCATATTGCATATTAGCATATTGCATTAGCATTAGCATATTGCAATCTGTGTCCTCATTTTACCCACCTCGGAAGGATGGAAGGCTGAGTCAATCTTGAGCCGGTGAGATTTGATCTGCTGATCTGCTGAACTAGCAGTCAGCTGAAGTAGCTGCAGTACTGCACTCTAACCACAGCGCCACCTCGGCATTTATTATGTGAAGTATCACAAGCTGACTAACACTGGCCTGCTTTCTTTGGTTCTCAAGCTATTTTGAACCTACAATGCTCCTGAATACCTTTTGATGATAGAATTTTGCTTCTTCACAGTGGACATTTTGGTGTAATGTAATAATCATAGTATCATAGGGCTGGAAGGGGCCTTGGAGATCTTCTAGTCCAACCCCATGCCCAAGGCAGGCGTCCTTACTCCATCCCAGACAAATGGTTGTCCAATCTTTTCTTGAAAACCACTAGTGATGAAACATCCACAACTCTGGGAGGCAAGCTATTAATCTATTGATCAATTGTTTTCATTGTCAGGAAATTTCATCTTAATTCCATGTTGAAGTTCCCTCTGATTAGCTTCCACTCATTGCTTCTTGTCTTGCCCTCAGGTGCTATGTAGAATAAATCAACTACCTCTTCCCTGTAACAGCCCTTCAAGTATTGGAAGACTGCTATCATGTCACCTGTGAGGGCCACATAGGATGGACTTTGTAATACTTGAAACATGATTTTTGTAGTACAGTTGCATTGGCTGACTAACATGGGTTTTCTTTTCTTTTAAATTTGTTTTTTCAAATGTATTACTAATAATTTGCCATAAGTCTTAACCTTCAAAAAAAGCCTCTCTTTTGAGAGCAGGGGCCCTCAGACCACTTGACATGGAATGACCCTTATCCTTTTCATAGGGAGACCCCATTTTATAAGAGTAATAAAATAGTTTTTAAATGATATTCTGACTTAGTTGCATATTGGAAAAAATAAGCTGAGGCACAACCTAGAGCCAGATTAAGCCTTCTCTTAGTTAGGGTAAATATACCTAGTTCTCTTAGCAGTTCATCGTACAACTTAGCCCCCAACCTCTTATTATCTTTGTTGCTATTCTCTGCACACTTTCTAGGCCTCAGCATCTTTTTTTGAATCATGGTTACCAGAACTGGACACATTATTTCAAGTGTGGCCTCATTTGAATTGTATTGATTATTGAGCAGTATTATCACTTCCCATGATTTTGATTTTGATTTTGTTGGTTTGACTTGTTTGGCAACTTCATCACACTGCTGACACATACTTAAGCAGGTATCCACCAGGACTCCTAAATCCCTCTCACAGGCTCTACTGTTGAGCCAGGTACTAGAACAGCAATAGACTTATATACACTTCATAGTGCTTTACAGCCCTCTCCAAGTAGTTTATAGAGTCAGCATATTGCACCCAACAATCTGGCTCCTCATTTTACTGACATCAGAAGAATAGAAAGCTGAGTCAAATTGAACTCCTGGAGTGAGCAGTGAGTTAGCCTTCAGTACTGCATTCTAACCACTGCACCACCACAGAATAATAGAGTTGGAAGGGACCTTGGAGGTCTTCTAGTCCAATCCCCTGCTCAAGCAGAAGACCCTATACCATTTCAGACAAGTCCAGTCCTATCTTAAAAGCTTCCAGTTATGGTCATCCACAACTTCGGCAGGAAGGCACTTGTTAATTGTTCTCGCTGTTAGGACATTTCTCCTTAATTCTAGGAGATTTCTCTCCTTGATTAGTTTCCATCCATCATTTCTTGTCTTGCCTTCTGGTGCTTTGGAAAATAAGTTGACCCCCCCTTTCTTTGTGCCAGCCCCTCAAATATTGGAACACTGCTATCATGTCTCCCCTAGTCCTTCTTTTCACTAAACTGTTTTTCATAAGTTTTAGCTTCCACCCCCACCCCCAATCATCTTTCTTGTTCTTCCCTGAATTTTTTCCATTGTCTTAACATCTTTTTATATTAATCTTGAATCTATCCCTCTATTAATCCAGACTAGGATTGCATTGGCTTTTGTGTATGCTGCCTCACACTGTTGGCATATATTCAAGTGATTATCTACTAGGATTCCAAGATCCCTCTCATAGTTACTGGCCAAGTTTCATCTAGACTGTACCTGTGCAATTGGTTTTTCTTGCCCAAGTGCAAAATCTTACTTCTATCCATAGTGAATTTCATTTTGTTAGATAGGGCACAGTGTTCAAGTCTGTCGAGATCCATCTGAATCTTGATCCTATCCTCTGGGGTGTTGGCTATTCCTGCCAGCTTAGTGTCATATGCAAATTCAATGAGTTTCTCTTCTATTCCCTCATCTATATCATTTATGAAGATATTGAAGAGTACTGGGCCTAAAACAGAACCCTGCCCACCTCCCTCCATGTGGACATAGTTTCATTAAGGACTACATGTTGAATATAGTTTGTTTATCAGTTACAAATCCATCTGGTGGTAATGCTGTCTATCACACATTTTTCTAGCTTACCAAGAAGTAGGTTGTGGTCTACTTTGTCAAATGCCTTACTGAAATCCAAGTATATGGCATTTCACTGGTCTAGTAATTTAGTCACTTTGCCAAAAAAAATGAAAAGAGAGAGAGAGAGAGAGAGAGAGAGAGAGAGAGAGAGAGAGAGAGAGAGAGGGAGATCTGATCCAACCTCGGAGAGTTATACCAGGGCTGGCAGCGGTGTGCTTCAGTGCCTGGCCAATGGGGCACTTCTCACTCGGCCGCTTTCCCTCTTTCTTCTCCCTGCTCCTCCTCAGACAAAAGCTGTACTTTTCATCTGTCCATTGCAGCACAGTGCCCGGGATCTACTTTGACAAGTGGTGGGACTTGAGGGATGGTGAATCCCTGTTTGTGGCACGGTGGAGAAGGCAGAAGATCAGACCAGCCTGGCGGGTGTGGGGTGGGAAACCGAGCAGTGCTGAAAGCAGTTCTCTCTCTCTCTCTCTCTCACATACACACACATAAACACAGAGGTTTGATCAGATCGTTCTCTCACTCTCTCACCCCACCTCATAGTGGTGGCACCAGCCATGCTCTCCACGGCGACCTGCACTGCTTCGTCCTCCACCCCCCCGCCTCGCTTCATTCGCCTTCGTTCTTTGCCACTTCTCCTTGCTCGCCACCATAACAGAGCAGGGGGATGAGCAATGCATTGGTGTGGCAGCCACAAAGTGAGGTGGTGGGAGGTGAAAGACAAAATGAGGTAGTCTATCACTGAACATTCACCATCATTGAATGTGAGAGAGATCAGCGGAAATTTTTAAGAAGAGACTGGACAGGCATTTATATGGAATGATAGGGTCTTCTAGTTGAACAGGAGGTTGGATTAGAAGACTTCCAAGATCCCTTACAACTGTTATTCTGAAACCTGCACAGTTCTGGGGCTACTGGTTGTCTCACCTAATTTAAGATAAATTCTGAAGAGACTCCCTGGCAAGACAGTTACAGTCAGATTCATTTGATCTACAGTATTTTGTATCCATGATTTTTAACTATCTTTAGCCTTTCTATCCATGGGTTTTTAGTTTGTCTGTTTTCCATTGCCTTCTCCTAAGCAGTTTGAAGGATATTTGTATACCCTTAATTTTGGCATTATAGGCATACTTTTGGCTTACTCTATTTGTCATGACAACTTTTACTTATTTTATTTTATGAAAAACTGTTTATCTGGCAATATAAGGAGGTAATAAGTAATTCATTTCTTTTCAGAAAGCGAACGTTGCTGCTAAATAACGTGTTTGCCATTGTGGCTGCATTGTTTATGGCCTTCTCACTGCTGGCAGGAATCTTGGAAATGATTATTTTGGGCCGATTCATAATGGGCATTGATGGAGGTATGATTTAATTTATGCAAGAAACTGATGTTTAGTGAATGTTCTGCAGTCCCTGCACACTAGTCTTTTAACATCTCAACTGAATTACCTGTACCTGGAAAAATAGGCTGAATTCTTAAGAAATAAATTTTTTGATGCATTATTTTTCTCATTGACATTTTTATTTATAAGATACAAAATACAAAAGAAAATATGAAAACAATGGGGAGGAAGGGGAGAGGAAAATTGAGAAAGGATTAAGAAAAAAGAAGCATTGACTTCCGACTCTCTCTGTTGCAGTAAAATAAGGCATTAGCATCAAATCACAACTTTTAGTTTTTTTCATAATAATATAAACTAGCCATTTCTAGAAGGATCTATCAGTCTCAGTGGTGGTATTCAAAATTTTTTACTACCAGTTCTGTGAGCGTGGCTTGTTTGGTGGGCGTGGCTTGGTGGTCATGTGACTGCGTGGCATGACTAGGTGGTCATGATCCTAGTTCCCCCTATGAGGATTCCTGCCTCCGGACCTTTTGCAATCCGCAAAGGGTCATAGGAAACCAGATTCCATACAGCTCTGAACCCTTAAGGCAAACCAAATACAAGTGGTCCTCACTTGATGGCCGGTTGCTTAAAAAGTGTTCAAATTTACGACTGACCTTCCCAGATCTACTTGACCTGTTTTTGGAGTTTTGACAGACATGCACGCGCACACACACACACACACACACTTATGACCAGTTGCAACATCCCACAGAGTCATGTAAGTGAGGTTTTCTATGTTTTTTGCCAGTTTCCAACAATTCTTTCTGGTTTCCGTTTAAAAATGTTTAAAAATTGCTGAGCAAATTGTAAGTTGCCCTGAGTCTCCGGAGAAGGGCGGCATATAAATCAAATTAAAAAAAAAAAAGTCCATTGGGGAAAATGGACTTGTTTAACAACCACAGTGTTTGATTAATGACCACAAGGTTCACTTAATGGCCATGGTGTTTGCCTAACTCACGAGTCTGTAACCTTAAACACTCAAAGAGCAATTTTTCTATTTTATTTTATTTTATTTTATTTTATTTTATTTTATTTTATTTTATTTTATTTTATTATTTTATTTTATTTTTTTATTTTATTTTATTTTATTTTATTATTTTATTTTATTTTATTTTATTTTATTTTATTTTATTTTATTTTATTTTATTTTATTTTATTTTATTATTTTATTTTTATTATTTTATTTTATTTTATTTCATTTCATTTCTATACTGCCCTACTCCCGAAGGACTCAGGGCGGTGCACAGCCAAACAATAAAATACATACATACAAAATTTAAAAAGTGGAATTAAAATCAAATTAAATAGTTTTGGCCCAGACAAATTAAAACTCCAATCAATTTAAAACCAATTTTAAAATTTGAATATATAAAATACTAAAAAATATTAAAAATTAAAAATCTTTTATAAAAGAGGGAGAAAATTCGCTCGCCTGGTGAAATAAAAAGGTCTTTAGAGCGCGGCGGAAGGTGCGCAGATCTGGGATCCTCCGTATCTCCGGGGGGAGCTCGTTCCAGATAGTAGGTGCCCCCACAGAGAAGGCTCTCCCCCTGGGGGCCGCCAATCGGCATTGTTTGGCCGACGGCACCCGGAGGAGCCCCTCTCTATGGGAGCGTACCAGCCGGTGGGAGGCTATTGGTGGTAATAGGCGGTCCCGCAAGTACCCAGGTCCTGAGCCATGGAGCACTTTAAAGGTGGTAACCAAAACCTTGAAGTGGACCCGGAAGACCACCGGGAGCCACTGCAGCTCGAGCAGGAGGGGTGTTACATGGGAACACCATGTCGCTCCCATTACCACCCGCGCGGCCGCACTCTGCGCCAGTTGGAGCCTCCGGGTGCTCCTCAAGGGGAGCCCCATGTAGAGAGTGTTACAATAGTCCAGGCGGGAGGTGACGAGGGCATGAGTGACCGTTTTCTTTTAAACAGGTATCCCTCTCTGTCTCTTTTCTCCCTCTCTCTCTCTCCCCCCCCACATCTCTTTCTCCTTCTCTCTCTGTCCTCTCTCTTTTTCTCTCATTTCTCTCTCATCTCTTTCTTTTTTTTCTCCCTATCTCTCTCTCATCTCTCTCATCTCTTTCTTTCTCCCTCTCTGTTTCTCATCTCTCCCTCTCTCTCTTCCTTTCTCTCATCTCCTCTCACTCATCTCTCTCTCATCTCTTTCTGTGTATGTGTGTGTGTGTCTTGTCTCTCTCTTTCCCTCTCTCTCTGTCTCTTGTCTCTTTCTCTCTTTCTCTCCCTCTCTCTTGTCTTTCTTTCCATCCCCCCTCTCTCTGTATCTCTTGTCTCTCTTTCCCTTCCCCCATCTCTTGTCCCTCTTTTCCTCCCTCTCTCCCTCCCTCTCTCTCTGTCTGTGGGGGTGGGGAAGGAACCTCTGAACTGGTGCTGGGTGGTGAGAAACTGACGTCTGGAGGCCGATGAGCCAGGTACTAAAGACCAGATGGGGGCAATCCCACAGTCTCCCCAAAAATAACAGATGTCTTGTCACTTGCGATTGCTTCTGGTGAAGAGGAAGAGAAGCGTGGTGGGAAGAGGCTTGGCGGGTGTCAGACGGGCAGCGAGCGCTTCATGGCTCCAAAGGGGGACGAGCCTCCCTGCTCACAACATCTTCACCTAAGGGCAAGCTGCTTCCTGCATCAGCAGATCTGTGCTCTCTTCCAGGAGGCTCCTCGATGCGCAGAGGCAGGAGGTGGCGGTTTCTTTCGCTGCTTGCGAGGTGCGGGCAGCGAGCAGCAGAGTGAGTAAGCCAGTGATCTGCCAGCTGCCTCTAATCTGCAGTTTATAAACGTGCTCATGAGTAAACAGCAGATTAAAGGTGGCCAGCAGTGGGGGTGACAGGGGCATATGTACACTCCGCAAGGACTTGGAGGCAGACACTGCGCCTCTGAGGAAAAGAGGCAGTGGTGAAGCCCTGGCTGTCACCCGGGAGGGGACCGCAGAGGGACACATCACATGCCCCTGTTGCCCTCTCTGCTGCTACTTTTGCTCTTGGTTTCTCGACACTCTTAAAGTCAATCTTGAAGAGCTGGAAGACGTTTCCTTAGATCGCTGTCAAACTCATCTTTGGGAGAGGAGTAGGCTAGCCCCTGAACACTTCTTCGCTTCGTATCACAGAGCAAACACGCACAGTTGCACACACCTCATGGCGCACACACCTTGTGTGTGTTTGCTCACACACGTTAAGGCCGAGAAGGAGAAGAAGACTTGGCCGGACTTTGGAAGAACTTTTCCCAAGACTTCTCGTATATTCAGGGGTTAGCCTACACCTCTCCCAAAGATGAATTTGGTGGTGATCTAAGGAAACGTCTTCCAGCTCTTCAAGATCTACTTTAAGAGCATCAAGAAGCCAAGAGCAAAAGTAGTGGTGGCGAGGGCAACGGGCGTGTGACGTGTCCCCCATGGTCCTCTTCCGGGTGACAGCCAGGGCTTCACCGTCGTCTCTTTTCCTCAGAGGCACAGTGTCTACATCCAAGTCCTTGCGGAGGGACACACAAACACTCCTGTCGCCCTTGCTGCCAGTTGCCTCTAATTTGCAGTTTACTCAAATTTACTGCTCGCCGCCTGCACCTTACCCACAGCAAAAGAAACTGCCACCTCCTGCCTCTGCCCATCAAGGAGCTGAGCGCTGCTGGAAGAGCACAGACCTCCTGACGCAGGAAGCGGCTGCCAGCGATGCTCTCAGGTAAAGATGTTGTGAGCAGGGAGGCTCGACCCCCCCTTAGGAGCCTCAGTTTACTTGTGAGCACCATTGGCCTTTCTCCCTGCCTCTCCTGGCCAATGGTGCTCACAAGTAAACTGCAGGTAGGATCTCCCGCATGCTTCCCTCGCAGGCCAGGCCAGCTTGGGGAAACACATGGGAAGAGCTTTGGTGCTGCGATCTCCCGTGCACTCCCCTCCCTCTCTATGGGCATCAGTCCACTCACCACTGGTATCACCCCTCTGCCAGCCAGCGGCCCATCCACCCACTGGCCAGTTTCATTTGGCCTTACCTTTGCCAGCAGCGGTGAGCAGAAGTACGCTGATAGATTGTGCAAATAGTGGCTGGGCGGGGAGAGTGAGCATCAGGCAGGTGGGGTGAGCGAGCAGGGACTGGGGACTGGTTTGGGGGCATGGCCAGCCAGAGGTCGCTACCGGTTCGGTGAACCATGCCAAATTTCCGCTAACGCTTTGCCCGAACTGGTGCGAACTGGCGCGAACTGGCTGAATACCACCTCTGATCAGTATAATCGGTAAAACCCATAATCAAAGTTTCATTCTTTTCCACTTCAAACACAAAGTTCAAAAGCAGTCTCCATGTGGAAACAAAAACATTTATATTCTTTTCTTTAATCAAAATAGTCAATTTTACCATTTCAGCTAACTCCATCAGCTTCTGCAACTATTTGTCATGGTAGGAATCAAAGTGTCTTTCCGTTTTTGTGCATACAATAGTCTTGCTGCTGTCAACATACAGTATAAAGTATAAAGTTCCATTTTTTTTCTCCAAGTCTTTTTCCATTAGGCCCAAAAGGAAAATTTCTGGTTTCATCTTTATCTTCATTTTCAAAATTTTCTGTATTAAAATCATACTCCAAATTTTTTTTGCTTTATCACATGTCCACCATAGATTATAAAAAGTCCCTTCTTTAGTTTTACACTTCCAAAATTAATTTGACATACCGTTAAACATCTTAGATAATTAAGTACCAATGATACATCATCTTTAAAAAATTATAATTTAATGTACATTTTAAACCCTTCGTCCACATATTTTCCCATTGTTCAAGCATCACGTTATATCTAAAATTCCTTGCCCACTGAATCATATAGTGTTTTACATGTTCATTTTCCAAATTCAATTTCAATAACATTTTATAAATCTTAGCAATAATATGTTCATTGTTGCCACATAATGAAATTTCCAATTTATTTTTAACAGTCAAATCCATAGCTTTTTAGACAATTTAAATCTTTCTTTCAGTTGTTGATAAGTAAACTAATGGCAAACATAACCTTCTGATTCAAGTTCTTCCCTCGGCTTTAATATTGGGTCACCAGAGTTGAAAGATTAAATTTTGCCATATGTCAACTAGTCTGGCTTCGCCACCATTTCTTTTCTTAAAACAAAGCTTCCTGGGGTGACACCCAAAGAGGGAACTTTGTAGAGAGACTTGTTTTATATTTATTCCAACTCTTAGTATGGCACGTCTAACATAATGATTATTAAAATCAACATGAACTTTAATTTTATCATACCATAAATAACCATGCCATCCAAATCTTAATTCATGGCCCTCTAATTCAAGTAACCTCTTATTCAGGAGGTTCATCTCTTTTTTTAACCAGGCCAGAAAGTATGCATCAAAATACAATTTCAGGTCTGGTAGACCCAAACCCCCTCTCTCCTTAGCATCTTACAGTAGCTTATATCTAATTCTTGGTTTTTTTCCCCCTTGCCATATAAACTTAGAAATATCCTTCTGCCATTGTTTAAATGGATTGTCAGTTGCAAGTATTGGTAACGTCTGGAATAAAAAAAGCATCTTTGGTAAAATATTCATCTTGATTACAGAGATTCTACCCAATGATGATAAGCAGTTTATCCCATCTTTATAAGTCCTGTTTAATATTCCTCCAAAGAGGAAGGTAATTTTTTTGAAAAAGTTTTATATTTGTATTTATCAACATAACCACTAAGTATTTCACCTTTTTCTCAACCCTAAAAACAACTTTTTGGGCAATATATCACTGTCCTGAGAAGACATATTCTTGATCAATATTGTTGTTTTCTGTTTGTTTGCCAAAGACCCAAATTCATTTAATTTCCTCATCAAATATTCTGTATTGTTTTTGGGTCCTGTAAAAATATAACCAGATCATCAGCAAATGCTCTCAATTTATAAATTTCTTTCTTAATATTTATACCCCTTATTTAATCTATATTCAAAACTTCTAATACCAAAATAAAAAATAGAGGGGAGTTTTTGAATTTCACATGACTTGGTTAGATCACCATGTATAACAATTTATGCATTCTGTGACATGTAGATTGTTTCAATTCCTTAATGGTGCAGAAATTCTATATCCATCAAAAATTAAGATCTAGAGGACATTGTTAAAGTTGACTTGATCATAAAATAGTGAATTTGCTAAATAATAGTGATGGGAACTTGATTGTGGAAAGAGGGAGGGTGTCCTCTTTCTAGAATAGGGAGATACAACCAGGTAGAAAAATTCCACAAGCAATCTGGCCCCAAGCCATGAATAATAATAATAATAATTATTATTATTATTTTATTTCTATACCGCCCTTCTCCCGAAGGACTCAGGGCGGTGTACAGCCTATTTAAAAACACAAGACAAACATCAATTTAAAATTTAAAATTATTAAATAAATTTGGCTCCATTTAAAACCCCAGAAATTTAAAATACCCCAATTTAAAATTATCATGTCGATAGCCCAGCCTGGCGGAACAACAGGGTCTTCAGTGCACAGCAAAATACCCAGAGGTCGGGGATCTTACGTATTTCCGGGGGCAGTTCATTCCCCAGGGCTGGGGCTCCCACAGAGAAGGCCCTCCGCCTGGGTGTCGCCAGCCAACATAACTTGGCCGATGGCACCCTGAGGAGACCCTCTCTGTGGGAGCGAACTGGCCAGTGGGAGGCTATTGGTGGCAGAAGTCGGTCTCGAAGGTACCCGGGTCCTATGCCATGGAGCGCTTTAAAGGTGGTAACCAGCACCTTGAATTGCACCCGGAAGACCACTGGGAGCCAGTGCAGCTCGTGCAGGAGGGGTGTCACATGGGCACAACAAGTTGCGCCCATAACCACCCGTGCGGCCGCATTCTGGACCAGTTGGAGCCTCTGAGTGCTCTTCAAGGGGAGCCCCATGTAGAGAGTATTACAATAGTCCAGCCGGGAGGTGACAAGGGCGTGAGTGACCGTGCGCAAGGCGTCCCGGTCCAGAAAGGGCTGCAACTGACGAATCAGGCGAACCTGATAAAAGGCCCTCCTGGCCACAGCCGTCATATGCTCTTCTAAAGACAGCCGTGCATCCAGGAGGACACCCAGATTGCGAGCCCTCTCTGGGGGGGGGCAAAGATTCACCCCCAATAGTCAGCAATGGCACCTGCTGACTATATTGGGACGCCGGAAGCCACAGCCACTCAGTCTTGGAGGGGTTGAGTCTGAGCCTGTTCCTCCCCATCCAGACCGGCATGGCCTCCAGGCAGTGAGACATCACATCAAGGGCATCGTTGGGGTGGTCTGGGATGGAGATGTACAGCTGAGTATCATCAGCGTACAGATGACACTTCACCCCAAAACCATGGATGATCTCACCCAGCGGCTTCACATAAATGTTGAATAGAAGGGGCGAGAGGACCGATCCTTGTGGCACTCCCCATGCGAGGTGCCTCGAGGTCGACCTCTGCCCCCCTACCAACACAAACTGCGAGTGGTCGGAGAGGAAGGAGGAGAACCACAGCAAAACGGTGCCCCCTATTCCTAACCCCCTCAACTGCTGCAGCATGATACCATGGTCGATGGTATCAAAAGCCGCTGAGAGATCTAATAGGACTAGGACAGAGGAGCAACCCCTGTCCCGGGCCCTCCAGAGATCATCCACCAATGCGACCAATGCCGTTTCTGTGCTGTACCCCTGCCTGAAGCCCGACTGGCACGGGTCCAGATAGATAGCTTCATCCAGGTGTCGGGGAAGCTGTCGTGCCACCTCACTCTCAACAACCTTCGCCACAAAACAAAGGTTGGAGACCGGATGGTAGTTGGCTAATTCAGCCAGGTCCAGGGAAGGCTTCTTGAGGAGGGGCCTCACTACTGCCTCTTTCAAGGCGGCAGGAAAGGCACCCTCACTCAAAGAAGCAGTTATAATCCCCTGGAGCCAGCCTCGTGTAACCTCCCGGGAGGCCAGTACCAACCAGGAGGGACACGGGTCCTATAAACACGTGGCGGCACTAATCTTACCCAGAACCCTGTCCACATCCTCGGGAGCCACAGGATCAAACTCCTCCCAGATAATATTCTCAAGACCTACCTTCGTCTCCTTCCCTGGACTCATCCAATTGAAGTCCAAGCCATCCCGAATCCGAGCGACTTTATCATGCAGAAGAGACTTTATCATGTAGCGACTTTATCATGAAGAGACTTAATAACTGAATAACAGAGTTGGAAGGGACATTGAAGGTCTTCTAGTCCAACCCCTTGCTCATGCAGGAGACCCTATACCATTCCAGACAAATGGCTGTTCAGTTGTTCTTAAAAACCTCCAGTGATGGAGCACCCTCAACTTCTGGAGACAAGCTGTTCCACTGATTAATTGTTCTCATTTTCAAGAAATTTCTCCTTATTTCCAGGTGGAATTTCTCCTTGATACATTTTCATCCATTACATCTTGTCCTGCCTTCAAGTGGGAAGGGTTGACCTTTGCATAGGTTCGCCTGGTGCACCAATTGCGACCCTACTTGGAGCAGGAAGCTCTCCTCACAGTCACTCATGCCCTTGTCACCTCACAGTTAGATTATTGCAATGCGCTCTACATGGGGCTACCCTTGAAAAGTGTTCGGAGACTACAGTTGGTCCAGAACGCAGCCACGCAAGCTGTCATGAGCGCACCTAGTTACACCCACATTACACCAATTCTCCGCGAGCTGCACTGGCTCCCTATTGGTCTCCGGTCACAATTCAAGGTGTTGGTTAATACCTTTAAAGCCCTACATGGCTCAGGGCCAGGTTATCTTCGAGACCGCCTTCTGCCGCATAGCTCCCAGCGACCGGTAAGATCCCACAGATTTGTCTCCTCCGGGTCCCGTCAGCTAAACAATGCTGGCTGGCGGGCCTGCGGGGGAGGGCCTTCTCTGTGGCTGCCCCAGCTCTCTGGAACCAGTTACCTCCTGAGGTCCGGACCATCCCTACCCTAATGGCCTTCCGAAAAGTGGTGAAGACCTGGCTTTTCCGCCCGGCTTGGGGCCGTTGATCTCGCTCTTGTGATCTGGCGAGATCTGGCCATGAATGGTGTGAATGAGTTTTTAATGTTTTTAATTTTTCAATGTTTTTTAATAATGATTTTTTAAAATGTATTGTGAGCTGCCCTGAGTCTTCGGAGACAGCATATAAATTAAATTAATTAAATTAAATTAAATTAATTGTGTGACAACCCCTGAAATATTGGAAGACTGCCAGCATGTCACCTGAAGTCCTTCTCTTCATTAGACCAGTCATACATCATAGTCCTACATCATATATTTTAAGCCTCCAGCCCTCAATCATTTTTGTTGCTCTTCTCTGTGCTCCAGAAGTCTCAACATCTTTTTTTGTATCATGATGACCAAAACCTAACACAGTATTCCAAATGTGGTCTTACCAAAGCAGTATAAAGTAGTACTAAGACTTCATGTGATTTTGATACTATTCCTCTGTTGATATAGCCTAGGGCTGAATTGGCTTTTTCGGCAGCTGCACAATATTGCTGGCTCATACTTAAGTGGTTGTCCACTAGGACTCCTAGATCCCTATCAGTTACTACTTTTTTTTTGAGAAAGTTTTTTATTTTTTACACAAACACACATACAAACATACAATGTATTTTTTCTGAACAGAGTATTTGGCCGATTCACAAATTTAAACAGTTTTTAGTCATTTCAACTAAATTTACAATTTCTATACTTCCTTTTTGCCATATTTATTCTCATCTATTTTTTAAAAAACCAATATTACCCTTCATTTTCATCTCTGATCTTAACCAAATTCAATTTTTCCTTTCTATTCTATATTATACCCCTTCCCATTGTCACCTTTTTCAAACCACAACTTAATCATTCCTGCTTTCACCACAATAAGCAATTAAAAATATTTCAATTATTACAATTTCCTTAGTTAAATTTAAAAGCATTCTGACTGTTGTTCTCTAATCATATAGCTTTCCCCATATTGGTGGTGCAGCTTCTTCCCGTGTGTTTCCCCAAGCTGGCCTGGGCTGCGAGGGAAGCATGCGGGAGATCCTACCTGCAGTTTACTTGTGAGCACCATTGGCCAGGAGAGGCAGGGAGAAAGGCCAATGGTGCTCACAAGTAAACTGAGCCTTGGTGGTGCAGCGGACTAAGTGCTGTTATGTAGCACTTAGCTGCCAGCTGCCTGCAATTAGTGCGAGTTCAAATCTCACCAGGCTCAAGGTTGACTCAGCCTTCCATCCTTCCGAGGTAGGTAAATTGAGGACCTGGATTGTGGGGGCAATAAGCTGACTTTGTAGAAACACCGCTTATGGGGGGCCAAAAGCCCTAATAAGCAGGTATATACAAAAGAATGACGGCTATTTTTATAAGTGCATTGTAAGCTGCCCTGAGTCTTCGGAGGAGGGCGGCATATAAATTGAACTAATAAATAAATAAATAAATAAGTAAATATATTGTTCAAGACTGCAACTTAATCATTTCTACATATACCACCATATACCATTAAAGGTATTTCAATTGTTACAGTTTAAACTTATTCATGTTTCTAAAAAGCTCATCATTATCTAGATTTGAAAAGTGCAAATGAAAATATTGCAATTATTATTCAATTCATTTTTACAATCAAGATTTTCCATTATTTCTATTTTATGTTGTACCTTTTCCCATTGTCATCTATTTTTATATCAAGTTAATTAATTATGTAGTATTACAATTGTCCAATTCTTAATCATTTCTGCTTTCACCATAATATACAATTAAAAATATTTCAATTAGTACAGTTTCCCTAGTTAAATTTTAAAATATTATAGCTGTTATCCTCTAATCATATAACTTTTCCCGTGTCTTGATCAGTGCCACAATTTAATCATTTCTACTTTCACCACCATATACTGTACCAATAAAGGTATTTCAATTATTACAGTTTAAACTTATTCATATTTCTAAAAAAACTTATCATTATCTAAATTTCAATAATGCAAATAAAAATATTCCAATTATTATTCATTTCATTTTTACAATCATATGCTTTCTCATTATTTCTTACTACAATTCATATGTCAATTCTAAAAATATATAGCATATTTCTCTTTCATTTCTTTCCTCTTTTTCGCCCTTTCCATTTTATTTTTGCCTTTTTCTTTCCCCTTTTTTCTTTTGCGCTTTAAAATCTTGAACTCTATATTTTGCCCTATATTTCCCCTTGTTTCCCATCTCTTTTCTCTTTTTCTTATTTCTTCACTGTTTATCCCACTGTTTATCCCAGTGTAATCATTCTGAATTTCAAAGTCCTGGACTCTTCTATTTTGCCCTGTATTTCCTGTTGTTTTCCACCCTTTTTCTCTCTTTTTTATCTTTTTACTGTTAATCCCAGTGTAACCATTTGAATTTTTTATATTCTTTCTGTTCCACTCTTCTTTCTTTCTTTGTCTTTTTCCATCCTTTCTGTTTTTTCCATTGTTATTCCCAATGTAATCTCTAAAAATCTCCTTTTTTATTGTTACTATCCACATATTCCATTAATTTTTCAAAATTAATTTCATTGTCTTTGTCTTCTTTATTTTCAGTCTCTGTCTTGCTTCTCCATCTTTATTTCCTTGTTAGCTTGAGCATGCAATTTTTGGGTCCTCAGGTTTCGATTCTCCATGTAACATTGTAATTATTTTTTCTTATTTCTGTTTTTCATAACAAGGACATCATTTCCATCATTTCTCTAATTTTGTTGCAGTAATTCGAGGATCGGACTCAATAAAGGATTCAGAAATGTAGTATTCAAATAAAGTATTGTTTATGTACAGTAGTCATTCTATATTCTCTGAATGATTGTAGATAGAAGCGAGGAGGAGGAGCGTGTATTCCCTTTTATATCAATAAGGCGGGATTAGAGGTAGGAGTGGTTACATATGAATACATTAGGAAAGGAAGAATAAATTAACCCTTGATATTCTATGAACATACATTTCCTCCATTCAAGAATAAGGCATTTACCCATGACAAATCCCCCTCTAAATGCCGATTCGACATACAACAGTAATTACATTCAGATTCAGAACAATATAAAACTTGTAATTTTGAAGTTAAATATTTATGTTGCTTAGATTGTAGAGGCTTAGTCAATATATCAGCTATTTGTTCTCTGGTTTCGCAATGAATAGCTTTAATGAATCCATCTTGAGATAATTGTCTTACATGTTTGAATTTGATATCTATATGTCTAGATCTCTGACCAATAGCGTCTGCTCTAGATATCTCTATTGCAGCTTTGTTATCTTCATGTATAACAAATGGTAATGAAGGACTCTTCCAAACGTCTGATAATAGATCATTGAACCATACAAGGTTATTAGAGGCTTTTGACAAGCAAATATACTCTGCCTCAGTTGTTGATGTAGCTACTAGATCCTGCTTTCCAGTATACCAGTAGACTGGACAATTGTTAAGAAAGAATACATAGCCGGAAGTGCTTTTCCTGCACTTAGTGTCACCTGCCCAATCTGCATCAGCGTAACAAGTGAGAATAGGCTCTTTAACATCGTTAGGTTCTAATAGTAGGCAGAAATCTAAGCTGTGTTTCAAATACCTTAGCACTCGTTTAATGGCTTCCCAATGATACATTAAAGGTTTACTGACATACCTGGATAATAAATTAAGGGGTAGAGCAATATTGGGTCTGGTCCAATTAGAGATATACAAAAGGGAACCAATAACTGATCTGTAAAGTGTATTATCATTAATCTCAGGAGATGATTCATTCATATTTCTTAAAAAATCAGCTTGCATTGGAGTATCTCAAGGCTTTGCATCACTCATATTACATTTGTTCAAGAGTTCTATAATCTTATCTTTCTGAGACAATCTAAATCCTTTTTTAGTCTTACTAATTTGAACTCCAAGATATTTATTTACTTTCCCTAATGATTTTAAAGAAAAATGTTCATTTAATTTTGTTACAAATGTATCTCTTTTCTCTTTATGTTTGCCAATATACAAAATGTCATCCACATAAATTAACACAAATTCTAGTGAATCACCATCCCTCCTAACAAAGAAACAATTGTCTGCAGTTGTGGCATTGAAGTTCATAGCTTTGAGTACGTTGACCAAACATTCATACCAATGTTTGCCGGATTGCTTTAATCCATACAAACTTTTGTTTAGTAACCAAGTTTCATTTCTATGTGTGTTTTGGCTATGAGGAGCTCTTACATATATTTCTTTATCGAGTTTTGCATGTAGGTATGCAGTTTGTATATCATATTGAAAGACTTCAAGATTAAGGGCTGATGCTATTACTAAAGCTGTCTTAACACTTTCAGTTCTTACGGTGGGAGAATATGTGTCGGTATAATCCTCAGGATACTTTTGAGCGTAGCCCTGTGCAACTAGTCTTGCTTTATATAATGTGTTGCCTTCTTCCAGATTTTTAATTTTAAATATCCACCTAGTACCAATAATTGTTTTGTCTTTTGGGGCTGGTGTTGGGGTGAATACGTTTAGTTCTCGCAAACTGTCCATTTCTTTGGCCATGGCTAATTCCCGTTTTTTCTTTCTTCTGTGGGGAGTTTTAATACTTCCTCATATGTATTGGGTGTTGATGTATCATCATTTATGTGCATTATGTAATCCTTATATTTATTTGGTACTTGGTTCCTGTTACATCTAATTGTTCTTTCTGGTCTGCTATCGTTATCGTGTAAGTATCTTGCTTCCTTTTTTGTTACTGAATCTGTTTTGATTTTGGGACAGTTTCCTATCCATGTTTTATTGTTGCTCTTTTGTGTACTATGGTTATGTTCTTCTCTTTCTGTCTTATCTTGATTTTCAATGTCTGGTTTTGTAGTTGGAAATATCTCATTAAGATGTATCTTAGACCAATTGGCCTGTTCGTGAAATACAGCTGTCCTAGAAATTATGAATTTGTTGTTATTGTCAATAAATTTGTATCCCTTTGTGCCTGTTTCATATCCCATGAATCTGAGCCTTCTAGATACATTATCCCCCTTACGTCTCAATTGTTTTGGTATATGTACATCCACTGTAACTCCAAATACATGCATGTGGGCTATCTTGGGTTTTTTATTATACACCAATTCATATGGTGTTTTATTTATGACACTAGACCAAATTCTGTTTAGAGTATAATTGGAATATAATAGTGCTTCTGATCAGAATTGTTTGCCTAAACCAGCATCTTCTAATGTACATCTAATCATGGTTTATAGTGTCGAGTTCTTTCGTTCTACTACTCCATTTTGAAATGCAGAGAAAGGGCTAGAGGTGAAGTGTGCCATTGGGAGAATTCTTTTGACATGAATTCAGATCCCCTGTCTGTTATGATCTGCTTTATTTTTACATTGTGTTGTGTTTCTACACGTTTATAAAATTCTTTAAACTTTTGAAATGTTTCATCTTTGTGTTTTAAAGTATAGACAAAGCCATAACGACTATAGTCATCTACAATAGTAAGAAAGTATCGTTTTTTGTATGTAATTGATGGGGTTAATGGACCGACTAGGTCCATATGTACCAGGTTAAAAATATGATTTGATGATCTTATTGCCTTTTTTGGTCTGGGTTTAGTTCTGAGTTTTGAGGACTTACATACTGAACATTCCAAATAATTTTTACAATCTTTTATTTTAACACCTTCAGCATGTTCAATCATTTTTTGTATTACAGGAAAACTAGCATGTCCTAATTTTCTATGTAATATATGTGCACATTCATCATGGATTGGTTTTCCAATTATTGGTCTTTTGTTATTATGTGTATCATTAACAGATGTGGTTTCATGGTTATGATTTGTTTCATGTTCCTCATTGTCACTGTCACTGTTATTTTCATTTTCTATGCTAGTGTCATTTTCCATGTTTGAATCAATGTTGTGTAACCATCTTTCTTCTGTGACTAAGTATGGTAGATCTCCTTTGATAACCACATTACCTAAGTTTGTTTTGTTTTTCTCTAGAGTTGCTTTTCCCTTTGAGAACACTATATTATGTCAGAGTCCCTGCTTAACTTTATTGCACTAAGAATGTTATGAGGTATTTTGGGTATTAATAAAACCCCCTCTATTTTCCCTAGACCGGGTAAATTTACACTTCCTCTTCCAATGACTTGGACTTCTTCTTGATTAGCTACTTTAATTACAAATTTATCTTCTATGAAGGAAGATAATATTTTCTTATCATGTGTTGTGTGATTTGTTGCCCCAGAATCAATGAGCCAGGCATTATCTTTTGAGTTTTGGTTTTTGGTTATGGTATACTTATCTAATCCATTTAATGATCTAGACTTTCTATCTCTTGAGTTATCTCTGCCCCCTCTACATTCTCTAAAATTTGGTGAGTTTCTATACCTGTATCTGTCAATAGATGATTGTCTGTTATGGTATCTGTTTCTATTGTCATGGTTTTGTCTTTCTCTAAGAAATTTTGGACAATCTCTTCTATAATGTTCTTTGGATCCACAATTATAACATTCAATTGGTTCTTGATGCCTGTCTTGAAATACTACCCTTTTGGTTTGTCTGTGTTCTTTGTATGCGCTGTAGCGGCTTCTTCTCAAATTATCTTCAGCTATTAGTCTATTTGATAAACTTTCTATAGATAGATATCCTAAATTAATTGTGTCCAAATGTGATATGTAATTATCCCATGATGAGTCTAATGAATTAATGATAACGCTTTTCATTGTCTGATCAGATATTATTTCTCCCCTTAAATGAAGTTCTGCTCTAGTTGTGTTTAGTGATAGTAAATGTTCACTTACAGTAGTTCCAGGTTTTATCCTGGCTGAGAAGAAATTTTTAGACGTTCTTGTTGTGGTTGCTACACTTTCACTATGAAACAATTTAAACATACAATGAATTATTTCCGAGACAGTCAGATTATGCTTAATACTATGATAGATAGCAGGAGATATACTAGATATTAGTAAATAGAATGCTCTGTGGTGTAGGCAGTCCAATTTTAGGGTCCATGGTTTTTTTGGGAGGGTTAGTTATGAAAAACAATAAATTCTCTTTTAAGAAAACAACCTGGAGTTGTTGACTCCATTCCTGTAAATTAATACCGTCTATTCTCAATTTTGGAAAATCATTAGGCAAGTTTCCAATGTTATTTGTTGCATTACTTACAACTGGAGGCTGTCCATAATCTTGTAAATGCTGATAATTGCAGAATGGTGTAGGTATGCTTGCGATTAGTCTGAATGCTTCTCTCTGTCCTTCACTGTCTCTATATTCGTCTGCGTGTATTTGCGCATGCGCGTTGCTCATTTTGTTCCTGAAGCTGTCGGGAGAGGTTCTTGTCGCTGTAGCTCCCTCGTAGTGTTCTTCTTCTTCTGATTCGCTCTCTGGCTCAACTTTTGGTGTCCAGGTGATGATCGGGGCTTGCTTCTTTTCATCGAAGTTGTCTTGGTTGAGGCTTCTGGCTCCCAGAAGCGTTTGTGGTGTGGGCGAGTACTTGCAAGGTTCTCTGGGTTCGGGCGTTGGTGTCCTCGCCGTTCGGGTAGGAGCGGATAGGCGTCGAGACGTTTGCTTGCTTGCTTCTGTGTCTTTGCTTTTGAATTGCGTTGCTTGTTTCTTCTTTGCTGTTTGATCGGCTGCTTTTGTCGATTTTTTTGTTATTTTTAAATTTGGACCAAAAGTTGCAAAAAGTGGTTTCATGGCTGTTTCGATTTGCAGTTCGGTTGGTGTTTCTTCGGTGTCTGTATAGATTCTTCTGAAGAGTAGAATTTTTCTTTTTTACTTTTCATGCTGTGTAAGTCTTTTCGCACCAGCCATTTTGAATTCTGCTTTCTGATTAGTTCTGCTTCGGCCATTTTGGTGGTCTGTTGAAACCAAGATGGCTGCCATTCAAAATTTTGCGCGGGACCGTTAGTCTTTCTTTTAGTTATATTTTCATCTATAGGTAATTCGCTTACCATTTTGAGGTCTTTAGATTCTGGTGCGATGGTGTGATTTTCTCTCGCTGCTCCGCTATCTTTTATGATGTCTTGGAGGTTCGCGATGAGATTTTTGTCGTCTTTTTGGCTTTTCAGCAGTCTTAGTATCTCTGATCTGAGAGTGTTGTTTTCTAGCTCGCTCACTTCTTGGTCGTCAGGTTCATCGATTACCTCTTCGTTGTCTGTAGTGGAGTTTTCAGATTCTCTTGTCATTATAGTTGTAGATTCATCGATCATTTCTTGATCTGTTTCCATTTCTTTGTTGTGTGCCCTGGTGTTGGGTCTTTCTCTTTTGTTTCTAGAGTTTTCTTTCTTTGGCATGTCTGTTTTTTATTGAGTCAGCCAACCATCCTCTGCTACCAGATTGTTGCAGTAATTCGAGGATCGGACTCAATAAAGGATTCAGAAATGTAGTATTCAAATAAAGTATTGTTTATTTACAGTAGGCATTCTATATTCTCTGAATGATTGTAGATAGAAGCGAGGAGGAGGAGCGTGTATCCCCTTTTATATCAATAAGGCGGGATTAGAGGTAGGAGTGGTTACATATGAATACATTAGGAAAGGAAGAATAAATTAACCCTTGATATTCTATGAACATACATTTCCTCCATTCAAGAATAAGGCATTTACCCATGACAAATTTCCTGTGCCATTTTACTCTTTCTGGGTTGATATTATTCCAATTTTAAAAGTTTCGTTATATTCTTTTTTTTTTCCCCAAAGTCAAGCCGCTTGCAGACAAAGCAATCCTTTCCAAAAGTTTTCACGGCTGTTATCACTAATAAAATTCAGAATTTTCCAAAACAAGGGTTCCAAATTGCAATGATCTTTTTTCTCCTGAAGATGTCTCTCTTCAATCCACAATTCCTCTTAGTTTTCTAAGATCCATTTTGTTTCAATCCACGTTAACAATCTTTACTAGCTTCTTTTTTCTTCTTTTTAACTTTAAAAATACCAAGTCAATTTTGTAGTCCAGTCCAAATTAAACAATACTTTCCTCCTCTTTTTTTCTTTTATTTATCTTTTAGTTATACAGCACTTCTGTTGCAGGGCTTATTGTCCAATTCTTTTATTTTCCTTAATATTAAAAAAAAGGATCTATTTATTTTCTTTCCAATCCTTAGCCAATTTGGGGGTTACTTCTTCTAGTTTTTAAAGTTTTCCAAGTAATTTTATTCAAGAGTCAATCTTCTTTTCGGGTTTTTGTCCCTTTAAATTCTGCTTCATACATCCTCTTTTCTTCCCCCCCATGCCCATTAGCTGCTATTTTTACGCTGGGTTTTTTTCAAATTTAAAAGTTTTGTTGTTGTTGTTATTTCGCCTGTGGGTTGGCTGTCACTCACCCAGCTTCAAAAACTCTATTCCAGTCACCGCTCCTGCTCAGTACTTAGCCTGGTTGCCACAGCTTCTTGATAGCCGCAATGGCTGCCGCCCCCACCACCGAATCGGAGAGAATTTCCTCCAACCTTCGAGGAACTTGCCTGTTCCTCTTGGTCTTCCGAGGTGCCTTTCCTTCTTCCCTGTCCCTACAGGATGGTTCTGGTCCGAAGACCCCTCGGCAGTGGTTTGTCAGTCCGGGTTTTCGTGGAGCTCATCAGAGCCCGCTAATTCCCCAACTGTCTCGCTGCGATGCTTCCAGTTGAATCCTCCTGTCAGTTACTGGTTTGAGCCAAGTACTATCTATTCTGCTCCGTCACTAAAGTTTCCATATTCTGACACCCCACATCACCAGTGCTCCGTCCTGCTCTGGCATGGCAAACTCCGGGCTTCAGGGTTTGACATACCACTTCACAGTGCTTTACAGCCCTCTCTAAGTGGTTTACAGAGTCAACATTGCCCCCAATAATCTGAGCCCCCATTTTATGCACCTCGGAAGGATGGAATGCTGAGTCAACCTTGAGCTGGTGAGATTTGAACTGCCGAACTGCAGTCAACGGCTCATGATTGTTAGTTTCCTACTCATATAGACTGGAATCCTACATTCATCAATATAATTGCTGGTCCTATCTGCAGTGATTTCCACAAAAAGACATAAAATGCCAAAATCTTCATGTAAGACTTCACTAAGTCTTTTTAATTTTTTTATTCTATTCCTTTTATGCGTTATTGCATCTTTTTAATTTTTCTCTTTCTCTGTTTTTAAGTCAACTTTTACATTATGTTGTATTTGCTTGTTGTTTCTGTATTTTTATCTTGTTAGTCTTGACTGTAATTAAATACATTTTCATTGGAATGAAAGGAGTTGCAGTTGTTTTATGATTTGGGTGGTAGGAGAAATAGAAACCTTATGGTGTCATCTTGCAGAAAGTATATAATCTTGAACAAAATCTGACAAGCATTCAGTTTAAAGAATGCAAATTATAGCTTCAGCAATGTTTAAGGATAGATATTAGCAAATTCCTGTTATGCAAATGTCTTTATAATCATCATTATGGATTGCATCAGCTTTTACATTGTCCATTATACGTATCAGTCTGTAAAAAGTACATTGAAAAAGATGGACAAGCTTTTAGCAGTTTGAATAAAGAAAAAATGTTTTTTCTTTAATGAAAGTATGTCATAGAAAGTATGTCCTTATATGCACTAAATAGTTAAATCATGTTGTTGTGGAAAGATCTAACCCTACTTATAAGGAACCAAAGCTACTAGAAATCTGCAGTAGGTTTGTTTACTGAGCATTCAAAGAATAGAGCAATCACTGGGCCCTCAATTAAAAGATGCCATTTACATGCAGAATTATATAGGAAATGGAAGATATATAAAATTATGAGTAATTAATTAAAAACTAGTAGAAGATAAAGTAGTGGTTCACCCAGTGGTGAAATCCAAATTTTTTACTACCGGTTCTGTGGTGTAAAAGCGTGGTTTGGTGGGCATGGCAGGAGAAGGATATTGAAAAATCTCCATTCCCACCCCACTCCAGGGGAAGAATACTGCAAAATCCCCATTCCCTCCCCACTCTGGGACCAGCCAGAGGTAGTATTTGTCAGTTCTCTAAACTACTCAAAATTTCTGCTACCGGTTCACCGAACTGCTCAAAATTTCTGCTACCGATTCTCCAGAACCTGTCAGAACCTGCTGGATTTCACCCCTGCTTTAACCTGAACAGTTGGATGCATGGATGCTACCCAGCATGACCCTTTCTGCCCACATCAAGTTGCAACACAAACAATCAGCATTTGATCAGCCTTTTTCCAAGCACTGCCTTCTTCACTAATTAGCGCAGGGCCCCTGATTAGCAGCCCTTAATATATATAGTGATTACATGACCTATCTAGGAGTTTGCCTCTAAAAAAATCCTTGCCTAATGTAGAGGAACTGCATGCTACACAACTGCATGCCTCTACAATAGAGATATTACATATAAATAGACATTGGACCATTATTGCATTAGTATTTCCTGTTTTAATTTTATTTTAATGTTTTGTAAGGTGTGAAAGGATTACAATTAAGTTATGGTAGAAACCTCAGATCAAGAGGCTGAATGTTTATTTTTATATATACACAAGGTTGTTTTATTACACAAGGTATACGGTTCTAATATCTTAAATGTAATATATACTGAATAGAATAGAGCTGGAAGGGACTTTCGAGCTCTTCTAGTCAAGCCCCCTGCTCAAGCAGGAGAAACTATATCATTTCAGATAAGTAACTATCTAGTCTCTTCTTAAAAACTTCCAGTGATAGAGCACCTACAATTTCTGAAGACATGCTGTTCCACTGGTTAATTGTCCTCACCGTTAGGAAGTTTTTCCTTAATTCCAGGTTGCTTATCTCTTTGATTATTTTCCAACCGTTGTTTCTTGTCCTGCCCTCTGATGCTTTGGAGAATAATTTGACCCCCTCTTCTTTGTGGCAGCTCCTCAAATACTAGAATACTGCTATCAAGTCACCCCTAATTCTTCTTTTCTTTAGACTAGCCAAACCCAAAACCTGTAGCCATTCTTCATATAGTTTAGTCTCCAGGCCTTTGATCATCTTAGTTGCTCTTCTGTGAACTTTTTCCAAAGTCTCAACATCTTTTTTGTAGTATGGTGACCAAAATTGGTTGCAGTATTCCAGGTGTGATCTTATTAGGGTTTTATAAAGCGGTACTAGTACTTCATGTGTTCTTGATTTTATGCCTCTGTTTATACAACTCAGGACTGTATTAGCTTTTTTGGCTGCTGCTGCACACTGCTGCCTCATATTCAAGTGATCAATCCACTAGGATTCCAAGGTCTGTCTCACAATTACTGTTTTTGAGCCAGGTATCGCCTAATCTGTACTTATACCTTTGATTTTTCCTGCCTAATTGTAAAACTTTTCTCCACATTGAAATTCATTTTGTTGGATAGGGCCCATTGTTCAAGTTTGTCAAGATCTTTTTGGATCTTCTGGAGTGTTGGCTATTCCTGCTAGTATAGTATCATCTGCAAATTTGATGAGTTCCCCTTCTACTCCCTCCTCTTAAGTCATGTATGAAGATATTGAAGAGTACTGGGCCTAACACGGAGCCCTGCTTACCTCTGTCCATATGGATATAGTACCATTAAGGACTACTCATTGAATACTGTTTATCAACCAGCTACAAATCCATCTGGTGGTGATGTTGTCTATTCCACATTTTTCTAGCTTACCAAGTAGTAGATTGATGTCTACTTTGTCAAATGCCTTATTGAAATCTAAGTATATTATGTCCACAGTTTTTCACTGGTCTACTAAATTAGTCACTTTATCAAAAAATGAAATAAGATTGGTTTGGCATTATTTGTTTTTAACAAATGTGTGATGGCTACTAGTTATATATTGCTTCTAGTTATTCGCAGATGTTTGTTTTTTTTTTTATTATCTTTTCCAGGATCTTCCCAGATATTGATATTAGACTGATTGGTCTGTAGTTTCCTGGGTCTGATTTTTTTCCTTTTTTGAAGATGGGAACCACATCACCCCTTTTCCAATCCTCAGGTACTTTGCTGGTGCTCCAGGATTTTTTGAAAGACACAGTACAATGGTTCTGAGATAACATCTGCCAGCTCCTTCAGAACTCTGGGATGTAATTTGTCAGGTCCTGGTGATTTATATTTGTCAAGGTCAGATAGGTGTTGTCTTACCATTTTCTTGCTTACTTTAATTTTTATTGCTAGTTTGTCTTTTACAGTAGTTTTTTTGGGTATGTTAAGCTATAATTTCTTTTTTGTGTGAAGACTGATGCAAAGAGTGAGTTAAGCAGCTCTGCTTTCTCTCTACTGCCAGCTACTTCCTTGCTATTTTCTCTGCTTTGTGGACCTACTGTTTCCTTGACTTTTCTTGTTCTTAATATGTTGAAAGAAACGTTTTAAATTATCTTTGACTTTTGTAGCAAGCCTTAGTTCATTCTGAGCCTTTGCTTTCCCGACTTCATCTTTGCATGTTCTGGCTATCTGCTGATAATCAGCCTTAGTTATGTGTCCCTCTTTCCATTTTTTGTGCTTGTCCTTTTTGTCTTTCAATTTGTCAGAGAGATCTTTGTGCAGCTGTGCTGGCTTCTTGAATTTCTTGTTTTCCTTTTTCAGTGGTATTGTGCTGGGATGGGCTTTTATGATCACATTTTTCAGAATTTCCCATTCTTCTTGAGTTGTTTTCCCCTTTAAGATTTCCATTAATGGAATCTTTCCTACGCTCTCTCTGAGTTTGGTAAAATCAGCTCTTTTAAAGTTTAAGACACTGGTTGGATTATTTTCTATTATTTGTGTTTGCATTATATTGAATTCCAGTATGATGTGGTCACTTTCACCCAAGATTCCAGCAACTTCAACTCCCTCTATCACTTCTTCTCTGTTAGTAAGAATTAGGTCCAGTATAGCTTTACTTCTAGTTCCCTCCTCTACCTTTTGGATGATAAAGTTGTTGGCTGGTTTGGTTAGGAATCTGTTTTTTCCCCTTTTCTATTGACCCGTATACATTTTGGAGGGGTTTTATCTTTGATCATGTGCATTTCTGTAGATATGTAGTGATTTCTCACATATAGTGCAACTTTACCTCCTCTTTTTGCTGATCTGTTTCTTTTGAACAATTTATATCCGTCCATCAGTACATTCCAGTCATGGGTTTCATCCCATCAGGTTTCTGTAATGGCAAATATGTCATACCTACCCTCGTGTACTATTACTTCTAGTTCACCTTTTTTGTTCCCCAACCTTTGAGCATATACAATTAGTCTTATCTGTTTCTAATAATATAATATGCTATAGCTGTAAGCTATAAATATACTTTAATTTTTCTGTTGTATGGCAGTTCATAAATGGAAAATCAGAAGACTGTGAATCTAGAATTACACTTTGGAATATTGAATAGCTATCTTATTTGTTCCCCGCTTATGCATGATAATCCATAATTCATCTTTTTTTTAAAATAATAATACAAACAATACAAACATATACATATACATCTAAATGCAAAAAAAAGAAAAGAAAAAAACACAAATAATACAGTGTACTCCCACACCCAGAGACCATTTCCCCCCCTTATGTTTCTTCTTCTATAACAGCTAAAAGATATACAATATATTTTAATTGTGCCCTTATCCCCTCCAAAACAGCATAAGTTCTTGAGTAGGGTTGCCTTCCAACAACACTGATTTTATAAAATCCCCCCATATTTCATTATAATTGTTTGCTTTAATCATCCCTTTTTTGTTGTTCTGTTGTTAATTTATCATTTGTTGCCATACTCCAAATTTCATTATACCATTCATTTCTTTGAATATCCCAATTTCATCCCCAATATTTAGCCATCACTAATCTAGCTGCCATTATCAAATTTACAATCATTTCTTTTTTTGTTTCATTTATATCCCGTTGTTCCACCAGCAACAATAATACAATTCTCGGTGACATATCTAAATTTACATTCAAAATTGCTCTAATTTCTCTAAATACCATGTCCCATATTTTTGTGCACTGTTACAATCCCACCACATGTATTTTATATGTTCCAACCTCTTTCTTGCACCTCCAGCAAATATTTGTATATTTGCCATCTATTTGATTTAGTTTACATGGTGTTAGGTACCACCTCCATATCATTTTATATCCATTTTCCTTAACTCTAACTGACATATTCTTATATACTCTTCTATTCCAAATATTTTTCCAATCATTGTCATTTATTTCTCCTAAATCTGATTCCCAAATTAATTTTAAACCTTTTGCCTGCTCTTCTAATTCAGTTAATATTCTATATATTTTCCCAATTCTTCCTTTACATACATACATACATACATACATACATACATATATATATTTATTACATGTATTTATATGCCGCCATTCTCCCGAAGGACTCAGAGCGGCGAACACAAGTTAAGAAATAAGTACAATAAAATCATAATTTAATCCAAATATTTAATTAGTAGTAAATAATAAAGCCCAGAATCAGTCTCAGCCTATTTGTTTGAAAAGTCAAGTCTTCAAGTCCCGACGGAAGGAGCGGAGATCAGGAATCGTCCGGAGCTCAGTAGGTAATTCATTCCAGAGGGTGGGAGCACCCACAGAGAACGCCCTACCCCTGGGCACAGCAAGGTGACATTGGCTCGCCGTTGGAACCCTGAGGAGAGCGGCCCTATGTGAGCGAACAGGACGGTGAGAGGCAGGCAGGAGAAGGTCATGCAAATATCCCAGACCTAAGTCATGAAGGGCCTTATAGGTGAGGACTAGCACCTTGAAGCAGACCCGGAGAACCACTGGTAATCAGTGCAGCTCATGCAGGAGGGGTGTTATATGGGAGTAACGGGCTCCCATAACAACCCGTGCAGCTGCATTCTGGATCAGCTGGAGTCTCCGGGTGCATCTCAGGGGCAGGCCCATGTAGAGGGAATTGCAGTAATCCAAGCGGGAAGTAACCAGGGCATGAGTGACTGTGCGAAGGTCATCTCGGTCCAGGAAAGGGCGCAACTGATGCACCAGGTGAACCTGTGCGAAGGCCCCCCTGGTCACGGCCGTTAGATGGTCTTCTAGGGATATTTTAGGGATTTTAATTTTTAAAATATCTTTTTTAAACCAATGTGTTTCTATAGGATCATCTATTTCCCTTAATTCTTTCAACTCTATATCCCTCCATATAGATATTATTGCTATAATATCTTGGACCACCTTTAATTGATTAGCTACCCAATAATTTCTAACATTTGGAAGACCCAGCACACCCTTTTTTAATGATTCATACCACAGTGCTTTACTTATTCTTGCTCTCTTACCTCCATTACAATGCACCTCCAGCAACCTCTGTATTTGCTTTAATTCTTGATCTGAAAATTTAATTGGTATCATCTAAAACAAAAAAATAATTTTTGGTAAAACTTTCATTTTTATCATTGTAATTCTTCCAAATCATGATAATTTTACTTTCTCAATATTTATCTATTTTATCTATTATATCTTTCTTTAGCTTTTCATAATTTATTTTCTTTAATTTTTGAATATCTTTTGGGATGTCAATACCTAAATATTTAACACTATCTACTATTTTTAGTTTATATTTTCCTTTCAATACATCCACTTCTTCTTTACTATGGTTATATAAACATCATTTCTGATTTTTCCCAATTTATTTGTAATCCACTATATTTCCCAAATTCATTCAGATGTAAATATATCCTCTCTATATTAACTACGGGATTTTGAAATGTTAATAATGTGTCATCTGCAAATAAATTTATTTTAGTTTTCTTCTGTATACCAATTCCTTTTTTTTATTAAAAAGTTTTATAAGAAATACAAACATTTCCCACCCACCCCATCCTTTCCCCCTCCCCCCTTCCCCCCACCCTCCTCCCTAGACTCCCCAGAACAGGCACAGGGTATAGCATTCACAAACATAAAGCTAAAATATGCTAACAAATTATTGCACTCATATTCTCCCTAGATCTTTAACTCCTTATAGCTCAAAAACTATAAACATAAACTACTTAAAAATATTTCATTCATAAGCTATATAAATCTTCTTGTTCGGGGACTTTTTTTGCATATAATCAATCCATCTTCTCCATTCTGATATATATCTTTCATTTGAATGATCTTTAAGATATGATGAAATTTTTGCCATCTCAGCCAGATGCACAACTTTTAATGTCCATTCCTCAATGGTAGGTGGATCTTCCTTCTTCCAGTACTATGCCACCAGTAATCTGGCAGCTGTTATTAAATTCAAAACCAACTTAGTCTCTATTACAGTACAATCCGTGACTATTCCCAACAAAAAAAACTGTGGTGTAAATTTAATTTTTTTCCTTAAAATATTTTGAATAATCCACCATATTTTAATCCAAAAAGCCTTAATTTTTTTACATGTCCACCATATATGAAAATATGTAGCAACTTCACACTCACATCGCCAACACTTGGTTGTAAATTTGGATACATGCAAGCTAGTTTTTTTGGGTCTAAATGCCATCTATAAAACATTTTATAAAAGTTTTCTCTTAAGTTTTGAGTTTGTGTGAATCTTACATTTCTAACCCATATCTTTTCCCATGTAGCCAACATTATTGGTTCACCTATGTTTTGTGCCCATTTTATCATACAATCCTTGACAAGCTCTGTTTCTGAATCTATTTCCACTAATACATTATACAAACTTTTAATATGCATTTGACCTTTATCTCTTATTTGCTTTATCAAATTCTCATCCTGCTGCATGATACCAGTTTTTTGATCCTCTCTCCATCTGGCCTGCAGCTGACCATATTGAAACCGAGTCTTAATAATTCCTTCTTCTCTTGATTGCTCCATAGATTTTAATTGTAATCTAACTCCTTCCTTATAAAGGAGTTCCTTATATGTAAACTTATCTTGCTTTTGCTCCAAATTTATATTCTCTATCGCGTGTCTGGGTGCTGTCCATATTGGTAACTTATCCTTTAGTTTATATTTATACTTTTTCCAGACACGCAGTAGAGCATTTCTTAATATATGACTTTTAAAAGTCTTATCTACTTTCTTGTCATACAATAGATAAGCATGCCAGCCGTAGACCAGACCATATCCTTCAATATTCAGTATCTCTTCCTCCGTTAAATTTATCCAATCTGTAATTGCTGAGAGGGTAGCAGCTTCATAATACAGTCTTAAATTGGACATTTTAAGACCACCTCTTTCTCGGGTGTCTTGCATTATCTTTTGATTAACTCATGGTATCTTCCCTGCCCACACAAACTTGTTTATGCCCTTCTGCCATTCCTTCAAATTTTCATCTTTTTTAAGTACGGGTATCATTTGAAAAAGAAATAAGAATCTTGGTAAGATGTTCATTTTTACAGCAGCTATCCTACCCAGCAAAGACAGTTGCAATTTCTTCCAATTTTCCATCTCTTTCTGTATTTTTTGCCATAACGGTTCATAATTATGTTGATATAATTTCATATTTGCGGTCATAATATAAACCCCTAAATATTTAACCTTCTTAACTATTTCAAATCCTGTTAACCTTTCTATCTCTTCTTTCTGGCTTCTGTCCATGTTTTTAGCTATTATCTTTGTTTTAGCTGTATTTATTTTAAAACCAGATACTTGTCCATATGAGCAGATTATATCCATCAAGGCTGTAATCGATTGTACCGGTTGGGCTAAGGTAACCACCAGGTCATCCACAAATGATCATAACTTATATTCATGCCGTCTAATTCTGATTCCCTTTATTATATCAGTCCCTCGTACTTTATTTAATAAAATTTCCAGCGTCAAAATAAACAATAACGGAGACAAAGGACAGCCTTGCCTTGTTCCTTTTTCTATATTAAAATTATCTGTTAAACCACCATTGATTATTATTTGCGCTGTTTGTTTTTGATATATTGCCTTAATAGATTGTATAAAATGTTCTCCAAATTGCATCCTTTCTATTAATTTTAATAAGAATTGCCAGTTCAATCTGTCAAAAGCTTTTTCGGCATCCAGAAAAACTAGCACTGCGGGGACCTGGTTGTTCCTTCCCAAATACTCTAATAAATTAACAATTTGCCTTACATTACTTTTCATTTGTCTTCCATTTATAAAACCAGTTTGATCATGATGAATCATTTGCTGCATAACTGTCATTAATCTGTTTGTTAAAATCTAGATTTAAAAGTGAAATTGGCCTATAGTTTTTAGGGTCTGTATAGTCTTGCCCATCTTTTGGGATCAGCGATATAAATGCTGTCTTCCAAGTTGGAGGTACCTCTCCTCCCTATTGTATATTATTGAATAATTCCTTCAGTGGTTCCACCATTTCCTCCTGTAAACTTTTATAATAAATAGCTGTCAAACCATCCATTCTAGGAGCTTTACCCACTTTCAACTGCTTAATTCCAAACATAATTTCCTCGGAAGTTATCAATTGATTTAAGCTATCCCTCTGCTCTTTTGAAGTTATACAAATATTCTCTTTTTGCAGATATCTATCTATATCTATATCTTGAATTTTATCACCAGTATACAGCCTTGAATAAAACTCTAAAAAGGCTTTTTTAATCAATTCCTGCTCATAAACCTCCTTACCCTTGTATTTTATTTTCTCTATTGTCCTTGCTTTCTGCTTTTTCCTTAACAAATATGCCAACCACCTACCTGGTTTATTGGCATTACAAAAAGTATTATGTTTTGCATATTGTAAGTTGGTTGCCACTTGATCTGCTATTAACATATTAAACTGACCCTTCAGTAAATTAATTGCCTCTTTAATTTTCTTATCTGTTGGGTTGGCTATTAAAGCCCATTCCTGTTTATTAATCTCCTCTTCTAATTCTTTTCTTTTTGCCCCCTGTTTCTTTCTATGTTTATTATTCAAATATATCAAAATTCCTCGCATGTAGGCTTTACTTGCGTCCCATACCATTTCCATAGATGTACCCTTTTGCATATTCATAACAAAAAACTCTTTCATAAATATTTTACACTCTTTTACATTTTCTTCGTATCTAAATAGATTATCATTTAACCTCCAGGACCTCCTAGGCCCTTTCCCATACTCCAATTCCATCCAGACTGGACTATGGTCTGTCAATGTTCTTGAACAGATCTTCATGTTCTTCACCCTAGATAATAAATCATTAGTAATTAATATAAAATCAATCCTTGAAAAAGATTGATGTCTATCCGAAAAGAAAGTAAAATCTTTTTCTTCTGGGTTTCTTTCACGCCAAATGTCCCTCAACTCCCAGTCGTCCATCATCTCCCAGAACGGTTTGGGCAATTTTGCTCTTGTTAAAACATTTTGTTTAGGTCCCTTCTTATCTTTTTTTACGTTCAAAACACCATTCCAATCTCCCAATAGGACACAAGTTTTATATCTCCATTGTGTCAACTTTGAGTGTAGTAAATTATAAATTTTTTCTTGTTGTTGGTTCGGGGCATATACTCCAATTACAAGCGTTTTTTTCTCCTTTTATTAAATGTTCAATCGCTAAAAATCTTCCTTGATCATCACCCCCAGTGATGGTGAGCCCCAGCTGTCTGGGGAAGTCGGAGCATCGGTAATATCCACCTGGATGCCTGGGATGGTGGGAGAAGCTCCGCGCAGCAACCAGCTGGGTCCAGGATTCAGCGGCATGCAGCCTTGACGAGATCGGCACAGCTTCCCGAATCTGAGTTGCCGGCGCTAACTGATGACGCTACGGGAGTGCTGACAACATTAAGGGGAAGCTGTGCCGATTTCATCAAGGCTGCATGCTGCTGAATGCTGGACCCAGCTGGTTGCTGCGCGGAGCTTCTCCCACTGTCCCAGTCATCCAGGTGAATATTACCGATGCTCCGACTTCCCCAGACCCCCAGTGATGGCGAGCCCCAGCTGTCTGGGGAAGTCGGAGCATCGGTAATATCTACCTGGATGCCTGGGATGGTGGGAGAAGCTCTGCGCAGCAACCAGCTGGGTCCAGGATTCAGCGGCATGCAGCCTTGACGAGATCGGCACAGCTTCCCGAATCTGAGTTGCCGGCGCTAACTGATGACGCTACGGGAGTGCTGACAACATTAAGGGGAAGCTGTGCCGATTTCATCAAGGCTGCATGCTGCTGAATGCTGGACCCAGCTGGTTGCTGCGCGGAGCTTCTCCCACTGTCCCAGGCATCCAGGTGAATATTACCGATGCTCCGACTTCCCCAGACCCCCAGTGATGGCGAGCCCCAGCTGTCTGGGGAAGTCGGAGCATCGGTAATATCTACCTGGATGCCTGGGATGGTGGGAGAAGCTCCGCGCAGCAACCAGCTGGGTCCAGCATTCAGCGGCATGCAGCCTTGACGAGATCGGCACAGCTTCCCCTCAATGTTGTCGGTGCTCCCGTAGCGTTATCAGTCAGTACCAGCAACTCAGATTCGGGTTAGAAATCTCTAGCAATGACTAGAGATGGTAGTAGCCACTCTTACGGCTTCCGTCAGTCTGTCAAATCAACCCGGGTAGGCTTATACCCGGCGTATAAGACGACCCCCGACTTTTGAGAAGATTTTCCTGTGTTAAAAAATTGTCTTATACACCGGAAAATACAGTAATTCACTATATCTAACAATTTGTTCCCTTCTGAATACTACTGAATATGAAAATGCTTCAGTTGTAGATATCCAGACTGGAACTTTGAAATAATGTTTTTTAATCTTCTCCCAATTCAATAACAGAGCCTCACGTATGTAGTGTCTTCTAAAATACCCCTGTATTTTTATTCTTTTATACCATAAAAAAGCATGCCTCCCCATCAACAAATCATGTCCTTCTAGATTCAATAATCTAATATTTCTTAAAGTTATCCATTCTTTAATCCACATCAGGCTTGTTGCTTGATAATAAAGTTCCCAATTAGGTAAACCAAAGCCTCCCCGTGTTCTAGCATCTTGTAATAACTTTAATTTTATCCTCTCCTTCTTTCCGTGCCAAATATATTTAACACCATTTTATTCAAATCTTCAAAAAAGTCTTTTCCCAATCTAATTGGAATTGTCTGGAACAGATATAAAATTCTAGGCAAAATATTCATCTTAATAGTTGATATCCTACCAATCAAGGAAAGCTGCAAATTTTCCCATTTCGCCAAGTCTGCCCCCCATCTGTTGCTTAAGTTTATTATAGTTGTTTTCTTTAAGTGTACTACACCTTGCTGTCAAATATATCTCCAAGTATTTAACTTTATTAGTGACCTGCATCTTTGATATCTCCATCAATTCTTCTTTTTGCTTTGTCAAAGAGATGAGAAAAATAATACAGGAATATTTTAGAGAGAGAATTTATGAGAGAGAAAAGATAGAGGAGGAAAGCATGACAAGATATTTACAGAAAGCAAATTTACCTCGGATTCCCAAAGATGTGGAAGAGATGTTAGAGGGGAATATAACGATGATGGAGTTAACAGAAGCAATTAAGAAACAGAAAAATGGAAAGGCACCAGGGCCAGATGGTTTGCCTGTAGAATACTATAGGACATTACAAGATTCTTTAAATCTCCCATTATTAAAAGTTATGAATGAAGTGATGACAAAAAAGAAAATACTCAATCATGGACTGAAGCATATATTACATTGATTCACAAAGAAGACACAGACCCACAACAAATCAAAAACTATAGGCCTATATCCCTGCTGAATTCAGATTATAAAATTTTTGCTTCAATACTGGCAGAAAGACTTAAAAGATATTTAAATAACTTTATATACTCAGACCAAAATGGATTCCTTCCAAAAAGACAGATTAGAGATAATATTAGAATAATTTTGGATACTCTGGAATACTATGAAGCCCATCCTGAAAAACAGATGGCTTTGATATTTTTAGATATCAAAAGCTTTTAATAATGTGAATTGGCAATTTATGCTGCTTCAAATGGAACAGATGGGCTTTGGCAGAAAATTTATTCAGGCAATAGAAACTATATACCACAAACAAACGGCAAAAGTAATGATAAACGGAGAATTGACTGATTCTATTGAGATAGAAAAAGGTACCAGACAAGGATGTCCACTGTCCCCATTGTTGTTTATATTGACATTAGAAGTCTTAAATAGAAATATTAGAAAAGAAAAAGATATAAAAGGAATGAAAATTCAAAAAGAATACAAATTGCAAGCATTGCAATTTGCTGATGACAAATTGCTGATGACCTGGTCTTTATTATTGAAGAACCATTAACATCAATAAATACATTGATAGAGAATATTGGAGAGTTTGGGAAAGCATCTAGTTTGAAAATTAATAAAGATAAAATGAAGATTTTGACCAAAAATATGTTGACAAAGTGATAATCCTTAACCAAGTTACAATTTTCCTCTTTTTTTTTGCCTATGTTCTTGACTGCCCGGCTTTCCTAGTATTGCGACAATGCTTTCTCGGTTTTTCCCTTTAAGGACTGAGAATGTGGATCTTTTTACCTTACATTTAGCTGTACGCTGCTAGTCCTCAAGTTACATGACCACACCGCTTAGCATCAGCATTTCCAGCAAGCAACCCCAGTTGCCATTATAACCCAGGAAGAGGCAGGAGTCCCAGGCAAGGAACTCAGCAGATGGGAGGGGTGCTTTGGGCAGGCACTCTGGAGCACAAAAGGGGCAGGAGAGACTTCAAATTGCTTATCGAAAGCTGGCAAAGAATATTGGAAATTGTGATCACATAACTGCAGCTCAGTGTAATATTGTAATGGTGAACAATTGTAAGTCCATCTTGTTTAGCATCATCATAACTTTAATTGGTTGCTGGACAGGTGGTTGCAATTCAAGGCCTACCTATATTATCCTCTATTTCCAGCTCTTGTACTTTAGTAGGTTATGCTGGAGGTTGAAGTAGCCTGATCACTGCTCCCTTTGAGTTGTTTCTCTGCCTCTCAGTCCTTACCATCTTAGAAGAGGGAGAAAATAATTACTTATTGTGGCTGTAGCTAGTCTCCATCTTTGGAAGCCTTGTAAGACTTTATTCCTTTTTCAACTATAGTAGCTTCTGAGTCTCTTTGCTTACTTCATTATTTGCTTTAGTTTTACCTCCTCCACATATAATACAAATCATTACTTTAGTTCTCCAATAGTCTTCTTTCTCTCTTCCACCAATACCCACACTCTGTGCCTTTTGTCTTCCTGCAGTATAGGTGTGGTCCTTTGGTGTTAGGGAACACAAAGGAAGGAAAATTCTCAGCAGCAGCATTCCCCTTAATGGCCTATATTTAATTATATGCTTGAAAGTAAAACATCCTTGTATGGTTCTTCTAATGGATCTTCATGTTAACATACACTTTCTCATAGTTAAGGAGAGAAGCAACCTAGAACTAAGGAGAAATTTCCTGACAGAACAATTAAATAGTGGAACGACTTGTCTCCAGAAATTGTGACTGCTCCAACCCTGGAAGTTTTTAACAAGAGATTGGACAACTATTTGTCTGAAATAATATAGGGTTTCCTGCCTGAGCAGGGAGTTGGACTAGAAGACTTCCTAGGTCCCTTCCAACTCTGTTATTCTGTTATTTTCTAAGGTATTTGGAAAAAATATGAACTATTTTTGCAGTAGCTGCAACTGTGCATCAAATGTAGTTGAAAGATGATTCCAGGAAATAATTCAGAACAAAACTTCATTTATTTGAAGTGGAATGGACAGGTAAAATCAATTTTGATCCAAATTCAAGCCCTCTGGGGAATTCAGGTCCACAGCCAGCTTTCAGAAGACTGCTGATAGGCCATTACAGCAGCTTCACCAGAAAATTGGGGGGGGGGGCAGATTAGATTGAACATCTGCCAAACCAGTCCTCAGTTGCCCAGTTACACATCCTAGAAAAGCCAAGAGATCATGCAAGTTATCCCACTTCGTTATGCCTCACTGTTGCTTAATCTCCATCAGGAATACAGTAGATATACAAGGACGTTTTGTGAACTATTTTAATTAGCTAACTGGTCTAAAAACAAATCTATTTTATGGAAACAAAAGCAGGAAAAAACAAATTACAACAGCCAGTTTATTAAAACAAATGTTAAAAATAAATGGGCTAAGAAATTTAAACATAACGTATGCTGAAATAGTGGGAAATATGTCGTTAAAGGGAATTAAATTTACATTGTTATAATTTAGAAAAGATTTTTTTTAATGATGTATTATTAGCATATGATTCCAGAAAAATTCTCTAGAATTTAATTTAATTTAATTTAATTTAATTTAATTTAATTTAATTATTTAATTTAATTTAATTTAATTTAATTTAATTTAATTTAATTATATTATTTAATTTAATTTAATTTAATAATTTAATTTAATTTAATTTAATTTAATTTAATTTAATTTAATTTAATTAATTTAATTTAATTTAATTTAATTATTTAATTTAATTTAATTTAATTTAATTTAATTTAATTTAATTTAATTTAATTTAATTTAATTTAATTTAATTTAATTTAATTTATATGCCGCCCCTCTCTGAAGACTCAGGGCGGCTCACAATACTTTTAAAAAAATCATTATAAAAAAAACATTGAAAAATTAAAAACATTAAAAACTCATTCACGCCATTCATGGCCGGATCTCGCCAGATCACAAGAGTGAGATCAACGGCCCCAGGCCTGCCGGAAAAGCCAGGTCTTCACCGCTTTTCGGAAGGCCAATAGGGTGGGGATGGTTCGGACCTCAGAAGGTAACTGGTTCCAGAGAGCTGGGGCAGCCACAGAGAAGGCCCTCTCCCGCGGGCCCGCCAGCCGGCATTGTTTAGCTGACGGGACCCGGAGGAGACCAACTCTGTGGGATCTTACTGGTCGCTGGGAGCTATGCGGCAGAAGGCGGTCTCAAAGATAACCTGGCCCTGAGCCATGTAGGGCTTTAAAGGTAATAACCAACATCTTGAATTGTGACCGGAGACCAATAGGGAGCCTGTGCAGCTTGCGGAGAATTGGTGTAATGTGGGTGTAACTAGGTGCACCCACAACAGCTCGCACAGCTGCATTCTGGACCAACTGTACTCTCCGAACACTTTTCAAGGGTAGCCCCATGTAGAGCGTGTTGCAATAATCTAACCGTGAGGTGACAAGGGCATGACTGACGGAGAGCCTCCCGATCCAAGTAGGGTCGCAATTGGTGCACCAGGCGAACCTGTGCAAAGGTCCCCCTAGCCACAGCTGTCAGATGTTGCTCTAATCTTAGCTGTGAGTCTAGGAAGATACCCAAATTGCGAGCCCGTTCTGAGGGGGACAATTTCTCTCCCCCCCACCAGAACCAAGGATGGACAATCGACATAGTCTTTAGGAGGCAATACCCACAGCCACTCGCAGAATATTTGGATTCAAATACATATATTATGATACAAAAAAATTTGGAGATCAACATTCAACTGAAACCAGAATTTTTCTTGCTGAAATTGTAGTCAATTAGAAAAGAGCCATGAAAGATTATTTTTATATATAGAAGATTATTTTTATACTGCTTTGATTACTATTATGTGCACAAAAAATGGAAAGACTCTGAAATATCTACATTGGACGATTGGTTGATGAAGATGACAGAATGAGCAAAGATAGAACAATTAGATTAGAGACTAATCTAGAGACTAATCACTAATTTGATTTATTGGTGGCTGGAAACCTCCTTGGAGGGAAAAGGCTAAAATATTTATCTAAAATATTTATATGTATTTATAAATACACATATGTATTTGTATTTATTATGGCTGTTCACCGCCCTGAGTCCTTCGGGAGTAGGACGGTATACAAATATGAATAAATAAATAAATAAATAAATAAAATCACTGTCAACAAGATCCAAACCATTTCTTTAGAATCTTTCTCCTCTTCTTTTTTTTTCCCTTTCTATTTCTTGTTCACTTATTTCTTTTCTTTATTGATGTTTAATTCAAAATTTGTGCTGTTTTTAATTCTGTTGAAAAACTTCAGTAAAATTTTTTTTTATTTTTTTATATTTTTTTATTGAAAAAGTTTTCAAATACAAGTTTTTCCCCCTTTCTCCCCCCTCTTCCCTAACCCCCCAACACCACCCATCCCCCCCTGTGACTTCTTCACAACAATAGGCTATTTCATAACTAATTACATACATAATATCTTTCCTTTCCCTTACTCCCTCCTCAGAATACTGACCCTTAGCATATTATTCTTATAACTCCCATTTTTACAATAATCTGCCCTTTTTCTCCTCCCCTAAACTTATAATGTATTATTACAATTTAACATTTAATCTTTTATATATATTAATATAACAATTTGAAGCGGCCTTCTCCCTACATCCACATTTAACATTTATTCAATTCTATCCAATTCCTCCACTCCCCTAAATATATGACTTAAAGATCCTTTTCTTAGACTAATCAGTCAGTAAACTAACCGATTTCAACCCTTCAATTCCTACAAAATCATGCAATACAATTCTAAATATAATCCACTGCCCACTTTACTAAGATATACACATATCTATATATGCATTCCATTTTATAAAAAGAAAAAAGACAATAACTTTAAATTTATAATCCATATAATGTCTTCTTTGGTGTCTTTCCGCTGGATTATTAAATCCATCACCCATAATAGGGTAAAATAACATGCTGGTGCAACAGTTTGTTCAAAATCTTCAATCATCTTCTGCCCCCATCAGTAGTAAATATCCTCGTATATATATAAAAGTAAAAACAACCACCCGAGTGACATTATAATTATATCCATATAGTTATAGTTGTGGTATTCATCACAACTTGGTGTGGTGATCACAACTTGATGGTATTGATTCCCATCATCCTAATGAGTAACATCCAGATCTTCTGCATGCCCCAGCGTGACTCTCTTGCCTTATAGCTCAAAATAATTATAATATATTTACCAGTAAAAGAGATCCAGAGTAGATGATTCAGATCCAACAAGGTAAGGCTCTTTTCACATCCCAAAATCACGGCATTACAGAGATCTGCCACAAACCTCAGGATAGTATTAAACAGTTGTTCGCCTCCACTATCTTTTCAGATATTCATTCATTTTTTAAAGTCTCTGGCTTCACTGTTGCTTGGTTTAGAAACTGCTGTTTCTATGAGATCTATTTCTTTTCTTTTTCTTTTGCGGGTTGAATTTCCATCCTCGTTTCGTGCCTACCAATTGTGTGTCAGCTGGTCGATTTTCATTCTGCTTTATGAGTTGTTCTTGTTGGGTTAGTTTTGTCATCTCATCTTTCTTCTCCATCACTTGTATATCAACTGGTTGATTTGCGCACTTGTCTGTGACTTGATGGTTCATCACATTGGAGTCGGATGACACTGCTCTCTTATTTATAGACAGTCCAGCTGGGGTATTCAGGGAGTCCAAAGACAATTTATCCACCACAGCCTCTGTAATTTGATGTTTTCCTTTTGTTTCCAACTCCTTTTGCTTATCCTGTATTATGCCTAAAGATGTTAAGTTCATTTTTAAATTTTTTTGATAAAATTCTTCTGCTTTTTCAACAGTGTTCAGTTGATATCTTACTCCTTGATGTCTCAATATTAAACCAACTGGGGCATCCCACCTAAATAGGATATTTCTTTTTTTTAACTCAGTCACTAGAAAGCCAAATTTCTTCCTCTCCATTAGCATCTTAGTCGGGAGCTCCTTAAAAATCCAAATCTTTCTTCCATGAAATTGCAAAGTAGAATTAAAAGAGTTCTGCACAATATTGTTCCTAATTTCTTTATCTGTAAAATAGATCACCACATCTCTAGGCAATTGCCTTTGCTTTGCCAACCAGGAAATTCTATCAATCCTGCAAAACACTTCATCAGGTTGAAACTTTAAAATCCCAGCCAGAATTTCAGAAGATATTTTCCTTAAGTCATCTCTATTATTTTCCTGCAGACCTCTCAGTCTAATTGCGTATTCTGTAAAATTATATTGAATCATTAAAACTTCTCTTTCAATCCTCTGTTGCACATTTTCTCCATTACCAGTCTTTTGGTCAACCTCCATTTTAGGTTTGTCTTCTGAGCTATTATCCTGAATGTTTACCAAATCCTTTTTAATTTTTTGAATCTTGTCATCCAAATTCTCCTCAGTTTCCTTCATTGTAGACTCTAATAATTTAGTCTTTGCATCCACCCGAATCAGAAAGTCTGATAAACCATTAGCTGTATTTAAAATCTTTCGATTCAAAAAGTCAAACTTTGATTTCACCAATTCACCAATTTCTTTAATTTCCTGCTTAAATTTTTCGAGTTGCTGGTTCACAATCTCATCCCTTCTTACAATCTCTTCAAGAAGAAATTCTATTATATTAAGATCAGGTTTCTGACACTGGAGAGTTACAATTTGTTGGTGTAATTTATTAATAGGGGAAGTTCCCCCCCCCTGTCTGTCTAGCTGTGTGAGTCCCGATGCCATTTCCCACACAGACAAGATTTAGTAAAAAAGAGAGAAAAAATAGAAAACGGAAGGACTTTCCCTTAAAAAAACAAGAAAAAAAAAAACTTCTTTCCGATCAAAAACAATATCAAGTCTCCAGAAAAAAAAAAAAGAGAAGAAGACACAGGAGCGGAGTTTTGTCTACAAATGTAGCCAGTGATATTTATTCCGCTACATTGTAGTAATAAAAAACGGAAGGACTTTCCCTTTCAGCCTCTTCTCCAGCCGCGGCAGACGCCATTTTAAAAGGCTCTTTTTCCCCCTTTCCTCTCCTCTTTTCTCTTAAGTAATTTTTTAAAGAATAAGTAAAATACTTGCGATTCAGTATTAAAGGTCCAGCTCACATTTTCTTTGAGTATTCTGTTAAATTCGCAGGCTTGCTCTTGACGCCTGGCTCTGCATTAGCAGAGGTCTCCCAAAGCCTGGCGCAGCGGCAGGGGATATGGGGCTTCTCATCCGCTCCGTCCCAAAAGTAAAAAAAAACTTTTGGGACTCTGCAGAGAGTTCTACCCACCCCTGCCGGCTCTATCTCCGTTTCCTCATGGAAACGGAGTTTTTTCGAGCCGCCATTCCGCTGTGAAGGCGGCTCTAACAGGCAGTGGAAGCTGACGATCCCAAAGGAACGTCTGGCGGCGGCCAGCAGCAAACCGGAAGCCAAAAATATTTTTAAAAAGTTTAAATATACATCAGTTTTTCAGTTGTATGGTAGTTCATTAATGGAAAATCAGAAGATACTTGAAATTTGAAACTGAATCTAGAATGACTGTCTTTGGAATATTGAATAGCTATTTTATATGTTCCCTGCTTTTGCATGATAATCCATAATTCATTCTTAAACAACATTGAAAAAAGTTCCAATTTGAACCTTAAACTAAACTATCCAGTTTAAAACTTTGCTCAGGATGGTTCAAGAATAAATAGAGATCTGTCTGTGGAGTCCTTGATGCTCTCTGAGCTTGGTTGTTCTGTTGCAGACGTTTTTGCATTGAACTATCCACAATCTTCAAAGGAATAAAATTCAAAAGAGAACAAAAAAAACCCCACAACATGCTACTTTTCCTCAATGTTTTCATCAGTAGAGGCAATGATGACAAATTAGAAACACAAGTCTATTGTAAAACTGCCCATACCAACCTTGCAAAGTAACAACCCAACCTTCCACAAGAGAAGCTATGTAAGAACACTATTTAATGAGCACAAACACACTGCAGCAGTTCTGAACATCAGAAAAAAGGAAACAGATAATCAATACAACATCCCAACAACACTGACAGGATAAGCCACTAGCATATATAATGAGAGCAAACCTCACTCCCTCTGACAATGATGATGTTACCTAGTTTGGTAATGAAACATCTGCAAGAAAACAACCAAGGTCAAGAGCATCAAGAACCCCTTAGTTTGACCCTGAGCTGCAAATATTCTCTTCCATGTCTGCCTGCCTGCCTACAATTTTTCTTTTTTATTAAAAAAAATGTTCTTTACCATTTTTTTCTTTTTCACAGGGGTATCTCTGAGTGCACTCCCAATGTATTTGAGTGAAATTTCTCCCAAGCAGATCCGTGGGTCACTAGGACAAATTACAGCAATTTTCATCTGTATTGGTGTTTTCAGTGGACAGATTTTGGGGCTACCTGAGATATTTGGAAAGGTCTGTAATAATTCTGAATTGTTTATTCATTTTTGCACTCTGTGTAAATTGAGATTGAAAGCCCATTAATTATAAACAGATAAATGATATCCAGATATTCTTTACTATAATATCAAATAATAAGATTTATTTACAGTCTTCTGTAAATAAGTAGAAGCTGAACAACTTTTGTTCACTTTTGCTGGAGATTTTTTGATAAGACATGAGTTTTTAAAATTTTTAAAAACATCTTTTTACTGTCAATTTTTAAGAGAGAATATAAGGATAGAAACTACACTCATCTGCATTCCTAACTTTACACTTATTGGTGGTGTTGACATTCATAATTAAAAGTACTTATTGTTAGGTTACATAATTGGCATTCTTCTGCCTAAGTATAGAGCATCTGTTCTGTTACTGAACTGTGAATTTTGCCCATGTTTTTAGTATCACATTTTTACATGAAATGCAGCAACACCAATACTAATTTTCTTGACTGATTACAGGAGTTCCTGTGGCCTTATCTGTTTGCAATGATTATTGTTCCATCAACTCTCCAAATTGGAGTCCTGCCTTTTCTTCCAGAAAGTCCTCGCTTCCTCTTACTTGAAAAAAATGACACAAAAGCAGCAGAAAAAGGTACTGCCACATTCATATTTTATCTCAATTGATCCTATTGTTCATCTGGTTTAAAAGCAAAGATCATAAGCAGAAATGCAATATTATTCTTCAGGTGCACTATATGCTGATATCTGGCCCGTAGGGTGGTTCTCCAATCTTTTAGGTTTGATAACAATATCAACAACAAAACAGCAATGCCATGCTTAAAAATTACTCTTGGTCTGCCTAAAGGAAAATGAGATGATCATTGCATTATAGGATTTTTGCACATTCTCTCCTGTTGGAAACAGTCCCTTATCTTTGTCTATGGAGATTCTCAGTCATCCAAGTCATGGTTGTCCCAAAGGCGGAATGAGACGTTTAGGCACGGACCCTTGGCCCCCCATCCCTTGCCCTTTGGCCTGGCTCATTTGCCCAAATATTGTTTGATCCAGGCCTTTGGCTGCACAGAACAAATAGCCCCCAGCCAGTTGGGGGGGGGAGCAGCGTGCAATGCAAGACAGTCAAAAGTGTGTTGGGATAGACCAGGAAGGGAGGGAGGGGCACCTCTAGGGGATTTCGCAGAGACAGCTTGGCTTGTAACTCAGTCAGCTCCAACGAAAGGGGGGAGGCAAGGCCGGTGCGGCTTCTGGCATTATAACAGGCGGAAGGGGAAAAGAGCCTCCATATTCACACATACACTGGTAATATTCTGTGAATATTGCATTGGTTTAACACATTTAAGCACATATGCCCCTCCTGCACACAATTTCCATTCTTTGCTTGGAATGCAACTGGTTGCTCATCATCCCTAAGAGCTGCACCTGGCTGACTCCTCCTCCTCTCAGCTCCACTTTACTCTTCCTGCTTTGCGCATGTGGGGGAGGGCAATCTAAATGAAAACTGGGAATCTTTACCATGACCCTCTACTTGCAGAAAAGTATCACTCCTCCCAACAACCTCTGGAAACTGGTTAGGAACGAGTATAATTGAATTAAGTAAAAGATCTCCCCTCCCCTGTTTTTCTCCCCTCACCCCCATTTGCATTTTTAATCCTCTACCAAGCATTTGCCAAACCTCCCTTAGTCCAAAGACAACTGTGGAAAATAATTCAGAATTATAACTCTGTGGAAATGGTTCAGTGCCAGGGGGGTTTGCCCTGGTCAGCCACCATGGCAATTTGGGACAATAATAATTTTTCATCTCAGCTTCTCTTGTGTCCACTTTTCTTTTTCAGTGTTTCTCAGTCTTGGCACCTCTTAGATGTGTTGACAGGAAGGAAGGAAGGAAGGAAGGAAGGAAGGAAGGAAGGGGAGGGAGGAAGGAAAGGGAGGAAGGAAGGAAGGAAGGAAGGAAGGAAGGAAGGAAGGAAGGAAGGAAGGCAGGCAGGCAGGCAGGCAGGCTGAGAGGCTGGGTGTGGTGTCTGGTGGCAGGGATCTCTGAGGTGCTGGGTGGGAGCTTGGGAGCAGCTGGATCTTTGCCATGGGGGCATTTACAAGAGATACAATTGCAGGGGGACTTCCAGTGGGTGGGGCCATTACTGTAGAGGCACTCGGGATTTCCTTTCCCAGAGAATCACTGCCTGGGATTCTGGGGAGAGGCAGCGATGGGCATGATGGTAAATACTCAGCTTCTCAACACAGGATCCTGTTAGAGTTTGCAGCAATCCAACCAGCACGCAAGTAAATAATTCAGCAGGATTCATTTATATAAGAAACTTCTTTATATACAATACCCATGCAGCAGAAGCCAGAACCAAAACTCAGAATCCAGAACTACAGAATCAATAATCACAGAAGCACTCATATATATACAGATCGCTGAACCTAAGCCATGCCCAGGCTCTGAGCCATCTGGGTCACCAAGCAGTCCCCATTGGCTGACCTGTTACCATGTCTATTCCAATTCATGAACCCTTATACCAGTGTACAGATCCTCCCAGAACAGGAGAAGCAATGGGTCTCTAGACTTTCCCTCTCATTGAACCACTGCCTGGGATACTCACACTTCCTTAAGAACACACCATCCCACCTGTAAGCACACACCATTGAAGAAGTAAAAATGCAGCGCTCTCAGTGAAATGCAAATGGGGGAGAGGGGAGCTGCCACCTTACGTGCAAGCCCTGTCCCCATCGCCTGTTGGAAAGTAAGACAGTTTTCACCTGAGTGACATGATCAAAGGTTTCTGTCACTCCTCTCTTGGACTTTTTGGAAGGGTTTTTTTTTCCCTTGCCTGGAAGGAAATTGAACGAAAACAAGATGTATTCTGGAAAACACAGATTTTCCAGAACACGTCTAACCGGTTTGCTGAACTCAGCAAAAAATTTGCTACTGGTTCTATTGAACTGGATCGAAATGACTGAATCCCACCACTGGGCCCATTAACAGTGGAGAATGGCCGGGGGAGGGCCAGTGGAGGAGGAAAGCTGGCTGTGAATGGGCAGAGGTGGGTGGCTGGAGGCAAAGGAGGCATGGCCAATTGTAGGAGCCTAAAGGTACTAGACCAGTGTTGGTGAACCTTTTCGGCACCGAGTGCCGAAATGGGAGCACATGTGTGCGTGCCAGAAACCGGAAGACCAGCTGCCTGATGTGCATGGTGTGCCGGGAAGACGGTCTTCTGATTTCCGGCATGCACATGCGCACCAGCCACCTGATCTTTCCGTTTCTGGTACGCATGTGCACACAAAGACCTACTGGCCGGTGCACACCAGAAACCGGAAGATCATCTTCCCGGCGCATCTATGTGCACCAGGTGGCAGCTCTTTCAGTTTCCGGTGCTCCCGCGCATGTGAAGACCAGCTGGCTGGTGCGCTGGAATCTAGAAGAGCAACGGGCGACGGCTCGTGTGCCCGGAGAGATGGCACTGCATGCCATTTCTGGCATGCGTGCCATAGGTTCGCCTTCATGGTCCTAGACAGACCCAAAGGTATTTATACTCTTTCCAATCCCTACCATCCAGTTAGAGTTAAAGAAACTTCTTGGATGAGAAACAAAACATATTCAAAGAAAAACCAGAAAGTCCAGTTGCCTCTTGAAAAAAGCACCTTTTGGAGTCCCTTATCTTGTAAAGTCTAAAGTCAGAGCTAGAATGACTCAAAATAACACAACACACAGCTATTAATGTCTAAACTGTTGGCAACAAAAGTGAGTACACCCCTAAGTGATAATGTCCAAATGGGACCCAAAGTGTCAATATTTTGTGTGGCCACCATTATTTTCCCGCACCACCTTAACCCTCTTGGGCATAGAGTTCACCAGAGATTCACAGGTTGCCACTGGGATCCTCTTCCACTCCTCCATGACAATGTCACAGAGCTGGTGGATTTTAAAGACCTTGCGCACCTCCACCTTCTGTTTCAGGATGCCCCACAGATGTTCAATAGGGTTTAGGTCTGGAGACATGCTTGGCCAGTCCACCACCTTTACCCTCAGTTTCTTTAGCAAGGCAGTGGTCATTTTGGAGGTGTGTTTGGGGTCGTTATCATGTTAGAATACTGCCACCCCAGTCGCTGAAGGAAGGGGATCATGCTCTGCTTCAGTATGTCACAGTACATGTTGGCATTCATGGTTCCCTCAATGATGTGTAGCTCCCCAGTACCGGCAGCATTCATGCAGCGTCAGACCATGACATTCCCACCACCATGCTTGACTGTAGGCAAGGCACACTTGTCTTTGTAGTCCTTACCTGATTGCCGCCACACATGCTTGATACCATTTGAACCAAATAAGTTTATCTTAGTCTCATCAGACCACAGCACGTGGGTCCAGGAATCCATGTCCTAAGTCTGCTTGTCTGCCGCAAACTGTTTGCGGGCTTTCTTGTGCATCATTTTTAAAAGAGGCTTCCTTCTGGGACGACAGCCCTGCAGACCAATTTGATGCAGCATGCGGCATATGGTCTGAGCACTGACAGGCTGACCCCACCCCCCACCCCTTCAGCCTCTGCAACAATTCTGGCAGCACTCATACGTATATTTCCTAAAGCCAACCTCTGGATATGACGCTGAGCACCAGCACTCAACTTCTTTGATCGACCATGGCGAGGCCTGTTCTGAGTGGAACCTGTCCTATTAAACCACTGTATGGTCTTGGCCACTGTGCTGCAGCTCAGTTTCAGGGTCTTGGCAATCTTCTTATAGCCTAAGCCATCTTTATGTGGAGCAGCAATTTGTTTTTTCAGATCCTTAGAGAGTTCATTGCCATGTTGAACTTCCAGTGACCAGTATGAGAGAGAGCGATAACACCAAATTTAACACCCCTGCTCCGCCTTCACACTTGAGACCTTTTAACACTAATGTGTCACAAGACACCAGAGAGGGAAAATGGCTACTTGGGCGCCATTTGGACATTATCACTTAGGAGTGTACTCACTTTTGTTGCCAGCAGTTTAGACATTAATGGCTGTGTGTTGTGTCATTTTGAGAGGACATCACATTTACACTGTTATACAAGCTGTATACTCACTACTTTACATTGTAGCCAAGTGTCATTTCTTCAGTGTTGTCACATGAAAAGATATACTTCAATATTTACAAAATGTGAGGGAGTGTACTCACATCTATGACATACTGTAAATCCAAATTAGAAGTAAATGTCTTTAACTTAATTCCAGGAGAAGTAAATATAAGATTGCAGTTTAGATTTCATTGTGCTTCTAAATTTCTACTTACAAGAGACCATATTAGTTATTGTATTACCTGATTTTGCCAACAAATAAAGATATAAAATCATGTTATATTGTTGCATAATAATGAAAAAAGATGTGAATGAGATGTGTACAGTTACAAATATTTAGAAATATATTGGAAATAAGATATGTAACATAATAGTTACAATAGGCTGTTATTTTAAATGCATGAATAAAAGCAGCAGATTTAGAATTTACAAAATTGCAATATGTTGGCCCTGAAATGAAACTTGTAAATATTTGTGGAATTATTATTGATTAATGTGGAATCACTATTTGCTATTTATTTGAGTAAACCCAAACATTACTGATGAAGCTGACATGTTTTGCTGAAGGGTCTGTTTTTGAAAGATAAAAAGATAAATATTTGGTGTAAATTACAATTTGATGTGTAAAATGTGTAATTGATGTACAATTTGGTGTAAAGTATAGTTTCATGTGAATAATACTAATTGTGTATAAATTGTATGAATTGCGGGCCTGCAGCATTTCAGAAGTTCCTTGGAAAATCTGACGTGTCACATGAAATAGAAGAAGTTCTGGAAGAGAGTCGAGTACAGAGAAATACTCAAGTAGCATCTGTATTTCAACTTTTGTGTGACAACACTAAGCGGTGGCAGATTCTCACTGTAGTTGTAACCATGGCTTGCTATCAACTTTGTGGCCTTAATGCTGTAAGTCATTATATAAAATATATATTTAATTATTGCTTTCACAGAAATTTATAATAGTGCTCCCTCAACATCAAAATCTGGGAGATCTGTTGGCCAAGACATATATGACCTGTCCCTTCTGCTTTTACTTCAGCTCTAAACCAGTGGTGGGTTGCCCCTGGTTCGCACCGGTTCTATAGAACTGGTAGTAAAACCAGCACGAGGCTCCGCCCACTGACCCTGATGTCAACAAAATGCTTCTGCGCATGTGCAGAAGCTTCTGCGCATGTGCAGAAGAGAGCGTGAGCGAGCAAAACGAGAGAGCGCACACGCCCCGTTGTGAACCGGTAGTAAAGGTAGTAAAGGTAAGTAGAACCTACTTCTGCTCTAAACTACTGAACATACAATTGTCACTTGTTTCTCTTTGTGTTTTTTCTCTTTCCCCTCCCCTTCTTGAAAATATATGAACTGTAAATCTGCAATTAACAGAATAACAGAGTTGGACAGGACCTTGGATGTCTTCCAGTGCAACCCCCTGCTCAAGCAGGAAACTCTACAGCATTTCAGACTCTTCTTTACCATATTTTTCGGAGTATAAAATGCACTTTCCCCCCACCCCCAAAAGAGGGTGGAAATGTTGGTGCGTCTTATGCACTGAATACAGCCATTTTTCAGAAGCCCTGAAGCCCTGCCCCGCCCTGCCCATTTTTTGCAAAAACAGGGTGTGCAGAGGGTTTGGGAGGTCTGCAGAGTACTTCTGGGGGTTGGGGAGGGACAAAACGCCCCCATTTTTGTGAAAAATGGGCCTGTTTTTCACAAAAACGGGGGCGTTTTCGCCCTCCCCCAGGAGCACTCTGCAGGCCACCCAAACCCTCCGCATGCCCCATTTTTCACAAAAATGGGCCCTTTTTTTTGCCCATTTTTTTCCCTCACAAAAATGGGTGAAAAACAGGTCTGTTTTTGCGAATAACGGGGCACGCAGAGGGTTTGGGAAGCCTGCAGAGTGCTCCTGGAGGCTGATGAGGGCAAAAACCTTTTTTTTCTTACTTACTTTCTTACTACTTCAAAATCTTGGTGCGTCTTATAGTCCAAAAAATATGGTAAATACCTTGTGTTGGAGCACCCACAACTTCTGGAGGCAAGTCATTCTACTGATTAATTGTACTAACCGTCAGGAAATTTCTCTTTAATTCTAGGTTAGTTCTCTCCTTGATTAGTTTCCATTGCTTCTTCTCCTGCCATCAGATGCTTTGGAAGATAGGTTGACCCCCTCTTCTTTGTGGCAGGACCTTGGCTATTGGAATTCTATCATATCACTCCTAGTCCTTTTTTTCATTAAACTAAACTAGACCAAATTCCTGCAACCATTCTTCATGCGTTTTATTCTCCAATCCCCTAATCATCTTTGTTGCTCTTCTCTGCATCCTTTCTAGAGTCTCAACAGAAATGGGATGCAATATTCTAAGTGTGGTCTTACCAAGGCATTAGAAACACTTTACATGATCTTGATTCTTTCCCTCTTAAGGCAGACTAGGATTGTGTTGACTTTTTTGGTAGCTGCAGCACACTGCTGGCTGATGCTTAAATGATTGACCACTAGGACTCCCAAAATCCCTCTCACAGTTACTACTATTGAGCCAGATACCACCTGTTCTATATCTGTACACTTGTAAAACCTTCCTTTTCTCTACATTGAATTTCATTTTGTTAGATAGGGGTTAGTGTTTAAGTGGATCAAACTCCTGTATCTTGAACCTATCTTTTGGAGTATTGGCTAGTCCTGCCAGCTTGGTGTCGTCTGCAAATTTGATGAGTTTCCCTTCTGTTTTCTAGTCTAAATCATGAATAGAATAGAATAGAATAGAATAGAATAGAATAGAATAGAATAGAATAGAATTCTTTATTGGCCAAGTGTGATTGGACACAAAAGGAATTTGTCTTGGTGCATATTCTCTCAGTGTACATAAAAGAAAAGATACATTTGTCAAGAATCATAAGGTACAACACTTAATGATAGTCATAGGGAAATATATAATAGTCATAGGGAAAAATATAAATCTTAAGGATACCAGCAACAAGATTACGGTCATACAGTCATAAGTGGGAGGAGATGGGTGATAGGAACGATGAGAAGATTAATAGTAATGCAGACTTGGTAACTTGGTACTAGTAACTTGGTAACTTGGTACTAGTAACTTGGTAACTAGTTTGACAGTGTTGAGGGAATTATTTGTTTAGCAGAGTGATGGCGTGAAAAAACTGTTCTTGTGTCTAGTTGTTCTGGTGTGCAGTGCTCTATAGCATCGTTTTGAGGGTAGGAGTTGAAACAGTTTATGTCCAGGATGCAAGGGATCTGTAAATATTTTCACAGCCCTCTTTTTGACTCTTGCAGTATACAGGTCCTGTTAGGAAGGCAGGTTGGTAGTAATTGTTGTTTCTGCAGTTCTAATTATCCTCTGAAGTCTGTGTCTGTCTTGTTGGGTTGCAGAACCAAACCAGACAGTTATAGAGATGCAGATGACAGACTCAGTAATTCCTCTGTAGAACTGGATCAGCAGCTCCTTGGGCAGTTTGAGCTTTCTGAGTTGGTGCGGAAAGAACATTCTTTGTTGTGCTTTTTTGATGATGTTTTTGATGTTGGGTGTCCCCTTTAGGTCGTGAGATATGGTAGAACCTAGAAATGTGAAGGTCTCTACTGTTGAAACTGTGTTGTCTAGTATTGTAAGTGGTGGTAGTATGGGAGGGTTTCTCCTAAAGTCTACCACCATTTCTACAGTTTTGAGAGTGTTCAGTTCCAGATTGTTCCGGTTGGACCACAAGGCTAGTTGTTCAACCTCCTATCTGTATGCAGATTCATCATTGTCTTGAATGAGACTGATCACTGTTGTGTCATCTGTGAACTTTAGTAGTTTAACAGATGGATCATTTGAGATGCAGTCATTGGTATATAGAAAGAAGAGAAGTAGAGAGAGCACACAGCCTTGTGGGGCCCTTGTGCTAATTGTACAGGTATCTGATGTGATTCTGCTTAGCTTCACCTGCTGTTAGGAAGATATTGAACAATACTAGGCTTTAACATCACCCCCCACTCCCTCCTCTGCAGGGAGGCTAGGCCAGTGTTGAAATCCATTTTTTTTAATGCAAGTTCTGTGGGCGTGGCTTGGTGGGCATGGTGGGGGAAGGATTCTGCAAAATCTCCATTCCCACCCCATTCCAGGGGAAGAATGTTGCAAAATCCCCATTCCCTCCCCATTCCTGGGGGAAGGATATTGCAAAATCTCCATTCCCACCCCACTCTGGGACCAGCCAGAGGTATTTGCTGGTTTTCCAAACTACTCAAAATTTCCACTACTGGTTCTCCAAACTGCTCAAAATTTCCACTACCGGTTCTCAGAACTGCTCAAAATTTCCACTACCGGTTCTCCAGAACCTGTCAGAACCTGCTGGATTTCACCCCCGAGCTAGGCCTATCTGTATGGTTCATCCCTAGTGACTGATGGACCCAACTGGGTTTCAGAGGGAACTGAGGGCTGTCCTAGGGGCTCGACTTCATGGCCCTGTCAAAGCCTTGATTATGGCCTGAAACCGACAGGCCACCAGGGCTTTGGACAGAGGTCGCTTCTATGCGACCTCTCTTCACCCATCATTCCTGACTCTTCCTGTGGTTCATGGAGGAGGTGTGGGTTTTGAAAAGGGTTAAGAGATGCCTAGAGCATTGTTGGAGGATAATGAAGGATGATGCCGACCAGACACAACTTAGAGTCACTATCCAGGCCTATCTTGTGGCAGCAAGAATGGCAAAAGAGCATTATTTCTCTGTTCCTATTATGTCCACATAGTGTCGCTCAGTGGCCCTGTTCCAGATTATGCAATCCCTCCTGGGATGGGAGGACTCATGTGATCATCTTCAGAGCCATGCAGAGAAATTTGTTCAACACCTGATGGACAAAGTCATTCGGATTCATTCTCAGTTTGAGACCCATGTGAGGCAGATCCTTATGAGATGCCAGGGAAGGGATCTTGCCCAATGATCTGGGTACAGTTTTATTCTGTTGATCATGATGAAGTGGACAGGATCCTCGATGCTGTCAGTGATAACACCTGCCAGTTAGATCCTTGTCTCTCCTGGATGGTGAAAGCCTCCAGGACACTGATTAGCAGTTGGGTTCAAGCATTGATTAATATATTACTTCAGGAGGGGACATTTCCTGGACCTTTTAAGGAGGCCCTGTTTCGTCCCCTCCTCAAAAAGCCATTGCTTGATCCGATCTGCCTGGACAACTTCTGTCCAGTTTCCAATCTTCCCTTTTTAGGGAATATTGTGGAAAAGGTAATGGTCTGGCAACTTCACAGGATCCTGGATGAAGTGGATTATCTGTACCCCTTTCTGTTAGGATTCAGGCACAGTTATAGAATAGAAACAGCATTGGTCTCATTTGTTGATGGCTTCTAACAAGAGCAGGATGGGGGTAGTGCAACCATCCTTGTTCTCCTTGACCTCTCAGCAGCTTTGATACCATCAACCATAGTATCCTTTTGGACCGGCTATGGGGTCTGGGGTTGGGTGGCACAGTTTTGTGCTGGTTTGGCTCCTTTCTTCAAGGCTGGTCCCAACCGGTGTTAATAAGGAGTGAAAGGTCCAGCCCTCACTCTACACTCTCCTCTCCTCTCCTCTTTAACATCTACATGAAGTCACTGGGTGAGATCATCCCTCACCACCATCACTTAGCTCTATATCTCCATCCCAATTACCCAGTGATGCTACGGCTGCCCTCTCATGGTGCCTGGAGGCTGTGGGGGCCTGGACAACAGGCTTCTGCTGAACCCTGGCAAGACTGAGTGACTATGGGTGCATGGAGCTCCAAGATCTGGGACTAACTTATTTCTGGTTGCACTATCCCAGATAGATCTGGTCTACAACTTGGGGGTTCTACTAGACTTGCAACTCCTGCTCGAAAAACCGGTGGCAGTCACGGCCAGGAGACCCTTTGCCCGTCTTCATTTTGTGTGGCAGTTTTGGCCTTTCATAGATCAGGAGTCCCTCCACTCAGTCACTCAAGCCCTAGTCATCTCATGTTTGGACTATTGCAATGTGCTCTATATGGGGCTATCCTTGAAGAGCATTCAGAAGCTATAACTGGTGCAGAGTACACCAGTGCAAGCTGCACTGGTTGCCAGTCTGGTTCTGGATGCAATTCAAGGTGCTGGTCATCACCTTTAAAACCCTGCATGGCATGGGTCCAGGCTACTTGAGGAACTGTCTCACCCTGATGGGATTGGCCTGCATCACCCACACCAGCAGAGGGGGGAATCTGTGGATCCCGTCAACCAAGGAATGTTGGCTAGTGGGCTCCAGTAGAAGAGCCTTCTCTACCATGGCTCCTGCCCTCTGGAACATCTTACCCCCTGAGATGAGATTGGCTCCCACTCTCCTGAGGTTTCAAAAGAGCCTCAAGATTTAGCTTTGCCAGATGGCTTGGAAACCCAATGGGGAAGCTTCATACTGGAGGTGGTTGATTAATTAAAACCTAACAGCAATAGCATTTAGACTTATATATCACTTCATAGTGCTTTACAGCCTTCTCTAAATGTTTTACCGAGTCAGCATATTGCCCCCAACAATCTGGGTCCTCATTTTACCACCTTTGGAGAGATGAAAGGCTGAGTCAACCTTGAGCCAGTCAGAATTGAACTCCTGGCAGTCAGCAGTGAGTTAGCCTGCAATACTGCATTCTAACTATTGCGCCACCACTTCTCATCACACTTCCCCACCCTTTGTGATCCGGCTACCACCTTTCCCATCTGGTTTTAATGGTTTATAATTGTCAATGATTTTATCTGCTGTGTGCTATGACTTGATTTCAATGTCTTTCTGCTTTAATGTTTTATGCTGTAAGCTGCTTAGAGTCGTTGGATATGAGATAGGCAGCAAATAAATTTCCTAAACAAACAAATAGCCATTCAAAAGATTTGCTTCATAAACTGGGACCATGAGCACAGGGCAATTCAAAGTAACTGTACTTTTAATATGATTCCTTAAAGCAGCAGTGCCTTTTTTCAGGTTCATGCAGAAAACTACAAAGAGACAGCAGCTACTTTAAAGTGGTGCTGGGCTCATGCTTCCCTCAGTTCCAAAATATTTTCTCCAAATTGTTTTTGAAGCCCTTCCCTTCTTCCTTCCCCTTCCCTTCCACTCCCTTCCCTAGTAAATTCCCAGTCCCCTTTCCCTGGGAAAGTAAATCTCCAGTCAGGGCTTGTGGCAAATGCAGTCCAACTATCACTGGCAAAAGTGAATGAAATGAATGAATGAAATTGATTGAAATCCAGAAAGGGGTTTCTTAAGCAGTTTAATTTTTGTCCTGGCGTCAAGGAGCTGAAAGCTGAGGTACAGAAAAACCTTACAACTTAGCCTATGTTATCTTTTTTTCTCTTTGTTGTTTGGTTGTTCAGCTAAATGAAAATAAGGGTAATTTCCTCACATCCCACAAAAATGTCCTTTATCATGTATAAGAAGAGAATTCACCACTCTATTCTGATCCTTTTTTCTCTTTTTGGGAGTGGAAAAACATTAATGTGTTGACACTGGAAAATGGACAAAAACAAAAACTCAAGTTTGAGTGAATAGTATTGTTTCTATTCATTTTGGTGCTGTTTTGAAGCAACCTGATAAATATTTCATATTGTCTTCAATAATATACCCAGAGACAAATATTTTCAACATTGTGATTTCCATAGGCTTGGCATCTGGAGGATATGGAGAACTATTTTGACAATTTCCAGACCATCATTAAATTTATGTATATATGTAGAACTTAGAATTTGATAGGGCCAAATTATTTTTTTGAAACACAGTAATTGGCTTCTATTCCAGATTTGGTTCTATACAAATGACATTTTCAAAGGAGCTGGCCTAAATCCTGAAATGATACCATATGTTACCTTAAGCACAGGAGCTGTGGAGATCTTGGCTGCTCTTTTCTCAGTAAGTATGTAGTGGAATTGGAAAACCTATAGAAATGTATAAGGAGTATATAATTTAGAATGAAATCTTTTTCAGTTTCCATCTTAGTTTTGAACTGGCAATAAGGAAATAAAAGGACTGAATCGTATAAAAATCTTCACTAGAAACCAGGAGCCTGTGAGTTCTGATCCTGCCTTAGGCTTAAAAGCTGCCTGGGTGACTTTGGACCAGTCACGCTCTCTCAGCCCAACTCACCACACAGGATTGTCACTGTGAGGAAAAACAGGAGGAGGAAGGAGTATTATGTATGTTTGCTGCCTTGAGTTACTTGTAAAGTAATAAAGGCAGGATAAAAATCAATCGATCAATCAAACAAACAAACAAACAAACAAACAGTAAATAAATAAATAAATAAATAAAATGTGCACAACACTTTAGAGTGAATAACAGACATAGTTCACCATCTCAATGATTTTACTTGTTTTGAAAATCTGAGGGGAAAATAGTTAATCAGGTAAGGAACTGAGATTGTATCTAATGTTTTGTTACAAACTTAGGTGTTCTTTCTTTTGAATAGATCAATATTTATTTAATTTTTTGGAATCATGAGTGGCATGAAGAAATGTACTCCATAACATATTAATGAAAAAAAATAGATGAAAGTTATTAATGACAACTAATTTATGTTTAAAATATAGACAGCTAATGTTAAGTGTGTAAGAACTCCTGGCTGCAATTGAAATGTACATTTTAATCTCTTGTTGAAATAATTGGAATTGCTCTTCGAAGAATATTGGAACTTCCAAGAAAAAATGTTTAGGATTACACTTGAACTTTGGGTTAGATAAAACTGTTACCTATACCAGAGATCCCCAACCCCCGGTTCACAGACCAGTATTGGGTCACTGGGTCATTGGGTACTGGGTTACTCAAGCGGCAGGGGATCAGATGAAACTTCATTTATGCAGGTAGTGGGCACACATGCTAAACCATCCCCTTCCCCCCTCCACTATCACTGCTGGTCAGCAGAGCCAGAAAGGTTGGGGAACGTTGACCTATACTATTTGAAGATTTCTTATTCACCTCTACCATTCAAAGATATTTTTCTTAAAGACAAACTTTTTTTGTTACAGAGAAAATACTGAAAAAGCCACATTTTGCAAACAACTGCCTGAAGCCCTTGTTTTAAAGCTGTTAAGAGAAAGAAATATGCATAATATTTTGTATGAAACTGTGATTTGTAGAATGTCGAGAATGCCACTTACTTCTTTACATGTAGAGAGGTTGCCACTGACAACTCTAGCCCTTAAAATTCTGATTGTTGAACACCATGAGATATTGAAATCTACTTACAAAAATATTTACGGTATATGTTGCTACTAATACATTGTTATTCTAATTGCTATTCCAATAATGTATTAATATACATTTAATAATGTAGTTGAAGATGGAATGTCAGGTCATGAATATATAGGAGCAAAAAGAAATTTTAAAAGGTCATCTATTTTTTTAAAAAAAAATTATTATAGTTCAAAAAAACCAAAAACAAATGTATAATAGTTTTAAAAAAACTAAAAATAGTTTTATTTTTTGAGTATAGAAATACAGTAATTGATATTGCTTCAGGTCTGTTGCTGGTTGCAAGCTTGCTGGTTTTAAGCACTGCAAGCATGTGAAAGTAACCAAGATTTAATTAGAATTTTGATCTGATTTAGTACGTTCATTCATTCATTCATTTATTTATTTATTTATTATATTTCTATACCGCCTTTCTCCCGTAGGACTCAAGGCAGTGTACAGTCAAGAAAAATATAGACACACAAACATCATAAAATTGCTAATTAAAATTATTACTTAGTTTGGTCCATTAAATAAAACCCAGAATTAGATAACATTTAAAAAATCATTCACATGTTCGTATGTTTAGCCCCGCCTGTTGGAACATCAGGGTCTTGAGGGCACGGCGGAAAGCACGGAGATCAGGGATATTCCGTATCTCCGGGGGCAGTTCATTCCAAAGGGTTGGAGCCCCCACAGAGAAGGCCCTCCCCCTGGGAGTCGCCAGTCAACATAATTTGACTGACGGTACCCTGAGTAGTCCCTCCCTGTGAGAACGAACTGGTCGGTGGGAGGCTATTGGTGGCAAAAGACGGTCTCGTAGGTACCCAGGTCCTAAGCAATGGAGCGCTTTAAAGGTGATAACTAACACCTTGAATCGCACCCGGAAGACCACCGGGAGCCAGTGCAGCTCACGTAGGAGAGGTGTTACATGGGCGTAACGAGCTGCGCCCATAATCACCCGCGCGGCTACGTTCTGGACCAGTTGGAGCCTCCGGGTGCTTTTCAAGGGGAGCCCCATGTAGAGAGCATTACAGTAGTCCATACGGGAGGTAACTAGGGCATGAGTGACCGTGCGCAAGGCGTCCCGATCCAGAAAGGGACACAACTGGTGGATCAGGCGAACCTGATAAAAGGCACCCCTGGCCACGGCCGTCAAATGATCTTCTAAAGATAACCGTGAATCCAGGAGGACACCCAAGTTACGGGCCCTCTGTGTGGGGAGCAAGATCTCATCCCCTATTGTCAGTGATGGTATTAGCTGACTATACCGGGACGCCAGAAGTCACAGCCACTCGGTCTTGGAGGGGTTGAGTCTGAGCTTGTTTCTCCCCATCCAGATCCGCATGGCCTCCAGGCAACGGGACATCACAGCAAGGGCATCATTGGGGTGGTCTGGGGTGGAGATGTATAGCTGTGTGTCATCAGCATACTGATGAACACTCATCCCAAAACCACGGATGATCTCGCCTAGCGGTTTTACATAAATGTTGAACAGAAGGGGTGAGAGGACTGACCCTTGTGGCACCCCACAAATAAGGTGCCTCGAGGTCAACCTCTGCCCCCCTGCCAACACAAACTGCGAACGGTCAGAGAGGAAGGAGGAGAACCACCGAAGCACGGTGCCCCCTATTCCTAACCCTCCAGCCGGTGCAGTAAGATACCATGGTCGATGGTATCAAAAGCCGCTGAGAGATCTAATAGGACCAGGATAGAGGAGCAACCTCTGTCCCGAGCCCTCCAGAGATCATCCACCAACACGACCAATGCCGTTTCCGTGCTGTATCGTGACCTGAAGCCCGACTGGAACGGATCCAGATAGACAACTTCATCCAGGTATCGGGGTAGTTGTCGTGCCACCACATTCTCAACAACCTTCGCAACAAAGCGAAGATTGGAGACTGGATGATAATTTGATAATATAGCCGGGTCCAGGGAAGGCTTCTTGAGGAGGGGCTTCACAACCGCCTCTTTCGAGCCAGCCTCGTGTAACCTCCCGGGAGGCCAGTACCAACCAGGAGGGACACGGGTCCAATAAACATGTGGCAGCATTAAGCTTGCCCAGAATCCTGTCCACGTCCTCAGGAGCCACAGAGTCAAACTCTTCCCAGATAACGCTCTCAAGACCTGCCCCTGTCTCCTCCCCTGGATCTACCCAATCGGAGTCCAGGCCTTCCCAAATCTGAGCGACTTTATCATGCAGGAATTGTACAAAATCCTCAGCTTGACCCTTTAAGGGATCTTCCCGTACCCCCACCTGAAGTAGTGAGCGGGTCACCCTAAACAGCGCAGCTGGACGGTTCTCTGCAGATGCAATAAGAGCAGAGAAGTAGCTAGACTTTGCCACTCTTATCGCCACTAGGTAGGTCTTAATATAAGATCTCACCTGTGTTCGGTCAGATTCAGATCGGCTTGTCCTCCAATCGCTCTCCAGGCGTCTTTTCCGATGCTTCATCTCTCTCAGCTCCTCAGAAAACCAAGGAGCTAGACGAGATCGGCATCGGGTCAGAGGCCGCAAAGGCACAACGCGATCCAAGGCCCCAGTAGCCGCCCTGTCCCAGGCGACCACCAGGTCCTCAGTCGAGTTGTGAGCCAGGGTCTCAGGAAATGGCCCAAGCTCCATCAGGAACCTTTCGGGGTCCATCAGGCGCCTGGGACGGAACCATTTGGTTGGTTCTGTCTCCCTGCGGTGGGTGGAAGTGACTTGAAAGTCCATGTGAAGGAGAGAATGATCAGACCATGACAAGGGTTTGATGTCTATATCCCCTATTTTTAGATCATTCAGCCACTGATCAGAGACAAAAATCAAGTCCAGAGTGTGATTCCCCAAGTGGGTGGGGCCTTGAACTACCTGGGTCAGGTCCATGGCCATCATGGAAGCCATGAACTCCCGAGCCATCTCCGACATCTCACCAGCGGATGGCAGGTTAAAATCCCCCATAACAATAAATCTGGGGGTTTCCACTGCCACCCCAGCTATAATGTTGAGCAGCTCAGGCAGGACCGCTGTTACGTGACAGGGAGCCAGGTACGCAATCGGTAGGCCCATCTGAATCCCCCGACCCCACTTCACAAGGAGGGACTCACATCCGGCTATCTGAGGAACAGTGGCCTCCCTCGGGCAAAGACTTTCTCTAATGATTGCTACCACTCCCCCACCCCTTCCCTGAGTCCTTGGCTGATGGAATGCACGGAATCCCCCGGATACATTCCCACAATCCCTCCCAGAACCCCTTAAAATAGAACTTAAAGATTTATCTAAAAACCCCCAAAGCCGTCGTTTTTTTGCAAGCCACCTCTCAGGGTTCCAAAACCCGTCCTCAAGGGTGGCCCTTGATAACTGAGAGGGCCAGACATGCGAGAGGGGGGAATCTCGCAGTGCAAGGAGCTCCGCAGTTGAATACATCAAAGATAGGAGCGAGTTGAAGGAGATGAAGGATCATTTTCTTCTAAGAGTGTTAGAGATGGTTAAGACAGGTAATTTAAAATAAGGTAGGAAATAGATGTAAAAGGGAGACCAGTATGTTACAAATGTCAGTACATCGGAACATCATCGCCCTCTCACGACGATGGGAAGTCTTGTGGTTGTAGTAAGTCCATCCAAAGGAGGTGGGGATAGAGGTCTCAAAGGGATGTCCTCTCACAGCGACCAAACCATTTGAAACAAACAAAGAGAAGGTGGTCTATCTCCCCATAATCCAAGACTCTCGATGTCTGTATCTCCTCCAGTCCTGATACCAGCGATGGCCGAGGATTAGATCAAAAAAGTAAGGCAGAGCCACTGGACAAAGTATTTAGGGTTAAATAATCAGGGTAATCTTGGGGAATAGGTGGTAAATAAAGCTGTAGATTGATCTAAGTTTACACGTTAACGCTGAGTGGTCGTAATAGATCTAGATCTGATAAAGGAGAGAGGGACAGTTGAGGGGGAGAGTAAGTCATCATCTCCTGTTTGTAATCCTCAGTCCCTATCCATCACCTTGCTCAGGCTACTTAGTTCAATTAGTTTAATAAGTCCTCAGAGTTTCAAGAAAGAGGAGTGCAACAGATCCCTAGAGGTTGAAGGGATCCTAACATTTATAGCCTTTGCAGCATTGCCCTCTCCTCTATTAACAACGAGGGCTTCCTTGCAGCCTCCTGGTGTTGCCGTCGCCGTCGCTGCCATTAGCGCCATTCCCCTTGCCATTGTGGTAACCCCCCTTGCCATAGACATCATCGCTGCCGTGTTGCTACATGCAGTGCCTATTAGCCCAGGCATCATTATCAACACCCTATCCGGAGTCGCTGTTGCCACCGTCTCGCCAACCATTTCATCAGCTGTATTAGACTTAGTGGTTGACCCGGTCATGACAGCCAGGCTTTGATGTTGACATTCTCCCCACCACCCTCAGTCTTTTTACTGACAAACAGCTGATTTTCGGGCTCGGCTCGGGTTTTATCCTTGGGCTCCATCCATAGCTCTATTGAGCCGAAAATACCTCAGCTTGCTGGGAGGGGGGTCTGTGGATGGTTAATTGACCCCCACACTCTTGAAAATGTCAAAACATCTCCCTCCTAGCCTCGGAGTTTCAGCTCTGAGCTGCCATTTTGTTTTGCAACTGTCAACGGAATCATTTGAATCTGAACTTTGCTGGATTGAATTCAAATAATCAGATCAGTTTTATTCACAAATTTGATTCATTTTGATGAAGCATGAAAGTGTAAAAGCACATTAATTTACTGAATAATGTACCTAGTTAGATTTGATGCATCACATTGATTACGTTAATGGTAACAGTAACAGAGTTGGAAGAGAACTTGGAGGTCATCTAGTCCAACCCCCTGCTCATGCAGGAGACCTGTACTAGAGTTTCGAATCGCTGAACTGCTGACCTTTCTAATCGACAAGCTCAGTGCCTTAGCCACTAAGCCACCTAGTTATTCAGGCTTGATTCAAACAGATACGATCAAATTGATTCTAAATCAAAGTTTTGCACAACCTTATTAGCCATTAATCCCTATGGTGTCCCACCCACTCTGCAGTATGCAGTTAGTGATATATTCTATATTACAGAACAATAGAGGTTGGAATATGAAAGTGTATACAAAGCCTTTGGAACGTTTATACATTGAATTGGAAATTTTGTACCAAGTGCATAATAAACCTACTAGCTTTAGGAGTCAGATTCTGCTAAAGGAGGAATAAAACGACAGAATAGGACATTGAGATAAGAACATAAAGCATCCTATAAAGTTAGAAAACCAAAATTCAAAGCAGTCTGTTTATACATTGATTTAAGAGCAGTTAAGCAGTTATGAAAATTACTCTTGATTTGCCTTGTAAAAAGCTTAATACTGTGAATTTAATGAGTTGCCTAAGGATGATTCTGTTCTACTAGGGTCTTAGGATGAATCCATCCACAATTCTGTAATATAATTAACCATATATTTTTTCTTCAGGGTTTAGTGATTGAAAGAGTTGGACGCAGACCTCTTTTGATTGGGGGATTTGGTTTGATGGTTTGCTTCTTCATCATACTTACTATGTGTATGAGTCTACAGGTCGGTAAATGTTAATTGATCTATTTTCTTTTAAATACATGAAATCATCAGGTTTAAACGTTTTTTTAAAAAAATCATTCTTATATGCAACAAATATTAGATCTTTTCTGTGCAACCTTGAATTAGAATAATGGACAAATACTAATTTTCTTTTGTGATCTGTATTTAAGAAGCAAGTTCAAACTTTACATTAAAAATATTACTGTAGTTTACAGGATTTGTAATGTAACAAACTGAGGCATAACAATGAAGTGCTCCCCCTGATATCTAACTGCATTATATTTTTTGCAATAATACCTTCCCAGTTTTATTTATAGTAAACTGAAAAACATGGAAATGTTTCAGAACCATTATGACAAACCATGGTTTTAAACTATGTCTTCACCAGTCCTAATTTCCAGTTTTAATTAAAATCTCATTTTCAAAGATTAAAGGATACTACTCAGGATCACAGCTATGGAGATAGTGAAAATTGCTTTGAAGCATATATGTTTGTTCCACTTTTCCAAAGATCTGGGACTGCTCTGCATAACTGTCTGCCCAAGACAGCCCTTTGGCCTGATCGTACAGATCTTGACAAATGTGAGGTGCTGTGAGTTGTCCTTCTTGCTAGTGAATATTGATTTTTTTTTTCATATTCTTATGACATTTGAATGTCAGAGCGCTTCCATCAGTCTTGAATAACAAGGGGGAAAACTAGAATTAAAACTTTGGGTTCAGCCAAATCCATTTCTGATGGAAATGCTAAGTAATCCAGTAGTCTTAGTTCTGGATAATCAGAGACTATGATTAGGTATGACCTTGGCTGATTTTGACAAGAGGAGACAGAGCTTGGATGGCATTGAACTAGAAAGCTGCCACACACAGAGCAAGGGCCTGCCCTCTCTCTTTTTGGATGTCTTCCACTGATTAGTCTCAGTCTGTAGAGAGTATTTCTGTTACTGTTCCTTTAATCTGAGTAATAAAGTTGGAATTTATTTGCTACCCATGACATATTAATGACTAGAGTTTATTATTCTAAGCATTAGAATTAGATGACATACAGATTTCCAAAGATAGGGTATCAGCAAAGTGGTTTTTGTATCACTCTGCAAATGTTCTTGCTTTCTACAAGCAGTCTGAGGATCTCTTTGTATTTGACTTGCTATTTAAAAAAAAAATGCCCAAAAACTATTTTGGATGGTTTAAAATCAAACATAATAAAAAGTTACAATTTGTATAAAACACAAACAATAAAACATAAAATAAAAACACCGTATAAATTACTGTAGGTTTACAAAAAATAATTCATTTTTAATGTTATCATGTATTTTTCAGGGTCAAGCAGTCTGGCTTCGATATCTCAGTATAGTCTGCATTCTTGCAATCATTGTCTCATTTTGCATCGGACCAGGTAATGACCATCTTTTCAAAGATGCTCTGACAGAGACAGTTGTGATGGTTTTTCTAATATAATTAAACTGCTCATAATATGGCCTGTAAAGTTGGATTAGAGTGGGGTAAAAGAGGAAATACAAAATCTCTATAATAGTATAAAGTATTATGTACTTCAGGTGAAAATAAATAAATAAATAAATTTATTTATATATTTATTTATTTATTTATTTATTTATTTATTTATTTATTTATTTATTGCGATTTATATGCCGCCTTTCTCCCTAGGGACTCAAGGCGGCTTACAAAATGACAACTTCAATACAAATCACAATACAATACCAAATTAAAATCAGTAACCCAATTAAAAAACGATTTAAAATTATACCAGTGTACCCCCAAACGGATCAGTTTAATTGGTGGAAGAGCCACGTCTTCAGCTCGCGACGGAAGGAAAGAAGGTCGGGGGCTGTCCTGAGCTCAGTGGGCAATCCATTCCAGAGGGTCAGGGCTCCCACAGAGAATGCCCTCCCCCTGGGGGTTGTCAGCCAACATTGGCCGACGGCACCCTGAGGAGGCCGACTCTGTGAGAGCGCACAGGACGATGGGAGAACGGCTGGAGATGGTCCTGCAAGTACCCCGGGCCTAAGCCATGAAGGGCTTTATAGGTGAGCACCAGAACCTTGAAATGTATCCAGAGTGCCACCGGTAGCCAGTGCAGCTCACGCAGGAGAGGTGTTACACGGGAGTATCTAGATGCCCCCGTAACTACCCGCGCAGCTGCATTTTGGACTAGCTGAAGCCTCCAGACACATCCCAAGGGCAGCCCCATGTAGAGGGTGTTACAGTAGTCCAACCTAGAGGTAACAAGGGCGTGAGTGACCGTGGCGAAGGCATCCCGGTCTAGGAACGGGCGCAACTGGCTCACAAGATGGATCTGTGCGAAGGCCCCCCCTGGTTACGGCCGTCAGATGGTCATCTAAAGACAGCTGAGAATCCAGGAGGACACCCAAGTTGCGGACCCTATCGGAGGGAGCAAGGGTTTCACCTCCGATCATTAAGGATGGAACCTCCAGATCCCGGGATGCCGGCATCCACAGCCACTCAGTCTTGGAAGGGTTGAGTCTAAGCCTATTCCTCCCCATCCAAACCCGCACCGCTTCCAGGCAGTGGGACATCACGGAAAGGACATCCCTAGGGTGGTCAGGGGTGGAAATGTAAAGCTGGGTATCATCAGCATATTGATGATACCTCACCCCAAAACCACGGATGATCTCACCCAGCGGTTTCATATAGATATTAAAGAGCAGAGGAGAGAGAACCGAGCCCTGAGGCACCCCACAAGTGAGAGGCCTCTGGGAGGATCCCTGACCCCCTGCCCAAACAGACTGCAGACGGCCCGAGAGATAGGAGGAGAACCACTGTAAAACAGTGCCTCCTAACCCTATCCCCCTGAGCCGCTGCAGCAGGATACCATGGTCGATGGTATTGAACGCCGCTGAGAGGTCAAGAAGGACCAGGATGGAGGAGCAACCCCCATCCCTGGCCCGCCAGAGATCATTTACTAGGGTGACCAATGCCGTTTCCGTGCTGTGACCACGCCTGAAACCAGATTGGTAAGGATCCAGGTAGTCAATTTCCTCCAGGAATTGAGGGAATTGCTGTGCCACCACGGACTCAACAACCTTCGCTAAAAAGCGAAGGTTGGAGACTGGACGGTAGTTGTTAAGTACGTCAGGATCCAGGTTAGGCTTCTTTTCTATTGTGGCAGTTGAGAAAGACATACTTACTAGGTTACATGTATCTAAGGATAATAATATACTGTATAACATTATTATATGCAAATGCTATATATTATGTTATTTTATTGATTAGACTATTATATACTTTTGAAAGTGTCAGCTTGTTGTGATCACATAGATCTTCCCTAGGATGATTGGTCACCCCTTCAGATCTTGCAATGGTGTACCCATTGCCCTTGTAATCATATATTATATGATTATAAATCTAAATATATAAATTAAAATCTATTACATTTTTTGCAGAATGCAGAATAACAGTTGGAAGGTATCTTTGAGGTCTTCTAGTCCAACCCTCCACTTAAGCAGGAGATTCTGTACCATTCCAGATAAATGCTGATTGATTATCCTCACTATCAAGAAATTTCCCCTTAATTTTAGGTTGGATCTCTCTTTGCTAAGTTTCCATCTGTTACTTCTTGTCTTGCTCTCAGTTGCTTTGGAGAATAAATTGTCCCCCTCTTCTTTGTGACAAGCTCTCAAATATTGGAAGATTGCTGTCATGGCACCCCTAGTTTTTGTTAGACTAGACATAGCCAGGTGCTATAAGTGCCTTGATCATATTTTTTGCTGTTCTCTGCACTCTTTCTAGAGTTACAATGTCTTTTTTGTATCATGGTGACCAGAACTGGATACAGTATTCCAAGTGTGGCAGTATATAGCAGTACAAATATATAATGTGATCTTGATTCTATTCCTCTGTTGATGCAGCCCAGGACTGAATTGGCATTTTTAGCAGCTACACATGGCTGACTCATATTTAAGTGACTGTCCACTAGGACCCCTCGATCCCTCTCACAGTTACTGCTGTTGAGCCAGGTACTATTTATTCTATACCTGCACATTTGGTTTTTCTTGCCTAAGTGTAAAACCTTACTCTTCTCCTAGAGCTGGAAGAGAGCATCTAGGAATGGGTAGTAGCTCTATCTTCTATATGAAGACTGAGCACATGATCTTATTTGCATCTCTGGTCACTCCCTCCTTGCCTAGTGATTCCCCAGTTCAGCTCAGTCTTCATGCAGAAGAGATGTATTGGAGAGAGCTGCGCCTTTGGCTGGGATTCTCCAACTCGTGAGCATAACAAAACATTGTTTCTTTAATTGTGGATCACTCCAGCGATCGGGAAGCTTTTTTGTCTGCCGATCAGCTGTCTCCCTTGCTGGCTTTGATCAACTGAGGTCCCAGCCAGTCGTGGTTAGTGGTAAGGGCCGGTAAATAGCATCTGGCTCCTTGGCGAGCGGAGGCCCGGGCATTCCTGCCTGGAAGGCGGAAGGGAGACTCAGTCACTGCCCAGTGGCATCTGAGGCATTCTGGTAAGTGGTGGTAGCACAGGGAGTGCGAATTGAGCTGCGGCAGCAGTTACCCATTGTGGGTCCACCTGCCTCTATTTAAGGTAGAAGATGGCGTCTCGTGCGCGCTCCACCAGCCAGCAGCCTGATACGGGCAGAAAGAGAGCTTCCCCTGGGGCTTTTCCGGCTCTAAGTCTGAGCCCATCTGCACAGAGAGCTGCAGCAAGGGGAGCCACAACTATAAGTCATGCAACTGCTTCTAGGTGTGGCAGAGGCTCCAAAATGGCGGATAAGGACGCAGAACGATGCCAAAAGGCATTAGAGAAAGAGCTGGCTAAGATCTGTAAGGCTAAGAAAAGCCTGGATCCAGAAGGCTCTCCTATGGGAGAGGCAGCGGCTTCCCACCCTCAGGAAGAAAGGCCATTGGCTCCTGCTAATGATCCAGAGCCTTTGCAAACTGCTTCTTGCAGACAATGGTCACCAGCTAGCACTGGTGAGGCGTGTTATCCAACTTTAGGAGAGGTTTTGGATAGGGCTGAAGCCTTTTCTATTGCAAGCCCTGCCAGCTTATTCCTCCTGCAAGAGCCAGGCCAGCTGCCTCATTTACTCCCACTGCAGCAGGGCTCCACCCAGTGGCGGAAGCTGTTGCAGAGTTTCCTGAACAGTTACAACAGATAATTTTCTAAGCTATTACGCAGGGAAAAGCTACAGGTTTGCAGCAGAGGAATTTCCATTCTCAAGGGGTTCTTCTTACCGCCATCAGCAAGCACCACCTATCTTTCAGGAGAAGTGGTTGGATCCTCGTGAGCTTACTTCTAGCTCCTTCTATAAGGAGTGGGGACTCCTCGGCTGAGGAGGAGGAATTCCAGAACCTTTCAGGAGATGAGGGGAAGCCTCCAGATCCATTGCCTTTTACAGGTCTTTTTAAGCCAGATTTATTTAAATCATTGCTACATAAGGACAAGGCTATCACTAACTTGGATCCTGACCAGGCTTCTGTATCTACCCAGAGCCCGGGGGATTCCGGTCATTTGCTCTTTTCTGAACCTACTGTGGAAACCGAGGTGATTCCTTCACCCAAGTTATTTCTGGATGTAGTTCAAAGGCAGTGGACCAATCCTGGAGCGGGCATGCCTCAGTCTATAGCTGAAAAATGGCTTTACAATGTAGCTTCAGATCTGTCTGCAGCTGTTGACAAACCAGTAGCTGTCATGACTTCAGTGGCATTCTTGCCTGCAGAGGCAATGGATTGTCTGAACGCAGAGGACAAAAAGGCTGACGGATCCTTGAGGAAGGCCCACCAGGCAGCTGCCTGGGCTATTAAGGCTGCCACATCAGTTTCCTTCTTCAATAGGGCTTCCTTGCTCTGGCTTTGCCAGTTACAGGACAGGATCCCCCCTGAAGATGTGAGAATTCATCAGGATATAAATAACTCAGCTGCAGCTGAGTTTTCAGCGGATGCCACCTTGAATGTGACAAAGTTCACATCCAGATCACTGGCCTCTTCAGTAACAGCCTGTCGTTTGTATGGCTTAAACATTGGCAGGTGGCCCGATAAAAACAAGTGGAAATTGGCTTCTGCCCCTTTCACAGGCAATGACTTGTTTGGAGAGGCTCTGGAATCCATTCTGGTGGAGACCAAGGGCAGGGGCAAAGCCATGTCCTCCCTTTTTTGGAGGGGGGACAGGAGGTACTCTCCTTATTTTAGGAGGCAATTCTTTTGTGCTCCAGAGTTGGGAGGCGAATTCCAACAGTTCCAGTGATCTTATTCAGGCAGACAGGAGAGACAGATTGAGAGGTCGGAGTTCCGGGGCCACCAACAGTTTCAGAGCAAGCGGCCCTTTCACAGAGCAGGAAGTCACCCATATCATCATTCAAAATGACTGCAGGACTGTCACGCATCTGGGCAGTCGGCTCAGCCTCCACTACCATCAGTGGGAGGCCACCACCTCAGACAGGTGGGTACTCAGCACAATACACTCAAGTTTGGCTCTAGAATTCCTCTCCAACCCCCCCCCCCAAGTTTTTTAATCAGCTGCCCTGACTCCAGGAATGCAGCCAAACAAAGCCTTATGAACTCAGCGATTCAACACCTGCTGGAAATCCAGGCAATTCATCCTGTCCCACAGGAGGAATGGGGACTGGGTTTCTACTCAATACTATTCTTGGTTCAAAAGAGCTCCGAGGGATGCAGAGCGATTTTAGATATCAAATGTCTCAATATGTGTCTGGAGTACAAACGTTTCAGGATGCAGTCACTCCAATCAATTCTGGGAAGCATACGCCAGGACGATTTCCTCACCTCCATTGACCTCACAGAGGCATATTGCCATATACCCTTCAGACCTGCTCACAGACAGTTCCTCTGTTTCTCATATGCTGAAAAGCATTCCCAATACAAGGCAATGCCATTTGGCCTGTCTTCAGCGCCACGAGCCTTCACAAAGATATTGGCAGCCTTAGCGGCCTTCGATCCATGCCAGTCAGAGTCCAATGATACCTGGACGACATTCTGATTCAGTCCTCGTCAGCTGCTCAGGCAGAAGCAGATCTTCGGATCACAATCCAGGTTCTACAAAAACATGGCTTTTCGATAAACAACAAGAAGAGCCATTTTCATCCCACCACCAGATTTCTCCATTTGGGAGCCATTATAGATACATCTGTATGCGTAGTCTCTCTATTCCCGGAGAGAAAGGACAGCTTATAACAATTAGCAAGCTGCATCATGGCCATGGACACGATACCACTCATATACCTTTCGCAGCTCCTGGGGAAGATGATGTTGTGCATTGCCATCGTTCCATGGGTACAAATTCACGCCAGGGCGCTGCAGTGGTTTCTCCTGCCCTACCAACGATCCAGCAGGAGCAATTCCCAGGACAGGGTAAGAGTTCCTCTACAGGTACTGCAGTCCTTTCGGTGGTGGACGTCACAGGCTCTTGCAAAAGGGTACCTCTTCAAAGAATTAGGCCAGGGATGGGCAGTTATGGCTCTTTTACAACCTTTGGACTTCAACTCCCAGAATTCCTGAGACAGCCAGTCTGTCTCAGGAATTCTGGGAGTTGAAGTCCAAAGGTTGTAAAAGAGCCACAATTGCCCACCCCTGAACTTGACCATCTGACCATCATGACGGACGCCAGCCTTTATGGCTGGGGGGCACACTGCCAGTCACAGATTGTGCAGGGCCGGTGGACAAAGGGAGATTTGTTGCACAGGATCAATTGGCTGGAGCTCAGGGTGGTTTACCTGACCCTCAAGAGTTTCAAAGAAGCCATAGTGGGACAACACTGTTGGTCTTAACAGACAATGTTAAGGCCTGGTGGCTCAGCAGACTAAAAGCATTGTGATTAATACCAGCTGTCTGCAATTACTGTAAGTTCGAATCTCACCAGGCTCAAGGTTGACTCAGCCTTCCATCCTTTCAAAGGTAGGTGAAATGAGGACCCAGATTGTGGGGGCAATAAGCTGACTTTGTATAAATATACGAAAGTATGAAGGCTATTGCTTAACGCATTGTAAGCTGCCCTGAGTCTCCGGAGAAGGGCGGCATATAAATCAAATTAAAAAACAAAACAAAAAACAATGTGGCAGCCAAGGCCCACATCAATCGCCAAGGGGGGGACACATTCCAGACCCCTCATGGCGGATTGGCAGATTGTCTGGGGCACTGGGCAGAGAGTCATCTTCAGTCCATAAAGGCAGAGCACATATCTGGGACCTGAATGTTCAAGCAGATTCTGTCAGCAGGGTGACAGTGGACCACTCAGAGTGGTGCTTACACCCCTCGCTGTTCCAGGAGCTGACAGTCCACTACAGGAGGCCGGTTATAGATATGTTTGCTTCTCCAGAAAACACCCACCTGCTGATGTTTTTCAGCAGGTTCAGAACAAGGGGGACGGCAGGAACAGATGCCCTGAGATGTCAGTGGCCTTCCCGGTCTTGATCCCAGCAGTCATCAGGAAGGTTCTCACGGTGAAGGCGGAGGTGATCTTGATAGCTCCCTATTGGCCCAGGAGACCATGATTTGTAGACCTGGTCCACCTGTCTGTGAGACCTCCCTGGAGAATATCTCAGGAGAGGCTTTACCTCAGCCAAGGGGACCTGGTCCATCCAGCGCCTAACTGGCTCCAACTGACCGCCTGGCGATTGAGTAGCGGTCACCAAGGAGGGAAAATTTCTCCCTCAGAGTCATTCAAACCATTCAGGCTTCTAGATGACAGTCCACAGACAGGATATATAATTCCATCTGGAGGGCATTTTGTGCCTGGTGCTCTAGATCTGGGACTGATCCCTTGGGGGTATCAGTGGCACAAGTTCTGGAGTTCCTCCAGGAGGGATTGGACAAGGGGTTAATGCCCAACACCATCTGGAGACTGTTATCAGCGCTGTCTTCTGTCCTATCATGTGGAAGTTTAGAGTCACTTACCAAACATCCCACAGTTTGCAGATTCTTCAGGGATGCTTCCAACTTGCGACCACAGGTATCCCACTTGGGATCTGACTAAGATTTTACAGGCCCTTGCAGAGAGTCCCTTTGAGCCCTTAAGGTCAGCCAGTCTACATTTCCTTTGCTTTAAGATGGCCTTCCTAGTCGCAATTACATCAGCCAGAAGGATTTCAGAGCTGGCGGCTCTTTCTGTGAGACAGGACCTCTGCATATTCCACCCGGACAGGATGGTTTTATGTTTGGACCCTTCTTTCATTCCTAAAATCAATTCATGGTTCCATAGGGCCCAGGAGTTGATTTTACCCAACTTCTGCCCAGACCCGAGACATGCCCTAGAACAGGGATGGCACAAGCTGGATGTGAGAAGGGCCCTCCGTATCTACATCAGATGTGTGGCTTCTTTCCGGAAGATGGAATCTTTATTTATCTCATTTCAACCATCTACACTAGGAAACAGGGTCACTCCTTCAATGGTGGGTCATTGGATTAGAGCTTGTATTGCCAAGGTATATGAGGTGCAACACCTGCCAACACCTAGGCACATAACAGCGCATTCCACCAGGAGCGCGGCCATGACTGCGGCATGGGCGACACAGGCCTCTATTGAGGAAGTGTGTCAGGCAGCTACCTGGTCCTCCCTATCTCCATTTATTCGGCACTATAAATTAGACTCCTTTGCCTCGGCAGAGGCGGCATTTGGGAGGCGAGTCCTCCAGAGAGTTCACAGTGTTGTGGGGAGGGGGCTTGAGACCAGACTGCTCCCACCCATAGGGGACAGGCAGGCTTTGGTTTGTCCCATTCCTGGATGCTCTCTTCCAGCTCTAGGGAGAATGGGCGTTGGTCCTACCTGAACGCCATTTCTAGTAGAGTTGGAAGAGAGCATCCAGCCCCATCCTTATTAATGTCTGGTCCACAGTCCGGGAGGAGCTACTGTTTTGCAGGTCACAAGTCTATTCATCGCTATGCCTTCGTCGAACTGGGGAATCACCAGTCAAGGAGGGAGTGACCAGAGATGCAAATAAGATCATGTGCTCAGTCTTCATGCAGAAGATAGAGCTACTACGCATTTCTGGATGCTCTCTTCCAACTCTACTAGAAATGGTGTTCAGTAGGACCAACGCCCATTCTTGCCACTGAATCACATTTTGTTACATAAGGCCGAGTATTCAAGCCTGTCAAAATCTTTCTGGATCTTTAGGCTATTCCTCCTAACTTGGTGTCATCTTCTAATTTGATGATTCTCATTTTATCCCCTCATCTAAATTGTTTATGAAGATGTTGATGGGTACTGGGCTTAAGACAGAACCTTGGGCATGCTTCCTACTGCATACTTCCCTCCATGTAAATGTAATTTAATTGAGGACCACAAGTTGAGTGCAGTTTGTCAGCTAGTTACGAATCCATTTGGTGGTGATACTATCCCACATTTTTCTGTCTTACCAAGAAATAGGTTGTGGTCTATTTTTTCAAATGCCTTATTGAAGACCAAGTATATTATGTCCACATCTTTTCACTTTTCCACTAATTTAATCACTTTGTCAAACTAATTTAATCACTTTGTCAAAGAATGCAATAAGATATCACTTTGACAAAGTGATTAAATCACTTTAATCACTCGACATGATGTCCCGGTGCCTGGAAGCGGTACGGGTCTGGATGGGGAGGAACAGGCTTTGGCTCAACCCTGCCAAGACTGAGTGGCTGTGGGTACCAGCATCTCGATCCGAAGGAGAGATTCCATCGTTGGCTATAGGGGGTGAAGTTTTACCCCCCGTAGATAGGGCACGCAACTTGGAATCACGGTTGAGTTTAGATGATCATAAAACAACCGTGACGGGGGGGGGCGTATGCCCAGTTGCGCCCCTATTTGGACCGAGATGCTCTACGCACAGTTACTCATGCGCTAGTCACCTCCCGTCTTGACTACTGTAATGCTCTCTACCTGGGGCTGCCCTTGAGGACCACTTCAGCTGTTGCAGAATGTGGCCGCACGGGTTGTGATGGGAGGGTCCCGATACTCCCATGTTACACCTCTCCTGCGCGACTTGCATTGGTTACCAGTTGCCCTCCAGATGAAATTCAAGGTGCTGGTGATGACCTATATAGCCCTACATGGCTTAGGCCCAGGATACTTGTTGGACCATCTGCAGCCAGCAACGGCTTCCCATCACCCGGTGCATTCTCACAGAGAGGGCCTTCTCCGGTGCCGTCGGCTAGACAATGTCGGCTGGCGGCCCCCAGGGGTAGAGCTTTCTCTGTGGGCACGCCCACTCTTTGGAATCAACTCCCCCTGGGGCTTCGGTTGGCTCCTGACCTTCGCACCTTCCGCCGCGAATTAAAAACATGGCTGTTCACATCGCCCAGCCTGGACTGAGGTTTTTTTTGATTATTTTAATGGGTTTTAATATATGTTAAATTATATATTTATACATTTATGTATTTTATGTATGCATATTTATGTATTTTATGTTTTATTGGGGTTTGGTTTATTTGTTGTGAGCCGCCCTGAGTCCTATGGAGATAGGGCGGCATACAAATTATATTAAATAAAATAATAAAATAAAATAAAATAATAAAATAAATAAATGTTCTGTTTTTGACAGGCCCATGGTTTGTCTTCATCGCTTCTAGCTTTGCTTGCTTCTAGGTGTTTGCAGATTTGTTTGTTGCTTGGTTACTTTTTCCAGGATCTTCCCAGGTATTGATGTCAAACTGATAGGTCTCTAGTTTCCTGGATCCATTTCCCCCTTTTTTTGAAATGGGAATCATATCAGCTCTTTTCTAATCCTCTGGTAGTTTCATGGGGCTCCAGGTTCTTTGAAAGATATGGTTTAGTGGTTCTGAAATCAAATCTGCCAGCAACTTCAGAAATGTGGTCCTGGTGATTTGAATCCTTCTAAGGTGGACAGGTATTGTTTTACCATTTTCTAGATTAGGACAGATGCAAAGAATGAATTAAGCAGTTCTACTTCTCCCTGCTGCCCATCATTTATTTGCTATGTTGTGGACCAATCATTTCCTTAACTTTTTCTTGTTTTTTACATGTTGAAAAAAGCTTTAAAAATATTTTTGACATTTATTGCAAGTCTTAGTTCATTCTGACCCTTAGTTTCCTGAGTTCATCTTTGCAGATTTGGGCTATATGTTGGTATTCTGCCTTAATTATGTGTCCCTCTTCCCATTTTTTTTCAGGGAGTTTTTCAGTTTATCAGGGAGTTCTTTATGCAACTGTGCATAAAGTGGTATTGAGCTGGACTGGGATTTTATAATCACATTTTTCAGAGTTTCCCAAGCTTCTTGAGTTGTTTTCCCCTTTAAGATTTTCATCCATGGAATCCTTCCCAAGCTCTAAATTTAAAAATCTAAATCTAAATCCCAAGCTTGAAATCAGCTCTTTTAAAGTCTAAGACACTAGTTCGATTTTATTATATTGCTTGTGTCTGCATTATACTGAATTCCAATGACATGGTCATCCTCCCCCAAAGTTCCTGCAACTTCAACCCATTCTATCATTTCATGTCTGTTAATAAGAATTAAGTCCAGAATAGCTGACCCTCAAGTTTACTGGTGTCAAACTCGATCACGTCACGTGATGTATCATGATGCATCACAACAATTTTTGCCTTTGTGGAGCTAGTTGCGCTAGTTCCTTCCTCTACCTTTTGGATGACAAAGTTGTCAACTAAGCTTGTCAGTAACCTGTTTGATCTTGCACTTGATGCAGAGTTTGTCTCCCAGTTGATGTGAGGACAGTTAAAGTCCCACATTACTACTGCACACATTAGTTAACTGATTAGCAAAAGGTTAATCTATCTCCTCTACTGTCAAGATGGGGTAGAGGGTTGTCCCCAAACCGTGAACCAGCTCACGAGCAAACACACTGGGACTGAAATAAAACTAGCAGGAGTCTTGTATAAAAATATACTGTACTTCAAAATGTTTAAAAAACATTATATCTTTAAAAAGGCACATTAATAACAAAGTCTTATCTTGGTTAAATGAAGCCAAGCCATCTCCCTAAATTCCTCTCCACAATACCGAAACAGTCCATAAGGAAAAAACTAACATGACATTAAACAGCTTCGGTGTCGATACATCATCGAGGTGGTAGAAGGGCAGCAGCATAGGCTTCACAGCTAAAAGTCACCTGTGAAAAACAATTCAATCAGCAAACGTGGCTTGAAGCTCCTGGGAGGGAAACTGTCCAGCAGCAACAGTTCAGATGTTGGCTTGCATACTTCAACTCAGCAAAAGGCAAGCCGAAATTGGAGACTTCAAAAGGTTCTCAGCTATCTCAACTCACAGTTGCAGCTAGCTCCGTGGGAGTATCTTTACACAGCTTGGCTCCTCTTCTGCTGCTATCTCTGCTGCAGCCGTCAGGACTCCTTATCTGAGTTCTCCTCCCTTCTGCAGCTCTGCTCTCGGCTCTGCGTCCAGGTGCTTCAGCACTGGCTCTGCATCTAGGCCTAAACAGCGTTTAGGCCCAAATAGCAAGCAGAAAGGTCCGTGCTTATATGGGGAGTTAACCTGCAATTAACTAGGACGGGGAAGGCTTGCAGTTAATTGCAAACAGGAGATGGCTTGATTGGATCCATACTGTTTGTAACTGATCAAGTAGCTACAGCAATCCTGAAAACCCCATATAACATCTACGTGTGACATCTACTTAGTTGGGTGCCTGTAGTATATACCTATGCCAATATCATTCCTTTTTCCTTTTATTTTAACCCATATGCATTCGAGGAGGCTTTCATCCTTGGTTTTATGCATTTCTATAGTGATTTTTTAATGTATAATGCAACTCCACCTCCTCTTTTGTTAGGTCTGTTTCTTTTGAACAGTTTATATCCTTCCAGCAGTATATTCCAGTCAAGAATTTCATCCACCAAGTTTTGCTAATGGCAACTATATCATACCTGTCCTCATGTACTAGTATTTCAAGTTTGCCCTATTTGTTTCCCAAACTTTGAGCATTAGGCATCTGAGTCCTTTATGGCTGACCCTGGGTATGCTGCCTACATCTCCTGTTTTATATCTGAGTCTTTCTTCCCTCCCACCACTCCCTACCTATTTGTTTGGTTAGCTGTCTTGGGGTTTATGCCTGGGATTAGGTCTTAAAGATTCTAAAGATTGGTCACTCTCCCTGCTCTGTTTTAATTTAAAGCCTCTGGGATAAGATAAGCCAGTCATTTTTCAAATACATTCTTCCCAGCCCATCCCCTGCCAGAAGGCCTTCATGTAAGTAATGTAGACCATGGTCTAAGAATTCAAAGTTCTATTGACACCATCACCTGTTAAGCCACTGGTTTATTTCTAAAATTCTCTGCTCCCTTTTTGGAAGTACAGATGACTACCACACCTTCTGTACTCCTAACTCTTTAGCTTTCATGCCATAGCGTCTTGATAGTGTTTTTGGTTCATTGTATCGTTCATCCCCACATGAAAGAGAAAGATGTGGGCTTGATTATTTTAGTAAGGCTGTCAGTCACATCTTTGATTTTTGTTTCTGGGAGACAACATACCATGTTTTCCCAAAAATAAGACCCAGTCTTATTTTCTTTTGGGCCCCAAAATAAGCACCAGGGGATGTATTACCCGTTTACCTTAGAACAGGGGTGAAATGCTACCAGTTCGGACCGGTTCTGCCTTCCGAGTAGGGAAAATTTTGACTGGTTCGGAAAACTGGTAAGGAAAATTTTGATTGGTCCTGCCCACTTCCCCCTCCTCTCACCTCTCCTATATTCTATTGTTTATTAGCTCAGCTGATTTGCGCGACAGAGAGATTGCCGCCTCAGCTGAGCTAAGAAATAGTAAATGAGTCTTAATCTCATTTGCCGTCAGCTAGAATAATAAAGGGACGCTTTCTGCTGCTTTTTCCCCTTCCCCCCACCCCCCCAAGCAGGGAAAGGAATACTAGCTTTAATGAGATGTCTGGGCTTCTTCCGGAGCAAAAGCAGAGAGCCTCTTCCACAGAACCTCTCTGTCTTCTATTTTCCTTTCACAGCAGAACAAAAAAGCCTCTTCCTGTGAAGGCTTTTCCAGTGTATTCTGATTTTCTTCTGGAGCAAAAGAAAGTCTTTCTAGTGAAGCAGTTCCACTGGTTAATTGTTCTCCCTGTCAGGAAGTTTCTCCTTAGTTTTAGGTTGTTTCTCTCTTTGTTCAGTTTCCATCCACTGCTTCTTGTTTTGCCTTCTGGTGCTTTGGAAAATACATTGCCCCCCCCTTCTTTCTGGCAGCCCCTTAAAAGCCTGTTGCCTATCACACTCTTGGGCAAAGTGTGTGGACCATTTCCTCCTTTCAGTGGTCCATGAAAGTACATAGTATGTAGATAAGAAAGTTGAAAAAAAGTGAACAACATTTTTACAGAACTATAGATACGTTGAGGCTGGGTGTGACAAAGAATGGCTGGGAGGGGAGGGTCCAGGTGAGGCACCCCTTGACGTGAGTGACATTGAGTTGGCCATGCCCACCCGGTCACATGACCACAAAGCCACGCCCACAAAGCCACACCCACAGAAGCGGTAGGGAAAATTTTTAGATTTCACCACTGCCTTAGAACCACTGCAGCCCACACTCTGACACCTGTTGCACTGCAGCCTGACTTGTTCTGTGGCTGCTTATGGCCACTTGCAGCCAGACGCCACATGGTGCATCACACCTGTGCCGCCGCTCATGGCACAAGGCTGTGTGGCTTGTCGTGCCAGTGCCGCTGCTTGTGGCAGGCCACGTGGCATGTTGAGCCATTGAGCATGTGAGTGGCAGCACCGGCGCAATGAGCCATTTAGTCTCCTGCAGTGAGCAGCGGAACTGATGTAACGTGCCACATGATGTCCAGCCGTAAGTGGCACATGTCCTGCTGCAAGCAGCAGCACTGGCTCAACATGCCATACAGCCTCCTGCTGTAAGCGGCAGCACTGGGCAAGTGCCACATGGTGTTCAGCTGTAAGGTCTTAACAAGGGCTTATTTTGGGAGTAGATCTTATATTAGGATAGGACAGAAGATAGACTAAAAAAAATATTAAATTTGTCAAATTGAGGAACATGAAAGGAGAAGACAATAGGTGAGATTAGTATGATGTCATTGGATTATTAATATCAAGTCAGGATGCCAAGTATTTGTACTCATAGCACGATGCCACATACCATTTACAAGGAATCAAACCTATTCTTGTTTGTGTTTATCATTCTTTTTTAATGGAATCATGGTAAAATAAAATTAATTTCAATATATAATGATCAAGAGTGATGATTGCTAGGTGTACAAATTATATATTTCATAACACTCATCTTTTCTAACAAAATATAAAATATGTCTAATCAGATTTGATCTTATTTACAAGAGGATGAAAGGCCTCATGGCAGCACACTCTTGAGTATACTTTAGCAATAGGTTCCTGGCCTGTGTAGACCTCAAGCCTCTGTTTTTCTTATTAGGAATAGGTTTATGAAGCACCTAATTGTTGTCTCTTTCTTGCAGGTGGAATTCCATTTATCCTCACTGCAGAGTTCTTTCCACAGACTCAAAGGCCAGCAGCGTTTATGATTGCAGGAATAACCAACTGGCTCTGCAATTTCATAGTTGGACTCCTTTTCCCTTTCATTCAGGTATGGGCTCCGAATTACAGAAGGTATGAGAACATTTTAAAAATGGCAAAATATGATTTGCAGTGAAATCAATATATAACCCTCTTGATCTATTTATAGTGTCTTTTTTCAGTGTTTTAAAACTTCTGGTTTATTTATTTTTTATTTTAAAAAGAATAGCTTTAAGTCATTACATGCAAACCATCATGGGTCGGGGACATAAAAATAAAAACATAGGACAATTTAAATAAAAATTAACAAAATAATTAATTGAAAAATACACATAAAAAGACGAGGCTCTGAAAAGGTATATTGATCTGTTCCGGTTTATGAGGCAATTTAATGTGCCAGTTTGCATAATACACACAAAGGCTAAACCTCTTTAAAACATCCAAAAATGAGAAACCACAAGCTCACTTGGTAACTTATACAAATCTTACTTAAGGAAGTTTTTCCTTACATTTAAATAAAGCTTAGGTAACTACAACTAAAGAGCCTTGATGGTACAGTGGTTTAATGCACCCTGTTATTAACACAGCTGCCTGCAATTTCTGCTGGTTCGAATCTCTCCAAGGCTCAAGGTTGACTCAGCCTTCCATCCTTTCTAAGGTAGGTGAAATGAGGACCCAGTTTGTGGGGGCAATAAGCTGACTTTGTATAAAATATACAAAAGAATGAAGGCTATTGCTTAGCGCACTGTAAGCCGCCCTGAGTCTCCGGAGAAGGGCGGCATATAAATCAAATTAAAAAAACAACAACAACTTATACCCCTTTTCCACCCTAATTTTTGTGACCATGGAAAATAGTTCTGATCAACTTTCCTACATAATTTTGTATGCAATTAAATAGCACAGTTTTAATATGACCAGAGCTAGAGGTTAAGAATATGTGTGGATAGTCCAAAATAGCTCGGGCTGGATGATTTTTTTACAGGTTTTATTGTTTTTAAGCTAGAGAGATCAAAATGGAATGCTCAGCTTCAAAGCATATTATGAAATGCTGGTAATAGAAGGCATGTGTTTAGTCAAAGGAAGATGTTCTTATACATTTGTAGACCAAGACTGGCTTGATATCTGTGGTAGGGATCCTGATAATCCAGGTTTCATTTTGCTTTGTGCTTTCAGGAAGGGTTGCAAACATACTGTTTCCTGGTTTTTGCTGCCATCTGTCTTATTGGAGCCACTTTCCTTTTCTGTGTTTTACCCGAAACAAAAAAGAAAACACTTGCTGAAATCAACCAGGCATTTGCCAAGAAGAAAATGCCTCTGGAAATCCAGGAAATGGGTCATTTTGATCCTAAGGGAAAATCAAGTGAAGTACAAGAATCCAATTTTTGTCATTCATTGGGAAATGAAAAAACCAAAAGTGAAATGGCCTAAATTCAATTTTTACATTTTTTTTTTTGCATTTTAAAAAGCTATTTATTAATTGTCGTGGTTGGAGAGAAGTTGTGACTAGAGTTGATAAAGAGTCAAAAATGGGGAACTGGATTATTTGAACAAGATCATTGATTCATTTAACTATGCAAATTCACATCTGAGCATTGAGGCATATTAAGTAGCTATCATTTCCAATGAAACTTCCTTGATTAATTGTAGGAGTGCAGTTGACTTTTACTACTAGTTTGGGTTCATGGTTCAAGCATAATTCACTTTCTCAAGCATATGTTTTGCAAATTCAAAAACCTATTTTTTATTTACAACTTTAATTAAAATTCAGATTTTTTTATAGCAAAGATTGGATTTATGGAGGGTTTTAACCTTTTGAGGTTAATGCTAAAATAATTTGTCCCATATAGATAACTTCTTAGACTCATGGCAATTCTATCTATGAGGACATACTTAAATCTCAGATCTTCAGTATCTTTTTCTTTTTAAATATAATCAGGGTTTTAGGTTTTTGCGGACTATTTTTATTTTACATCTTTGAGTGGCAGTTACTTTGTAAATCTAGTGCTTACCGTATCTTTATCCCAAGTCAGTCCAATGATGAAAACATATCTTGCTTTGTGGTTCATCTTTATCATTATAGTGTATTTTTATACTGTATTTTTATACTGTATTTTTCGGAGTATAAAATGCACTTTCCCCTCCTAAAAGAGGGTGAAAATTTGGGTATGTCTTCTACACTGAATGTAACCCCACCCACCCACTGGGCCCCACCCTTTTGGAGCTTTTGGAGGCTGCAAATGGAGCCTCCCAAACAGAGAACCTCTCAAACAGCCTCCAAAAGGTCGTTTGAGAGGCTGCCTTTGCAAAGAGAAGCTCCTTTGCAAACGGAGCTTTTGGAGGCTACAAATGCAGCTTCTCAAATGGAGAGCCTCTCAAGCAGATTTGTTTTTTTATTTTCCTCCCCCCAAAATAAGGTGTGTCTTATACTCCGGAGCATCTTATACTCTGAAAAATACGGTAGTTTTAGTTACATAATGCTGAACACAAGAATGATGTGTTACAAACTATGAAAGATGCAAGAATAGGTAAGCTGTATTGGGGTGAGGCAATTTTAACTGCCACTTATGTCAGTGTTTGTTGCAAAAATCAAATCCAGAAAGCACACACAGGCAGACTGAGGCAGCAGGAATCATTAACTTCTTTATATACACAATGTTGTGGTCCACCAGCAGCCTGCGGAGCTGGCAGCAGAGTTGGAGAGTGAGGAGGCTGGGGAGGACCATGGGCCAGTCCTGGAGTCTGGGGAAGGCTCGGACAAGGGCTCTGCGTTGGAGGCAGAGAAAGGGCCATCTGGGAGGTACGTGCTGCTTCTAGAGCCTCCAGAGTCAGACCTCAGCGAGGCAGAGGAACAGGGGGAACCTGTTCCCAGTGCGCGCATGCACACAGCTGCCAGAAGGCAAGAACAGTTAAAACAAAAGGGATGACTTGGGAGTAGGGCTGGGAGATGATTGGCCCCTCCCATAAGACTTAAAAGAGGAGCAAAGCACGTAGGCCTTTGCAGGAAGCAATGTTTGTTCATTCGGTTCAGCTTAAAGCCTGAAGCTCTGTTTTATTCTGGACTCTGTGTGGCTTTGCCAATTAGGTCTTTGGCAGCGTGTCAAGGGAGATAAAGGTTGGTGATTATCCCGAAGGACTTCTCCCAAAGGACTCTCTACAACTAATTGGGACTCATCTGTGAATGAACAGAATTCATAGCTGTTGCAATAAAAGAGGTTTTTGGGACTATTTGTGTGTTTTAATGATTCAGGAAGCCTAGGTCAGAACACACAATACATGAAGTAAATTTACAATACCAATATAGATTCTTCTTCAACATAGTAGCAGTTACAAGCAAACACAAGCAGCAGTACAGCAGAGATGCAAGTCCACACTTGTTTCATTTCAGAGCTCTGCACAGAGCTTAATACAAAGACAGCCTCCTCCATATAGGGCAGTTAAGCTTCTGCACAGACTCAGTTGCCTAAGCCACGCCCAAGACTTCTAGCTTAAGTTTCTGTTTTTAAACAACCTTCATTGGCTGAGCCTGTTACCATGCCTATTCATTGGCTGACCTTGTTACCATGTCTCCATTCTGTCCCTATTGGCTGATCTATTCCAGTCCATGAATATTCATACTCTGACACTCCTCCTTTCATGACTGGAATAGAAATAAAATCAAATAATTTAATATTCTTCCTAGACCTGTATTTGAAGACCCAAATTCTTTAGATGGAGATGGATAATACAGATAATATAGTTCTTCTGTCCCAAATGAGGCAGAGAGCTCTCCTTAAATTCAACAGCAGCCATCCTGCAATCTTTCTCTTCCTGGTTTCTAGAAAGCAGTCTTCTAGCTCAATTACAATTCAATCTTTCTGTGTGTTCTGGGCCTATAACCTGTCAGAGTTTGTTGCAAAAATCAAATCCAGAAAGCACACACAGGCAGACTGATGCACCAGGATTCATTAACTTCTTTATATACACAATAATAAATGAAGTAAATTTACAATACCAATATAGATTCTTCTTCAAACTAGTAGCAGTTACAAGCAAAACACAAGTAGCAGTACAGCAGAGATGCAAGTCCAGATTTGTTTCATTTCAGAGTGAGCACAGAGCTTAATACAAAGAGAGCCTCCTCTATACAGGACAGTTAAGCTTCTGCACAGACTTGGTTGCCTAAGCCACACCCAGACTTCTAGCTGAAGTTTCTGTTTCTAAACAGCCTTCGCCTGTTACCATGCCTATTCACTGGCTGATCTTGTTACCATGTCTCCATTCAGACCAGGCTGATCTATTCCAGTCCATGAATGTTCATACTCTGACAAATTATTTGGTCAATAGACTATAGAGTTCAGCAATTAATGAAACTCCATATTACATGTTATAAAAAGACAACCATCTTTGGCACATTTAAGAATCTTTGGCAGCAATGCATGGGTGCACATTCCCAAAACAATTAGGAGGAAAGGACAACCAAAGGCAAGGAAACTGAAACCTATAGGTTATCAATCAAGATCAAAGGCATATAGATTTACACAAAAATGTGGAAGACTCTTGAGTTGAAATGACTGCTGTATTCTAACTCAGCATTTTTCCCCCCTGGAAAACACAATTTAGCTTATTATTCTGCCTCTAGGGTTGGAGGTGGGCAACGGCTGTAAGGAGCTCTCCCAAAAGCAAATTAGGCTTTTCTTTTTTAATGTTTTTAAAGTATTTTTATATTTTTAATTCATTTTTAATCTATTTTTAATTTATACTGGACTTTTACAAAGCACATATAGTGTGGCTACTGTTTGTTTTAGACATATTTTAACAACACTACAACCTGCATTCCTGGCTTAGGCTACTCCTGTGACTTCTCCTTGCAAGGCCTGAAATTCGGATTACCGGACTTGTTGACAAACCTCAGTGGAGGCCCCTAACCTCGGAGGGGATTTTGAGCTGTTTGTTTTTGGAACGAGTACAGTAAGGAACTGGCTGGCTGCAGACGCTCCCAGTAGGCCTGCTTTTAATGAAACTCTATCAGCTTTTTAGTCTCTTTCTCCCACATATTTCCCCTGTGAAATAATTTAAATAATGTAAAGAATTCTGAAAATAGATGATAGCAAAGAAGTGGGAGTAAAAGACAAGCCGTTGTTTGGAAAGGAGAGTGGTTTTTACCTCTGTGGTGCCTCGGCTGAGACCATCATTAAGGCCTACCTTAACTACGATTGCTGAGGGAGGATAAATTGTTGCGATATTTAATTTCGCTGGGAGATACTGGATCAACTATCTACCAGAATGGGAAAGAAAAGTAAGAGGCAGAGAGCTTGCTCTCTCTCCCCAAAATCTATGACAGAACTTAATTACTCCAAGCCTCTTAAACAGCTTAAATTGGATGACTTTATGGAGAGGTGTAATCCAGAACCCCAATCTGAACTTCGAACTTTGTCTCTGTCGACTGTATCATTGGGAGAGGGAGATACAGAAGGGGAGTTTTCTTCCCGGATTTCAGATTCAAACTCGCCTGCTAGAATGGGTGATTTTTCAAGCTCTATCCCCTCTCCTACTTCTAGCTGCTTAAAAGAAGTTCCGACATATTCAGACCTCAGAGAGATGGTCTGTACTCAGAGTATGTTAACTGCGCACACAGTAGATTCAATATATGACTTACTGACATCGATCAAAAGAGACATCGAGAGGATCTTCCAATTCTTAAATGGCCCTCACTCTGCAGCTAAGGAGGGTGAGATTGCACACCGTCCTGACGCGCGGAGAGAGTGGGAGAGTGTAAGACCTCAACCCAAACAACAAAGCATTGCAAGTACTGATGCTAACCCTCAGCAAGGAAGAAGGTTTTTAAAGAAACAAATTGCTTTAAGGATAAGGAAAATCCCATGCAATAGGGGACGATGGACTTCAAAGGAAAGGATAACCCTCTCACTTGCACAGCTATTGAAATCTGATCCTTTATTAATAGATCTACTCAGATATGAAAAACTTCCCCAGCATAGCAATTGTGTTCGACTAATACTGCATTTTGACAGCAATACTATACCGAATGCTGTAATGAAAAGAAAAGGATCCCTGCTCAGATTTGAAGTCATTCCTACAAGAGTCTTCTCGAGTGGGCCTATTAAACCGCTTTTACAAGGACTTAACCAAAGATCAAAAATGGTACCTAGGAACCACTCTGCTACCTCCAGGGTCTTTCCTCCAGAATCCGGAGAAACTATGGAGGCAGGTCAGATCAGGGAGGTCCCACATATGAAGGCAAGCACCGACAAACCAGAGGATGCTATAATCAGCGAATTTGTCTCCTTGACTCCAAAGGAGCAAAGGTCGATGCTAATTGAATTTGATTTATTAAGATCTTCGCTAGCAGAAGCCTGTATTATTATTATTATTATTATTATTATTATTATTATTATTATTATTATTATTATTAATTTAATTTGTATACCGCCCTTCTCCCAGAGGGACTCAGGGCGGTGAACAGCCAAAATTAAAAAACATACAAATACAAAAGTTAAGATAATTAAAAGAATTAAATCATTGGCTACCCAATTTAAAACCCCAAATCCCTAAAATTTAAAATCCCAATTAAAAACCATTTAGGCTAGGCTGGCTTGATGAAATAAAAACGTCTTCAGGGCTTTACGGAAGGTCCGGAGGTCCAGGATCAATCGTATTCCAGGAGGCAGCTCATTCCACAGGGCGGGTGCCCCCACAGAGAAGGCTCTACCCCTGGGGGCCGCCAGCCGATATTGCCTGACCGACGGCACCCCGAGGAGGCCCTCTCTGTGAAAGCGTATTGGCCGGTGGGAGGTTATCGGTAGCAGCAGGCGGTCTCGCAAATACCCTGGCCCTAAGCCATGGAGCACTTTAAAGATGAGAACCAGCACCTTAAAGCGCACCCAGAAGACCACCGGGAGCCAATGCAGCTCGCGCAGGAGAGGTGTTACGTGGGAGCGCCACGTCGCTCCCATAATCACCCGTGCGGCCGCATTCTGCACCAGCTGGAGCCTCCGGGTGCTCCTCAGGGGGAGCCCCATGTAGAGAGTGTTACAGTAGTCCAGGCGTGACGTAACCAAGGCATGAGTGACTGTGCACAAGGAGTCCCGATCCAGAAAGGGGCGCAACTGGCGTATCAGGCGAACCTGATAAAAAGCCCCGGCCACGGCCGTCATATGCTCTTCTAAAGACAGCCGTGTGTCCAGGAGGACGCCCAAGTTGCGAGCCCCCTCTGTGGGGGTCAGTGACTCACCCCCAATAGCCAGCGATGGCACCAGCTGGCTATACCGGGATGCCGGCATCCACAGCCACTCGGTCTTGGAAGGGTTGAGCCGAAGCCTGTTCCTCCCCATCCAGACCCGCACGGCCTCCAGACACTGGGACATCACTTCGAGGGCATCATTGGGGTGGTCTGGGGTGGAAATGTACAGCTGAGTGTCATCAGCGTACAGATGGCATCGCACCCCAAAACCACGGATGTTCTCACCCAGCGGCTTCACATAAATGTTGAACAGGAGCGGCGAGAGGACTGACCCTTGCGGCACCCCGCAAGCAAGGTGCCTCGAGGTCGACCTCTGCCCCCCTGCCAACACAGACTGCGACCGGTCAGAGAGATAGGAGGAGAACCACCGCAGCACGGTGCCTCCCACCCCCAATCCCTCCAGCCGGCACAGCATGATACCATGGTTGATGGTATCAAAAGCCGCTGAGAGGTCTAACAGGACCAGAACAGAGGAACAACCCCTGTCCCGAGCCCTCCAGAGATCATCCATCAATGCAACTAATGCCGTCTCCGTGCTGTACCCAGGTCTGAAGCCGGACTGGCACGGATCTAGATAGACGGTTTCATCCAGGAACTGTGGGAGCTGTCGTGCAACCACACTCTCCACAACCTTCGCAACAAAGCGAAGGTTGGAGACCGGACGATAGTTTGCCAAGACGGCCGGGTCCAGAGAAGGCTTCTTGAGGAGGGGCCTCACCACCGCCTCTTTCAAGGTGGGAGGCAAGAAGCCCTCTCTCAAAGAAGCATTTATGATCCTCTGGAGCCAGCCTCGTGTTACCTCCCGGGTGGCCAGTACCAGCCAGGAGGGGCACGGATCCAATAAACATGTGGTTGCGTTTAGCCTCCCCAGGATCCTGTCCACGTCCTCAGGAGTCACAGGGTCGAACTCATCCCAGGTAACATTCTCAAGACCAGGCTCAGTCACCCCGCCGGGATCTACCCAGTCAGAGTCCAAGCCTTCCCGAATCTGAGCGATTTTATCATGCAGATACTGTGCAAAATCCTCAGCCTGCCCTTGCAAGGGGTCTTCCCGCGCTCCCTGATGTAAGAGGGAGCGAGTCACCCTAAACAAGGCAGCTGGGCGGTTATCTGCCGATGCAATAAGAGCGGAAAAGTGGTTCAACGAGAAGGCTATCCAAGTCAGAAGAACGGGGAAAGCATGTGCAGACGAGGCCTAAAGTCGTTAAGTCCGTCCAGCGGGATAGAAGGGAAGGCAAAAGTCTTTTCAAAGAAACAAAGACCATGAACGTAGCGGCAGAAGTTCACCCTCCCCCAACAGTGCAACTGCCCTCACCTGTCTCATCTTCCTTAAGAACGGAGGAGGTACTTCCGCAACAAACAGAGGCCACTTTTGACTCCTTTGGCACTCCAGAGAAGGCAGTGGTAGTAATTCCGGACCCCCGCACCAGAAGGGTGGAGGAAGAGACACAAGGAGTAGTGCCTCGGGGTGACTGACTAAACAACAAATGGCCAACAACTAGGGTATCTTATATCCCTAGCCTTTCCCTCCTGTCCTGGAATATAGCGGGCTGGAAAGGCATTGCAAACTGGATGGATTTTATAAAATTGATTTCAACACATCATCTCATCCTCCTTCAAGAAACCTGGCTGACTACTAATGATCCACAGATCAGCTTACCGGGTTTTGCCTCATGGCATAAACCGGCAGGCAAAGTCAATTTAAGAGGGAGGGCAATTGGGGGCTTAACCACGTTGGTCAAAAGGGATACGGGATGGAAGGGTGAAGAAATTTCTTTAGATCCTCAATTCCAATATATTCTGCCTATTAGATGTACGTTCAGGGGGATGGACTTAATCTTAATTAATGTATATATTGCTCCATTTTCATTCCACCTTCTAGGAAGGGATTTGTGGGATGAATTAGATTCAGTATTAGCTACCTTAAAGGGACGCTTTCCCCAAGCAAAAATTATATTAGCTGGAGATACTAATGCAAGACTAGGTCCCTCAATGAAGAGCTATGCTAACCGAGGCCTGGTACCAACTGGTTACTTATATAATGAGTTCACTTGGTCCTCAATGGACAAGAGGACCAATAAATATGCCCAGAGGTTAATTTCCCTGCTGTTTATGAATGATATGCAAGTACTTAGTGGCTCGAGTGATGGGTATATATATCCCTATACTTTCTCGTCCAACAAAACCTCAACCTCTATCGATTATATCTGCACTTCCTCTAGTTTAGTACACCATTTTTCAGAAGTAAGAGCTATATTTAGAGAGGAAAGCGACCACTTTCCCATCACAGCTCTGGTTTCACTCTCTTCAGAAGTTAGGCCTCATTCAAGAGAGGAAATTGACACCTTAGCAAACGCCCGGGTTTATAACTATAAAAGGTTATATTGGCACAGACTTGATGTCAAATCTGTCACCACTTATTTGGGCTCAGACGAAGCCAGACACCTAGCAAGGGAAATTTCCCAATCTAAGCCCGGAGACAACACCCCAATGCCAGTTTATACAGAGCTAACTTCTACTCTTAGGAACTTAATGATCCAGAACGATATAAAAGTAGATGGGATCTCTAGAAAGTGGTTTGATGATGATTGCCATAACTTGAGGTCAAATCTAAGAGCCGCAGTTAAGAAAGTTAACCGATCCAGACAGGATGGTGATTATTCAAATATGGTTCAACTCAGGAGAGCATACAAATCCCTACTGAAAAACAAGAAAAGTAGCTTTAACACCAGGATGTGGAAAGAGGTAGAAATGGCAGCAAAATCCCAATTCCCTACGATCTTTTGGCATAAGATAGCCGGTATATTAAAACAACGTTCCCCATTTATGGACACTGATATATCAGCAGTAAAATGGGAGAAGCACTATCTTGCTTTATTTGATGGTAATAATACAACAAATGTCTTGCAGTTGGATATCCTCCAGCAAGAATTAAGGAAATGTCCGGAATGGACACCAGTTACCCCTACCGAAGTTAAGCATATAATTCAATCCTTAAAGGCCGGGAAGGCCCCTGGAGAGGACTTGTTGCCTCCTGAACTCTTTAGGTCCAACATTGACTTTTGGGTACCGGTGCTGGTAGCACTGTTTACTCATATCGATAAAGTAGGGATAATCCCTGAAGGGTGGAGGTTAGCTATAGTTTTTCCAATTTTTAAGAAAGGTGACATAGCTGCCCCATCCAACTACTGACCCATCAGTCTTCTTAATATAAATTTCAAAAATGTATACGAAACATCTCCTAAATAAAATAGAGGACTGGTGCTTGGATAAGGAAATTCTGGCAAATGAGCAGGCAGGTTTTAGATTAGGTAGGTCTACCATAGACAATTGTTTTGTCCTTTCCCACTTAATTAATAAATACAAGACCCAGAGGAAAAAGCTGTATAGCGCCTTTATTGACCTTACTGCTGCTTTTGATTCTATAGATAGGAACCACTTCTGGAGGAAACTACAAGTTATGGGGATGGACCCCAGACTTATTTTGTTGATCAGGATTCTCTATACTAATACGGCAATTAGAGTCAGATATACAGCAAATGGGGCCTCAACAAACAGCATACCGACAACTAGAGGAGTGAGGCAGGGCTGCCTGCTGGGCCCTACTCTTTTTAACCTTTATATAAATGATATCCCAGCACAGCTGGATGATCTTCTGACGCACAGCCCCCAAATAGGCTCTAGATTTATTAATGTATTAATGTATGCCGATGACTTAGTGTTGTTTTCTAGAACCCAAATAGGAATGAGGAGACTTCTTGACAAGCTCACACATTACTGTACTGCAAACCACTTGACTATAAATGTAGCTAAATCAAAAGTTTTAGTCTTTGGCAATAAGAATAAAAAGCACAATTGGCAGATTAATGACACAAAAATTGAGCAAGTTACCCAATATACTTATCTTGGAATTGTTTTTTCCAGTGCAGGAGGTTGGACTCCGCACCATCAACACCTTTCTCAAAACGTCAGAGCAGGAGCAAGCCTTGTATCCAAATTAAGTAAGCGAATCCAACCAACCTCCATTTTACCTCTTCGTAAAGTCTTTCAGGCTAAACTTGTTCCGATCATGCTCTATGGTGCTGAAATTTGGGGTCTTACAGAGGCCCCCATATTAGAGAGAACTCAAAATAATTTGTTAAGGAGGATGCTTGGGGTAAACAATTCCACTTCAGCTGCAGCCGTCAGAGCTGAATTGGGTCATTTCTCACTGTACACCTATACAATCACTAGAGCGGTAGCCTACTGGCTAAAAATGACCCAGATGGATGCCAGCAGACTCCCCAAAATATGTCTAGAGGAACAATAGATTTCAAATCCTCAAAGGTATTCCTGGCTAACCCGGCTGTCAGAAATATTGAACCGATATGGCGTAGGGGTCCCGTTGTGTGACACACTGAACCAAGTTAAACAACGGATTAAAGATATACATGGGCAAATGGACATGGCAACCCTTTCAACTAATCATTCCCTTAAACTGCTGACAGCAGTTAAAACAACTTTCACTCTGGAAAAGTATTTACATTTAGAAATGCCATCAGTGGAGAGACAGTTATTTGTTAAGTTTAGATTCGAACTTCTAGATACAAATGTTAGATTCGGCTGTTATCGGAAAATCCCGTATGACAAAAGAATATGCATATGTGGGGTAAACGTCGTGGAGGACACGGCGCATATAATATTCGAATGTAGTCTCTATCAAGAAGTAAGAAAACAATATCTGTCCTCAATTATAAATAAATTTCCCCACTAGAATATAAGCCAAAAACTAGCATTTCTGTTGAGGGCTGACTCTCCTCCCCTGGTAAGAGCGATCACTCGATATCTTAAAAGAATGACAGCAATACGAGCCAGTTATATCAAAAAAAATTTTATCGATTGTAAGGAAGATGAGCTCAGTTAGAGAGGAGCTATCCTATTTGGGTTATCTAGTCTTGGCAACTTAGCTATTGAAAATTGATATTGCAAAATTTTAATGTCATCTATCATATATTTTTAGATTGCTATTTTTGTAACCATTTTATCTTTTTCCCTTTTTCTTTTCTGTTTTGTTTGAAAAGGCCTTCGGGCTATTCAATAAACTATACATATACACAAAAATGTTATTTCACATTTTACAATTTTTTTTCTGAATATGAGAATTGGGAAAAGGTGAAGAGATAATAAAATATTTTGAAAAATCAGATTTACCTAAAATACCAGAACAATATAAGGGAATGTTAGAAGAAAGAATAACAATGATGGAATTAACAGAAGCGATAAAAGGACAAAAAAATGGGAAAGCACCAGGATCGGATGGGTTACCAGCTGAACTATATAAAATATTACAAGAAGTGATTAGTAATGTAATGTTGGAACTATTTAATGAATTAGTAATGAAGGCAAGAATGCCAGACTCATGGAGGGAGGCTTATGTGACACTTAAGAGGATACAGACCTACAATTGATTAAAAAAACTATAGACCGATTTCATTGCTAAATGTGGATTATATGATTTTTGCTTCAATAATGGCAAATAGATTAAAAAAACTGTTAAATGAATTTATTCATATGGACCAAAATGGATTTTTACCTAAAAGGCAAATCAAAGACAATATGAGGATAATTTTGAATACTTTGGAATATTATGAGTTACATTCAGAAAAACAAATGGCGATGATGTTTCTAGATGCCCAAAAAACTTCTGACAATGTGAACTGGCAATTTATGATAGAACAACTGCAGAGAATGGACTTTGGGGACAGATTTATAAACACTATAAAAATGATTTATGACAGACAATCTGCTAAGATAATGATGAATGGAGAAATGACAGAAAATGTTAGCATTATGAAGGGCACTAGACAAGGATGTCTTCTCACCATTGCTGTTTATTTTGACCTTAGAAGTTTTAAATAGAACTATTAGGCGGGGAAGAAGTTTTAAACCCTTTAAGAACCTTATTTCACCATTGATTGATTGGAGGGAATTGCTTATTAACAGAGCTGGATATTTGAACTTTCTTGTTAAAACTGAACTGAACTTGAAAAGAGAAAAGCGAAATTAAGGATTTGCCACCTTTAAAAGACAGATAAAGAGATCAAACAGATTGCTACATAAAGGTTTCAAAATAGCGTTTGAAGCTGTGACTAAGTGAAAGTGTTTATTGCAGTAACTTGTTCTTTTCTGAAAAGAACTATCTGACTTGAAAAGAACTATGGCTTTTTGAACTTTGGAGATTCTTATTCTGTCGTTACATGGCTACATAAAGAAAGAAGAAATACAATGTTTAATAAACTTTTAACTAACTAGCGCAGCAATAAAAGACTTGGCGCAGGACCAGAAGGAGAGAAGCTGATCTTTTACTGGAAACAGACTTTATAATAGAATTAAAAAGGATATGCAGAATTTTAAGTGTGTAAGTATTGACTTTAAATCAGCGGTTCTCAACCTGGGGGTTGCGACCCCTTTGGGGGTCAAACGGCCATTTCACAGGGGTCACCAAAGCCCTCTCTCGCCCCCCCCCCCTCACGCCTTCACTCACCCTCACCCTCTGTTGGATCGCCGGTCGCCGGTCGCTTACCCCACCCACTCCCAAACTATTGCTGCCTCCTGAGTCCCAGCTGATGGCTAGAGGGAAACAAACCAGTGGTGGGATTCTGCCAGTTCTAGGTGGTTTGGCCGAACCACTTGTTAAATTGCTGGCTCGCCCTGCCCCTTGTCAATAAATAGTGGGGGTGGGGCGGGGCGAGGGGTGGGCGAGCCAGTAATTTAACAAACGGTTCGGTGTTTTTTTGCAATTTATTGGCCTCGCAGCACACTGAACCATTTGTTAAATTGCTGGCTCATCCGCCCCTCGCCTTGCCCCGCCTCCCACCCGCGCGGCGTCAGCCTACCCTAGCCCAGGGCTGGGCAATTGTGGCTCTTTTACAACCTGTGGACTTCAACTCCCGCCTAGCCCATTCTGGGGAATTGTGGAGAATTCTGGGAGTTGAAGTCCACAAGTTTTAAAGCTGCCAAGGTGGGAGACATCTGCTGTTACACTGTAGAATCCTTTCAAGCATGAAGATGGCCAAGTATCCTCCTTGAGAGACAACAGTTTTACATCAGGAAGGCTGTTAGACGGCAGGGCTACATTTGGAAATTTTTGCATTTTTGCAGGTGGTGCAATACAATCTGATGTCTGCAATGTAGAGCAAAATCCGGCTTCTTCTCGCCGCTGTAAGTTCGGCATCAGGATTCCACCTTGGTATATTTGCAGCACAAGGCAGCCCTCCTCTCCTGCTGCTTGGGACTCGGACCGGTAAACAGCGTCTGGTTTGGGGATCAGCCGGATTTTGCTCTCCATTGCTCTTTCAGCCCCCTGCAAGCTCTCGTCTCTCAAGGAGTGCTCCCTGAAGTGGTGCGGGAAACTTTGGTTGGGCTTCTCGAGAGATGATAGCTTGCAGGGGGCCGAGAGAGCAATGGAGAGCAAAATCCAGCTGCTCCCCGAACCAGATGCTATTTACCTCTCCGAGTTGGCAGGAAACGAGGGCTGCCTTGCGCCGCAAATATACCAAAGCGGAATCCTGATGCTGCACTTACAGCAGAGAGAAGAAGCTGGATTTTGCTCTCCATTGCAGACACCAGATCGGCCCCCTGCAAGAGAATGAGAGAGAGAAAGTGGGGGAGAGTGAGGGAGAGAGAGGGAAAGAGAAAGGGGGGGAAGAGAGAAAGAAAATGAGAGAAAGGGGGAGAGAGCGAGAGAAAGAATGGGGGAGAGAGAGAAGGGGGAGAGAAAGAATGAGAGAAAGGGGGGAGAGAGAAAGAGAAAGAGTGGGGGAGAGAAAGAATGAGAGAGTGGGGGAAAGAGAAAGAGGAGGAGAGAGAAGGGGGAGAGAAAGAATGAGAGTAGGGGAGAGAGAGAAGGGGGGAGAGAGAATGAGAGAGAGTGGGGAAGAGAGAGAAAGGGAGGAGAGAAAGAGAAAGAGAGAGAGAGTGGGGGAGAGAGGGAGAAAGAGAGGGGAGAGAAAGAGAGAATGAGAGAGGGGGAAGAGAGAGAGAAAGAGTGGGGAGAGTGCCTGAAGGACCCTATCCCATCACTGGGAGTCCAGGTGCTTCAGCAAGTGGCAACTGTATTCATATTAGTGGTCTGCAAAATTTAAAATTATGAACTTGTGGTCCCTGAGGTCCAAAAGGTTGGGGACCCCTGCTCTGGAGGATTTAAGTAGCTTAACTGTGCTTGGTTGTCAATACCAGAATTACAGAGTTGGAAGGGACCTTTGGAGGTTTCTAGTCCAGAGATCTCCAACCTTGGCAACTTTCTTTGCCTGGGCCTGATGCTTCCTGAGAGGCAGGGGGTCTCTCCGAATGGGACCCCCTCCCCAAAAGGCTGGCCCCAAAGCCCTAGCTCAGAGGTCTTCAAACTTGGCAGCTTTAAGACTTGTGGACTTCAACTCCCAGAATTCTCTAGGCAGCATAGCTGGCTGGGGAATTCTGGGAGTTGAAGTCTGCCAGGCTTAAAGTTGCCAAGGTTGGAGATCTCTGGACTAGAAGATAAATGATGGCATAAATGATGACTGGTCAAAAGTGCGAGGACCTGTCAGAAATTACTTTTTTCAGCCCTCTGGATAGTCCCTATGTGCATATGGACTACTCAGAGGGCTGAAAAAGTTATTTTTGACTGGTCCTCGCATTTTTGACCATTCCTTGAATTTACGACTGTCCTCACATTTCACGTTTTGCACCCTATCTTGTCACCGTGGTGAAGAGAAGTAGTGGTGAAATAATTGACACGGTTGTTAAGAATGCCACAATGGGCATAAATGTGAGGATGGTCATAAGTGTGAGGACCGGTCAAAAGTGCGAGGACCTGTCAGAAATCACTTTTTTCAGCCCTCTGGGTAGTCCCTATGTGCACATGGACTACTCAGAGGGCTGAAAAAGTTATTTTTGACTGGTCCTCGCACTTTTGACCAGTCCTCGAATTTACGACTGTCCTCACATTTTACGTTTTTTGCCCTATCTTATCACCATGGTGAAGAGAAGTAGTTGTGAAATGAGTGACGTGGTTGTTAAGAATGCTGCACGGGCATAAATGTGAGGATGGTCATAAGTGTGAGGACCAGTCAAAAGTGCGAGGATCTGTCAGAAATGACTTTTTTCAGCCCTTTGAATAGTCCCTATACACATAGCCACGCCCACCCGGTCACATGACCAGCTAGTCACACCCACCCAGTCACATGACCTCCAAGCCACACCCACAAAATAAGCCACACCCATAGAACCGATAGTAAAAAATTTTAGAACCCACCCCTGGTTGGGGGTCACCACAACATGAGGAACTGTATTAATGGGTCGCGGCATTAGGAAGGTTGAGAATCACTGCTTTAAATTGAAACGCATATGGACAGATAAGAAAAAGAAGAAGCAAAATAGATAAATTGGATAGCAATGTTTGAATGTTTAATTGTTTAAATGGTTCAAAATTTAAATGAGTTTTAAATAAAAATAAGTGTTCATGGTAAACAAAGATAGAAATATTAAAAATAGAAATGGGAAGTAAAGATGACTAAAAGTGATATGTATATAAAAGCATAATTTGTTGTAACATGCTTTAGTTTTAATTTGATAAAGTGGTGGATGATAATTATGATCAATTGTTAATGATTTCAGATGATGTATTAAGGTACACAGATGGAAGTTATAATTGTAATTGCACTTAATATATCTTAATATATCTTGGAATGATTAATGTTAAGAAATAAATGGGGAAACACCCTGGAAGAGTACAAATGGAAATAATGGATTAATAGATAACATATGGAAAAAGAAATCTTTAATAAGTTAGTAGAATAGAAGTTGGAGTTAATGGAGGAGAATATGCTGAGAAATCAGCCAAATAATGAAATGCTGGAAATCAGCCAAATAATAGGTGGAGTTAAGGAGGAGACTGCTGTTAATAAGCCAAAACAAAACATGCTGGAAATCAGCCAAAACAATGGAAAATGCTGGTAATCAGCCAAACAAAAGGGGAAGTTAAGGAGGATAATATGCTGAAAACTCAGCCAAAATATACTATGCTGGAAATCAGCCAAATAAATAGGTGGAGTAATGGAGGAGAATGAGGAGAGAATATATATATATATATGTGTGTGTGTGTGTGTGTGTGTGTGTGTGTGTGTGTGTGTGTGTATATGTATATGTATATGTATATGTATATGTATATGTATATGTATATGTATATGTATGTATGTTTCTGGGCCTTTTTTTCCTGCTGACAAACTCACAGAACCAGGGCTGCAGAACAACTTAGCTTACGTAGGTAAAACCTGGCTAGAAAGAATATGCACATAAAAGCCTATGAAAAAGGAAAAAAGACATACATATATATGTGTGTGTGTGTGTGTGTGTGTGTGTGTGTATAGTTAATATTTCAGGTTTCTTCCCGTGTAATTGTGGATATATCCCTAAAAGGGTAGAAGCGACGTTTCGACAGAATCCCATCTGCCATCATCAGGCTTATGTCAGCAGTCTTTGCAGTAACTTTTTTTTTTTTTTTTGCAGTTTCGATTCTGTCGAAACGTCGCTTCTACCCTTTTAGGGATATATCCACAATTACACGGGAAGAAACCCGAAATATTAACTATGCACACATACATACCCGTGAAAACTTACATAAACATACATACATACATACATACATACATACATACATATATATATATATATATATGTTTTCTCAGGTTTTCGCGGGTGTTTGTATGTAGGTCTTTGGTTATTCGGGTCTTCTCCCACGTAAAATTGGAAGTGTCTTGGCGACGTTTCGACGAAGTCTCATTCGTCATCTTCAGGCTGGTGTTCTCGGCTTCGTGCTTCCAGGAGCAATGTGAGATCGTAGCTGTCTCTTCCTTTTAACTGCTAGTGGGGGTGTGAGCTGATTGGGTGGGAACTTGGCTGTGTTCTGATTGGGTGGAGGTGTGTTCTGATTGGTTAGGGGCTCGGCTGTGCTCTGATTGGATGGGGGGTTGGTTGTGCTCTGATTGGCTGGGGGTGTGGCTGGGAAGCCATCGAGATAGAAAAACGCCCACACAGCATGAACAAACGAGACGATACCTCCCGCCTACCAGCCATTTGGAAACCCGCCCTTATTGACAAACGGGTCCCTAACACGACGAATGACACCAGACCCACACTCACGAGAGCCACACAGGATGTCACCACCACACATCCACGCAGAAAGCAGACTCAAACCCACACTGATAATGAGCCACGACCAAGGACCAGAAGCCAGACTGCAGCTGCATCATTAGCCACTTTAAACCTCTCCAATCCATACATGAAGCAGACTGACACCCACCATGAAGAGCTCGCACGGCCACAAACACGAAGCCAAACAACAACAACGCAGCTCACCAGCTCAAATCCCCCTGCAACTCAGGCTAAGCTGAGCACAACCAAGCCCCCACCCAAACAGAACACACCCCCAGCCAATCAGAGCACAACCAACCCCCCATCCAATCAGAGCACAGCCGAGCCCCTAACCAATCAGAACACACCTCCACCCAATCAGAACACAGCCAAGTTCCCACCCAATCAGCTCACACCCCCACTAGCAGTTAAAAGGAAGAGACAGCTACGATCTCACATTGCTCCTGGAAGCACGAAGCCGAGAACACCAGCCTGAAGATGACGAATGAGACTTCGTCGAAACGTCGCCAAGACACTTCCAATTTTACGTGGGAGAAGACCCGAATAACCAAAGACCTACATATATATATATATATATATATATATATATATATATATATATATATATATATATATATATTTAATTTGATTTATATGCCGCCCTTCTCCAGAGACTCAGGGCGGCTTACAATGTGCTCAGCAATAGCCTTCATCCTTTTGTATATTTATACAAAGTCAGCTTATTGCCCAAAACTGGGTCCTCAATTTACCTACCTTAGAAAGGATGGAAGGCTGAGTCAACTTTGAGCCTTGGCGAGATTCGAACCTGCAGTAATTGCAGGCAGCTGGTCTTAATAACCAGCTTAATAACAGGGTGCCTTAGACCACTGTACTACCAAGGCTCTTGAAGAATTGAAGAATAATTATTAATAAGTGGGGGGAATGTTGGGTGATAATTAAAATGAAATGGTAAATTTTGAGATCTCTGTAAAAGTTTAAGAATATGATAGGATAGATTGGGTTTAGAAAATGAGAAAAATAGAAAGAAATTTTGATTAATAAATTGAAATAAAAATTGAGTTGTATACATTTGGAAATTAAGATTTGTGGTGATAAAATTGTAAGGTAAATATATAGATTAATAGAAAAGATTGTTTTTGTGCTTAATGTTGATGTCAAAAGGAGCAAGGGATAAAAAATTTAAATAAAGCGGTATTGAATTCTGATTTACAATTGAATTTATAATTGAATATAAAAAGAAGCTTTGCCTTAGTAGGAGATTAGGATGTATGATGAGATTTATTATTATTTATTAATTTAATTTGTATACCGCCCTTCTCCCAGAAGGGACTCAGGGCGGTGAACAGCCAAAATTAAAAAACATACAAATACAAAAGTTAAGATAATTAAAAAAATTAAATAATTGGCTACCCAATTTAAAACCCCAAATCCATAAAATTTAAAATCCCAGTTAAAAACCATTTAGGCTAGGCCGGCTTGATGAAATAAAAACGTCTTCAGGGCTTTACGGAAGGTCCGGAGGTCCGGGATCAATCGTATTCCGGGAGGCAGCTCATTCCACAGGGCGGGTGCCCCCACAGAGAAGGCGCGCCCCCTGGGGGCCGCCAGCCGACATTGCCTGACCGACGGCACCCCAAGGAGGCCCTCTCTGTGAGAGCGTATTGGCCGGTGGGAGGTTATCGGTAGCAGCAGGCGGTCTCGCAAATACCCTGGCCCTAAGCCATGGAGCGCTTTAAAAATGAGAACCAACACCTTAAAGCGCACCCGGAAGACCACCGGTAGCCAATGCAGCTCGCGCAGGAGAGGTGTTACGTGGGAGTGCCACGTCGCTCCCATAATCACCCGCGCGGCCACATTCTGCACCAGCTGGAGCCTCCGGGTACTCCTCAGGGGGAGCCCATATAGAGAGCGTTACAGTAGTCCAGGCGTGACGTAACCAAGGCATGAGTGACTGTGCACAAGGAGTCCCGATCCAGAAAGGGGGCACAACTGGCGTATCAGGCGAACCTGATAAAAAGCCCCCCTGGCCACGGCCGTCATATGCTCTTCTAAAGACAGCCGTTTGTCCAGGAGGACGCCCAAGTTGCGAGCCCCCTCTGTGGGGGTCAGTGACTCGCCCCCAATAGCCAGCGATGGCACCAGCTGGCTATACCGGGACGCCGGCATCCACAGCCACTCGGTCTTGGAAGGGTTGAGCCGAAGCCTGTTCCTCCCCATCCAGACCCGCACGGCCTCCAGACACTGGGACATCACTTCGAGGGCATCATTGGGGTGGTCTGGGGTGGAAATGTACAGCTGAGTGTCATCAGCGTACAGATGGCATCGCACCCCAAAACCACGGATGATCTCACCCAGCGGCTTCACATAAATGTTGAACAGGAGTGGCGAGAGGACCGACCCTTGCGGCACCCCGCAAGCAAGGTGCCTCGAGGTCGACCTCTGCCCCCCTGCCAACACAGACTGCGACCGGTCAGAGAGATAGGAGGAGAACCACCGCAGCACGGTGCCTCCCACCCCCAGTCCCTCCAGCCGGCGCAGCATGATACCATGGTCGATGGTATCAAAAGCCGCTGAGAGGTCTAATAGGACCAGAACAGAGGAGCAACCCCTGTCCCGAGCCCTCCAGAGATCATCCACCAATGCGACCAATGCCGTCTCCGTGCTGTACCCAGGCCTGAAGCCGGACTGGCACGGATCTAGATAGACGGTTTCATCCAGGAACTGTGGGAGCTGTCGCGCAACCACACTCCACAACCTTCGCAACAAAGCGAAGGTTGGAGACCGGACGATAGTTTGCCAAGACGGCCGGGTCCAGAGAAGGCTTCTTGAGGAGGGGCCTCACCACCACCTCTTTCAAGGCGGGAGGCAAGAAGCCCTCTCTCAAAGAAGCATTTATGATCCTCTGGAGCCAGCCTCGTGTTACCTCCCGGGTGGCCAGTACCAGCCAGGAGGGGCACGGATCCAATAAACATGTGGTTGCGTTTAGCCTCCCCAGGATCCTGTCCACGTCCTCAGGAGTCACAGGGTCGAACTCATCCCAGGTAACATTCTCAAGACCAGGCTCAGTCACCCCGCCGGGATCTACCCAGTCAGAGTCCAAGCCTTCCCGAATCTGAGCGATTTTATCGTGCAGATACTGTGCAAAATCCTCAACCTGCCCTTGCAAGGGGTCTTCCCGCGCTCCCTGATGTAGGAGGGAGCGAGTCACCCTAAACAAGGCGGCTGGGCGGTTATCTGCCGATGCAATAAGAGCGGAAAAGTGGTTACGCTTTGCCGCTTTTATCGCCACTAGATAGGTCTTAATATGAGACCTAACTAGTGTTCGGTCGGATTCGGAGCGACTGGCCCTCCAACCACTCTCTAGGCGTCTTTTCCGGCGCTTCATCCCCCTCAGCTCCTCGGAAAACCAAGGGGCTGGGCAGGTTCGGCGTCGGGTCAGAGGCCGCAAAGGCACGACTCGGTCCAGAGCACCGGCGGCTGTCCTATCCCAGGCAGCCACCAGATCTTCAGCCGAGTCGTGAGCCAGAGTTTCAGGAACTGGCCCAAGCTCCCTCTGGAACCTATCAAGATCCATCAGGCACCTGGGGCGGAACCACCTGGTCGATTCCGCCTCCCTGCAGTGGGGTGCAGTGGTCGAAAGGTCCAGTCTCAGGAGAGAATGGTCCGACCATGACAGGGGTTCAATAACTATATCCCCTATATCCAGACCACTCCGCCAGTGACCAGAGATAAAAACCAAGTCCAGAGTGTGTGGGCCATGAATTAATTGTGTCATGTCCATGGCTGTCATGGAAGCCATAAACTCCCGAGCCATCCCAGACGCCTCACCGGTAGATGGCAGGTTGAAATCCCCCATGACCAAAAGTCTGGGGGTATCAACCGCCACCCCAGCAATAACGTTGAGAAGCTCAGGCAGGGCCGTTGTCACGTGGCAGGGAGCCAGGTACGCGATCAGCAGGCCCACCTGCATCCCATGGCCCCACTTCACCAGGAGAGACTCACATCCGGCTATCTGAGGTACAGTGGCCTCCCTCGGATCAAGACCTTCCTTTATAACGACCGCCACCCCCCCACCCCTGCCCTGGGCCCTTGGCTGATGGAATGCGCGGAAACCTGGTGGGCACATCTCTACGAGGGGGACCCCCCCTCTTGGCCCAATCAGGTCTCTGTAATACCTGCCAGGTCCGCACCCCCCTCCTGTATTAGCTCACAAATGAGGGGGGCCTTATTAACCACGGACCTGGCGTTGCACAACATCAGTCTAAGGCCTGGGCTCTGAGACTCTGGACAGCCGGGGAGACGAGAAGAGTCATGGGGGCCGAGGCATGCCACCGCTTGGAGATAGCGGGTGCGTGCCCCCACCACCTGATGTGGCCCCCTACTCCCGCCATATCTGCCCCTCCCAACCACGGTCCTGATAGAACTGCCCTCCACCCTATCCACACTGAGCTCCTCCACACCCCGCTCCCCGCCTTCCGTTCCATGCCCCTGTAACAAGCCTGACCTATGCCCCTCCCTCCCCACCCCCTGCCCTAAACCCCTTAAAAGATTACAAAAAGACAATTTTAAAAAACCCCACAACCCCCTCTTTGCGGCATGCCACCTCTCGGGGTTCCAAAGCCCATCATCGAGGTAGGCCCTCGATAGAGTGGAGGGCCAAGCCTGCGAGAGGGGGGAGTCTCTCAGACCAAGAAGCTCCGCTGCGGAATACATCTTGACCACAGAGGATGGGAGCAACCATATCCTAGGGGTCCATATAGAAGGTCCAGGGGAGAGACATGGAATGGGAGTTTTAGGAGCATTTTCAACAAGACCGGTCCACTGTCCCTTCACAACAGAGGACGAGGTCAAGTTCCAGGTCGACCACAGTCCGGGGGGGGGGGAAAGACCCAACCACCCTCTCACAGAGGTCCGATCAACCAGTCAACCCCCTCTTGTGGTGAGATGGCAGCGATGAGCCAATGCAGACAGCACAGCATCCGGGGCTCAGATAATAGAAAAATTTATTAAGATATTGGAATTTATGTTAAAATTGTTTGTTTCTCATTTGTTAAATTAGTGTACCCATTTGTGATCAGACCAAGACTTCGTTCTTGAAAAAATTTTATTTTTTATGTTTATGTTGGAAAAAATAAAAAAAAATTAAAAAAGAAAAGAAATATTAGACAAAATGAAGAGATAAAAGGGATGAAAATCAAAAAAGAAGAGTATAAACTGCAAGCTTTTGCGGATGACTTAGTATTCATCTTAGAGGAACCACAAACAACAGGTCCCAAATTACTAGAACAAATAAAGAATTATGGAAAGGTGTCTGGTCTAAAAATAAATAAAGATAAAACAAAAAATATTACAGAAAAACACAAAAAAGAGATAGAAGAGTATTTAGATATACAAGTAGTGAAAAAAGTTGAATACTTAGGAGTCTATCTAACTTCAAGATGTGTAACGATAAAAGAGGATGATTATTATAGATTAAAACAACAAATCAAGAAAGACTTGGAGAAGTGGAAGAATCTTCAATTGTCACTAATGGGAAGGATTGCAATAATAAAGATGAATATATTACCAAGATTATTATTCATATTTCAGACAGTACCGATAAAAATTGAAAAGATTTATTTTCAACAGCTTAATAAGATAATAAGGAAATTTATATGGCAAGGGAAAAAAGCAAGAATAAGCATAAAAATGCTTCAGGACACGAGATTACGTCCTGAGGATTTGAGTTACCGAATTGGGAATTGTATTACCAGGCCGTAGCATTGACTTGGATGAAGAAATGGGTTGAATTAAGAAATACAAGACTATTAACACTGGAAGGTCATGATTTACAATTGGGATGGCATGCATTTAATGGTATGGTAGAAATAAGATACATACGTACTTTCATAGACACTATATAAGGAATGCATTGTTATTGGTATGGGAGAAGGTTAGAGATAAATGTTATCTGAAAATACCAATATGGTTACTAACAATGATACACCCAAATGTTTTTAATGTTGGAAATATTGTTAGATATAAGGACTTATTAACAGATAAGGGGGATTTGAAAGAGAAATGAGAATTGGAAGAATGGGATTGAGATGGATTGGTATATGTACATGGAGTTACAAACAAGATATGAAAAAGATGCTAAATTATATGGTTTTCACTTAGAAAAAACAGAGTTGGATGGGATACTCACAGGAGGTGGATAAATTAATTTTAAAAATCTATAATTTATTACTTGGCATTGAACTGGAGGAGGAGCAAGTAAAGGAAACAATGATAGCCTGAGCAAAGGATTTTGGATATTCAATAGATCTAGATAAATGGCAACAGTTATGGGAAAGGAATTATAAATTAACAATGTCCACTGCATATAAGGAAAATCAATATAAAATGTTTTATAGATGGCATATGTCCCCTGAGAAACTGGCAAAAATGTTTAAAGATAAAGCAGTTAAATGTTGGAAATGTCACCAGTTACCAGGTTCTCATTATCATATGTGGTGGACCTGTCCAGAAGCTAAAAATTATTGGAATAAAATTAAGATATGGCTGGAAGAAATGATATAACAACATATTGATTTAAAACCAGAACTGTTCCTATTGGGTATCCTGCCAGAAAAAATTAGCAAAGAAAATATTTATTTGATTATACATGTAATAACAGCTGCAAGGATTGTTTATGCACAACATTGGAAAGCAGAGAAAATTTCTTTGGAAGGAGAAGTAATTAAAAAAAAATTAGATTGTGCAGAAATGAATAGATTGACTTTAATGATTAAAGAAAGAGAAGATTCAAAATACTTTAACTTATGGAATCAATTCTACTATTGATTAGAAAAGAGATATAAATAAGTAAATTAATAATTACGTATAAAAATGCTATCATTATAATATTTTGTTAGTGATGAATTGTTGTAATTGTTTCGATGAGAACAAAGAGAAGAAATAACAAAAAGAACGATTGGAGACAACATCGAGATGTCACATGGAACGAATGACTTATGTATTAAATGTTTGTTTTTTAAAAAAAAATTTAAAAAAAGAATTGAGAAAAGGTACATGCCAATACTGAATTTTTTTATGCCTGTTAGTCAGAGGTCTCCAATAAATGAACATTCACCCAGGCACATTAAATATAAATCCGAGAGTAGCTCAGGTACTGAGTATAGTTCAGAGGAATGTTTGGAGAGTGAGATTTCAGTGAAATAGGAACATTTTATTCCAAGGAGATCTGAAAAAGCAAACAAACGTGTTCCTCCAGAAAGATTTACAGTTGATAAGGTAAAAGTGTGTAACACTCTTAGAGCCTCAAAATTACCAGGAAGTATTAAATTTACCTCTGGCAAAACAAAAGAAATGGAAAGAGGCAATGGATGAAGAGATGTCTATGTAAAGTCAAAGTTTTCACTCCAATGAGGTTACAGATAGATGTACAAAAAGAAACTTTTGATGCATGATAAAGTACAATATAAAGCAAGGTTAGTTGCCCAAGGCTTCACACAAAAGAAAAATGTTCTTTTTTTAAAAAAAGTTATTTTTATTTCTCATAAACACATTTACATGTACGGTCATTTATCCATCATTCTTCATTCACCTTATCTTTTAACTTTCATCTTTAATTTTTACTTTTTCGGGGCTGCTCTTTTATCATTTACCTTTACTCCAACCTTTCTTCTTCTCCTCCCCTTCTTTTCCTTCTTCCTTCTCCTACTTTCTTCTTTCTTCCTCTCCTTCTCTTTCCTACTTCCCCTTCCCTTCCTTCACTCCTCTCTTCTTCCCCCTTCTAATCTCTTCTACTCCTCTTTCCTCTCCCTTTGCTTTTCCCTTTCTTCTTTCTCCTCTCCTCTTTTCTCCCTTCCTCTCTCTCTATTCCTTCCCTTCTCTCTTGTTGTTTCCCTTTTCAGTTCAATCTAAAGTGGTATTCGAGCAGCCCTGATTTTTAATTATCTTTATTCTCATTTCAATTTCTTACTCAATTAATATTTATTTTTATTTCATCATTTGTGTACATTTTTATAATATCTCACTTTTTTCTCTCTTTTATCCCCCCCCCTTTCTCCTTTTACTTGGCATTATCTGGGTATCTATTTTTTTAATTGTTTTCTCCCATCTGTTCTCTATCTATTTTATCTCTATACCCTTATTCATATTTCCTTTCTATCCAATCATATAATTCTTCCCATGTCTTGAAATACATTGACTCCTCTTTATCTTTTATTCTCAATGTTAATCTATTCATTTCTGCACATTCTAAAATTTTCTTTATAATTTCTCCTTCCAATGGGATTTTATCTGCTTTCCAATTTTATGTAAATACAATTCTAGCCACTGTTATTAAATGAATAATCAAATATGTATCTTCTTTACTGTAATTCTCTAGTAAAATTCTCTGGTAAAATTCTGGTAAATATCTCTGGCTTTAACTCTATATGTTGCTGCAACATTCCCTCTAACCATGTTTGTATTTTCACCCAATAATGTTTTGCTTTTTTACACAACCACCACATATGATAGTATGATCATATCAACTGGTGACATTTCCAACACTTAGCTGATTTATCTTTAAACATCTCAGCTAATTTTTCTGGTGGCATATGCCATCTATAAAACATCTTATACAAATTTTCTTTATATAAACTGTTGCCATTGTTAATTTAGAGTTTCTTTCCCAAAGTTGTTGCAATTTCTCCAGTTTTATGGTATATCCAAAATTCTTTGCCCATGCTATCATTGTTTCTTTTACTTCTTCATCTTCTAGTCTGATCCGCAATAAATAATTATATAGTTTCTTAATCATTTTCTCATCTGTTCCTGTTAATATTTCATCCAGTTCTGATTTCCCCAAGTTAAAGCCATATTGTCTATGATCTGCTTCATATCTTTTATTATTATTATTATTATTATTATTATTATTATTATTATTATTATTATTATTATTATTAATTCAATTTATATACCGCCCTTCTCCTATTGGACTCAGGGTGGTGCACAGCCAAGGATAAAAAACATACCAATACAAATTTAAAATCAATTAAAAGAATTATACAGCTTTGGCCCACAATTTAAAACAATCCAATTAAAACCCAATTTACACTTAAAAAGCTAAAAAGAGCTAAAAGGGGGTGGGTTTCACGCCAGCCCTGCTTGATGGAAAAGAAAAGTTTTTATATCTTGATTGTATTTGCAACTTTGTATACCAATCTATCTCAATCCCTTGATTCTCTAGTTCTTGTTTTTGTTTCAGTTCTCCACAATCTGTCAAGATGTCCTTAAACCTAACAATGTTCCCCATATTCACAATATTTGGGTATGTCACTGCTTCTATTGTAGAAAGCCTCATTGGTATATTCAGATAATGTTTTTCTTTTACTCTCTCCCACACTGATAACAAGCCATTTCTTACGTAATGTCTTTGGAAATATCCATGTATCCTTTGTTTCCCGTACCATTAAAAGGAATGCCAACCCAGTTGTAAGTCACGACCCTCCAAAGTCAATAGTCTTGTATTCCTCAATAAAATCCATTCTTTAATCCATGTTAAGGCTGCTGCTTGATAATACAAGTAGCACCCAATTTGGTAGGCCAAACCCACCTCTAGTTCTTGCATCTTGTAGCATTTTTATGTTGATTCTTGCTCTCTTTCCTTGCCACACATATTTCCACATTATTTTCTTCAACTCTTCAAAATATTTTTCCTCCAGTTTCATTGGTATAGTTTAAAATAATATTTTGGTAATACATTCATTTTTATTATCCCATTAGTGATATTTGCAATTTTCTCCATTTCTCCAAGTCTGTTTCAATTTGTTTTTTCAGTTTATAATAATTGTCTTCCTTGAGCATTGCACATCTTGATGTCAGATAGATGCCCAAATATTTCACTTTCTTCACAATTTGGATGTCTAGTTTCTCTGTCATCTCCTTTTTTTTTTGATTTTCTCTCATATTTTCGACTAATATCTTTGTCTTATTGGTTTTCAGACCTGCTACTTTCCCATATTCTTCTATTTGCTCTAATAATTTTGGCGCTGTCTCTATTGGGTCTTCCATTATAAACACCAAATCATCCGCAAATCATCTGCTTGTAGTTTATATTCTTCTTTTTTGATTCTCATTTTTTTTATTTCCTTTTCTTGTCTCACTTTTCTATTTAAAACCTCAAATGTCAATATAAATAATAATGAAGATAAAGGGCATCCTTGTCTTGTTCCTTTTCTAATATCTATTTTCTCTGTCATTTCACCATTTACCATCACCTTTGCCGCTTGGTCTATATATATAGTTTGGATCATATTTATAAATCTGTCTCCAAAATCCATCATTTTCAACTGTTTTATCATAAATTGCCAATTCATGTTATCAAATGCCTTTTGTGTATCCAAAAACAACAACACTATTTGTTTCTCTGAGTGTAATTCATAATATTCTAATGTTTTTAATATAATTCGCATATTATCTCTAATTTGTCTTTTTGGTAAAAAACCATTTTGGCCCAAATGTATAAGCTTGTTTAGTAGTTTTTTAAATCTTTTAGCCATGATTGATGCAAAAATCTTATAATCTGCATTTAATAGAGATATCAATCTATAATTCTTTATATGTTGGAAATCTGCCTCTTCTTTTGGTATTAAAGTTATATATGCCTCCATCCATGAGTCGGAATTTCAACTTTAAGTAGTAATTCATTAAATACTTGCAGCATCACATTGCTTAGTACATCTTTTTTTTTAATTGAAAAGTTTTAAAATGTTTTACAAACAAATTCCCCCTCCCCTCCCCCACTCCTTCCCCTCTCCCTCCCCCCCCAACTTCCCAGAGCAAAATACAGGGTATTGCATTTAACAAAAATAATCTAACATAAGCAAACTAACTATAAACTCTTAACTTCCCCTTACTCTTTTACTCCACCATAGTGGCTGTGGTTTCCGACGTCCTGATATAGTCAGTTGGTGCCATCACTGACTATTGGGGGCGAATCATTGGCCCCCATGGAGAGGGTGCGCAACTTGGGCGTCCCCCTGGATTCACGGCTGTCTTTAGAAGAGCACTTGACGGCCATGACTGGGAGGATTTTTCATCAGGTTCGCCTGATTCGCCAGTTGCGTCCCTTTCTGGATCGGGACTCGTTACGCACGGTCACTCATGCCCTCGTCACCTCCCGCCTGGACTATTGCAATGCTCTCTACATGGGGCTCCCCTTGAGGAGCACCCGGAGGCTCCAACTGGCGCAGAGTGCGGCCGTGCGGGTGGTAATGGGAGCGACGTGGCGCTCCCATGTAACACCTCTCCTGCGTGAGCTGCACTGGCTCCCGGTGGTCTTTTGGGTGCGCTTCAAGATTTTGGTTACCACCTTTAAAGCGCTCCATGGCTTAGGACCTGGGTACTTGCAGGACCGCCTACTACCACCAATAGCCTCCCACCGGCCGGTACGCTCCCATAGAGAGGGTTCCTCCGGGTGCCGTCGTCCAAACAATGCCGACTGGGGGCCCCCAGGGGGAGAGCCTTCTCTGTGGGGGCACCTACTATCTGGAACGAGCTCCCCCCAGAGATACGGAGGATCCCGGATCTGCGCACCTTCTGCCGTCTTTAAAGACCTTATTATTTCACCAGGCGGGCCTGGCCTAATTTTCTCCCTCTTTCATAAAAGATTTTTAATTTTTAAATATCTTTTAGTATTTTATACATTCAATTTTAAAATTGGTTTTAAATAGTTCAGGGTTTTAAATTTGTCAGAGCTAAAATTATTTAATTTGATTTTATTTTACTTTTAAATTTTGTATGGATGTGTTTTATTGTTTGGCTGTGCACCGCCCTGAGTCCTTCGGGAGTACGGCGGTATAGAAATAAAATAAAATAAATAAATAAATAAATTTGGAAAAGAAATAAAAATTTTGGCAAAATATTCATCTTTACTGCAGCTATCCTTCCCAGCAATGATAATTGCAATTTTTTCCAACTTTCCATCTCTTTCTGGATTTTTTGCCATAGTACTTCATAATTATACTTATATAATTTCGCATTTGATGTTGTAATATAAACCCCTAAATATTTAACCTTCTTAACTTATTCAAATCCTGTTATTCTTTCAATTCTTTTTGACTTGTAACCATATTTTTAAGTATTATCTTCCTTTTCCCTGTATTAATTTTAAATCCAGAGACTTGTCCATATTGGTTAATTATATCCATTAAACCTATAACCGAATTTATTGGTTGGGTCAGAGTCACAACCAGGTCATCTGCGAATGCTCGTACCCTATAATCCTCATTCCTAATTTTAATTCCCCTTATTTTATCTGAACCACATATTTTATTCAACAAAAATTCCAGAGTCAAAATAATCAATAATGGAGATAAAGGACATCCTTGTCTTGTTCCCTTTTCTATATTAAAGGTTTCCGTTAAGCTACCATTAATTATTACTTGTGTTGTTTGTTGCTGATATATTGCCTTAATAGATTGTATAAAGTACTCTCCAAATTGCATCTTTTCAATTATTTTCAATAAAAAATTCCAGTTCAATCGATCAAACGCTTTTTCCGCATCTAAGAATATAAGCACCGCAGGGACCTGGTTGTTTTTTTCCCAAATACTCCAATATATTAACTATTTGTCTTAGATTACTCTTCATATATCGCCTATTGATAAAACCAGTTTGGTCATTGTGAATCATTTGTTGCATAACTGGCATCAACCTATTTGCCAATATTTTAGTAAAGATCTTGTAATCTGTATTTAACAATGATGTAGGCCTATAGTTTTTTGTCTGAGTATGATCTTGATCTTCCTTTGGTATCAGGGAAATAAATGCTGTTTTCCAGGAAGGAGGCACTTGTCCTCCAGTTTGTATTTTATTAAATAATTCTTTAAGTGGTTGCACCATTTCTGCCTGCAAATTTTTATAATAAACTGCTGTCAACCCATCTGTTCCGGGGGCTTTTCCCACCTTCAATTGTTTAATTGCTAAAATAATTTCCTCCACCGTTATCAGTTGACTCAGTCCTTCCCTTTGTTCTTCTGAGATTATGGAGATATTCCCCTTCTGCAAATATTTATCTATATCTATACTTTGAATCTTATCACTAGTATACAGCTTGGTATAAAATTCTGAAAATGCTTTTTTAATCATATTTTGCTGGCACACCTCTTTACCCTTATATTCTATTTTCTCTATAGTACGTAGCTTTTGTTTTTTCCTAAGCAAATATGCCAACCATCTACCTGATTTATTCACATTACAAAAGGAGTTATGTTTGGCATATTGCAAATTAGTTGCTACCTGATCTGCCATCAACATATTAAATTGCCCTCGCAATAAATTAATTGCTTCTTTTCTTTTCTTATCAGTTGGGTTTAAAATTAATACTTGCTCTTTATTTTTTATTTCTTCTTCTAACTCCTTCCATTTCCTTTCCTGTTTACATCTATGTTTATTATTCAAATAAATTAAAATACCTCTCATATATGCTTTACTTGCATCCCAAACCATCTCCATAGGTGTACCTTTATGCAAATTCATAACAAAAAATTCTTTCATAAATTGTTTACATTCTTTCACATTTTCCTCATATCTAAACAAATTTTCATTCAGCCCCCAGGACTTCCTGGGTGCCTTTTCATATTCTAATTCCATCCACACTGGACTATGATCTGTTAATGTTCTTGGACATATCTTCGTTTTCTTCACCCTAGAAAGGAATTCATTAGAAATTAATATAAAATCAATCCTGGAAAATGACTGATGTCTGTCAGAAAAAAAAGTAAAATCTTTCTCTTCTCCATTCCTCTCACGCCAAATATTTCTCAGCTCCAAATCTTCCCTCATATCAAAAAAAGATTTAGGCAATCTAGCATGTGTTTGAATATTTTGTAAAGATCTTTTTTTATCCTTTTTAATATCCAAAACTCCATTCCAGTCTCCCATCATTATATGTGTTTTATAATTCCACTGTATTAATTTAGCATGTAAAGTCTTATAAAAACTTTCTTGTTGCTGATTTGGTGCATATAGTCCTTTCAATAATGTTTTTTTCCTTCTATTAAAATTTCAATTGCAATATATCTTCCTTGTGGAATCTGCTTCAATTAATTTAGCAGTCAAGCCTTTTTTTAGGTATATAACTATACCATTTTTCTTCTCCGGTGCAGATGCTATAAAATGTGTCCCCAATCTTACATTTATTAAATATTTTTGATCTTGCATTCTAATATGTGTCTCTTGTAGGCATATAATGTCATTTTTGTACTGCTTCAAATAATGAAATATTTTCCTTCTCTTTTGCGGTGAATTTAATCCATTGACATTCCAAGTTAAAAATTTACTTGCCATTTTTGGCACTTTGAAGCTTTTCAAGCATCAGCTGAAGGTCGTCTTTCACTTTGATCTTCTGCCTAGCTCCTCCCACTGCTTCTGATTTTGTGGTTTCTTGTGCTTTGATCTGAGCTTGCTGCACCTTTAATTCCTCTTGGCGTTTCTTTGCTGCTCGAGTTTGCCTTTGATCCCTTGGCTCCTCTACTTTGCCAAATAACTCTATATCTTGGGCAGAGCTCGTAAGTTGTAATAAATCTTCTTCAACAATTAAAGCCCCTCCTTTTCAAACCATCAAAAATAGCTATTTTTATAGGAACTGTATCAGGCAGTCATAAGAAATCTGTTGTACTTATCACAATGGTCAAGGCCCCCATTCAGTCAATATTTTAAGCTGTTATACATCAAAGTCTACACAACAATACTGGTTACAAATTAAAAGAATACAACATTATTTAAAGGGAACCATGGATTTAGGATTGCATTTACAACCATCAAGTGAATTGGAATTGAAATGTTTTGTAGATAGTGATTGGGCTAATGATGTACAAGACAGAAAATCAGTCAGGATTTGTTATAATGTTTGCAAACACATTAGTGGGTTGAAAATCTAGAAAACAGACTTCAGTTGCCATTTCTACAGCTGAAGCAGAATTTATAGCATTATCAGGATTGTGTTCAGAGATAACATGCTATATACCATGTTTCCCTGAACATACGACATGTCCCGAAAATAAGGCCAAGCCTGATTTTTGGGGTGGGCATAAATATACACCCTCCCCCCCAAAATAAGCCCTAGTGAAGGGGTGGGCATGGCCAGCACAGGAGGCAGCTCTTCCCTTCCCTGGTGACCACCTGGAGGTTCAGTCCCATAATTGCTGCCCGCTGATCAGCTGAGCCAGTGAGGGCTGTGCAACTCGGCCCAGTTCTCCAGAGCACCTCCTCAGCTGCTGGCCTCCTTCCCTTTTTCCTGCCAATCTTTCTTTACTTGGGATTGCAGCACAGACATGCATCCCCAAAATGCTCCATCTGAAGCCTTCAGCCTTGCAATCCTAACAGGGCCGTCTGTGCTGCAATCCCAAGTAAAGAATGATTGGCAGGAGAAAGGGGGGAAGATTTTCCTGCAGCCTGTCCTTTGGGATCCCAGCACAGACGCCCCTGCTAGGATTGCAAGGCTGAAGGCTTTGGATGGAGCATTTTGGGGATGTGTGTTTTTGCTGGGATCCCAAAGAAAGGACAGGCTGCAGGAAAATCTCCCTCTTTTTTCCCTACCAATTGTTCTTTACTTGGGATCGCAGGACAGACACCATCCCCAAAATGCTCCATCTGAAGTTTTCAGCCTTCCAATCCTAGCAGGGATGTCTCTGCTGCGATTCCAAAGAAAGAACAGTGTGTGAGTGTGTGTGTGTGTGAGAGAGAGAGATCTGATCCAACCTCAGAGAGTTATCCAGGACTGGCAGCAATGTTCTCTCCATTCCTTCCCTGCCTATCTCTCTCTCTCCCTCTCCCCCCCCCCTCTCTCTCTCACACACACACACACACATCACCACCCCCAAACCTCTCAAAGCAGCCACATCCCTTCACATGCAGGGCAAGAAAAGTAGTCTATGAGACTATGGTAAAAACACCTTCCAACTTCACGAGATTTTTTTTTCTTCATGAGAAGTTGGAAGGTCTGAACTATTGGTATTTTTTTTTTACCCTCGTCCAACAGAGTACTTTTCTTGTCCTGAACGCGCAGTGGAGAACGGAGCTGGAAAGCAGGTTAGTGAAGGGATATGGCTGCCCTGGGGGGAGGGGGAGGGTTTGGCATGGGTGGCCTGGCTGAAGAGCCTTCAGGTAAGCTGATGTGGGGCCTTGGGGCAGCTCCGCAGCCCCTGGCTTGCTTTGTCCTCCACACACACACCCCACTGCCTTGTTTCATTCTTCTTTGCAATGTGCATCCTTTCACAGTAAGGAGAATTGGCAATTCTCGTTACTGTGAGAGGCTGCATGTTGTTTCTGGGCAGGGGTCCCCTTCTGGGTCCTCTTACCCAGTTCCCCTCCACCATTTCTCTTTTTCTCTCTCTCTGTCACTCACTCACACTCACAGATATTTGACCTCCTCAACTGCTGTGCACTTTTCGCCCAGAGGGAGACGAAGTGGGTGAAAAGTGTTTGGGCACCCAATAGGTGCCGGCCTGCATTATCAAGTGTTTGGGCTGCTGAGCACCGGTCTGTATGCCTATTCGATACTGCAGGGGCTGGGCTACAGCTACGCTGAGCCAGGCACTTTTTGGGCTCTGGCCCTGGTGGCTGCTGCCACTCTTGTGCCAGCTCTGTGCACAGCTGGCCTGAGAGCTGCAGCACCCACCAGACCCAGGATTGTAGCCTGGTGCCTGTGAAGGAGAGCCCCCTCAACCAAATGGTATATAACCTCATTTATACTGTACATTGTACTCTTATATAAAAGATATAATCATAAGGCCCTTTCTCCTACATCTGTACGTCTAAAAGGGAACTTGGCATTTGTAATCTTCTGCTGTAACCGTTGTAACCACAAAATGTACCAAGTTGTATGCCCTATGTATCACAAAACTACGAACTTCTGCTTTTGTACTTTTCCAGTGAATCTCCCTTAGAATTACCTATCTGTATGCACAATGTATTATCCATAAGCGGAACTGAATATGCTATGTCACTGTCAAATCTCAAGAACCTATAAAAGTCTGCCTTAGGGCGTGGTTCGGGGCTCAGTCCTTGGCAGGAGACTGCACTGAGCCTATTGCTAGCAATACTCAATAAACCTGTTTTCTCTGGATCTCCGTGGTCTTGTCTCCTGACTTATTTACAGGTACTGATTGGGATTAGTAAATCCCGCTTCATTTCTGGCGAGCCAGCCAGGAGGCAACGGAATTTTTAAAATTCCTCTGGACCGTCACCACGCTGTGGGAGGGTCTCGGAGGCTCGGGGAACCATCCCAGGCGCCATCGGACATCTTTTAGTCTGAGGGACTTCCCTGTGGAGCCGGCCCCTTCGCAGCCTCGGTTGACGCCTCCAAGAGCCACTTGAGGGAGACCAAGAGACCAGGAACACTTCAATCCAGCTGGAAGGAAAAGAAAAGAAGCCTGCAGGCAAGTATCTGGGTCCCTGGGAAGAGGTAATAACTATTAGCCTGTAGATAGGGGAAGGCCTGATCACCCTCCCCTCAAGGTTAAAGGTGGGGTCAGGGAAGTTTGTCTTGTATGACAGGTGCAGGGGGCACCCTTCCCTAAAGGTTAAAGGTGGGAGGTTTGTCTTCTGTGACTGGTGTGAGTGTTCCCCGCGGTTCTGTTCAGTGGCCGTTGAGAGTCCGGGACTGGCAGCCGGGGAAGTGTGATTGAGATCCCTTGGTGTTTCTCTGGGAAGGAAGGACCCCTTACCTCCTTCTCAAACCCCTATTCCTACTTGTCTTGTCTGGTGCCCTGGGTGGAAGATGGGTGGAGGAGAAAGTACGCCATTTACCCCTTTGGCATGTATGTTAAAACATTTTAAAGATGCCTACATTAGCCAAGACTACGGCATAAGGTGGAGCAGGCAAAGGCTAAGGGTTTTCTGTGAGGTGGACTGGCCAGACTTTAAAGTTGACTGGCCAGTAACAGGGTCTTTGGACCCAGGGGTTGTACTGCGAGTACACCAGAGGGTTTTCCACCCCACTAAAGGACACCCGGACCAAGCCCCTTATATCGATGTCTGGCTTAATTTGGTACAACACCCCCCCCCAATGGCTACAAAAATGCAAAGCCACAAGGTGCAGGCTGTTAGTCTCCCGCACTTTGCCACACAAGAAGGGAGAAGCCAAGGCCCCAATTCTTCCTAGCTCCCCCGAGGAATTACCCAGTCCACCACCATATGTTCCACGCGGGGATGACCAAATAAGCCCTAGGGCCAGTTCCTCAGCGTCCAGCAGCACAGGAGTAGGAGCTGGTACCTTTTTGCGAGCCTTGGATGACTTGGGCATCCCTGACTCCCCTGGGGTACCGACCCCAGTTGACCGCTCCGCTCAAACCAGTTCGGATGGGGTGGAGTTGGGGGCTCGCCCAAAGGAACAAGAAGCCCGGAAAAGCGAACGGGTAACCCCCCCCCAGGGATGAATTAGAAGAAGCAGTGGGGGAAGAACCATTGCCTCTTGAAGTTAAGGAAGGCCCCATAGCTGAGCGAACTCGTTCAAAGCACACCGAACGGGGTGAGGAAGATGATCTGGCTGAGGGTGGTGTGGCCTTCCTGAATCCCCTCCGAAGGGTAGACCAATCTGTGGTTGAACCAAACAGAGCGCCCGTGATAGTCTCTGTGTTTCAACACATCCCTTTCACTTCTTTGGACCTTTTAAATTGGAAAATGCATTATGGTCCGTTTAGTGACAAACCATCAGAGGTCACTGATTTGATTAAAACTATTGTAGATACCCATAATCCCACCTGGCGTGATCTACGACAATTAATGGGTACCATCTTTAATCCAGAGGAGAGGGAAAAGATTCGGAATGCGGCTCTTAAAATTTTAAAGGGAACTATGCCAGCCCAGGACCTGACTTTTGATCGCTGGGTGGCTAGGAATTTCCCCTCCGAGGATCCAAGATGGGACCCCTATAAGATAGGGGACCTCAGGTCCCCTTGTTGTGCAGGCAATCCAGGCGGCGGGGAAACCCACCACCAACATGTCAAAGCCTTCTTTGGTGATCCAAGGTGCCGAAGAAGCCCCAGAAGCCTTCTATGCCCGGCTGTTAGATGCCTACCGCATGTACACTCCCATTGACCCCACACAACCTGAAAATGCTCGCATGTTGGCAATGGCCTTCATTTCTCAATCTGCCCCTGACATACGGCGAAAATTACAGAAGTTGGAGGGAGCTCTTGGGAAGTCGATGAGTGAGCTGATGGAGGTTGCAAGGAAGGTTTTTGCTAACAGGGATAAGATTGAGGAAAAGAAACAGGAGCAGAAAATGCATAAGAAAGCAGAACTGCTCGCTGCTGCCCTGATGGGAAGGCCTGCGGCCCGGGATGGGCCACGAATGGGCGGAGGCTCAAGGGGCCAGGGGTCAGGGGGACCCCTGGGTTGGAATCAGGGCCAGGGGTCAGGGGGACCCCTGGGTTGGAATCGGGGCCAGGGGTCAGGGGACCCCTGGCGCCAAACCAGTGTGCCATATGTAAAAGGACTGGCCACTGGAAGGGAGAATGCCCCGACAGGGAAATGGCACGTGTCAATGAAGGGAACCAGGGAGGCTTTGCCAGAGCAGACCGAGGTGGACGAGGCAGACCCTTTAGAGGGAGGGGACGTGGGACGTTTAACACCCCCCTCATTGGTCTGGCCGAAGTCGAGGAATGGGAGTGAAACAGACCGGGTTCAGCCCGCCTCCCAGAACCTATGGTCAGATTAACTGTTGGAGGCAAGCCTATATCCTTCCTAGTTGACACAGGGGCCACCCGATCCGTCATAACCAAACCCTTGGCTAAGCCCTCCCCGCATACCATCACGGTCCAGGGGGCCACAGGCCAACCAATTCAACGCCCTTTCCTCAATCCCCTAATTTGTCACACGGGGGGTAAAACAATAACACATCGATTTGTGGTGAACAAAAGTCTCTATACATTTTGGATCTTTAAAAATAGGCCAGCGCCTGCTGGGAGATCTAAAATAGATGGAGAAGTGTTTGGATCTTTAAAAATAGGCCAGCGTCGGCTGGGAGATCCAAGCTAGAAAGAGCTAGACAGAATGTCCCTTTTCTGTGGGCAGAGGACAACCCCCCCCCCGGTTTTGCTAGCTATCAGACGCCCATTGTTGTCGAGGAGCTCCCTGCCGAAACTCCAGTTTGCCTTCGTCAGCGGGCCTACCCTAGGCACATTATGCAAGCTATTCAGGAAGTCATTGATCTCTATCTGGCTCATGACATTCTGGTCCCTACTGAGTCGGCCTGGAACACCCCTATTTTGTCTATTCCAAAGGGGGATGGCCGCTTCCGCCCGGTTCAGAATCTAAAGCCAGTTAACTGCGCAACTGTGACTATTCATCCTTTGGTCCCGAACCCTTACGTAATTCTGGGATTAATCCCCCAGACTGCGTCTTGGTTTTCAGTCATAGACCTCAAGGATGCCTTCTTTACCATCCCTGTCCATAAAAGGAGCCAGCACCTCTTTGCTTTCGAATGGAAAAATCCAGCAACTGGTCGCAAACAGCAGTATACTTGGACCAGGCTACCTCAAGGTTTTAAGAACTCTCCCACTCTGTTTGGTAATGCCCTTGCGGCTGATTTGGATGCCCTACGCCTTCCTGGGCCAGATGTCCTTTTACAGTATGTTGATGACCTGTTGGTCACCGGCCAGTCAAAGGACATCTGCTGGTAAAACACTTATGACCTATTGCTCCTTTTACAGCGCTTGGGCTACAAGGCTTCTCGGGAAAAGGCACAATTGGTTTTGCAAAAGGTCAGATACTTAGGCTATGATATTGAGCCTGGGAAACGCACCTTGGGTCATGAAAGGAAATAAGCCATCTGCCGTGAGCCACTCCTCTGGCACAAAGAGGAACAGAAAAGTTTCACAAGTTTAAAAACATGCTCTTATGCAAGCCCCTAGTTTAGGCTTGCCAGACTTAGAAAAACCTTTTCAGTTATTTGTAGATACTAAACAGAATGTTGCTGTTGGGGTTCTAACCCAAAGGTTGGGCACCTGGCATCGCCCTGTGGCCTATCTTTCCAAGCAGTTGGATCCTGTTGCAAGGGGTTGGCCTGCTTGTCTGAAGGCTGTTGCTGGCACTGCTCTTCTTACTCAGGAGGCTAGCAAACTAACCTTTGGGCAAGAACTTGAAATTCAAACCCCTCATGCCCTGAAGGCTGTCTTGGAAACAAAAGGCCATTTGTGGTTAACCAATCCCCGAATGCTTAAATACCAAGGCTTAATAACCCACAACCCCATGATTGTTTTAAAGCAATCCACTTCCTTGAATCCTGCAACTCTCCTCCCTGAGCCCGATCTTGACACCACCCATGATTGCATTCAAACTATTGAGGAAACATATGCTAGCCGCCCTGATATGTCAGATGTCCCACTTCCTCATCCTGATCACACACTTTTCACTGATGGCATTAGTTTTCTCCAGGATGGAGTTCGCAAGGCTGGATATGCTGTCGTCAATTTGACAGATGTCTGGGAAGCCGAGCCCCTCCCTCCTGGGACTAGTGCACAGTTGGCGGAACTTCATGCTTTGACTAGGGCCCTTGAACTCTCTAAGAATCTGAAGGTTAACATTTACACTGATTCGAAGTATGCTTTTTTTGACTATCCAGGTACATGGGGCATTGTATAAAGAAAGAGGACTCATTACAGCAGGGGGAAAGGACATCAAGTATGGTCCTCAGATCCTCCGTCTGCTGGACAGTGTCTGGGCCCCTCACAAGGTGGCCGGTATGCACTGTAAAGGGCATCAGAAATCACCGTCAGACACACAACTGGGTAACCATAGGGCTGACCAGGAGGCCCGCCTTGCTGCTTTCCAACCTTTCAGATTGCGGGCCAACTGTCTCACCTTATGGAACCCCCCCGACACCATTCAGCCACACTACAGCACACTTGAAATTGCCCAAGCCCATGAACTTGACGCTTCCCTACAGGGGGGCTGGTGGGTCCTACCTGATTCTCGCGTTTTCCCCCCGGGCAACCTGGCCTGGGATGTGGTCACTCAAGTACACAAGCAATTGCACCTGGGCAAGACTGCTTTGGCACATGCTCTGCTACGTGAACTGTATATCAACAAGGTCCACGGCATTGCTGCCAACGTCTGCTCCAGGTGCCACACTTGTGCAGCCAACAACCCTAGGACTGGACCCCAGCCTCCGCAGGGGCACCAGCCTAAAGGAGATTTTCCTTTTGACTCACTTATGATTGATTTTACCGATATGCCCCGCTCTGGTTCATACTCTGCTTTGCTTGTCATTATCTGCACTTACTCGGGTTGGCCAGAATGCATTCCCACTCGCACCAAGAGAGCCTCTGAGGTCACTAAGGCCCTCTTGCAGCTGATCATTCCTCGTTATGGCCTACCCTCTAAAATCTCGTCAGATAATGGCCCTGAGTTTATTCACAAGGCTACACAAAAGATTTCTTCTATGTTAGGCATCCACTGGCGCCTTCATTGTGCCTTCCACGCTAGCAGCGGTTCTTTTGTAGAAAGGGTTAATAGGTCTATCAAGGATAAACTGGCAAAGATTTGTCAGGAAACGCACCTAAAGTGGCCAGATGCTCTGCCGATGGCTCTATTTGCTGTGCGTTACACTCCTCGCAAAGATTTGCTTGTTTCCCCTTTTGAATTACTTTATGGGAGAATCCCCAACTTAGTCCGGCCCACTGTTTCTTCCGTCGCGCAGGTGGGGGACGCTATTAAGCTTAAACAGCTCCAATCGCTTAATCAAATGGTCCATAAGTTACAGGATTATGTCTTGTCTTCCCGTCCTCACTTGGTAGTAACCCCCACCCATAACATTTCACCGGGACAGGAGGTGTGGGTTAAGGAGTGGAAACGGGAACCCCTTAGTCCTAAATGGAGGGGTCCTTTCTCTGTAATTATGACTTCTCCGCTTGCTATTAAAGTTGCTGAAATTAAGCCTTGAATCCATTGGTCACGAGTCAAGGTTGCCGTGCCATCCACCTGGCTAGTGAAACCCCATCCAGCGCAGCCTTTGCGTCTTACCTTTCGTCGAGGGCGGTCCTCACCTCAGGCTACCCCTTCTGGTGACACCCCGGAAGCTGTCCCTCTACGAACGGGAGCCGAAGTTGGAACCCTTGCTAAGTCACACCGGAAGCTGACTTTCTACGCACGGGGGAAGATTGGATGAAGAAGGCCTCTTTTCTTTGCATTGAGTATTTATCTTCTTCTGCTAATGTGTTGGTTTTGCTCATGTAGGTGTGGATGCTGCTGCTGTGCACATTGTATTGACTGTGTTCTTTGTATACATTGTGTTACCGCGTGTGATGTAGTAATCATAGAGGAAGTATTATCTCGTTACCTTGTAAGTTGTCTAGATAAACCCTCCTATTATACTCTCAAGCTTAGCCCCACCATGCAGGCTGCACTGCTGGATGCCGAAAGAGCTAAACTAAGAGAACAGACAGCAGATAAGAATGCCTATAAGATATGGAAGTGGACTGAACATGGTTGGTAGGTTTGGATCTGAGTGGATGTGGATGAGCCTGCTGTTGATAAGGGTTCAAAGCAATTTGGTATGTGTTCGTTACACCCTGCGCTCTGGGAGGAAGGTCCCCTCTTCATAACCCTGATGGATGCTGCTCAGCATGGTTGTTGTTCTTTTGTTTGTTGGTATTGTCATTAACGCTCTTTATCTCTATTGCGTTCTGCTGGGAACAGGGGGGAAGAGAAGCTTGGCAGAATCGCCTTGCTTTAGATTATTTGTTAGCTAAAGAGGGAGGTGTGTGTGGCAAGCTCAATCTCACTAATTGGCACATGTCCCTGTTCAGACATGGAGAGGCTTCAACCTAGCAGATGCCTTCTCGGGATGGTTCCCGAAATTGCCTGGTATACAAGCTATCGTTGCTCTCATTGGCCTCATTGCAGCTGGATGTGTTATTTTGCCTTGCATTCTCCCTATCTTTATTCGCACAATCACCAGCACTCTATCTTTATTGGTTGAGAAGAAAGCTACCGCCCAAGCTATAGCCTGGTGGGAATATCAGAAACTTGTGGATATGGAAGAAGATAACCCCATATGTGAAACTTCGCAGTAATTGCATTACTTGGCTAAGTCTCAACAGGGGGGAATGAAGGAGAGCCCCCTCAACCAAATGGTATATAACCTCATTTATACTGTACATTGTACTCTTATATAAAAGATATAATCATAAGGCCCTTTCTCCTACATCTGTACGTCTAAAAGGGAACTTGGCATTTGTAATCTTCTGCTGTAACCGTTGTAACCACAAAATGTACCAAGTTGTATGCCCTATGTATCACAAAACTACGAACTTCTGCTTTTGTACTTTTCCAGTGAATCTCCCTTAGAATTACCTATCTGTATGCACAATGTATTATCCATAAGCGGAACTGAATATGCTATGTCACTGTCAAATCTCAAGAACCTATAAAAGTCTGCCTTAGGGCGTGGTTCGGGGCTCAGTCCTTGGCAGGAGACTGCACTGAGCCTATTGCTAGCAATACTCAATAAACCTGTTTTCTCTGGATCTCCGTGGTCTTGTCTCCTGACTTATTTACAGGTACTGATTGGGATTAGTAAATCCCGCTTCACCTGCAGCACCAAGTAGGCATGCAGGCTGGCACTCAGTAGCCCAAAGGAGACACCTATCTGCCGGAGTTCCATATCCAGCCAGGGAGTGGTTCCCAGGACTGCCTGATTCTCAACTAGCCGGCTGCATGGTAGGAGGGGCTTCCTGCCCACCTGAAAGAGAGGCTGGGTTGCATAAAGGGGATTCCCCACAAGACCCTCTCAAGCACCGGGCTGCGGGCTCCACCGCAGGGAGCCTCAATCGGGGCCAAGCTCTTGGCAACTGATTGAGGTAAAACTGTTCTTGAAGGGGGCATGAGACGCGTGGAGCCTGCTGCTGCTTTTGCAACTGTGCAAAAGCAGCCGTGATTCTTGCCATCTCTTCTCCCCCACTTGCCGGGCATGGCAGGGCTTCCTGCCCCTTGCTTCTCCCCCTCCCCATCCTTCCCCACCTGCCATCCCCAAATTGTGCCCCAAAATAATAAGACCCACCCCAAAATAAGGCCAGGCTCTTATTATAGGGTTCAAAAAAATATAAGACAGGGTCTTATTTTCAGGGAAACACGGTACAATTATTAAAGAATTTTGATATTGAAGTGAAAGGAGCTATACCAGTATTTGAAGATAACACAACATGTATACAAATGGCAACTGGTGAGAGAATAAAAACCAGAAGCCAGCATATTGACATAAAATATTGTAATGTTAGAGAAGCAGCGTAAAAAAATGTAATAGGCCTAATTTATTGTCCATCAGAAATTTAGGTGACCTCATGACAAAGGCATTAAAATTACAAAAACACAAGGATCTAGTAAAACGACTTGGTTTAAATGTTGTACAGCTATAAATTGGAGGGGAACCCACAACTTGTGAAGGCAAGTCACTCCACTGGTTAATTGTTTACATTGTCAGGAAATTTCTCCTTAGTTCTAAGTTCTCTTTTTGGTCCCTTCTCTGGCTAATGTTGAAGCTGACCTCTTGATACAGTTTGTAATCCACAGCAGGGGTGGGTTCTACTTACCTTTACTAACGGTTCGCCTTGCGCCCACGTACGGATCACCTATGCATGCATGTGTAGATCACCTATGATGACATCCGGGTCAGTAGGAGGAGCCTCCCACCAGTTTTACTACTGGTTCTTGCAAACCGGTCCAAACCAGGGGCAACCCACCACTGATCCACTGATAAGTAAGTTTTCCAAGGATCTTGCCCAATAATCACAGACACGATAGGCTTTGAGTTCAATGTATTTATTTACTCTATTTCTTTCTATTCAGGTACTCATTTGGAACTGGTCCTGGACTTCTGCGCACAGCCTTATATATGGAGGAGGTGGAGTCAAGGTAAGGAGGGGTTATGGGAAGGGCTAAGTGAGGGAGGAGGGATCAGTGGGTCAGTCTATGCAATGGTGTATACACAGTTAGGCATTTACTCATAACAAATCCCCCTCTAAATGCCTAACATTCGGGGTTGATTCTGTACCCAGCATGGTCACCCCTAGTTTTGATGTGAGATATGTGTGTTGCTTGTTTGGTAATGGTTTCGTTAGAATGTCCGCGACTTGCTCAGAGGTTTCACAATGTACGGCCCTAATAAAACCTACATTTGATAACTGCCTGACATGCTTATGCTTGATGTCGATATGTCTGGACCTCTGACCCACTGCTTCTGCGTTGGAGATGTCTATGGCTGCTTTATTGTCCTCGTGGATAGTTATAGGGTAAGCCGGTTCGGTCCATATTTCAGAGAGCAGGTCATCGAACCATACTAAATTGTTAGCTGCCTTTGATAGGCAGATGTACTCTGCTTCTGCCGTGGATGTGGCAACCAGGTTCTGTTTGCCGGTATACCAGTGTACCGGGCAGTTATTGATGAGGAACATGTAACCTGATGTGCTTTTCCTGCTCTTGGTATCACCTGCCCAGTCAACGTCCGCATAGCAGGTCAGCGCCGGTTCTTTGGATTTGGATGGTTCCAGGCATAGGTACGCGTCTATGCTATGTTTCAGGTACCTGATTACTCGCTTCACCCCTTCCCAGTGGTATACCTTGGGTTCACTGACATGTCTGGATAATAAATTAACATCTAAGCTGATATCGGGCCTTGTCCAATTGGCAATATACAGGAGGGATCCAATGACAGATCTATACAAGGTGTTGTCCTTAAATGACTCCCCCTCTTCGTGCATATGTTTCAAGAAGTCTGTTTGCATGGGGGTTTCGCATGACTTAGCGTCCCTCATGTTGCATCTATGTATAAGTTCTAATATTTTCTCCTTTTGAGAAACCTTGAACCCGTTCTCTGTTTTCTCGATTTGTACTCCTAGATACTTATTGACTTTCCCTAGGGTCTTGAGTGTGAATTGTTTTCCCAGTTCTCTGGCGAATTTATCGCAATTTTGCTTGTGCTGCCCCATGTACAGGATGTTGTCTACGTAAACGAGTGCGTATTCGACCGATGTGCCCTCCCTCTTGGCGAAGAGGCAGAGGTCTGCTGATGTGGCGGTAAAACCCATGTCCCTGAGTGTTTTGGCTAGGCATTCATACCATCTTTTCCCGGACTGTCTTAAACCGTACAAACTTTTGTTTAGTAGCCAAGTGACTCCCTCTTTCGCGCCTTTCCCTGGGGGTGCCCTGACATATATTTCTTTGTCTAACTTCGCATGGAGGTATGCGGTTTGAACGTCAAATTGGTAGACTTCTAGGCCTAAGATAGATGCAACTACTAGGGCGCTTTTGACACTTTCTGCCCTAACTGTGGGTGAGTAGGTATCCGTGTAGTTGTCTGGATACCTTTGGGCGAACCCCTGAGCTATGAGTCTAGCCTTGTAGAGGGCCTTGTTGTCTTCACGTTCCTTGATTTTGAAAACCCCCTTCGTGCCTATGAGTGTCTTATCGGCTGGGACCTTAGAGGGGGTGTACACGTTCAGTTCACGCAGGCTAGCCATCTCCCTTTCCATAGCTTGCTCCCACTTATCTCTCTCTACCTGCGGCAAACTAATGATTTCTTCGTATGAGTTGGGTGTTGTTCTATTTGGGTGAATGGACATGACATAATCTTCAAATCTCTTGGGCATTTTGTTTCTGTTGGGTCTGATAGGTCTCATGGGTCTTGTGTCGGTGTCGTGCATGTATTTGGCCTCCTTCTCTGTGACCGTGTCTACCTTGATGATGGGGTGGTCTTCCTTCCACCCCTTGGTGGCTACCTCATGGTGTCTTAGTCTTTGTCTGTCTTGTGTATTTGCTTCTAAAGTGATGGGTTTGCTTTTGTCCCTTGATTCGTTTGTGTCTTCCTATCTGATGAGTGTCTCGTTGAGGTGTATCTTAGACCAGTTGGGGTTCTCGTGGAACACCACTGTTCTAGATACGATGAACCTGTTGTCCCTGTCAATGAATCTATAGTCTTTTGTGCCTGGTTCATACCCCATGAACCTTAATCTCCTGGAGACCTTGTCTCCTTTTCGCCTCAGTTGCCTGGGGATGTGCACATCCGCCGTGACTCCAAATATGTGCAGGTGCGCAATCTTTGGTTTTCGGTCGTACATCACCTCATAAGGTGTTTTCCCTATTACGCTAGACCAGAGTCTGTTCAGCGTATAATTTGAGTAGTTGAGAGCTTCCGCCCAGAATGGCTGTCCTAACCCCGCATCCTCTAGGGTGCATCTCATCATTGTTTGTAGGACTCCATTCCTCTTCTCTGCGACTCCATTTTGGAACGCGGAAAAGGGGGAGGTCTTGTAGTGTATTATCCCGTGCATCTTTGACCAGTTCGAGAATTCCCTCGATAAGAACTCAGACCCCCTATCTGTCATTATTTGCCTTATCTTTGTGTTGTGTTGCGTTTCCACTCTCTTATAAAACTCTTTAAATTTTTGGAATACCTCGTCTTTATGATTAATGGTATACACAAAGCCATAGCGGCTGTAGTCGTCTACTATTGTCAGAAAATATCTCCTTTTGTATTTTATAGAGGGCTTCATGGGGCCCACAATGTCCATATGTACCAGGTGGAAGATAGAATTGGTAGTACGGGTGGCTTTTCTAGGTCTGGGTTTGGTTTTTAACTTAGATGATTTACATATAGAACACTCTAAGTAGTTTTTGCAGTTTTTTATTTTCAAATCACTGGTACATTCTGTCATTTTTTGGATGACTGGGAAGCTGGCATGGCCCAATTTTCTATGTAGCAAATGGGCGCAGTTATCGTGAATGGGTTTGCCTATTAGCAATTTCCCTCTGTGTGTCGTGTTGTCTTCGGTGGGGTCGTCTTCCCTGCCCCCCTCTGCCTCAACATGGGTGTTGACTTTATTCTCAGTGTTTTCTAGTTGGGCGATAACTTGGGTCTGGTTATTCTTTTTAGGGTGGAGGTATGTTAGCCCTCCATTAATGACTATTTTGCCGATGCTTTCCCTGTCTCTGGTCAGGTAGGTTTCTCCCTCTTTGAAGGTGGTCTCTATGCCCACGTCCTTGCTCAGTTTAAGCGGTGCTAAAATGTTGTGGGGTATTTCGGGTATGAGTAATACCCCCTCTACTTTGCCTATTCCGCTTATGAATGTGTTTCCTCTCCCTGTCACTAGGACCTTGTTTTGATTGGCCACCTTAATGTGGCAGTTTTCCTCTGTGAATGAGGTCAGTATCTTTATGTCATGAGTTGTGTGGTTGGTGGCTCCCGAGTCGATGAGCCATGCTTCTCCTTCTCTGGTTTATGTGTGTGTGTGTGTGTGTGTTCTCCCCGATCCCATACATGGACCCTGGTCGGCTCTCCCTAGAGCTGTCCCTACTTCCCTTTCTGTTCCTTGGGTCGGGGGAGTCTCTGCGCCTGTATCTGTTGTCTGATGGAGATCTATCGGGGAGCCCCGGCCTCCTGCCTTCCCTTTCCCTTTGGTAGGTGTGGTCCCTTCCCCTTGAGTTTCTTGGGCAATCCCGTTTGTAGTGGTTCTTTGAGCCACAAGTGAAGCATTCTGGGTAGTCTAGGTTCCTGGTTTGGAACTCAACTTTCTTAGTTGGCCTGCTGTCCCTGCGACTGATGGAGCGGTCCCTCCTTAAGCTATCTTCTGCTATTATCCTATTTGTCAGTGACTCGAGTGTGAGGTGGCCTAAGCCTATGCTATCCAGCTGCATTATAAAATTGTCCCAGCTGGAGTCCAGGGAGTTAATGACAATGCTCTTCATGCTCTCTTCGGATATATCCTCCCCCCTTTGTATCAGTTCAGTTCTTGTGGCATTCAGGTTCAGTATATGTTCACCCATGGGAATCCCTGCTTTATGCCTGGCAGAGTGGAATTCCCTGGATATCCTTGCTGTGGTGGCAGCGCTTTTACTATAGAACAGATTAAATATTCTCTGCTGTATCTCAGACACAGTCAGATAATGGCTTAGGCTGGGGTATACACCTGGTGGGATGCTTGCTATAATTAAACAGTAAGCCCTGTGATGCAAGCAATCTGTTTCTAAAGTCCAAGGTTTTGTGGGGGGGTCATCAACTAAAAACAGTAGATCCTCTTTTAAAAATAAAATCTGGAGTTGGTGATTCCACTGCATGAGGTTTGATCCATCTAATTTAAGAGTGGGAAAGTTAGCTGGTAAATTCCCTGAGTTGTGTGATGAATTACTCACAGTCTGTTGCTGCCCATGGTGTCTCAGGTGAGGGAACTCACAATATGGCTTGGGTATGCAGTTTGCAGCTCTGTACAGACTTGGATTTATGTTCTCTCCTTCTCTTCTTGCAGGAGCCGACTGAGCATGTGCGAGGCCCATTTTGCTACTGTAGCCGATGGGGGAGTAGCTGGCCGTTGCTGCTCTTAGGCCTCGGCCTAGGCCTCCAGTTGGGGGTCCCATCTCACTCCTGGGGTCTCCGGCTTCATCTCTGGAGGCAGGCATCCATCGCTGGGGTCCGGATCCATGCAGGAGGCTGGAGAGAGCCGAGGAGGCGAGGCGGTCGTAAGTCGAGGACTTCTGGGGTTCTGAGGCGTGGCGGCTGCGGTGGGTCCCGATCCTTGATTGCTGGTCCCTGGGCACGTGAGTAGGCCGGGCGGAGGCCGCATGGGGGTTGAGTAGCAGGTGTGGCCTCTTCCCTTCGGGCCTCTTATGCTTGGTGCTGCGGGTGCTGGGTTCGAGTCCTGCCATCTGCATGATTCAAACGTAGTTGGTGCCCTGCGGTTGTCTTCGTGGGGGTTGGTCATCGTGTGGAGTATCTGGGGGTGTGTGCTATCATCGATGCCCCCCCCGTAGCCCCCTCGGTTCGCGGCGGTGTCTCTGAGGTGTGTGGCTGGTGTGAAGGGGTTGCGTGCAGGGCCTATCGTGGCTGCTGGGGCCTCTGGTGTCTTTCTGGCTTCGGGCTCGGGAGGCGAGCTCCAGATGCCTTGGTCTGTCCCTTCTGGGGTGACTTTGGCTGTTCCCCCATTTGTTCTGGGGTTTCTTTCATTTGGCGCCATTGGATTTGAATCCTGGCTCCCTATTGGTTGGTGGCCATCCCAAGATGGCCGCCGGGAGCATGGCACAAAACTGGAACCGTTTGTGTCTTGGGCCTCTGCCAGGGGGTATCTCTGTCTTACCGGTCTGGCAGCCTCGTGGTCTTGCTCCTGGGGGCTCATCGCTGCTCCCTGGTCATCTAGAAGGTCCCGGAGCTTCGCAATGAGTTCATCCTTGCTTATGGAGGCGTCTATCATTTTCTGTATGATGTTCTTTAGTTCATCTCTCTCGGGTGATCTGGCTCTGGCGTGCCTGGCTGCACTTTCTTTTGGCCTCACGCTTCTGTTTGTTTGGTCCAGTTCCTCCATCTCCAAGGCAGTTGGGATTCTGGCGGTGGCACCTTCAGGTTCCCCCAGCTCTGCCATCAGCCTGGTGGTGGACCTTGTGTTCATCCTTCCTTCCATTTCCGATTTTGGTTCTGTTTATTGGGCATAACCGTCCTCTGCTGCCATTTTGATAAGTAAGTTTTCCAAGGATCTTGCCCAATAATCACAGACACAATAGGATTTGAGTTCAATGTATTTATTTACTCTATTTCTTTCTATTCAGGTACTCATTTGGAACTGGTCCTGGACTTCTGCGCACAGCCTTATATATGGAGGAGGTGGAGTCAAGGTAAGGAGGGGTTATGGGAAGGGCTAAGTGAGGGAGGAGGGATCAGTGGGTCAGTCTATGCAATGGTGTATACACAGTTAGGCATTTACTCATAACATCCACAAATGTATTATATAATGACAAATGAATAAAAGATAAAAAGTAAAACAAAATCTCAGCTGAAAAGGAAAAATATCTCAGCTGAGAGTAAAAAATGAAATAGCTTGTAGTTAATGTAAAAGATTATACAAAAATAGTAGTCTACCATAATACTGAATAGATTCTTTACTTTAAAAATATTGTTGTGTCTGACAATTTGTAATCCACAAAAGAAAATAGAGTGGTAATTGTAGATGAATAGAATCTGCAGTGTGCTGTTGCAGTTTCAAGCAGTTTACAATCCTCATAAATTTGCAGTCCTAGTGATCAGGGTAAACAGCCTTGTGTAAGCAGAGGCTTGAATAAATGATCACTCAATTTTCTCAGGATATTTCAATAGATATAAAAATTCATATTTGGCCCATTCAAAATCATTTAGTTCACAGAGACCATAATAAATCCTTATAAATATGCAGAGAGAAAAAACACCCTTGCAAACAGATCTGCATTTAATTCATTTTGCAATTACATCTCAAATTATGCAGTTAATGGTAAAAAAAACTATGCAGTTAATATTGAAGAATTAAAATGAGTACAGTCTATATAGAGAAAAGATAATAAATACTGAGATTTGTCTCTCTTTAGCATAACAGTCCATGCTACTCAGCAAAACTCACTAGAGTAAAGTTTTCTCTTCAAATCCAGTCTTTTCCTCTATTCACTTTTACCCCTATGGGTACAATTTTCTGCTTGTTTAGAGCTTTTCTGAGGCTTTTGAAGAGATATTACTTCTGATCTTCGGTAAGGATTATCTTATTAAAAGCTGTGTCTTTCTCTACCTGCGTGTCTTCTAGATTCAGTATTCGTATTGGTAAAGTCCAACACTTCAAACAACTTGTGAGGAATGACATTTAAAACAACTTTTGGGGAATAGCTGAAGTCAATAACTATTCTAATTCTAAATTTGGATGTGAAAAATTTAATGAAATAGTCATAGTGGAACATTGTCAAGAGGAAATCATCTCTCTAATTATTATTGTTCTTTCTATGCAATCTTTGGACTATTTTATTAGCTCCACCACCTACTGCATTAATTTTTTTAATAATAATTTTTATTTAGTTAAAAAAGAAAAACAAACAAGTACAAATATGACAATACAAAACATACACAACAAATAAACATAGATCAAGTCTTATGACTTGTATTTTGGATAGTCACATCAGTAAACTATATTTCTCTATATATATTTCTACACCTTTAGTTATATAACAATATTTTGAATTCTCTTTTTAATTTATTGTTTTCTTAGTTGGTACTCAATTCCTATCTAATTAGTCCATTTCCTTTAGTGTGATCCTATTTTTGTTTTATTTTCCTTTTCTCCAGCCAATCGTACCATTTTTGCCATACCAGGTAGTAATCTGTTTCCTCTTTTTCTTGCATTTCTTTCGTGAGTTTATCCATCTCTGTGCACTTCATCACTTTTAATATTATTCTACCTTCCGATGGTGTATTTACTGATTTCCAGCTTTGTGCAAAAATGATTCTTGCTGCTGTTAAGATGTGGATAATTAAATATTTTATTTCCTTTTCATAATGTGTTGTGAATATTCCTAATAGATAAATTTCTGGTTTCATTGGTATTCTCTGACTAGTAATTTCTTCTATTTGATTTTTAACCATTTTCCAGAACTGTTTCGCTTTATGGCAGGACCACCACATGTGATAGTATGTTCCTTTTTGTGTTTTGCATTTCCAACAGTCTGGAGAGGTGTTGGGAAACATTTTTGCTAGGCATGCTGAGGGGAAGGTGCCATCTGTAGAACATTTTGTAGATATTTTCCTTGTAGGGTACAGACATTGTTAGTTTACTATTTACTTTCCATAATTTTTCCCATTTATCTAATTCGATACTATAACCAAAATTTTTCATCCATGTAATCGTATTTTCTTTAACCACCTCCTCTTCCAATTTATAATTTAATAAACACCTATAAATTTTAGTTATTAGTTTGTCGTTTGTTCCCAATAAGATTTTGTCTAATTCATTCAGTTCTTTTTAAAATCCAAATTGTGTCAAGTCCATCTTATATCTAGATTTAATTTGTAAATATGGCCACCAATCAATGTCTGTACCCTGTTCTTTCAGTTCTCGTGTTCTTAGTTCTCCTTTACTGTTCAACAATTCCTTGTAGGTTCTCATTTTATTCATGGTCCATTGCGTTGGGGGTATATTTGTGCTTCCATCGTTGAGAGCCATTCTGGAATCTTATCATAATGGTTTTGTTTAATTTCTCGCCAAATCTTTAAGAGTGTTTCTCTAATAATATGTCTCCAGAAGTATTCATAGTGTCTATTTCTTTCCTCTCATAAAAATGTGTGCCACCCTTTCAATAGATCAAATCCTTCTAGCATCAGTATCCGTTTATTTTTAAGCTCTATCCAGTCCCTTATCCAGATGAGTGATGTTGCTTTGTGGTATATTTGCCAGTCTGGTAGTCCTTGTCTGCCTTTCTCTCGTGTGTCCTGGAGATGTTTTAATTTAATTCTTGCCCTCTTTCTTTGCCAAATATAGTCTGCTATCATTTTGTTAAAATCTTTGAAGAAGGCTCTTCCTGGGTTCGGGATTACCTGAAATAGGTATAATATTCTCGGTAAGACATTCATCTTAATGGAAGCTATTTTGCCTAGAAATGACAGCTGTAATTTGCTCCATATTTCTATGTCTTTTTTTATTTGTTTAGCCAATTTATTGTAGTTATCTTCCTTAAGTGTTGATGTTTTGTTGGTGAGCCAAATTCCTAGATATTTTACTTTTTTTACTATTTGTATTCCTAATTTGTCCTCCAATTCTTTTCCTTGTGTATTCATGAGGTTCTTCATTAATATTTTTGTTTTTTGTTTATTAATTTTGAGTCTGGCTACTTTTTCATATTGTTCTATTTTTGCCAATAATTTTGTTCCTGTTTGTGCTGGTTGCTCTATAATAAATACTACATCATTGGCAAATGCCTGTAGTTTGTATTCCTCGTTTTTGATTTTTAGTCCCTTTATTTTGTTATCTTTCCTAACCTCACTTAATAGAATTTCTAATGATAAACAGTAGCGGAGATAGGGGGCATCCCTGTCTCACTCCTTTGGCTATTTCAAATTGTTCTGTTGTCTCTCCATTTATCCATACTTTTGCTTTTTGAGTGGAATAGATCTTCTTAATCATATTTAGGAATTTCTCTCCAAATTTCATTGCTTCCAGTTATAATATCAAGAATTTCCGACTTCCGGTTTGCTGCTTGTCCCCGCCGGACGCTCCTTCGGGATCGTCGAACCCACTGCCTGTAAGAGCCGCCTTTATAGCGGAATGGCGGCTCAAAAAAACTCCGTTTCCATTAGGAAACGGAGATAGAGCCGGCTGGGGTGGGTAGAGTCCTCTGCCTAATCCCAAAAGTTTTTTATTTACTTTTGGGACGGAGCGGAAGAGACTCCCCGTATCCCCAGCCGATGCTCCGGGCTCTGGGAGATATCTGCTACATGCAGAGCTAGGTGGCAAAAGCAAGCCTAATTTAATAAATCTGTTAAATTAATTAAAGAAGACATGAGCTGGACCTCTGATCCTGAAGCGCAAGTATTTTTCTTATTTTAGAAAAGTTACTGAAGTTGTTTAAGAAGTGAAAGGAAAAAAGATTTTTAAAATGGCGACTGCTGCGGCTTGAAGAGAGGCTGAAAGGGAAAGTCCTTCCATTTTCTATTACAAAGTAGCAGAATGAATACTTCTGGCTGTAATTGAAGGCAAAACCTCACTCTCACTCTTGTTTTTTTTCTTTTTTCTTTCCTGGGGATCTGATATTGATCTTGGTTGGAAACAAGCTTTTTTTTCTCTTTTCCAGTAAATCTTGTCTGTGTGGAAAATGGCACTGAGACTTATACAGTTAGACAAACAGGCAGTGGGGGGTGGAATTCCCCCATTAACAAATTACATGAACAAGTTCTAACTCTTCAGTCTCAGAAACCTGACTTTAATATAATAGAATTTCTCCTTGAAGAGATTGTAAGAAGGGATGAGATTGTGAACCAGCAACTTGAAAAATTTAAGCAGGAAATTAAAGAAATTGGTGAATTGGTGAAATCAAAGTTTGATTTTTTGGATCGAAAGATTTTAAAAACAGCTAACGGTTTATCAGACTTTCTGATTCAGTTGGATGCAAATACTAAACTATTAGAGTCTAAAATGAAAGAAACTGAGGAGAATTTGGATGACAAGATCCAAAAAATTAAAAAGGATTTGGTAAACACTCAGGATAATAGTTCAGAAGACAAACCTAAAATGGAGGTTGATCAAAAGACTGGTAATGAAGAAAATGTACAACAGGGGATTGAAAGAGAAGTTTTAATGATCCAATATAATTTTACAGAATATGCAATTAGACTGAGAGGTCTGCAGGAAAATAACAGAGATGATTTAAGGAAAATATCTTCTGAAATTCTGGCTGGGATTTTAAAGGTTCAACCTGATGAAGTGTTTTGCAGGATTGACAGAATTTATAGAATAAACTCCTGGTTGGCAAAGCAAAGGCAATTGCCTAGAGATGTGGTGATTTATTTTACAGATAAAGAAATTAGGAATAATATTGTGCAGAACTCTTTTAATTCTACCTTGCAATTTCATGGAAGAAAGATTTGGATTTTTAAGGAGCTCCCGCCTAAGATGTTAATGGAGAGGAAGAAATTTGGTTTTCTAGTGACTGAGTTAAAAAAAAGAAATATCCTATTTAGGTGGGATGTCCCAGTTGGTTTAATATTGAGACACCAAGGAATAAGATACCAACTGAACACTGTTGAAAAAGCAGAAGAATTTTATCAAAAAATTTTAAAAATGAATTTAACATCTTTAGGCACAATACAGGACAAGCAAAAGGAGTTGGAAACAAAGGGAAAATATCAAATTACAGAGGCTGTGGTAGATAAATTGTCTTCGGACTCCCTGGATACCCCAGCTGGACTGTCTATAAATATGAGAGCAGTGTCATCCGACCCCAATGTGATGAATCATCAAGTTACAGACAAGTGCGTAAACCAACCAGTTGATATACAAGTGATGGAAAAGAAATACGAGATAACAAAACAAAACCAACAAGATCAACTTATAAAGCAGAATGAAAATCAATCAGCTGATACACAATTTGTAGGAAGGAAACCAGGATGGAAATTCAACCCGCAAAAGAAAAGGAAAAGAAATAGATCTCATAGAAATAGTAGTTTCTAAACCAAGCAACAGTGAAGCCAGGGACTTTAAAAAATGAATGAATATGTGAAAAGATAGTGGAGGCGAACTATTGTTTAATATTATCTTGAGGATAGTGGCAGATCTCTGCAATGCCATGATTTTGGGATGTGAAAAGAGCCTTACATTGTTGGATTTGAATTATCTACTTTGGATTTCTTTTACTGGTAAATATATTATAACTATTTCGAGTTACAAGGCAAGAGAGTCACGCTGGGGCATGCAGAAGATCTGGATGTTACCCATTAGGATGATGGGAATTAATAATCCTGATGAAAACCACAATTACAACTATATGGATATAATTATAATGTCACTCGGGTGGTTGTTTTTACTTTTATATATATATATATGAGGATATCTACTACTGATGGGGGCAGAAGATGATTGAAGATCTTGAACAAACTATTGCACCAGCATGTTATTTTACCCTATTATGGATGATGGATTTAACAATCCAGTGGAAAGACATCAAAGAAGATATTATATGGATTATAAATTTAAAGTTATTGTCTTTTTTCTTTTTATAAAATGGAATGCATATATAGATATATGTATATTTTAGTAGAGTGGGCAGTGGATTATATTTAGAATTGTATTGTATGGTAATTTTGCAGGAAATTGGGTTGAAATAGGTTAGTTTACTGATTGATTAGTTTAAGAAAAAAGATTTTTAAGTCATATATTTAGGGGAGTGGAGGAATTGGATAGAACTGTATAAATGTTAAATTTGGATGTAGGGAGAAGGCTGCTTTGAAATGTTATATTAATATATATAAAAGATTAAATGTTATGTTGTTGTAATAATATACTATAAGTTTGGGGGAGGAGAAAAAGGGCAGATTATTGCGAAAATGGGAGTTATAAGAATATTATGCTAAGGGTCAGTATTTTGAGGAGGGAGTAAGGGTATGGTAAAATATTATGTAATTAGTTATGAATTAGCTTATTGTTGTGAAGAAGTCATGGGGGGATGGGTGGTGAGGGGGGGTTAGGGAAGAGGGGGGGAAAAAGGGGGAAAAAACTTGTATTTGAAAACTTTTTCAATAAAAAAAAAAGAATTTCCAATTGAGATTGTTGAAGGCTTTTTGCACGTCTAGGAAGATTAGTGCCAATTGTTTATCTGATTTTTGTTCGTAATATTCGAGGACATCAATTATTAGTTGTGTATTATTTTTGATTTGTCTTCTTGGGATAAAACCATTTTGGTCTGGGTGGATGTATTCATTAATAATTTTTTTCAATCTCTATGTAATGATTAATGTAAATAGTTTGTAATCCACGTTTAGGAGTGATATTGGTCTATAGTTTTTAATTTGCATAGGATCTGATTCTTCCTTAGGTATGAGTGTAATGGTTGTTTCAGTCCATGATTGGGGGATTTTGGCTTCCAGAAGTATATCATCCATTGGGTATTGACATATTTTATAAAATTCAGATGGTATGCCGTCTGGTCCTGGTGTTTTATTGTTTTTCTGTTTTTTCCTTGCTTCTGTCAGTTCTGACATTGTAATCGGTCTGTTCAATAACTCTCTTTGGATTTTTTTTAGTTCCTGGATGTTGATTTTACGTAGGTACCCTTTAATATCTTCTTCTCGAATTTCTTCTTGTTTGGATAGGTTCTGAAAAAAGTTTCTTGCAATTCATTTTTTATCCTCGTTTCTATGATACATTTGCCCTTCCTCATCCTGTAATTGGTGTATTGTTCTTTTCTCCTTTTCTTTTTTCAGTTTATAGGCCAGCCAGCGTCCTGTTTTATTTGCGTGTTTGAATTGATTTTGTTTCGCCAGTTTGAGTTTCCTAGCTATTTCTATTGTTGTGGTTAGGTTTATTTTGTGTTTTAAGATGTTTATTCTTTCTTTAATCATTTTACTTTGGGGCTCTTTTTGTAAGTCTAATTCATATTTTTTGAGTTCTGTAAGTAAGTTATCTCTTCTTTGTTGTTTGTCTCTATTTTTCTTTGCTTTGTAAGCAATCATTAAGCCTCTTATATAGGCTTTAGTTGTGTCCCATAAACTTTGAAGTGAAATATGTTCTTACATATTCATTTCTTTCTCAATCATTTCTACATATTCTTTGTCTTTTATAATTTCTTTATCTATCATCCATCTCTTTTGTTTTCGGTGACCTTTCCATGTTACTATTATTGGGCTATGGTCTGCCCATGTATTTGTTACTATTTCAATTTCTTTTATATCATCTCTGAGCTCTGTGGTCATCGATGCCATGTCTATTCTGGATCATGACTGGTGCGGATTGGAATAAAATGTGTATTATTTCTTATTTTTATTCATCTCTCTCCAAACATCTTGTAATTGCAGTTCCTGTGCCATGTCTTTAAATGTATCTGGGAGTGTTTTCTTCCTGGTTTTATTTATTTTGCTGGTCTGGTAGTCCTGTTCCTTGTCGGTAATTGCATTGTAATCTCCTTTCATTATTCTCCTTTCTTCTTGTTCTCTTTCCATTTCATCTATGGGATGTTCCTGAGTCTTGATGTCTGGTTCTGGTCTACTTTCCTGTTCTTCTTCTAATACGAAGTATTGATTGAAAAATTCTTGTGTTTTCTCTAATGTATCAATTTTATGTTTTTTATCTTGTCAGGAGATCAGAATCCTTCTGGCATCAACCAGCAAAACAATATTTTGTGTTTATTTAATTGTGTTCTTAAAAATTATAATTTTTCCTCTGTTCTCTTATCCTTCTTGGTATCTGTTTTAAGGTTATTATTTCTTTCCCCTTATACATAAGTGATTCTTCTCTCATTGCTTTGTAGATCTCTTCTTTCACAGTTTTCCTTGCAAATCTGATATGAACTTCCTTGAGTAGCTTATGCCTGTGGGCATAATTTGTATGGACTCTATTGTCAGGGCATCGATTAATCCCATGTTTGGCTCTGGGACAAATCACCCTGGTTTAATTAGAGGATGGATCGTGGCTTATTCCAAGTTGCAATATTCTGAAAAGAAACGCGAAGAAAAGTTTTCTAATAAAACTCATTTATTTGTTATAAAGAAAATAAAACACCTCACTAACTAAGAAAAGTAATTGCTACATTTTGAAATAGTTCTTGCCGGCTATTTCTCAGCCGGACCTTTCTGGAAAGGGAACAAAGGAAAGAGTGTGTGAAGGAATGTGGGTGGATGGACATGCGTAGTAGCTTTTGATAACAATTCTTGGCAAGGTACGGAAAGTCTGATAGCCCAGAAATATGAAGTTCAGCTGGTAAATAAAATAACGCAGTGACATTCCCCTTCTTTTGCCAGTTGAGCGAATATCAGTACATCATCAAATAAGGCACATCTTCTTACGCAGATACTCATGTTGAGCTGCTGGAAGTGGTTTGTTGAGCATATCAGCAATTTGATCATGTGTAGATACATATTGCATTTTAACAAAACCTTTTTTCACTAAATGTTTTATATTTTGATAACGAATGTCAATGTGTCTGGACCTAGAACCTGTGAAATGTGATTCAGAAATATAAACCACCAATTCATTGTCTTCCATCACTGTAATCGGTCAGATCGGGTGTGTCCAGATATCTGTGACTAAAGCATCAAACCAAGTTAGAGAATTACATGCATCTGAAACACAAGCATATTCAGCTTCAGTAGATGAACAAGAAATAAAATTCTGTTTATGTACTTGCCAATAAACAGGACATCCATTTAAGAACATCATATAACCTGAAGTACTTTTACGTGATTTCTTATCACTTGCCCAATCAGAATCTGCATAACAACATAATTCTGCATAATCAGTATGTGTTGGTTCTAACAATAATTTCATGTGTTTAGTGTATTTTAGATATCTCAATAATTTCTTAATACATGTCCAATGAAACTGTTTTGCCTTACCTACGTGTCGAGATAAGAGATTAACACTAAGTGCAATATCGGGTCTGGTCCAACTACTAATGTATAACAGTGACCCAATGACTGAACGATAAAGTATTTGATCCTCGAACTCAGGACTTGCTTCTTGTGTCAAGTTGTGAAAATCTGTTTGCATGGGTGTCTTTGTTGTGTTAGCATCTTTCATGTTGCAATGATGCAAAACTTGTTCAATTTTATCTTCTTGTGAAAGACTAAACTCCTTCTGTGTTTTTTCAATCTGAACACCTAAATAAGTGCTAATATGACCTAATGATTTCAATGTGAAGTATCTCTGCAAAGCTTTGGCAAAAACTTCACTCATTTGCTTATTTGGACCAATATAAACAATATCATCAACATAAACAAGAACTATCTCATATGCATTCTTAGATCTTTTTGTGAACACGCACTCATCAGTTTTGGACTTAATAAAGCCCATTGAATTTAGTTTGTCAGTAAGACATGAGTACCACATTATACCAGATTGTTTCAGACCATAAAGACTTTTATTTAGGAACCAGGTATCCCTTCTTGCTGTCGGAATCGGTCTGCATGTAGATAAGCCGTGTCAACATCAAACTGGAAAACTTCTAAACCAAGGATAGTTGCAGTTGCTAAAGCAATTTTTACACTCTCAGTTCTGACTGTCGGTGAGTAAGTATTTGTGTAGTCCTCAGGATAACATTGAGTGAAACCCTGAGCTACAAGTCTGGCCTTGTACAGTGACTCACCATTTGGTTTCTTTTTGATTCTATAGACCCATCGAGTGCCAATGACCTTTTTGTTTGCTGGAGGTTTTGCAGGTGTAAACACTTTGAGTTTCTTTAGACTGTCCATTTCAACCTGCATTGCTTCGTACCATTTGTCTTGCTCTGAATCAGGGAGCTGCTTGATTTGCGTGAAATTATCAGGTGGAAGTGTAACATTGCAAATCAAAGGCAAGGGTGCTTTTGTCAGTTGCCAAGAATATCGTTGTGGAGGGATTCCTTTTGTGGCCCTCTTGGAACGTCTCGGGACAACTGTCCAGTCTTCTTCTACTTCGTCCTCGTCCTCACTTTCGTCGCTAGCGTCAGCATCCGCGGCTTGTGAATACGGAACATCGGGTTGAGAAGAACTGGTGGAATCTTGATCATCAATCTGCGTAGCATCAGCAGTATCATCTCTAGGAAAATAAATTCCGGGATCATTGGAATGAATCCTGGTCCAGTCAATATCTTCTTCAAAATTAGCAGATTGGGAAATCACAATTACATGTTTAGAGTCAATAAATTTGCTCCATTTTGAGTTATCATCAATACCCATAAATCTCAGTCTCTTTGCTGTTGGACTTCCTTTTCTTCTTTGAGCTAAGGGAATATTTACCATAGCATATGAACCAAAAATATGGAGTTTTTAAAAACGGGCTTGTAGCCATACAACATGAAGAAAGGAGTCTGATTTGTTATACTGCTCAAAGTATGGTTGACAATGTAATTTGCATACTTGATAGCTTCACCCCAGTATATCATATCAAGATTGGCGTCTTCTAGGAGACAACGCATCATGGTTTGCAGTACCTCTCCGTTGTGAGCCGGTGTGTCAGGGGCCGAAGTCTGATGAATAATTCCATTCTTACGCATCCAGTCCTGGAAACGCTGAGACATGAATTCGGCACCATGATCACTCTGGATTCTGGCGATGCGAACTTGGTGTTGGGTAGAAACAAGGGCTGCAAAGTCTTTAAAGATCTGAAAGGTTTCTGATTTTTCTTTCATAGGATATACATATCCATATCTAGAATAATTATCAACAATTGTTAGAAAATATTTTCTACCACCAAATGATGGCGGGAATGGACCAACTATGTCAGTGTGAACCAAATCAAAAATGCGTGTTGACAGGCGTGTAGCGCGTTTGGGAATGGCTGCTGCTTTGGATTTGGACTTTTTGCAGACAGCACAATCCAAAAAACCTTACATCCCTTTAGATCCAAACCTTTTGCGAACTCCAGCATCTTCCTAAAAACACGGAAACTGGCATGCTCCAATCTTCTATGCCATTTATGGATACATCTGGAATGCAAAGGTTTACCAGTTAGTGAATTCTCAACATTAACATTTTTATGCGGAACCTCAGGCTTGCTCTGAGCAACCTGTTTACCAATTCTCTTTTTGTTGGCTTTAGGAGCCTTAGGAATAGCAACAGGATTTCTCTCTGGAGCATCTCTCTCTGGGCCTGTGCTCTCCCTTTTTGGAGTTTGCATACTTGCCTGTGTTTGGGTTTTAGACTTTGGCTTTAAGTAATAAACACCACCAATTAATATGGTTCCAGCAACAATATCTCCATCTTTAACTATGTAACTTGCATTTTCAAGGTGGTGAACCTGGAATTTTAACATTCTAGACAAGTGACTCTGACTAAGCAAGTTACTGGTTGCTGTTGGTATGTAATAAACATCAGGAATGAATGCATCAAGCTCTTCAACATAAACAGTTCCTTTTCCTTTGACCTGACAAGGATGATTTGAAAAAGAATAAAGTTCACGTAGTTCAGGTTCAGGCTCGTGCATTTCCGTGAAAGGTTCATTTCTGTAGGTAACATGCAATGCTGCACCACTGTCCAAAGTCCACAGGAGTCGTCTGTTATACTCAGGTTGAAGTTATTGGTTAAAGCCAATGTGGCGAGTGGAGTTTGTGGATCACGCCGGGGACCACGACAACCTTGTTTTCCGCCTCTGCCTTTGCCTCTGGAATCTGTTTCTCTGGGCTGGTACGTGACGGGAGCTGGAACTCGTTGGGGACAATCCCGGGTGGCATGTCCCACACGATCACAGGTGTAGCATCTTGGCATCCTTGGAGCGTAGGGTCTTCCTCGGAAGGGGTGCCTAGCTGGAGCTCTTGATGTGGGTGGTCCTCTCAAATGTGGCGTGGCCAACATGAATGCCTCTTCTTCAATTAAAAGTCTACAGACATTGTCCACTGTGCGTTGAGCAATTGGGACTTGGTTAATTTTTGTAACAGCATCTTTCCATTCATAATTCAAAGAGTTAATAATGATGCTGATCATTTGAATATCTTCAATGTTATGGCCTCTTTCTCTCAATTCTGTTCTCAGACCTTTCAGTTTGGTCAAATGTCCTCCAATTTGTTCACCGGGTTTCAATCTCGAACCGTGGAGTTCAGACATGAGTAAACATGAAGATTCAATTGAGATAGGCCTGTAGCGATTTTCCAATTGAGCCCAAATTTGTCGGGCTGTTGTATTTGGTGGAAAAGTGACCTGCAGTTCAGTATCCATGGACATCAGTAATGTTGTGCGAGCCCTTATCTCTAAATCTCTTATTGCAAAATCCCATGGTTGTGCAGGAGGGTTAAAAACCATGCAGTGAGTGCCTTCTCTAAGAAGCAATAGTGTAATCTCACTGACCCAGGCTTTATAATTGTGTCCTGACATTTTTAGTTTTGACTCACCAGTTAGTGGAGAGACAGAAAATGCCTGGTAAGGAGCCTGCATTTGATATGCTGGCTGTGCTGGCAGAAATGCCTGTGGTATTTGCTGTGCCTGTTGTGGACCTAAAAATGGTCTTGGTTGTGCCATTGGAGGTGGGCCAGGAGGTGGCCCTATTTGCACTTGTGGCTGGGGCACATATGCAGGCATTTGTAGCTGCTGTGGCATTGGAATCTGCTGTATTCCAGTTGCCATTTGTGCTTGAGCTGCAATATTGGCGTGACCTGCTGGGGATGCAGTCATTTGCCTTTGCTGCACTAAGCGTGGCTGTGTTCCATCTAAAAAGACACCATCACCACCAGGGGGTGTTGGAGTTTGAGCCCGTGGAGACACTTGTGGCATTTCAGCTTGAATCTCTGAGTGAATTAGAGACAGGTTTGCCAGGGTCTGCTGTAGTAATTTAAAATGTTCATCTAAGCTCCTTTCTCTTTCAGCTTCCTGTAGTAAATTACTTTCGCCAGCAGATGGTGCTGCACCTTTAGCTTCGGGCAGCTTTGCAGTTACAAGAAATGACTGAGTGGCAGGTTTATGTGTAACTTGATCAGGGAGACTTTCATGTGACGTATGCAGTGCTCTTTGCCTTAATTGGCCTGACACAGAATCCACCAGGGGGAGTGTCTTTGGCTCTGAGGAAGAAGACAGTATGGCACTTTTGAAAATCTTAAGTCACGAGATTCTCCCTTATCTTGCTCAAGCATAGATATAGCCATTTTTGCCTGGGATACCTCCTGTTCATAGAATTTTATACGGTCACGATAGGCTTTCATAGCCAGCTCATCCAGGGTGAGCTTCGAGCTTCGAGGAGAATAATGAATTGTTTCTCTCTCTGTGTGGGAGTAATTTTGCTTGGCAGTTTGCTTTGGCCTTGCACCGAGCGTTACAAATTCAGAAGGTTCTGGGAGGACTTTTTGAGAGCATGCATATTCAGAAGAAGACGTCACTGACCTCAGTTCCAGTACGTTATCTTCAAAAGCAATTTCTCTGTTATCTCCCTTCGTTCCTTCTCCCACGGCTTCTTCTTGTTCCAGGCGTGTAGCTTTAGCAAGGGGCTGGAAATCTAAAAACCTCCTTTCTGCCACCTTCTCAGCAAAATACATTTTGTATTTGTTTTTCTTCTGTTTCGGCATCTTAGCAAAGATAATTAGCGTACCTCAGTAGCTAAAAACTAATTGCCTATGCGCTCTTATCAGAAATAACAAAACAAGGAAAAAAGCCATAAATCAACCGTCTGAGCTACCAGATGTCAGGGCATCGATTAATCCCATGTTTGGCTCTGGGACAAATCACCCTGGTTTAATTAGAGGATGGATCGTGGCTTATTCCAAGTTGTAATATTCTGAAAAGAAACGCGAAGAAAAGTTTTCTAATAAAACTCATTTATTTGTTATAAAGAAAATAAAACACCTCACTAACTAAGAAAAGTAATTGCTACATTTTGAAATAGTTCTTGCTGGCTATTTCTCAGCCAGACCTTTCTGGAAAGAGAACAAAGGAAAGAGTGCATTTTTTTTTATTTGATTTATATGCCGCCCTTCTCCGAAGACTCAGGGCGGCTTACAATGTGCTCAGCAATAGCCTTCATCCTTTTGTATATTTATACAAAGTCAGCTTATTGCCCCCACAACTGGGTCCTACCTTAGAAAGGATGGAAGGCTGAGTCAACCTTGAGCCTTGGCGAGATTCGAACCCTGCAGTAATTGCAGGCAGCTGGTCTTAATAACCAGCTTAATAACAGGGTGCCTTAAACCCCTGTACTACCAAGGCTCTATGAAGGAATGTGGGTGGATGGACATGTGTAGTAGCTTTTGATAACAATTCTTGGCAAGGTACGGAAAGTCTGATAGTCCAGAAATATGAAGCTCAGCTGGTAAATAAAATAACGCAGTGACATCTATAAATTTCATCCATTTCTCTTCTGATCTCTTCTTTCTCTTTCTGGGTAGCTTCTGCTATAATTCCCACCATCAGTTCTCCTAAATCTTCTTTATTTTCAGTTATATTTTGAAATCTAAGATAGAAAGAAGCTTTTTCCATCTTTAGGTATGTAATTGAGTCCTCTAGCTCTTTATTTAGTATTGCTTGATTTTGCTCCATGTTCTCTATTTTCTTATCTGTTTGATCCATTTTAGCCTCCATGCTCTGAATTCGCTGTTCATTCTGACAATATCCTGTTGTATTCTCTCAATTTTATCATCCATTTTTTAAATATTATCTTTTATTTCTCCCACATCTGTTTTCAATTCTTCATGATTCCTTCGGGTTTCTTCGTGGTTATTAGCTATGGACTCTTGCATTTTATTCATCTCTTCCTGTATCATGGCTAGGACTGATTGGATATTTTGTATGTTAAATGTGGAGGGAACCTTTTCTTTCTCTGTAGTTAGCATTGTATCAATTGTTTTTTGCTGCGCAGGTGAGGCTGTAAGTGATGTCTTATTTGAGATTGCCTTTTTACGTGTCTTAATTGTCATTGTTGGGGCTATTGTTGTCATCCTTATTTTCTGTTTTACACTTTCCCAAATTTTCATACACTTATCTGTCTTATGGGCTCAATGTATTTCAACTTCTGTATTGATATTTAACTTATTAGGTATATATAAGTTAGAATATATGTCGATATATAAAATATCCTACTTAATTTTCACCCAAATTGATCTATAATTTACTTTTCTGTTGTATGATCACTTTCAAATTTCACTTTTCAATATCATTATATAAGGGGTAGGAAGATCAATTAGGAAGAAGAGGGAAAAAACTAGTATTTCAGCAATTCATCTATCTATCCTTATTGTTGATAAATCTATTACTGGATTAATACTTATATATAGAATATTATAACCACTAAATATCAATATTTGCTATAAATGGTAATATAGATAATAAAATAAGTTTAGTCACTTTACACACACTGGAATAGTAAGTAGAATTATTTTAAATTTATGACTTCTAAATAATATCAGTATACAAAATCAATAATTAGATATATGAATAAATATATGTAAATATAATCAGAACTATATCAATCTATCAATCTATCAATATATAAATCTATATAAGCATTTAAAAAAGGAAGAAAGGACTAAGATAATAAATATAATTAATATAAAATTCTACTTTTTACACAATATCAATCTTAAATTCAATAATTAAATATATAAAAAATACAGTAAGTATATTCAGTAGACCCAAGTGCTTAGGTTGTCACCACTGCCTGACAGTTGTCTTCTTCGTTCCTCTCGCTGATCCACACTCTCCTATTTCTCCAAATCCTCCGGTTTCTCTTTCGTCGCTCCTCGCTCTGTGTTCCGTCGCTTCTATTTGGTTCATGAATGTTTATCCTTTACAGTCCTTTTTTCAATAAATCCTCTGGCTTTTCTCCATTTCCACCATTCTTCTATTTTGCGCTGTCACTGTCAATTCAAAATGGGTTCACTCCTCTCTTTGCTTCCTCGCCGCTTGCCTGGCTTTCATTCCGCTGCTAGGTTAGAGTCTCACTTTCTCTGCTCACTTTTCACTTTCTGTCTGTGTAGCTGTACCTTTTTTCAAAACTTTGTTCTATAAATCAATCTTTTACCGATGTGTTCTCTTTATTTCAAATCTTCGCTCCCCACTCTTCAGTTTATCAGCTTTCTGGCCAGCCAAAATGGCTGGTTTTTTCCTGATTGGAATTTAAGAGGTTCTCCTGAACCTTCGGGGAGATTGCTTTGCTTCCCAAGGTCCTTGAAGAATCCTCTTTATCTATTGATCTCTACGTGATCAATAGCGCCTAAAATGGCTTCCTAATCAGGAATCTTGGAACTTCAAGAACAGAGTGCTGTTCTTTTCGTTCCAGCCACATTGATGTCACCGCCGGAAGTCCCGCATTAATTATTGATATTATTAAGTGGTTCAGTTATAGATTTTGTTATTAATTAATTGTTGACTAAGGGGAAGGTTTGCAGACTGTTGATGGGGTAGGAAAGATCAAGAAGGAAGTTAAAGAATACATAAGAGACATTTAAAAACATAAAAACATAAAACAGAGAGTGAAAGCTGCAAATATAAGCATTGAGAATTAACTAGTTGAGGGAGTGATAGTTGAAGGGTGCTGGAGGAAACTAAGAAAAATATAAGGAAGTGGGGAAGTCAATTTAAAGTGGTATTGAAAATAACAAGTATTCCCAATTTGACAAGAATTGGTGCAGGAAGGAGGCAAGGAGCTCAAACTACAACAATGAAACTAAGTCCAGCAGGACAAAGATCTATTGAAGGAATGCTACAGAGAGACTCATTTAAGGATCTACAACAGATGCTACAAACAATGCAGAAGGTTAAGTTAAAGAACCATGAGGATTTGAAATGAGAGATAGGAGAAGTAAGGAGTGACATGGGAGAGGTGAAAGAAGAGATCGATGGATGATAAATTTGAATGCTTCCAGCAACAAATTCTAAAAAATGAACAAAAATTACAGGAGATGAAAGATAGAATGGGAAGGGAAGAAAAAAAAGTGGAGGAGATGGAAGAAAGATTAATTCAAGCCAATAGAGATCTCGAACAGACAATAATCCAATTGGAAATAGATAAGGCTGCCCATTTTCTATGATTTCAGAATGTGTGGGAAGAAAGGAATGAGGACCTTCCAGAGATGATGGCGGAGCTATTGGCAGGAGCATTAGGAATTGGAAAGGAAGAAATGATTAATGAAATGGATGAAATTTATAAAATCCACACGAATTATGTAGACATAATCTACCCAGAGAAGTGCATATTAGATTCATTAAAAAATTGATCCACGATGAGATTCTCTATAGGATCAGAGAAGATTCACTAGAGTTACGAGGAAGACAGCTTGTGGTGCTCAAACAAGTCCCGAGAAGGGTAAGAGACTTAAGGTGACCCTACCAAAGGCTTACAGCAAAACTAACATGAAAAAACATAAATTTTCGGTGGCTGATTCCAGAAGGGATTATGGTATCTTGGGGAGAAAGAAGGTTGAGATTGGACACGGTGGACAAAGTAGAAGAGTTTTATAGACAAAATTTTGGTAGTGAGGTTGAATTGGAGGAAAGAGAAAGAAAGGAAGAGGGAGAACTAGGAGGACAGTCACCAAATAGGGGGGAATCCTAAATCAAGGAAAAAGAATGGGAAAGGAGAGAATGTGGATAACGGGAAAGACAATGATGGTGGACGCAAGGAATATAAAGAAGTCAGACAAACGAGGGCAACAAGATCCAAGTATAAGTAGAGGTTTTCAAGAAGCACTAGCTTCTTGAACATTTAATCATTAAATGTTAATGGATTAAATTCTCCAGGGAAAAGGAAAAACTTCTTTAGTAAACTGTATAAGACAAATGTGGATATAATAGTGCTGCAAGAGACGCACATAAAAAAGCAGCATCAGTACCTATTAAAATGCTCTAAGTTATGAAAGATGTTCATATCTTCATCACAGCAGAAGAAAGGGGGAATTGTAATGTATATAAAAGAGGGTATTTTGGCCAAACAGATGTATAAAGACGAAGTGGACAGAATATTGATAATAGAATTAACAGTGGATGGGAAAAAACTGATGTTAGTTGGAATATATACGCCAAATGAGGCCCAAAAACTGTATAACACGATTAGAGACATGATCGCATTAAGTGTGATAATTTGTGTATAATTGGTGATTTCAATGCGATTGTAGATAGAGAACTAGACTATAGAAATGACAGATGAAAGAAAGGTGTTAGAAGGATATTACCTAATTCATTTTTCGAGATGGTGGAAGAATTAAGCATAAAGGATTGTTGGAGGGAAAGAAATGGGGATAAGAAACAATATACTTATTATTCAGGTAGACATCAATCTTGGTCTCGAATTGATATGGTTTGGGCATTGACAGATTTGAATCTGGGAATTTAAGGAAGTTAATATTGACATAAATTCGTGGGCAGACCACAATCCCATTAAAATTAAATGGAAAGGGCAAAAAAAGACAAGGAGGTGGACCCTAAAAAAAGCAATCTTGAATCAAAATAAATTTAAATTAAAGATGGATGATCAAATGAGTTTGTTTTTTCAAAGTAATAAAAATGAGGATACGAATAATCAGAACCTGTGGGACATGCCAAAACTTTTTATGAGGGGTATTGCAATATCATACATGGCCAAAGACAACAAACAAAAAAGACAATGGCAAAATAATTTAGAGGAAGATCTTAGCAAACTGGAAAAAGAGCTGCAGAAAGAACCCATAAAACGGGAATTGAAACAACAAATAAACACAATTAAACACAAATTAAATATCATTGAAAAGGAAAATATGGCAAACAAATTAAAAGCATTAAAAAAATTGATGAGAATGCAGATAAACTGGGAATGTTGTGTCCTTATATGGGCATCCGCCGGTGGTTGGCTAATCCACCGGTGGGAAGTTTAAATAAATGTCATTGGCCGGCTAGCTTGCTGGAGCTGTATATAAGGAGGGCTCGGCAGGTCAGCCGGCAGTTCCGTATGAGCTGAATTAAAGTGCTGAACGGACCTCTGCTGCTGTTGCGTCTTCTTTTCCCTGCACCGATCTAACACTGGCGACGAAGGACACAAAAGAACCGACAGCATACCTCGTGGCACGATCACCACAATCTACCAAGAGCTGAGTCACTTGAGCTAAGTCACTGAAACTGAACCACAGAACCATGTCGGGACCACAGATCTCGCTGGCTCCGTTCAATCCTAACCAGGAGAAATAGAAGTCTTTCATGGTCCGGTTCAAGCAATTCCTGGCAGGCAGCGGTTTCACCGACCTGGACGACAACTGAAAGCCAGCCCTGTTCCTGGCTCACTGTGGCTCCGGAGTCCTGGAAATGGCCATGGATCTCGTGGCACCGAGAGACATTGAGCTGATGCCTTGGACCGAACTACAGGAAGTCCTGCAAGAGCATTACGCCCCAACCAGCACCCCTTTGGCCAACCCGTTTGATTTCCACCAGCGGAATCAACTGGACGGTGAATCCATTAAAGACTTCGTATCTGCGCTCTGGACAATTGCGGCCAGCTGTGAATTCGAGAACGTGGACATCCAACTGAGAGACCGGATTGTATTCGGGATGAGGGACGTTTCTGTACAGAAGAAACTCCTCAGCCGAAAGAAGGTCTCACTGAGAGATGTGATCGAAGAAGCTGCGGAATCGTTGGAGAGAGCAGCAGCTGCCATGAGGAGGTCTAAGGGGATCCACAAAATCTACAAGGATTCCCAACCTACCTTAGATGAGACCACCACGGGGTCAGAGTCCGAAGCCGAAATGGCCGTCCACAAGGTCCTCAGACCCCAACGGCAGGAAAACCCCCAAGATGGCGGACGAGAGGAACACTGTGCCAGCTGCAACGGGGATCACGTGCACGCCAGATGTCGCTGATGGGATGCGGCCTGCAGGCGCTGCAGAAGGAAGGGCCACATCGCCAAGGCATGCAGAGCGGCAGAACCAGTAATGGAGGCTCCCAGAACCCGCGACCGTGAGAACCAGAGGCCATCCAAACGGTCCCAATACCCCAGACGTGAGGGGGAAGGCTACGCGAAGAGCAGAGGGGTCCATCAGACCACCATAGCGCACGCCACTGCTGAGGGATCCAATAAGTTCCACGTGACCATCCACGTGGAAGGGACACCATGCCCCATGGAGATCGACTCCGGATCGCCCTATTCCATCATAGATTGGGCTCAGCTCAAGAGACTGAAGCCGCAGATTGCCAAAAGCCACCTCCAGCCGCTGCAAGCAAAATTGGTGGATTTTAGAGGCCATCCAATTGGAATACTGGGAAGGACCAAACTCAGAATCCACTACAAAGACTTCTCCAGGGACCTACCCATCACAGTCGTCAGGGAGATTCAACCAACCCTTCTTGGAGTGGAGTGGTTCAAGCCTCTAGGGCTCACCATTGGCGGGATTAATCAGATCAGGCAGAGCGAACTCGACAAACTCCTAGAGGACTTCCAGGACGTCTTCAACGGGAGCTTAGGTAAATTTTTGGGGAAACCCATATCATTCAATTTAGACCCTACAATTACTCCAATTCGGCTAAAGCCCCGCAGGGTTCCATTTGCCCTCCGGCCTAAAGTGGATGCCCAGCTGGACAAATTAATCGCCCAGGACATATTGGAGCCGATTCATCATGCTGCATGGGAGACCCCCATTGTGACCCCAGTGAAGCATGATGGACCTGTGCGCATCTGCACTGATTATAAATCCATTAACAGGGCATTACAGCAAAGCACATACCAGTCCCAGTGGTGCAACATCTGTTGCATTCGCTAGGGAGTGGAACCATATTCGCAAAACTGAACCTGGCCCAGGCTTACCAGCAACTGCCAGTCGATGAAAAAACCATGGACGCTCAAACCATTGTCACTCACAGGGGCGCTTTCAAATGCAACCGCCTCCAGTTTGGAGTCAGCGCTGCCCCAGGCATTTTCCAATTGATGATGGAATGCCTTCTGCAAGACATTTCAGGGGTGGTGCCATACTTTGATGATGTCTTGGTCTCCGGCCACTTGGAAGCCCAACTACTGGAACGGCTCAGGCTTGCCCTGCAGCGGTTTCAGGCGAAGAGTCTAAGAGTCAGGAGCGACAAGTGCGTCATCCGGGTCCAGGAGGTCGAGTTCCTGGGCTACCTAATTGATAGCAAAGGCATCCACCCCACCAAAAGCAAAATAAAAGCAATCCACGAAGCTCCACCCCCCAAAAACAAAGCAGAGCTTCAGGCTTTTTGGGGACTACTGAATTTTTACAGTGTCTTTTTAAAACAGAAAGCCACCATTGCTAAGCCACTCCATCGACTTTTAGGGAAGGTGGTCCTTTGGAAATGGGGAGAGGAAGAAGAGTCAGCCTTCCGGAACATCAAAACACTACTCTCTTCGGACAGCATCCTCATGCAGTACCATGAGACACTACCCCTGCTTCTAACCTGTGATGCCTCGCCATATGGAGTTGGGGCTGTCCTCAGCCACCAGCTTCCCAATGGATCAGAAGCGCCCATTGCGTTCTTTTCCAAAATGATGTTCATGACTGAACACAACTACAGCCAGCTGGACAAGGAAGCCTTGGCCATCGTAGCTGGCATCAAGCGCTTCCATGAATATCTGTATGGGAGAGCGTTCACCATCGTAACGGACCACAAGCCACTGCTGGGACTCCTCGTGGGAGACAGACAAACGCCCACCTACATGTTGCCCAGGATGACACGCTGGGCCATCTTCCTCTCCGGCTACTCGTACAAGCTGGTACACAGACCCGGCAAGACCATCTGCAATGCCAATGCCCTCAGCAGATGCCCCATCCAAGAGCCAGTGGAAGACCAGGCACCCACTCTCGGACTGTTCCATATAGATGATGACCAATTGTGCCCAGTGTGATCTACCACCGTGGCGAAGCACATACAATGAGATAAAACCCTCAGGCAAGTCATGTCCTGGATCTTGAGGGGCTGGCTGACTGGAAGAGTAGGCGAAGAGTTCAGTCCGTTCGTTCGGAAACAACACGAACTCTCCACAATGAAAGGTTGCCTCCTCTGGGGCGAGAGGGTGGTGATTCCACACACACTCCAGAAGAAGACCCTAGAGACACTGCACAGCGGGCATCCTGGCATCGTCAGGATGAAGGCCCTGGCACGGAGCTATGTCTGATGGCCAACACTAGACAAAGACATTGAAAAATGGATTGCCAGATGTGACCCGTGCCAAGTGGTGAGACCGGCGCCACCGCAAGCCCAGCCAACGGAGTGGGAGATGCCCAGCAACCCCTGGTCGAGAATTCACATTGACTTCACAGGACCAATAGATGGCAAGTCTCTCCTCATCATGGTGGACACATTCTCAAAATGGCTGGAGGTAATCGTGATGGCCACCACCACGACGGAGGCCACCATCAGGGCACTCCACCGGCTGTTCACCACGCACGGCCTCCCAGACGTCCTGGTCTCAGACAACGGGCCCCAGTTCACTTCCAAGACCATGGAAGCCTTCCTAGCAGAGTTAGGCATTAGGCACGCCCTCATCGCCCCTTACAGGCCGGCTGGAAACGGGCAAGTGGAGAAAATGGTGAGACTCACCAAAGACACACTCACCAAAATGGGCGCAGGAGACTGGCAGGAGAAAATTGATAAGTTCGCGCTAAATGTCCAGAGCCATCCAAAGTGGCTGAAAGGACTGATTGGGAGAGTGACCGGCCCGAGGTTCTACGAAGTGGAGCTGGAAGACGGACAAACCTGCAAACGTCACATCGACCAGCTCCGGAAAAGGTGGAGGGGAGTTGAGGAAAACCAGCCGGACGAGGTAGGCCTACACTACCCCAGTGAGGCAGATGTCCACCACCCCGATGAGATAGGCCTACACCACCCCAACGAGGTAGGCCTACACTATCCCAGTGAGGCAGACGTCTGCCACCCCAATGAGGTAGGCCTGCACCACCCAGGCGAGGCAGGCCTACACCGCACTGGCAGGGTCGACTACCACTACCCCAACAGGGTCGGCTGGCAACAAACACCGCATCGACCGCAGCCACAGCCGCAGGGTCACCCCGTCACAACAATCCGCCAGAGTCCTGGAGCGCAAGCAGAAGAAGGGAGGAAAGAGCCCAAGGACCTACCACGGTTCAGCTGCACAGCTCGGGTCCAAGGTGAACTCCAGCGGCTGAGTCTCCGTCATCCCGGCCAGGGAGAGGGACTCTGCCGCCTGCAGGACAATCCAGCAAACGCAGCTGGAGGCACCAGACAGGATCCAGCGCATTTGACAGCCGAATTCCAGACAGTTCCACGGCAGGAACTGGATGTCAAGTTTCAATGTCTTCTCAAATAAAATAAATTGCATTTCCAAACAGATAGTCTTTGAAGAAATCTTTCATTTTATTAAGCACGACAATCTGTCCCCGATCGTGGCGTAGCCAACTCTGACTTCCTGGCCCCAAACCTTCCCTTTCTGTTCCCCAATTCTCTGCGTCTCATTGGCCTTCTTCCAAATCACTCTCCCCATATCTACTACTTAAGCTCCCAGGAATGTCCCCCCCTCCCATCTCATCTCCTAGGGGATATTATCTTCAAGGAAAATAAGTAGGTGAAATGTCAAGCGTCCTCTTGCCAGCTGTCCCCTCTTCTCCTTCTTATGTCAGCACTAGAGTAAATGCAGGTTGAAGTGCTGACATCCGGCCCCTCCCCCTTCATTTTTCCAGGGTGGCCTGTGTAAGACAAACAACAAGTTAAGTACCATTACCCCGTCTGGGGGTATGTGTCCTTCCCCCTCCCGCCTTGCCCGGGTGATCTGCATGGAACTTGGCTATAAGGTGGTCAGCTTGGATGTTTCTGCTTTTCACCCAGGAAGCCTCTGACAAGGGGTAACCCTTCCACTTGATTAAGTATTGGAGGTGATCCCTGTGCCACCTCAAATCGAGAATTCACTGTACCTCATAGTGAGTATGGCCCCCAATGACCAGGGGCCTGGGGGGAATCACGTGGCACCGGCCTTAAAGTTGACCCACCACAGGTTTCAGGAGGCTACTGTCGAAAACGGGGTGTATCCTCCCTAGTAGTCGGGGCAGCTGCAGTTGTACTGTAACCGGGTTGATTACTTTTACTGTAGGGAATGGTCCTATAAATTTTGGGCCCAGTTTCCTACTCGGGAGTCTGAGTCTCAAATTCTCTCCCACTCAGAATGGTCTTTGGGGAGTTCGGTGCTTATCTGCTTGTTTCTTATAGGATTGTGTTGCCTTTGTTCTATCCCCACCCCCCACCCCCCCCACACACAAACAGCCAGCCGGGGGTTAAAGAATTACTTGGCACACACAAGGTTCGTTATCAGGAACTTGGCAGCAATACGATAACCGTCTGCCAAGTGCTTTACTTCAAGAAGAGGGAGTTTTCCTCCACCAGATAAACACCAATAAATATACACAGTTTTCAAAAAACAATCCAGCTCAAACAGAAACCTTCAGCAGATTCAGGCGTTGTACAAAGTGACTAGCCAGAAGTTAGCTTTGTCCGTCACAGAGTCTAAATGGCCACCACACTCTTTTATATAGCCTGTGGGGTGTGGTCCAGTGACTCAGCTTAATCCCTGGCATGCCTCCTCATCTGCTGCAAACGTTTATCTCGCCTTCGTTGGTGTGGATCCAGGAACGATGTATCACCGTCATCACTGTCATCGGAGACACCTGGCACCTGGCCAATCTCCTCTCCCTTGGCAGACACCTGAGGCATAGCCAGAGAGGAGGGGCCTGGAGAGGGAGGCCTGGCCGGCTCCTCTCCTTCATGTTCAGAGCCTTCTTCCTCCGATAAGATGGGCTCGGGGATCGGAGCCACAACACTATCCCCCACCGCAGGGCCCTTCCCCCGGGGCTGCCAGTCGGGATGTGGTCGGGACGGGAACTGGTCGTGAAAGGCCCGTACCAGGTCAGGGGCCTGATTGGCAGAAGCGTCCACCCAGGTGAAATCCTCGGGCCTGTATCCCTTCCAGGCGATGAGGTATTAGAAGCGCCCCTTCAGCCAACTGGAATCCCGGATGCTGTCCACCTTGTACGCCGTGGAGTCGTCCTCGTCGGCTGTGATGGGGGTGCAGGCGCTGATGGGTGGCGGAGGTGACACAGCGGGGCCTCATGGATCAGGAGGGACCGATGGAAAACAGGGTGGAGCCACATGGAGTGGGGCAGAGTCAACTAGTAGGCCACCGGGTTGATGACCGCCTCGACAGGGAAGGGACCGATAAAGCGGTGGTCCAGTTTCCTCACCGGCCGGTCTGTGGGGAGGTGTTTCGTGGACAGCCACACCCAATCCCCGACTTCCAGCGGTGGCGTAGCCCGTCGTGAGCGGTCGGCGACCCGTTTGTAATCCTCCTTCGCTCGGATCAGCTGCCGCCGCACCAGTTGCTGCACGGCCTGCAGTTCCGAGAGGAAGTCCTGGGTCTCAGGAACAGGGGAATCCGGAATTGCCAAAGGGAAGAGCCGGGGATGGTAGCCGATGTTGGCATGGAACGGGGTCATCTGGATGGAGGTGTGCTGGGAGTTGTTGAAGGCAAACTCTGCCAGGGGAAAGTACTCGGCCCAGTTGTCCTGCTGCTGGTTGACAAAACAGCAGAGGTACTGTTCCAGGATGCCGATGACCTTTTCCGTGCCCCCGTCCGTCTCCGGATGGTGCGCCAACGACAGGCACACCTGCACCTCCAACGCAGCTATCAGGCTTTTCCAGAAGCGGGCCGTGAACTGGGCCCCGCGGTCTGACACCACCCGGTCCGGCAGGCCATGGAGGCGAAAGACGTGCTGCAGGAACAGACGGGCTGTGGTGCGGGCCGACAGCAGACCGCGGCACAGGATGAAATGTGCCATCTTCGTAAGTATGTCCACCACCACGAGGACGGTCGTGAGCGTAGTGGACGGTGGCAGCAAAATCCATGGAGATAGCTCCCCACAGTCTCTCCGGTGTCGGCAGCGGCTGGAGGAGTCCAGGAGGTGGGCCGGACGCGGCTTTGGCCCGTTGGCACGTCACACAGGATGTCACGTACGCGTGCACGTCGTGCCGTACCCGAGGCCACCAAAAAGTCTGCGTCACCAAGTTCAATGTCTTAAAGAAGCCGAAGTGCCCCGCTGCGGGGTTGTCATGGCACTGGTTCATGACGAGGGCTTGGAGCGGACTCATGGGCACGCACAGCCGACCCTGGTGCTTGAGCAAGCCCTCCTCCAAGGTCCATGGGGACGTGGGGCCGACGTCCGCTTTCCGCTGCTGCATCCAGTCATCCCGGCGTTGCGCTTCCAGCACCTGAGCCTGCAGGTCCACCGGTTCCTGGACCACGGCCAAGGATTCCACTGGCAGCACCGTCCAGGGGGGAAGGGAGTCCTTGGGGCAAAAATATTCTGGCTTGCGGGATAGGGCGTCCGCCCTCTGATTGAGGCCGCTCGAGATATACGTAACGCGGAAGTTGAACCGTACGAAAATGACCACCGGATCTGCCGCTGGTTCAACTTCCTGGCCATGGTGAGGTGCTCCAGGTTCCAATGGTCCGTCCACACCTCCACCTGGTGTTGGGCCCCCTCAAGGTGATGTCGCCATGCCTCGAACGCAGCCTTGATAGCCAGCAACTCCTTTTCCCAGATGGTATAATTGTGCTCGGCAGGGTTGAGCTTCCTGGAGTAGTAAGCGCAGGGAAAAAGTGCCGCCATCCACTGGGGCCTGTAGCAGCACCGCCCCAAGCACCACGTTGGACGCATCCGTCTCGACCATGAACGGACGGTGTGGGTTGGGATGCTTCAGGACCGGCTCTGTGACGAAAGCCCGCTTGAGGATCTCGAAGGCCTGCTGCTGCGGGGGCCCCCACCTGAACGGGACCTTTTTCCGTAGGAGCTGGGTCAGCAGCAAGGTCAGGGTGGCGAAGCCCGGGATGAAGGTCCGGTAGTAGTTGGTGAACCCCAGCAGGCGCTGGACGTCCTTCACCCGACGTGGGGGTTCCCAACTGCACAAGGCCTCCACCTTGCGCGGATCCATCACGATGCCCTTGGGGGTGATGATGTGCCCGAGGAACTCTATGGAAGTCTGGAAGAAGTAACATTTCTCCAACTTTGCATAGAGTTGGTGCTCCCGCAGGTACTACAGGACCTGGCGGACATGCTGGAGGTGGTTCTCCTGAGTCCAGGAATAGATCAAAATGTCATCCAGGTAGATCACCACGAACCGGTCCAGCATGTCCCGGAACACGTCATTCATCAAGTGCTGGAAGACCGCGGGGGCGTTGGTCAACCCGAACGGCATGACAGTGTACTTGAAGTGGCCGTACCAGGTGCCAAACGCCGTCTTTCACTCGTCCCCCTCTCGCACGCACACCAGGTTGTAGGCCCCTCGGAGATCGAGCTTGGTGAAGATCAAGGCCTCCCGCAACCTCTCCATCAGCTCCGGGATCAGCGGCAGGGTGTAGCGATTCCACACCATGATGGCGTTCAGGTGCATAAGCATAAGTCCCCCGTTTTCTTCTTCATGAAGATGGACCGGGGCCGAGAGAGGGGAGGACGAAGGCCGGATGAACCCTCGGGCCAGGTTTTTGTCCAGAAAGTCCCGCAGGGCGGCCAGTTCGGGCTCCGACATGGAGTACAGGCGTCCCGGGGGCAGGCGCGTGTTGGGCAGCAGGTCCACCGGGCAGTCGTAGGGTCGGTGCAGGGGCAAGCAGTCCGCCTCCTTCTCGCCGAACACGTTGGTGAAGGACGTCAGCTCCAGAGGCAAGGAGTTGGCCGGCGTGGAGACGTCCTGGCCGGCGCAGGTGTGGCGGAGGTGGTCGACGCACCGCAGGCTCGGGAACGAGATGGCATTTCTCGACCACACCACCTGAGGGTCGTGCGCCCGAAGCCAGGCCATCCCCAGGACCAACCGGAAATGGAGGTCTGCCATCACATAGAATTGGATCGCCTCCTCGTGCATCCCCACGGCGAGGCGCAAGGGCTGGGTGGCGAACTTGATGGGCCCCATCACGAGTTCCCACCCATCGATAATCTCGACCTGCAACGGAGGGTCCACCGGAACCAAGGGGACCTTATAGTGGGCCACAAAGGCCTGGTCCATGAAGTTCGTCGTGGCCCCCGAGTCCACCAGCGTGTGCGCCTGGAGCCCCTCCAACTGGTTGGTCAACAAAACTCGGGTGTCCAGAATCAAATGCCGAGGGGGCTCACAGTCCATAGCCGCCGACTCCGGCGGGACATGGCTACATGCCTGGCCCAGGGCTTCCCCTAGACCAGGCCTGGTCCATTTCCCGGCTGGTCATGCCGAGACTCCGAAACAGGCATGGGCGCCCCAACCCGCTTCTTGGGGCACGAGGCGGCAAAATGTCCAGCCTCACCGCAATAGAGACACAATCCCCCCTGACATCTCTGCATCCGCTCCTGGGCTGTCAGGTGAGGTCTGGCTGCTCCGAGCTCCATGGGCTCCTCAGCCGTCGCCACAGAACGCGGGGTGGCCTGGGGCGCTGTCGGCATGGGATGCAGGGGTGCAGGAGCTGCCGGGAGGTTCTGAAGGGCCCGACGAGGCCGTCGCCGGAGAAGGCGGGCGTCGATCCGCAGGCACTGGGTGACCAGCTCATCGAGGGTCAGAGACACCTCCATCTGAAATAGCTCGTCCTACAGCTTGTCTGAAAGGCCGTCCTGGAAGGCGTCCATGAACGCCACCTCATTCCAGGCAGAATCCTGGCCTAGGAGTCGGAACTCCACAATATAGTCCTGCAGGGGCGCTTTCCTTGGCGGAAGTCCTTGATGCGCCTTGCTGCCGTCTGAACCCGGAGGGGGTCCTCATACATTATGCGCAGGTGCTGCAAAAAACCCTGATAGTCCAGGAGCAAGCTGCTATTTTGCAGCAACAGGGGCGTGGCCCATCAGGCGGCAGAGCCGGAAAGGAAGCTGATCGTGAATGCCACCTGAGCCCGGTCATCCGGAAAATCCTCCGGCCTCATTGCCATGAAGAGTTGGCATTGCCCCATGAAGGCCGAAAACATCCCCGGCTGCCCAGAAAACCTCTCTGGCATGTTCACTGGGCATCTCGAGTGGGGAGGAGGAGGAGGAGGGAGAGCTGCAGGAACATTCCTTAAAGCAAGTTGGGCAGTTAACTGGGCCACTTGCTGCTGCAGAAGCTGGTTGGCATCTTGCAGCTGCTGTAACTGCTGCTGCAGCTGTTGGTCCATTGTGGTTAAACGATGGTTTATGTTTCAGGTGACGGACAAGATGTTCTATCCCCGTCCCCACACACACACAAACAGCCAGCCGGGGGTTAAAGAATTACTTAGCACACACAAGGTTCGTTATCAGGAACTTGGCAGCAATATGATAACCGTCTGCCAAGTGCTTTACTTCAAGAAGAGGGAGTTTTCCTCCACCAGATAAACACCAACAAATACACACAGTTTTCAACAGTCCAGCTCAAACAGAAACCTTCAGCAGATTCAGGCGTTGTACAAAGTGACTAGCCAGAAATTAGCTTTGTCCGTCACAGAGTCTAAATGGCCACCACACTCTCTTATATAGCCTGTGGGGTGGTCCAGTGACTCAGCTTAATCCCTGGCATGCCTCCTCATCTGCTGCAAACGTTTATCTCCCCTTCGTTGGCGTGGATCCAGGAACGACGTATCACCGTCATCGCTGTCATCGGAGACACCTGGCACCTGGCCAATCTCCTCTCCCTTGGCAGACACCTGAGGCATAGCCAGAAAGGAATGGCCTGGAGAGGGAGGCCTGGCCGGCTCCTCTCCTTCATGTTCGGAGCCTTTTTCCTCCGATAAGATGGGCTCGGGGATCGGAGCCACAACAGTCTTGGCTAATGCCTTCTTGATGTTCTCCCAGGTTTCTTTCAACATTTCCATTCTATCGGTCAAACTGACTGAAGAAGGGGGCTCTCTTGGGTACTCTGGCATGGGGACGAAATCCATACCACTCACTACCTTAAATGGGGTTAGTCCTGTGCTACTGTGGACAGCATTATTATACGCGACCTCTGCAAAAGATAGGAGGTCCGCCCAATTAGTCTGTTGGTAGTTGACGTAGCACCTCAGGTATTGTTCTATCATGGCATTCAGTCTCTCCGCCCCCCCCCCCATTGGTGCTCGGGTGAAACGCTGAGCTGAGGCCTTGGGTTGACCCTATGGACCGTAGGAATTCTCTCCAGAATTTTGCTGTGAACTGGACACCTCGATTGGAGATGATTCTTCTGGGTACTCCATGCAGGCGGTAGATGTGTTTCAGGAACAGTTTGGACAACTGGCGGGCTGAGGGTAGCCCGCTGCAGGGTATGAAATGTGCCTGTTTGGAGAATAAGTCTATTACAGTCCAGATCACTGTGTTTCCACCACTCCTTAGTAGTTCTACTATAAAGTCCATTGCAATCTCCTCCCATGGCCTTGTCAGTTCAGCTACTGGCTGCAGCAGCCCGGGAGGTCTTCCTGGTTGTTTTTTCATCGTGGCACAGATGGTACAACTTTTCACATAACTGTCTACGTCTTTTCTCATGTGGGGTCACCAAAACTGTCTTTGTACTAAGTGCAGAGACTTTAGGAAGCCCACTGGTTTAACATCATGGCTTCTCTTGAGGATCAGGGTGCGTAGAGTCTCTGGGACATAGAGTTTTGTTCCCTTCCATGCTAGGTCATCCCTTTTTGTCAAGAGATGTTGGTTGTCTCGGAACAGGGGTCCGCCGATGTTTCAGTTTTGAGTCTTGTCGTTAAGTCACTTGCAGGTTGGCCTTGCTGGTCGTGAAATTGCCATCTGGTGGTTACTTGACCTACTCCTTGGGCAGAGGGGATGATGGCATTCACTACCTGCTCCAGCTCGCTGTTGTATTGAGGCATTCGGGAGAGGGCATCGGCCAGAAAGTTTTTCCCCCCGGGATGCGTTTCAGCTCAAAGTTGAAACGATTGAAGTATTGGGCCCACCGGACTTGCCTGGGCGACAACTTCCGTGGGGTCCTGAGGGCCTCTGATTCTTATGGTCAGTCCAAACTTCGAACGGTCTCTGGCCTCCTTCTAGCAGATGTCGCCAGGTCAACAGCACCCATCTCACTGCAAACGCTTCCTTTTCCCATGCCGCCCATCGTCTTTCTGTGTCGGTGAGTTTGCGGGATGTGTAGGCATAAGGTTGTAGATTCCCTTGGCTGTTCTTTTGGAGTAGTACAGCCCCCACATCTGGCATCTGCTTGGATGACGAAGGGTTGTTCGGGGTCAGGATGCTTTAAGACCGGTTCTTTTGCAAACATTTCTTTTAGTGTTTCGAATGCTTGTTGGCAGGTTAGGTCCCACTGTAGAGGTTGTCCTGGGTGGAGTTTTGTTGCTGGACTCCCTGTTTTTAGGAGGTCCGTCAGAGGTTTGACAATTCTTGCAAAAGAGGGGATGAATTGTCTGTAGAAGTTCGCGAACCCCAGGAAGCTTTGCAGTTGTCTGCGGGTGCGAGGGGGTTGCCAGTTTAAAACTGATTGTACTTTGGCTGGGTCCATTTCTATCCCCTTGTTCGACATTCAGTAGCCTAAGTAGTCGTGACTGGTGGAACTCGCATTTTGATAGTTTAACATATAGGTTCGCCCCCAGCAGTTTTTCCAGCACTTGGCGGACGAGGGATATGTGTTCGTCTATGGTTTCTGTGTAAATGAGGATGTCATCTAGGTAGACGAGGACCCCCTTATAGAGGTGCTCATGTAGAACCTCATTTATTAATTGCATGAACACTGCTGGGGCTCCCTGCAGTCCAAATGGCATCACCTTAAATTGGAAACTCTCTAGGGGGCAGTTGAAAGCTGTTTTCCACTCATCTCCTTCCCTGATGCGTACCTGGTAGTAGGCTTCGCGGAGGTCTAGTTTGGTGAAAACTTTCCCTTTGGCCAGGTGAGCTAGCATGTCTTTCATGAGGGGAAGAGGATATAAGTTGTGTACGCAGACAGTGTTGAAATCTCTAAAATCAACCACCAGGCGCATAGACCCGTCTTTCTTCTCTTTGAAGAGGACCGGTGCCGCGACCCGTGGTTTGGCTGGCTCAATGAAACCCCTTTGTAGGTTCTTGTCTATGTAGTTCCACATTTCTTGCATTTATTAATTAAATTTATTAAATAAATTTGGCTGAATTGATACCCATAATTTAAAATACCCATATTTTAAAATACATTAAAAATTTAAAATTTACACTTAAAAGGGAGAAGATTTAGGCCCTCGTCCTCGCTGTCATACAATTCGGGGGATTGATTTCCATCATCTGGGATCCCCCTTGTTTTGGTTAGGTGGGCGAAGACCTCTGGACTCTGGGGGATTTTCCGTGGCGCATTGGTGGCACGCTTGGGCCCTCGTTCTGGTCGTGCCTTGGGCGGTGAGTCTGATCTCAGCCTCGGGGTTCCACACACTGCGGCCAGGTGACCAATCCCCCCACACCAGTAGCACCTCAGTGGGCTCTGCGGGACGACAAACCTCTGGGTGGGCTGTGGTGCTGTGGTTTCTTGTCTAATGGCTGTTCCCTGGTCCAGTTGGCCCCTCTGCTTGCCATCTGGTTGCTTTGACATGTCGTTCACTCGCAACCCTCTGTCGACTTTTATCGCTACTCAGAACCATTCGGAGAGTCGGTTCGGGATGTCCGATAAGCGGTCACTTGGGCGATTTGCTTGTCTAGGCTTGTTCTAAAGAAGTACACCAGTAGTCGCTCTGGTAAGGGAGTTAAGGTCCCAATGACTCTCCTGAATTCACGGATATGCTCTCTTATGGGCCTCCCCTTCTGCATTAGGTTTCTGAGCTCGTCCTCCACATAGGGGTCCTCCTCTGCCTCCTTGAACCGGGCTCGTAATAGTTGTAAGAACCCATCTGCATCTTGCAGTTGGGGGGCCCTGTTCTTGTAGAGGGCTGTTGACCACCTCCTTGCTTCTCCCTCCAACCCTTCTGAAATGGCACTCACTAGGGCTCTGGGAAATGGGTAGAGGTGTCCATAGCATGTACGATGTAGATCTCAGCTGTGTCGAGGAATTGGGCTAGCTGGTCTGGATCGCCATCAAACTTCCCTCTGAAATGGGGTGGATCATCCCTTGCTGCCCTCTCCTCCCAGCGCAGGGCTCTGTAAGCCTGGCCTCGGTGCCACTGGTCCTCTTCCTCATCTCTCATTCTAGGGTGGGGAGGTGATGTCCTATCCAGACTGCTCTGCTTGCTGTGTAAGGGAGGAACCCATGGATGCATCTTTGGGCTTCTTCTCCTTCTGCTAGGGGGTGGGGGGAAGGGCTGTGCTTCAGTCTACGGCCTCTTGGTTCATCAGCCGAGATTGGTTCCCTCTTCTCCTTTGGCCTGAATGATGGCTCCTCCTCCCCCAGGATGGCACGGTCAAATTTCTCTTTCAATTCATCTATGGGGCTCTCGAGTGGCTTCCCTGAAGCTTTTTGATGCCTGGCCTGCTGCCAGTCCCATAGCCAGTCTGCCCTCCCCAATTCACTTAGGGGTTTCCCCTTTTCCTGAATGCTCGGGACAGGAAACTCAGCCTCTGCGGCTTTTGGCAAAAACCCCGAATACTTATCTTTTCTCTTCTTGGGTTGTGGAATGATCATCTGATCTTGGCTGTCTGGCACCTTCGATGGAGGACGGGGGTTTTGAGGCTCCGTAATATCTTGAAGCCCCGTAGCGTCCAAGCTGGCTGGGATCAGAACTGGCTCTTTTCCAGTTGCCTGAATTAGGCTCTCTTCGGACAGCTTACTTTCTGCCATAACGTCCGGGCTGCGTCTCCATTCACTCCATACATCTGGAAGGGAGCTGGAGGTTTGGAGGCTTGGCTTGGAAAGGAGAGTTGGCTATCTGTCAAGTTTCGATGTCGTCTCAAATAAAATAAATTGCATTTCCAAACAGATAGTTTTTGAAGAAATCTTTCATTTTATTAAGCACAACAATCTGCGTAGCCAACTCTGACTTCCTGACCCCAAACCTTCCCTTTCCGTCTCCAATTCTCTGTGTCTCATTCCCTCATCCCTCTTCCAAATCATTCTCCCCATATCTACTACTTAAGCTCCCAGGAATGTCCCCCCTCCCATCTCATCTCCCAGGGGATATTATCTTCAAGGAAAATAAGTAGGTGAAATGTCAAGCGTCCTCTTGCCAGCTGCCCCCTCTTCTCCTTCTTATGTCAGCACTAGAGTAAATGCAGGTTAGAGTGCTGACACCGGAGAGGACAGAAGCTCGACCCGCCCAGGTTGACAATGACGAGGGAACTGAACCGCGCAGGTCAGGTAGGGCTATTAGATGCCCCGCCTACCTGCGCGACTACGTGACCTACATCGGTCACAAATTAACAGACTAAGAACTAGGAGGGGAGGGTTGTTGTGTCCTTATATGGGCATCCGCCGGTGGTTGGCTAATCCACCGGCGGGAAGTTTAAATAAATGTCATTGGCCGGCTAGCTTGCCGGAGCTGTATATAAGGAGGGCTCGGCAGCTCAGCCGGCAGTTCCGTATGAGCTGAATTAAACTGCTGAACGGACCTCTGCTGCGTCGCGTCTTCTTTTCCCTGCGCTGATCTAACAGGGAAGATGGCTGGCTTATAGACTAAGGAAATGGAAAGAAAAGAACCAGATTAGTAAATTACACAATGAAGAAGAAGAGTTAATTTATCAAAATGAGGCAAAGAAGAAGGTAGCGTATGAGTTTCTAAAAAACTTATATGAGGATAAGGAGAAGATAGAAGAAAGTAAAAACAGAATTGCCCAGAATCTCAGAGGAAGGTAAAAAATTATTAAACAATGAGATAACAGCATGGGAGATATCTGAGGCAAAAAAAATAAACAAAAAAGTAACAAAGCTCCAGGCCCAGATGGTCTACCTTCAGAAATTTATAAAAATCACCAGGAATTATTAAGGCCACTGATATTAGAAGTGTACAATGATGCACTTAATGAAGCTAAGATACCTGAATCGTGAAAGAAGCAACAATCACATTGATTCCCAAAGAAAATTCTGATTTGACTTATATTAAAAATTATAGGCCGATATCCCTATTAAATTCGGATTATAAAATCTTCATGACAATTATGGCAGGCAGACTAAAGAAAATTTTAGAGAATTTCATTCATACTGATCAAAATGGTTTTCTTCCCGGACAGCATATAAGGAACAATATTAGGATTATCTTGGATACGATAGAATACTATGAAGTCCACAATGAAAAACAGATGGTGTTGATATTCACTGACGTGCAAAAAGCGTCAAATGGGACTTCATAATAGAACAATTAAAATATATGGATTTTTGGGGAAATTTATACAGATGTTTAAAATAATCTACTCCAGACAAGAAGCTAGAGTGGTGATAAACGGGGAAATAACAAAGAACTTTTTAATCCAAAAAGGCACAAGACAAGGTTGTCCGCTATCACCACTGCTTTTTATTTTATCACTAGAGGATTTAATTAGAACAATTCGAGGAGACAAACAAATCAAAGGTTTAAAAGTAAGAAAAGAAAGTTTTAAGGTACAGGCATTTGCGGACGACCTTGTATTTATTATTGAAGAGCCTGTACAATCTGGTCTTAGGCTGATGGAAGTGCTGGAGGACTATGGGGAAGTAGCAGGCCTGAAAATAAACAAGGATAAAACAAAAATGATAGTTAAAAACATGACTGAAGAGCAAAAAAAAAAAAAAAAAAAGAATTGGAGGGAAAGATAAATATTCAGACTATGTGTAAGGATCGCCTCTCCTTCCAACTTAAGAAAGTACAAACTCTTGAAACGTAGTTGTTCAAAAGGATTCTTTTATTAAGCAGAAGTGAAAACCATCCAGCTAAAGCACAATCTGAATGCCCTTAGGCAAAGCAGTAAGATTAAAGTGGTAGAGACCACTCCCTTTAAGTCAGAATGCAGATTTCAGCCAATACACAAGTGTGAAGATGTTTTCTTTACTATTTCCTTTGAGAACCCGAACAAACATGCATTCCCACCACTACCCTTTAAAGTGAGACAACCCACATGGCTATCATAAAAATTCCTGCAGGTAAAGGGAATCTCAGGCTTCCTTGGCACCAGGATATAGGTTGTAAAATATCTGATGACACAGGCCATGCTAGTAAATCGAATCCAAGTCCCCCCTTCCTCCACTTGAATGGCAGTATCACTTTTAGGGATCTGACATGCTACCTTCCTTAGAAAACAAAAGTGTCCACCTGTAAAAAAACAAAACAAATATACATAAGATTTCAAGATTTCATGATAATAGATCAACAAGGTTTGTTAGGGTATTGGGAGTGAAATTTTCTCAGTAAGATTGGAGCCCTAACGTGGTGTTTAGCGACCCATTCATTGTGTGCTGATGGTAAATGTTTCCAAGCAACTAAGTATTGGACTTTCCCTCTGTGGATCCTAGAATCAAGGATTTCCTTGATTTCAAAGTGTTGTTCACCTTCAATCATGATGGGAACAGGTGGTGTAGATGCAGGTGGTTTGAGGGATGAGATTACTTCTCGTTTGAGTAAACTGATATGGAATACTGGGTGGATCTGCCTGAGTGTCTTTGGAAAAAGTAGTTCAACGGCTACTGGATTGATGATTCTAGTAATGGGGAAAGGTCCAATGAACTTTGGCCCTAGTTTCTTTGATGGTTGTAATGATTTCAAGAATTTTGTAGATAAGTATACTCTGTCTCCAATATGAAAGTTTTGGGTTCCATCCTTTTTTTGTCAGCTTGAATCTTAAAAGCTTCTCTAGCTTCCTGTAAGGCTAATCTAACCACTGGCCACGTGTTTTGCAAATTATCCATCCACTCCTTAAGTGAGGGGATGGTGGGTTCTTCTGTGGGTAGTTCAGGCATGGGGCTGAAATCCTGGCCTGTTGCTACTCTAAAAGGGGTAAAACCAGTGCTTGAATGTACAGCATTATTAAACGCAACTTCAGCAAAAGGCAAAAGTTCGGTCCAGTTATCCTGTTGAAAATTAATGAAACATCTTAAATATTGTTCTAGTACCGAGTTCAAAATTTCAGAATTGCCATTAGTACACGGATGAAAAGATGTGCTCAACCCCTGGCCAGTACCAGCCCAAAAACGCCCTCCAAAAGTTGGAGGTGAATTGAACCCCTCTGTCGGAGATGATCCTTTGTGGAGCCCCATGAAGTCGATAAATGTGTATTAGGAATAGTTTGGCTAAACTTTTAGCAGTTGGGATCTTTTGGCAGGGTATAAAATGTGCCTGTTTTGAAAATAGGTCTGTCACAACCCAAATAACAGTATTTCCCTCACTGTTTGGCAATTCCACGATGAAATCCATAGCGATCTCTCTCCAAGGCACTGAAGGGTCAGCTACCTTCTGTAATACACCTGGGGATTTCCCCTGATGTCTTTTTGCTGCTGCACAAATGTGGCAGCTAGCTACATAGCTTTCTATGTCCTTTTTTAGTGATGGCCACCAAAATTGTCTTTTAATCAGGTGTAAACTTTTCACAAACCCAAAATGTCCAGCTAATTTGGAGTCATGGCACCGTACCATTAAGCATAGTCTTTGGCTTGCAGGGACATACAACTTCCCCCACACCCAAGCCAAGTCTTCTTTCATCAGACAGCTGGATTTGTTGTTCAAAAACCATTCATCAAAATTTTCATTAAAATTTTGGGTGATGTCATTGTCTGTCACTGTTTCTTGTTTTTCCTGGGATCTGGTGACTACTTTAGCGGCTAGTTGACTGTTTTGTACTATAGGTTTGATTACGTCTGACCTTGCACGAATGTATTGCGGTTTTCTGGATAGCGCATCCGCCAGAAAGTTTTTCCCCCCGGGAGGTATTTTAGAGTAAAATCAAACTGTTTAAAGTACTGAGCCCATCATACTTGTTTTGGGGAGAGTTTCCTTGGGGTCTTTAGGGCTTCTAGATTTTTATGATCGGTCCAGACTTCAAAAGGGGTCTTACTGCCTTCTAGGGAGTGCCGCCAGGTTAACAATGCCCAACGAACTGCATATACCTCTTTCTCCCAAATAGCCCACCTTTGCTCAGTCTCATTCAACTTTTTGGATGTGTAAGCGCAGGGTTGTAGTTGGTCTTGCTCATTCTTCTGAAGCAGGACCGCTCCTATTGCCACATCACTGGCATCTGCTTGTATGACAAATGGTTTCTCCGTGTCCGGGTGTTGTAGAATTGGTTCTGCTGAGAACAGCCATTTAAGTTTTTCAAATGCTGCCTGGCATTCCATAGTTCAGTTCAATGGTTGCTTTGGTTTAGGGTTGTCCTCCCCCTTTGTTTTTAAGAACTTGGTGATGGGGAGGGCAATCTGAGCGAACGCAGGGATAAACTGGCGGTAAAAGTTGGCAAACCCCAGGAAGCTCTGTAACTGTTTACGTGTGCGTGGAGGGTCCCAATCAAGTACAGCCTGCACTTTTAGAGGATCCATCTCAACCCTCTGGTGCGAAATGAGGTATCCCAAATAGTCAATCTTCTCTTGGTGGAATTCACATTTGGAAAATTTGGCATAAAGTTTGGCAGCACGGAGTTTGTTTAAAACTGCCCTGACTAGTTTTACATGTTCTGCTTTGGTCTCGGTATAGATTAAAATGTAGTCCAAATAGACCAGAACCCCCTTATATAAATGCTGATGCAGCACTTCATTTATTAACTGCATAAACACTGCAGGGGCTCCTTGTAACCCAAAGGGGAGCACCTTGAATTGGTAGCAGCCGAGGGGAGTGTTAAATGCCGTTTTCCACTCATCCCCTTCCTTAATTCTGACACAGTAGTAAGCCTCCCTTAAGTTCAGCTTTGAAAAATTTTTCCCTTTAGCGAGGTGTGCTAACATATCTTTCATAAGGGGGAGAGGATACACGTTCTGCACACTGATAGTATTAAGGTTTCAAAACACATAAGCGTTTTGAACCATCTTTTTTCTCTCTAAACAACACTGGGGCTGCAATTTTTGGTCAGGCTGGCTCGATGAAACCCCTTCTTGGTTTTTCTCAATGAATGTTCTCAGCTCTTCCAACTCCCTCGGTGACATGCTGTACATCTTGGGTTTAGGGAGTTTCGCACCGGGTAAGATTTCTATTGTACAGTCAGTGGCACGGTGGGGGGGGGGGGGAGCTCATCTGAGGCTTTTTCGCTAAAAACCTCAGCTAAATCCTTGTATTCTATGGGTATGTCCTCAGTTGGTGTGGCATGACCAGGCATGGCTGTTTCTCGATTCTCTGCCCCCTCAAGTCCTTTATGTGGATACTCAGCAAAAGTCACCTTCCTCTGAAATTTTATGATGCCTTGATTCCAATTGATTTGTGAGTTCCATCTTTTTAGCCACGCAAGGCCCAGAACCAACGGCCATTCCATGCCAGATGCCACTATAAAGGTAAGCCTTTCCTCGTGGCTTCCAATGCCTATATGTAGAGGCACGGTGGCCAGAGAAGCTGGCTCCCCTCCTGCTATTGACCCATCTATTTGGCAGAAAGCAATGGGGGTTTTCAGCTTTCTTACGTTAATCCCTAACTTCCCTACTAAGGTTGGGCTGATCAAACAACGGGTGCACCCCGAATCCACTAGGGTGGGGATACTTATCTCCCTGTCCTGGTTTGGAATAAATAGTCTTAAGGGGAGGGTAAGCGGTTTAATTGGTTTGCTTACCAGTGGCTCATCATCTGGATCGCTTCCGAACGAGTGTGATTCCTCCTGTTCAGATGCCAGGGTTTCTTCCCCAAAGAGGGGAGGGGATGGGGCTTCTAAGGTCTCCCTGCTCCTCAGGGCAGTCTCCTTCCCACGCCAACCCAGTTTTCCAGGACCCTCCCCCGGTGGGTGGTTCCGGGCGGGTGTTTGCAAACGACACCCTGCAGCTCGGTGCCCTTCTTTTCCACACTTGAAACAGGCTGAAGATCTCGGGGAGAATGCGGTTTGTGGTTTGTGGGGCTCTTGCTTCCATTGGGGTGAGGATTTCTTCCATGCTCGCCCCGCTCGATACTGGTTTCTGGCCATATCGATCTCAGCTTCTTCGGCGGTGACATACCATTCATGTAGGTCATTCGGTGCCCCTCGGGCCATGCAGGCATTGTATAGATCATCACTCAGTCCGTCCTTAAAACAGCTCACCAAAATATCTTCCGGCCAGTGCACACGACACGCGAGCTCCCGGAATTCTTCAGTATACTCTGCTATTGGCCGTCGCCCCTGCCTCACCACCTTAATGCGGTCACGTGCTTTGCGATCTGCCAGTGGGTCCTCGAACCGACGTCGCAGGGCCATCATGAAATGGTCGAAATTCCGCAGTTCTGGTGTGTTGGCATTATGTAGGGTCACCATCCATCTGGCTGCGGCACCCTCTAGGGCTAGGGTCACAACTCGCACTCGGGAGCCTTGGGTTTGGAAATCACGCCCATACTCTTGCATGTAGGTGAGCACATGTGCCACAAAGAATCCTAATTGTTGCGGATTCCCATCAAACTTCACCCCAAGAGGGGGAGTTTCTCTTTCCAGCTGAGGAGCCCGGAGTTGATTGGGAATGGGCGCTGGTGTGCGTGCTGCCTGGGGGGGGAGGGTTCGCTGGGTGTTCTCCCGCAGCTGCTGCACCATCTGCTCGATAGGCGGCCTCCAGGAGGGGGGTGCCTCCCCTGGCATCATCCATGACTGCTGCCCTTTCAGTGCTCATTGGTTGTTGTCCTGGCTCCCTTCGGATGTTAAGATTTTCCAAAGTCTCCATCACCAATTGGGTTATATGCCTCTTCAGATAGTCCTCCCTCAGGGTTGCTTCAGTCAGCCCCCCCGGTCAGTAAGGGCTTCTAGTTCCAGTTTCCACCCCGGTTTTCGATTGCCACGGTTGAGGGTGACTCCTCTGGTTCTCTCATCCCAGCCATCTTTCTTCCTGATGCCAATCGACCAGCGGGGCTTTTCAGGATTCTCCAGGGTTACCTCATCCTCTCCGATAGGTTGCATGAGACAGGCATCCGACTGGGTGGCGGTTGCTGTCTCTCCCCAGCAATCGGTTTCTCCCAGCTCTCTGCTTTGTTCAGACATGGTTTGCAAGGTCCCCTCAGTAGAGCAAAGATTGCTTCTCTGGGTTGACCGTTTTGCAGATTGTGCTTTCTGTAAGGATCGCCTCTCCTTCCAACTTAAGAAAGTACGAACTCTTGAAACGTAGTTGTTCAAAAGGATTCTTTTATTAAGCAGAAGTGAAAACCATCCAGCTAAAGCACAATCTGAATGCCCTTAGGCAAAGCAGTAGGATTAAAGTGGTAGAGACCCCTCCCTTTAGGTCAGAATGCAGATTTCAGCCAATACACAAGTGTGAAGATGTTTTCTTTACTATTTCCTTTGAGAACCCGAACAAACATGCATTCCCACCACTTCCCTTTAAAGTGAGACAACCCACATGGCTATCATATAAATTCCTGCAGGTAAAGGGAATCTCAGGCTTCCTTGGCGCCAGGATATAGGTTGTAAAATATCTGATGACACAGGCCATGCTAGTAAATCGAATCCACGTCCCCCTTTCCTTCACTTGAATGGCAGTATCACTTTTAGGGATCTGACACTATGAAAAAATAAGATATTTGGGAATTCAATTGACAGCAAGATGCATTATACTTAAAGAAGATAACTATGACAAATTAATGGTGCAAATTAGGTCTGATTTGGAAAAATGGGGAAAATTACAGCTATCTCTAATGGGCAGGATAGCCACCATCAAAATGAATGTTTTCCCGAAAATGTTGTTTTTATTTCAATGCATACCAATTCAGCTCAAAAAAGATTTCTTTTACAAATTTGGACAGACAGAATTTAAAAATTCATATGGCAAGGGAAACGACTGAGAATCAGATTCAAATTATCACAGGTTTGTTAGTTCACAGCTTTTGTTGGGAACATGGCATAGACAGCTTCTCAGATGCAGAGAGCAGTCAATGTTCTGACATCTTTCTCATTAGTCCCAGTAATTCCATGATACTTGATTAATACAAAGGAACCACTTTATTCCGTATTGATATCTGCAATCATCATGTTTGGCTAAATAAGTCCCATCAGAAATCAATCACACACATGGAAAAGTATGACAGCCTGAAACCTCCATTTGGATGGATCAAATGGAACAGCCCTGCTTTTGTAAGAGAACCCTGCTATATCAGAGTTGCCTCGAACTGCAAGATGGGCAGCAAATAAATTTAACAACAACAATAATGAAAGATCCAGAAAAGGTGGCAGAATCAGGTAACCACATGCCATGCTAGAAATCTTGCTCTGGGTTTCCTTTCCTCTTCCCTCCTCTTCCATTTTCCTTTCTTGTCATGCTTATTAGATTTTGAGCGAGAGGGCAAAGCCTCCATTTTCTTTGAAAATCTGTACTATGTTTTGGAAAATAAAGACTGTCTTTGTATGTCCATAAATCTCCTGCTTACAATAAACAGCCCTTGGCTGGTGTGATGGATGCTTGTGGTTTGGCCACACATGAACTATGGCCTGGAAGGGGCTGGCCGTGCAGAGGAGCTGAGGAAGACGGGGTCAGAGAAGACATCTTCAGGCCATACTTCCTGACTTGTTTCTCCCTCTTCTAGAATACCAGCCATCCCCCTCAATCCTGTATGGTTGGCACATATGGAAGTCTATCTCCACACTTTCTCCCCAGCCGTTAACAAATGGAACTGGAAGGATGCAGCCAAGTGGCAGGTCTGGTGGGGACAGAGAGATGCAGAGCTGATGGAGGCTGAGTGGACATGGGTGCCCTAATGATACCTTTGCATTCCTTTTTTTGGGAAAAGGTCTGATCGGCAAGAGGATTGCATGATGCCCCCGCCCCTCACACCCCTGTGTTTGGGATCACACAGGCAATGCCTGATTCTCAGCTCAGCCACCCTGGGCAAGGAGACACATGGCTCCTAGGGCAGGCAGGGTTCAGAGGGTGGCTGGGCTGCTGGAAGGGGTCAGGAGTCCATGGCTGCGGGCAGGAGGAAGGTCTATGGCATGAAGATGCTCAGTTGAGCACAGGGAGACACGGCTGGTTCTCCTTGGGCCACCTGATGTACTGGGAGATGCCCAGGGCTCACAAGGAGAGGGGAGAGGCACTGGAAAAGTGTCTTGAGAGCCCCTGAGATGTGGAAGGACCTGCTGGTGCTAGGGCTTGGCAGGTCATCTGGGAAGGTCTCTGTTTAGGCTGGGTTTGACATGTGCCCCACCTGCCCTGGGCACCCATTGCAATCACCAGAAAGCCAAGATTAGGGAGGAATCTCCCCAAAAACTGAGTGTCATTTTAGTATCTGTCATTTTAGGTGGTGCAGGCAGCCATAGTTGCTGCCCATGGTTTGGGCTGAAGGGCACCATTGAAAGGCCGATCAGTATCTATGTAAGCCTTGATTTGACTTCTGAATGGTCACAGCGGTGATAAGGTGTGGAGGGAAAAGTGATACCTTTTTGGGGGCTCACACACACCACTACACCACACCCCAGCTTGCTCCCTCTGGAGTAAAGGGAGGAAAGGAGGAGTCCAGTCCCCTATTCAGATAACTCAGGAATGGGGTACAGCGTGGGGAATAGGCACCGTTTCCCCATTTCTCCGGCTCACACACTTTTCTCCTCCCTTGTGATCAGGTAGTGGCAGTATCTAAGTAAAAATGTGTGCGCCCATGCTCACCCTTCACCTGGGTAACTTTCCCAATTCCACACAGATGCATGCACATGCACAACCCACGCATCTACTTCCCACTCAGAAGCTATCCATCCCCCTTCCCTAGCAAGCCAGAGGGCACACCAGGCAAGAGGAAGAAATGACCATACCATCTTGGAATCAATGGGGACAATTAATACAATCACCATCCATCATCTCCCTCCTGCCAGCCTGCACCTGCCTGCCACAGACACCAGCCATGCTTGAGGCCTCCCTTTCTTGGCAGAGTGTGGAGCCTCTTCATCCCAGATCTCCATAATGTTTTCCTTTCCCCCTCCACACCCCATGCCAACCCCATGCTGGGTGAGGATCCTGAGATGTTTTTCAGCAAGGTGAAGAAAGTCTCTCCCTCCCCCATCTGTAGCTTGCCCCAAATGCCAGAGAAGAAATTTGAGCACTTCAGGAAGCTGAACCAACGGGACTGTGCTGGGTTTCCTAGATGCCTTTCTTTGGCCAGAAAGAACTGTGAAAGTTTGTAGGAAGAAGGGAGGGCATACAAAAGCAGTGGGATGAAGTGGACTGGGCCAGGAGGCTGCAGTCAATTCTCCCATTCCATACCTGGGCATCCTTTAAAACTGATTAACATCAAGCACAATGAAGTCAAGAAAAGTGTTAGGAATAAGTACATCAATAGAATGAAGAAGATCTTAAAATCCAAACTCAGTGGAGGAAATGCCATCAAGGCAAGCAACATCTGGGCAATTCACTAGAATAGTGGACTGAACTCAAGCAGAACTAAAAGCTCTGGATAAGAAGACTAGAAAAATAATGACAATGAATCATGCCTGTTCATCACCAGAGAGACACTGATGGATTCTATTTAAAAAGGAAAATGGGTGGGTATAGAATGTTGCAAGTAATTAGATAGCTGAAGAAGAAAAAAGTGCATTGGAAGAGTATCTGAAAGGTAGTGCACTGAAGCTAGTATACCAAGAAGACCTACTGAGTAATGGATAGACCAAACTGGCATTTTCTCTTCAAATGAAGAGAAAAAAGGCATGGGAAGACAAAGCATTATATGGCCAATACATTAAAAAGAAATAGCAGAGAAAGCAGGTAATAACAGGACCTGGCAATGGCTAAGCACAAGAAAGGTGAAGAAAGCTACAGATGTGCTAATTCTGCCTGCACAAGACCAGGCCTTAAGAACAAAAGTCAGAATTGAGAAGACTGCAACAGATAGCAAATGCCGTCTCTGCAAAGAAGCTGAATAGTAGAAGAAGAAGAAGTAGATCACCTGGTTAGCTGCTGCAAGAAGATCGCCCAAACAGACTACAAGCAACAGCATGACAAAGTGGCAACAATAGTGCACTGGAAGGGACTTCCAGTTTGGCATCGCAGCAACACAGTCAGGATAGCAGGGCTCTGTGAAATCCATTTTATACCAAATTTATATTTAAATCTATACTAGTCTCACTTTATTTCTTTATCAGCAAAATATAAATTTGGTATAAAATGGTTTGTCGTGAATGCGACTGCTTGAGGGCTCCTTTATTAGAGCTGAAAAGTGAAAGGGAGCAGAATGCCCCCTCCCACATGTTGGGGTAGTCCAGGTGTCTTGATAGAAAAACACTTAATCTTTCCCCCGGTTCAAGCTGATGAAGGGAGGAGAACCTGTGGCTCAGAAGGTTAATTCAACTGCCTAACATGCAGGAAGCCCAAGTTCGAATCCGAGTAAGGGTATGGCTAGCTGATGAAAGCTAAAAAGCTTGAAATAGATCCATACTAGTCTCCCTTTATTTCTTTATCAGCAAAATATAAATTATATATCTCTATCTCTATCTACGTATATCATACATACATATATACATATACATATACATATACATATACATATACATATACATATATATATATATATATATATATATATATATATATATATATATATATTTGTTTTCTCAGGTTTTCGCGGGTGTTTGTATGTAGGTCTTTGGTTATTCGGGTCTTCTCCCACGTAAAATTGGAAGTGTCTTGGCGACGTTTCGACGAAGTCTCATTCGTCATCTTCAGGCTGGTGTTCTCGGCTTCGTGCTTCCAGGAGCAATGTGAGATCGCAGCTGTCTCTTCCTTTTAACTGCTAGTGGGGGTGTGAGCTGATTGGGTGGGAACTTGGCTGTGTTCTGATTGGGTGGAGGTGTGTTCTGATTGGTTAGGGGCTCGGCTGTGCTCTGATTGGATGGGGGGTTGGTTGTGCTCTGATTGGCTGGGGGTGTGTTCTGTTTGGGTGGGGGCTTGGTTGTGCTCAGCTTAGTCTGAGTTGCAGGGGGATTTGAGCTGGTGAGCTGCGTTGTTGTTGTTTGGCTTCGTGTTTGTGGCCGTGCGAGCTCTTCATGGTGGGTGTCAGTCTGCTTCATGTATGGATTGGAGAGGTTTAAAGTGGCTAATGATGCAGCTGCAGTCTGGCTTCTGGTCCTTGGTCGTGGCTCATTATCAGTGTGGGTTTGAGTCTGTTTTCTGCGTGGATGTGTGGTGGTGACATCCTGTGTGGCTCTCGTGAGTGTGGGTCTGGTGTCATTCGTCGTGTTAGGGACCCGTTTGTCAATAAGGGCGGGTTTCCAAATGGCTGGTAGGCGGGAGGTATCGTTTCGTTTGTTCATGCTGTGTGGGCGTTTTTCTATCTCGATGGCTTCTCTGATTATTCTGTTGTTAAAGTGTTCAGTTTTGGCGATAGTTCTGGTCTTTTTAAAGTCAATATCATGTCCTGTGGCTTTAAGGTGTTGGACCAGGGAAGAAGTTGGTTCTTCTTTTCTGACTGAGTTCTTGTGTTCTTCTATGCGTGCACTTATTCGTCTGTTGGTTTGTCCGATGTATGTGGTGGGGCAGGCGGTGCATGGGATTTCATATACTCCTTGATTTTCAAATCAAGGAGTATATGAAATCCCATGCACCGCCTGCCCCACCACATACATCGGACAAACCAACAGACGAATAAGTGCACGCATAGAAGAACACAAGAACTCAGTCAGAAAAGAAGAACCAACTTCTTCCCTGGTCCAACACCTTAAAGCCACAGGACATGATATTGACTTTAAAAAGACCAGAACTATCGCCAAAACTGAACACTTTAACAACAGAATAATCAGAGAAGCCATCGAGATAGAAAAACGCCCACACAGCATGAACAAACGAGACGATACCTCCCGCCTACCAGCCATTTGGAAACCCGCCCTTATTGACAAACGGGTCCCTAACACGACGAATGACACCAGACCCACACTCACGAGAGCCACACAGGATGTCACCACCACACATCCACGCAGAAAACAGACTCAAACCCACACTGATAATGAGCCACGACCAAGGACCAGAAGCCAGACTGCAGCTGCATCATTAGCCACTTTAAACCTCTCCAATCCATACATGAAGCAGACTGACACCCACCATGAAGAGCTCGCACGGCCACAAACACGAAGCCAAACAACAACAACGCAGCTCACCAGCTCAAATCCCCCTGCAACTCAGACTAAGCTGAGCACAACCAAGCCCCCACCCAAACAGAACACACCCCCAGCCAATCAGAGCACAACCAACCCCCCATCCAATCAGAGCACAGCCGAGCCCCTAACCAATCAGAACACACCTCCACCCAATCAGAACACAGCCAAGTTCCCACCCAATCAGCTCACACCCCCACTAGCAGTTAAAAGGAAGAGACAGCTGCGATCTCACATTGCTCCTGGAAGCACGAAGCCGAGAACACCAGCCTGAAGATGACGAATGAGACTTCGTCGAAACGTCGCCAAGACACTTCCAATTTTACGTGGGAGAAGACCCGAATAACCAAAGACCTACATATATATATATATATATACACATACATACATACATACAGGTTGTTGGTTATTCGGGTTTTCTCCCGCGTAAAATTGGAAGTGTCTTGGCGATGTTTCAATGAAGTCTCATTCGTCATCTTCAGGCTGGTGTTTTCGGCTTCGTGCTTCTAGGAGCAATGTGTGATCGCAGCTGTTTCTTCCTTTTAACTGCCAGTGGGGGTGTGAACTGATTGGGTGGGAGCTTGGCTGTGTTCTGATTGGATGGAGGTATGTTCTGATTGGTTGGGGGTTTGGCTGTGCTCTGATTGGATGGGGGTGTGTTCTGTTTAGGTGGGGGCTTGGTTGTGCTCGGGTTAGTCTGAGTTGCAGGGGGATTTGAGCTGATGAGCTGCGTTGCTGTTGTTTGGCTTCGCGTTCGTGGTTGTGTCACTTCATGGTGGGTGTCAGTTTGCTTCATGTATGGATTGGAGGGGTTTAAAGTGGCTAATGATGCAGCTGTGGCCTGGCTTCTGGTTTGTGGTCGTGCCTTATCGGTGTCGGTTTGCTTTTTGCGTGGATGTGTGGTGGTGACATCCTGTGTGGTTTTCGTGAGTGTGGGTCTGGTGTCATTCTTTGTGTTAGGGGCTCGTTTATCAATGAGGGCAGGTTTCCAAATGGCTGATAGGCGGGAGGTATCATCTCGTTTATTCATGCTGTGTGGGCGTTTTTCTATCTCGTTGGCTTCTCTGATTATTCTGTTGTTAAAGTGTTCAGTTTTGGCGATAGTTCTGGTCCTTTTAAAGTCAATATCATGTCCTGTGGCTTTAAGGTGTTGGACCAGGGAAGAAGTTGGTTCCTCTTTTCTGACTGAGTTCTTGTGTTCTTCAATGTGTGCACTTATTCTTCTGTTGGTTTGTCCGATGTATGTGGTGGGGCAGGCGATGCATGGGATTTCATATACTCCTTGATTTTCTAACTCAATTTTGTCTTTGGGGTTTCTTAGGATGGTGGATATTTTTCGGTTTGTGCAGAATGCTGTCTTGATGTTGTGTTTGTGGAGGATTTTGCTGTGGGTGCCTTTTATGTATGGGAGGAGGGCTTTGCCGTTTTCTTGTTTTCTGTCTTGGATTTTAGTGGAGGTTTCTTTTTGGATTAGGTTGGTAATTTTATTTCTTTGGAATCCATTGGATTCCAAAGAATCTGGCCATATGGGAAAGAAAAACTGGACAACTTCCTCACACACCTCAACAGCCTACACCCCAAAATACAGTTCACCATGGAAACAGAAGTTAACAACCAACTTCCCTTCCTGGATATCTTAGTTTACAAGAAATCCAATTGCTCCCTAGGACACACCATCTACCAGAAGAAAACACACACCAACCGCTATCTGCACGCACTCTCATACCACCACCCAGCACAGATCAACTCCGTAGCCAAGACACTCATCTCCAGAACAAAACGCTTAGCTGACGAACAACACCTAAAAACCGAACTACACACTCTCACTAACGTACTAACATCCAACGGATTGGTTCGGAGAATTGGTGTAATGTGGGTGTATCTAGGTGCACCCACGATAGCTCGCGCAGCTGCATTCTGGACCAACTGTAGTCTCCGGAAACTCTTCAAGGGTAGCCCCATGTAAAGCGTGTTGCAATAATCTAACTGTGAGGTGATAAGGGCATGAGTGACTGTGAGGAGAGCCTCCCGATCCAAGTAGGGTCGCAATTGGTGCACCAGGCGAACCTGTGCAAAGGTCCCCCTAGCCACAGCTGCTAGATGTTGCTCTAATCTTAGCTGTGAGTCTAGAAGGACACCCAAATTGCAAACCCGTTCTGAGGGGGACAATTTCTCCCCCCCCCCCAAAACCAGGGATGGACAATCGACATAGTCTTTAGGAGGCAGTACCCACAGCCACTCGGTCTTGTCTGGGTTAAGTCTGAGCCTGTTGACTCCCATCCAGACCCTCACAGCCTCCAGGCTCTGGCACATCACATCCACCGCTTCACTGAATTGACGCGGGGTGGAAATATACAGCTGGATATCGTCAGCATATTGCTGATTCCCCACCCCATATCGTCGGATGATCTCACCTAGCGGTTTCATGTAGATGTTAAATAGGAGGGGAGAGAGGACCGAGCCCTGAGGCACCCCACAAATGAGGGGCCTAGGGGTCAACCTCTGTCCTCCTGCCAACACCAACTGTGACCAACCAGAGAGATAGGAGGAGAACCACCGTAACACAGTGCCTCCCACTCCCAACTCCCTTAGTCGTCCTAGAAGGATACTATGGTCAATGGTATCAAAAGCTGCTGAGAGGTCAAGTAGCACCAAGATAGAGGAATGACCTCCATCTCGGGCTCGCCAGAGATCATCCATCAGCGTGACCAAAGCAGTTTCTGTGCTGTAGCCAGGCCTGAAGCCAGACTGAAAAGGGTCTAGATAATCTATTTCATCCAATGACTGCAGGAGCTGAAGTGCCACCACTTTCTCTACAACCTTTCCAACAAAGGGTAGGTTGGAGAATGGATGAAAGTTCTTTAATTCTGCTTGATCCAAAGAAAGCTTCTTGAGGAGGGGCCTTACAACCGCTTCCTTTAATGGTTGTGGGAAGGACCCTTCCCTCAAGGATATGTTAACTAAAGCCTGAAGCCAGCCTCATGTCACCTCCCTGCTGGCCAAAACCAGCCAGGAGGGGCACGGGTCCAACAAACAAGTGGAGAACTTATCGCTCCTACAGCCTTGTCCACTTCCTCAGGAGTCATAGGCTCAAATTCATCCCACACAATAGGACTAAGACCTGCCCCCGTCATCTTGGTCGGAATTGCCCAATCAGAGTCCAGGTCCATCCGAATCTGAGCAACTTTATCCAACAGAAACTGCACAAACTCCTCAGCTCTACTCTGCAAGGGCTCCTCCACTCCCCCTATATTAAGGAGGGAGCAAGTCACCCTAAATAGGGCGGCTGGGCGCGAATCAGCGGATGCAATAATTGTGGAAAAATGCGAACATTTTGCTGCCCGTATCGCCACTAAATAAGTCCTAATAAAGGTTCTTAAGAGTGTTTGGTCAGATTTGGAGTTACTGGTCCTCCAGCATCGCTCTAGACGTCTCTTCTGGTGCTTCATCTCTCGGAGCTCCTCGGTAAACCAGGGAGCTTTCCTGGATCCACCGCCATGGAGAGGTCGCAAAGTCGCAATCCAGTCCAGTGCCTCAGATGCCGCCCTATTCCAGGCAGCCACCAGGGACTCAGCCAGACTGTGGACAAGGGAGTCAGGTATCTCTCCAAGCTCCTTCTGGAACCCTTCAGGGTCCATTAGGCGCCTGGGGCAGAACCACTTAATCGGCTCCGCCTCCCTGCGATGGAGGAGTAGCGCCCTGAAGTTTAACCTCAGCAGGAAATGATCTGACCACAACAAGGGAGAAGCATATATACCCCTTAATTCCAGATCATATCTCCACTGCCCCAAGAGAAATACCAGGTTAAGTGTGTGTGTCCCCCCCCCATGAGTCGGACCCTGAACTACTTGGGTCAGGTCCATGGTTGTCATGGAAGCCATGAACTCCTGAGCTGCATCTGAGGATTTGCCAAGTGACGGCAAGTTGAAGTCCCCCAGTACCATAAGCCTGGGGAACTCCACCGCCAGCCCGGCTACTGCCTCTAGCAGCACAGGCAGGGCTGTCATAACGCAGCTGGGAGGCAGGTTCATCATCAACAAGCCCAACTGAGCCCCTGAGTCCAACCTCAAGAGGAGAGACTCACACCCAACAATCTCAGGGGCTGGGATCCTGCGAGGGCAAAGACTCTTCTGGACAATAACTGCCACTCCTCCACCCCTTCCCTGGAGTCGCAGCTGATGCAATATCTGGAACCCGTCTGGGCACATCTCTGAGAGGGGCACCCCTCCCTCCTGGCCCAGCCAGGTCTCAGTTATGCATGCCAAGTCAGCCCCCTCCTCCAGGATTAAGTCCTGAACGAGAGGGGCCTTGTTAACAACAGACCTGGTATTAAACAGCAGCAGCCTGAGGCCAGGGCCTGACATCCCAAGTCACCAGGTATGCGAGGCGAGCCCGGTGAACCAGAACCAGAGGGGCCAGAACAAGTAATCGCTTTGAGATAGCGAGTCCTAGTTCCCCGAGAGCAGCCTACCCCTCGGCTGTCACCATATCTACCTCTCCCAGTCATAACTGCAATACTCCGGCTCTCCAACACCCCAGAGATCCCCTCCCCCACCTCAATGGCCCCCCTCCTCCCCAGCAGGCAAAGCACCCCACTCATACTGAGCTGGGGGTCATATATGAGCCCCCATCTGCTTCTGTTTGCACACTAAGCAGAGGGGGCTCCATACCTTGCCCCCGGCTCCCTCATTCTCCCCAAATTCAGCCACTCCAAACCCATTTGTTCCATCCAATCCATCCCAACACCCTCACACATACACACACACACACCCTCTCCAAGATAAAATTAATGTATTGAGCAAAAAGATATCAGGTGAGTTAAAACAAATCTAAAAATGCTTTGGAGATTCCACTGATGGCTTGAGAGGAGCCACATGTTGAGGTATCCCAGCAAACAGCCGGTGCCCTCCAGCCGTTGAACCTTGGCCCTATCCAATCCTTTCCAAAAGCCGACAGCCACTCCTCCATTTTGCCTTGGGGACCCTGTGGATTTCACAGAAACCTCCGGTTTTTAATAGGCTGTACACCTCCCTGAGTCCTTCGGGAGAAGGGGGGTATAGAAATAAAATTATTCTTATTCTTATTCTTCTTTTCCTTCAGATGTTCCTCTTGGTTAAAGTCCTGCTTTCCTCTCCACCAGTACAGTCTAGGGAGAGTTTCCCAGTCTGGGATTGCTAATCCTCCTCTCTCCCCAGTGTCTTGTAAATGTTTTATTTTGATCCTTGCTTTCTTCTCCTGCCAAATGTAATTCGATATAAGTTTATTAAAATCTTTTAAAAAGTTCTTCCCCAATTTTATAGGTATCGCTTGGAATAAAAATAGCATTCTTGGTAGCACATTCATTTTGATTGAGGCCATCTTCCCTAGAAATGATAACTGTAGTTTGCTCCAGATTTCTAGATCTTTCTTTATCTGTCTTGTTAATTTGTTGTAATTGTCTTCTCTAATCGATGATCCTTTATTTGTTAGCCATATTCCTAAATATTTTTTTTTGTCATTTGTATACCCATTCTGTCTTCTAATTTTTTCTCTTTTTGTTTTGTGAGGTTTTTCGTTAGTGCCTTTGTTTTTTGCCTATTAATTTTGAGTCCTGCTACCTTCCCATATTCTTCTATTTGTGATAACAATTTGGGTCCTGTCGATATTGGCTGCTCTATGACGAAGACCAAGTCATTGGCAAAGGCTTGAAGTTTATATTCCCCTTTTTTAACTTTCAGTCCTTTTATTTCCTTGTCTCTTCTAATTTCATTTAACAGTATTTCTAAGGATAGTATGAACAATAAAGGGGATAAAGGGCATCCCTGTCTCACTCCTTTTGTTATTATAAACTGTTCAGTCATATCTCCATTTATTGTTATTTTTGCTATTTGAGATGAGTATATTTTCTTTATCATATTTACAAATTTATCACCAAATTTCATATTTTCTAATTGTAAAGTAAGAAATTTCCAATTTAAATTGTCAAAGGCCTTTTGTGCATCCAAGAATATTAGTGCCATTTGTTTATCTGGGTTTGCTTCGTAATATTCCAATACATCAATTATTATTCTCATATTATTTTTTATTTGTCTTTTTGGCAGAAAGCTGTTCTGGTCAGAATGAATATATTCGTTTATTATTTTTTTTAGTCTTTCCGCAATAATCAATGTGAATAATTTATAGTCTACGTTTAATAACAATATTGGTCTGTAATTTTTAATTTGTGATTGGTCTGTCTCCTCTTTTGGGATAAGCGTAATAATGGCTTCCGTCCATGAATTGGGTATTTTGGCTTTCAAAAGTGCATCATTGAAAGTTTCTAGTATAATTTCATCTAGTGGTTGTTGACAAAATTTATAAAATTTGCCGGGATGACATCTGGACCTGGAGTTTTATTGTTTTTCTGTTTTTTCCTTGCCTCCATTAATTCAATCATACTAATTGGCCTATTCAATATTTCCCTGTGTGTCTCTTAAATCTGATTTATTTAAATATTGTTTAATGTCTTCTTCAAAAATCTCCTCTTGCGCATATAACTTTTGAAAAAAAATGCTATATTTTTATCCTCATTTCTATAATGCGTCTCTCCTTTCTCATCTTGTAATTGGTGTATCATTCTTTTCTCTTTTTCTTTTTTCAGTTTATATGCCAAGCAACGTCCCGTTTTATTCGCATATTCAAAATGGTTTTGCTTTGCTGACTTAATTTTCCGTGCTATCTCTATTTGTGTGGTCAAATTAATTTTATGTTTTATCAAATTTATTTTTCCTTTGGTCGTTTTATTTTGAAGATCCTTCTGTAGGTCAGATTCACATTCTTTAAGCTCTTTTAGCAGATTATCTCGTTCTTATTTGTTTTTATTTTTCTTCACCATATACGCAATTGTTAAACCTCTTATGTATGCTTTTGTCGTATCCCATAGATTTTGGAGAGAAGTTTCCTCTTTTGTGTTTATCCTGAAGAATGTCTTCATTTCTTTTTCAATCATCTGAACGTATTCTTTATCTTTTAATATTTCTTTATTCATCATCCATCTTTTTCTTGTCCATTGTCCTTTCCATATTACTTTTACTGGGTTATGATCTGCCCACATATTTGTCATTATTTTCACTTCTTCTACATCTTTTCTGTCATCATCCATACCATGTCTATCCTAGACCATGATTGGTGTGGACTAGAATAGAATGCATATTGTTTTTTCTCTTAATTTACCTCCCTCCATGTATCTTGAAGACATAATTCCTTGAAACGTATCTGGAAGGGTCTTTTTCTTAGTTTTATTTTTCTTGTTACTCTGGTAGTCTTTTTTCATGTCCGTAATTGCGTTGAAGTCACCTATTATGCAGATGTTTTCGTATTCTAATTTTTTTACTTTGTCATGTATCTTTTTATAAAATTCATTTTGATTATTATTTGGTGCATAAATTGAACTCAGTAATATTGTTTTTTATTCTGTTTGTATTTCAATTATTAAGATCCTTCCCTCCTCATCTGTGTATATTTGTTTCGTTTTAAAAGGTTTTTTGATGTAAACTGCTATTCCTCGCTTTTTTTGTTCTGCTAATGAAGTATATAAATTTCCTAGTCTTGGGTGTTCTAGCATCTTTCTGTGTTGTTTCTTAATGTGTACTTCCTGCAAATTTATGATATCCATCTCCAATCTTTGTAACTTTGTAAATGTTTGCATTCTTTTGGCTGGTGCATTTAAACCGTTTATGTTTATTAAAATCATTTTTATTTCTTGCTCCATCCTCATTCTTATTTGTTCATTGTTCTTAGTTTTCTTGTGTTTCTTGTTACTATTTGTGTTTTTCCCCTTGCTCCCCTCTCTCTATTCGTTCCCTTTCCAATCTTCTCTTTTCCTCTTGTTCTCCTTTTTTCTTCCATTACATAGCCTTCCTGGCTTTTACTCTCTGATTCCTCCCTGCTTTCTTGATCTTCCGCCAAGGCAAAATGATGTTCAAAAAATTCCTGGGCCTTGTCCAAAATATCTATCTTAAATTTCTTCTCTTGCCAAGAGATTAAGATATCCTCCGGTATCAGCCATCAAAACATAACTTTATATTTGTTTAATTGTGATGTGAGAAAATTATAATTCTTTCTCTGGTCTCTTACTCGTCTTGGAATTTGTTTGAGTGTTATTATCTCCTTTCCTTTACATAGTATTGCCTCATCTCTCATTTTTTTATAAATTTCTTCCTTTATCGTTTTTTTTAGTAAATCTAACATGCACTTCCTTTGGCAGTTTGTGCCTATGTGCATAATTTGTGTGTACTCTGTAAACCTCATCGATGTCCCTCCTGATCTCTTTGTGTTGCTTCTGCCAGGATTTCCGCCATTATCTCTCCTAAGTCTTCCTCTTTATTTTCTGCGATATTCTGGAATCTAAGGTAAAATGATGCTTTCTCCATTTCCAGATACACAATCAATTCTTCTAGTTTTCTACTAGTTGACATCTGTTTTTCTTCCAATATATCTATTTTCTTATCTATTTGTTCCATTTTTGATTCCACTTTTTGGATCCTTTGCTCATTCCTAAAAATATTCTGTTGGATTTTTTCTATTTTATCGTCCATTTTTTAAATATTGTCCTTTATTTCTCCCACATCAGATTTAAGGTCCTCATGATTCTTTTTTGTTTTCTCGTGGTTATTCGCGATGGTTTCTTGTGTCTTGTTCATTGCTACCTGGATCATTGTTAACACTGATTGAATATTTTGTATATTAAGAACAAGACAGGAATTGAATGAATTGGGTACAGACATTGATTGGTGACCCTATATGCAAATAAAATCTAGATACAAGACACATTTGGCACCATTTGGATTTCAAAAGGGAACATATGAATCAGATAAAATTCCCCATGGAACAGGATAAAAAAAAGGATAGGATAAATTGATAAAAATAATCTACAACTATTTATTAAGATACAAGTGGAAGAAGAGGTAGTTAAAGAAAATATGATAATTTGGGCGAAAATTTTTGGATACAATATTGTATTAGATAAATGGGAGAAATTATGGAATATAAATTACAAACTAACAATGTCTGTACCCTATAAAGAAAATATGTATAAAATGTTTTATAGGTGGCATCTCCCACCTGCCAGATTGGCAAAAATGTTTCCAAATACCTCCCCGCTATGTTGGAAATGTAAACATCAAAAAGGAACTTATTATCACATATGATGGTCCTGCCAGAAGGCAAAACAATTTTGGCAAACAATTAAAATACACATAGAAGAAATTATAAATGAACAAATAGAAATGAGGCCAGAAACTTTCCTACAGGGAATAATTGCTGGGTCATATGAAAGAGAAATAAGATACTTAATTATTCACATAATTACAGCAGCACGAATAGTTTTCGCCCAAAACTGGAAAAACAATGACATACCATCAGAAGACAAGGTGATTAGAAAAATTATGGAGTGTGTGGAAATGGATAAGCTCACAAAGGAAATACAAGAAAAAGATGAAACAGAATATTACTTAGTCTGGGAGAAATGGTATAAATTGTTGGAGAAGAAAGGGGGAAAAAAGGGGGGGACAAAAGAAAACTAAACAATGGTTAAATTAGGTGGAGGAATATGGAAACAAATGGGAAGATATAAAAATTGTGGAAAGGAAATTAGGTACCTGTTTATGTTAAATGTAAATAAAATATTTAGATTAAGAGTATATATTATAATGGTATATATATGATATACTAGAAATATATGTATAAAAGATATATTAAGATAACAAAGAGAAAATGTATAAATATGGATTATGATGCAAAGATGTTGAAAAGAAGATGTAAATATCTGTTTTTGTTTGTCTTTTTTTTAAAAAAACTGTTTAATAAAAATTATTGGGGAAAAAATTGCAGATGATACTAAGCTGGCAGGAATACTTAACACCCTAGAACAGCGGTTTTCAACCTGGGGGTCGCGACCCCTTTGGGGGTCGAACGGCCATTTCACAGCGGTCGCCAAAGCACTCTCTCGCCCCCCCCCCCACGCCTTCACTCACACTCACCCTCTGCCTCTGTGGGATCGCCCGGTCGCCATTCATTTACTCCGCCCACTCCCAATCTATTGCTGCCTCCTAAGTCCCAGCTGATGGCTAGAGGGAAAAAAACTTTAAATTCTTGCCGCGGGGCTTCAAAGAGCTAGCTGCAAAGAGGTAAATTCCTGGAGCAAATTTTTTTCCCCCTAGCTATGCTGAAAAGCGAAATTGAAAGTAAAGAAGGGTCTTTGCTGCAACGTGACAAAATGAGGCAGAGAGATTTCTTTTTCTTTTTCCTCACCAAAAAAGATAGGTGCAAAACTGCAAAAAATGGGAAATTTAGGGCAAGAGGAGGTTCAAGATTTTAAAACACAAAAGAAAAAAAGCTCTATTTAACTAGGGAATTGTAATAATTGAGATACTATTAATTGTATATTGTGTTGAAAGCAGAAATGGTTAAGTTGTGGTTTGGAGGAATATATGGGGGAAATTATTTGGTTTATTATTATTGGTAAATATAATTGACTTGTAAGAAATTGGATTGCATGGAAATAATTGGAATATTCATGTTCATATTGATTAATATACAAAAAAGATAATTATATAAGTAATTGATTTATATTAAAATGTTGAATTTGTATTAAACAACTGTATTACATAATTAACCAATGTGAGGATGGATATAAAAATAGATGACAATGGGAAGGGGTATAATATAGAATAGAAGGGAAAAATTGAATTTGATTAAGATTAGAGATGAGGATGAAGGGTAATATTGGTTTTTTTAAAAAATAGATGAGGAATAAATATGGTAAAAAAGGAAATATAGAAATTGTAAATTTAATTGAAATGACTAAATACTGTGTTGGAAGAAATATCCTTCTGGGTTCTGCTCCAAGTGGGGAAAAAGACACTGGAAACATGGAGACTGCTTGGAAAGATGGTTTAATGGTGGACAGGATTACATGGCTTGATGGGGCCCAATGTGTTAGTTTCTGTTGCTATTGTGTTGCAAATGTCCTTTGACAAAGGATTGACTTTCTGCCTCTCGCCCATTAACAAAGGGTGGGGGGCAGGAAGGTGGAAGCTGCCTTGTCTGTAAAATATGCTTCTCCATTTCTCATCCAGGGAAATATAATATTCTGCCTCTTTAATATTTCCCAAAATATTTCATTCTTCTAGGAAAGGGGTGGGTGCTAACCTCCTACAACTGTTTAAATTTGTGAACCGGCCAAATACTCTGTTCAAAGAAAATACGTTGTATGTTTGTATGTGTGTTTCTAATTATTGCTATTTATTGCTATTTGTTCTCTTTTATTCTTTAAAGTTTAACAATTCATTCTTTATCTTAATATCTTAATATTTGTTTGGGGTTGGCTTTCTTCCCTTTCATCTTTTTTATTGTACAGCAATCTTTCTCCTCAAACCTACCACCTCTGTCTTTTGTTTCTTTCTTACTTTCTCTTCCCCCCCTCTTCTTCTTCTCCCTACTTCCTCTTTCTTTCTCCTTCTCCTCCTCTCTTCCTCCCTCTCTTACCTTCACTCCTACTCTAATTTCCCTTCCCTTCCTTCATCCCTCTCTATTGCTGTATCCTTTAATGCATATGGACTACTCAGAGGGCTGAAAAAGTTATTTTTGACTGGTCCTCGTACTTTTGACCAGTCCTTGAACTTACGACTATCCTCACAATTTACGTTTTTGCTCTATCTTGTCACCATGGTGAAGAGAAGCAGTTGTGAAATGAGTGACATGGTTGTTAAGAATGGTACAATGGGCATAAATGATGACCAGTCATAACTGCGAAGACGGGCCAAAAGTGCGAGGACCTGTCAGAAATCACATTTTTCAGCCCTCTGGGTAGTCCTTTTGTGCACAGGGACTACTCAGAGGGCTGAAAAAGTTATTTTTGACTGGTCCTCGCACTTTTGACCAGTCCTCGAATTTACAACTGTCCTCACATTTTACGTTTTTAGCCCTATCTTATACCATGTTGAAGAGAAGCAATTGTGAAATGAGTGACATGATTGTTAAGAATGCTGCACGGGCATAAATGTGAGGATGGTCATAAGTGTGAGGACCAGTCAAAAGTGCGAGGACCTGTCAGAAATGACTTTTTTCAGTCCTCTGAGTAGTCCCTATACACACAGCCACGCCCACCCAGTCACATGACCTCCAAGCCACACCCACAAAATAAGCCACGCCCACAGAACCGGTAGTAAAAAAATTTAGAACCCCCCCCTGGTTGGGGGTCACCACAACATGAGGAACTGTATTAAAGGGTCGCGGCATTAGGAAGGTTGAGAACCACTGCCCTAGAAGATAGGCTCAAGATCCAGATGGATCTTGACAGACTTGAACACTAACTAACAAAATGAAATTCAATGTAGAGAAAAGTAAAGTCCTACACTTAGGCAAGAAAAACCAAAAGTACACATATTGACTGGGTGAAACCAGGCTTAATAGCAGTAACTGTGAGAGGGATCTTCCCTTCTTGGATCTCTTACTGGACAACCAGCTAAATAAGAGCCAGCAGTGTGCAGCGGCAGCCAAAAGAGTCACTATGTCAGATCCCTAACGTGATATTCCATTCAAGTAGAGCAGTGGTTCTCAACCTTCCTAATGCCATCAAGAAGAAGAGGGGGGGGAAGAGAAAGTAAGTAAGAAAGAAAAGACAAAGGTGGTAGGTTTGAGGAGAAAGATTGCTGTACAATAAAAAAGATGAAAGGGAAGAAAGCCAACCCCAAACAAATATTAAGATATTAAGATAAAGAATGAATTGTTAAACTTTAATCTTAATCAAATTCAACTTTTCCCTTCTATTCTATATTATACCCCTTCCCATTGTCATCTATTTTTATATCAATCCTCACATTGGTTAATTATGTAATACAGTTGTTTAATACAAATTCAACATTTTAATATAAATCAATTAGTTATATAACTACCTTTTTTGTATATTAATCAATATGAACATGAATATTCCAATTATTTCCATGCAATCCAATTTCTTACAAATCAATGAATTATATTTACCAATAATAATAAACCAAATAATTTCCCCCATATATTCCTCCAAACCACAACACAACTTAACCATTTCTGCTTTCAACACAATATGGAATTAATAGTATCTCAATTATTACAATTCTCTAGTTAAATAGAGCTTTTTTTCTTCTGTGTTTTAAAATCTTGAACCTCCTCTTGCCCTAAATTTCCCATTGTTTGCAGTTCTGCACCTACCTTTTTTGGTGAGGAAAAAGAAAAAGAAATCTCTCTGCCTCATTTTGTCACGTTGCACCAAAGACCCTGCTTACTTTCAATTTCGCTTTTTCAGCATAGCTAGGGGAAAAAAAATCTGCTCCAGGAATTTACCTCTTTGCAGCTAGCTAGTAACAGAGCCTTCCGCAAAACAGCTGAGAGTAGGGCCTCTTTGAAGCCCCGCGGCAAGAATTTAAAGTTTTTTTTCCCTCTAGCCATCAGCTGGGACTCCGGAGGCAGCAATAGATTGGGAGTGGGCGGGGTAAGCGAACGGCGACCGGGCAATCCAGCAGAGGCAGAGGGCGAGGGTGAGTGAAGGCGTAGGGGGGGCACGAGAGAGGGCTTTGGCGACCCCTGTGAAATGGCCGTTCGACCCCCAAAGGGGTCGCGACCCCCAGGTTGAGAACCGCTGAAGTAGAGGGAGGGGGGAGCATGTAGTTTATAACCTTTTTCCTGGCACAATATTCTCACCTTTTGGGAATGAAATAAGGAGAGAGGGCCATGTGGATTGTATCAGTTGGTTGAAAGCGGAAGAAGACCATGGGAATGGATCCTTATCTGGTTGTCAGGATGGCCGTTACAATAAACATATTCACACTTGTGGATTGTCTGAAATCCACATTCGAACTGGAGGGATGGATTCTAGAGCCCTATTTCTAACTGTGCTGTTTGGGAGGGAATTTAGAGTCTGTTTCGCCTGTTCTGCTATTACTTCTTCTCAAAAAAAGGTTCCTTTTGAAATACTACGTTTCAAGAGTCTATACTTTCTTGGGAAAGGAGGGGAGGCAGATCCTTACAGAAAGCAGACACTGCAAAGTAGGTCAACCCAGAGAAGCACATTTCGCTCTACCGTGGGGACCTTGCAATGATGTCTGAGCAAAGCAGCGAACGAGGAGAAATTGAATGCTACACAGATATTTCCACCATCGCTCAACCCGAAGCATACTCCTCATACCCAGTCATGGAGTTGGGGGCACCCCAAGAGGACTCCAAGAAACCACACTGGTCACTCGGAATTGGGAGAAAGACAGACAGCTGGGATGGGAAAAACCGAGCAGTCACCCTAACCCGAGGCAGTCAAAAGCCCGTCTGGAAATTAGAGCTGGAAGCCCTGTCTGGCCAAAAGGAAACTTTTGAAGAAACCAGGAGGGAGGATAAACTGAAGCACCACATCAACCAGCTGGTAATAGAGGCATTAAAAAACATCAACCAGAGGAGCCAAAGCCACATATGAGATTATGTGATTACCCCAGACCTCACCACAGGAGATCAAGCTGATGCCATTGAAATAGCCGCTGATGCAACAATCCCCCCACCACCACGAGTCGAGCTGCCATGAATACACCAGGTTAGCCCAGGGGCCCGCAGTTGGAGAGACAGGCACCACCCTTAGGAGTGAAATTCAAAGGAAACCCGCAGCAGCTGGGATTCTTCATGGCGCATATACTAACCTATATGCAAGAATATGGGTGTGCATTTCAAACCCAAGGCGCTTGAGTACGAGTCATAACACTCATGTTAGAGGGAGCCATGGCCAGATGGATGGTCACCCTGCACAACGCGGATGCCACAGAGTTGAGAAACTTTGACAGATTCATGATTGCCCTGCACCACTGTTTTTCTAGCCACCCAAAAAGCCTGATACTGAATCAAAGTCGTGAAGTAAGGGCGATGATCCATAACTGAATACCCTGAGAAGTTCTGGGACCTGGCCTGCCAGAAGACATCCTGGTGAGCTGTTTCAAAGATGGATTAAATGATGACCTGTACAATGCCTGCATCGCCATAGGAGCACCAGATCATCTGCCTGAGTGGTACCTCACCGCGGAGGAAGCTGAGATCGGCATGGTTAGGATCCCGTACCGACCAAGCCAAGGCTGGAAGAGATCCCTACCCCAGGGGAAAAGAGAGCTATTCAAATCACCACCCCCTTTCGCCCTGAGGTCATCGGCTTGTTTTAAATATGGGAAGGAGGGGCATCGAGCTGCAGAGTGCCAATCGAAAATGCTGGTGAGGAAATCAAATCGCCTGTTGGGGAAACCCAGAAAGCCAAGCCCCTGTGGGAAGGAAACTGTCCTGTGAAGCAAGGCAACTGTCAAGTTTCAGGACCCCCATTCTTTGTGGATTGAAACTCCAGAAATCCAACTGGAGGAGCCAACTTTCACTGAAAACGTGAAAACAACCCAGAAAACAAACCACTGGTAAGCAACCCAATTGAACCATTTACCCTCCCCCTAAGACTGTTTATACCCTGTCGAGTCAGAGAAGTAAAACTCTCTGCTTTTCTAGACTCGAGATGCACAAGTTGCTTGATAAATCCCACCCTAGTAAGGGAACTGGGAATAAATCTAAGGAGACTAGATTTGCTAACTTTTACCGCCAATTTATCCCTGTCTTTGCTGAAATAGTCCTTCTGATAACCAACCTCCTAAAAACAAAAGTGGAGGGGAAATCAAAGCCTAAACAGTCGTTGAACTGGACAATGGAATGCCAAGAGGCATTTGAGAAACTCAAGCGGTTTTTTTCAGTTGAACCAGTTTTAAAATATCCAGACCCGGAGAAACCGTTTGTGATACAAGCAGATCAGTGGTGAAATCCAATTTTTTTTACTACTGGTTCTGTGGGCGTGGCTTGGTGGGCATGGTGTGGCTTGGTGGGTGTGGCTTAGTGGGCGTGGAAGGGGAAGGATACTGAAAAATCTCCATTCCCACCCCACTCCAGGGGAAGGATACTGAAAAATCTCCATTCCCACCCCACTCCAGGGGAAGGATACTGCAAAATCCCCATTCCCTCCCTACTCCTGGGAGAAGGATATTGCAAAATCTCCATTCCCACCCCACTCTGGGACCAGCTAGAGGTGGCATTTGCCAATTCTCTGAACTACTCAAAATTTCCACTACCGGTTCTCCAGAACCTGTCAGAACCTGCTGGATTTCACCCCTGAAGCAGATGCAAGTGATATGTCAATATGGGCAGTCCTATTGCAAACAAACAAGCAGGTACAGCTGCAACCCTGCACCTACATGTTCAAAAAACTAACAGAGACTGAGGAAAGGTGGGCTATCTGGGAAAAAGAAGCCTATGCAGTTCGCTGGGCACTCCTCATGGGGAGACAATTCTTAGAGGGGAGTAAGATTCCATTTGAAGTCTGGACTGATCACAAAAATTTGGAAGTTCTAAAAACTCCTAGGAAACTCTCCCCAAAACAAGTCAGGTGGGCTCAATATTTCAGACGGTTTGACTTTTACCCTGGGGAAAAAAACTTCTTAGCAGATGCCCTATCAAGGAAACTGCAATACAACAGCGCAAAGCCTGAAGTAATCAGACCAATCCTTCAGGATAATCAAGTTGCAGCTAAAGTAATCACTAGATCACAAACCAAACAAGAAGGGACCACCTTTCTTGGGAAAGGAGGAGAGGCAGATCCTTACACAATGCAATTCTAAATTGCATTAACAGAGGGATACAATGAAGATCAAGTGAGTTACTAATACCACTCTATAAAGCCTTAGTAAGATCACACCTAGAGTACTGCATCCAGGTTTGGTCACTACACTATAAAAAAGATGTTGAGACTCTAGAAAAAGTGCAGAAAAGAGCTTTCTGGACTCAGACTGAAAAATTTTCTGACAGTGAGAACAATCAACCAATGGAACAACTTGCCTTTGGAAGTTGTGGGAGCTTCATCACTTGAGACTTTCAAGAAGAGATTGGACTGCCGTTTGTCAGAAATGGTGAAGGGTCTCCTGCTTGGGCGGGGGGTTGGACTAGATGACCTACAAGATCCCTTCCAACTCTGTTAATCTGTAATCAGCAGAGATGGCAAAACTGCTTTGATTAAAGACAATGGATTAGACAGCTTTATAAGAGACTGGAAGCTGTTTGTGGACTTTCTATGAATTAAATATAATAACATATGGTTAACAGAGGGACTTGCAATGTTTGGGCTAACCTGTTGATGGATTTTTTTTGTTTATTGTTTTTAATTGTATGTTTAATGTTAGATTTATTTGATGTTTAGGGGTTTCCCCCCTCTTTTTTGTACACATTTTTTTGTTTTTCTTTCTGTTGGATATGTTTTTCTGTTTCTTTGTTTTGTATTTTATTCTTGTTGATATGACAATAAATATAATATTAGACAAGATAACAGAATAAAATGATTAGACTAAAGTGTACAACTATAAACCATGCTTTTACTGACGATTTGGTATTGATTGTGCAAGACTGGCTAGAGAATATTGAATATGTTATTAAACCATATTAAACCATAGATTAAACTATTTGGAGAAATGGTGGGTTTAAAAATAAATAAGCTAAAGATGACAATATTGACTAAGAATATAAATGTGGAAGATCAGAAGAAATTGGAACTTTAAATTGATTTTAAAGTTGTGAAAAAAGGTAAAGTATATGGGGTGATGAAAATTCTAAGTTGTACAAAAGCCAAATGACAGTATTTCCTGCACTTTTGGGCATAGTTTGTAATAACCTTGGCGTTTTTCCCTGCCTTCTCTTTGTGGCTGCACAGATTGGGCAACTGGCTACGTAGCTCTCTATATCTTTCTTCAAGGACGGCCATCAGAATTGCCTCTTTATCAGGTGTAACATTTTTACAAATCTGAAGTGGCCGGCTAATTTTGAGTCATGGCAGGTTTGCATAAGGCTAAGTCTCTGGCTAGCTGGAACATACAACTTCCCTCCATCCAGGCCAGGCTGTCTTTTAATAAACAAGTCTCCTTATGGGCCTGAAACCACTCTTTGGTGAGGAGGGCTTGTTTAAATACCTGGGTGGCGGCGTTGTCTGTTGGGAGGTCTGCTTTTGCTTGCGCCTTGGTCATCACTTTAACTGCTAGCTGAGAAGCTGAGGTTTGACCACTTCTGATTTTGCGCTGTTGTAATATGGCATTCTGGATAAGGTGTCAGCTAGAAAATTCTTCTTCCCAGGAAGGTATTTGAGGGTGAAATCAAAACTTTTGAAGTATTGGGCCCAGTGTACTTGCTTTGGGGATAGTTTCCACAGGGTCTTAAGGGTCTCCAGATTCTTATGGTTAGTCCATACTTGGAAGGGGATTTTACTCCCTTCCAGAAAATGCCTCCATGTGATGAGGGCCCAGCAGACAGCATATACCTTTTTCCCAAACTGCCCATCTCTGTTCTGTATCTGTTAATTTTTTGGAGGTGTATGCACATGGCTGTAATTGGCCTTGCTCATTCTCTTGGAGGAGGATCGTCCTGACTGCCATGTGACTGGAATCCACCTGAATGATAAAAGATTTTTCTGGATCTGGGTGCTTCAGCACTGGTTCTGCTGAAAGAAGTCTCTTTATCTTTTCAAATGCTGCTTGGTACTCTATGGTCCAGTTCAGACGTGGTTTGGGTTTACCCCCTCCCCCTTAGTTTTTAGCAAGTTAGTAATTGGAAGCGCAATTTGCACAAATGCTGGGATAAATTTTAGTAAAAGTTAGCAAACCCCAGGAAACTTTGCAGCTGTCTATGCGTGCGGCGAGATTCAACCACTGCCTACACTTCTCAAGGTCCACTTCTACTCCTCCGTGGGAGATTCGATATCCTAAGTAGTTTATCCTTTCCTTTTGAAATTCACACTTTGACACTTTCACGTAAAGCTTTGCAGCACGGAGTTTGTTTAGGACTGCATGGACAAGTTTTACATGCTCTGCTTTTATTTCGGTGTAGATTAAAATGTCATCTAAGTACACTAAAACCCCTTTGTAGAGGTGCTCATGGGGTCCGAATAGGAGTACGTTGGCCTGGAAGTACCCTAGCAGGGTGTTGAAAGTGATTTTCCATTTGTCTCCTTCCCCAATTCTGACCCTGTTGTAGGCTTCCTGCAAGTCCAACTTAGAGAAAATCTTTCCCTTGGAGAGGTGGGCTAACATGTCCTAATGAGAGGAAGGGGGTACACGTTCTCTACGCTGTGTTCAGACCCCTATAATCAACGCATAAGCAAAAACACCTATCTTTCTTTTCCCGGAACACCATCAGAGCTGCTATTTTGGGCTGGTTGAACGAAACCCTGGGCTAAGTTTTTGTCTATGATAGCCTACAATTCCTCGAGTTCCTTCAGGGACATGCAGTACAGCTTTGACTTCAGTAGCTTCACCCCCAGGAGTATGTCAATTGCACAGTCTGTGATGTGATGGGTGTGTGTGAGTGTGTGTGTGTGAGCTCATCAGAGCTCTCTTCACTGAACACCTCAATTAAGTCTCTGTATTCCTGAGGAATGCCCTGTGGCAATTTGCCCTTCCATGCAGCAGCTGTTTCATTTCTGGGGCTTTCCCAGTTCCTCCCCATGGTTATCGGGTCCGGTCACTCCCCACTGGAATCTTAGGATCCCCCCTTTCCAGTCTACTCTGCGGTTCCACCACTTCAGCCAGGTGAGCCCCAGAACCTGTGGCCGCTCCATTCCAGGTGCCACAAGGAACATGAGTCTTTTGTCGTGGGCTCCCATGGCTATTTCCAAGGGTTCCGTAGCAAAAGTGGCCAGTTTCCCACCCTCAACTGACTTGTCTAGCTGACAAAATGAAATTGGAGTTTTTAGCTTCCACAGGAGAATGCCCAATCTCCACATCAGGGTTGGGCTTATTAAGCCCTTGGTAAACCCAAGTCCAGGAGGGTAGAAAGTCTTACTCTCTCTTTTTGGCTGGGGATGAATAGTCTTAGGGGCAATGTGACCAGCTCGACTGGTTCACTTAACAAGTGGGTCATCTTTGGAGTCACTTTTGAAGGGGCTGGGGTCCTCTTATGGCAGATTAGGAGTTCCCTTCCCTGGTTTTGCTAAGGGGCAGAATTCTATGACCTCCCTGTTTCTCAGTGCGGTGTTCTTTCCATGCAGGGTGGCCTTTGCTGTTTCCTGCTTGACAAGCACTCGCGGTTCCAGGCCGGTCTTCGAGCGCCACTCAGCTGCACAATGCCCATCCTTTCCACACTTGAAGCAGGAAGTGGTGAGGGGGCAGCCTGAGGCTTGCGTAGCTCTTACTTCCCTTGGGGCAGTGATCTCTTCCAGGTCCTCCCAGCTTGGTACTGGTTTCTGGCTAGATCAATTTCCACTGCCAGGATATACCAGTCATGGAGGTGAATTGGAGCTCTGTGGGCTAGGCAGACATGGTAGAAGTCATCATTCAGCCCATCCTTGAACTAGCTGACTAGAATGTCTTCTGGCCAGTCCATGCGACAAGTGAGGTCTTGGAATTTTTTGGTGTATTCAGCCACCGGCTGGTGGCCCTGCTTCACCATTCTGATGCGATTGCGGGCTTTTCAATCTGCTAGTGGAGTGCCATCATGAAACGGTTGACGTTCTGGAGCTCAGGGGCATTTGCATCGTGGAGGATCACAATCCACCATCCACCTAGCTGCTGTCCCCTCCAGGGCCAGGTGACGACGCTGATCAGGCCCCCTGGGTTTGGAAATGTGCCAGGAAGAAACCCAATTGTTGTGGGTCTCCATCGTACTTGATGCCCAGAGGTGGTGTTTTCTGCTCCAATTGTGGGGCTCTCATTGGTCCCGAGATGTTTGCAGGGATCAGTGCTGTGCACAATGGGTTTTTCAGGGTGGCAGCTGCCCCACCTGCCCCAGGTCTACAATGGTAGGGACTGGGGTGCTGGCTCTGGCTCTATTGGTTGCTGCAGCTGCTTTGTTTCCTCTGTCTCAGTGGCCCAACTCACCCTGGGCTCTCAGGTTCTCAAAAATCTCCATCACAAAGCGCATGATATTTCTCTTGAGTCACTCGTCCTGGATCGACTCTTCAGCTAGGTCCTCATGGTCCTTCCAGTTTGCACTTCCATCCCAATTGCCAGCCACCCCAGGTGAGGATGACACCTTTGGTTCTTCCATCCCAGCTGTCTTTCTTCCCCACTCTGATCAAACATCTCGGCTTCACTGGGTTCTCCAGGGCAGCAACTTCTTCGGTAGAGCATCCAGAGGTTGCGTCCAGCTGGATGGTGGTGGTGGTCTCACCTCTGCATTGTCCACCGCTGTGCTCGCTGCCCTGCTCAGACATGGCTTGCAAGGTCTCCTCGGTGGAGCAATGCTTCTGTGGGTTGACCACTTTGCAGATCCTGCTTAATGTAAGGACTTACTGCTCCTCTCTATTCAAGAAAGTAGAACTCTTGAAATGATTGGCATTTCAAAAGGAAACTTTTATTGGCATTTCAAAAGGAAGGTGATAGCAAGACAAAGAAAGCAGGATCTGAGGATTCCTGCGCAATTCTGTTAGGTTAAAAGATAGAAACCCCTCCCCTCGGTCTGTTGTAGGACAAGCCAATCCACAGGTGTGAAATTGTTTTGAGAACCTCAGGCTGAGAAGGTAATAAGTTGTTCTCAGGCATTGCTTGCTGGAGGCTCCGGTGCTGAGACAAAACAGGTGGCCCTCAATTCAATCCCTCCCCCCTTACATTCCCAGGAAGGTAAATCAAAGTACAGGAAACAGGAAAAAAGTTATAAAGTGAGCAATGCATCCAGGCCCTCCCCATCGGAATGGCAGTATCCTGATATGGATTTATGGGACCTGACAGTTCCCCTGGTTTAGATAAGATGCATGGATTCTGTTGAAATCACTAAGAGGTTTGCATGCAAGATTAGCAAACCAGATAAATCAGGTTCTGGAAACAGTAGAAAGTGAAAAATAGCTAACAACGAGAAGAACGTTTTTGATTCAGAAGGATGCATAAAAGGGAAATAAACCTGAAAATTACAGACCAATAACTTGCTTTCCAACAATATACAAATTACTTAAAGGCATTATTGCAAACCAAATGTATGGATATTTGGAAAACAAGGATTTGCTGCCTGTAGAACAGAAAAGGTGCTGCAAAACTTCATGAGGAAACAAAGACCAACTGATAATTGATAAACTGGTTTTGAAGAATTCAGAGAAAAGCAAAACAAATTTGTTCATGGCCTGAATTGATTATAAGAAAGCATTTGATTCTGTTCCACATAGCTGGATTGAGGGTGACTCATTGTCAACTCTGTTATTTGTACTTTTGATGGCACGACTAACAAGCATTTTGAATAAGACAAAAAAGGGTTGAAAATTTCCCATTTGCTTTACATGGATGATTTTAAATTGTTTGGAAAAACAAAAGCTGAATTGAGCTCACTCTCGAAAAGCCGGAGGAGTCTAGCAGAGACTTTGAAATGCAATTTGGCATTGACAAATGTGCAACTATTGCTGTTAAGGCAGGAAAAATAGTTGAAAATGATGGATTCAAACCTGATAACAAAGAGTTGATAAAAGCAGTAACAGCAGAAGAAGGGTACAAGTACTTAGGAGTTTTGGAAGCTTCTGACCTGTTGCACAAACAAGTCAAGGAAGCTATTTCAACAAAATACATAAAGCGAGTCTGGAAAATCTTGAAATCAAAGCTCTTCTTCTTCTTCTTGTGCCATGTCCGTCATCGGACGTTGGTGATCATGTTGACAATCCTATTTTTGTTAACAGCTATATGAAAAAGTGCTGCTGACTTTTGTCCAAACCAGTCCCTTAGGTTTTGAAGACATGATGTTCTTCTTCTGCCTGGGCCGCGTTTGCCTTCAATTTTTCCCTGGAGGATTAAGTGAAAGATGCTGTATTTTTCTGGGTGTCGCATCACATGTCCAAAATACTCTAACTTTCACTTTTTAATGGCTTTGATGATCAAAGCTCAGTGGAGGAAATATCACAAAGGCAATTAACGCCTGGGCAGTGCCTATAATCTGATACTCAGCTGGAATAATTGATTGGACTCAGCTAGAACATGATAACTTAGATCAAAAAACAAGAAAACTATCAACAATGCACCGTGCTCTGCACCGAAAAAGTGATACTGATTTATTGTATTTGTCAAGATCTGAGGGTGGCACGGGTCTCTTCAAGGTGAAACTGTAGAAGAGGAAAAAAATGACTACATAAAAAAGGCAAAAGAGCATTTGCTGAAGGAGGTGAACAAGAGAAATTTCTTGAAAACAACAAGATTGAAAGCAGAATAAAAAAAAAACCCCAATTAAGCATCGAGTTTCTAACCAGAAAAAAAAAGCCTATGCACAGTCAATACCTGAAGGACATTGAAGGAAAGGCAAATACAAAGCTAACATGGAGCTGGTTGAGATCAGGGATATTGAAGAAAGAAACTGAAGGCTTTATTTTGGCTGCTCAAGAACAAGCCTTAAAGACTAATTTCATGAAAGCAAAAATTCAGTATGTCAGTAACAACAGCAAATGTCACTTATGCAATGAGAAAGATGAAACAGTGGATCATCTTATCAGTGGCTGCAGCAAAATTTCATAGACTGATTATCTACAACATCATGATTGAGTTGCCAAAATCATACTTTGGAAGCTTTACCAGAGGTTTGGATTTGAATGCAGCAAAAATTACTGGGAACACCAAGTTGGCAAACTTCTTGAAAATAAACAGTCAAGATCTTGTGGGACTTTTGAATTCAAACACAGACATCTGGCCCACAACATGCTGACATCATTATTGTGGAAAAGAAAAAAGTCTGATTCATTGATATTGCAATACCAGGTTGTTGCAGAAAAATAAAGGAGATGAATTTCGAAATCGAGAAAAGCTTTTATTTTGGCCAAAAGGTGCATTCTGTTTACATTCTGAACAAAGACCTTGTTTAAGACACGTATCTTTATACTTTTCAGTTAGTAACAAAACAGGAAATGTGAAATAAACCTCCTACGTGCTAGGGTCACCCCTTCCCTTATTCCTTAGGCAGGAAAGCTCCATGTGGTTTAGTTCTGCATTTTAACATTGTACCAGGAAGTTAGTTAATTCTTGTGGTTTAACTTTTTGAACCCAGCAACTATCTCTTTGCCTGCGGTCTGACTTCTTGAACTCTGCAACTTTCTCAAGTCAAAGGGGCCCTTCAGAGATCATCCAGGCTGACGTATTATTTCACTCTTATATCCAATTTCACTTTATGTCCTACTTTAAGGTGATGCATGAATTGAGGAGAAACAGCTAGAAAAAAATAACAAAACATTGTGATTTGCAAATTGAAGTTGAGTGATTATGAAGAAATCAATGGTTGTATCAATAGTAATAGGAGCCCTTGGAGCAATATCCAAAGGGCTGCCTAGATACGTGGAAATTTTAAAATTATTTAATATTGTGGCTTTGCAAAAAAGCACTCTACCCAGAACGGCCTATATACTCAGACGTTACCTTAAAAGCTCATAGGTTCTTGGTTAGGACTTGAACTGTTAAATTTTTATCAGTCCCAGACTGTGAATGAAATTGAAGACTAAATCTTAATAATAATACCAGTAGTAATAATAATATTATTTAATAATATTTAATATTTAATAATATTTAGCTAATAAAAGCTAAAACTCAAATTGGCACTCTCTTTATACATGACGTCCTGCCGCAAGCAGTGGCACCAGCGTAATGAGCCACGGGGTATCCTGCTGCAAGCGGCACTGGAGAAATGAGCCACATGGCACCCTGTCACAAGCAGTGGTACTGGCACAATGCGCCATGTGGCGTTGGGCCTCAAGTGGCCACAGAAGTCATTGTGGCAGTCCTAAGGTAAGCGGGTGTGGTGGGCATGGGGCAGCTCCAGCCCTCATCCCCGCCCTAGCTTAATTTTTACACGTGCCTTGCCTCACCTCGTACAACCACAATGGTGGGATGGAGTGGGCAGAGTCTTAACTAGGGCTTATTTTGGGGGTAGGGCTTATATAAGGCATAAACATAAAAATCATAATTTTCAGGATAGGTCTTATTTTTTGAGAAACATGATATTTCATACTTTTTTTTCAGAAGAAAAGTGTTCTGAAAAAAATTACATTTACGTTCTACTCAGTACATGCTGATTATCAATATGTTCAAAATGTTTCACTGCTATATAAGTAGTCCCCAACTTATATTCATTTAGTGACCATTCAAAGTTACAACACTAAAAAATGTGACTTATGACCATTTTCCACACAACTACCTGTATTTGGTGTTATTTCTCTCCTTTTACAAGCAGAGGCTTAAATTTTATAATTCTGAATTCCCTCATCTTTGCGGATGAATTAAATCAATGACACTGCTGAATATTTATTAATAATTATTGCTGTAATTTTTATTAGTAGTAATATTAATATCAGTGTACAGTACTTTGGTGGGAATACTGCTTTTTCATTTCATTTTTCATTATATGTTAAAAATTCCTTAGAGTACAGTTTACAGGGAACTATTTTTTTTTCAAATGGTGGCTTCATGCTATTAGCTGAAGAAAGATTCTGCAATGTTGTCTTTGACATAGTCTGCAGTCTCAAACATCTCCTTTGAGCTTGGCATTGCAGAGACATCCCTGTTCTGGATCAGAAGGAAACAGATAATTTAAAGAGAGCAGATGCTCACTTGGCACCTGGCAGCAGCAGCAGTTTACAAAAACATACTCTTTTCCTTGCCCATTTAAGTACCAAATCATCTCTTTGTCTTAAAATCTGCAACCCTGCAGCTGTGAATTGGCCAATGCTTTTACAGATGTATTAATGTTTGCTTAAATTTCTCCACAAGGGAACAAAGAGGTGGCAAAAGAATTCATTTAAATGATTTTGGATCTTCAAGATCTATTAAGTGTATTTACCTTCCCAGCCTTTCATTCTTCCTTCTTGATGAAATTATACAATTTACATTTTGCAGCTAACCTCAAAGAGGGAGGCTGCTGAATGCATCCGGTAGAAAATGGAAAAGGGCATTGCAAGATTCACCACAATGATCCAAGGTTCAAATCCAAAAACCATTTCTTCCAGGCCATTGTCATATTCAGGGCGGCAACCAAAAGCTTGTGGAATCCAAAGCTATAAAAAAAGAACATTTTTTTTTAAAAAAAATCTAGATTAAAAGTTATCTGTGAGATTATACTGGGAACAATATTTTTCAGCTTGATTCATATAATTTAACTAAAAATTCAGTTGCAGAATTCTAAATTTTATTTTGTATTGTGTAATTGTTCACATGGCCATGTAATCTTTGTCCTGGTTTCAAAATCTTTTTCTTAGGTTTAAAACTATACACTGAAAAAACAACAGAACTTAATATTAATTGAACAAAATAAATAATTTTAATAATAGCTATGAGGACCAAGGGGACTCATTGTACTTCATATGTACTTATGGGGGCGACATGGCGCTCCCACGTGACACCTCTCCTGCACGAGCTGCATTGGCTTCCGGTGGTCTTCCGAGTGCGCTTCAAGGTGTTGGTTCTCATCTTCAAAGCGCTCCATGGCTTAGGACCCGGTTATTTACGAGACCACCTTCTGCCTCCGATAACCTCCCACCGGCCAACACGCTCCCACAGAGAGGGTCTCCTCAGGGTGCCGTCTGTCAGGCAATGTCGGCTGGCGATCCCCTGGGGAAGAGCCTTCTCTGTGGGGGCACCCGCCCTCTGGAATGAGCTAGTCCCAGGGATACGATTAATCCCGGACCTCCGGACCTTCCGCCGGGCCCTGAAGACTTTTTTATTTCAGCAAGCCGGGCTGGGTTAAAATTTTAATTGGGTGAATTTTATGGGTAAGGGGTTTTAAGATTGGAGAAGCCAAAGATAATTTAATTTTGTTTTAATGTATTTTAATATTTGTATTGTGTGTTTTTAATTCTGGCTGTTCACTGCCCCGAGTCCTTCGGGAGAGAGGGCAGTATAAAAATTAATTAATTAATTAATTAATTAATTAATTAATTAATTAAATAAATAAATAAATAAATAAGCAAGCAAGCCATTGTAGGGCATAACTGACCTTGTCAGACACAGCACTTGGCTTTTTTTTTTTTTTTTTTTTTTTTGGCAACTGCTAGTACATGAATTTTTTTCTGGATCAATTACTTCATGATCTCCTAGGACATTCTAAAAACATTTTATTGTTAAATGCATTTACATCTCTGACCTTATTATTGTTGCTTTTAATGCTATATCTGATTGGTCTACCCAGGTACCCTCATGCTGTTTTAATGACTTGCCTACAGTAAAATTTAGTTATTTTATCCTAAATGGAATCCAGCATTAGTCTTGCTAGGAACATGTTCCTTGACCTTTATCATTACAAACTGCCAAGATCCAGCCACCTTAGAAATCCTGCATCCCTATCTCCTATTTTCCATAGAATCACAAACGCAAAGTTGAATGGGACACCAGAAGCATCTTGTGCAGAAATCCATCACATCAGCATCCCTCATCTCCATTTTAATCTGCTACTTAGAGAATTTATAGCCTCTTGAATGAAAGGACTGAACTGATTATTCCCAATATTTGTTCTTTTTTATAATGGTATACCATACACATTTGTAGGATGACTCAGGGCTTGATGCATTCCCCTTTCCTTTTTAGTACTGGGCGAGTATTTGTTCGGGGTTGATATCATCAGTACATTTATATCTCCACCGTAGCTTGTACAGGTGAAGTTATTGATATATTGACCTCATGTTTAGATCTGTTTGCCCCCCCCCCCAGGTCAGGGACATTATTGGTCTTGGAGGGGGCTTCACTTGCCCAGTCAAGATTGATGTGCAACTTGGGGGTCCTTCTGGATTCATAGCAACTGCTTGAAGAACAGGTGGCAGCTGTGGTCAGGAGGGTCTTTGCCAAGGTTCATCTGGTGTGACAGTTGCACCTTTTCTTTCATCAGGTGGCTCTTCAGATCTAATCTTTATTTCTTTACATAATCTTTAATTATGGTATAATCACATAGATTACTGCAATGTGTGTTTACATGCGGATGCTCTTGAAAACCATCCAAAAACTACAGCTAGTACAAAATGCAGCAATGTAAGCAATAATTGGAAATATATTTTAAAATATATTTTAGCTATCATACATAAACCAAGAGATGTAGGTTTAATCCTTCAATCTCTTCTTAAATATAGAGATAAATCTGATTAAATTTATTTATAATGGTTTCTTTTAATATAATTTAATAGCTCAGCTCATATTAGCCTTGTCACTAATATTCTCCTTCCCTAAACAGGGAGCAAATCACTGAAGACAGTTCTTCTTCTGGACATTAGTTCATAGTTTCCGTTCATTAAATAAATGAGATGTGCCATTACCCATCAACTCAGCTACTATCAGGAGAGTATCAAAGCACTGAAAATGTTGGACTGACCAAACTCCAACTTTCTAGCACTCCCCTTCCCACAATGGACATACCTTGGTGGAATCTCAATCCAACTCACAATGCCACTGGAGAAAATATACAAGAGGGAATGTAATATAAATTACTTAAAGGCTCTGGTTATTTATTTGGATAAAAATCTAACAAATAAAATATAATAATAAACATACATCAAACCTGGAGAAATTTTCTTCCAAGCTTGCATGTTTTCCTGTTCTGAAGTCATCTCTGTCACTTGAGTTGCAAAACTCCAGAGAATATTGGATTGCAAAACTCTAAAGAACACTGGATGAACTCTGTCAGGCACAAGCAACCAAAACCACTTGTGAATGGACTCAAGCAGAAGCTTTGCTGTTAGTCACCTATGTTATAAGAATTTCACTAGACTAATTGCATTCCCTTGGAATTGGGCAGATAAGGTTTCAACAATTCTGGGGGAGGTCAGCCTTATGCTGCTTTCTGCAGTGAAAAGACTCTAAACTTAAGAGCGGGCTTAATACCTCCCTCAGTCTAGCTGAACATTCCACCACAATTTTGCTGCTGTCATCTAATAGTCCTTCAGATTTCTGCAGTCCAGATGTGATGACTTCCAATGGAAGACCAAACTACTTTCTAAACAGAATACTTCTTTACAGCCATTTCTGAATGTACTTCCAAGCCTTCAACTGATTAGTAATACTTCAAAAACTGTTTTGTTTCTAAAATGCAGTGCCTTGGAAGAATTGATGTGCCATAGCAAAAATCTCAGCTAACTAGAAAATCATATTGAATTATAGGGATGTTTACTGTGGTGCACCGATTTTGGCTTTAATAACATTTAATCTGTTTTTCTAATTAGTACATACAAATTTAATGTGTCTAGAAGTTAATTAGCATAATTTGTAATTCAACTGCAAAGCAAAGTTTAGTAAAAGTTGAAAATGTTGATTTAAAACATATCAGTCAGCTGGTTAATATGGTATGGTTAGTTAACCCCTAGTGCAGTGTTGGCGAACCTTTTTGGCGTTACATGCCAAAAGTCCGAACACACAAATGTTGTGCTCACGCGTGCCAGCACCCATAATGCAATGCGCTCCATTTGCGCATCTGCGCACGAATCCTCCACGCTCCCCTTGTACATGCACCCCCTCACACTGCAGATGCACACATTCACCCTGCACTGCGCATATGCACACACCCCGCACATGCACCTCCAATTTTTCCAAGAGGACTGGCGCACCTCTTACCAGAGGACAACCAGGTACAGGCCCGTTCACTGGAGAGACAGCTGTTACCTGGCCGGCGGCAGCGCTCTTGGCTCCACCACCTCAGCAGCGCCATTTGCTGACCAGGGAAGCTCCGAATGCGTGGTTTTGCCTGGGCTCCTCCCCACTGGGAGCCACAGGCCAAGCAGGTGTGGCTGAAGGTGCTTTGGTGGACCAGCAGCTGGTGAGGGCGGGATGGTGGCTGCCTGTGCAGATGACCCTGAGACGCTGCTCTTGGCTCGCTCCACCAATCACGCAGGTTCCCTGGGCTGTGGGCATTGATGCGCTGTCTCTGGTGTCCCTCCTGCGCAGCCTCACTATCCTAGAAGAACAGCAGCAGCAGCTGCAGGGGTAAGGGCAAGAGTGACTGGCTGGCTCAGGGACAAGGGACAGAATTTGTTGGCTGGGCAGCCGGTTGCCCCGCCAGCTGCTCCTTCCCCGGCATTGCCTCGGCCGGCGGCGCAGCAGTGGCCGTGGCAGGGGTTGGACAACGGGCCCAACTGCAGACGGCATGGCACCCCCACCCACCGCCCGCCACCTGCCAAGCCAAGACGAGCCGGGCTCTCCGGCTGCCGCAGGGGGAGATGGCGCCCCCCACACCAATGCCGGGAAAGGGGCAGCTGTTGCTCTTCTGGGGTGGTATGGCTGCGCACAGGATGCCCACAGCCCAGGAGACCTGTGCGGCTGGTGGAGTGAGCCAAGAGGGGCATCTCGGCCCCACTTTGATGGCGGCAATGGGGTCATCCGCACAGGCAGTCCACCACTACCCCGCCCTCACCAGCTGCTGGTCCACCAAAGCCCCGCCAGCCGCACCTGCTCAGCCTGCAGCTCCCAGTGGGGAGGAGCCCAGTCAAAACCACGCATGGCGCTGCCGAGATGGTGGGGCCAAGAGTGCTCCCACTAGCTGGGGAACAATGATTCCCAGCGAGAAGGAGCCCAGGCAAGGCTGCATGTTTGGAGCTTCACCGGCTGGTGCATGGTGCTTCCAAGGTGACAGGGCCAAGAGCGCTGTTGCTGGCTGGAGAACAGTGGCTCCCAGTGGGGAGGAGCCCAGGCCATGGGGTCATCTGCACAGGCAGCCCACCACCACCACCCCGCCTTCACCAGCTGCTGGTCCACCGGTGCTCCAGACCACCTGGGGCCATGCAAGAAGCCCGTGCGGGCAGGGAGGGAGGGAAGCCCCAGCTCCGCTCCCTTAGGAAGTGACCGCCGGGATCCCTTCTCTGCATCCTTTGGCATGTGCGCCTGTTGCTGGTCTTCGTGCGCGCATGCACACCAAAAACCAGTCCAGCTGGATGGTGTGCATGCACACTCTAGAAAAAGGAAAATCATCATCCAGCATGCGCAATGGTTTCCAGCATACCCATGCACATGAAAACCAGCTGGCTGGTGCACCAGAACCCAGAAGAGCAACGGGTGACGGCTCCACGTGCCTGGAGAAATGGCTCTGCGTCCCACTTCTGGCACACATGCCATAGGTTCACCATCTCTGCCCTAATGCCTATAGATGATAATAAAAGAGATAAAATCTTCCTTTGGGGAGAGCATATAATAGTATGCTGCCCAGAACTGTTTTCATTTTGTAATTTTAGAACATTCTTGCTTCTCAATTCTTGTCTCTTTTAAAAATGATGCTTGGTTGCTGGTTTGTGAGTAGAAACTGAAGTGTTGTTTTTTTTTTTTATTACACTAATTTGGCTATCTTTGTTGGTTGAAGAGCAGGGTACAAACAGTTAACCAGTTCAATATTTGCTTACTCTTTGGAAGATAAAAGGACCAAGGACAAAATGTCCAACAGTTCATCAGGCCTCCAGTGGTTGTGATCATACAGCTGCTTGACAAGTTACATGGGTAGGAAGAATTTCATCTTCTGATTTCTGCTTAATATTAATTTCTGCTGAAGTTAATGTTAAAGGCAAAACAAATTGAGGGCAATTGTCCTGCTACAGAAATAAATTACATTATTTTAAATACTTACTGAGAGATTACACAAGAACAAAAATACAGCAATATTCTTCAAGATACTTCTTTTGTTGTTGACAGAGAAGTTTCTCAGTGTGAATGAAAAATCTGGAGAGGATGGAGGGACTGGAATCTTGCTCTGATTGATGCTTCCATGGAAAGCACAACTGGAATTGTTCTCAGATGGATAACTACTTCCATAAAATGTGGATGACAATTTTCCATTTGTTCCATTATAGATTTCTTTGTAGGAAGCTACAGGGGAGAGATTGCTTCCACTAGACACTGTTAATATTCGCAGAGTTTTAATGTCATCATTACTCTTGTCATTCTCACGATGTATAGATTCAACTATGAAGAGGTTCTGAATATATTTCTCAATGATAACAAGTACAGAATAGGGCAAACTGAACCATGCATATGCTGGATGGGACTGAGCACAGATAATTGCAAGAATAGAACCCCAAGAAAGAAGCCAGGAACCTGAGGCTGTCCCCACCAAGAGGTCTGCATCAAGTTTTCTAGCTGGATTTTTAGAAATATCTAGTGAATTGTCTTCAAGTCTATAGATTAGAATCGCCACAATGCCTGCTGCACACATGAGTGCCAGTACTGTGATGGCATACAAGTAAAACATAATAAGTGCTAGTTCACTCTTTAATTTTGAACGCCCAATCTGAATAAGATACACAACTACAACTACTATTGTTGTAATAAATACTGCTAGACCTAAGATGCTGCCTATTGCTGTGCCCTGAAACTTGAATGGCATCTTATGTGGCTGTAGGTATTCAACTTTACGCCCAATGTTTTTCCAGACCACATACAGCATTGTGGATGCTAAAATGTGATATTCAATATTGAAGGGGTATAAATAATATATTCCTTGGGAAAATATGGAACAGAGGGTGCTGTAGGTACAGTTGCAAAGTGGTGTATGATCATCCAGCTCTATGCAAAAAGAAAAGAAAAAGAGAATTAAAGCATTTATTAATCTTAAAGGAATTCCTATCTAAAAATTCTTAAAACAGGATAGAAATACTGTTATATTTTAGCATAATATATTATGAACTTATACAGGCAGTCATCAACTTACAACAGTTCATTTAATGACATTTAATGACTGTTCGAAGTTACAACTGCATTGAAAAAAGTGACTTTTGATCATTTTTCACACTTATGACCATTGCAGCATCCCCATGGTCACATGATCAAAATTCATGCCAACTGACTCATAGTTATAACAGTTACAGTGTCCTAAGATCATGTGATCCCTTTTTGTGACCTTTTAACAATCAAAGTCAATGGGGAAGTCAGATTCATTTAACAATCATGTTAAGTGGTTAACTTAATAACTGCAGTGATTCACATAACAACTCTGGCAAGAAATGTCATAAAATAAGAGTAAAACTCACATAACAACTCAACAAAATTCAAATTTAGCAACAGAAATTTTCGGCTAAATTGTGGTCGTGAGTCGAGGACTACCTGTACTATAAGTACAGTACTATAGTACTTATTATTACAGGTAGTAATTTGTCAAAGACAAATAATATTCATATTTTAAATAAGATATGACAAGTCTCTTAAAGTGATATTTTTTTCCAAATTTCCAAATTTGTATGCTAAGCTGTGACAAAAAGTTAACAGAATAAAAGAATTGGAAGGGACCTCAAAGGTCTTCCAGTGTCAGGATCTCCATTGTTGCCCTGGTGCCTTGCTGGCATCCTGCCATCAAAGGGAAAGGGAGGGAGGAGGAATTTGGGGCAATCTACACCTGTGTATCAAATGATGGGAAATGGGGAGGGGGAGCTGACATGTAAAGACAGAAGCTATTTGTACCGGTTACTGTGGGCATCTTCAAGGCTCCTTGCCCTGGGTGTGAAATTTCAGCAGCCTGAACAACCCAGAGCTTCCCAGAATATCACCCAGATTGGGTGGCAACGGACTGGATATTGGCGGGGGGAGGGTTGGGGAACGTTGGGTTTGGCTCTTTGTATCAGTGAGCAGGAACTTCGGATTCTGCCTCACCTTCCTGCAATCAACATCTTTAGTAAAAGTTATTTTCATTTCAATCAATTGGAGTTGAGAGTCTGCTTTCCTAAATGACTGGGAGCAGGTCTGACATTAAGCAGAATCTGCAATTTTGGCCAACCTGGAGAAGATATTACCTCTACTGTGGGGACCATACATACAATGTCAACTAAAGGGAGCAACCAGGAAGAAACTGAAACCAGGGAGAGGTGTCATTGAGGCCACCTCTTGGAGCACTGGATCTTTCTGAGTGGCATGGGGAGGATGACCCGCTGAGGCCCCAATAGTCCCTAGGACTTGGAAGAAAAGAGAAGTCAGTAGAGAAACCTAAAAACTCCTCATCTGGTCCAACAAAAATTCTGGTGGTTTTTTTTTTTTATTTGATTTATATGCCGCCCTTCTCCGAAGACTCAGGGCGGCTTACAATGTGCTCAGCAATAGCCTTCATCCTTTTGTATATTTATACAAAGTCAGCTTATTGCCCCCACAACTGGGTCCTCAATTTACCTACCTTAGAAAGGATGAAGGCTGAGTCAACCTTGAGCCTTGGCGAGATTCGAACCCTGCAGTAATTGCAGGCAGCTGGTCTTAATAAACAGCTTAATAACAGGGTGCCTTAAACCACTGTACTACCAAGGCTCTTAACCAAGGTTGAAGATGAAGGCCAACATGGAGGACTATGTAAGGAGTTGTGCCACCTGCACCAAAATGAAGATTAGACTAGGGAAACCTCCTAGACTCCTCCAACAAGTGGCTAATCCTAGCCAACCATAGGAGGAGATCACCATGGACTTTATAGTCAAACTCCCAGAGAGTGGGGGGAAGCAGATTTATTGGCTGCACGGAGTGCCCCACCAGGTGATATCAGATGGGGGCATCCAGTTCACACCAAATTCTGGAGGGAGTTCCTGAAATTTGTCAGATCGACTCAGCGGCTTAGCTTGGCTTTTCATCTGAGCACGAACGGAGCCACAAAATGGAAGAACACAATGGTGGAACAATACATAAAGTTGGATCTGCTGTCTTTCGTAGAAGTGGCTTACAACAACGCCATGCATAACAGCACCGGATTAACCCCCTTTCAGGTCACCAGTGGCATGGACTTTGTTCCCATGCCTGAGCTGCCAAGAGAGCCACCCTCCTCCAGGACTCTAGCAGAATGGATGGAGTCATTAAAGAAGGGCTGGGAGGACATTAAGAAAGTGCTGGTGGAAGCCACGGAAGCATACAAAAAGAAGCTGACAAACACTGATCTCTCCAGCACCCTTCTCTGTGGAAGATCGAGTTTACCTATCAATCAAATACATTCAATTGAAATTACCCATTTCTTAGGGCCTTTTCTGATAGTGAAAGTAATTAACCCAGTGACAGTTCAGCTTAACCTCCCACGCATACTAGGGAAAGTGCATACAGTCTTTCACTGACAGCCTGCTGAAGCCCACAGTCCGTTCAAGATTGAGACCACAGACCTGACCAGCACCCAAGCCCATAGTGGTGCAAGGGGAGACCCATTACGAGGTTAAGAGAATTTTAGACTTTAGATTATACAGGAGTCAATTGCAATATTTAGTTCATTGGAAAGGATACCCTTTGTCTGAGGCTACCTGGGATGTAAGGGCAGATAGATTAATAAAGCAATTTCATGATAAATTCCCTGATAAGCCAAAGGGTCCTCCTGGGCGGGGAGGGGGGGAGAGGTGGTTAGGGAATGACTGAATTAACCTCCTATGTTCCTCTTGTTCCAAGACATGATCGGTTGAGGGGGGGCAGCCTGTCAGCCCTGGAGGCCACCTTTTCTTTTGGATCTTCAGGGCTGCCACACTTAGTTTCTGGGAAACTGGGAGGAGGGTTTGCATGGACCTGGTAGAAGTATTTAGCCATAACAACATTCTTTTCTCTGAGAGTCAAGGACGTTCAGCCTGCACCTGGAATGGAGTGACTGGGAGGCATCTCCAGTTGGGATGGTGGATTGATTAGACCATGTGATGGACATGTGGGTGCAGGGGAAGGCACTTCGACATTCCTTTGGGTGGGGAAAACCCGGGAGATTTCAGATTCGGGTTTTCCCAGATGTTCCAATATGACATCTCTAATAAAATGGAACTTTGAGGAACTGCTGGCCTTGGAGTGTTCATTGGTTCGGGTTGTTACTTGGAACCCTGACAGAAACTTTGCACTCCCCAGTTATATGCTAAACTTTCTAAATGTAAGTTCCATCAAAGCAAAATTGACTACTTAGGATACTGCATAACAAAGGGATTGAAATTGACCCAAAAAAAGTCTGTGCAGTACTGGACTGGGCTCCACCCCACACTAGAAAGCAACTGCAGAACTTTTTGGGATTCACAAACTTCTAGGCAATAAATCCCCTTGTTTGCACACATTGCCAGCCCATCACAAACTTGCTAAAAACAAAAGGAGGGGGTATGCCCAAGCCCAGCAGATGAAATCAAAACTCCCAAAACCAGAAGGCTGTCAATTTTAACCCGGATCAGGCCTGTTGCAGCCATCTTTCTATTTCTAAGATTGCCACACAGTATGGGAGGGGGGGACAGACTTGGAATGCAGACCAGACAAAAAACCTACTATCCCATGGGAACCAAGGTCATCCCAACAGGTGCTGGTGAGAGATTGGAAGATGTTACTAAGGAGAAGGCAGAACACCTAATTGGACAATGTGACCTGTGACAATGAGGAAGGGAGTTATCTATTCTTTAATTATACTGAAAATGCGGGAAATAGCCAGAGCTGTTTTTTTACCATTCGTGCTGAAATGATATACTCAATAAAATGGTTCTTTGAGAAAAATGTAAATTTCAGAGTGCTGAATTGGTTGGGTTCATTAGTTGGAACTTGACATTAAACCAGCTCTTCATCTCAAGCTTTAATTAGCAAATAATTCCTCCGGCATCCTGAGACCCAGCCGCCTACCCGATCATCCTCAGGAGGATGGAAAAGACTCAGGGAATATTAGATTTGATTAACAGTTGGAAGGGACCTTGTAAGTCATCTAGTCCAACCCTCTCACCCAAGCAGGAGACCCTACACCATCTCTGACAAATGGCAGTCCAATCTCTTCCTGAAAGCCTCCAGTGATGAAGGTCCCACAACTTCCGAAGGCAAGCTGTTCCATTGGTTAATTGTTCTCACTGTCAGAAAATTTCTCCTTATTTCTAGGTTGAATCTCTCCTTGATCAGTTTCCATCCATTATTCCATGTTTGGCTTTCAGGTGCCTTGGAAAATAGCTTGACCGCTTCCTCTCTGTGGCTGTCAGATCCCTAAAAGTGATACTGCCATTCAGTTAGAGGAGGGGGGACACTTGGATTCGATTCCCTAGCATCGCCTGTGTCAACATATACTTTACAACCTATATCCTGGCACCAAAGAGTCCTGAGATCTCCTTTACCTGCAGGAATTTTTATGATAGCCCTGTGGGTTGTCTCACTTTAAAGTAAATGGTGGGAATGCATGTTTGTTCGGGTTCTCATAGGAAATAGTAAAGAAAACATCTTCACACTTGTGTATTGGCTAAAATCTGCATTCTGACTTAAAGGGAGGGGTCTCTACCACTTTAATCCTACTGCTTTGCCTAAGGGTATTCAGATCTTGCTTTAGCTGGATGGCTGTCACTTCTGCTTAATAAAAGAATCCTTTTGAACAACCACGTTTCAAGAGTTCGTACTTTCTTAAGTTGGAAGGAGAGGCGATCCTTACAGTGGCAGCCCCTCAAATATTGGAACACTGCTATCATGTCTTCTCTGGTCCTTCCCTTCCCTAGACTAACCACACCCAGTTCCTGTAACCGTTCTTCATGTTTTAGTCTCCAGTCCCCTAATCATCCTGGTTGCTCTTCTCTGCACTTTTTCTAGAGTCTCAACATCTTTTTTATAGTGTGGTGACCAAAATGCAGGGGAGAGCTGTGGCACTATCACCCTGGACCTGGCTGGTTCCCTGGTCACTGTGGGCCTCCATACCCACCTCCACCAACAGACCCTCTGCTGATAAAGGCCATCTTCAATGGCAGTCCAGGGAACCTGTCGTTCTTCCTGAACCAGGTGTGGGCCCATGTGGACTGGCACGCCCCGGTCTGGATGAGGTGACTTCCTAGCAGAGTTTACAGCCAGGTTCGGAGCCATCAAATCCAGTTTGAATATCTGGCTGAGTATATGTTGAACCATAATAATAAAAGTGTTCACACTTAGCAATAGCAATAGTACTTACACTTATACACTACTTTACAGTACAGCACTCTCTAAGCAGTTTACAGAGTCAGCATATTGCCCCCAACAATTTGGGTCCTCCTTTGGGTCCTTCTGAGGTGGGCACCTCAGAAGGATGGAAGGTTGAGTCAACCTTGAGCCTGGTGAGATTTCAACTGCCAAATTGCAGTCAGCTGATAGTCAGCAGAAGTAGTCTGCAGTACTGCACTCTAACCACTGTGCCACTGTGGCTCATTTATTTTACAGCTCAATCTTAAACATTACTATAGAATGTTATTCTAATTATGTTAGAATTAAACTAATTAAGCATTAGTTACAGGATGAACAATGATAACTTTATGAGTGAAATATTAATAGATTTATTATTAACATTTGTTGGTCACAATCAGCCAGATATTAAGACCAGATTTGGCATTTTTACCCACCTATCTTTCCCAAGGGTTTTTCAAGTAAATCTGCTTTTTGCAATTTACTGATGGTGATTTTGTCAATGCTGGTGGTATTCAAATGGTGCTCCAGATGTTTTGGGATTGTATCCAAGGAGCCTATTACAATTGGTACCATGTTTGCATTCTTTCCCATAATCATTCTACTTCTATTTGCAAATCTTTATATTTTGTGTTTTTCTCAAATTTTTCCTCTTCTCTTCTGCTGACTCAGATCCTGCAATGGGCATTATCCAGACATTTTTGTTCTTCTTACAGACAATTGTTAAGTCTGGAGTGTTGTGAAGCAGATGCTTGTATGTTTGAATTCTAAAGTCTCAGCTTCTTCATTTTCTATTATTTTGTCTATTTCGTTGTCTCACCAGTTCTTGCTTGCAGGTAAATTATAGTCAGTCTATGTTATTTTCTTGCAGCAGCTAAGTAGGTGGTCCACTGTTTCTTCAGCTTCTTTGCAGAGGTAGCATTTGCTGTCTGTTGCTGTTTTCTCAGTTCTGGTTTTATATGCATTTGTTCTTAAGGTTTGGTCTTGGCAGCCGGAATTAGCCCCTTCTGTCTCTTTAATTTTTCTGTTCTTAGCCATTGCCAAGTCTTGTTATCTGTTTTGCCTTTTTTTTTTTTACTATGTACTGGGTATATAATACTGTACCATGTGGTATGTCTCTTTTCTGTTCTTTTCAAATACAAATTTTTCCCCCCATTTTCCCCCTCCTCCCTAACCCCCCCTTCCCCTCCCCTCCCCGTGGCTTCTTCATAATAAAACCCAAATTCATAACAGATTATATAATACTTTACCATCCCCTTACTCCATCCCAATATGCTGACCCTTTCTTTCTAATAATATTATTATATCCCCCTTATACTATACATTTCAAAATAACATTCTACTATAACATTATATAATAACTCCTAATTTAGCATAATAATATTATTATATCTCCCAGTTTAGCGGTTTCTGCTCATAATCTACCCTTTTTCTACCCCCCCATACATATATCTCTTAAATCAAATCTTTTATGTATATTAATATAACATTTCAAAGCAACCTTCCGCTATAAAACTATATAATAAATCCTAATTTAACATTTATTCAATTCATAGTCTACCCATTTCCTTCACCCCCATCGTTATATCTCTTAACTCAAATCTTTTACATATATTCATATCTAAACATAATATCCCTTTTCTTAAACTAAACAATCAATAAACTAACCTGTCTCCACCCATTTTCCTACAAGACTACCATACTTAATAATTCATAATATCTTTATTCTTCTGCCCACACCACTAAAAAATATTCCCTTATGTAAATAAAATCCTCTTAAAAATGACTTTAAGCTTGTAATCCATATGATATCTTCTGTAATGTCTTTCAGCTGGATTGTTAACTCCATCACCCATGTTAGGGTAACATCACATCCTAATTCCAACAGTATGTTCGGTATCTTCAATTACCATCTGCCCCCATCAATAGCAAATATCTTCATAAAATAAAATAAACAACAACAACAACCAATCGAGTGACTTTATATTTGTATTCCATATAGTGTCTATAGAAGTGTCTTTTATCCAAATTATTAATTCCAACCACTATAATAGGGTAACAGCCAGATCATCTGCGTGCCCCAATTCCATAGCTCTCTCGCCGTGTAGCTCAGCATAAACGTAGTATATTTATCAAAGAGTCCAAAAAAAAAAAAAAAAGATAATTCCAATCATTTCAGTTTAAGGCCCTTTTCACATCCCAAAAGTACAGCACTGCAGAAGTCTGTCACTCTCCTCAGGATAATATAAACCAATACTTTGCCTCAATTATCTTTTCATGTGTTCAATCATCTCTTAAATAACTGGCATTACACTGTTGTTTGGTTTAAAAGTTTTTGTTTTTGTGTGACCTGCTTCTTCTTTTCTTGACTTTTTGTGGGTTAGATCTCCATCCTGATTTCCTTTCTGTAAATTGTATATCAACTGTTTGGTTTTCATGCTGATCTATAACTTGATCTTGTTGGTTCTGCTTTTGTGGCTTAAATCTCCATTCTGGTTCTATGAGTTTTATATCAACTGATTGATTTCCATGCTGGTCTGTAACTTGATAAGTCATCACTTTAGAATCCAGAGCCACCTCTCTTGTATTTATAAATAGTCCAGCTGAGACCTCTGAAGGAGAATCCAGAAGCGGCTCATCTACAAGGACCTCTGTAACTTGTTGTTTTTCCATTACTTCCACCTCCTTTTGCTTATCTTGAATTTCTATCTCTTGTTGATTTTGCTTTTGGAGAACCTTGTAGTAAAATTCTTCCGCTTTTTCAACAGTATTTAGCTGATATCTTTCTCCTTGATATCTCAATATTATACCAACTGGAACGTCCCACCTGAATGAGATATTTTGTTTCTTTAGCTCAGACCAAAGATCCAAATTTCTTTCTATCTTTTAGAATCTTAGGCGGCAACTCTTTATATATCCAGATCTTTCTTCGATACAATTGTAGAGTAGAATTAAAAGATTTTTGCATTTCTTATTTCTTTGTCTGTGAAATAAATCACCACATCTCTAGGCAATTGCCTTTGCTTTGCAATCCAAGAATTTACTCTATAAGCCTTGTCAATCTTACAAGATGCCTCCTCAGGATGAACCTTTAAAATCCCAGCCAGAACTTGAGCAGATATTTTTCTTAAATCATCTCTATTATTTTCCTGTAACCCTCTCATTCTAACCGCAAATTCCGTGAGCCTGTATTGCATCATTGTAATTTCTTTTTCAATCCCTTGCTTTATATCTTCTGCATTGTAAGTCTCGTGAGCAGCTTCCTTTTTAGACTTTACTTCTAAACTATTGTTTTGAATATTTATCAAATCATTTTCAATTATTTGTATTTTATTGTCCAAATTATAAATCTTATCATCAACTTCCTCCATTTTAGACTCTAATAACTTGATATTTGTATCCATCTTTATAACAATTTCTGAAAAAGCGTTAGTCACTGTTACAATCTTTCGTTGCAAATTATCATACTTTAGTTGTATCATTTCTTTAATTTCTTGCCTAAATTTCTCAAGTTTCTGGTTCACAGTCTTGTGGTATCTTGCCATTTCCTCCTGGACAAATTCTTTTAAATTAAAGCCATTCTGCTGAGTCTGTAAGCTCAGAACTTGTTCACATAATTGTAAATGGGGGAACACCCCCACCCCCCGCTGCTTGTTTGTCAGGCTTTATTAGTTTTAATGCCATCCTGCCACACAAACTCTTTTTAAAGAAGGAAAACCTTTCCCCAAGCAAGATCAAGTACAAATCTCCAAGAAAAAAGAAACCTAAAATAGATATTTTTCTTCCAGATTCCAGCCAGCACTGTGTATTCCGCTACTTTGTAGCTTGTTACAGAAGGACTTTCACTTTCGGCTTTCTTCTTCTTCTCAAGCCTCAGCAGTCGCCATTTTAAACTTTTTTCCTTCACTCTGAAACGCTTGTAAAATCATTAAAAATACTTGCGATTTAGGGTCCCAAGTCCAAATCTCGTCCTTTTTAATTAATCCATCTGTTAATTTCGTTGATTGGTCCGGTTCCAGCGCCTAGCTCTGCAAAAAGGCAGAGTTCTCCCGAAGCCCGGAGCAGTGGCGAGCGGAAATAGGGAGCCACAATCTGCTCGTCCCCAAGAGTAAAAAAAGAACTCTGGGGACTTCGCAGAGGGCTCTACCTGCCCTCGCCTGCTCTGTCTCACATTTCCTTCAGGAAATTGAGTTTTTTGAGCCACCTTTCATATGTAAAGGCGGCTCTTTACAGGCAACGGGGCTGGCGGTCTCAGAGGACCGTCTGGTGGTGATGGAAGCCAGACCAGAAGCCCTCTCTTTTCTGTTCTTGATTTGGTCTGTCTTAAAGGCCAATTTAGTCTCTCTGGAATTCCATAGAAGTGAATCTCCAGCTAGACTGGAGGACGGAAATGTTAAGAGGGGGAATTTGTACTGCAGAAAGTGGCACAGGTCTGCCCACTGCCAGAATCCTAGAAACCTTACCTAAGGGAATGCAGTCAGTCTGGCAAGATCCTTGTAACATAGGTGACTATATTAGCCTTCATGGTGTATTAGTGTCAGTTCATTCTCCTCACTGCTTTTCAGATATTTTTTCAATTCCCTCCCCCTCCCCCCCCAACTTTCTGGTGTACTTCTGGTGTACTTGCAACATTCCATGCCCACCTATTTTTCTTGGTAAGTAGAGTCTGTCAATGACTCAATATACAGCTAGGATATTGCAATCTCAAAAAATCTGGAACATCAGTTGAACACCATCGACACTGACAATATTACTATCAGTCAATTGCAAAAGAGCTTTATTTGGAAAACTTTCATTCTGTAATGATACCTTTAATACCATCAAACAATATCTGCTTGTCCCAGGTTTTGGGAAGAACTTGATAGATGGATAAAAATATGAAACTGAAACATCTGATGGGCTGTCTGACCAACCAACCAACCATATTAATAGTGTATTGTACGGTTCTTAAAATAACAAATATTCCAGTTGTGCTAAAAAAGATGAAACATAGGGTACAATAATTGAAAATTTCTGCATCCTCTACAAATGTGGAACCAAAAGGAAAGAAGTATATAATGGAATCCATGGCTGCCAAACACCACCTCCAAACATCACCTCCATCAGCTTTACTGATGGCAACGAAGTGGCTCAATTATGGACCACTGCACTAGCATGGTGGCTGGTTAGCAAGATCATTGTAGACTTGGCAAGTCCTTCAGCAAAACGAGGAAATATATAACATATATTTTATATTATCAAGTCAGGAAAGTAAAGGCTCGGAATGAACAAAGACTTGCAACAAAAGCCAAAGATAATTTTTAAAAGTTTCTGTTAGCATATTAATAAGAAAAAAGTCAAGGAAACAGTAGGTCCACTAAAGAGAGAAGATGGCAAGGAAGTAACAGACAGTAGGGAGAAAGCAGAGCTGCTTAACTAATTCTTTGCAGCAGTCTTCACATGAAAAGAAATTAGAGCCCGCCATACCAAAACAACTACTGTAAAAGACAAACTAGCAATAAAAATTAAAGCAAGCAAGAAAATGGTAAGAGAACACTTCTCTGACCTTGATGAATACAAATCACCATGACCTGACAGATTACATCCCAGAATTCTGAAGGAGCTGGCAGATGTTACCTCAGAACCAAATCCTGGAGCACCGGAGAAGTACCTGAGGATTGGAAAAGGGCTGATGTGGTTTCCATCTTCAAGAAAGGAAAAAAAAAACCCAGACCCAGGAAATTACAGATCAGTCTAACAATACCTGGGAAGATTCTGGAAAAGATAACCAAAAAACAGATCTGCAAACAACTAGAAGCAAATAAAGTTATAACTGATAGCCAGCACGGGTTTGTTAAAAACAGATAATGTCAAACCAATCTTATTTCATTCTTTGATAAAGACACTAAATTAGTAGACCCGTGATGGCGAACCTATGGCACGCATGCTGGAAGTGGCATGCAGAGCCATTGTCCGCTGCTCTTCTGGGTTCTGGTGCGCCAGGCAGCTGGTCTTCACACACGCGGGAGTACCAGAAACCGAAAGAGCAGTTACCCAGTACACATGTGCATGCTGGGAAGATGATCTTCCTCTTTCCAGTATGCGCATGCACGCTGGCTACCTGGTCTGGTTTCTGGCATACATGCACGTGTGAAGAACAGCTTGCGTGCCCAAAGACGCAGAGACAGGATCCCAGCGGTAACTTCCTAGGGGAGCCGAGCTGTCAGCCAGGATCAACGGGCTGGGGCTTCCCTCCCTTCCCACCCGAGCGGGCTTCTTGCGTGGCCCCAGCCCTCCAGCCCACGGTGATGCACGTCCATGGTCTGGAGGGCTGGCCAACTCGGGCACCCCAGAAGAGCAGCACCAGCAGCACTGCTTGTTCTCGGTGGTGGTGGTGGGGGCGGCGGTTCTTCTCCAGAATCCTGGCCACAAGTAGCAGGGTAAGAACCGTTATGCAACCCCGCAGCCCCAGAAGAGTGGCAGGGGCAGGGCTGCTTGTTCTCGGTGGCGGGTGAGGGGGGCGGGGGGGGACAGCTGCTACGGTGATGCACTGATGTAATGATGAGAATGAGTCAGCAAGGTTTTTAGCTGTTATCCCTTTAACAGCCTGTATAATAAGAAGAGGCCCTATTAGGGCATCTCTCTCTCTCGCTGTAATTTACTGATTGTTTTGACTTCTGCCTGTAGTACGTGTATGTATAATATCTATTCTTTTGTAGATAAAACCACTATTTATTACAAACCTCTGTTTGCTGTTATTGCTCCTGGATTGTCTCACATAGTAAAGCTGTGTGCACTTTGACAGGTTATGGGCCCAGACCAGAGAGAAGCCCAGAGTGACTAGAGATACCAGAGAGATGAGAAATCCAGTGAGAGCTTGCTCCAGAGTCAGAGAGGTTGTGTATTGTGATTTGTTAGTGGTTGATGCTTGTAACGGAAACAGGCAACATGGATTCCGTCAACATGGGAAGTTTTGTGGTATCTCGGCTAAATGTGACAAACTACCTCTCCTGGTGTGTAAAGATGGAAATGTATCTGCGAAGGGAGGAGTTGTGGATGATAGTTACTGATCCACCAGCAGTCCTGGATGATGGGGACCGAAGAAGAAATGAAAAGGCATGAGCCAGCATAATCCTGAATTTGGAGGACAGTCAATTGATACACGTGAGAGGTCTCCAGTCTGTGAAAGAGTGCTGGGAGATTTTATGCAGTGTTTATATGAGAGAGACTGCAGGTAAGTATTGCTGACAAGAAGAATATATAAAGCACAATTGAAACTGGGAGAGAGCATGTCTATACATTTGCAGTCCATGAGAAAGACATTCCTAGAGCTAGAGGAAAGAGGAATGACGTTTACTGAGGCACACAAGGTATATGTAGTGCTCAGTTCATTAGACACTTCATGGGACGTTCTCATTACTAGCCTAGAGTCTATGCAAGAAAGGGACTTAACCATGATGTATTTGACTGGCCAATTGCTGGAGGAAGAACAGAAACGGCTGGAGAGGCAACTAGGAAGGGGAGGAGATAACGCTCAGCCCAGGCCAACAACTCCAACATCCCAGGATGCTAGCAAAGCAGCTGAGACTGTTTACACGGTGAAACATTATTTCACGTGTGGTTCTACAGAGGACCTCCAGAGACACTGCCCTGAGAGGTGAAACAGAGAAGCATCAAGACAAGGGTGTAGGGCTACTCAACCCATGAGGAGTGGTCCTTCATTATCTTTTTATTCCCTGGCAGCAACATTGTCTGAAAACACTAGAAATACTTGGTTGTTGGACAGTGGGATGAGTCAGCATATTGCAAATAACCCACAAATGTTTTCTGGCTTGAGACCAGCTAAGCAAACATTTGTCAGTTTGGCCAATGGACAATGGTCTGCTGTTAAAGGGGAAGGTAGAGTCTATGTACCTGAGATCGGGGAAACATTAGACAATGTATTGTATGTACCAGAATTAGACCATAATCTATTAAGTATTTCAAGTTTAGATAGTCAGGGGTATGAAATACTGTTTGCTGGAGGACAATACATCATAAGGAAAGATGGAAGAATTCATGCACGGGGTGTTAACCAGGATAATCTGTAGATACTAGGAAGGCAAGAGAATGTTTGGGCATGAACACTTACAAACACTCCCACACATGACAATTGTGTATATTTATTGCATAGGAGACTGGGCATACAAATTTCAGAATACTTGGAATCCTTTCTCTTAGGTATGACTGAAGATGGTCTCAACAATAACAAAACTCAACTCATAATTCAAATCACAACCGCAGCTAGACTAGCTTTTGCGAAACTCTGGAAAAATAAATCTACGCCCTCAGAGGAAATATTAATAAATAAAATTCTAGAGTGCACAGAAATGGCAAAATTGACGAGTGAGTTAAAAAATGAGGAGAATTCTAAATATTATGAAGTATGGGGAAATTGGTATAACTGGTTGAAGAACAAGATAAAAGTATGATAATAGGTTATGACTTGTTAGGCACTAGAATTGGACTTAATTGTATAGAATTGTATAGAATTGTATAGAACATTGTATAGCTATGGATGGAATCCATCCAACGTTTGATTCACCAATTGTGTAAACACTGTACCTCGGACCAAGATAGAGATTGTATATTATCTTTTTAATTTTGGAAAATTCAATAAAGTATTTAAAAAAAAAAACAAATTTCAGAGTACTACAGAAGATGCCAGACCTAGCTGAGGGACTTAAGCTAAAGCAATGCAAGATGTACTTAGATTGCACTGTTTATAAAGAGTCAAAGTCTAGGGTGCATCCTGTGAGTAAGAAAAGTTCAAGGCAAACAAACTTTCTTTTAATCTTGTAATTAGTGCACGCTGATTTTATTGGTCCTATTGCACCCGCTCTAGGAGGAGCTAGGTATGCCCTAGTCATAGTGGATGATTACACTAGGTACAGATTTTGCTATCTGCTAAAAAGCAAGATTGTATTGCAACAGTTCAAGCAATGGGTAAGACTTGTAGAGCACAGGTATGGCTGTAAAGTATGCCAGCTGTAAACAGACAGGGGAACAGAGTTCATGTCTGATAATTTCCAAAGATGATTGAAAGGTTTAGGCCAGTGATGGCTAACCTTTTCTGGACAGAGTTCCCAAAGCACACGTGAACCCCAAAAATGCAATGTGCATGCGCCCCCTGCATGTGCCACACCTCTGAGTGCATGCACATGCGGCCCTCTGTGCACGTGCCCTGCCCCCTGCATGCGCCCCGTGCCCTGCATGTGCTCCACCCCTGCGCATGCGTGGCAGGAGTCCCAGCTGGCTGGCAGGAGGCGCATGCGCATACACGGCAAAGCTGAACTGTGGCAATGGCTCGCGTGCCATCAGAGAGGTTGCTGCATGCCACCTCTGGCACGTGTGCCATAGGTTCACCATCACTGGTTTAGGCATAAGGCATAGACTTACGAATCCGTATTTGCTAGCAGTAAATGGAGTGGTTGAAAGAAAAAATTGCATAATGCAAACCATGCAAGACTCACTGCTTGCAGATGCAGGAATGAGTAGATTGTACTAGGGGGAAGCTATGGAAACAGCCAATTATTTGATAAACAAAGTATGGAGTGTAGCTATAAATGAAACTCCATATTTCCTATTATATGGAAGAAAACCTTCATTGGGTTATCTAAGAACATTTGGCAATTATGCCTGGCTATATAGTGCCAAAGGCACCAGAAGAAAAAGACAGAAAAAGGCCAGGAAACTTAGGTTTATTGGATATGAGCCAGGTTTCAAAGGTTATAGATTCACAGATGGAACCAGAAAGGTGGTAATTTCGCAATCTGCTAGTTTTGCAGAACAAAATAATTGGAATAGGGTGCATGCTAATTTTGAGGTGTTCATGCCAATGCATAGCACTAGTTCTCCAGAAGGAGAAGCTATACAAAGCCTGATAAATAGGAAACAGGAAAGCAGGTCAGAAATAGTGGATATAAAAGAGGATAGACCTGAGATAAAAAGAGAAGTTAGAGATGCAGGAACAGATGATACCAAGGATTTCTGAAAGAAGCAATAAAGGTGTATCTCCTGATCAGTTCTCTGCAAGTGGGGTTAGAGTATGTAGTGTTTGGTATGAACCCTGTAATTACCAAGAGCTGTGGTCATTGCCTCAGGCAGAACAGGGCAAATGGAAGGAAGCTATGGACAGTGAAATGGAGTCTATGAATGTGCATCAGGTTTTTACCCCCATAAGAAGGGCAAAAGGCAGTGGGGTGTAAATGTGTATATAAAAAGAAGGTGTTACACAACAACGAACTGCAGTATAGTTTTATCTACAAAAGAATATATACATACTAACTAAAGCAGTTAGTTGTGCGGGAATTTACATAAAGGATGTAAATGTTCATGTAGAGGAAGCTGTACCAGTATTTGAAGACAATGTTGCATGTATAAAAATGGCAACAGGAGAATGCATCCGAAGAGGAGTAAACATGTAGACATAAAGTATTATAATGTTAGGGAGACTGTAAAGGATAAACTGGTAAGATTACAGCAATGTTTAACTGAACATACAGTAATATAACTGATATGTTAACAAAGCCTTTAACTGTAGACAAGCATTGAGAATATCTCAAAGCATTTGGATTGACAACTATTCAGCTTTAAATGGGAGGAGTGTCAGGGTAGTGATTTAAGAGCTGACCAGCTGCTACAATGATACAATGATGCACTGATGTAATGATGGGAATGAGTCAGCAAGGTTTTAGCTGTTATCCCTTTAAGAGCCTGGATAATAATAAGAGGCCCTGTTAGGGTGTCTCTCTCTCGCCGTGTGTTCTTCCCTGATGTAATTTACTGATTGTTTTGACTTCTGCCTCTAGTATGCATATATTCTTTTGTAGATAAAACCACTATTTATTACAAAGCTCTGTTTGCCGTTATTGCTCCTGGGCTGTCTCACGTAGTAAAGCTGTGCGCACTCTGACAAACTGTACTCAATGAATAGTCCTTAATGGTACTACCTCTACATGGAGAGACGTAAATAGTGGGGCCCATTCCATTCCATATATATAAAGCTCATAATGACAACTAAAAATCAAGGCAAGATTAAAGGTTTTCAAGAGCTGATTTCAATAAATTTGGAGAGAGCTTGGGAAGGATTCCATGGATGAGAATCCTCAAGAGGAAAACAACCTTAGGGAAACTGAAAAATGATATTATAAAAGACCACTCTACTACAATTCAAATGAAGAAAAATAAGAGATCTCAAAAGAAACTAGCATGGCTGAATAAATAACTCTCTGATAAACTGAAAGACAAAAAGGACAAGTATAAAAATGGAAAGATAGACAAATAACTAAAGCAGAACATCATCAAACAGTTTGAACCTAGAAAAATGAAGTCAGGAAAGCTAAGGCTGAAAAATGAACTAAGACTTGTGTAAAAAATAACAAAAAAGCTTCTTTCAACATGTAAGAAGAAGGAAAAATCAAAGAAGTCATTAGTCCACTAATGGGAGAAAATAACAAGAAGGGGATGAGGAGAGAGAAAGCAGAACTGTTTAACTCATTTCTTGCATCTGTCTACACAAAATGAAAAAAACAGTCCAACCTATAAAAAAAACCCTGTAAAATGCAGGTTAGGAATCTAAGTCAAAATAAGTAGGAAAATGGTAAGAGAACACTTAACCATTCTATATGAACTCAAATCACCAGGAGCAGATGGATTATATCCTAAGGTTCTGAAGGAATTGGCAGATGTGATTTCAGAACCACTGAATCATATAGTTCAAAGATGTTACAGCACCAGGGAACTACCAGATGATGGAAAAACGCTGATGTAATTCCCATCTTCACAAAGGGAAAAAAAAAAGATCCAGGAATCTACAGACCTATCAGCCTGACATCAATATCTGGGAAGATTCTGGAAAAGATAATCAAGCAACGAATCTGCAAACATCTAGAGCAGGGATGTCAAACTTGCAACCCGTGGGCTGGATGTGTCATGTGCTGGCCACCCTCACCCCCATTTTAGCGAAGGGGGGAAAATCATGATATGTCATGTGATGACAATGTGACGCTGTAAGTTTGACATTCCTGACCTAGAGGCAAATAAAGTTATAATCAGAAGCCAACATAAGTTTCTCAAAAACATCTTATTGCATTCTTTGACAAAGTAACAAAATTAGTGGACCAGCAAAATTCTATGGATATAGTTTACTTGGACTTCAGTACGGTATTAGATAAAGAAGATCACAACCTACTACTTGAGAAGATAGAAAAATGTGGGTTAGACAGCATCACCACCATTTGCAACTGGCTAACAAACTGCACTCAACATGTAGTCCTTAATGGAATTGCATTTACATGGAGGGAAGTATGCAGCGGGGTGGCTCAGTAGTCTTCAATATTTCCATCAATGATTTAGATGAGGAGATAGAAGGGGGAACTCACCCAATTTGCAGACACCAAGCTGGCACCCAACATACCAGAAGATAGGCTCAAAATACAGAAGGAACTCGACCAACCTGGACCCTATCTAACAAAATGAAACTCAATGGTGGGAAAAGTAAGGTTTTACATTTAGGCAAGAAAAACCAAATGTTGTCAGATCCCTAAAACTGATACTTCCATTCAATTGGGAGAAGACGGAGATTTGGATTTGATTTACTAGCATTGCCTCTGTCAACAGATATTTTACAACCTATATCCTGGCGCCAAAGAGCCCTGAGATCCCCTTAACGTTGAGGAATGTTTATGACAGCCATGTGGGCTGTTTCACTTTAAAGAAAAAGGAGAAATGATGTGAATACATACTTATCCGGGTTCTCGGGGTAGCTGGTAAAGAAAACATCTTCACACTTTTATATTGGCTAAAATCTGCATTCTGGCTTTAAGGGAGGGGTCTCTACTGCTTTAATCCTACTTGTCTTGCCTAAGGGTATTCAGACCTTCCTTTGAATTCATTGTCTCACTCCTGCTTATTAAAAGGTTTCTTTTGAAATACTCCATTTCAAGAGCTTTTACTTTCTTAAGTTGGGAGGAGAAGCAATCCTTATAGAAAGCAAGGTCTGCAAAATGGTCAATCCAGAGAAGCAATCTTCGCTTGTGACGAAATGGGGTTGAGGGGTACCCCGGACCGTGAACCAGCTCATGAGTAAACACACTGAGACTGAAATGATTCTAACAGAGGCGTCTTGTGTAAAAATATAATTTACTTTAAAACATTTAAAAAGCACTATGTCTTTATGAAAACACATTAAAAACAAAGTCTTGTCTGGGTATGTGAGGCAAGGCTATCTCCCTAGATCCCTCTCCACAATACCGAAAACAGTTCACAAAAGAATAAAGCTAGCATGAAGGTAAGCAGCTTCGGCGTCGATACATCATCAAGGCAATCATAACGAGGGCAGCACGAGCCTCACAGCTGAAAGTCACCTGAAGTAAAAACAGTTCAAACAGCAAACATTGTTTGAAGCTTGTGGGAGGAAGAAGGTCCAGCAACAGCAGTCCCGATGATAGCTTGCGTGCTACAAAACAGCAAAAGGCAAGCATCCGTGGGAGTCTCTCTGTAATGACGTCTGGAGTCCTTATCTGCATTCTTCTCCCATCAGCGGCATTGCCCAAGCTTCCTGCAGGAGCTGTGCATTTAGGCCTAGAAGACTAGGCCCAAGTAGCAAGCGAAAGGTCCTTGCTTATGTAAGGAGTCAACCTGCAATTATCCAGGGCGGGGAAGGCTTGCAGGTAATTGGCAACAGTAGATGGCTTGATTAAAACCATACTGTTTGTGAGTAGGCAGATAGCCACAGCAATCCTGGAAACACTCGTGACAATCCCCTTCTCTGCGGCTATTTGACTCGTTAACAAACATACATTCTACATTGGGTACATATATACATCAATGGGAAGTACATTCACATAGCCATTGACATTTTACCCAGGAGATAGAGGTGTTGGTCACGGGGCAGCGGTTTGGTAAACACGTCCGCTACCTGTTCCTTGGTTTCACAATACACAGTCTTAATGAAACCTGTTTTCACCAATTGCCTCACATGTTTGTTTTGTATATCAATATGGCGTGATCTCTGGCCTACAGCATCGGCTTCCGATATGTTAATGGCAGCCATGTTATCCTCATAGACTTTTATAGGTTGCATGGGCTGCCTCCATAAGCTTACCAGAAGATCGTCAAACCAAACTAGGTTATTGGAAGCTTTGGACAAACTCACATACTCAGCTTCCGCTGTGGAGGTTGCAATTAACTTCTGCTTCCCAGAGTACCAATACACGGGGCTACTATTTAGGTATACAATGTACCCCGAGGTACTTTTTCTAGATCTAACATCCCCTGCCCAATCGGCATCCGAAAAACAACTCAATCTTAATTCTCTAGTTGCTTCTGGTTCCAATAACAATGAATAGTTCACAGTACCTTTTAAATATCTCAGGAGTCGTTTGATTCCGCTCCAATGGTACTGTGTAGGATGTTCAGAATGTCTAGATAACACATTTACACTTAGACTGATGTCCGGTCTAGTCCAATTTGCAATGTACAACAACGACCCAATCACGGACTTGTAAAGGGTCTTATCCTCAAACTCCGTGCTCTCAGTGTACATATTCTTAAGGAAATCTGTTGCCATAGGGGTATCACATGGCTTCGCCTCTACCATGCTACACTTTTTAAGCAATTCCTGAATCTTATCTTCCTGAGAAAGCCGAAACCCCTTCTCGGTTTTTACGAATTGCACCCCTAAAAATTTGCTAATGTGACCTAGTGGTTTTAGAGCGAAACTCTTACTTAGGTCCTCAGAGAACTTCTTATGCCTGTTCTCTGATCTGCAAATATATAGTATGTCATCAACGTACAACAGTACTGTTTCCCTAATGTCCTGATCTTCCTTGACAAAAACACACTCGTCAGCTGACGATGGTAAAAAGCCCATCTCTCTCAGGCTTTTTGTGAGACACTCGTACCATCGTTTACCAGATTGTTTTAAGCCGTATAGGCTCTTATTCAACAACCACACATCATCTTCCCGATGGCTTACTCCCTGAGGAATCCTCACGTACAGCTCTTTGTCTAACTGGGCGTGCAGGTACGCGGTCTGAATATCGAACTGATACACATGTTCGCCTCGCATGGTAGCGATGGTGAGAGCTGTTCTCACGCTCTCAGGGCGCACCGTGGGCGAGAAGGTGTCCTCATAATCGTCAGGGAATCTCTGCGAGAATCCCTGCGCTACTAGTCTCGCTTTATAGACAAAACCCCCACCTTCAATGGGCTTTTGCTTGAAAAGCCACCTGGTGCCGATCACCCTCTTGTCTTTGGGCAATCTTGTTGGCGTGAATACGTCCAGCCTTCTCAGGCTGTCTAATTCCGTATCCATGGCAGCCAGCCATTTCTGTCGTTCATGGTCAGGTAAGGCCAACACATCCTCATATCTCTGAGGGGTGGCCAAAACCTGGTTGACTGAGGTAACAAAGTCGTTGTACCTCTTAGGCTTATTGCCCCTGGTAACCCTAACTGGTCTGCCTTTAGGAGAGTCACTGACATCAGAGTTGTCCGATGAGTCATCTACCTCGTGACTATCACTATGCGTCTCAGAAGCTGGGTGCCTATCCTTCCTGGCTACCCCCATCTTACGCTTCAATACCCCTTTCAAGGGTGCCTGGGATGCACGCTTCCCAGAACCAGATGTATCCCTATCCTCGGGTAGGTTCTCCGATACATCCTCCGCTCGCCTATGACAACTACGGGAAGGGTTCTGAGTAAGAATCTCATTGGCATGGATCTTACTCCAATTGGCCCCTTCGTGAAAGGTGGCAGACCTCGATATCATTAGTTTCCCGTTAGGGTAGGCAAACCTAAATGCCTTGGAGCCCTGCTCATAACCAACAAATCTCAGTTTAACAGAGATTGGGTCTCCCTTTCTCCTGAGCTCCTTCGGGACATGAACATCGGCCATCGCTCCAAAAACGTGGAGGTGTGCCAAGCTAGGCTTATGGCCGTATAGCACCTCGTATGGGGTCTTCTGCACTACGCTAGACCATACTCGGTTCAAGGTGTAATTCGCGTATCTAACTGCTTCTACCCAATACGCGAAGTTTAATCTGGAATCCTCTAGGGCGCACCGCATCATAGTTTGTAACACGCCATTGCGTCGTTCTGCGACGCCATTTTGAAACGCAGAGTAAGGCGCGGTGCGTAAGTGGACTATGCCCTTACTCCTCAACCAGCTGGAGAACTGCCTGGAATTAAATTCAGTACCCCTGTCAGTTAAGATTTTCTTAACTCTGACCTTATGCTGGTTCTGGACTAAGTTACAAAATTCCTTAAACTTAGTCAACGTTTCACTCTTGGACATTAGGGGAAAAACAAATCCAAATCTGCTATGGTCGTCTACTATGGTAAGAAAGTACCGTCTCTTACCCACGGAAGGTGCGAATGGACCCACCAAATCCATGTGGACGAGCTGAAACGGGTGTTCAGAGTACCTCTGAGACTTCTTGGGCGCAGATTTTACCTTCAACTTTGCACTCCTACAAATTGAACAGTCTAGGAATGTGTTACAGTCATTGATCTTGGTTCCCCTTGAGTGTTCGGTTACCTTTTTCACTATAGGAAAACTCACATGACCTAGCCTGCGATGCATCAAGTGAGCACATTCATTGTGCAATGGCTCTCCTATAGAAATTGCATTAGCATTTTCAGGTTTCCTATTATCTGACTCTAAGTTAAAATTTAAAAACTTTTTATTAACTTTACATTTGTCTTTACAAGGCTTCCTCTGGTGAAAGTCTTGATCCTCATCACCTAGTTCTAACTGTGATTCATTGTTACTACCAATTGAGATAGTATAATTGCTATCACTGCAGGTCTCAGCATTCGTATTGGGGGAATAATAAGGCAAGCCACCTATCTTCAAAACCTCCCCAATCACACATTTGTTGTTTTTGATCACAGCTGTTCCTCCTGAGAACAGAATCTCCATTCTGGGGTTCTCACATATCCTCATTAGGCTTAGCAAATTATGATCTATCTCTGGTACATACAATGCTCCATGAATCTTTCCTATCCCAGGAATATAAACATCTCCAATGCCAACAACATTGACCTTTTTACCGTTTGCAACTTTGACCATGGATTGATGCCTTCTCATATTAACAAACAACCTTCGGTCACTGACAACATGGTTACTGGCTCCACTGTCCATTAACCATAGTTGCTCTCGCTGTTCCCTTGTAAGCTCTGACTCAGTAATTTCCACTATACCTACAGAGCTATCATTAAACCTGGGTTTGTTCCCTTTGTTGCCTTCATTCGGCTTTTTATCCCTTCTGTGGTTAGGAACATCTCCACTTGGCTTTCTGCCTGGAGGAAGTGACCTCCTTTTACATTTATTATCAGAAGGTGTCTTTACACTTGCCCTAGCATTTACATTTTGTGGGCAATCCCTTCTATAATGTTCTTTTGAACCACAAATGAAGCATTCTCCAACAGCATATGCTCTATCTGGACTATCGGGCCTTCTTAAAGGTTTTTCCTTTTTATGAAAAGCCGCCCTGCATTTTCGCAAGTTATCTTCTGCAATCAATCTGCCAGATAACACTTCTAAAGATAAGTTATTACAACTAACATTATCCAGTTGCGATATAAAATTATCCCAGCTAGGGTCAAGGGAATTGAGTATAACAGTAATGAGGGTTTGTTCAGACACTGTTTCCCCCATCAACATCAATTCCTGCCTTAACCTGTTTAACTCACATAAGTGTTCATTAATATCTACTCCCGCCTTCAACCTTGCGGAATAGAACTCCCTATAAACTCTGTTTGTAACATGGGAGCTTTTTGAACAAAATAGCTTATGCAGTTTCACCCAAACTTCTGTTACGGTCAGGTTACTAGGTATACTGGGATATAGTGCAGGGTCAATGGACATCAATAAAATACAAAAGGCCTTATGATGTAAAAGATCAACTTCTAAGGACCATGGTCTAGGTGGGGGTTTTAACAACAACGATAAAACATTCTCTTTCATTAAAATTACTTGAATACTTTTAACCCATTCCTTAAAATTTCCTCCACCCACACTTAAACTTTTAAAATTAGGAGGAAGGACCTGTACATTATTAAACATGGAAACAGACATTAATTGGTGTTCAAAATGTGGTCCATCCTGGAACGGGCAATAAGGCATTGGAATAGAAGCACACAGCACAGTGTCTTCTATCTGGCATTCTGACAATCGTTCCTCCCCAATGGGAGGGATTAAAACTTCAGGTTGTGCGGATGCAAAGCTCATCCTGGTTTGATCACAAAAACTTGAGGGTCCTCTCTGGTGCACATCTCTAGGAATTTTTGGACGCGCTCCCAAATTCCTATCTTCAGTTGAGGCAGCCTCCGGAACCGTCCTGGATGTCGATGTCATCACGGGTGGATATGTCCCACTCGTGGTGTGCGCTGAATTAGTTGCAGACATCAGGGGTGCTTTGGTATGTGCAGCTACTATTTGTTGAGCCGATGGTACCTGCAAACCATCGCCTAAAATGGTTGCCAAAGTTTCTATCACACTTGCAACCTTACGCTCAACATGAGAGTCTCTTAAATTTTTAGCAGAAGTCACTGACGTCATCAAGGGAGCTAAAGTCTTTATGGCCTGATCTATGATGGCTTCTACAGCAGGTGGCACAATATCAACTTGGCCATGCTGGTTTAACAAAGAAGCAGGAACATTCGAATCAGGCAGTCTGTTATCCCCCATTCTCCACTTATGGTCTGAGGTGGGGGTTTTAGGAAAAGATTGAAAGTCTCTTACCGATCCGGTGTTTTGTAGGACTTCGATCTTCTTTCCTTTCGCAGCTGGATTCTTTAATAATCCGCTAGAATCAGCAGTCGGGTTCTGACTTACTGTGGGCAAACCTAAAAGCTGAAGGATTGCCTTCCTAAACTCATCATCCACCTCTGTATTTGTTTTCAGGACCTGAAGTGGCGTTCTTCCAGTCTCTACTTCTTTAGGTGATGATGGTTTACTCACTATCTTGGGCCCTTCAAAAGTTGAGGCCTCTGCTCCAAAACTTACAGCTCCACTATTCTCTAAATCAATTAGAGTTTGGGGTTTTTCAGCCAAAACATTTTTGGCCTGAGCCCCGGACAGTTCAGTTTGTGACTTCATACTTTTCGCTGCTGCTGCTGCCCTAGTCAACATCTATTCAACTGCAGACATTCCAGTCTAGCGCGTTACCACATGAGCGTAGGTTCGTTAAACCATCCTCTGCTACCAACTGTGACGAAATGGGGTTGAGGGGTACCCCGGACCGTGAACCAGCTCATGAGTAAACACACTGAGACTGAAATGATTCTAACAGAGGCGTCTTGTGTAAAAATATAATTTACTTTAAAACATTTAAAAAGCACTATGTCTTTATGAAAACACATTAAAAACAAAGTCTTGTCTGGGTATGTGAGGCAAGGCTATCTCCCTAGATCCCTCTCCACAATACCGAAAACAGTTCACAAAAGAATAAAGCTAGCATGAAGGTAAGCAGCTTCGGCGTCGATACATCATCAAGGCAATCATAACGAGGGCAGCACGAGCCTCACAGCTGAAAGTCACCTGAAGTAAAAACAGTTCAAACAGCAAACATTGTTTGAAGCTTGTGGGAGGAAGAAGGTCCAGCAACAGCAGTCCCGATGATAGCTTGCGTGCTACAAAACAGCAAAAGGCAAGCATCCGTGGGAGTCTCTCTGTAATGACGTCTGGAGTCCTTATCTGCATTCTTCTCCCATCAGCGGCATTGCCCAAGCTTCCTGCAGGAGCTGTGCATTTAGGCCTAGAAGACTAGGCCCAAGTAGCAAGCGAAAGGTCCTTGCTTATGTAAGGAGTCAACCTGCAATTATCCAGGGCGGGGAAGGCTTGCAGGTAATTGGCAACAGTAGATGGCTTGATTAAAACCATACTGTTTGTGAGTAGGCAGATAGCCACAGCAATCCTGGAAACACTCGTGACATCGCTCTACTGAAGGGACCTTGCAAACCATGTCTGAACGAAGCAGAGAACTGGGAGAAGACGAATGCTGGGGGGGAGACATCAACCACCACCCAGTCAAGATGCCTGTTTCGTATACCCCATCGGAGAGGATGAAGTAACCCTGGAGAATCCTGAAAAACCCCACTGGTCAATTGGCATCGGGAAGAAAGACAGCTGGGATGAAAGAACCAAAGGAGTCACTCTCAGCCGCGGCAACCAAAAACCAGGGTGGAAACTGGAACTAGAAGCCCTTGCTGACCAGGGGTAACTAAGCGAAGCACCACTGCGGGAGGATTGTCTGAAGAGGCATATAACTCAATTGGTGATGGAAACTTTGGAAAATCTCAACATCCGAGGGGAGCCAAGATGACAACCAAAGAGCGCTGAAAGGGCAGCAGTCGCGGATGACGCCAGGGGAGGAACCCCACTTCTGGAGTCTGCCTATTGAGCAGATGGCACAGCAGCAGTGGGAGAAGACCCAGCAAACCTTCTCCCCCAGGCAGCACGCACACCAGCGCCCATTCCCAACCAGCCCCAAGTCCCGCAACTGGAAAGAGAAACTCCCTCCCTTGGGGTGAAGTTTGATGGGAATCCACAGCAATTAGGATTCTTTGTGGCACAAGTGCTCACCTACATGCAAGAGTATGGGCGTGATTTTCAAACCCCAAGTGCGAGTTGTGACCCTAGCCTTAGAGGGTGCTGCTGCCAGATGGATGGTGACCCTGCATAACGCCAATGCACCAGAACTGCGGGATTTCAACAGTTTCATGATGGCCCTGCGACAAAGGTTTGAGGACCCACTAGCAGATCACAAAGCACGCGACTGCATTAAGATGGTGAGGGAGGGGCGATGGCCAGTAGAAGAGTATACTGAAGAATTCTGGGACCTTGCATGTCAGGTGAACTGGACAGAGGATATTTTGGTGAGTTGTTTCAAGGATGGGCTGAGTGATGATCTATACAATGCCTGTGTGGCCCAAGGTGCACCGAATCACCTACATGAGTGGTACATCACCGCCGAAGAAGCTGAGATCGATATGGCCAGAAACTAGTACCGAGCAGGGTGAGCATGGAAGAAATCCCCACCACAATGGAAGCAAGAGCCTCTCAAACCACAAACCGCATTTTCTCCGAAATCCTCAGCCTGTTTCAAGTGTGGAAAAGGGGCACCGAGCTGCAGAATGTCGTTTGCAAACACCTGCCCGGAACCACCCGCTGGGGGGGGGACTTGCAAAACCTGGCCAGCGCAGGAAGGAAACTGCCCTGAGGAGCAGGGAGATTGTAGAATTTCCATTCCCAGCCCCCTCTTTGGGGAGGAAACCCTGGCATCTCAGCAAGAGGAATCATACTCATTTGGAAGCGATCCAGAAGACGAACCACTGGTAAGCAAACCAATTAAACAGCTTACCCTCCCCTTAAGACTATTTACTGAGCCTCTAAATATAGGTATCGGAAACAATGAGGAAATACTTACATTTATAGTGGCACCTGGCATGGAATGGCCGTTAGTCTTAGGCCTTGCATGGCTGAAAAAATGGAACCCCAAAATCAATTGGAAGCAAGGCATCATAAAATTTCAGATGCATGTGACTTTTGCTGAGAATCCACATAAAGGAACTGAGGAGGCAGAGAACCGAGAAACAGCCATGCCTGGTCACGCCATGCCAACTGGGGGCATACCCATAGAATACAAGGATTTGGCTGAAGTTTTTAGTGAAAAAGCCTCAGACGAGCTCCCTCCCCACCGCGCCACCGACTGTGCGATAGAAATCTTACCCAGCGCTAAACTCCCTAAACCCAAGATGTACAGCATGTCACTGAGGGAGTAGGAAGAGCTGAGAACATTTATTGAGAAAAACCTACCAAGGGGTTTCATCGAGCCAGCCCGACCAAAAATCGCAGCTCCAAAGTTATTTAAAGAAAAAAAGATGACTCAAAATGTCTCTGTGTTGAGTTTATGAATCTGAATACTATCAGTGTGGAAAACATGTATCCCCTCCCCCTTAGGAAAGATATGCTAGCGTATCTCGTTAAAGGGAAATTTTTTCAAAGCTAGACTTAAGGGAGCTTACTACCGTGTCAAAATTAAGGAGGGCGACAAGTGGAAAACAGCATTTAACACCCCCCTTGGGTGCTAGCAATTCAAGGTCCTCCCCTTTGGGTTACAAGGAGCCCCTGCAGTGTTTATGCAGTTAATAAATGAAGTGCTACATCAGCATTTGTATAAGTGGTTCCTGATCTACTTGGACAACATTTTAATATATATCGAGACCAAAGCAGAACATGTAAAACTAGTCAGGGCAGTTTTAAACAAACTCCGCTCTGCCAAACTTTATGCTAAACTTTCTAAATGTGAATTTCACCAAGAGAAGATTGACTATTTGGGGTACTGCATTTCACACCAGGGTGTAGAAATGGATCCTCAAAAAGTGCAGGCTGTACTTAATTGGGAACCACCACCCACACATAAACAGTTACAGAGCTTCCTGGGTTTTGCCAACTTTTATCGCCACTTTATCCCCGCTTTCACTCAGATTGCCCTCCCCATTACCACGCTCTTAAAAATGAAGAGGGAGGGCAACCCTAAACCAAAGCAGCCTTTGAACTGGACTATGGAATGCCAAGCAGCATTTGAAAAACTTAAAACAGCTGTTCTCAGCAGAACCAATTCTAAAATACCCGGACACGGAGAAACCATTTGTCATACAAGCAGATGTCAGCAATGTGGCAATAGGAGCGGTCCTGCTTCAGAAAAATGAGCAAGACCAGCTACAACCATGTGCTTACACATACAAAAAGTTGAATGAGACTGAACAAAGGTGGGCCATTTGGGAGAAAAAGGCTTATGCAGTTTGTTGGGCACTGTTAACCTGGAGGCATTTCCTAGAAGGAAGTAAGACCCCTTTTGAAGTCTGGACTGATCATAAAAATTTAGAAGCCCTAAAAACCTCAAGGAAACTCTCCCCAAAACAAGTACGATGGGCTCACTACTTTAAACGGTTTGATTTTACTCTAAAATACTTCCCCAGGGGGAAAAAACTTTCTGGCACATGCGCTATCCAGAAAACCACAATACAATAGTGTGAAGTCAGACGTAATCAAACCCATAGTACAAAACAATCAACTAGCCGCTAAAGTAATCACCAGATCCCAAGCAAAAGAAGAAACTTTGACAGACAATGACACCACCCAGACTTTTAAACAAGCATTGGCCACCGATGAATGATTTTTGAACCACAAATCCAGCTATCTGATGAAAGAAGACTTGGCTTGGATGGGAGGGAAGTTGTATGTTCCAGCCAGCCAAAGACTATGCTTAATGGTAAGGTGCCACGACTCCAAATTAGCTGGACATTTTGGGTTTGTGAAAACTTTACACCTTATTAAAAGACAATTTTGGTGGCCATCAATAAAAAAGGACATAGAAAGCGATGTAGCTAGCTGCCCCATTTGTTCAGCAGCAAAAAGATGTCAGGGGAAAACCCCAGGTCTATTGCAGAAAGTAGCTGACCCTTCAGCGCCATGGAGAGAGATTGCTATGGATTTCATTGTAGAATTACCAAACAGTGCAGGAAATACTGTTATTTGGATCGTGACAGACCTGTGTTCAAAACAGGCACATTTTATACCTTGCCAAACAATCCCAACTGCTAAAAGTTTAGCCAAATTATTTCTAATACACATTTATCGACTTCATGGAGCTCCACAAAGGATCATCTCCGACAGAGGGGTTCAATTCACCTCCAAATTTTGGAGGGCATTTTTGGACTTACTTGGTACTGGCCAGGGGTTGAGCTCCTTGCATCATGCATGTACTAATGGTAATTCTGAAAGATTGAACTTGGTGCTAGAACAATATTTAAGATGTTTTATTAATTTTCCACAGGATAACTGGACCAAACTATTACCTTTTGCTGAGGTTGCGTTTAATAATGCTGTACACTCAAGCACTGGTTTTACCCCTTTTAGAGTAGCAACAGGCCAGGATTTCAGTCCCATGCCTGAACTACCCACAGAAGAACCCACCATCCCCTTACTTAAGGAGTGGATGGATAATTTGCAAAACACATGGCCAGTGGTTAGATTAGTTTTAAAGGAAGCTAGAGAAGCTTTTAAAATTCAAGCTGAAAAGAAAAGGATGGAACCCAAACCTGTCCATCTTGGAGACAGAGTATACTTATCTACAAAATTTCTGAAATCATTACAACCATCAAAGAAACTAGGGCCAAATTTAATTGGACCTTTCCCTATCACTATGGTCATCAATCCAGTAGTAGTTGAACTACTCCTTCCAAAGACACTCAGCCAAATCCACCCAGTATTCCACATTAGTTTACTCAAGGGAGAAGTAATCTCATCCCTCAGACCACCTGCATCTACACCACCTGTTCCCATCATGATTGAAGGTGAACAACACTTTGAAATCAAGGAAATCCTTGACTCTAGGATCCACAGAGGGGAAACCCAATACTTAGTCACTTGGAAATATTTACCATCAGCCCACAACAAATGGGTCGCTAAACATCATGTTAGGGCTCCAACCTTACTGAGAAAATTTCACTCCTAATACCCTAACAATAATTAATATACTACCATGAATTTTTTGTTTATATATATATATTTTACAGATGGACCCTTCCATTTTCTAAGGAAGGTAGCATGTCAGATCCCTAAAAGTGATACTGCCATTCAATTGGGAGAAGGGGAAGACGTGGATTCGATTTCCTAGCATTGCCTGTGTCAACAGATACTTTACAACCTATATCCTGGCGCCAAAGAGCCCTGAGATCCCCTTAACATTGAGGAATGTTTATGACAGTTATGTGGGCTGTTTCACTTTAAAGAAAAAAGGAGAAACGATGTGAATACATACCTCTCTGGGTTCTCAGGGCAGCTGGTAAAGAAAACATCTTCACACTTGTGTATTGGCTAAAATCTGCATTCTGGTTTAAGGGAGGGGACTCTACTGCTTTAATCCTACTTGTCTTGCCTAAGATACCCTTGCTTTGAATTGATTGCTGTCACTCCTGCTTAATAACAGGTTCCTTTTGAAATACTCCGTTTCAAGAGTTTTTACTTTCTTAAGTTGGGAGAAGAGGCAATCTTTACAGGTATAGAATAGGCGATACCTGATTAAATCACCTGTGAGAGGGATCTTCAAGTCCTAATGGACATAAATATGAGCCCATAGTGCAGTGGTGAAATGCTATTTATAATTTATTTATAGTTTATAATGCTTTAAAAAAGTTTTTAAAAAGGTTCCAACAATCGTGCACCACAGCTGTGATCATCGGAACCTTTGTTTTACCTTTTTAAAGCATTTTTTTACTACCGGTTCTGGAGAACTGGTATTAAAAAATGATTTTAAAAAGTTTTTAAAAAGATTCCCAAGCTCACACGCCACAGCTGATTTCCACTCTCGCTGTTCTACTTATCTTCCCAAGCCTCCTTTTGGCGCATATTGTGCATGTGCACATGCAGCACACCTTTGGTGCATAATGTGCATGTATGTGCGTGCAGCGTGCACTTGGCACACTTGCGCAGCCAGCAAACCGGTAGCAAACCAGTTCAGATTTCACCACTGCCGTAGTGTGCTGTACCTGTCAAAAAAGCCAACACAGTCCTAGGCTGCATTAACAGATGGATAGAATCAAGATCACATGAAGTATTAGTACCACTTTATAATGATAAGATCATACTTGGAATATTGTATTGTATTGAATATTGTATTGTAGCCATGATATAAAAAAAATTGTTGAGATTCTGGAAAGAGTGCAGAGAAGAGCAACAAAGATGATTAGGGGATTGGGGGCTCAAACATGAAAAATTGGCTGCAGGAATTGGGTATGTAATGAAAAGAAGGACTAGGGGTGTCATGATAGCAGAATTTCAATATCTAAGGGGTTGCCACAAAGAAGAGGAGGTCAACCTATTCTCCAAAGTACCTGAAGGCAGGACAAAAAGCGATGGATGGAAACTAATCAAGGAGAGAACCAACCTAGAACAAAGGAGAAATTTCCTGACAGTTAGAACTATTAATCAGTAGAACAACTTGCCTCCAGAAGTTGTAGGTACTCCAAAACTGGTGATTTTTGAGAAAAGATTGTGGCAACCATTTATTTGAAATATTTGAACAGGGGGTTGGACTAGAAGGTATCCAAAGTCCCTTCCAAATCTGTTATTCTTTTAAATCCAAATATAAAAGAATATACAGAAGTACATTCTTGACATGTTTAGTAAAATTAATTTCGTGTAAAACCTATATATCAAAGATGATGGCTACCCTTTTCTTCACCATTTTCTAGGAACAAGTCCCACTCTGTTCAGAGGGTTTCTCTTTATTGTATACATACAATGAATTCATATTAAAGAGCAAATAGCAGGAACCCATATCAGGAGCAAGCAACTGGATATCTAAAACTATGAATCCCACAGCATTTGGAACCTGAAAACAAATCTCCAGCTCCCGGATTGTATGAGTCAGGCTGCCAAAATGTAGCTGCAAAATGTTTGATAGAAAATTTCTCCCCCTTACTATCCAAAAAATTAAGGATGGGCAGGTGTCTGGGAATTTGCCCAGGATCCAGAGCCAAGTGTCAGTAATCTTGGCATCAAAAATTGGCAGTAGGAGTTTAGGATTGGTTTTTCTTTTTCTACAGTTTAAAGGTGGAGTAGAAATGGTTCTTTTCCTGCTCCCATTTATACTTTTCAACACCATGCAAAATGACCCCAAATTATTTAACCCTGTTTCTTCATCTACTAAAGAGTTCTATAGTTCTAGGAAACAGTAAGGAAAAAAAGGACACAATTAAGATATTGAGTGCAATGATCCAACTTCAGACTACTTTCTAAAATCCTAGTTATAGGTCAATTAAGTTGGATAGAAACACTTTCCCAAATGTACTAAGACCTTTTCTCACCTATTGATATGTTTCCAAATCCAAGAGTAATTAACCTTTCCTTGTGTTCATTAAGTTGATGCTTTGATTCAGCTAATATACCATTTGTCCACAAAAGCAAATTTGTAAACACTGAATGAATTACTCCAAACCTAAAAAATAAACAATGCGAACATATTATATTATATTATACATATAATTTTCCAGTATGAAATTTTGATGATACATTTTTTTAATGTAGCTACGTAAACACACTATACCAACATAGCTCTACCCCAAAGATGCATTCCATTAAAAGAACAGGCTGGGGAAACCATGCAGAGCCAGTGTCTAGACTCCAATACCTTCATCAGTAGTGGGAGGACATCTTTTGTCACTCTGAGGCAGCAGCCACACATCTTGCTTCTAGAATAGGAGGAGCAACAGAGGCTTTTTCTCAGTCCTGCCTTTCCCCATAAGCCAGACCTTTCAGGTTCATTAGTAAAATGGCACATGAAATATAGTAAAGCTTTCCAAATTAAATCACTAAACAATGTATGCTCCAATTCTATTTTTCAGTTTACCTTTGTCCTATAATTTATTATATAAATTAACAGTAGACTGCAGTGATCTTCTGTATGCCAAAGTTAAATTTTCATGAGAAAAAGGTGGTTACTGGTGAGTATCTACTTAGAAAAAGGTAGAGGAGGAAGGGTTATAACCAAGGCAACACTCAGATAAGAGACCTTTCGGCCCAAACCAGGAATGTAAGTTGAGAAAACATCTCAAGTTTGACCCTCCCTAGTTTCTTTTAGGATAAAGAGGAATCCATTCAGAGTTGCATGATTCAGTTACAGTAACCCTATAATAAAAATAGTTTCAGTATTCATGACTTTGTGTTCACCTTTGGTCTACCTTGAAGGGCTGACATCACTGTTTGGCAACAGCACTGAACACATTTAACACTATACAGAGCAGGTCTATATTGATTCTCCAAACCAACAAATAATCTTTTTTAAAAAATACCTCTGCCATTTATTTATTTATTTTATTTTATTTTATTTTTATTTATTTATTTTATTTTATTTATTTTGTCGCATTTCTATGCCGCCCAACTCCCAAGGGACTCTGGGGGGCTATATATTTTATTTTATTATTTTATTTGTTTTATTTTACTTATTTTCATGATTATATGGTTACCTATCTCATACAATAACTCTACGTGTCTGACAACTGTCCATAAATCATAGTTAAAAACAAAGGTACCTCCACTCCAATATGGCATCAGACCATACATCCCCACAGCTCAACTCCCACCCTAGCTTTATGTTTCTTCACAGCCCTTCAGAAGACTAAAAGGGGCGGGGTCCCCCTGATTTCAGGTGAGGCGGGCTGTTCCAAAGGGCTGGGGCAGCCACTAGAAAAGTGCTCCACCAAGGTCCTACCAGATGACAACAATTAAGGAAGGGGACCTAGAGCACATCCACTCTGTCTAACCTAGTAGGATAGGGCAGGTATTCTAAGGGAGTGGTGAACCCACAAAGGTTCCATGTAGGGTTTTAAAGGTGATACAGTACATAGAGCCTTGAATTACATCTAGGTAGCAAAAGGAAGCCAGTGCATACCAATAGTGCATACTGACATACCAATAGTGTTACTCAGGGCATCCAAAACTAACAGTTGCAGCTTCTGGATGTCTTCAAGCCCCATTTACAGCATTGCAGTAATCCAAGCAGTAGGTAATAGGTGACTGTGTGCAAGGCCTCGAGATCCAGGAATGAGCTCAGTTGGTACACATTTGTGCAAAGACTCTCTTGGCCACAGCCACCATCTGCTCTTCTAGCAGGAGCCATAAATCTAAGAGGACCTCCAAATTGTGCCCCAGATGTTACTGCCAGATCTGCCATCTTCAGCTTAACATTTTGGTGGCATCTGCCATAAATTGTTAGAGGGTGAGGGGGAGAGGAAATAGGCAATTGGCATGTAGACAGTAGAGATGAACCAAGGGGGAAGGGGTGACAGGTTTGACAGAAGCCAGAGGTGTGAAAACCAGCCTGTTCCATTCTTCAAGGCCACAGAGCCACAGAAAGGAATGTGAACTGCACCAAGTGGCACCAAACATTTAAGCAGTCCCCAAACATCTATGTGACACACCATTGGATGAAGACAAACTGGCCCTAGGTGGGAGGGCCAGGGAAAAGGGGAAATTCTGTAACAGTATGCGTGGGAATTTTTGTTCTAGCCTGCTTTCACTGCAACCATTAATCCTTAATAAAAGAATCTATCACTTCTATTAGGTGGAGTCAGTGATGGGATTCAACTAATTTAACAACCGGTTCTTCCTAATGACTGGCTGGGTAGGCGTGGGTGGGTGGGTCATGTGACTGAGTGGACGTGGCCAACTCGACATCACTCACAGCAAGGTGGGGTGGTGCAGGCAGGCTGAAGTGGCGGTGGAGATGGCCAGAGCCTTAGTGCAGAAGCGAAGCACCCTTGTGCTTACTTTTGTGCAGCAACAGCAGAGAGAAGCAGCTGATTGTCCAGTGCCTCATCTCTTGCTGGGTCTCGCTGCCTGACAGTCAGGGTTTTTAAAAAGATTTTTGCAGCAGGAAATGGCAGGTGGCTACTTCTGGCCTTCGTTGGTGCACCTGGGCACAACTCTGCCCCGAGACACTGGCCTGCTGCCTCCTCAGTGCTGGCCCAAACAGCCTGCCGCCTCCTCCTCATTGCTGGCCTGAACGGCCTGCCACCAACGCCTCCTCCTCATTGCCAGCCTGAATAGCATGCCGCCTCCTCCTCCTCATTGCCGGCCCGAATGGCCACTTTTGAGCTGGCGACAGCATCAGCAACGGCGTTGGTGGCAGGCCATTTGGGCCAGCAATCAGGAGGTGGCAGTGGCAGACCAGCAATGAGGCTGCAGCAGCAGGCCATTCAGGCTGGCAATGAGGCAGTGGCGGCAGGCTGTTCGGGCTGGCAATGAGAAGGCAGCGGCGGCAGCAGGCCAGTGTCTCATGGCAGAGAGCAGGTCACTCCCTCTGCCCAGCTGCACCAATAAAGGCTGGAAGTAGCAGCGGGACATGAGGGCTGCCTTGAGCGCAAATGTACTGTGGCAAAGGCTGTTGCTGCTCAAAGGCTCACCAGGCAGGGAGCTGGGCCACATGGGAGGCAGCAGAGAATGGTGAAGGAAGGCTTACCAGGCAGGCAGGGAGCTGGGCTGCATGGGAGGTCAGGGCGAAGGCAGGCAAGTGGGCTGGGCCAGGTGGGCCATGTGGTTGAGTCTAGCGAGCGAGGATGCCAGAGAACAGCAGCAGACATGCCGTGGGCGTGACTCTAGGCACCGGCCAAGGTGGGCAAGGTGAGATAAGGAGTGGCTGGGACTCCTGGGTGGGGTGGGACCAACCAGTGGTGGGATTAGATGGTTCTCCAAACTGCACAAAAAGTCAACTGGTATGCCTGAACCAGTGCGAACTGGCTGAATCCCACCTCTGGATGGAGTTGAGTGTCTCTCTTTCCTAGGGACCCACAGTAGTTGGGGCACACCTGACAGTTACCCCATCCAGAGTTAGAGGTATCAATTCTCCTGATATTGGAGGTGAGGGCAGCGGGGACTAAGTTGCAGCTGGTTTCTCCCCATCCAGACTCTCACAACCTCCAAACACTGAACCAGGATCTGAACAGCAGCATCTGCCCACACAGGGTACTGATGTATAATTAGCTATCATTAGCATATTGATGATAGTTAACCACTCCCCACTTCATATAGATATTAAATAAGAGGAAAGGCAAACTTAAGTTCTGAGGCACCCCAAATAACAGGGGCCTAGAGAGATGGACCTCTCCTCCCCCACCAACATTGACTGCCATGGAGAAAGAAGAACCATAGCAGAACAGTGTCCTCCCATGCCTATCCTCAAGGCTGGTCCAGCAAAATGGTTGATATCAAAAGCAGCTGAGAGATTCAGAAGAGCCAGGGTGAACACACCACTCACATCTCAAGTTTTTTTTTTTTTTAATTTGATTTACATGCCGCCCTTCCCCGGAGACTCAGGGTGGCTTACAATGCGCTAAGCAATAGCCTTCATACTTTTGTATATTTATACAAAGTCAGCTTATTGCCCCCACAAACTGGGTCCTCAAATTCTCCAAAGATCATCCACAAGTGCAATCAATGCTGTCTCAATACTTAGCCTGAATCCTGACTGAAAGGGGAACTCATTATGGCTCATTAGGGCTTATAGGTGGAGAAAAATAATTTAGGACTAGCAGTAAACTAGGAGACATGACATTTTTTACAACCATACTTACGAAAAATTACAATTAATATTGACATCAAACCATTATTTCTATTGTTTGATTGCAATAAATGGTTATACTCATAATTTCTTAAGTTTATTGATATATTTTAATTAAACATTAAAAACATTTTATTACCTCCCTCCCTGCACAGTATTCACTTTACCTCTCCAGTGTTTTGAAGGACTGGATAACATCCTTTGCGTGGCACCATAAAAAATATACCTGAAAGCAAATGTGAATAAATTATAATGGGTCCCATGGAAAAAGTAGCAATTAATCATGTATAAAAACAATTAAAAGAATCTAGAAAAATGTGCAAGACATTTTCTTCATTTCCTCAATTCACAATCCTTATTCATAATTACCATGAAGTAATACCTAATATCTGATCAGACTTACTTTGAGTCTTCATCCAATGGTGCTCCAGCGTTCTTTCTACTCCTGACCCATTTCCCAATTAGTTAACCATTCCTATTTTAAACATGAGAATAATTTTTTCAATACCAGGTATAGGGAAATAGATGCCCAATTAGTCTGTGATTTTAATAAAAACAATTGGAAAAATCACCCAACAACCTTTCTAAATATATACCAAATTTGATTCAGTGCCCCTATCTTCTAATGCATTCTAATCAATGCAGTGTAAGGAATGAAATCATTTTTTAGTTATGAGGTTTGTTATTTCAAAACACTGGAAAGATAAAAGTAGGTTTTAATTGGATCAATAATAGTTAAGAGTTTGTGAAACTACTTTGTTTGAACACTGAGTTTTTCTTTTGTCAGCTTGGGCTTTAAAAGCATCTCTAGCCTCATTCAGGGCTAGTCTCACTACTGGCCAGGTGTTTTGTAGTTGTATCCACTCTTTAAGGGAGGGTATAGTTGGTTCCTCTACTGATAATTCTGGCATTGGGATGAAGTCCTGGCCAGTGGCAACTCGAAATAGAGTGAACCCAGTGCTGGAGTGCACAGAGTTATTATAGGCAAGTTCTGCAAAAGGCAGGAGGTCAGTCCAGTTATCTTGTTGATAGTTAATAAAGCATCTTAAATATTGTTCCAGAACAGAGTTCAGTCTCTCTGTCGATCCATTAGTTTGAGGATGATGACTAGAACTTAGGCACTGGCTGGTTCCGAGAAAATCCAAAAAGGCCTTCCAAAACTTTGAAGTGAATTGGACACCCCAATCAGATATTAGCCTTTGTGGGGCCCCATATAGTCAATAGATGCTGCAGGAACAGTTTGGCGAGTGCCTTAGCAGCGGGGATTTTTTGGAAGGGAACAAAGTGGGCTTGGTTGGAAATAAGGCCTGTTACGATCTAGGTAACAGTATTCCCCCCACTTTCAGGTAACTTTACAATAAAATCCATAGAGATCTCTCTCCAAGGTGTTGAAGGCTCAACTACTGTCTGTAAAAGACCGTGGTTTTTTCCTTGTCTCCTCTTCGCTGCTGCACAGATAGGGCAACTGGCTACATAGCTTTCAATGTCTTTCTTAAGAGATGGCCACCAGAATTGCCTTTTCATAAGGTGTAGGGTTTTCACAAAACTGAAGCGACCAGCCACTTTGGAGTTGTGGCATGTTTGCATGAGAGGAATTCTCTGACTAGCTGGGACGTATAATTTCCTACCCAAGCTAAGTCATCTTTAATTAAATAGGTGTATTTATGGGCTAGGAAACAGTCATCGGTTTCTAGGGCTTTTTTAAATGTCTGAGCATTGTCCGTTAGTGGGTCTTGTTTAGCTTGCACCCTGGTCATCACTTTGTCTGCCAGTTGAGAGGTTGGGAGTAGGGGTTTGAACACTTCAGGTTTCCCGCTATTAAAACTGAGGCTTTCTGAATAGTGCGTCTGCTAAAACGGTTTTTCCCCCAGGGAAGTATTTTAGGTTAAAATTGAAACGTTTGAAGTATTGAGCCCAGCAAACTTGTTTTGGGGAGAGTTTTCGTGTGGTTTTTAGGGCTTCAAGGTTTTTATGATCAGTCCAGACTTCAAAAGGGATTTTATTCCCCTTTAGGAAATGCCTCCAAGTCATGAGAGCCCACCATACTACAAAAGCCTCCTTCTCCCAGAAAGCCCATCTCTGTTCAGTGTTGGTTAGTTTTTAGATGTGTATGCACAGGGCTGCAGTTGGCCCTGCTCGTTTTCTTGGAGTAAAATGGCTCCGACTGCTATGTCACTGGCGTCTGCCTGTATGATGAATGGCTGTTCTGGATCTGGGTGTTTTAGAACTGGTTCAGCTGAGAACAATTGTTTCAGTCTATTGAATGCTGACTGGCATTCCATGGTCCAGTTTATGGGCTGTTTTGGTTTGTTCCCCCCTTGTTTCCAGTAGGTTAGTGATTGGGACCACAATTTGTGCAAACACTGGGATAAATTGCTGGTAAAAATTTGCAAATCCCAGGAAGCTTTGTAGTTGTTTGCAGGTGCGGGGGGAGCCCAGTCGATCACTGCTTGCACTTTCCATAGGTCCATTTCCACGCCTTCGTGGGAAATCTTATATCCTAGGTAGTCAATTCTATCTTTGTGGAATTCACATTTGGAAAGTTTTGCATAACGTTTCACAGCACGGTCGCTTGGACAAGCTTTACGTGCTTGGCTTGAGTCTCAGTGTATATTAAAATGTCATCTAAGTACACCAGAACCCGTTTGTATAAGTATATACACCTCATGTATTAGTTGCATAAACATGGCAGGGGTGCTTTGTAATCCAAATGGGAGCACTTTGAATTGATAACACCCCAAAGGAGTGTTAAAAGCTGTTTTTCATTTGTCTCCTTCCCTAATCTTGATTTGGTAGTAATCCTCTCTTAAAGTCCAGTTTTGAAAAAAAAAATTCCTTTGGAGAGGTGGGCTAACTTGTCTTTCATGAGAGGGAGGGGGTACATATTCTTCATGTTCACAGTGTTTAAATTTCTATAATCCACACAATGGATTGCTATGTCCATTGCTATGTCCAGAGGTTCTGTGGCAAAAATGTCTGGTTCCCCCCCGAGACTGACCCATCTAACTGGCAGAACGCAATGGGAATTTTTAGCTTCCCCAAGTGTATGCCCAATTTTCCCACCAGGGTTGGGTTAATCAAACACTGGGTGCACCCTGAATCCAAGAGGGCTGATATTTTCATTCTTTTCCCCTGACTGGAGACAAATAGTCTTAGGGGCAGGATGAGTGGCTCAATTGGTTCGCTTACCAGCAGGTCGTCTTCAGTGTCACTCTCGGACAAGCCCGATTCCTACCCAGGTGATGCCAGAGTTCCTCCCCACAATTTTGCGAGGGGGCAAAACACTTCTCAGTGCAGTGTCTTTTCCTCGGGGGGGGGTGCTTTCGCGGGCTTTCCTCTGGACAGGAGTTCTGGCTTTCAAGCAGGAGTGAATGACACTCAGCTGCATGGTGCCCCTCCTTCCCGCATTTGAAGCAGGCAGATGATCTCGGTGCTAGGGGGTTTTGCAGCTTGAATTGCTCCCTTGGGTGGGGATCTCTTCCAGGCTCTTCCCTCTCAGTACAGGTTTCTGGCCATGTCAATCTCCACTTCTTTGGCCAGGAGGTACCAGTCATGCAGGTGGTCTGGGGTCAGGCAGGTATGGTAGAGGTTGTCATTCAGGCCATCTTTTAACCAGCTCACTAGGATGTCTTCTGGCCAGTCCACTCTGTAGGTGAGGTCTCAGAACTCTTCAGTGTATTCAGCCACTGGCCGGGGCTATTGTTTCACGCTTCTGATGCAATCACGAGCTTTGCGATCTGCCAAGAGGTCTTCAAATCGGTGGCAGAGAGCCTTCATAAATCAGTCGAAATTCCACAGTTTGGGGCGTCTGCATTGTGGAGGGTCACCATCCAATGGGCAGCTGCCCCTTCCAGGGCCAGGGTGATGACTTAGACCTGAGCACCCTGGGTCTGGAAATCCCTCCCATACTCCTGAATGTACATGAGGAAATGTGCCAGGAAAACCCTAGTTGCTGTGGGTTGCCATCGAACTTCACTCCTGGGGGCGTCTTCCATTCCAGTTGCAGCACTCTGGGCTGGCCAGACAATTGCAGGGGCTGGTGCTGCGCAGCATGGTTTCACTTGGATGGCTGTTGCCCACCCACCACACTTCCTCGGCCTCCTGCTGCTGGATCTGGAGCGGCAGCCCCGGCCCCATTGGCTGCTGCTGCTGCCTCGCTCCCTCTCTGATGTCAATCTAATTCCCTCGTTTCTGAGATTTTCAAAAGCCTCCATCATGAACCGCATAACATTTCTCTTGAGGTGGTCATCTCTGGCCAGTTCTTTGATCAGCTCTTCCTGGTCAGACAGGGCTTCCAGCTCTCATTTCTAGCCTGGTTTTCGACTGCCCCAGATGAGGGTGATTCCTCAGGTTCTTCTGTCCCAGTTACCTTTCTTCCCTACTCCGATCAACCATATGGGCTTCGTGGGGGCCTCCAAAATGGCTTCAATGTCTTCAATGGGGCAGAAGGAAGTGGCTTCTGGCTGGCTGCTGGTGATGGTGGTCTCACCCCAGCATTCTCCCTCTCCTAGCTCGCTGCTTTGCTCGGACATTGTATGCAGGGTCCCCTCTTTAGAGCGAGTTTGCTTCTCCAGGTTGACCACTTTTGCAGACCCTGCTTTATGTAAGGTTCTGCCTCTCCTTCTTGTTCAAGAAAACATGGACTCTCAAAATTTTAGCATTTCAAAAGGAAACTTTTATTGAAAGGAAATGAATGCAAGACAATGCAAAGCAGGGTTGGAGTTCCCCCCAGGCAATTCCATTAGGATAAAGTGGTTAGAAACCCCCCCCCCTCAGTTTGATGGTGAATGAGCCAATCCACAGGTGCGAAGATGTTGTGGAAATGGTCGTCCTGAGTAAGAGAAAAGGAGTAGTTCCCATGTGCTTCTTCTGTAAGGCTTCCAAACTGAGCGAAAAAAGATGGCCCTCTCCCCTTGTACATTCCCCAAGATAAATCAAAGCAAAGGGCAGAATAGGTGACAGGGTAAAAGTTATAAACTAGGGAATTACAGGATACATAGGTAACAGGATGAGAGCAAGAAGTGAGTAAAAGAATCCGGGGTTCCCTCCCCACTTGATTGGCAGTATCACGATAGGGATCTGACACCTGCATTATGTTTTTATTGTTTGTCACCCAGAATTCCAATGGTAGATGGCAGCTACATAAATGTGTTAAATAAATACATAATTGTTTCCTTTAATTGACTGCCTTTCCATATAATACAAAAAAAATTAGAGACAAAAATTGAAAAGGAGGCATCAATGGTAAATCTAGACAAGAACATGAAGGACAAAGCTATTTCTATGATAATAAAAAACCAAATTTGCTAAAGCAGTTATCTTTCCAGAAGTAAAGGCTAGAGCAGCGAAAGAGAGAAAGAAAACAGAAATAAATGATGGATTAGTACATAATTAGTAATAATATCATAGACTGCAAGAAAAACAAACCAATCAAAGTCATTGTCAGGCTGCCCTCCCCATCACTTGTCCTGCTGCCTACCACAATACTGAGAGGGAGGACAATGCGGGGGGGGGGAGAGAAAGGGAGACTGTTGTAAAGGGGGTGAGGTGGTGGAGACCAGCATGGAGGGGAAGTCTGGGATACTTTTCTTCCTGTCACAAGAATGCTGGATTGTGCCTCTATTTTAGAAATTATTGATGAATGCTCTTTTGTGAGTGTCTGCATATTTTCTTTTAAGAGGAGGTTATGAAAGTTCAGGTCCAGAGAGGCTTCATTGGAGTGGACTAGGGTAAATAATAGGGGCTTTGCTCTTGGTTGTTTTCTTCTGACATGTTTCCATTGGTCTTGATCTTGAGATACGTATGTATGGGTTGTTTTTTATGGAAGCTGTTTGTTCCCTATTGTATTCAATTTGGGTGTATCGGTTTTCTTTGTTATGTTCATATATGGGGGTCATCATTTTTTTAGAAGTTTGCTCCCTATTATGTTTTATTTTGGTGTGGTCTTCTTGTTTAGGTTGGGATTTCTTGCTTTGTGCATTGAGTTTCAGAGTGACTGGAGTTGGCTCTATATCCTTCTACTAATTCAAGTATCCCTTCCCTGGTGTTGGCTGTGGGTATCATCGCCTCCCACTGCAGTGCTGGAGAGGCGGGGGTTGGGTGGGGGTGCTGCGCCACCTGCAGTTGGGCCCGTCACCCAACCTGCACACCTGCTGCTGAGCCGCTGGCCGAGCCAATGCCTAGGAAGGAGCAGCGGGCGGGGCAGCCAGCAGCCGAGCCAGCAAATGCTGCCCCGTGCGCCTGAAATGGCTGGTTGCTCTTGCCCTTCCCCCTGCAGCTGCCACTGCTGCTGCTCTTCTGAGGTGGGGCGGTTGTGCAGGAAGAACACTGGAGACCGTGCAGCGATGCCCACAGCCCAGGGAACCCACGCAGCTGGTGGACTGAGCCAAGAGGGGCATCTCAGCCCTGCTTTGATGGCGGCCATGGGGTTATCTGTGCAAGCAGCCCACCACCAACCCTGCCCTCACTGGCTGCTGGTCTGCCAAAGCCCCGCCAGCCACAGTGCTCGGCCTGCAGCTCCAAGTGGGTAGGAGCCCAGGCAAGGCCACATGTTCAGAACTTCCCCAGCCAGCAAATGGCGCTGCCAAGGTGGTGGGGCCAAGAGCGGCTGTCTTACCAGGAAATGGGCCGGTACCTGGTAAGAGGCGCGTTGGTCCTCTTGGAAAAAGTGGAGGTGTATGTGTGGGGGGTGCATGTATGTGCAGTGCGGGGTGAATGTGCGCATGCACAGTGTGGGGGGGTGCTTGTGAGCATGCGCAGTGTGCAGTGGGGGCGCATGCGCAGGGGAAGCATGGAGGTCTTGTGCACATGCACAAATGGGGGCATGCATTATGGCTGCCAGCACGCGCAAGCACAACAGTGCTCACGCACTCGGACTTTTGGCACACAACGCCAAAAAGGTTTGCCATCACTATATTATTGAGAGTGTGGTTGCACGACAGCTGCCTCAGTACCTGGATGAATCGACTTATCTAGATCTGTTCCAGTCGGGCTTCAGGCCCGGGTACAACACAGAGACGGCATTGGTTGCATTGGTTGATGATCTCTGGAGGGCTTGGGACAGGGGTTGCTCCTCTGTCCTGGTCCTATTAGACCTCTCAGCGGCTCTTGATACCATCGACCATGGTATCATGCTGCACCGGTTGGAAGGGTTGGGGTTGGGGGCACTGTTTTACAGTGGTTCTCCTCCTTTCTCTCCGACCAGTCGCAGTCTGTGTTGACAGGGGGGGCAGAGGTCGACCCTGAGGCCCCTTGTATGTGGGGTGCTGCAAGGATCGGTCCTCTCGCCCCTTCTGTTCAACATTTATGTGAAGCCCCTGGGTGAGATCATCCATGGTTTTGGGGTGAAGTACCATCAGTACGCTGATGACACCCAGCTGTACATCTCCACCCCAGATCACCCCAATTATGCCCTTGAGGTGATGTCCCGGTGACTGGAGGCCGTACGGATCTGGATGGGGAGGAACAGACTCAGGCTCAACCCATCCAAGACCGAGTGGCTGTAGTTTCCGACGTCCCGATATGACTATGACTAGTTGGCGGCATCTCTGACTATTGGGGGCGAGTCGTTAGCCCCCACAGATGGGATTCGCAACTTGGGCGTCCTCCTGGACTCGCAGCTGTCTTTAGAAGAGCATATGGCGGCCGTGGCCAGGAGGACTTTTTATCAGATTCGCCTGATTCGCCAGTTGCGTCCCTTTCTGGATCGGGACTCGTTACGCATGGTCACTCACGCCCTTGTCACCTCACGCCTGGATTATTGCAATGCTCTCTACATGGGGCTCCCCTTGAGGAGCACCCGGAAGCTCCAATTGGTCCAGAATGCGGCCGCACGGGTGGTGACGGGAGCGATGTGGCGCTCCCATGTGACCCCCCTCCTACGCGAGCTGCACTGGCTCCCAGTGGTCTTCCGGGTGCGCTTCAAGGTTTTGGTTACCACCTTTAGAGCGCTCCATGGCTTAGGACCAGGGTACTTACGAGACCGCCTTCTGCCATCAGTAGCCTCTCACCGACCAGTTCACTCCCATAGAGAGGGGCTCCTCAGGGTGCCGTCAGCCAAACGATGTTGACTGGCGGCCCCCAGGGGGAGAGCCTTCTCTGTGGGGGCACCTGCCATCTGGAACGAGCTCCCCCCGGAGATACGGAGGATCCAAGACTTACACATCTTCCGCCGCGCCCTAAAAACATTTTTATTCCAACAGGCTGGTCTGGCCTAACTCTCCCTTTTAAATTGGCTTTTAAATTGGCTTTTAAATGTTTTTTAGATAAATTGGATGTCTTAATTTGTTTTTTGAGCCTAAATTATTTAATCTGTTTTAAATAGTTTTTTAACCTTTGTATGTCTTTGTATTTTATTTTGGCTGTTCACCGCCCTGAGTCCTTCGGGAGTAGGCCGGTATACAAATATGATAAAATAAAATAAATAAATAAAGTCTCTGAAGAGCGGCGGCATATAAATTTAATAAATAAATAATTTAATAAATAAATGAATGGTTTTACAGTCTCTGTAATGACCAGCCACTGGGGATTTTCCTTCTAAAATGAATGGGAGCATAGTTGTTATCTTGTGTAATTCTCAGGCGTTTTAATGGACTAGCACAGAAAAATATGTATGATTACCAATGCTTTAAGGGAAGTTACTTTTCATTCTATAGGAATTTCCTTGCCAATCCAGTAATTGTGATGCTGTTTTAATGGACTTTGACCAAATACAGTTAGAGGGGTGAAAAAATCTTGAACCAAGTTAGCTTATTTTAGGCTCTTACACAACAACAATACAATCCTAAAAGAGTTGTATACATCTGAAATAATAAGAGACCAAATGGCTTTACCTGCAAAAGTGTATGAACTGCATGTGCAACTGGAAAAATGCCTTCTGTAATTGATAAGCAATTTGAAAATCCAACAAAGTATCCAATTTTGAAAGAATCCATAATTAAAGTAATGATTGCAAACAAAGTAATTCCACCTGAAACAAATGTTACACGAAAGAGTTATACTAAAAGTAAGAACTTTGACATAGCTCAGTTGGTAGCCTTTTTCAACTTCATTCACATAAGTTATTCCAGACTTAACAGGCTAACAGCAATATTTCTAATACTGGGTTGTATATGTAGAAGAATAGAATTAGAATTAGAATAGAATAAAATAAATCCAATCCAATCCAATATTCTTTATTGGCCAAGTGTGATTGGACACACAAGAATAAAGAATATTCTTATGTCCTCCATTTCTATTCATTGACATAAACATTTGCTCACCAGGTTAATCGGCTATACAGATCAATTTAATTTCTCCCTACTGTTCTGTACTCCAACTCCTTTAAAAACATGTTATGTTGTTGACTTCCGATGGCACTGCAGGCGTTGGAAGACGTTTCTTTGGGAGCGCCAGCCCCTGATCATGTTAAAACTGCTAGGAAAGGACAAATCAGCTGTCTAGCGGTTTGGATACTTTCCCTTCGGGAAAAGGGGGGGAGATGAGCAGCCGGGCGAAGGATGGCTCCCCAAGACCCCCAGGAACAATTCTGGGGCTCAGAATTCTGAAGGGTAAGAGCTCCCTAGAAGCCTGACAGAGCTCCGGATCCGGGATGCTTCTGCTTTAAGCAGAACAAGACGCCGCAACCACCCCTGCAACAATTTCTTAAAAAACATCGATTCAAAAGCAGGCAGAGCAAAGGCAGGAGTGATTATAACCGCAAGTACTAAACTTTAACTCTGATTGAGCATTACTTCCTTCTGAGATCATTAAAAGGGAGAAAAAAAAAGGAAAGGAAGATGGCGCCGTAACTTTAAAGGGTGTGAAAGTGGAAGTTAAGAGGAAAGTGCTCGTTAGCGCTGCCAGCCCCGTTCAAAATTAATGGACTTTACCTCAGAAGAATTAGGATTTAAAGACTAAAGAATATAGCACTGATTGTTTACAAAGTATAATATTTACAACTAATTGGACTTATTGGACTTGATTTGGCTGTGGAAAAAGTGCAATTTGAAATTTAGAAAATGGATTCAAAGCAAATAAAAACTGGTGTACCTAAAAGTGCTGGGGGATCCCCAGCTTTACCATCCAAAATGCAGTCTTTGCCAGCCCCAGCGGATTCACAAACATTGACACTTGAAGCCCTTCAGGAGGCTTTAAAGGTGCAAGCTTCTGTTTTAGAAGGAAAAATTACATCTGTTCTCGATGAGAAAATTAAAAACGTGTCTGAGGAGATGGCTGAAATTAAGGAGGTAATTCAAATTCGAAATAAAGAAATAGGAGAAGACATTGTTTTGGCGCTTAAGGGTCTGGCAGGCCATATCGAATAGTTGGAGGAAAGGGTGGAAGAAATCAATCAGTCCAATGTGAGTTTGGAGAATAAAATGGGTGAGGCTCAAGCCAAGATGGAAAAGGCAGACGCAGAAATTACAATGGTACAATACAGAGAGATGGAGTTTGCCCTGAGGGTAAGAAGTCTGAGAGAAAGCAATCAAGAGAACTTGAAAGAGATTTTTGCAGAAGTCTTCGCACAGCTAATTGGAGATTCAAAGGTAGAGATAGGATGGCAAATAGACAAAATTTACAGTGTCAATTCATGGCTTGCCAGACAGAGACAATTACCAAGAGATATTGTAATCTACTTTACCACCCGGAGGACACGAAATGAAATTTTACAGGATTCTTATAAAAACAAACTTCAGGTGGTGGGACAGGAGGTTTTAGTACTGAAAGAAATCCCCCCAAAAATGTTGAGAACTAGGAAGGATTATGCCTTCTTGGTCGAGGAATTCAGAAATCGCCAGATAAAGTACAGATGGGAGGTTCCAGATGGATTAGTGGTGAACTACTTAGGAGAAAAATATCGTCTCAATACAGTTTGGAAGGCAAGAGATTTTTATATCAATGTGCTAAAGGCTGGATGCCCACCGTCTCCAGAAATTAGAAGAAAAAAAGAAGCAGAGGTGGCAAGAAAGGGAGAGAAAGAAGGGCTTCAGGCACAAGCTCAAGGAGGGGCCTCGATTACTCAAGAAGATTTATCGCAACTTTCGGGTACTGTTCAAGCTCTGGAATTATTCAAAAAAATAGAAGAACCAAAGGATCAAAGACAGACTTGAGCGGCAACCAAACATAAAGAAGAGGAATTAAAGATATAGCAAACTCAGTCGACAATCCAAGAAATTACAACTACAGAAGCAGTGGGAGGAGCAAGGCCGAAGAAGAAAATTCAGGAGGATTTTCAGTTGGCGCTCCAAAAGCTTCAAGGTGCCAAAAATGGCAACTAGATTTTTAACCTGGAATGTTAATGGTTTAAATTCACCGCAAAAGAGGAAGGAAGTATTTCATTATTTGAAACAGTTTAAAAATGATGTAATTTGTTTGCAAGAAACACATATTAAAACAAGAGATCAAAAGTATTTAATAAATGCAAGATTGGGAACACATTTTGTTGCATCCGCTCCAGACAAGAAAAATGGTATAGTTATATACTTAAAGAAAGACTTAATGGCTAAATTAATTGAAGCAGATGTTCAAGGAAGATATATAGCAATTGAATTGTTAATAGAAGGGAAGAAAATACTTTTAATTGGAGTATATGCACCTAACCAACAAGAAAAATTTTATATACTTTTGCATACTAAATTAATACAATGGGATTATAAATCGTGCATATTTCTGGGTGATTGGAATGGAGTATTGGATACCCAGAAAGATAAAAAAGGACTCTTGCAAAATATCCAAATGCGTGCTAAATTGCCCAAATCTTTTTTTGATATGATGGATGACATGGAACTGAGAGATATTTGACGAGAATGGAATGCTGGTGTCAAGCTTCACTGTGATCTCCAAATAAATGAATTTCCAAACGTCCGATCTTTGAGGAAATTTTTCTCTTTATTGAGCATAATGAACTGACCCTGACTCAATGCGCAGTTAAGACTGAACTTTGGCCCCCCAAACCTCTCTTTCCGGTTCCCAATTCTCTGCGTCTCATTGGCCATCTTCCAAGCCACTCTTGTCATCCCATCTCCGTCAGTTCACAGGAATCCCCCCCCCATCCCATCTCCGTGGAGACAGTTCTTCAAGGGAATTAAGTAGGTGAAAGTTCAAGCCTCTCCTCTCCTTATGGCAGTTTGGAAGCTGACAGCTGGAGAACAAGATTTTACATTTTTCTCTGACAGGCACCAATCTTTTTCTAGAATTGACTTTATATTAATTACTAATGATTTTTTTTCTAGGGTGAAGAAGACGAAGATATGTCCAAGAACTTTAACTGACCACAGTCCGGTCTGGATGGAATTAGAACATGGCAAGGGTCTTAGGAGGTCTTGGAGGTTAAATGAAAATTTATTCAGATATGAGGAAAATGTGAAAGAATGTAAAAAATTAATGAAAGAATTTTTTGTTATGAATATGTATAAGGGTACACCCATGGAAATGGTTTGGAATGCAAGCAAAGCATATATGAGAGGTATTTTAATATATTTGAACAATACATACAGACGTAGTCAGGGATTAAAACGGATGGAGTTAGGAGAGGAAATAAAAAAGAAAGAGCAGATGTTAATACTGAATCCAGCGGATAGGAAAACAAAAGAAGCAATTACACTATTGCGAGGGCAGTTTAATATGTTGATGGCAGATCAGGTTGCAACTAATTTGCAATATGCTAAACATAATACCTTTTGTAATGCGAACAAACCAGGTAGGTGGTTAGCATATTTGTTAAGGAAAAAACAAAAGTTACGTACTATAGAGAAAATAGAATACAAAGGTATAGAGGTGTATCAACATAATATGATTAAAAAAGCATTTTTAGAATTTTATATGAGGTTGTATGCTAGTGATAAAATCCAAGATATAGACATAGATAGATATTTACAGAGGGAGAATATTCCTACAATTACAGATGAGCAAAGGGAAAGATTGAATCAACCGATAACCTCTGAGGAAATTCTCTTGGTAATCAAGCAGTTAAAAGTTGGTAAGGCTCCTGGAATAGATGGTTTGACAGCTGTTTATTACAAAAATTTGCAGTTAGAAATGGTGGAACCACTTAGGAAACTATTTAGTAAAATACATTCTGGAGGAGAAGTGCCCCCATCTTGGAGAACAGCCTTTATTTCTTTGATCCCGAAAGAGGATCAAGATAATAGTCAGCCAAAAAATTATAGGCCTATATCATTACTTAACACAGACTACAAGATTTTTGCTAAAATATTAGCAAATAGGTTAATGTCAGTCATGCAACAAATGATTCACAATGATCAATCAGGTTTTATAAATGGGAGACAAATGAAAGCAATGTAAGGCAAATTATTAATATATTAGAGTATTTGGGGAAGACTAACTAAGTCCCTGCAGTGCTTATATTTTTGGATGCGGAGAAAGGATTTGATCGATTGAATTGGCATTTTTTACTGAAAATAATACAAAGGATGCAGTTTGGAGAGTATTTTACACAATCCATTAAGGCAATATACCAGAAACAAACAGCACAAATAATAATTAATGGTAGCTTAACAGAAAGGTAGTTTTAACTTTGAAAAGGGAACAAGACAGGGGTGTCCCCTGTCTCCATTATTGTTTATCTTGACTTTGGAACTTTTGTTGAACAAAATACGTAAGTCAGACAAAATAAAGGGAATTAAAATTAGGCATTATGATTATAGACTAAAAGCGTTTGCAGATGACTTGGTTGTTACTTTAACCCAACCAGTGCAATCAGCTATAGGCTTCATGGATATAATTAATCAATACGGACAAGTATCTGGATTTAAAATAAATACGGGGAAAACAAAGATAATAACTAAAAACAGGACTATAAATCAAAAAAATGAATTAGAAAGAGTAACAGGATTTGAAATAGTAAAAAAGGTCAAATATTTAGGGATTTACATTACAATTTCAAATGTAAAATTATACAAGTATAATTATGAACTGTTATGGCAAAAAATTCAGAAAGAGATGGACAATTGGAAAAAATTACAATTGTCTTTGTTGGGAAGAATAGCAGCAGTAAAAATGAACGTTTTGCCTAAATTTTTATTTCTTTTTCAAATGATACCTATACTTAAAAAAAATGCAAATTTGAGGGAATGGCAAAAGGGTATTAATAACTTTGTTTGGGCAGGGAAAAGACTGAGAATAAAATTAAAAAGAATGCAAGAGTGAAAGAGGTGGTCTTAAAATGCCCAATTTAAGACTATTTAATGAAGCAGCATCCTTATCAGCAATCAGTGACTGGATTAATTTAACAGAAAGAAGAATATTGAATATTGAGGGATATGATTTGATATATGGATCGCATGCCTATTTATTATATGATAAGAAGGTGGATAAGATTTTTAAGTCATATATTAAGGAATGCTTTATTGCGTGTCTGGAAAAAATATCAATACAAATTAAATGATAAGATACCTATATGAGCAGTACCCAGACATGCCATAGAGAACATAAGTGCAGAACAAAAACAAGATGTGATTACATATAAAGAGCTTCTTAATATGGAAAGAGGTATATTACAGTTAAAGTCTTTTAAAAGAAGAAAGGATAATTCAAACCTGGTTTCAGTATGGACAGCTACAAGCTAGATGGAAAGAGGATCAGAAAATTGGCATCATGCAAAATGAAGAAAACTTGGTAAAACAAATCCGAGATCAGAGCCAAATGCATATAAAAAGGTTGTATAACACATTGATAGAAATAGATTCGGAAATGGAGTTAGTTAAAGATTGTACGATAAAATGGGCACAAAATATTGAGGAGCCAATAATGATGGAAACGTGGGAAAAAGTATGGGTTAGAAATGTAAAATTTACACAAGCCCAAAACTTGAGAGAAAATTTTTACAAAATGTTTTATAGATGGCATTTAGATCCTAAAAAATTAGTTTGTATGTATCCAAGCTTGCAATCCAAGTGTTGGAGATGTGAGTGTGATGATGCCATGTATTATCATATATGGTGGACATGTAAAAAAATCAAAGCATTTTGGATAAAAATATGGTGGATTACGCAAAATATTCTTAGAAGAAGATAAAGTTTACTCCACAGCTGTTTTTGCTGGGTATAATTACAGACTGTACAGTTATAGAGACTAATTTGATTTTAAATTTAATAACCGCAGCAAGACTTTTGGTGGCGCAGTATTGGAAGAAGGAAGATTTGCCTACTATTGAAGAATGGACCCTAAAAGTAGTGAACTTAGCAGAGATGGCCAAAATTTCAGCATATTTGAAGGACCATTCAAATGAAAGATATATTTTGGAATGGAGAAGATGGATTGACTATATTCAAAACAAATATGGGATTAAAAAGTTTCAAATATGTTATGAATGAATAAAGAGACTTTAGAAAGTATTTAAATTTAGTCATGTAAAAGGGGAGTTAAAAGTACAAGAGGGAGATAGGAGTCTATAGATAGTTAGCATATGTTAGTATATGATTGTTAAATGCTATACCCTGTATTTTGCTCTGGGAAGTCGGGGCAGGGGGTGGAGGGTTGAGGAGGGAAGTGGGAGGTGGGATGGGAAAACATTTGTAAAAATTTTTTAAAACTTTTTAATTAAAAAAAACAAACACGTTATGTTGTCAAGATGTGTTATAGTGTTCCAAATCTGGCAGGTGGGAGATTGATTATTTTTGCTATTTGGTAAGCCGTAACTTATCATAGGGACCAAAGTCTTTCATTTTTTCTGTATTGATTCAATTTATAGCCTACATTTCTATTTATATTGCACTCAAAATAATTGTCTAAAATTAAGCACCAAAAGCCCAGCAAATTTTACAGAGAAAGAACTAATAATTTGCAGTAATATATTTTGCACCCTTCCAAAAAAGAATGGAACACTAAAATTAACAAGCAACATTCTCAGGAACAGGAAATGTTCTGCTGCATGATTCCCCTTTCTCCACACAGTAGAGATCAAGATATGCAAGAATACCCATGCAAGATATGCATGGGTCTCAAAAGGGTCCACCATTAAACAGTGTTGGGGTGGCCTGGAATTGTCCTCTTCTCCTATGCCCAAGGTATCAACTCCCCTCAGTTATTTTGAGGTTCTGTATGACAACTCATGTTAAGTCCTCCTGCATGTGCGCAACTAGTGAGAAACAGATCAAGCTCAGAAGACATGAATTCTATTTGGCAGATTACCATTTGGTGGAAAGATGTTTGCAAACTGACAGAAAATGATGTTGAATTAATACATTGGCATATATTTCTAGCAATTGTAGAAAATATATGAAGAAAACAATTATTTAATAACTTCACTGTGGATACACCAAAACTGTTATCATACATGGCCTTTAAAAAGCGAGACAAGCAACGACTTCCGGCGGCTCCGCTCCTTTGTGAAGCGCTAGCCCCGCAACTTTGTTAGCCGCCAGAACAGCGAAAAAACAGCTGTCTAGCGGCGAAGAACCTTCCCCCCCCAGGAGAAGAGGGGGAAGAGAGCAGCCAGGCGCAGGGTAGAGCTCCCTAAGAGCCCTAGAATTAATTCTGGGGCTCGAAAGGTGAGAGCTCCCCAGGAGCCTGGGAAAGCTCCAAAGCCGGGACGCCTCTGCCAAAAGGCAGAGCAAAACGCTGCGACCGCCCCTGCTACGAAATTGAAACAAATTGAGAACTGAAGCAGGCAGAACAGAGACAGGAGCTACATAATTGCAAGTATTTATACCTCAATTCCATTGAACATTGTTTCTTTCCGAGCCTACAAGAGCGGACCTGAAGTGGAAAGGGGGAGAAGATGGCGTTGGCTTGTTAACACAAAGAGACAAAAGTGAAAGTTAAGAAGAAAGTTTTTACTGACTCGTTAACTCATTAGCGCCTTTCAGCTACCAGCCCCACTCAAAAAATTTTGGATTTAATTCTGCATTTTAGACTTTGGGATTAAAAATTTAAAGATTTTCTGGATTTTCTTCACTGGCTTTATGAACTGATTCTGAGACTGTGTGATTTTAAAATGGCTTCAAAGCAGATAAAATCTGGGTTGCCTAAAGCAGGGAGCGCGGGAAGTTCTCCCGCCCAGACTACCAAGCTGCAAGCTTTATTGCCCCCAGCAGATACACAAGCTCAATCACAACCACAACCACAACCACAAACGTTAACAGTCGAGATGTTTCAGGAAGCCATGAAAGAAATTAAAAAAGGATTTAAAGAAGATATTGCATGTGCATTTAAAGGAGTCTCAGATCAAATGGAAGAAATGAAGGACATAATTAAGACAAGAAATAAACATATAAGGGAAGACATAGTTGTTGCACTCCAGGGACTGGTAAAGCATGTTAATTATGTAGAGGATAGAGTTGAAGAGGTTGCTCAAGCTAATGAGATTCTGGATGGTAAATTTGAGGAAACACAAATCAAGATCGATAAACAAAAGCTGACACAATATAAGATGATGGAATTTGCTGTAAGAATAAGAGGCTTGAAAGAAGATCCCAAACAGAACCTGAAAGAGATCTTTGTGGAAGCCCTGGCACAGTTTACAGGAGAGTCCAGAGGAGAACTTGAATGGCAAATTGATCGGACCTATCGCGTTAATTCATGGATAGCCAGACAAAGGAAATTACCAAGAGATGTTGTAATCTACTTTGTTACCAGAAGGATTAGAAATGAGATTTTACAAGCCTCTTAAAAAAACAAGTGGCAAGTGACAGGACAAGAAGTGGCAGTATTCAAAGAAATACCACCTAAAATGTTGAAATCCAAGAAAGAGTATGCATTTCTGGCAGATGAACTTAGAAATCGACAGATACAATACAGATGGGAAGTTCCAGTTGGATTAGTGGTGAACTATGCAGGAGAGCGATATCACCTTAATACAATTTGGAAAGCAAGAGATTTCTACACTACATACTAAAGGCTGGATACCCACCATCTGTGAGAGTTAAAAAAGTAAGAGATGCAACAGAGGGAAGGAAAGAGGATCTGCAGAAGCAAGCAGAAGGTGGAGCTATGAGTATGCAGGATGAATTACTGCAACTTTCAAGTGCTGTCCAAGCATGGGATATAATTGAAAAACAAGAAGAAGTTAAAGATCAAAGACAAACCAGAGCAGTTACTAAATGTAAAGAACAAGAATTAAAAATGTTACAAGCGCAGGCCTTATTACAAGAAAATGTGAATACCGGTACAGAAGCTGTGGGAGGGGCAAGACCGAAAAAGAAATTCCAAGTGGATTACCAAGCGACTCTTGCCAAGCTTCGAGAGTCTGAAGATGGCTTCTAGGTTTTTAACCTGGAATGTCAATGGTTTAAATTCACCACAAAAAAGGAAGAAAATATTTCACCATCTGAGACAATTTAAAAATGATATAATATGCCTGCAGGAAACACATATAAGGATCAAAAACACATATAACTGATCAAAAATATTTAATAAATGCAATACTGGGAACACATTTTGTTGCGTCTGCCCTGGGGAAAAAAAGAATGGAATAGTGATCTATCTGAAAAGAGGCTTGACGGCTAAATTAGTTGAAGCAGATCAACAAGGAAGATATTTGGCAATTGAGTTACTGATAGAAGGGAAGAAAACACTTTTAATGGGGATATATGCACCTAACCAACAACAACAAGAAGAAAAATTTTATAAATTGATACATACAAAATTATTACACTGGGATTATAATTCATGCATGCTGATGGCGGATTGGAATGGAGTAATAGACCCCAATATTGATAAGAAAAGACTTTTACAATCTACTAAATTGCGAGGGAGACTGCCTAAATCTTTTTTCGACATGATGGGGGATATGGAATTAAGAGATATTTGGCGTGAACGGAATTACAAAGAACAAGATTTTACATTTTTTTCAGATAGACATCAATCTTTTTCGAGAATTGATTTTATATTAATTACAAATGATTTTTTTTCCAGGGTAAAGAAGATAAAGATTTGCCCCAGAATTTTAACGGATCATAGTCCAGTTTGGATGGAACTGGAGTGTGGGGAAAGGTCTAGGAGATCTTGGCGGTTAAATGAAAATCTTTTTAGATATGAGAAAAAGGTAATAGAATGTAAAAAATTAATGAAGGAATTTTTTCTTTTCAATATGAATAAGGGAACATCTATGGATATGGTATGGGATGCTAGTAAAGCATACATGAGAGGAGTTTTGATAAATATGAATAATGCATATAGGTGTAGACAGACGGAAAAAAGGAGGGAATTAGAAGAAGAGATTAAGAAAAAAGAAAAGGTTATAATACATAACCCAGGGGATAAGAAAACTAAAGAAGAGATTACCCTATTACGAGGGCAGTTTAATATGATGCTCTCAGATCAAGTGGCAACTAATTTACAATATGCTAAACATAATACCTTTTGTAATGCAAATAAACCAGGTAGATGGTTGGCATACATGTTGAGGAAAAAACAAAAATTTCGTACCATAGAGAAAATAGAGTATAAAGGTAAAGAGGTTTATCACCAAAATATGATTAAAAAGGCATTTTTAGAATTTTACACAAGATTGTATACTGCAGATAAAATACAAGGTGTAGATATAGAGAGATATTTGGATAGACAGAATATTCCTATAGTCACAGAGGAACAAAGAGAATGATTGAACCAATTAATAACAGAGGAGGAGATCCTCTTAGCAATTAAACAGTTAAAAATTGGCAAGGCTCCTGGTACGGATGGATTAACGGCTGTGTATTATAAATATCTACAACTTGAAATGGTTGAACCTCTTAAAGAATTATTTAACAGAATATTTATTTCTTTATTTATTACATGTATTTATATGCCGCCATTCTCCCGAAGGACTCAGGGCGGCGAACACAAGTTAAGAAACAAGTACAATAAAATCATAATTTAATCCAAATAATTAATTAGTAGTAAATACTAAAGCCCGGAATCAGTCTCAGCCTATTTGTTTGAAAAGCCAAGTCTTCAAGTCCCAACGGAAGGAGCAGAGATCAGGAGCCATCTGGAGCTCAGTAGGTAATTCATTCCAGAGGGTGGGAGCACCCACAGAGAACGCCCTACCCCTGGGCACAGCAAGGTGACATTGGCTCGCTGTCGGAACCCTGAGGAGAGCGGCCCTATGTGAGTGAACAGGACGGTGAGAGGCAGGCAGGAGAAGGTCATGCAAATATCCCGGACCTAAGTCATGAAGGGCCTTATAGGTGAGGACTAGCACCTTGAAGCGGACCCGGAGAACCACTGGTAACCAGTGCAGCTCACGTAGGAGGGGTGTTATATGGGAGTAATGAGGGGCTCCCGTAACAACCCGTGCAGCTGCATTCTGGATCAGCTGGAGTCTCCGGGTGCATCTCAGGGGCAGGCCCAAGTAGAGGGAATTTCAGTAATCCAAGCGGGAAGTAACCAGGGCATGAGTGACTGTACAAAGGTCATCTCGGTCCAGGAAAGGGCACAACTGGCGCACCAGGCGAACCTGTGCGAAGGCCCCCCTGGTCATGGCTATTAGATGGTCTTCTAGGGATAGCCAAGCATCCAGGAGGACAGCCAAGTTGCAAGCCCTATCAATGGGTGCAAGTTTTTCCCCATCTATCAAAAGTGATGGAGCCTCTGAAACCCGAGATGCCGGCATCCACAGTCACTCAGTCTTAGAGGGATTGAGTTTGAGTCTGTTTCTGCCCATCCAGGTCCGTACCTCCTCCAGGCAGGTACCTCCTCCAGGCAATGGGACATCACGGAAAGGGCATCTCTGAGGTGGTCTAGGGTGGAGATGTATAATTGGGTATCATCAGCATATTGATGATATTTCACCCCAAAGCCACGAATGATCTCACCCAGTGGCTTCATATAGATGTTAAAGAGCAGGGGGGAGAGAACCGACCCCTGAGGCACCCTACAATTAAGGGGCCTCATGGTGGATCTCTGCCCTCCCGCCCATACAAACTGAAAGCGACCCGAGAGGTAGGAGGAAAACCACCGTAAGACAGTGCCTCCCACCCCTAACCCCACAAGTCGCTGCAGTAGGATACCATGGTCAATGGTATCAAAAGCCGCTGAGAGGTCAAGTAGGACCAGGATGGAGGAACAACCCCCATCCCGAGCCCGCCAGAGATCATTCACCAGAGCAACCAATGCCGTTTCCGTGGTGTGACCGTGTCAGAAGCCTGATTGGTACAGGTCAAGTCAAGGTCAACGGGTGGGTTATCACCTTTAAAGCGCTCCATGGCATAGGGCCTAGCTATCTTCGAGACCGCCTGCTGCCACCGACGACCTCCCATCGACCCGTGCGCTCCCACAGAGAGGGCCTCCTCGGGGTGCCATCAGCCAAACAGTGCAGGCTGATGACTCCCAGGGGGAGGGCCTTCTCTGTGGGGGCACCTACCCTCTGGAATCAGTTGCCCCCAGAGATAAGGAGAATCCATGACCTCAGTGCCTTCCGCCATGCCCTTAAAACCTTCTTTTTCCAGCAAGCTGGGCTGGCCTAATTTTTTAAGTGTTTTTAATTGTTTTGTTTATCGTTTTTAATTAATGGGGCCAAATTTATATATATATATTTAACTGTATTTTAATATTTGTATTTGATGTTTTTACTTGGCTGTTCACCGCCCTGAGTCCTCAGGGAGAAGGGCGGAATACAAATTCAAAATAAAATAAAATAAAATAAAATAAATATTCCGTTTCCTCCAGGAATTGTGGGAGCTGTTGAGCCACTACAGTCTCAACAACCTTCGCGATGAAGCGAAGGTTGGAGACGGGACGATAGTTATTAAGTGAATCTGGATCCAGGGAAGGCTTCTTGAGGAGAGGTCGAACCACCGCCTCCTTAAGAGAGGCGGGGAAGTTCCCCTCTCTCAACGAAGCATTGACAATTGCTTGGATCCAGTCTCTAGTCACCTCTCTGGCAGCCGAAACCAACCAGGAGGGACAAGGGTCCAATAAGCAAGTGGAGGAACTAAGTTTGCCCACAATCCTGTCCACTTCCTTGACAGAAACAGGGTCAAACTCAATCCAGATATTATTCTCAAGACAGTTATACAGAATACAGTTGGGAGAAGGGGTTGGGAGAAAACAGCCTTTATTTCATTAATTCCAAAAGAAGATCAAGATCTGACACACCCAAAGAATTATAGACCTATATCATTATTGAATACAGATTATAAGATATTTGCTAAGATATTGGCAAATAGGTTAATGTCAGTAATGCAAAAAATGATTCATGCTGATCAATCTGGTTTTATACAAGGGAGGCAAATAAAAAATAATGTAAGACAAATTGTTGATATATTGGAATATTTGGAAAGGAACAACCAAATCCCTGCGGTGCTTATATTTTTAAATGCGGAAAAAGCTTTTGATCAATTGGATTGGCAATTTTTATTGAGAGTAGTTTATAGGATGCAATTTGGGAATTGTGTTATGCAATCTATAAAAGCAATATATCAAGAACAGACAGCTCAGATAATTGTTAATGGCAGTTTAACAGAAACTTTCAAAATTGAAAAAGGTACGAGGCAGGGATGCCCCTTATCGCCATTATTATTTATATTAACTTTAGAACTGTTGAATAGAATACGTAATATAGATGAGATAGAGGGAATTAAAGTTAGAGATCATGAATATAAGGTACGGGCATTTGCAGACGATTTGGTTGTGACCTTAACTCAACCAGTGGCATCAGCAAAGGTTCTGATGGATATAATTAAACAGTATGGTCAAGTGTCTGGGTTTAAAATAAACATTGGAAAAACAAAGATGATAGTTAAAAATATGACAATAAATCAAAAAGAGGAGTTACTAAGGGTAACAGGATGTAAAATAGTTAAAAAAGTTAAATACCTAGGTGTTCATATTGCACCTTCTAATGGGAAACTGTATAAATTTAATTATGAGTTGTTATGGCATAAAATACAAATTGAAATGGATAAATGGAAAAAATTACAATTGTCCTTGTTAGGTAGAATAGCAGTTATAAAAATGAATGTTTTACCTAAGTTTTTATTCCTCTTTCAAATGATACCAATATTAAAAAAGGATGCCAACCTGGAAGAATGGCAGAAAGGTATTAATAAGTTTGTATGGCAAGGTAAGAAACCAAGGATAAAATTGAAAATAATGCAGGATATACAAGAAAGAGGGGGGCTAAAAATGCCCAATTTAAAATTATATTATGAAGCAGCTGTCTTATCAGCAATTAGTGATTGGATTAACTTAACAAATGGAAGGATTCTGAACATTGAAGGGCATGATTTGGTTTACGGCTGGCATGCCTACTTAGTGTATGATAAAAAGGTGGATAGAGCATTTAAGAGCCATATATTGAGGAATGCTTTGTTGCGTGTCTGGAAGAAATATCAATATAAGTTAAATGAAAAGATACCTATATGGACAGTACCCAGGCACGCAATAGAGAATACAAGTATAGAAAGCAGACAGGATGTAATTAGATATACAGATATTCTTAATATGGAGGGATTTATACTAAATAATTTATACTATACTATACTAAAGTATAGTAATTTATACTAAAATTAAAACCTTTGAATGTGTTGAAAGAGGAGAAAATAATTCAAACTTGGTTTCAGTATGTACAACTACAAGCCAGATGGAGAAAAGATCAGAAAATTGGTATTACACAAAGCGATGAAAATTTAATAAAACAAACTAGAGATCAAAGTTCAATGCATATAAAAAGATTGTATAATATATTGATAGAGATAGACTCGGAAACAGATTGTATGATAAAATGAGTGCAGAATTTTGAACAACCAATAATGATGGAAGTATGGGAAAAAATATGGGTAGGAAATGTGAAATTACACAAGTGCAAAATTTAAGGGAGAACTTTTATAAAATGTTTTATAGATGGCATCTAGATCCAAAAAAACTATCTTGGATGTATCCGAATGTACAACCAAAATGTTGGAGATGTGATTGTGAGGATGCTACATACTTTCATATTTGGTGGACATGTAAAAAGGTTAAAGCGTTCTGGATAAAAATTTGGTGGATTTTACAAAATATTCTTAAAAAGAGGTTAAAATTTACACCACAATTGTTTCTGCTGGGTATAGTTACGGATTGTACGGTTATAGAGACTAATTTGATTTTGAATTTAATAACTGCAGCAAGATTGTTGGTGGCACAATATTGGAAGAAGCAAGATTTACCTACAATCCAAGAATGGACAATGAAAGTAACAAACCTAGTGGAGATGGCAAAAATCTCGGCGTACTTGAAGGAACATTCAAATGAAAGATCTTAAGGGACTGGAGAAGATGGATAGATTATATCCAAAGTAAATATCGGAATAAGAAGTTGTAGATAGGTTATGAATAAATATGTAGACATTTGGTGTGTTTTTAGGTAATTAAGTTAGCAGGGTAATTAGGGAATTGAAGGAATAAGAAATGCTGAATGTTATAATTATTTAGATTAGGATGGATTATGATTGTTGAATGTTATACCCTGTAATATGTTCTGGGAAGAGGGAGGGGGGAGGTGGGCGGATGGGAAGGGGAAGGGGTGGTGGGGGTAAGGGAGGGGAGGGGGTGGGGGTGGAAGGGAAGGGGGGAAAAATATGTAAACCTTCTGTAAAACTTTTTAATAATAAAAAAAAGCGAGACAAGCTTCCTAATTTTCATATGCCAGGTATTCCCAGCAACCTAGCATTTCTTGTACTACAAGAATAGCAAAAAAAAAAAAAAAAAGCTCGTTTGTCCTGTTCAACTTCCTGCATGACACTTATCTTCCATGCACCCACCCCACCAAAAAAATCAGCTTCTTTAGGGATAATGGACAGTTTTGAGCAAGGCCACGAGGAAAAGAATTAACCCCCTAACTTTGGTGGTGTTCCCATTATTTGTTGACAAAATACCAGTAGATCTTATCTTTCTTTCTTAAAAAACAGTTTTTGTTTCATCATCCCATTTCTATTCCAGAAGTAGTTCATCTTCTGCTGAATTTTGCAATGGGTTTCTAACTTACCTTTAGGAGGATATTTATTACAATAAGTAGGATGCTTGGAGTTGGTAATGCAAAGTTATGTTATTGGTGATTTTACAGGCTACACTAAAATACTTGCTCCAAAATACTATCATTCTGGTTCTTATGAAGGATGATAACAAACAGAAAAATGTGTACAGTATGTGTACACTGGACTCAATGGCCCTTCACTTAGAGAGTGAAACTTTTTTACACATCACATTTGTGCGGAGATATCACCATTCTGAGACTCCCCATCTTGAGCTTTAACAAACATTTAACTTCTTCCAAAACATCTATGAAAGTAAACCAAAAATCTATGGATTTTGCATTCTTGTTTCTATAACCATTTTCTTATAAAATTTGGAATCATGAAGCATAATCTCAGTTGAATTGCTGAAATAGGGATGCATATGCTGAAGCATCAACATGTAATTCCCCCAAATCCTCAGGAAAATATTACCTGAGAGGGCGCCCCACTTAAATCAGGGCCTTTGTTTTGGATTAGAATCCAGGGCAGCAACTCTATGCACACCTATTATGAATAAACTACCGTACTCCCTTAAACAAAGTTTTAAGTAATATTTCAGTTTTATACACTGTCTGGGAAGAGATGTTAATCAATAGGGATTAAGGAAGGTAAGTAAATGCCTCATCAAAAGATATGTTCATTATTGCAGGGGATATCCACATTTCTTTGTTGTGTATAAATCCCTAATGGGAGTTGTTAAACTGAGATTTTATTGAATTTGCTTAAAAAATAAATCAAGTTTAAATCAGTATATTTGTTACAGTCATCTAGTCAAAATAAATATGCATAGGGTCCAGCTGGACTCCTAATGGCCAGCCAATGTTTTTTTTTTTTTTCTAGAGTGGCCCTTGGAGGTCACATAGTACATTCTGTACCTGGTGCAGGGTTCTCAAAGAAGGGGATTTACATACAGTACTGCATTGGATTCTGTGCAGGATTAAGAGGAAAAAGTTCACTCAAATGCAGCCAAGTTTGTACCAAATAACTACAGAATTTTAACTATTTCATGGCCTCCAAAAGTTGAGCAACTTGTTCTACCACCTCTATGCCCACCAGTCTAGACCCCTAGCAAGGAGAATGCCAGCATTTCATGTGAGATCCCATTCCACTGGCCTACAGTTTTATAGTCAAGTTGTTCTTCCTGACATCAAGAGCAGAGAGTTCACATGCTCCACTTCAAACACTACTCAAGAGCCTCCACCCTTAAAATGTCACTGCCTCCATGAAGAAAATTGTACGGCTTTCTAAGCAGCAGCAAAGGTGGGGAACGTTCCGCCGCTGCTTCCTCCGGGACCTGTTCCTGTTCCCAGGGTAGCCTGGCAAGCGGCTGTCCGCATTTCCCAGCCGGAGGCTCTCTCTCCGGGCCCCCGCCCCCGCCCCACTCACACTTGAGCCATCGTGCCCCGGCCTGGGTGTCCTTGTCCTGGATGAGCCTTTTGTGCGCACAGCGGCGGCAGAGGTACCAAGCCATCCAGAGGAGCTGCAGCGCCATGAGGGAGAGGAGGTAGGCCAGGACGGCACTCTTGGCCACCCCGACAGCGTGCACCGCCCAGGCGAACATCAACAGCAGCCCGGCCAGCAGGAGATGCAGCCCGTACTGGCTGCTCAGTGTCTCGGCGCTTTTTTGTGGACAGCTTTGTCCGCCCCTGGACAGCAGAGGCCATCGGCGGTCCTCGCCCCCTCTGGGGCGCTGGCTTAGCGGAGGCTGGGGTTCCTCGGCCGCCCTCTCCAGTTCCCAGCCATCCGCCGTGGAGCTGGTCTGGGCGCGGATTTTTGGGCCGGTCGAGGCGGACTCGAAGTGACTTCTTTGGAGACCCATGGGCGAGAAACGCTTTTGCCCGGAGATGCCTACTGTTGGAGGGCCGACGGGCGGGCCAGCTCAGCACGGAAGCATCCCCGGAGCGGAGAGGCGGCCAGGCGCACCTGCCTATGTTCCCAGGGGCCGCGCTTCGCCAATTGCTCTCCCGGCGGAGACGTCCTCCACTCTTTGGGCCCTTAGAAGGCGGATTGACGGACGGAAAGCGCTCTCGGTTCCGGCACTGCAGCAAGACCTCTCCGTCGCGGCCGCCTTCCTGCTCTACTGTCTGCTATCCTCCTCAAGAGGTTCCTTTCCCAGGACTGTCTCCGCGGAGTATTTATGGGGTGGAGAAGCCGCAGAGCCATTGGGCGGGTCGCTGAAAGCATCGGGTTTCAGTCACCGTAGATTCTGGGCTGCGACCCCTTTTCCTCGGCTCAACTGCGCCTGAAGGGAGACTGCTCCCAATGTCGGTTGGGTGAAGGCGGCGCTCCGGAGAATCTGCGCAGCTAGGTCGCTGGAGCAGAGAGGGAACCTGGACGGATAGGGACGCTCCTTTAAGGAAGACCGCAGCCGGTGCCCTCTGGCAGGGCGCCCCCAACAGACTGGTGTTTCTCGCAGGATCTCGGAAGGCAGTTAGTAGGGACCGTTAGTAGGGACCGTCGGCTGACAATACTAAATATGACTTCATCAAAATATCAAATGATGTGACACGGATATTTATAATTTAAGTACTTCTCAAATTCAAGAAGATAAGGAACACAGAGAATAGGTTCATATGACAAATACACTTAGGCAGGAAAAATCAAAGGTACAAGTAGAGATTAAATGAAACCTTGCTCAAAAACAGTAACTGTAAGAGTAACAGTAACTTTTGAGTCCTAGTGGACAATCCCTTAAATATGAGCCAGCAGTGTGCAGCAGCAGCTTAAAAAGCTAATACAATCCTTGGTTGTATGAGGCATAGAATCAAAATCTCATGAAGTATTAATTCCATTTTATAAAGTCTTAGTAAGAACACACCTGGAATACTGCATCTAGTTTTGGTCATCACATTACAAAGAAGATGAGACTTTGGAAAAAGGGCAAGGAGCAAAGCAACTAAGATGCTTGGAGACTAAAACATGAACTGTTGCAGGTTTGGCTAGTCTAGAGAAAAGGACTGTGGGGGGGGGGGGGGACATGATTGCAGCATTCCAGTATTTGAGAGGCTACCACAAAGAGAAGGGGGTCAACTTATTATCCAAAGCATCAGAGGGCAAGAAATAATGGATGGAAAGTTGGAAACTAATAAAGGAGAAAACCTGGAATTAAGGGGAAACTTCCCAATAGTGAGGACAATTAACCAGTGAAACCACTTGCCTTCAGAAGTGTAGAAGCTTCATTACAGGTGGTTTTAAGAAGTGACTGGACAGCCACTTGTCTGAAGTGGTATAGGGTCTCCTGCTTAAACGGGGTTGAACAAGAAGACCTCCAAGGTCCCTTCCAGCTCTATTCCGACTGATTGATTGATTGAAAATCAGTGGTTCCCAACCCACGGAAAATAACCCAAAATTGAGTAAAAGTGTTTTTTCTTGGGTAATGACACACGGATCCATTAGCCAATCAAAACTGAAACATTTAAATGGACTTAAATGTATTTTATCTACATTGGGTAAAAAGGATTTCTGATAAGCGGTTTGGAGTAATGAAGGAAAAAGTTTGGGAAGTACTAGTCTGTTGGTCTTGAGCAGCAGAGATTTTAGATGTGCTCCAAGCCAGAGGTGAATCTGGTTCCTCCTAATGACCATCCAAGTTAGATTCCTTCCCTTCTCCTACGGAATCCTTTTGAATTTTGACATACTGTAATTCTAGATATGCAAAAGCAACCAGAGTTTGCATAGAAGGCTGTGTAGGGCCTCACAGGGATGTGGCAAGAGTGTATCAGCTGTCTTCCTTCAGTATCCTTACTGATGATGGTGATTCTTCCCAAGGGGGGGCAGAGAGGCAGTCAACTGAGGTTCAAGGGAACCAGTCGAAGCGATCTGGAGAGATGTCCTAGTAATAAACTAGTGTAATAAAGTAGAGAAACCACAACTATGGGTGCCTGGTAATTCAAGCATTGTTTTGAAGTTCTCTGTGGGGCTACCTCTAACTTGAAAATATAGGAGGGGGCATACTGTTACTCAAGCAGTGAATGCTTATTTACAGTATGTTCTCTAGACATCAGAAGGAGAGATAAAAATGAGACAAAATACAAACATCTCCCAGTAAAATCTAGCAAGGGTTATGGGGGAGGAGTGTGCACCATACCATCCAGGGCAGGGATCCCCAACCTTTCAGACCTCAGGGACCACTAAATTCATAATTTTAAATCCTGCGGACCACTGATATGATCTGCCTAATGACTGGCTGGGTAGGCATGGCTAGGTGGTCATGTGACTGGGCAGGCGTGGCCAACTCAATGTCATTCATGTGGAGAAGTGCCTCACCGGCCCCTACTCACCCCTCCCCTGCCAGCCACTACTCGCCTCCGCACCGGGGCTCCTTAGGGCCCCAACAGGAAGCAATTGATGGAGCTAAGCAGCCACCATGAGAAAGAGTTGGCAAAACAGCTCAGTTCAAATTGGATCTGGCCGAGAAGGAGGCTCAACAGAAGCACCTCACTCAGGTCTAGGAGCATAGGCTTTCCAAGCAGAGGGAAGACCTGCGGGAGTGCAAGGCCAGGTACTGGCACCTGGAGGCTCAGTGGGCTGAGATGGTCAGCCAGTTCCACGCCATGATACAGCCCCACTGGAACAAGGCCCTCCGGCTCTTTGCCCCCAGCGGGACTTCCCTCCAGCCTTCACCGAAAGCCCCACACCAGGAGGCCAAGGCAGACCCCAAGTTGGAATTTCTGTCCCCCTCCGACCCACACAAAAAGACCCCGAAGGGGGAGACTCTCCACAGCAACACAAATGTTCATTGCACGTATTTGTCCTAGGAGCCGTAGTTTGAGGACCCCTGATTTAGTGCAATATAAAAAATGCAAATAATTTTTCTGAGGACCACCAACATTTTCTCATGGACCACCAGTGGTCCACGGACCACCACTTGGCGACCACTGGCCCAGGGCATTACATTTGTCTATAGAATGGATGCTCTGAATCCTAAACAGAATGGGAGGATTGTCAATTTCCAACTCTAAAAAGGTAATATGGGAGGTCCTCTGCTTGCGGAATAGTATGGATAAATGTCACTGTGATTTTCAGAGATAGTGACCACTAGGGAACTGGGATTGTTTTCAAATCAAAAAGGAGTGGTCAGGTCAAACCTCAGTGGGACTAACTTGGGAAAACATTTCCAACAGCAACAGTAGCACCTCTAGTCCTTTGCTAAGACTCACATTGAGGGGAGAGTTTGTCCTCTCCTCCCCAAGATACTGACCCTGTTCCCAGATCAATTCTTTCACTTATTAAATGGTTTTCTGTAGATTTTTTCAAAAAAGATTTTTTATTCTGCCTTTATTATTTCTATAAATGACTCAAGGAGGCAAATATACATCCTCCTATTTTCCCCACAACAGCAACTCTGTGAGATATTTTGGGCTGAGAGAGAGGACTAATCCAAAGTCTTCCAGATGGCTTTCATGCCTAAAGTGGGACTAGAATTCACAGTCTCCTGGTTTCTAACCTGGTATTTTCATCACTAGACAAACAGCCTTCTGTTTGCTTCATCAGACCACCCTAATTTAAGGACATTTAAAACTATATGGTATGTATAAATCTTCACTTACTTACATTAAATAAAATCATTGCAAGTTTTACTAATGAGAATATCAGAAGCTCTTTAAAAATGGAAAAGTGCGGGTCATTTTCCTATGTGCCCCTCAAAAAGCATTAATTAGGGTTTTTTTAAAAAACCCAACAGGAAGACTTTTAAGTTATAGGCCAGCTTCCATTATTGGGCAAGGTGGCTGCCAAAACAATAGCCAGGCAGATCCAAATGAAACTGATAATCAACTAACTTTAGTCATCTTGATGAATTATGTTTGCCAGGAGGCCAGTCCTATTAGTCAACTTTGCATTAACTTTTGATATTTATTTTCAGGTATTTATTTACATACCTCTTTATTTATTTACAGTTCCAACGCATAAAATGCAGGTACAGAATTGAATGTTTAGGAAAGCCAAATGTACTGCATATACTACATTGAGATATTTTTTCTTTTTAGCTGAGATTTTATTTTTCTTTTCAGCTTTTTTTCATCTGTCATTTTTTAATACATATATTTTGTGGCTTACAAAATATATCTAGAGGGCAACCTCACTTGCATTTAAGTTCTACTTCAACATTAGCCACAGGAGGGACCAAAAGGGAACTAAGAACTCCTAGAACTAACAGTGAGAACAATGAACCAGTGGAACAGGTTGCCTTCGGATGTTGTGTGCTCTCCAACACTGTAGGTTTTCAAGAAGACATTGGACAGCCATTTGTCCAAAAGGGTATGGGATCTCCTCCTTGAGCAAGGGATTGGATTAGAAGACCTCCAAGACTAACATTTAAGAATAGAACTTTTTAGTTTAAATTTTAAAAAATCTTCTAATTTTTTGAGAATTTTGGAAATATTTGAAAATTTTAAATGAACTTCTAGAATATAAAAATAATTCTTATCATGTCGGGGGTAGATTTGCCCCCTATAATATATCATTCATTGTGTCCTTTAGTGGTTGAAGAAGTTCATCCTCAAAGTACCATCTGGGCCTGAGGCTTTCTTTGTCTGACCTCACTTTTTAAAATAGCTTCTGATATCTCAAAGGCAGTTATCGGTATCGCTCATAAATTGTTTCTGGGTTTGTGATAATTTAGGTAGCTGTTGTCTTAAAAGATATTCATCTATTTTTAACAGATCTATCTCCTGCCTTTTATACAAATTTGAATATAAATTATGAAAGGACTTTTTAATATGTTCATTGTCTGTTATTACATTATTGCCGTCACAATTTTTTCCAATCATTGTCTTTTCTCTTTCTTTTCTTAATTTATATGCCAACCATCTGCCTGGTTTATTTGCAGATTCAAAATGTCTTTGTGTTGGGTAGATCAATTTTGTTTCTATTTCCTGTAGTTAACATAGATAATTGTTACCGTATCAATTTAATATGGTGTAAAATTTTAGGATCCATAGGTGTCTTTTGCAGCTGAATTTCTTTCTATCTAATTTCATCCAATATGCTTTGCGTTTTTCCCTGGGATTTTTTCTTCTCTAAGCGATTGTACTGTATAAAATAGCCCCTCATAACCGGTTTACTAGCATCCCAAACTGTCGTTAAGCTCGTCTGTAATGATTGCCTCTCCTTCCAATTTAAGAAAGTAAAAACTCTTGAAACATGGTTGTTCAAAAGGAACCTTTTATTAAGCAGAAGTGATAACCCAGTTAAAGCAAGATCTGAATACCCTTAGGCAAGACAAATAGGATTAAAGCAGTAGAGATACCTCCCTTTAAGTCAGAATGCAGATTTTAGCCAATACACAAGTGTGAAGATGTTTTCTTTACTAGTTTCCCTGAGAACCTGAACAAACAAATGCATTCACACCATTTTCCTTTAAAGTGAAACATGGCTATCATAAACATTCCTCCACGTAAAGAGGATCTCAGGGCTCTTTTGGTGCCAGGATATAGGTTGTAAAATATCTGTTGACACAGGCAATGCTAGTAAATCGAATCCAAGTCTCCCCCTTCTTCCAATAGAATGACAGTATCACTTTTAGGGATTTGACATTGTCCTTTTACCCTAATTATTCTCTAAGTATTCCTGTAGTTTCTTTTACAGTCTTTTACAATCTTTTTCTTTTGTAAAATAGCTTCATTTAATCCCCATCTGAAACTCAAGCTCTTTCCTCCTAAAACCAAAAGCACAGGATTATGGTCAGAGAAAGATTTAGGCAGAATGTCCACTTTCAGAATTTTATTTGCTCCACTTTCAGAATTTTATTTGGAGATTTTTAGATATCCACAGCATGCCAATCCTTGAAAAAGATGTATGTCTTTCAGGAAAGAAGGTATATTCTCTGACATCTCCATTTTTATATCTCCATGAATCTATTAGTACTAGATTATCCATCAATTCAAAGAAGGTCTTAGATAATTTACCCTGTGAGGGTTTAACCCCTTTGATGGATGTTCTATCCAAAGCTGGTGTAGTCACTCCATTCCAATCCTCCAACATAAGTCAGTCTCCATATGAGAAAGGAAATAATTGATTTATTAAATGGTCAAAAAAATTGCTTCTATCATCATTTGGCCTATACACGCCCAACACTATTGATTTTATTCGATTAAGTTCAATTTCCACTGCTACAAATCTACCATATTCATCTGCTATAAGTAACTTAGGTTTGAATTGGGTTTTATACATAAAACAACTCCATTAATCTTTTTTACACCAGCTGATATAAATCCATTTTATTATAGACATTTATTTATCAAATATTTCTTGTCTTGTTTCTTAATATGTGTTTCTTGAAGATAGACTATAGCCAAATTAAGTTACCTCAAATAGTGAAATAATTTTTATGGTTAAATGGGGCATTTGTTCCATTAATATTCCACATGATGGACTTAACCTCTATCTTTAAGTAAAATAATAGATTCCTGTACAACTATCTTGGCCACATCTTCTTCTTTCTTTTCTACTTCTCTTTGCCACGTCTTCTTCTTCAATGCCACCTTTTGGGTCTTGCTCAACCACTAACTTCTTTGCTATACCCGTTTTCCACATGAATATGGAATTAATATATATCTGATAAAAAATCCTTAGCTTTCTCTATGGAATTCAGCCTAAACCTTTGCTCATGGTAAGTATCACCCCTTCCAATTTATCCCAACAGAATAATTTTTTTCTCTGCTTCAGAAGCTTTCCTTTTTCTCAAAATTCTGACCAGAATTTCCTTCAGAACAATAATATCTATATTTTCCATTTTCACCCTGTATTTAAAATGGCAATCCAAAACCTAATCCCTTGTTATTCTTCTTACAAAATGAACTAGAACTGTGATAGCGAACCTATGGCATGTGTGCCAGAGGTGGCATGCAGAGCTCTCTGTGGGCACGCGTGCCATCACCAGCTGCTCTTCCTGGTTCCATCGCGCGCATGCGCACCAGCCAACTACTCTCTTCTGGGTTCCGTCACGCGCATGTGTGCTGGCCAGCTGGTCTTTGCGCAAAGACCAGCTGGCCAGCGCGTGCATTGAAGAGAGTAGCTGTCCAGTGCGCATGCACACGATGGAACCGGGAAGAGAAGCTGGGCGCCTTGTGCATGCGCACCAGCCAGCTGCTCTCTTCCAGGTTTCGGTGCTCCGGCGCATGTTCCAGTTTTAGAACAACCCTTGGTAACTTTCTTGTAGTGGCAAACCTGGAGTTTATTCTGTATATCTTATCAAGATCAAATTCTATTTCATTTTCCTCTTTATTAATTAAAGACAAAAAAATTATAGGCCAATTTCATTATTAAACAAGGGTTATAATTTAATTTAATTTAATTAATTTAATTTAATTATTTAATTAATTTAATTTAATAATTTAATTTAATTTAATAATTTAATTTAATTATTTAATTATTTAATTTAATTTAATTTAGTTTAATTTAATTATTTAATTTAATTTATATGCCATCCCTCTCCGAAGACTTAGGGCGGCATATAAATTCTTATAAACTCTTCGCCACCATTCTGGTGGAAAGACTAAAGAAGATTCTACAAGCATATATACATGAAGACCAAGCAGGCTTTCTGCTGATATGTGAGGATATTCTGCTGATATGATAATGTGAGGACTGTCTTAAATATTATTGAATACTTACAATATCATAATGAGGAACAGGCCGCCTTAATATTTTTAGATGCAGAGAAGGCCTTCAACAACCTAAATTGGGCTTTTACATTTAAGTTGTTGGAAGAAATGGACTTTGGAGTAAATTTTATCCAGTCAACTAAAGCAATCTACACGTAAATGTAAACATTGTTATAAATGATGATCTAATCTAAAAGGTGAAAAAAGAAGGGGTATAAATATTAACAAAGAAGTTTATAAATTGAGGGCCTTCGCTGATGATCTGGTTATATTTTTACATGACCAAAAAATAATATAGAATATTGGATGAGGAATTTGAATAACTTTGGGGCTTTGGCAAGTTTCAAAATAAACAAACAGAAACCAACAACGTTGATCAATATGCTTTCTCAGGATAGTGATATATTGAACAAAAACTCGGGTTTTAGGGTTGAGAAAAAGGTGAAATACTTGGGGGTTATGTTAACAAATACAAATATAAAATTGTTTCAAAACAATTATGTCCCTCTTGGGAGGGATATTAAACAGAATTTACAAAGATGGGATAAATTGCACATCACTATTGTCATGTCCGCGCAGGCGTAAGCAGAGACTTTTCTTCTGCCACGCAGGTGTGGGACATATTTTAATGTTATTGGTTAAAGGCTGATAGTTTTCCTTTAAAAGGGGCTATCAGCCGGAAATTGCATGCTGGTTTTATTGAGTCATTGTCTGTAATAAACATGGCTGTTTGAAGTTTGGCTTCTCCTCTGCATTCCTACTCCCACACATTCCAACTATTGATATCTATTATATCTCTGTAATCAAGATAAATATTTTACCAAAGATGCTTTTTTTTATTTCAAACCTATACCTGCCTCTCGACAAGTGCTACCAACGTTCCCCCATAGCCAACATAGACTTGTCATCATTAAGACAGGAATAAAGATACCTATTATTAGATCTATACCTCGACCAAGGTGGAACCTGAAGAAGGCTAACTGGGAAAAGTACACGATGGACCTTGAGAACACAATAGGACGTATTCCGGCAACTAGTAACAGCTACTATCGCTTTGTTGGAGCAATTATGTCATCAGCTAAAAAATCCATCCCATGTGGCTTCCGTAAGGAATATATCCCAGGATGGAATGAAACTTGCGAAAACCTGTACCAAAAACCTTTAGAGAATGATGATGCTAAGATAGCCGATGAAATTCTTCATAATCTTGACCTGGCGCGTAGGCAGAAATGGGAGCAAACTACGTCTGGATTAGATTTTAAACACTCAAGCAGGAAGGCATGGAGCCTACTGAGAAAACTGGAAGGAGACCAACCAGCTCAACATAAACAACAAGAGGTTACTCCAGATCAAGTAGCAACTCGAATTGTCAACTTAACTAGAGTACCCCATGATAAGAAACATACTAAATTAATGAAAAGAGAACTAAAGCATCTAAAAACTCTGGGACTGCCTAACCAGGAATACACTTGACCCTTCCAAGCAGCTGAAATAGACACTACCCTGAAGAATGTCAAAGCTGGAAAATCTCCTGGTTTTGATGGAGTAATGCCAGAATTTATCATCCAATCTGGACCTCGCACAAGAGAATGGCTGGCAAAATTTTATACAGATATCCTAACTTCCAGTAAGCTCCCTCCAGAATTTAAAAGAACCAAGGTAATCGGCATATTAAAACCCAGAAAAGAAAGCAATAAGCCAGAAAACTGTCGCCCCATTGCTCTGTTAAGTGTCTATTATAAACTACTTAAAAGGTTGATACTTAACAGAATCGAACAGAAAATTAACAAACAAATACCGGTTGAACAGGCTGGGTTTAGATTTTATCGGAGCTGTGTTGATCAGGTCCTTAGTCTTACAAGCCATATTGAAAGCAGCTATCAGAATAAATTGAAAACATCTTTTGTATTTGTGGATCTCACAGCAGCATACAGTACAGTATGGAGGGAGGGCCTATTAAGCAAATTCCTCCACGCTGTCCCCTGTAGGACTATTGGCCGCCTAATAAATAACATGCTTTCAGCAAGGACCTTTCAAGTCATCATGGGTGACAAAATCAGAAAGCAAAGACACCTGAATAACGTACTCCCTCAGGGCTTCATGCTGGCCCCATCTCTATTTAACTTATATATTTCTGATATACCACCCACGCTATCAACAAAGTTCTCTTATGCTGATGATCTGGCATTAGCATATAGCCACAAGGACATCGAAGCTACAGAAGGCGTACTAACAGCCAACCTTACAACTTTGAGCACATACTTCCACCAATGGAGGTTAATTCCAAGCGTAAGTAAAACAGTTACATCATGTTTTCACCTTAACAACAAATTGGCAAAAAGAGAACTCAATGTATACCTAAACAACAAACTGCTCCCATATGAGACAACACCAAAATACCTGGGGGTCACCTTAGACAGGACTCTGTCTTTTAAAAAACATATTCAGAATATGGCTGCCAAGGTTAACAGCAGAAATAACATTCTACAAAAACTATGCGGAACAACTTGGGGAGCTTCAGCCCCAACTCTTCGATGTGCAGCCCTCGGGCTTTGCTACTCTGCAGCGGAATACTGCGCACCTGTATGGATAAACAGCTCACATACAGGACTTATTGATGTTCAACTTAACCATACGATGAGACTAATTACTGGGTGCACAAAATCTACACCTAGTTACTGGCTACCAGTTCTTAGTCACATACTTCCCCCGCACTTACGACGACAAGAAGCTCTCATTCGGGAGTATAGTAAGATCCTGTTAAATTCCTCTCTACCCATTCATGGCTACATTCCTGATCTCTTAAGATGCTGATTAAAGTCAAAAAATCCACCACTCTTGACAGCGCTTAAGCTGCTGGCCGATCATCAGAACACCACACAAAAGTGGATGGAAGCGTGGAGTAGCTATTCCCCCCAATATTGAGCATATTAATCCTAATAGTATACCTCCAGGATTTAATCTACCCCGACACACATGGGTGACATACAATAGAATTAGAACGACTCATGGGGTGTGTGCCGACTCCTTGTATAAATGGGGAAAGACACCTTCAGTGCAACGGGGCCCCCCGACAGACTATCCAACATATAGTGAGGGAATGCTCTAACAGAAGGTATCCAGGAGATTTTAGGGACTTCCTCTGCATAACAACGACAGCTACTGACTGGATCTCCAAACTCAACATTAAACTCTGAAATGTTCTTTCTGTTTTCCTCTTAGGTTTTCTTACTGCTTTTTAAAAATTGTTTTAACCTGTAAAAATGAAGTGTTTTAATATTGTGTGTGATCAGCCATACACTAAATAAATAATAAATTATTTCAGACGTTACCAATACTTACAACTGACAATCCATTTAAATAATGGTAGAAGGACATTTCTAAATTCATATGGCAAGGGAAAAAAACCAAGAATTAGATATAAGCTACTGCAGGATGCTAAGAAAAGAGGGGGTTTGCATCTACAAGATATTAAATTGTATTTTGATGCATGCTGTTTGACCTGAGCAAGCGAATTGCTGAGTCTCCCAGAATAAGAGTTTACTTGAATTACAGGGCCATGAATTAAGGTTTGGATGGCATTATCATACTTATGGTATGATAAAGTAAAGTTAATGTTGATTTTAATAATCATTTTGTAACACATGCCATACTAAGAGTTTGGAATAAATATAATACAAGGCTCTCTATGAAGCTGCCCGTCATCCCTGGAAGCTTTTTTTAGAAAAGAAATGGTGGCGAAGCCAGACTGGTTGATGTATGGTAAAATTTTATCTTTCAACTCTGGTGACTCAATACTAAAGCCAAGAGAGGAACTTGAATCAGAAGGTTATGTTTGCCATTGGTTTACTTATCAACAACTGAAAGAAAGATTTAAACTGGACAAAAAGTGCTATGGATTTGACTTTGTTAAAAATTAATTAGAAATTTTATTATGTGGCAACAATGAACATATTATTGCTAAGAGCTATAAAATGTTATTGAAATTGAATTTGGAAAAAAAACATGTAAAACATTGTATGATTCAGTGGGCAAGGAATTTTGGATATAATGTGATGCTTGAAGAATGGGAAAATATGTGGACGAAGGGTTTAAAATTTACATTAAATTATAATCTAAAAGAAAATTTCTGTAAAATGATGTACCGTTGGTATTTAACACCAGATAAATTATCTAAGATGTATAAAGGTATGTTAAATGAATGTTGGAAGTGTAAAAGTAAAGAAAGGACTTTTTATCATCTATGGTGGACGTGCAATAAAGAAAAAAAATTGGAGTATGATTCATATTTTAATACAGAAAATTTTGAAAATGGAGATAAAAATGAAACTAGAACTTTTCCTTTTGGGCCTAATGGAAAAAGAACTAGAGAAAAAATTTGGAACTTTGTTATTATATATGTGGACAGCAGCACAAAAATGGAAGGACACTTCGATTCCTACTATGGATGAATGGGAATGGGAATGGGAAACAGAATAGAACAGAATAGAATAAAATTCTTTATTGGCCAAGTGTGACTGGACACACAAGGAATTTGTCTTTGGTATATATGCTCTCAGTGTATATAAAAGACAAGATACATTCGTCAAGAATCACAAGGCACAACACCCAGTGGCAGTCATACGGTACAATAAGCAATCAAATCATACTAGGAAACAATCAATATCAATATCAATATAAATCACAAGGATACAAGCAACAAAGTTACAGTCATGCAGTCACAAGTGGGAGGAGATGGGTGATAGGAACAATGAGAAGATTAATAGCAATAGTAATGCAGCCTAATGTGAATAGTTTGACAGTGTTGAGGGAATTATTGTCTTGGTGCGCAATCGTTTTGAGGGTAAGAGTTGAAACAATTTATGTCCAGGATGTGAGGGGTCTGTAAATATTTTCACAGCCCTCTTTTTGACTCTTACAGTATACAGGTCCTCAATGGAAGAAAGGTTGGTAGTAATTGTTTTTTCTGCGGTTCTAATTATCCTCTGAAGTCTGTGTCTGTCTTGTTGGGTTGCAGAACCAAACCAGACAGTTATAGTTATATTATATAATATAATATATTATATTATCTGTTTTATTTTATCTTTAAAATAGTTTAAAATAGTTTATTTTAAACTGTTTTATAGTTTATTATCTATATTATCTATTTTATTTTGGCTGTTCACCGCCCTGAGTCCTTCAGGAGTAGGGCGGTATAGAAATTTGATTAATAATAATAATAATAATAATAATAATAATAATAATAATAATAGAGGTGCAGATGACAGACTCAATAGTTCCTCTGTAGAACTGTATCAGCAGCTCCTTGGACAATTTGAGCTGCCTGAGTTGGCGCAGAAAGAACATTCTTTGTTGTGCTTTTCTGATGACGTTTTTGATGTTAGGTGTCCATTTTAGGTCTTGCCATATGATAGAACCTAGAAATTTGAAGGTCTCTACTGTTGATACTGTGTTGTCTAGTATTGTAAGAGGTGGTAGTAGGGGAGGGTTTCTCCTAAAGTCTACCACCATTTCTACGGTTTTGAGTGTGTTCAGTTCCAGATTGTTCCAGTTGGACCACAAGGCTAGTTGTCCAACCTCCCATCTATATGTGGATTCATCGTTGACTCGAATGAGACCAATAAATGTTGTATCACCTGCAAACTTCAGTAATTTAACAGATGGATCGTTTAAAATGCAGTCATTGGTATATACAGTCAGGTCCAGAAATATTGGGACATCAACACAATTCTAACATCTTTGGCTCTATACACCACCACAATGGAGTTGGAATGAAACAAACACAATGTGTGTTAACTGCAGACTGTCAGCTTTAATTTGAGGGTATGTACATCCAACTCAGATGAACGGTATAGGATTTACAGCAGTTTGTATATGTGCCTCCCATTTGTTAAGGGACCAAAAGTAATGGGACAATTGGCTTCTCAGCTGTTCCATGGCCAGGTGTGTGATATTCCCTCATTACCCCAATTACAATGTGCAGATAAAAGGCCCAGAGTTCATTTCAAGTGTGCTATTTGCATTTGGAATCTGTTGCTGTCAACTTTCAAGATGAGATCCAAAGAGCTGTCACTATCAGTGAAGCAAGCCATCATTAGGCTGAAGAAACAAAACAAACCCATCAGAGAGATAGCAAGAACATTAGGCGTGGCCAAAACAACTGTTTGAAACATTCTCAAAAAGAAGGAATGCACCGGTGAGCTCAGCAACACCAAAAGACCCGGGAGACCACGGAAAATAAGTGTGGTGGATGACCGAAGAATTCTTTCCCTGGTGAAGAAAACACCCTTCACAACAGTTGGCCAGATCAAGAACACTCTCCAGGAGGTAGGTGTATGTGTGTCAAAGTCAACAATCAAGAGAAGACTTCACCAGAGTGAATACAGAGGGTACACCACAAGATGTAAACCATTGGTGAGCCTCAAAAACAGGAAGGCCAGATTAGAGTTTGCCAAACAACATCTAACAAAGCCTTCACAGTTCTGGAACAAGATCCTATGGACAGATGAGACCAAGATCAACTTGTACCAGAGTGATGGGAAGAGAAGAGTATGGAGAAGGAAAGGAACTGCTCATGATCCTAAGCATACCACCTCATCAGTGAAGCATGGTGGTGGTAGTGTCATGGCGTGGGCATGTATGGCTGCCAATGGAACTGGTTCTCTTGTATTTATTGATGATGTGACTGCTGACAAAAGCAGCAGGATGAATTCTGAAGTGTTTCGGGCAATATTATCTACTCACATTCAGCCAAATGCTGCAGAACTCATTGGACAGCGCTTCACCGTGCAGATGGACAATGACCCATACTGCAAAAGCAACCAAAGAGTTTTTGAACGGACAGAAGTGGAATGTTATGCAATGGCCAAGTCAATCACCTGACCCGAATCCCATTGAGCATGCATTTCACTTGCTGAAGACAAAACTGAAGGGAAAATGCCCCAAGAACAAGCAGGAACTGAAGACAGTTGCAGTAGAGGCCTGGCAGAGCATCACCAGGGATGAAACCCAGCGTCTGGTGATGTCTATGCGTTCTAGACTTCAGGCTGTGATTGACTGCAAAGGATTTGCAACCAAGTATTAAGAAGGGAAAGTTTGATTTATGATTATTATTCTGTCCCATTACTTTTGGTCCCTTAACAAGTGGGAGGCACATATGCAAACTGCTGTAAGTCCTACACTGTTCACCTAAGTTGGATGTACATACCCTTAAATTAAAGCTGACAATCTGCAGTTAAAGCACATTGTGTTTGTTTCATTCCAACTCCATTGTGGTGGTGTATAGAGCCAAAGATGTTAGAATTGTGTCGATGTCCCAATATTTCTGGACCTGACTGTAGAGATAAGAGAAGTGGAGAAAGCACACATCCTTGGGTGGGCCCTGTGCTAATTGTATAGGTATCTGATGTGATTTTGCTTAGCTTCACCTGCTGCTTCCTGTCTGTTAGGAAACTTGTGATCCATTTACAAGTGTGTTCAGGTACTGCTAGCTGATTTAGTTTAGTTAGAAGAATGTCCGGTATGGTGGTATTGAATGCTGAACTAAAGTCTACAAAGAGGACCCTTGCATAAATCTTTGGAGATTCAAGATGTTGTAGGACTTTTCCTGGCTTTTGTCTGCGAAATAGATCTTGCACTTCCTTTTCTGTGATCACCAGGGGTTGTGAACCCAATGGGATGGGGTCAGTTGAAGAAGGTTTGGCTGTTGTTGGTGTGTCTAGGATGGGGGTTGTGGAGATAGGTGGCTGTAGTTTCCTTTCAAACCTGCAGTAAAACACATTAAGGTCAACTGCCAGTTGTTGATTTCCTTCAGCCTGGGAAGGAGGTTTGCCATAACTGGTGATATTTTTAAGAGTTTTCCATGTTTGCTGGCTTGTTTGTTGAGAACTGAATTTCTTAGCTTTTCAGAGTAGCTTCTTTTTGCTGTTCTGATCTCCCTTGTTAATAGGTTTCTGGCCTGATTGTACAGCATTCTATCACCTTTTCTGTAGGCTTCCTCTTTGGTATGACATAGCTGCTTAAAGGTAGCTATGAACCAAGTTTTATTGTTACTGTGTATTCACAAGTTCCTAGTGGGTACACATAGGTCTTCACAGAAGCTGACATATGATGTTACAGTATCTGTAAGTTCATCTAAGTCTGCAGAGGTATTTTTGAAAACATTCCAATCAGTGCAGTCAAGGCAGGCCTGTTGCTTTAACTATGCCTCCTTAGTCCAGATCCTCACTGATTTAATTGTTGGTTTCATGGTTTTAAGTCTTTGTCTGTAGGCAGGTACAAGGTGAATCATGCAATGATCAGAGTGTCCCACAGCTGCTCGTGGTAAGGACTGATAAGCATATTTTAGTGCTGTGTAGCAATGGTCTAAGTATTCTTGACTGTAGTGGGACAATTGACACACTGAAAATATTTTGGAAGCTCTTTCCTTAAGTTACCTTTGTTGAAATCACCTAAAATAATGGCCAGTGAATCTAGGTATTTGGCTTCAGCCTCCAAAATCTGGTCAGCTAGAGTTTGTAATGCCTTGTTTACACAGGCTTGTGGAGGAACATACACAGCAATTAGGAGAAATGAAGAAAACTCACATGGAGAGTAAAATAGTTTACAGTTGATAAATAAAGACTCTAAGTTTTCATCACAGAATTTATGTATTGTAATTATATCCTGAGACCAGCTGTTGTGTTTTTTTTAGTAAAGTTTGTTTTTTTTTTTTTAAACACACAAGCAAACATACAATGCATCTTTTCTGAACAGAATATTGGCCCGGTTTTAAATTTATACAGATTTTTGTTCATCTTTAACACAATTTTATATATAATTTTTCTCAAATCATTTATTCTCTCTAATTCTAAGAAACCAATATTACCCTTCATCTTAACTTCTCATCCTAATATAGTTCATTTTTTCTTTTCCCTCCTTAAAATTTGAACCCCTAAATTTAACTTCACATAATACAATTCCCAATTATTACCTTAAATTCTCTTATTCCAATCACCAATGTTTCTTTTATTAACTATTCCAAATAATACATTTCAACAATTAAACATATTCAATAAAAAATAAATTAAGTATCAATCTTACTCCAATACCTCTACATTTAAATTCATATAATATAATACAATTCCCAATTATTTTCTTTCTCTTATTCTAATCTCAAATAGTTTTTTCTTTATCAGTTGTTCCAAATAGTACACTTTGACATTTTTATCAAAAACCAGTTAAATATATCTGGGTAGTTCATAATTCAATATTTCAACTTTCTTTTCTTATTTAGTTAAATTCCATTTAACTAAATTTAAGAATATTCCATTTGTTACAATACCCTTCATTAATTAAAAATATTCCAATTATTACATTCATCATATATTTATTTATTTATTTATTTATTTAATGTATTTCATGTATTTATATGCTGCCCTTCTCCAGAAGGACTCAGGGGGGCGAACACAAGTTAAAAACATGTACAACAAAATCCCATTTTAATCCAAATTAACTAATAAATAATAATTAATAAAAGTCAGCCTATTTGCTTGAACAGCCAAGTCTTCAGGTCCTGATGGAAGGAGCAGAGATCAGGAGCTGTCCGGAGCTTGGTAGGCAACTCATTCCAGAGGGTGGGAGCACCCACAGAGAACACCCTACCCCTGGGCGCCGCGAGACGACATTGGCTCGCTGTCGGAACCCTGAGGAGAGCAGCCCTATGTGAGTGAACAGGACGGTGGGAGGCAGGCAGGAGAAGGTCATGGAAATATCCCGGACCTAAGTCATGTAGGGCCTTATAGGTGAGAACCAGCACCTTGAAGCGGACCCGGAGAACCACTGGTAACCAGTGCAGTTCACGCAGGAGAGGTATTATATGGGAGTAATGAGGGGCTCCCGTAACAACCCGTGCGGCTGCATTCTGGATCAGCTGGAGTCTCCGGGTGCATCTCAGGGGCAGGCCCATGTAGAGGGAATTGCAGTAATCCAAGCGAGAAGTAACCAGGGCATGAGTGACAGTGTGAAGGTCATCTCGGTCCAGGAAAGGGCGCAACTGGTGCACCAGGTGAACCTGTGCGAAGGCCCCCCTGGTCACGGCCATCAAGTGGTCTTCTAGGGACAGCCGAGCATCCAGGAGGACACCCAAGTTGCGAGCCCTATCAACGGGTGCAAGTTTTTCCCCACCCATCAAAAGTGATGGGGTGTCTGAAACCCGAGATGCCGGCATCCACAGCCACTCAGTCCTGGAGGGGTTGAGTCTGAATATCCATAAATTATAAATTTATAAATTATAAATAAATATAAAAATATCCATATATTTTAAACTCACTTCATTAAAAATACAGTTCATTTCTGCGTATTGACTTCCATATGGTTTTAAAATCACTTCATTAAAAATACAATTTCATCTTTTCCCTAGTATTTCCTTTACCCCATATTCCTCTTCCATTTATTTCTCCCTTTCTATCTTTATATTTTATTTTATTTTTATTTTTATTTCCCCTTCTTTTGTATTTTAAAATCCTGAACTCTTTTCCCTTTTTCTTATCTTTCCACTGTTAATCCCAGTATAATCATTTTGTTTTTTAAAATCATAAACTCTTCTATTTTGCTGTATCTTTCCTATTATTTTCCATCCCTTTCCCCTTTTTTTATTTTCTCTGTAATCATTTCAGTTTTTTATATTCTTTCTATTCCATCCTCTTTTCTTTTTTTGTTTCTTTCCCCTTTTTCTATTTTTTTCCATTGTTAAACCCAATGTAATTTTTAAAGTTCTCCTTTTTATTATTACTACCTACCCACATAATCATTTAGTTTTCCATAATCAATCTCCTTGTCTTTGTCCTCTTCTTTATTTTCAGTCTCTTTTCCTTGCTTTTCATTAGTTGTTTCTTTGTCAGCTTGAATGTATCCTAAGTCAATTTTTTGGTCATCAAGTTTCCATTTTCTATGCAACATTGTGGTCATTTCCCTTATTTCCATTTTCAATGATAGGTATATGTTATCATCATTTCCTTCAATTACTGTGCCATTTTGTTCTTTCTAAATTGATATTGTTCCAACTGAAGTTACGTTATAATCCTTTTTTTCTCTCCAAGCCAAAATGCTTGTAAACAAACATTCCTTAAAATTTTTCACATGCTGTTATCTCTTTCAAAGTCCAATTTTTTTTTCTTTTTCCAAAACAAAAGTTCAGTGTTATAACGATTTTTTTTCCTCCTGAAGATGGCTCTCTACAATCCAAAATTACAATTGACGAGCTTAAAAGGCATCCATTTTGGTTGCAGTCTGTTTTAACAGTTTTTACTTATTTGACTTTTTTTTCCTTTCTTTTCACCTTTATATACACCAAATCAATTTCAAATTCAGTCCAGATTTATATAGTCCAATTTCCACATTACATTCCAATTAAGTTTCAATTTAAAGTCTTTAACCAGTCCTTTCTATTACAGTTTTTTCTTCATTTTTTTTTTTTAAAATTCCTCCCTTTAAAGTTTCCAAATTGAGGACTTCCGGTTTGCTGCTGGCCACCGCCAGACGTTCCTTTGGGATCGTCAGCTTTCATTGCCTGTCAGAGCCGCCTTTATAGCGGAATGGCGGCTCGAAAAAACTCCGTTTCCAAGAGGAAACGGAGATAGAGCCGGCAGGGGTGGGTAGAACGCTCTGCAGAGTCCCAAAAGTTTTTTTTTTACTTTTGGGACGGAGCGGATGAGAAGCCCCATATCCCCTGCCGCTGCTCCGGGCTTTGGGAGACCTCTGCCTATGCAGAGCCAGGCGTCAAGAGCAAGCCTGCGAATTTAACAGAATAATTAAAGAAAAGACGAACTGGACCCTTAATACTGAACCGCAAGTATTTTACCCTTCAAAAAACTATTTAAGAGAAAAGAGGAGAGGAAAGAGGGAAAAAGAGCCTTTTAAAATGGCGTCTGCCGTGGCTGGAGAAGGGCTGAAAGGGAAAGTCCCTCTGTTTCTTATTACTACAATGTAGCGGAATAAATATCACTGGCTACATTTGTAGATAAAACCTCGCTCCTGTGTTGTTGATTGAAAAGAAGTTTTTTTTTTTTTAAGGGAAAGTCCTTTCGTTTTCTATTTCTTCTCTCTTTTTTGCTAAATCTTGTCTGTGTGGGAAATGGCATCGGGACTTACACAGCTGGACAAACGGGGGGGGGAACTTCCCCCCTTAAGAAACTGCACCAACAAATTCTAACTCTCCAGTGTCAGAAACCTGATTTTAATATATTAGAATTTCTCCTTGAAGAGATTGTAAGAAGGGATGAGATTGTGAACCAGCAACTTGAAAAATTTAAGCAGGAAATTAAAGAAATTGGTGAATTGGTGAAATCAAAGTTTGACTTTTTGAATCAAAAGATTTTAAAATCTGCTAATGGTTTATCAGACTTTCTGATTCGGGTGGATGCAAAGACTAAATTATTAGAGTCTAAAATGAAGGAAATTGAGGAGAATTTGGATGACATGACTCAAAAAATTAAAAAGGATTTGATAAACACTCAGGATAATAGCTCAGAAGACAAATCTAAAATGGAGACTGACCAAAAGATTGGTAATGAAGAAAATGTACAACAGAGGATTGAAAGAGAAGTTTTAATGATTCAATATAATTTTACAGAATATGCAATTAGACTGAGAGGTTTGCAGGAAAATAATAGAGATGATCTAAGGAAAATATCTTCTGAAATTCTGGCTGGGATTTTAAAGGTTCAACCTGATGAAGTGTATTGCAGGATTGATAGAATTTACAGAATAAACTCCTGGTTGGCAAAGCAAAGGCAATTGCCTAGAGACGTGGTGATCTATTTTACAGATAAAGAAATTAGGAATAATATTGTGCAGAACTCTTTTAATTCCACTTTGCAATTTCATGGAAGAAAGATTTGGATTTTTAAGGAGCTCCCGCCCAAGATGTTAATGGAGAGGAAGAAATTTGGCTTTCTAGTGACTGAATTAAAAAAAAGAAATATCCTATTCAGGTGGGACACCCCAGTTGGTTTAATATTGAGATATCAAGGAGTAAGATATCAATTGCACACTGTTGAAAAAGCGGAAGATTTTTATCAAAAAATTTTAAAAATGAATTTAACACCTTTAGGCATAATACAGGATAAGCAAAAGGAGTTGGAAACAAAAGGAAAATATCAAATTACAGAGACTGTTGCAGATAAATTGTCTTTGGATCCCCTGGATACCCCAGCTGGTCTGTCTATAAACAAGAGAGTAGTGTCATCCGACACCAAGCTGATGAACTATCAAGTCACAGACAAGTGCGCAAATCAATCAGTTGATATACAAGTGATGGAGAAGAAAGATGAGATGATAAAACTAACCCAACAAGAACAACCCATAAAGTAGAATGAAAATCAACCAGCAGACACACAATTGGTAGGCAAGAAACGAGGATGGAAATTCAACCCGCAAAAGAAAAAGAAAAGAAATAGATCTCATAGAAACAGCAATTTCTAAACTATGCAACAGTGAAGCCAGGGACTTTAAAAAACGAATGAATATTTGAAAAGATAGTGGAGGCGAACAATTGTTTGATACTATCCTGAGGATTGTGGCAGATCTCTGCAAGGCCATGATTTTGGGATGTGAAAAGAGCCTCACTTTGTTGGATTTGAATCATCTATTCTGGAATTTTTTTTTTTTTTTGGTAAATATATTATAATTATTTTGAGTTATAAGGCAGGAGAGTTACGCCGGGGCATGCAGAAGATCTGGATGTTACTCAGTAGGATGATGGGAATTAACAATCCTGATGAATACCACAACTATAACCATATGGATATAATCATAATTATAATGTCACTCGGGTGGTTGTTTTTACTTTTATACAGATGCGAGGATATCTACTACTGATGGGGGCAGAAGACGATTGAAGATTTTGAACAAACTGTTGCACCAGCATGTTATTTTACCCTATTATGGGTGATGGATTTAACAATCCAGTGGAAAGACATCAAAGAAGATATTATATGGATTATAAATTTAAAGTTATTGTCTTTTTTCTTTTTACAAAATGGAATGCATATATAGATATGTGTATATCTTAGTAATGTGGGCAGTGGATTATATTTAGAATTGTATTGCATGATTTTGTAGGAACTGAAGGGTTGAAATAGGTTAGTTTACTGATTGATTAGTTTAAGAAAAAGGATCTTTAAGTCATATATTTAGGGGAGTGGAGGATTTAACAATCCAGTGGAAAGACACCAAAGAAGATATTACATGGATTATAAATTTAAAGTTATTGTCTTTTTTTTTCTTTCTTTTTATAAAATGGGATGCATATATAGATATGTGTATATTTTAGTAAAGTGGGCAGTGGATTATATTTAGAATTGTATTGTATGATTTTAAGTCATATATTTAGAGGAGTGGAGGAATTGGACAGAATTGAATAAATGTTAAATTTGGATGTAGGGAGAAGGCCGCTTTAAAATGTTATTTTAATATATATAAAAGATTAAATGTTAAATTGTAATAATACACTATAAGTTTAGGGGAGGAGAAAAAGGGCAGATTATCGTAAAAATGGGAGTTATAAGATTAATATGCTAAGGGTCAGTATTCCGAGAAGGGACTAAGGGAAAGGAAAGATATTATGTATGTAACTAGTTATGAAATAGCCTATTGTTGTGAAGAAGTCACAGGGGGGGTTGGGTGGAAAGGGCGGGTTAGGGAAGAGGGGGGGGGAAAGGGGGAAAACTTGTATTTGAAAACTTTTTCAATAAAAAAAAAAAGTTTCCAAATTGAGAAAGAATCTTTTTGGATTCTTAGTTCTTCTAATTTTTTTAAAGTTCTCCAAGTATTTTCAATCCAAAACAGACAAATTTCTAATCGGGTTCTGTTGCTTTATAACTTCCGCCTTAATCTTCTTCTGTCCTTTCCCACGCCTATTAGCCGTATTATAACGCCAGGACATTTACAATTGTTTTAAAAATCCTTTTTCCCCCTTTCTGCCTATGAGTTAGATATCACTCACCCGGCATCAATATTCCGCTCAATTCTCCACTCCTGCACATTGCTTGGTCTGGTTGCCCCAGCTTACTGGCAGTCGTAATGACCGCCGCCCCCCACTGCAGAGTCAGAGAGAATTTCCTCTGATCTCCAAGGAACTTGCCTGTTCCCCTTGGTCTTCCAAGGTACCTCTCTTTCTTCCCTGTCCTTACAGGACAGATCCGGTCTGAAGACCCCTCTGCAGCAATTCGTCAGCCCAGGATTTCGCGAGGCTCATCAGAGCCCGCTAATCCCCGACAGTCTCGCCAGGATGCTTCCGGTCGAATCGAGACCAGCTGTTGTTGATATATATACATAAGCCTCCTCCCTTTTTACCTGATGATTCTGCAATTTTGTCTGCTCTTATTATCTGAAACCCTGGTATATGCATGCTGTTGTCATCAACTTCCTCATTTAGCCAGGATTCAATGAAGCATAGGGCTGCTGCATTGTAAAAATCCGAATTGCATCTGTTTAAAAGGAATATTTCATCCATTTTATTAGCAAGTGAACGTAAATTAGGAAGATTGAAGGGAGCGGGGTTTTTTTGTTCTTCCTCTTCCTTAGTCTATTCAAAATTCCTGCTCTTTTATTTATTTATTGTTTATTTATTGGTTCAATTTATATGCCGCCCTTTTCCGGAGACTCAGGGCGGCTTACAATGCGTTAAGCAATATTCTTCATACTTTTGTATATACCTGCTTAGTAGGCTTTCGCCCCCCCCAAGCGGTATTCTTTTTATTATACAAAGTCAGCTTATTGGCCCCGCAAACCGGGTCCTCATTTTACCTACCTCAAAAGGATGGAAGGCTGAGTCAACCTTAAGCCTGGTGAGATTTGAACTTGCAATAATTGCAGGCAGCTGGTGTTACTTAACAGTGCTTTAGTCTGCTGTGCCACCAAGGCTCCTTTTTTTACCTCTTTTACAGCGTCTCCTGCATTTGCTTTTGGTGATCCATAGCTCCGGGGAATTTGCTTCTTCCTGTGTTAGAATCTCCTCCGCGTTTGTAAAGACAGGTGGGGGGTGTTTGAGGTTACAGAAAACTGCTTCTTAAAGAAACATTGCTTATTTCTTAGCAGATGGTCTCATGAGTATGAAATCCGTAGAGAATAGTAAAGAGTAATAAAAAATAAAAAAAAAAAACATTCGAGAGCATTTCACCGAGGCAGCCGTCGGCAGCGCCATCTTGGAAAGGAAGTGTGGAGTTGATGGAGTTGGCTGAAATGGCAAAATTGACTACTTTGATTAAAGAAAAGAACGTAAGTACTTTTTTTAAAAAATAGTCTTTATTTACATTTTCCATTAAAAAAAAAACAGTACACCATATAAATAACGTACAACACAAAGAACATTACAAATGACACACAAATGGTAGGTACAGATTGTACCTTCATATCTGAGTATTCAATATAATATTACATTCCAGGGGAGATAGGGCAACTCATCTCTCTTAATATCTCAATTAGGTCTAACCGACCTCACTTAATATAGTTTCCTCCTTAACAATCCTTCCACATTTACTTTGGGTTATGACATTCTTTTCTCTAGCCAAATATATAGTTTCTCCCAGGATAAACATGTTTGTGTTTGGTCCTTATCTTTTAATTTTTTGGTTAATTTATCAGCTTCTGCACAATCCAGAATCTTTTTTATGATTGCTTCCTCTGATGGGATATTCTGGTTTTTCCAAAATTGAGCGTATATCAATCTCGCCGCTGTAATAATGTGAAGAGCTAAATACCATGAATCCTTCTTGATCTTATCTGGGTTGGAGCTGAGCAAGCATGTCTCTGGTGACCATTCAATTTTTTGTTCTAAAATCTCATTCAACCATTTTTTAATTTTCCCCCAATTTTTTTTTGCTTCCTGGCATGTCCACCATTGATGATAGTAAGTGCCTTTTTCTTGCTCGCATTTCCAACAAACCGCCAATTGTCCAGCAAACATTTTAGCCAGTCTATCAGGGGAGAGATGCCACCTATATATCATCTTATAAATGTTTTCCTTATAGGTCATGGAGACTACTAATTTCATATTTTCCCACCATATCCCTTGCCATTTGTCTAAGTGGATTGGGTACCACTTGGAGACCGCTTCTGAACTTCGTGCTTGAAGTGGAAAAGAATGAAACTTTAATTTTGGGTTTTACCAAGTAGATTGATAGATCTTTACAGAAATGGGTGGTTCATATTATTATGAAAAAGTAAAAAGTTGTGATTTGATGTTAATGTCTTATTTTACTAAAACAGAGAGAGTCAGAAGTTTTATTTTGCATGTCCCAGACTGTTCAAACAGTTTTTAAAATATCAGGATAGTCATATAGAAGCCAAGAGCAATCATGATTCAGCTACTGGCTTTGACTAGATAAGGTGCTCTAGAGTATTGATGTGGGTGTGAAAGCCTGGGAAAAGACTCCTGCCTTGAGCATGGGTTAAGAGCTCTGATGTCCTTTCTAGCCTTCTGATTCTATGTTCTATAAGCCAACAGTGTGCTACAGCTGCCAAAAAAAACAATGCAGACCTAGATTCTATCAACAGAGGAACCACAAGAAGTGTTACCAAAAAGTGACATCAATATCACAAGAAGTGATAATAATACTGCTTTATACTACACTAGTGAGGCCACACTTGGAATAGTGTCCAGTTCTGTTTGCCGTGATACAAAAAAAAAAGCCCAATACTGTGTTTCCCCCAAAATAAGACTGGGTCTTATATTAATTTTTGCTCCAAAAGTTGCATTAAGGCTTATTTTCCAGTTAGGTCTTATTTTTGGAGAAATACTGTACTAAATGCGTCCATCTGGCTGATGATCTTAACTGGGGCTTATTTTTGAGATACAGTTTATTTTACAAACATCCTGAAAAATCTTGCTAGGGCTTATTTTCTGGTTGGGTCTTATTTTTGGGAAAACTTGGTATGTATGTATGTATGTAGGTAGGTAGGTAGGTAGCTATGTATGTAGGTATGTATGTAGGTATGTACTGTATTTTTCACTCCATAAGACACAGGACCATAAAGCGCATCTAACTTTTGGGGAGGAAAACAAGAAAATAAAAAATTGGACTTCCGGTGGTGATGTCATGGTGGTACAGCACAAAGAAACGGGGCTCCGTTTCATTTGCCCGATTTTTCGCATTTGGAGGCCCATATGGGCAAAGTTGGATCCTGGAGGGACCAGTGATTTAGAGGGGAAGCTCCGGGGGTAATGGGGAGAAGCGTGATCTCCCATTACAGCAAGAGGAACCCCTTGGATTCGGCGCAAAAGAGACTGGACTTTATGGTGGATCTGGAGGTGTGACAGCCTGAACTGAATGGAATAGGAAGAGAAGAGAGGGAAGCAGCAAGAAGTATCGGCAGAGATTGAAGAAATTGAGTTGGATATTAGAGGGATTCTTTGTGATTTTGAGACCTACGAATTTCATTTGTTGACAAGTGAGTCTCCAAGGTGGGAAAAATGGCGACTTAGCGGTGGGAGCGGAGGCCTGGGAAGATGGATACCATTACTGTCAGATCAAGAGGAAGGAGTTACTTTATATTAAGATAGAAATATTTTTAAGGTAATCAGGATGAAAATTTATTTGAAACTGCTATATTAAGATAGAAATATCTTCAAGGTAATCAGGATGAAAATTTATTTGAAACTGCTATATTAAGATAGAAATAGGTTAATGTAATGAAGATGAAAATTTGTAAGGGGAGGGCGGGGTTCAAGTTTTATATACAAAGGAGGGTTTTTCCTTTTATTTGACATGATTATATTGTGAGGAAGTCTGGGGGGAGGGGTGGGTTAGGGTGGGTTAGGGAGGTTGGGAAGTTTGGGGCGGGTCGAGGGGGGGGAAAAAAGGGGTGAAAATGTAATTGTAAAACTTTTGCAATAAAAAAAAAAAAAAAAAAGAGGAAGGAGTTACTGAAGGTTTGAATGGGTGTTTTTTGAAAATTTTAAAGGCAGACTACATATTTGGATTACGACTGGGATTGTGACAAAGCTTTGCGGCTTGGAAAGATAAACTCTAAAGAAGCCTGTCTTGATAGTGACTGCGTGGTGGTGAAGAGACATTAACTGTGCTGACTGTGCTAAATAGGAGGAAGGTGACATCTTAGAAATAAAGGGACGGGACTTCCAGTGGTGACGTGGGGTCGAGGCGGCATAGGAAAAAATGCTCCATTCCCAGTGCCAATTTTCTAACATTTTGGTACCCTTTAAGGGTGAGGATCAGTCCTAGTGGGACCGGCAAGAAAGAGGGGAATCTTCAGAGGAGGTGTGGAGAGGTGCGATCTCCCACCACACCAAGAAGGACCCTTAATCCAGACGTAGAAGAAGACAGCCGGCATTGCTGACTCAGAGCGATTGAGAGCAATAGGAAGCAGAGAGTGAGTACAGTGCGAGAATCAGTGGTGAGAGCAGGAAAACAAAAGCTTCAAACTTTTTGGATTATCGGAGAAGAATTTGGATTTGGATTTCGGAGGGCAGCGTGCAAGAAAGAAAGACTCAGAGCAGAAACGGGCGGCAAACAACGAGGAGAGCAAAAGTGAAGAGGGCAAATCTCAGACCGGTAGAAGAACACTAGAGGAGTGGAATAGGAGAAGATCAAGGAAAACGAGTGTTCCAGGAAGCTGGGAAAGAGAAGTGAACTGAATACGAGGTTCTATTTCTATCCCTATTTTAGCTGCTCTAATGGAAGAAGAAATGTGGATTGGCAAAAAGTAAAGGATGCATAAGAGTGACAGTGCAGATTAGAGATCGCCATTTTGATTATATCTGAGTGAAAACTAAAATTGTAAAAGAAAGGATATATTTGAATTATATTTGAACTTTAAAACACACAAGAACAGAAATACTGTGAACATTTATATACAACTTATATATTGATATATTTATTTATTTATAGAGGAATTTTTGTACTTATAATAAATTAATAGCAAATTATTATCAACTACTTGTTGTTTTACCTTTTCTCTCCTTTTTTCTATTTTTGCTTTCTCTCCCTTCTTTACCGCTTCCTTTTAATAGCTTATTGATTATTTAAAGCAAATATTTAAAGTCAATATTAGACCTACTTAATTGATTAATTAGTAAGTATATAAGAATTTTAATAATCCAGATTATTAAGGTATTTATGAATTTTCCTTCTTAATAGAATTGTATTAATCAAGTTAGTATTATATTATATAAAGAGGATAGAGAAGGGAGGGAAGGAAAAAAACGTTGAATAGTAAAGTAGATGGTGATTTGGGAGAAGATAGATAGGATTTTAGGGGAACAGCATAGAATATTAAAGGAAATGACTAGTACCACCACAACCACTGTGAAAAGGAGAAAGAAAACTACTTCGACATTAATTGGATCATCAGCTTCCCTCGCAGCACAGAAAACAATAGAAGGAATGTTCCCATCAGAAAAACAACCTCCCACTTTAAGCATGCCAACCATGCAGGCTACACTTGTAACAATTCAAGAGATTATGATAAAAATGCAGGAATGTATGACAAAGAACCATGAAGAAACAAGGAGGGATATGGATGAGATTAAAAGATAAGTAAAAAGTGACATCCAAAAAATAGATGAAAAGATGGATGCAATAAAAAAATTATACAAAAAAATGATCAAAGAATAATAGCTATAGAGAAGAGAACAGAAGAGAACAGACAGAAGAAAAATTGGATTCATTGGACCAGAAAATGATGGGACTAAATAAAGAACTGGAAAACACAGTGGCACATCTGGAGATGAAGAGGGCTGCATTCTACTTGCGATTTCAGAATGTGGTCGAAGATAGAGAGGAGGATTTAACATTTGTGATGGCAGAAGTGATTGTGGAGGCCCTCCAACGGGATAAAGATGAAATAATAAACGAGCTGGACGAGGTCTATAGGGTCTACACAAACTATGCCAGACAATATAAATTACCAAGAGAGGTCCATGTAAGATTTGTGCGAAGAAAAGTTAAGAGACATTGTTTATAAAATAACAAAAAATGAACCTATGTTCTATAAAGGCAAAGAAATAATTACGTTAAAACAAGTCCCTAAGAAAATTAGAGAACTGAGAAAAGAATATTGGTTCCTAGCCACATTACTAAATAAATGGCATATACCATTTAGATGGATAATACCGGAAGGAATGGTGGTGTTGTGGCAAGGGAAAAAAATTAAAGTGGATTCACAGCACAGAGCACAGAACCTGCATGACCAAGTGATGGGCATAGAAGGAGCAAATAGTAACAGAGAGGAGTCGGAACGGAGGACCAAAGGGACACAAAAACAGGAAGAGCGAGAAAAACTACTAGAGGAAGGAGATAAAGAGGAAGAAGGGGAACTTCCAAGACGAAGAAGGAGTGAAAACAAGAGCTAAGAGAAAGGACAGGAAGTAATAGGAAATATCGCATAATAGAACCACAAAAGAATGGAACAAAATTTTAAAATCTTATCATTAAATGTAAATGGTCTCAATTCTCTGGCTAAAAGACATCAAATTTTTAGAAAAGTGATAAAACAAAAAATGGATATTGTGTGCCTTCAAGAGGTACACATAAGAAAACAGGATGAAAAATACTTACTATGTAAAAAATTAGGAGAGTCATTTGTAACACTAGCGGAAGAAAAGAAAAGAGGAATAGTGGTGTACATTAGAGAAGGAATAGAGTGTAAGTTGAGATATGCAGATTCAGCAGGAAGAATATTGATGATAGAAGTAAAATTTAAATATAAAAGTATTTTATTGGTGGTCATCGATGCGCCGAACAGTGGACAATTAGAATTTTACAAAAAAATACATGAAAAGATAATAGAAGAAAAAATAGAGAATATATGTTTGATTGGCGATTTCAACGCAATTGTAGATGTAAAAAAGGATTATAGCAGTGATCAGAGTAATAAAAAAAAGAAAAATGTACTTCCTAGAACTTTTATGGATTTAGTAGAAGAATTGAATTTAATAGATGGTTGGAGATTTTATAATCCCGAGCTAAAGAAATACACATACTATTCCAACCCCCATACGTCTTGGTCCAGAATAGACATGGTTTGGGTAACCAAGACACTTATACAAGAAATAGAAACAGTGGAAATAATGGCACATAACTGGGCAGATCATAACCCTGTAATGTTGATATGGAAACGACAACAAAGAAAAAAGGGTAGATGGATGTTGAGTCCACAGACACTGAAAGAAAAGGAATATATAGAGCAAATGAAAAAGGAATTAGAATTATTTTTTAGAGATAATACAAAAGACCACACCTCTCTTCAGAACCTGTGGGACACAATGAAAGCATATGCAAGAGGATTAACAATAGTTTACAATGCAAAACGAAAAAAGGAAAGGGAAAAAGAATGTAATAATGTGCAGGAAGAGATCAAAAATTGGGAAGAAAAATTACAAGACAAACCGAGGGATGAGCAAATTAAAGGTAAATGGATAGCAGCCAAACATAAATTGAATATATTGGAACAGGAAAATTATGCAAAGGCATTGAAATTTATAAAACAGAATTATTTTGAACATGCGAATAAACCAGGGAGGTGGCTTGCTTACAGATTGAGAAAAGAAAAAGAGAAAAAAATAATTCAGCAATTACAGGATAAAAGGGGTAAAATGCAATACAGTTTAGAAAAGAAAAAAGAAATAGCATATCAGTTTTTTCAAAAACTCTATGAACAAGTGGAGAGGGAATGTCGATCTTAACAGAAGAAGAAAATGAGATATTAAATAGAGATATCACGATAGAAGAGCTAAGAGAAGCGATCAAAAAACAAAAAAATAATAAAACTCCAGGGACTGATGGACTGCCAAATGAATTTATAAAGGATTAGGAGAAATATTGGATGGGATATTATTAGAAACATGCAATGAGGCATTAATAAAGGCAAAGCTACCAGACACATGGAGAGAAGCATATATTTTGTTGATAATGAAAGTAGGAACAGATATAACACAAATAAAAAATTATAGACCAATCTCTTTATTAAATACTGATTACAATTTTTTTTATGAATATAATGGCAAATAGGATGAAAAAAAATTTGAATTGTACGATACACTCAGATCAGAATGGGTTCTTACCAACGAGACAAATAAAAAATAATATAAGAACAGTAATTAATGTATTAGAATATTATAAGGTACATCCAGAGAGGCAGGTAGCTCTGGTCTTTCTGGATGCACAAAAAGCTTTTGATCAGGTCAATTGGCAATTTATGTTACAACAAATAAAAAATATAAAATTTGGGGAAAGATTTGAAAACATAATTGCCTCTATATACACAAAACAAAAAGCAAGTATAATGATAAATGGAGACTTTACTAAATTTTTTGAAATAAAGAAAGGAGTATGGCAGGGATGCCCATTTTCACCATTACTTTTATTTTGACATTGGAAAATTTATTGATAAAAATCAGAGCAAACAAAAAGATAAAAGGATTAAAAGTAAAACGAGAGGAATACAAGGCCCAAGCATTTGTGGATGACCTTGTATTCTTCATAGAAGAACCATTAAAAACAGGTCCAATATTGATAAAAGAGATAGAGGAATTTGGGAAGATAGCTGGTTTAAAAATTAATAAAGATAACACCAAAATGTTAACGAAAAATATAACAGGAAAACAAAATGAGGAATTAATTAAAGAATTAGGATTACAGGTAGTAAAAAAAGTGAAATATTTAGGTATATATTTAACAGCCAGATGCGCAACCATAAAGGAGAATAATTATGTAACTTTAGTTCAAAAAATAAAAGAGGAGTTAGAAAAATGGGGAAAACTGAAATTATCATTAGGGAGAACAGCAGTGATAAAAATGAATGTGCTGCCGAGGCTCCTTTATTTATTTCAGACAATTCCAGTAAAATTGGACAAAATATTTTTTGGAAATCTGAATAAAATAACAAAATTTGTATGGGAAGGGAAAAAAAGCAAGAATCAAATTAAGTATACTGCCGGATGATAGGACCAGAGGTGGATTTGGATTACCAGCATGGGAAACATACTATAAAGCAATGATCTTGACATGGATTAGGGAATGGGTGAATTTAAAATATCAAAGATGGTTAACCTTGGAGGGACACGATTTGATGATGGGGTGGCATGCCTTCTTATGGAACACCAGGAACAAAACACATAGGTATTTTTGTAACCATATTTTAAGAGATTCTTTAATTCATATATGGCAAGAAATTAAAAACAAACACTATATGAAAGTTCCTGGATGGTTATCCACAATGGAGGCGATGACACACCCCAATACCATGGCAACTCAAAAAATGGTAAGATATAATGAAATACTAGATCCCCAGGGAATATTAAAAACACAAGAAGAACCCGGAAAGCAAGGAATTTGGATAGACTGGTGGCCCTATTTACAAATAAAAACAAGATACAAAAAAGATCAAGAGGAAGGAGGAATTGAATTAAAACCAAATCGGTTAGATAAACTTTTAGAAGCCCTGGAGGAAAAATTAATCTCAAAAATTTATAAATATCTATTGGAATTCGATTTGGCAGAAGAATTAGTAAAGGGACAAATGATAGCATGGGCAAGAAACATCGGACATAACATAGAACTGGAGGACTGGGAAAGAGTGTGGGAAAATAATTATATTATGACAAAATCAGTGGTTTATAAAGAGAATCAGTATAAAATGTGGTATAGATGGTATCTGGCCCCTTCGAGGGTAGCGAAAATGTATCCAAACTTAAGTCCAACTTGTTGGAAATGCAAGCAGGCACAGGGCACTTTTTTCCATGTCTGGTGGCTTTGCCCAAAAATTAGGAAGTATTGGGAAAAAATAAGGATTTGGCTGATAGAAATAACATTGGAAAAAATAGAACTTAAACCAGAATTTTTTTTATTAGGGATGATTAAAGAAAATTACAAGAAAGAAATCAAGTATTTAATACTACATATAATCACTTCAGCCAGATTGGCGTTAGCTCAATTTTGGAAAACTGATCAACTGCCAACAGACCAACTAATAATTCAAAAAATCTATAATTACGTGGGAATGGATAAATTAACATTCAAATTGAAAGATAAGGCAGACTCAAAATATTGTATAGTATGGGATAAATGGTATGACTGGATAATTAGAAGAAATGAGAGCAAATGCAAAATTCTGAATAACCAAAAAAAAAAAAAAAAAGCACCGTCAACAAGATAACAGATATGTGACTAAAGTCACTGTTTCTTTTTAGGTAGAGTTGTTTATATTGATATAGATGTGTTTTGTGTGTGTATATATATATATATATATATATATATATATATGTATGTATGTATGTATATATATATATATATGTATATATATATATATGTATATATATATATATGTATGCATATTCTTTCTAGCCAGGTTTTACCTACGTAAGCTAGGTTGTTCTGCAGCTCTGACTGTGTGAAATCTCATTCACCAACCTCAGAGCTCCTCCTCTGCTGGCAAACTGCAACTCTGCGTTGCTCTCTGGGAGACTCAGATAGCTATTTCTGCCTTATAAGGCTTCGTCAGTGAGCCACACCCACTTCTCAGATATTCCCCCTGTAAAGGTACAATGTGTCTTTTTCTGTTTTTCGTAGGCTTTTATGTGCATATTCTTTCTAGCCAGGTTTTACCTACGTAAGCTAGGTTGTTCTGCAGCTCTGACTGTGTGAAATCTCATTCACCAACCTCAGAGCTCCTCCTCTGCTGGCAAACTGCAACTCTGCGTTGCTCTCTGGGAGACTCAGATAGCTATTTCTGCCTTATAAGGCTTCGTCAGTGAGCCACACCCACTTCTCAGATATTCCCCCTGTAAAGGTACAATGTGTCTTTTTCTGTTTTTCGTAGGCTTTTATGTGCATATTCTTTCTAGCCAGGTTTTACCTACGTAAGCTAGGTTGTTCTGCAGCTCTGACTGTGTGAAATCTCATTCACCAACCTCAGAGCTCCTCCTCTGCTGGCAAACTGCAACTCTGCGTTGCTCTCTGGGAGACTCAGATAGCTATTTCTGCCTTATAAGGCTTCGTCAGTGAGCCACACCCACTTCTCAGATATTCCCCCTGTAAAGGTACAATGTGTCTTTTTCTGTTTTTCGTAGGCTTTTATGTGCATATTCTTTCTAGCCAGGTTTTACCTACGTAAGCTAGGTTGTTCTGCAGCTCTGACTGTGTGAAATCTCATTCACCAACCTCAGAGCTCCTCCTCTGCTGGCAAACTGCAACTCTGCGTTGCTCTCTGGGAGACTCAGATAGCTATTTCTGCCTTATAAGGCTTCGTCAGTGAGCCACACCCACTTCTCAGATATTCCCCCTGTAAAGGTACAATGTGTCTTTTTCTGTTTTTCGTAGGCTTTTATGTGCATATTCTTTCTAGCCAGGTTTTACCTACGTAAGCTAGGTTGTTCTGCAGCTCTGACTGTGTGAAATCTCATTCACCAACCTCAGAGCTCCTCCTCTGCTGGCAAACTGCAACTCTGCGTTGCTCTCTGGGAGACTCAGATAGCTATTTCTGCCTTATAAGGCTTCGTCAGTGAGCCACACCCACTTCTCAGATATTCCCCCTGTAAAGGTACAATGTGTCTTTTTCTGTTTTTCGTAGGCTTTTATGTGCATATTCTTTCTAGCCAGGTTTTACCTACGTAAGCTAGGTTGTTCTGCAGCTCTGACTGTGTGAAATCTCATTCACCAACCTCAGAGCTCCTCCTCTGCTGGCAAACTGCAACTCTGCGTTGCTCTCTGGGAGACTCAGATAGCTATTTCTGCCTTATAAGGCTTCGTCAGTGAGCCACACCCACTTCTCAGATATTCCCCCTGTAAAGGTACAATGTGTCTTTTTCTGTTTTTCGTAGGCTTTTATGTGCATATTCTTTCTAGCCAGGTTTTACCTACGTAAGCTAGGTTGTTCTGCAGCTCTGACTGTGTGAAATCTCATTCACCAACCTCAGAGCTCCTCCTCTGCTGGCAAACTGCAACTCTGCGTTGCTCTCTGGGAGACTCAGATAGCTATTTCTGCCTTATAAGGCTTCGTCAGTGAGCCACACCCACTTCTCAGATATTCCCCCTGTAAAGGTACAATGTGTCTTTTTCTGTTTTTCGTAGGCTTTTATGTGCATATTCTTTCTAGCCAGGTTTTACCTACGTAAGCTAGGTTGTTCTGCAGCTCTGACTGTGTGAAATCTCATTCACCAACCTCAGAGCTCCTCCTCTGCTGGCAAACTGCAACTCTGCGTTGCTCTCTGGGAGACTCAGATAGCTATTTCTGCCTTATAAGGCTTCGTCAGTGAGCCACACCCACTTCTCAGATATTCCCCCTGTAAAGGTACAATGTGTCTTTTTCTGTTTTTCGTAGGCTTTTATGTGCATAATCTTTCTAGCCAGGTTTTACCTACGTAAGCTAGGTTGTTCTGCAGCTCTGACTGTGTGAAATCTCATTCACCAACCTCAGAGCTCCTCCTCTGCTGGCAAACTGCAACTCTGCGTTGCTCTCTGGGAGACTCAGATAGCTATTTCTGCCTTATAAGGCTTCGTCAGTGAGCCACACCCACTTCTCAGATATTCCCCCTGTAAAGGTACAATGTGTCTTTTTCTGTTTTTCGTAGGCTTTTATGTGCATATTCTTTCTAGCCAGGTTTTACCTACGTAAGCTAGGTTGTTCTGCAGCTCTGACTGTGTGAAATCTCATTCACCAACCTCAGAGCTCCTCCTCTGCTGGCAAACTGCAACTCTGCGTTGCTCTCTGGGAGACTCAGATAGCTATTTCTGCCTTATAAGGCTTCGTCAGTGAGCCACACCCACTTCTCAGATATTCCCCCTGTAAAGGTACAATGTGTCTTTTTCTGTTTTTCGTAGGCTTTTATGTGCATATTCTTTCTAGCCAGGTTTTACCTACGTAAGCTAGGTTGTTCTGCAGCTCTGACTGTGTGAAATCTCATTCACCAACCTCAGAGCTCCTCCTCTGCTGGCAAACTGCAACTCTGCGTTGCTCTCTGGGAGACTCAGATAGCTATTTCTGCCTTATAAGGCTTCGTCAGTGAGCCACACCCACTTCTCAGATATTCCCCCTGTAAAGGTACAATGTGTCTTTTTCTGTTTTTCGTAGGCTTTTATGTGCATATTCTTTCTAGCCAGGTTTTACCTACGTAAGCTAGGTTGTTCTGCAGCTCTGACTGTGTGAAATCTCATTCACCAACCTCAGAGCTCCTCCTCTGCTGGCAAACTGCAACTCTGCGTTGCTCTCTGGGAGACTCAGATAGCTATTTCTGCCTTATAAGGCTTCGTCAGTGAGCCACACCCACTTCTCAGATATTCCCCCTGTAAAGGTACAGTGTGTCTTTTTCTGTTTTTCGTAGGCTTTTATGTGCATATTCTTTCTAGCCAGGTTTTACCTACGTAAGCTAGGTTACGCAACCTAGCTTACGTAGGTAAAACCTGGCTAGAAAGAATATGCACATAAAAGCCTACGAAAAACAGAAAAAGACACACTGTACCTTTACAGGGGGAATATCTGAGAAGTGGGTGTGGCTCACTGACGAAGCCTTATAAGGCAGAAATAGCTATCTGAGTCTCCCAGAGAGCAACGCAGAGTTGCAGTTTGCCAGCAGAGGAGGAGCTCTGAGGTTGGTGAATGAGATTTCACACAGTCAGAGCTGCAGAACAACCTAGCTTACGTAGGTAAAACCTGGCTAGAAAGAATATGCACATAAAAGCCTACGAAAAACAGAAAAAGACACATTGTACCTTTACAGGGGGAATATCTGAGAAGTGGGTGTGGCTCACTGACGAAGCCTTATAAGGCAGAAATAGCTATCTGAGTCTCCCAGAGAGCAACGCAGAGTTGCAGTTTGCCAGCAGAGGAGGAGCTCTGAGGTTGGTGAATGAGATTTCACACAGTCAGAGCTGCAGAACAACCTAGCTTACGTAGGTAAAACCTGGCTAGAAAGAATATGCACATAAAAGCCTACGAAAAACAGAAAAAGACACATTGTACCTTTACAGGGGGAATATCTGAGAAGTGGGTGTGGCTCACTGACGAAGCCTTATAAGGCAGAAATAGCTATCTGAGTCTCCCAGAGAGCAACGCAGAGTTGCAGTTTGCCAGCAGAGGAGGAGCTCTGAGGTTGGTGAATGAGATTTCACACAGTCAGAGCTGCAGAACAACCTAGCTTACGTAGGTAAAACCTGGCTAGAAAGAATATGCACATAAAAGCCTACGAAAAACAGAAAAAGACACATTGTACCTTTACAGGGGGAATATCTGAGAAGTGGGTGTGGCTCACTGACGAAGCCTTATAAGGCAGAAATAGCTATCTGAGTCTCCCAGAGAGCAACGCAGAGTTGCAGTTTGCCAGCAGAGGAGGAGCTCTGAGGTTGGTGAATGAGATTTCACACAGTCAGAGCTGCAGAACAACCTAGCTTACGTAGGTAAAACCTGGCTAGAAAGAATATGCACATAAAAGCCTACGAAAAACAGAAAAAGACACATTGTACCTTTACAGGGGGAATATCTGAGAAGTGGGTGTGGCTCACTGACGAAGCCTTATAAGGCAGAAATAGCTATCTGAGTCTCCCAGAGAGCAACGCAGAGTTGCAGTTTGCCAGCAGAGGAGGAGCTCTGAGGTTGGTGAATGAGATTTCACACAGTCAGAGCTGCAGAACAACCTAGCTTACGTAGGTAAAACCTGGCTAGAAAGAATATGCACATAAAAGCCTACGAAAAACAGAAAAAGACACATTGTACCTTTACAGGGGGAATATCTGAGAAGTGGGTGTGGCTCACTGACGAAGCCTTATAAGGCAGAAATAGCTATCTGAGTCTCCCAGAGAGCAACGCAGAGTTGCAGTTTGCCAGCAGAGGAGGAGCTCTGAGGTTGGTGAATGAGATTTCACACAGTCAGAGCTGCAGAACAACCTAGCTTACGTAGGTAAAACCTGGCTAGAAAGAATATGCACATAAAAGCCTACGAAAAACAGAAAAAGACACATTGTACCTTTACAGGGGGAATATCTGAGAAGTGGGTGTGGCTCACTGACGAAGCCTTATAAGGCAGAAATAGCTATCTGAGTCTCCCAGAGAGCAACGCAGAGTTGCAGTTTGCCAGCAGAGGAGGAGCTCTGAGGTTGGTGAATGAGATTTCACACAGTCAGAGCTGCAGAACAACCTAGCTTACGTAGGTAAAACCTGGCTAGAAAGAATATGCACATAAAAGCCTACGAAAAACAGAAAAAGACACATTGTACCTTTACAGGGGGAATATCTGAGAAGTGGGTGTGGCTCACTGACGAAGCCTTATAAGGCAGAAATAGCTATCTGAGTCTCCCAGAGAGCAACGCAGAGTTGCAGTTTGCCAGCAGAGGAGGAGCTCTGAGGTTGGTGAATGAGATTTCACACAGTCAGAGCTGCAGAACAACCTAGCTTACGTAGGTAAAACCTGGCTAGAAAGAATATGCACATAAAAGCCTACGAAAAACAGAAAAAGACACATTGTACCTTTACAGGGGGAATATCTGAGAAGTGGGTGTGGCTCACTGACGAAGCCTTATAAGGCAGAAATAGCTATCTGAGTCTCCCAGAGAGCAACGCAGAGTTGCAGTTTGCCAGCAGAGGAGGAGCTCTGAGGTTGGTGAATGAGATTTCACACAGTCAGAGCTGCAGAACAACCTAGCTTACGTAGGTAAAACCTGGCTAGAAAGAATATGCACATAAAAGCCTACGAAAAACAGAAAAAGACACATTGTACCTTTACAGGGGGAATATCTGAGAAGTGGGTGTGGCTCACTGACGAAGCCTTATAAGGCAGAAATAGCTATCTGAGTCTCCCAGAGAGCAACGCAGAGTTGCAGTTTGCCAGCAGAGGAGGAGCTCTGAGGTTGGTGAATGAGATTTCACACAGTCAGAGCTGCAGAACAACCTAGCTTACGTAGGTAAAACCTGGCTAGAAAGAATATGCACATAAAAGCCTACGAAAAACAGAAAAAGACACATTGTACCTTTACAGGGGGAATATCTGAGAAGTGGGTGTGGCTCACTGACGAAGCCTTATAAGGCAGAAATAGCTATCTGAGTCTCCCAGAGAGCAACGCAGAGTTGCAGTTTGCCAGCAGAGGAGGAGCTCTGAGGTTGGTGAATGAGATTTCACACAGTCAGAGCTGCAGAACAACCTAGCTTACGTAGGTAAAACCTGGCTAGAAAGAATATGCACATAAAAGCCTACGAAAAACAGAAAAAGACACATTGTACCTTTACAGGGGGAATATCTGAGAAGTGGGTGTGGCTCACTGACGAAGCCTTATAAGGCAGAAATAGCTATCTGAGTCTCCCAGAGAGCAACGCAGAGTTGCAGTTTGCCAGCAGAGGAGGAGCTCTGAGGTTGGTGAATGAGATTTCACACAGTCAGAGCTGCAGAACAACCTAGCTTACGTAGGTAAAACCTGGCTAGAAAGAATATGCACATAAAAGCCTACGAAAAACAGAAAAAGACACATTGTACCTTTACAGGGGGAATATCTGAGAAGTGGGTGTGGCTCACTGACGAAGCCTTATAAGGCAGAAATAGCTATCTGAGTCTCCCAGAGAGCAACGCAGAGTTGCAGTTTGCCAGCAGAGGAGGAGCTCTGAGGTTGGTGAATGAGATTTCACACAGTCAGAGCTGCAGAACAACCTAGCTTACGTAGGTAAAACCTGGCTAGAAAGAATATGCACATAAAAGCCTACGAAAAACAGAAAAAGACACATTGTACCTTTACAGGGGGAATATCTGAGAAGTGGGTGTGGCTCACTGACGAAGCCTTATAAGGCAGAAATAGCTATCTGAGTCTCCCAGAGAGCAACACAGAGTTGCAGTTTGCCAGCAGAGGAGGAGCTCTGAGGTTGGTGAATGAGATTTCACACAGTCAGAGCTGCAGAACAACCTAGCTTACGTAGGTAAAACCTGGCTAGAAAGAATATGCACATAAAAGCCTACGAAAAACAGAAAAAGACATATATATGTATATATATATATATATGCATATTCTTTCTAGCCAGGTTTTACCTACGTAAGCTAGGTTGTTCTGCAGCTCTGGCTGTGTGAAATCTCATTCACCATCCTCAGAGCTCCTCCTCTGCTGACAAACTGCAACTCTGCGTTGCTCTCTGGGAGACTCAGATAGCTATTTCTGCCTTATAAGGCTTCGTCAGTGAGCCACACCCACTTCTCAGATATTCCCCCTGTAAAGGTAGTGGGTGTGGCTCACTGACGAAGCCTTATAAGGCAGAAATAGCTATCTGAGTCTCCCAGAGAGCAACGCAGAGTTGCAGTTTGTCAGCAGAGGAGGAGCTCTGAGGATGGTGAATGAGATTTCACACAGCCAGAGCTGCAGAACAACCTAGCTTACGTAGGTAAAACCTGGCTAGAAAGAATATGCACATAAAAGCCTACGAAAAACAGAAAAAGACATATATATATATATATATATATATATATATATATATATATATATATATATATATATATATATATATATATATATAGTGTATTATTTTGTTTTTATATGTTTAATAAAGTTTGTTTTTTAAAATTAAATAGAAAAAGAAGAAAAAAAAGAAATAAAGAGATGAAGAGCAGCTGATGCAATAATAATACCAAAAGTAACCACTCCACAAAACCGGGACAACAGACTTTACCTATTAACAGTAAAAATATAAATCAGATACAATCCTATACCTTTTCTGTATCTATGCTATTTACTCCCATATTTATATATCTATAAATGTCTGTATAGAAGCTAGGTTTAGATCTCTCTCTCCCTCCCTCCCTCCCTCCCTCCCTCCCTCCCTCCCTCTCTCTATATATATATTACAAATAATTAATTTAAAAGAGAATAATACATAGTACCTTATAAGCACTTACAAGTAGGCTGTGCAGTAGTGTATGAATCAGGGTGGATTTGATTTAAACCAAACTGATTTAAATCATGATTTAAATCACGATTTAAATCACTAATCAGTAAGGCTTGATTTAAATCATAGTTTTCTACATAAAGACTAATTCTTGCTGGTATAAATTTAATATGCAAGTAGATGAAGATTTTTAGAATAACAACTTTTCATATTAGTTTTTTTATCCCCAGTTTAATAGGTTAATCATTCATATTTGGACAACTTTTCTGTTGTACTTAGGAAGGAGCAAAATAATCATTACCTTAATAATAAAAATTTAAATAGATTTATTCAACTGCAACAATAACATTACAGCATATGTTATTTGCTTAAACAAACATCCATGTTTGTTAACTAATTTGGCTAAACAATATATATGTATTTTAAGAAACTTAGACTGTCAGCCCAGCCTACACATGAAAAACTTAAATACTGTCCTCTGAAGCTCACTCGTCATCTTCATCTTCTTCTTTGTTCATAATCTGGAATTTATTTACCAAAAAAATTAAACATATACAGCCTTATTCTACATAATTAAAAAACTAATCTTTATTTCATGATGGAATAACCTTTGGATGGTAATATATTTTCCACAAAAAGCATTTTATTTAAAAAAATCCGATTTAAATCAAAAAAATCCAATTTAAATTTTAAAAAATCTGATTTTTTTTATTTTTTTTTTAAAAATATTGATTTTTATCCACTCTGGTATGAATTTATAAACGATTAACAATCTATATTTAACTTAATAAATTTATACAACTTGTATAACCTTTTTAATATCTATATTGATAAGGTGTGATTAGATTTTAGATTGCTACGAAAACTGGGAAAAAATAATACCGACAATAGCCTCCCCATCGGGACAATGCTCAATAGAAAATATGTTGGGCTGCGAGAAATCAGGTTCTACATTGAGTCTGCAGAATGTGCAGTCGACCCTCATCATGATCCAAGAAACGATGATGAAAATGCAGGAGTCAATAACAAAAAATCATGGAAGAAATAAAGAGCAAGATGGGAGAGGTGAAAGGAAACATCCGTAAATTGGATGATAGAATAGGAATAATACAGGAGGCGATAGCCAGAAATGAACAGAAAATAAAAACAGTGGAAGCCAGAACAGAACAAACAGAAAAGAAATTAGAAACAACGGAACAAAAATGGAGGGCAGCAAATAGGGACCTGGAGGAGGCAATAGTCCACTTGGAAATGGAGAAATCAGCATTTTTTCTGAGATTCCAAAATGTAGTAGAAAACAAGGAGGAAGATTTATTAAATCTCATGGCAGAACTGTTAGCTGACGTTCTGCAGAAAAGTAAACGAGAGTCAAAATGACATAGATGAGATCTATAGAATTCATACCAACTATGCACGTTGACATAAACTGCCAAGAGAAATCCATGCGAGGTTTGCAAGGAAAACAACTAGAGGTGAAGTCTATAAGAGGGCAAGAGATGGACTTGATTGCGCAGAGATGGATAGGTTAACTATGGAACTAAAAGATAGAGAAGAAACAGAATACTATAAGATTTAGAATTTATGGTACAATTGGCTAGAAAATAGAAGTAAAGTTCTTACATAAAGACCACCTAAGAATCATATTAAACTGGGAAATATAGTATATACAGTGGGGCAAAAAAGTATTTAGTCAGCCACCAATTGTGCAAGTTCTCCCACTTAAAAAGATGAGAGAGGCCTGTAATTGTCATCATAGGTAGACCTCAACTATGAGAGACAAAATGAGAAAACAAATCCAGACAATCACATTGTCTGATTTGGAAAGAATTTATTTGCAAATTATGGTGGAAAATAAGTATTTGGTCAATATCAAAAGTTCATCTCAATACTTTGTTATATATCCTTTGTTGGCAATGACAGAGGTCAAACGTTTTCTGTAAGTCTTCACAAGGTTGGCACACACTGTTGCTGGTATGTTGGCCCATTCCTCCATGCAGATCTCCTCTAGAGCAGTGATGTTTTGGGGCTGTTGCTGGGCAACATGGACTTTCAACTCCCTCCAAAGGTTTTCTATGGGGTTGAGATCTGGAGACTGGCTAGGCCACTCCAGGACCTTGAAATGCTTCTTACAAAGCCACTCCTTCATTGCCCAGGCGGTGTGTTTGGGATCAGTCATGCTGAAAGACCCAGCCACGTTTCATCTTCAATGCCCTTGCTGATGGAAGGAGGTTTGCACTCAAAATCTCATGATACATGGCCCCATTCATTCTTTCCTGTACACGGATCAGTCGTCCTGGTCCCTTTGCGGAGAAACAGCCCCAAAGCATGATGTTGCTACCCCCATGCTTCACAGTAGGTATGGTGTTCTTTGGATGCAACTCAGCATTCTCTCTCCTCAAAACACGACAAGCTGCATTTCTACCACACAGTTCTACTTTGGTTTCATCTGACCATATGACATTCTCCCAATCCTCTTCTGGATCATCCAAATGCTCTCTAACAAACTTCAGACAGGCCCGGACATGTACTGGCTTAAGCAAGGGGACAGGTCTGGCACTGCAGGATCTGAGTCCCTGACGGCGTAGTGTGTTACTGATGGTAGTCTTTGTTACGTTGGTCCCAGCTCTCTGCAGGTCATTCACTAGGTCCCCCCGTGTGGTTCTGGGATTTTTGCTCACCATTTTCCATTTTCTAATTATTGCTCCCACAGTTGATTTCTTCACAACAAGCTGTTTGCCTATTGCAGATTCAGTTTTCCCAGCCTAGTGCAGGTCTACAATTTTGTTTCTGGTGTCCTTCGACAGCTCTTTGGTCTTCACCATAGTGGAGTTTGGAGTGTGACTGTTTGAGGTTGTGGACAGGTGTCTTTTATACTGATAACAAGTTCAAATAGGTGCCATTAATACAGGTAATGAGTGGAGGACAGAGGAGCCTCTTAAAGAAGAAGTTACAGGTCTGTGAGAGCCAGAAATCTTGCTTGTTTGTAGGTGAGCAAATACTTATTTTCCACCATAATTTGCAAATAAATTCTTTCCAAATCAGACAATGTGATTGTCTGGATTTGTTTTCTCCTTTTGTCTCTCATAGTTGAGGTCTACCTATGATGACAATTACAGGCCTCTCTCAATCTTTTTAAGTGGGAGAACTTGCACAATTGGTGGCTGACTAAATACTTTTTTGCCCCACTCTATCTGTAAATATCGCTACAATTTAAAAGTAAAAGGCATTATGTACATAATTATAGTATAATTAAATTTTTAAATAATTATATAATATATAGAATGGTAATCTATAAATTGAAAACTATGTATAGAAATGATACCGATACTGAAGGCTGTAAAATGTGGAAATGTGGTGGAAATGTTGAAATGTGTCTAATAAAGAGTATTTAAAAAAAAAAGAAAATAAAAATTTTTGTTTTGGCCACGAAAATCTTGCACGGTTTTGTCTATACCTTTTAAGACTTATCTTCAGTTGCCTCTTGTAACATGCTGTTATACAGAATAACAGAGTTGGAAGGGACCTTGGAGGTCTTCTAATCCAACCCACTGCTCGAGGAGACCCTATACCATTCCAGACAAATAGATGTCCAGTCTCTTCTTAAAAGCCTCAGTGATGGAGCACCCATAACTTCTGAAGGCAAGGCTGCTCCACTGGTTAATTGTTCTGTCAGGAAATTTCTCCTTATATTTCTAGTTTGCTTCTCTCCTTTGTTAGTTTCCATCATTTCTTGTTTTATATTCTGGTGCTTTGGAAAATAGGTTGACTCCCCTCTTCTTTATGGCAGCCCCTCAAATTTATTTTTATTTTATTTTTATTTGATTTATATGCCGCCCTTCTCCAGAGACTCAGGGCGGCTTACAATATTGGAACACTGTTATCCTTGTCCTACAAATCCAATTCCTGCAACCGTTCTTCATATGTTTTAGCCTCCAGCCCCCTAATCATCATTGCTGCTCTTTTCTGCACTCTTTCCAGAGTCACTACACCTTTTTTATAATATGGTGACCAAAACTGGATTCAGTATTCTAAATCTGGTCTTACTAACGCCTTTTTAAAGAGGTACTAATACATATAGATATGAAAATAGAAAATAAGCCTTAGTGTGATTTTTACGTGTACACCTAATATAAGCCCTGCCCACGAAATAAACCCTACTTAAGAGCCTGGCGTGCTGTGTGGCCTCCTGCCCTGCTGTGAGCAAACAGAAGTGGGCACCCCGTACATGGGGGAGGGGGGATAAGACACCCAAAAAAAATAAGCCCTAGTGCTTATTTTGGGGCACCAAAGAAAATAAGACCCGGTCTTATTTTTGGGGAAACACGGGTATGTCAACAATCAATATGATGTAAGTATCTTGAAACATTAAAAGTACTTCAGAGAATATGACATGATATTTAATTTCAAAACAATATTTTAGTTCAAATGCTTTGTTCAGTGAAGGTAAGATTTTAGACTGTCCAAACTTTATTACCTGCAGCTTTGATCTTCAAATCCTGCCAGCTGGCAGTTCAGCCTTCAAACAAATGAATTGCATTTTGTTTAAACATAGCTTTTGGTTATCTTTTTTAGAATGCAAATGGTTCAGTGTTGCTCAACAAGAAATGGTGAAGAACAGAATGAGGAACGAAAATGAAGTTTGAAAATGAAAGAGACATGGCCAGATAATCTTTATATACTTCTAATTAAATCTTCCCTTCTACAGTATTGAAGAAATTTGATGATGGTCTTGCTGATCCTTTATTTATTCTATCTGAAGTGAATACCTGCAGAGAGCAGGTATTGCCCCAAACTTCAAAATGGGGAGAATGATTAAATCCAGACCATTCACTCTGACATCAAGAGGAAAGAACCTAAAACAAAATATGAGGGATTTCAGCCAAGAGATTATAAAAACAATGCAACAATGAAAAGAAATCAGCATGAGTTAGCATATTAACAAAATAGCCATCTCTCATTTATTCTCATCAGGTAATTCTTCCACAGATTACTATATAAATGGAGCTTCTGAATTTTGAAATCACCAAGCATTTGATGAAATACTTGAGGACATTCTTTTTTTTTTTTATTGCAAAAGTTTTACAATTACATTTTCATCCCTTCCCCCCCCTCAACCCATCCCAAACCTCCCAACCTCATCCTCCCTAACCCTCCCTAACCCTCCCCTCCCCCCAGACTTCCACACAATATACTCAGATCAAGAAGAAAACCCCCCCTTTGTATAAAACTTGAACCCCTCCCTCCCCCTTATAGTTTTTCATCTTCATTACATTAATATATTTCTATCTTGATATAACATTTTCAAATAAAAGCTATTTGATACTTCCTGGTTTGATATTTGTTCTGAACATAATCTATCCACTTTTTCCATTCCCATTCATAAGTCTCCTGTGAATAGTCTTTTAAATATGCTGAAATCTTCGCCATCTCTGCAAAACTGGCCATCTTTAAAGTCCATTCCTCGATAGTGGGCAAAGCTTCATTTTTCCAGTATTTACCTATCAATAATCTCGCTGCTGTTATCATATACAATATCAACTTTGTTTCCCCCAATGTAAAACCCTTAACTATACCCAATAAAAACAGTTGTGGAGAAAATTGGTTTTTTTTCTTCAAAACATTCTGCATAACCCACCATATTTTTATCCAAAAAGCCTTAACTTTCTTGCAAGTCCACCAAACATGATAATATGTAGCATCTAAACTATCACATCTCCAACATTTTGGCTGAACATTAGGGTACATACACGACAATTTTTTGGGGTCTAAATGCCATCTATAAAACATTTTATAGAAATTTTCCCTCAAATTCTGCGACTATGTAAATTTAACATTCTGAACCCAAATTTTTTCCCATGTTTCCAACATCACTGGTTCTTCAAAATTTTGTGCCCATTTAATCACACAATCTTTAACCAATTCAGTTTCTGAATCCCTTTCTAACAAGACATTATAAAGCCTTTTAATATGCATTGGACCTTTCTCTTATATGTCTAACCAATTCTTCCTCATGCAACATAATACCAATTTTTTGGGCCTCTTTCCATCTCAGTTGAAGTTGATTATATTGTAACCAAGTTAAGTTAATCCCTTTGTCCAACAGTGTCTCTAATATCTTCAACTGCCATCTGCCCGCATCTGTAAAAAGAACCTCTTTATATAAAAAACCCCCGAGTGACATTATATTTGTATTCCACATAATATGACCAAGATCCAGCCATAGCGGTATTTTGTAATCCCATTTAAGTCGGTGCTTCTTCCAAACCCTCATCAAAGAGTCTCTAAGTATATGGCTTTTAAATACTTTATCCACTTTGTTCTCATAAAATAAGTAGGCATGCCATCCAAATTCAAGATCAAAACTTTCTATATTCAATATTCCAGTCTTTTTCCTTCCAAACCAATCGCTTGCTTGGGTCAAAGCTGCTGCTTCATAGTATAATTGTAGGTTTGGAAGTTTGAGACCTCCCCTTTCTGGAACATCTTGCATAATTTTCAATTTCACTCTCGGTTTTTTTCTCGTTCCAGACAAACTTATTCACTCCACTTTGCCACTCTTTCAATTGTTTATCACTTTTAAGCACCGGAATCATTTGAAACATAAAAAGAAATCTTGGCAAAATGTTCATCTTAACTGCTGCTATTCTTCCAAGTAGAGACAGCTGCAGTTTTTTCCAAGTCTCCATATCTTTCTGCACATCTCACCACAACACCTCATAATTATTTTGAAACCGTTTCATATTTGATTCTGCAACCTGAACTCCTAGATATTTTACCTTTGGTACAATCTCAAAACCTGCCCTCCTTTCCAGCTCATGTTTTCGATCTTGTGTCATATTTTTGACTATCATCTTTGTTTTTTTCTGATTCAGTCTAAAACCTGAAACTTTACCATAGTCTTGTATAATGTCTTTCATCTGGATTATTGATTCCATTGGCTGTGTTAGGGTAACAACCAGATCATCTGCAAATGCCTTTATTCTGTAGTCCTCTTGCCTTATCATTATACCTTTCAAGATATTAGAGTCCCGTATTGTATTTAACAAGACTTCTAGTGTTAAAATAAATAACAATGGGGATAACGGACATCCCTGTCTTGTTCCTTTTTCAATTTTAAACTCTGTTGTCAAACTTCCATTAATAATAATCTGTGCCTTTTGCTCTTGGTAAATTGCTGAAACCGCCTGTATAAATTGATCCCCAAAGTCCATCTTTTTAAAAGTCTTTAGTAGAAAATTCCAGTCCACTCTATCAAAGGCCTTCTCTGCATCCAGGAAGACCAGCACTGCAGGGATCTGTTTATTCTTCTCAAGATATTCCAATAAATCTATTACTTGCCTTACATTGTCCTTCATGTATCTGCCCTCGATAAATCCTGCTTGATCATCATGAATCACCTCTTGGATTGCTGGCATCAACCTGTTGGCTAGTACTTTTGCATAAATTTTATAATCAGTATTCAGAAGAGATATTGGTCGATAGTTCTCCGGTTTTTTAGGACCTACTTGTTCTTTTGGTATCAAAGAGATATAAGCTGTTGTCCATGATGGGGGTATTTTACCCCCTTGTTGAATATTACAAAATAAATCTCTAAGTTGTTCCACCATTTCTGCTTGCAAAGTTTTATAATACACTGCTGTCAAACCATCCGTTCCAGGAGCTTTAGCTGTTTTTAATTGTTTAATTGCTACTATTATCTCCTCCTCTGTTATAGGATAATTCATTCTTTCCTTTTGTTGATTAGTAATTTTTGTGACTCTTTTATTATCTAAGTATTTTTCTATAAATCCATTCTGCACATCATCTTTAGCATATAGTTTAGTATAGTAATCTACAAAAGCTTCTTTAATTAATTTTTGTTGAAAGATTTCTTTCCCTCCAATATCAATACTATCAATAGTCCGTATACTCGGCTTCTTCCTTAGTGTATAAGCCAACCATCTGCCCGGTTTATTGGCATTACAAAATGTATTATGCCTCGCATATTGTAAATTTGTTGCAACTTGTTCCGCCATAAGCATTTGGAATTGATCTTTCAAAAGTTTTATAGCACCACATATTTTTTCATATGTTGGATTTTTAATAAGTAGCTGTTCTTTATTTCTGCTTCCAATTCAGATCTCTTCTTTTGTCGATTCAGTCTATGTTTAGAGTTCATGTAGATGAGTACCCCTCTCATATAAGCTTTGCTCGCATCCCACACAATTTCAGGTGGGGTACCCTTATTCAAGTTCATTTCAAAAAATTCTTTCAAATAGTTCTTAAGTTCTGTTATATTTTTTTCATATCTGAATAAATTTTCATTTAATCTCCATGATCGTCTTTCAATTTTACCCGTCTCAAATTCTATCTATACTGGGCTGTGGTCGGTCAAAGTTCTTGGAAAAAATCTTTGTTCTTTTTGTCTTAACAAGTAGATCATCTGACAACAAAATAAAGTCAATCCTAGAGAAGGATCTGTGTCTATCAGAGAAAAAGGTATAGTCCAGTTCTTTTGGATTATGTATTCTCCAAATATCTTTTAATTCCAAGTCCTCTTTCATATCGAAAAAAGTCTGCGGTAGTCTAATCCTGGATTTCGCCGTGCTCTTTTTATCTAATTTGGAATCAATTACTCCATTCCAATCTCCCATAATTAAAATAGATCTGTAGTCCCATTGCAGTATTTTAGTATGTAACGTTTTATAGAAATGATCCTGTTGTTGGTTGGGAGCATAAATTCCAATCAAAAGAATTTGGCCATTTACTGTAAACAATTCAATTGCTAAAAACCTGCCATCTTCATCTGCTTCTATAAGTTTAGCTGTCAGTCTTTTATTTACATAAATAACCACACCATTCTTTTTTTGCAAAGTTGAAGCCACAAAAAGTGTTCCTAATTTAGAGTTTATCAGATATTTTTGATCTTGAGTTCTAATGTGGGTTTCTTGTAAACAAATTATATCATTATTAAATTGTCTCAGATATGCAAATAACTTCTTCCTTTTCTGTAATAAATTCAACCCATTCACGTTCCAAGATAAGCACCTAAATGTTATCTTTATCTTTTCGAAGCAACGAGCAGAATAACCGAATGTCTTCCATAATCTTCGGTTTCGCTCCCCCCATGGCTTCAGTCTCTTGTACAGTACTCTTAGCTCCCTTTTTGTATTGTCTTTCCTGTTGTTGCTTTTCTTTAAGTTGCTTAGATTTTGCACGAGTTATACGCTGGTCTTTGACTTCAACCATCTGGGCCGGGTCCAGGATTGGAGAAGATTCTAGCAGGGGCTCCTCCAGTAAACCTCCTACAGCACCTTGCATGTCCTCTGAGTCCGCCTGCTTTGACTGTTGTTGCATCTCTTGCTGGGGTTGCTTCTTATCACTCTCCTTAATCTCCAACACTGTAGATGTACGTGGAGATGGTGTTCTTTCTTTAAAATTAGCAGAATAAAAATACTCCGCCTTCTCAACAGTATTCAACCAATGTCTTTCTCCATTGTATTTCAAAATTATACCAGTTGGGGCATCCCACCAAAATGGTATATCTTGTTTTTTCAATTCATTTACTAGAAAACCAAAGTCTTTTCTGGCTTTCAACATCTTAGGTGGTAACTCTTTAAAAACTCCAATTTGAGCCCCCCCCCCCCGCACTTGCACAGAGGAGAGAAAAGATTTTTGCAGGATATCATTTCTTATTATTCTGTCTGTAAAATATATCACCACATCTCTGGGCAATTGTCTTTGTCTGGCCACCCAAGAATTCACTCTGTAGATTTTATCTATTTTGTAAAAAACCACTTCAGGACTGATTTTTAATAACACAGCCAGGGCATCAGCACAAATCTGTATCAAATCCTGCCGGTCATCCTCTCTAATTCCTCTGAGCCTTACAGCAAATTCCATAGCCCTGAATTGCAACATAACAATTTCGTTCTCAACTTTCTGGACTTTTTCATCAACATCAACAATTTTATAATCATTGTCCTTAATCTTAACATTGACTTCTGATTTAAAATCTTCCACTTTGGAATCCACTTTAATAATAAATTCTGCGAGGCCAGACGCCACATTGGATATTTTTTTAGTCACCTTGCCATAATCCTGTTTCACCATGTCTTTAATTTCATTAATTTCCTGCATAATTTCCTGTTGGGATTTTTGAAGTTTATCATCTATTTCTTGATGTGATTTTTGAAATTGTCATCTAAAGCCTGAGAGATAAATTCTTTTAAATTTTCAAAATCAAAATCTTTTTTCTATTGCAAAAGTTTTACAATTACATTTTCACCCCTTTCCCCCCCCCTCAAACCACCCCAAACTTCCCAACCTCCCTAACCCACCCTAACCCTCCCCTCCCCCCGGACTTCCTCACAATATACTCATGTCAAATAAAAGGAAAAACCCTCCTTTATATATAAAACTTGAACCCCTCCCTCCCCCTTACAAGTTTTCATCTTCATTACATTAACCTATTTCTATCTTAATATAACATTTTCAAATAGATTTTCATCCTGATTACCTTAAAAATATTTCTATCTTAATATAACATTTTCTAATAAATTTTCATCCTTAACCTTAAAAAATTTCTATCTTAATATAACATTTTCAAATAAAAGCTATTTGATACTTCCTAGTTTGATATTTGTTCTGAACATAATCTATCCACTTCTTCCATTCCCATTCATAAGTCTCTTGAGAACAATCTTTTGGATATGCTGAAATCTTCGCCATCTCTGCAAAACTGGCCATCTTCAAAGTCCATTCCTCAATCATAGGCAGCGCTTCATTTTTCCAATATTTACCTATCAACAATCTTGCTGCTGTTATCATATACAATATCAATTTTGTTTCACCCGATGTAAAACCCTTAACTATACCCAATAAAAACAGTTGTGGAGAAAATTGAATTTTTTTCTTCAAAACATTCTGCATGACCCACCAAATTTTTATCCAAAAAGCCTTAACTTTCTTACAGGTCCACCACACATGATAATATGTAGCGTCTAAACAATCACATCTCCAACATTTAGGCTGCACATTAGGGTACATACACGACAATTTTTTGGGGTCTAGATGCCATCTGTAAAACATTTTATAAAAATTTTCCCTCAGATTCTGCGACTGTGTAAATTTAACATTCTGAACCCAAATTTTTTCCCATGTTTCCAACATCACTGGTTCCTCAAAATTTTGTGCCCACTTAATCATGCAGTCTTTAACTAGTTCAGTTTCTGAATCCCTTTCTAACAAAACATTATAAAGTCTTTTGATATGCATTGGGCCTTTCTCTTTTATGTGTCTAACTAATTCTTCCTCATACATCATAATACCAGTTTTTTGGTCCTCTTTCCATCTCAATTGCAATTGATTATATTGTAACCAAGTTAGATTAATCCCTTCAGCCAACAATGTCTGTAATGTCTTCAGCTGCCATCTGCCCGCATCTGTAAAAAGAACCTCTTTGTATAAAAACCCCCCGAGTGACATTATATTTGTATTCCACAAAGTATGACCAAGATCCAGCCATAGCGGTATTTTATAATCCCAATTGTTTCGGTGCTTCTTCCAAACTCTCAACAAAGAATCTCTAAGTATATGGCTTTTGAATACTTTATCCACTTTACTGTCATAAAATAAGTAAGCGTGCCATCCAAATTCCAAATCAAAACTTTCTGCGTTTAGTATTCCAGTCTTTTTTCCTCCAAACCAGTCACTTAGTAAAGTCAAAGCTGCTGCATCATAATATAACTGTAGGTTTGGAAGTTTAAGACCTCCCCTTTCTGGAACGTCTTGCATGATTTTCATTTTTACTCTTGGTTTTTTCTCGTTCCAGACAAACTTATTCACACCAGTTTGCCATACTTTTAGTTGTTTATCATTTTTGAGCACCGGAATCATTTGAAACAAAAAAAGAAATCTTGGCAAAATGTTCATCTTAACTGCTGCTATTCTTCCAAGTAGAGACAGCTGCAGTTTTTTCCAAGTCTCCATATCTTTTTGCACCTCTCGCCACAACACCTCATAGTTATTTTGAAACAATTTCATATTTGATTCTGCAACCTGAACTCCTAGATATTTTACCTTTGGTACAATCTCAAAACCTGCCCTCCTTTCAAGCTCAAGTTTACGATCTTGTGTCATATTTTTAACTACCATCTTAGTTTTTTTCTGGTTCAATCTAAAACCTGAAACTTTACCATAGTCTTGTATAATGTCCTTCATCTGGATTATTGATTCCATTGGCTGTGTTAGGGTAACAACCAGATCGTCTGCAAATGCCTTTATTCTGTAATCCTCTTGCCTTATCATTATACCTTTCAAAGTGTTAGAGTCCCTTATTGTGTTTAACAAGACTTCTAGTGTTAAAATAAACAACAATGGGGACAACGGACATCCCTGTCTTGTTCCTTTTTCGATTTTAAACTCTGTTGTCAAACTTCCATTAATAATAATCTGTGCCTTTTGTTCTTGATAGATTGCTGAGACCGCCTGAATAAATTGGTCCCCAAAGTCCATCCTTTTTAAAGTCTTTAATAGAAAATTCCAGTCCACTTTATCAAAGGCCTTCTCTGCATCCAGAAAAACCAGCACTGCAGGGATCTGTTTATTCTTCTCAAGATATTCCAATAAATCTATTACTTGCCTTACATTATCATTCATGTGCCTACCCTCAATAAATCCCGCTTGATCATCATGAATCACCTTTTGAATTACTGGCATCAACCTGTTGGCTAATACTTTTGCGTAAATTTTATAATCCGTATTCAAGAGAGATATTGGTCTGTAGTTCTCTGGTTTTTTGGGACCTGCTTGTTCTTTTGGTATCAAAGAAATATAGGCTGTAGTCCATGATGGGGGTACTTTTCCCCCTTGTTGTATATTACAAAATAAGTCTCTAAGTTGTTCCACCATTTCTGCCTGCAGAGTTTTATAATACACTGCAGTCAAACCATCCGTTCCAGGAGCTTTAGCTGTTTTTAATTGTTTTATTGCTGCTATTATCTCGTCCTCTGTTATAGGATAATTCATTCTTTCCTTTTGTTGCTCAGTGATTTTTGTAACTCTTTTGTTGTCTAAATATTTTTCTATAAGTCCATTCTGCACCTCCTCTCTGGCATATAGTTTAGTGTAATATTCAAGAAAAGCTTCTTTTATTAATTTCTGTTGAAAAACTTCTTTCCCTCCAATATCAATACTATCAATAGTCCGTATGCTCTGTTTCTTCCTTAAAATCTTTTTTCTGAGTCTGTGTCTGTTGAGCAGGGGGAAGCTGCGTTTCATGTTTGTGTGTGGGGGATCCCCCCCCGCTGCCTTTCCTTTCTGCTTCTTTGAGGCCATTCTGCCACGTAGGCTAGATTTTCTGAAAAGGGAAGTCCCTTTTCCTTTTCCACCACCACAGAGACTTCTAAAAAAATCCCCCAGGTTTAATCAAATAGGAACTGGAGTAAAGCAAATTCAAATTTTAAAGGAAGAGGTTTTTTTCCCCTTTCTTCTCTTGTTTCTCTTTATTACAAGCAGAGCAATTTTGTAGCAACTTTGTGGCAAAGCAAAATAACTTCACAAATCCACTCTCGCAAGCTCGTTAACTCTGGAGCTGGGTGCCATATTTTTTCAAATCACTTTCACTCACTCGTACTTTCTCTTAAATTAAAAAGTCAACAAAGCGCTAATACTTGCGATTTCCAAGTTTCAGGGTTCAAGTTAATATTTTCACTGCTTATTGAGGTTGGTTTCATTCAATTTGAATGTTTGCTGCAGCCGGCTTGTTCTGCTGAGAGCAGAATCGTCCCACGCCATCCGGAGTCTCAGCAGGTTGGGAGGGAGCCGCGCCTGTTTCCTCCCCAGAAGCAATTCCCTGGGAGCTTACAGGGGCTCAACCTGTGCCCTGCTATCTCTCCTCCTTCAATCCTTTGGATTTCAGAGTTTTCAAGCCGCTTCTCGATCCCAAGGCGGCGGGGCTGGCGGTCCTTAAAAAGGTACCGTCTTCGCCGAAGGCTAGCAAACCGGAAGTCCGAGGACATTCTGATAAGCAAAGAAATACTGTCTGGACAATATAACAGTGAGAGAGAAAGTAATTTTCAAGTACTCAATATTAAATGAAATGGTAGGAATGACAATTAGATCTGCAGATGATATAAAACTGAATAGGTATGGAAAAGATGAATAGAAGATAGAAAAAGGAAGTCCATTGCTCAGAAAACAGAAAATAGATAGATGGGATATCTCTTTTTTTAAATATCTGAGTCAACACAATATGCCTGGATTTCCTGATAGTGTCTTATTCAGGTAGCAGTAAGGCTAAACTCTGCTTAAGTTTTTCAAGTTCAGCTAAGATAAATCATCTATCAGGAGCTTTGGTGCTGACAATACTTCAGACTGAGTGATGCAACTGCCAAAAAGCATAACACAGTTCCACAAAAAACACCTTCCAAACCACAGAAAGTAATAGTTCCATTTCATTTTGCTTTAGTCAGCCTTAGAACAAGTTCCAAGTCTATAACTGTATGAAAATGAAGAGATTTGGTTATCCAGAGAAACAGAGTTAAGCACCCAGTCTTACCTGCAAGGTCTAGCCCAAAAGGGACACAAGCATGACTATACCCATAAACTGGATGAAGAGCACTGGAGGTGTCAGAAATGACCACACAGGCCATAAGGAAATGTTAAAACTGGGAATGAAAAAAAAAAAAAGAATCAATTTTAATTTAATATTAGCAAGTTTACGTGTAGTTTATTATATTTATGTTTAATCTATTACTTTAAAAGTTTCTTTCATTCATCTTGAAACGTCTTCTAGTATTAGTATTAGTATTTATTAATTTTTTATACCGCCCCCTCTCCCGAAGGACTCGGGGCGGTGAACAGCCAGAATTAAAAACACACAATACAAATATTAAAATACATTAAAACAAATTAAACTATCTTTGGCTTCTCCAATTTAAAACCCCTTACCCATAAAAATTTACCCAATTAAAAATTTAACCCAGCCTGGCTTGCTGAAATAAAAAAGTCTTCAGGGCCCGGCGGAAGGTCCGGAGGTCCGGGATTAGTCTTATCCCTGGGGGTAGCTCATTCCAGAGGGCGGGTGCCCCCACAGAGAAGGCTCTTCCCCGGGGGGTCGCCAGCCGACATTGCCTGACAGACGGCACCCTGAGGAGGCCCTCTCTGTGGGAGCGTGTTGGCCGGTGGGAGGTTATCGGAGGCAGAAGGTGGTCTCGTAAGTAACCGGGTCCTAAGCCATGGAGCGCTTTGAAGATGAGAACCAACACCTTGAAGCGCACTCGGAAGACCACCGGAAGCCAATGCAGCTCGCGCAGGAGAGGTGTCACGTGGGAGCACCATGTCGCCCCCATAAGTACCCGCGCGGCCGCATTCTGCACCAGTTGGAGCCTCCGAGTGTTCCTCAAGAGAGCGTTGCAGTAGTCGAGGCGGGAAGTAACGAGGGCATGAGTGACAGTGCATAGGGAGTCCCGATCCAGAAAGGGGCGCAACTGGTGTATCAGGCGAACCTGATAGAAAGCCCCCCTGGCCACGGCCGTCATATGCTCTTCTAAAGACAGCCATGCGTCCAGGAGGACACCCAAGTTACGCGCCCTCTCTGTGGGGGCCAATGTCTTGCCCCCAATAGTCAGCGATGGCACCAGCTGACTATATCGGGACGCCGGCAGCCACAGCCACTCAGTCTTGGAGGGATTGAATCGGAGCCTGTTCCTCCCCATCCAGACCCGCACGGCCTCCAGGCACCGGGACATCACTTCAAGGGCATCGTTGAGGTGGTCTGGGGAGGAGATGTACAGCTGGGTGTCATCAGCGTACAGATGGCACTGCACCCCAAAACCACGGATGATCTCGCCCAGCGGCTTCACATAAATGTTGAACAGGAGAGGCGAGAGGACCGACCCTTGTGGCACCCCACAAACCAAGTGCCTTGAGGTCGACCTCTGCCCTCCAGCCAACACAGACTGCGACCGGTCGGAGAGATAGGAGGAGAACCACCATAAAACAGTGCCTCCCACTCCCAACCCCTCCAACCGGCGCAGCATGATACCATGGTCGATGGTATCAAAAGCCGCTGAGAGGTCTAATAGGACCAGAACAGAGGAGCAACCTCTGTCCCGAGCCCTCCAGAGATCATCAACCAACGCGACCAATGCCGTTTCCGTGCTGTACCCGGGCCTGAAGCCGGACTGGAACGGATCTAGATAGACGGTTTCATCCAGGTACTGCGGGAGCTGTTGCACAACCACACTCTCAACAACCTTCGCCAAAAAGCGAAGGTTGGAAACTGGACGATAGTTTGCTAAAACAGCTGGGTCCAGAGAGGGCTTCTTGAGGAGGGGCCTCACCACTGCCTCTTTCAAGGTGGGAGGCAAGAACCCCTCACTCAAGGAAGCATTTATAATCCTCTGGAGCCAGCCTCGTGTAACCTCCCGGGTAGCCAGCACCAACCAGGAGGGGCACGGGTCCAATAAACATGTGGTTGCGTTCAACCTCCCCAGCATCCTGTCCACGTCCTCGGGAGTCACAGGGTCAAACTCATCCCAGATAACCGTCTCAAGACAGACCTCGGACAACCCGCCTGTACCTACCCAGTCAGAGTCCAGGCCTTCCCGAATTTGAGCGACTTTATCATGCAGATAATGCGCAAAATCCTCAGCATGACCTTGCAAGGGGTCTTCCCGCGCTCCCAGATGGAGAAGGGAGCGAGTCACCCTAAACAAGGCAGCTGGGTGATTTTCTGCCAACGTAATAAAAGCGGAAAAGTAATTACACTTCGCCGCCTTTATCGCCACTAAGTAGGTCTTGATATAAGACCTCACTAGTGTACGGTCAAGTTCGGAGTGACTGGCCCTCCAAGTACTCTCTAGGCGTCTTTTCCGGCGTTTCATCCCCCTCAGCTCCTCGGAGAACCAGGGAGCTGGGCAGATTCGGCGCCGGGTCAGAGGCCGCAAAGGCACGACCCGATCTAAAGCACCAGCGGCCGCCCTATCCCAGGTGGCCACCAGGTCTTCCGTCGAGTCGCGCGCCAGACTCCCAGGAAATGGCCCAAGCTCCATTCGGAACCTATCAGGATCCATCAGGCGCCTGGGGCGGAACCACCTGATCGGTTCCGCCTCCCTGCGGTGGGGCGTAGCGGTCAGGAAGTCAAGTCTGAGGAGAAAATGGTCCGACCATGACAAGGGTTCAATAACTATATCCCCTGTATCTAAGCCATTCAACCACTGACCAGAGACGAAAACCAAGTCCAGCGTGTTTCCTCTTGTGTGAGTGGGGCCCTGAATTAACTGGGTCAGGTCCATGGCCATCATGGAAGCCATGAACTCCCGAGCCACCTCAGATGTTTCACCGATGGACGGCAGGTTGAAATCCCCCATGACTAAAAGCCTGGGGGTATCAACCACCAGCCCGGCTATAACATTGAGGAGCTCGGGCAGGGTCGCTGCCACGTAGCAAGGAGCCAGGTACGTAACCAGCAGGCCCATCTGCCTCCCATGGCCCCACTTCAGTATAGTGATCTATTCATAAATAAATATATGTTCACACACAGAAACACAAGTATCTTTGTTTTTACTCTCGCTAAGTCTCTTACCTTTTTCTTTAGATAATATTCTAAATTTAAATAATAATTCATAATTATAAAAAGAACCATGATAAATACAGGTTGTCCTCACTGACTGTAATAGGGACTGGCAACTCTATCACTAAAGGTCACAGTCATCAAATACATCACATGATTGTGATGACTTACAACATCAGTTGTCAGGATAATTAAATGAATTGCCATGGTTTGGTAAACACATCACATGACTACAATTCATACTGCTGGCTTCCCCATTGATTTTGCTTGTGGAAGCATCTCTGAAACTCGCAAATTGTGATCACATGATCACAGGATACTGCAACTGTCATAGTGTAATATGGTTGCCAAGTGGCCAAATTGAGATTACATGACTGACCAAAGGGATGCTACAATGGCTACAGCTATGAAGACCCATTGTAGCTACGACTGGTCACTAAATGAACAGTTGGTAAGCAAGAACTATCTGTAAATGATATATATGTGTGTGCACTCTGGAAATAGCTAGCAATTCATAAACTTTGTTTTTATGATAATATAAATCTGTAGATTAAAATGTTACTTCTTAAGATACATCTAGGAATTAAGGTTAGATTAGAATTCTCTGTCACCGCATGTCAGGAATGTACGCATTTGTCATTTGGGGATGATTGAACAGGTGTTGCATTTATATTTCTCCATATAATAACATTCTGGCTAGGAGATAATCAAACAGTAAGGCACAGAACAGGAAGTAGGATCAACCAATCAGCATGCAAGGACATGCACCTCCATAGCATGCGCAACAGGGACTTTGGAAGTGTGTGCATGGGCCCTTCTGGAGCCATCTGCAACCTATGCTTACCCATCAACCCCTTTCCAGTGTAGGTATGGTGATGCCTACACACAGTTGCAGGCAACTTAAATCAAGTGTTAGGCCAAGGGTGTCAAACTCACGGCCCGTGGGCTGGATGCATCATGTGCTGCCCATGCCCACCCCCGGTTTAGCAAAGGGGGGGAAAGTCATGATATGTCACATGACAACAATGTGACAATGCGAGTTTGACATCCCTGCTCGTATTTAAGAAATATATGTAAGATAAATTAGCATCTAATTTAAATCAATGATTTAAAACTAGCCCTTTTTCCTAGGTTATTTATAATCAATCTAGTTGAAAGCCAGTTTGGTCTAGGAATTAAGGCACCAGGCTAGAAACCAGAAGACCGTGAATTCTGTTTGCAAGACTGAGGCATGAAAGCAAAGCTGGGTGACTTTGGGCCAGTCCTTCCCTCTTAGCCCATGACCTCAGGCTTGGGCAATTCCTATCACAACTAATGGAGCAACAATCAGTTGATCTGAAAAAAGTGGACCTTGCATTTGCCAGAAAATGCTAGGAAGAAAAATATATATAACCAGTCTAGTCTATTTCACAGCAATACTATTATGAAACAAGGGCAAATGCAATTTAATTACACCTATCTTTTACCTAGGGTGAATCCTGTTACAGTATAAAATGGCCCACTTTCAAAACAATGGACAAATCTGTATTCTTCCCTCACCTGTTTATTTCATGTACAATGAACCAATGCAATGTAATTGCAATTGGACAATACAAAGTCACTTTTTATTTTTAATAAAAAGAGTGAATCAAGTACCCCTTTAATTAAACACTTTGGAAGCAATGCCAATATGGCAATATGTCATACATTAAAATATTTTATTACAGAAAAAAGCTATATGGAATATGGATGAATTGCCATGAATATCCATGGATGCCTCATGGACTTGTATGGCTTCCAGAGGGCTCCTGGGAAATGCCCCAGGTGAGTCAGGTGAGGAATAAGACTGCTTCTGAACAGCCTCATTCTGCTGATTGAACCTGGCAGCTTGTGCGGAGCCATGAGAAGTGAAGCAACAGAAACACCTAGAATAGTAGTGGACAAAGAAAAATTATTCTATGTTCAATCCACTGGAATTAGCTTAAAGGTGCAATTTAAAATGCTGACTTTAACCCAAAGACCATTATGGCTTGCTACCCATAAGAGCTAGCCAACCTATTGAGTCATTTAGAGAGAAACTGCTCCTATTGCCACACTGTAGGGAGGTTTGGTTAGGAGGGGTAGCTTCGTGGTGGCAACTGTGGCTCTGTGGAATAGCTTCCATGTGGAAATCAGTATAATCCCTTCCTAACTGCATTTAAAAAGTTGTTGAAAACAGTAAATTCTGGAGGGTGATGATATTAGATCCATCTCTAGTTCTTTGAGTTACTTTATTCTTAAATTACATTATATTATTATATTGTTTTGATTTTATGCTGATTTTACTCCTATTAGGGATTTTTAACTGTTTTTTTCTATGTTGTGTTAACCATTGAGAGTAGGTTGATTGCAGTGAGATATAAATGTAATAATAAAATATATTACTTTGCTGGAAATGTGTTTTTCTCTATACCAATTTCAATCCTTTTATCTAAATTACTCACTTAGAAGGCCCCAAATCATTTTTTAATAAGAGCCTTGATAGTACAGTGGTCTACGCACCCTGTTATTAACACAGCTGCCTGCAATTTACTGCTGGTTCGAATCTCTCCAAGGCTCAAGGTTGACTCAGCCTTCCATCCTTTCTAAGGTAGGTGAAATGAGGACCCAGTTTGTGGGGGCAATAAGCTGACTTTGTATAAATATACGAAAGTATGAAGGCTATTGCTTAACGCATTGTAAGCCGCCCTGAGTCTCCGGAGAAGGGCAGCATATAAATCAAATTAAAAAACAAAACAAAAAACAACCCAAATCTGGAGCTTCATCAAGACCAAAAGCCTCAACAAAACATGGTGAAGCTAAATAAATGGTTCTGAAATACCTTGAACTAAATTAAACATGTTAAATGTTACACAAGCATTAAAAATTGCTTCAAGAGAGCTAAAGCTAACATGATAGAACAATATTACAAAAAATGATCTTATTGTCTCCTCTCACAAATGTTTTAACAGTTACTTTTAAGTCAAGTGTCAACATTAATATCAGTTTGTTCTATGAATGGTCAACTTACCAAACTGCTGCAGCAATAAAGCTAGCAGTTGTGATGGGAACAAGAGTGGGATAGCTAGTTTCATAGTCTGCAATTCCATGATACCATTCGAGGTATAAGATGCAGTAAAATGCCACTGACAGACTGACAGCTAATAAACAGCTGCCAAGGACAAACCACCCACTGCAAGACAGAGAAAAGGAGAGCTGAGTAAGTGCCATAATAAGGTAGATGATCTTGTATTAAGTATACATCAATGTTAATCCAGATCAGGACTGTTCTTTCATTGGCTGAGAAAGACACAAGCCTTACCAGGCTTGTGTCTTTATGGTGCTTCAGGTTTCAACTACTTAAGAGGTCCTCATCAGGTATGTGTGGGACCTTTTAGCATAAGGACACCTGAGAAACTAAGACTGGAAACACAGGAGAGGGAGAGAAAAGGATTTGAGTTTAAGTAGAACATTTGGACAACCTTATCTGGGCTCAGAAGCCAAACATGATTAGGTCTGGTTGATATTTAGATGATGACTTCTACAGACTCTGATTCATGAGATTATATTTAAAAACAAATTAGACTAGAAAATCATGATTAAAAATCGTAGCAGATACCATTTTAGGAACACCTCAGAGAATATCTAAAAGAAGTTTTGTTCATATTATTATGTCACTGGATATATGAAGAACTTTGGATATATTTGCTAGGAATATGGCCAGAAAGCATACTCATGGGAAAGAAAAAATATATAGTTATATATATTTAGCTTTCATATAATACAAAGTATTAAGGTTTTAATTGTGGCAGTCCATTCAGTCTTTATTTTTATTTGGGACTATTGATGAGTATCACTTTCTAACCATTAAATTGTCATACCATTCAGCCTGTATTTAGCTAGCTTAGGCATTGAAATATTATGGGTATTTAGCCAAATCCTTTGGCTAAAGGATTTAAATAAGGTACAGTGTTTCCATAACCTATTAAGAAAACACATAGGTTAACTCACAGTTGCCAAGAGTTTTGAAAAATCTCTGCAATTTCTCATGCTACATTTAAGGTTGCCTTTCTAGGCAAAATATTGGCTTCAAGGAACCTGGTCTTTGGAACATAAATCACCGTAGAAGTAAGAGAGAAATATAATAATAAATTTGATCAGTCTGGCAGAAAAAACAATTAAACATTTTCTAAACAGAAAATTTAAAAGGTAAAATGAAACTGTAATGATGATCCCTGATAAATAAGGACATCTTATTAAATATTGAAAATATGAATCTCTTAAAGGTCCAAACATCTCCTTAACCAACCGTTAGGCATTAAATAAAAGAGAGCAGAGTAGATAAATATATTTTTAAAAATGGCTTTCATTTTAAATTGGATTTTAAGATTTTTCTTTTAAAGATTGTAAAAATGGAGATAGCTTAAGATAATTGTAACTTCAAATTAAATTTTGCTATATTTTTTAAATAGTAAAACTGTGGAATGAGCTACCTCCTGGAATATGACTGATCCCGGACCTCCGGACCTTCCGTAAGGCCATGAAGACTTATTTGTTCCAGCAAGCCAGCCTAGCCTAAAGGGTTTTTAATGGGATTTTTAAAATTTTATAGACTTGGGGTTTTAAATGGGAGGCCGATTGATTTAATCTTTTTTAATTATCTTAACTTTTGTATTGTATGTATTTTAATTTTGGCTGTTCACCACCCTGAGTCCCCTTGGGAGACTCAGATTAAACAAACAAACAAAACAAATACATAAATATCTGCAATCTCTTTCCAAATATCCCACTGAAATAAAAGTGACTTATGCCTGTTTTTCACCAGATGCTCATGGCAACATTGCCAGGCTGTCACATGGTCAAAATTCAGTAGCTTGACAACTGACCCGTATTTATGACGGTTATAACCCAGGGTCCTGTGATCATCTTTTGCGACTTCCTGACAGGCAAAGTCAATGGGAAAATCCAGATTGACTTAACAACTGCATTGATTCACTTGGCAAGTGGCAGGAAAGATTGTAAAATGAGGCAAAAATTGCAAATCCCAACCACCACCCCTGGGCAACCACAATGCCAAATCCCAACCACCACTCCAAGTCTTTGGGTTAATGGATTAATGGATTTAATGATATAAAGTGACTTTTATTTTGACCTCCAGAAAAGATGAGTTCAATAAGAAAGAGCTACTCTGTGGAATTCAAGAAAGGAATCATGCAGGATTCTTAGGGCAAGAATCTGACAGCTTTCTGCAAAGAGAAGAAGTTGGAGGTATTGGAGAAAAATTCAAAATTGGCTACAAGAATCAACCAATGAAAAAATTGAATTGATACCTGAAACATTTCTCCTGGGAATATTAAAGATGAAATACCGGAAAAAAAGAAAATATTTAATTATACATATACTCACTGCAGCAACAATAGCCTATGCCCAATATTGGAAAGGAAAAGATACACCACCAGAGGAGCATATTATTCAGAAAGTTCTAGAATGTGTCGAAATGAACAAATTAACATTAGAATTAAACAAGAAAGAAGACTCAGAATATTATACTGTGTGGGATGATTGGTACAGGTGGATTGATAACCAAATAAAGAATAGATAAAAGTTAATACAAATTTTAAGATGCATATAGGAATTTGGAACGATGAAATGTAAAGGAAGAATCAATCTAATTTGTGTAGAAAAATAATACTGTCTGACTGATTGTATTGTATTATAATAAATTTCAATAAATTTTTTTAAAAAAAGAAGTTGGATTTCCATATGGCTCGAAAATGGAGAAAAGAATACAATAACCTCAGTCAACAGATGCACGAAGGAAATGCTAAGAAACGTAGGTGTGGATCAGGACAGCAACCAATATTTCCTGAACTTGAAATCATCATCTCTGAATGGATTGGTGACAGGAGAGCAAAGGCTTTGGTTGTGCGCAGGGCTGATATCCAAGCATTTGCCCTTGCAATGGCACCACAGTTACAAATCCCCCTGTAAGAATTCAAAGCATTTCAACACTGGCTGATGGCTTCCTTCAGCGATATGAACAGTCTCTAAGGAGATCAATATAACTGTTCAAGCTGGAAGATGCTGAACTTGCCAAATGTGCACTTGCGTTCAAGTCCTTTGTTGATGGCATTGACTTTTCTAGATACCAACTCTCCAATGTGATCGCTAAGGATGAAACTGCAGTGTTTATGGGCCAAGGAGCTCAAATAACAATTGATCAGAGTGGTGCCATGTCAATCTATATTCCCTCCACTGATTACAAAAGTGCACGTTACCTGCACTTTGGCAATTTGTCTTGATGGAAGCAAAGTCCCACCTCTAATCATCACCAAGGGCAAGAAATAAAAGACTGAACCTGTTTCAGGGATTTATGTTCCTGAAACCGAAAAAGCCTGATGCACACAGTTATAAGGAAGTGGGTCGAGTTAATGCTGCCATTTGTTTTACGAGGTGGCCAAAGAGGTCTGCTAGTCTGGGATTCAGCCAGCACCCACCTTGCCAAAGACATGAAGAAGTTCCTTGTGCAAGAATTTGACCAGTTGGCATTGCAGCAGGACGTTATGGGATAGCGGAGCTCCGTCAGTACCGCGAAACTCAGCTGATACCTGCTTGCCAGGAGACCCTATGGGGCCAAAGCCACCCTGGAGGTATGATAAAGAAAGGAGTAATGCTTTGTAGATTGCGAGGAAACAATTTCCTTGTTTGATCCAAAGAAAACCCTCCTGATTGGCAGCAGCCATTTTGGTTAGACCAAAGCTGTGACAACCGGGACAAGAAGAATTTATGCTGGAGCGATTTGTTGGCAGTGGATTGAAACTGGGTGACACAATTTTCAACTTCTATATTAGAGACTTAAACCCAAATAAAAAAATTCTTTAAAAAAAGATTCTCCCAAACATTAAAAAAGTGGCTATTTATTACATGGAGAAAGATTACAGACCTAAAAGTGAACAAACTGGCAAGGGAAGACTGTGAAGCTTTAAAATGAAAACGACTGGACTGGAACTGTTAGTAGCGTGATAAGTGATTTAATTTGTGGATACTATTGTTTGATTATTGGAAGAATTTGTACAAAGGAATTTCACATTTTATTTCTTATATTTTCCCCCAGGTTTTGCTGTGTTTTAAGCTGGATTTTAGAGTGGGGGTGCCATCTACTGGTCAAAGATGATATTATATTAGTGCTTTGTGAGAATATCCTTGGAAAGAAAAAAATTGATATTACTAGATAATACAAGAATAACAAGAGGAGAAGAAAGAAAATAGTGAAAAGTAAACTACACCTGGAAGGCCCTTTTATTTTGGTTTCATATCTACTGGAGTTTTGGCTGCTTAGAAGTATTAGTGAGCTGTTTGAAGATTTTTAAGGCAAGGTGAATTACAATTAACAAGAAACATCCTTGAAACTGAATATCTAACTTTGTGGACTAAAGACATTTGGGGAAATTTGGTGGGCCAATCTGAATTATTAAGATCATTTGACAGAGCATTCTAAAAGGCGAAAGAAGAAAGAAGAAAAATTAGACTTAAAAACTTGGAAAACTTAAGAGGGTGAAATTGGAAAATTTTAAGGACTATAATTTAGAGGATTTTGAGGAACAGTTCCAGTTCTGTGTAAATTTTATTAATACTGGTGTTTTTGGTGTTTCTTGACAATTGGGATATTGAAATTTTGGTGGGATACTGAGCAGTGATTAGTGTAGTATATCAGCACAAAATGTCTCAGCAGCAGAAAACAAATGTAGTCTATAAACAAATATTATTGATGTTTCAATGTATTAAGGAAGATATAACAAGGAATCATAGGGAGATGATGGAATTGATGCAAGATACTGTGAGAATATGAAAACCCCAGCAAATGACAATAAAAAATGAACAAAAAACTTAGAAAATAGAGGAGAAATCAGAAAGATATGAGGAGAGAATGTAGGCAATAATTCCAAAAATGGTACAAGTAGACAAACAGATGGAAGAGATAGCAATAATCTCTAAGAGGGACAAATAGAATATTTTTTAAAAATTCAAAAGAGAAAAGAGAATAAAAAGAAAGATCTCCTAGAAATGGGGAAATTGTGGATGGGTACTCTAACATCCAACAGCAAGACAGATGGTGTGGCAGAGGAATTACTTAGATTAAATAAACATGATAAAACATGTTTATCATGATAAAACATGATACCTGAGGAGAAGCAGGAAAGATTCACCAAAAAGTTAATAAGAGTTGAAATTCTAAAAAGGGCAAGAGATGATGGATATAGAATATTTTTTAACATGGTGGTTATTTTATTAAGTATTAAAAAAAAGTAGTAGAAAATAGAAATTGGGAAAAAAATAATATGTATACTGAAATATAATAGAACATATTATAATTATATATAAACAAAAGTTAGAAGGGACGTTGGTCTTACCGTGATATGTTCCTTCTCGTAATGTAAAATGGGAGGTGCCAGGCTGGGCATTCTATGCTCTAGCTCTATGTTCTGAATTGAAACTTCTGAAGATCCGCCTCCCTGGTGACGTCTCTTCAGTTCTGTCAATGAAGCCGAAATGAATGGTACCCGTTCTGGAAGACAAAATCAACATGCTCCACCAAGGGAGCCGGTCCAGACAGCCACAGACAGGGCGGGGCTGGCACCTCCCATTTTACACTACGAGAAGGAACGTATCACGGTAAGACCAACGTGCCTTCTCCATAGTGTAGAAATGGGAGGTGCCAGGCTGAGATATACCAAAGACTGGCCAGCCTTAAGGGTGGGAGCTGTCCTGGGCCGATGACCCCGGATCTTCAATAACCCTTTGCAGAACTCGTCTCCCAAACACCGCCTCTGCTGATGCGAAGGAATCAAGTCTATAGTGGCGAATGAAGGGAGTGGGAGAAGTCCACGTGGCTGCCCTACAGATGTCTTCGACTGACGCTTGAGTATTCCAGGCCACAGTTGTGGCAGCACTGCGGGTTGAGTGGGCCGTTATCCCTTGAGGCACCGGGAGAGCCTGAAGATCATATGCAGAAGAAATGCATGTCCGAAGCCAACATCCCACCGTGGAAGAGGTCACCCTGTGGCCAAGAGTCGATGGTTGGAAGGAGACAAAAAGAGCCTCCGTCTTTCGGAAAAAAGAGGTCCGAAAAATGTAAATACGGAGGGCCCTCCTCACATCCAAAGTGTGCCAGGTCTGCTCCAAGGCGTGCCGGGGCCGAGGGCAGAAGTCTGGCAGGACCAACTCCTGTGCTTGGTGGAACAAGGAGTTGACCTTAGGAAGAAAGGCAGGGTCCAGCCGTAGGACCACCCTGTTGGAGTGGAAAATACACAGGTTTCCGTCGGGCAGACGTGACGGCCACAAGGAAAGCTACCTTACACAAGAGAAGACGAAGGCTAGCCTCCCTCAATGGTTTGAAAGGTGCCTTAGTCAAAGCCTGCAGAACCTTAGAAAGGTCCCACGTGGGATAACGATGAAGTGGAGGAGGTTTTAAATTCATTGCTCCACGTAGAAAAGTCCTCACCCGTGGATGGTTGGCGAGCGAACCCCACTCCCCAAATGTCAAGACAGAACCCAGCGCAGCCACCTGCCATCTTAAAAGTGTTAGTGGAAAGTCCCATGTCCAACCCGTCCTGTAAAAATTCCAGCACCTCCACCACTGATGCTGAAGTTGGACCCAAATGTCTGGAGGCACATCATACTGCAAACCTGTTCCACGTGGCCTCGTAAATGCGTGTGGTGGAAGGCCGTCTGGCCGCCTGCATAGTCCTGATGACCCTGGCAGGAAACTTCTCCCTCCTCAACCTCCAAGCGGCTAACTGCAGTCTCTGTGGGTCTGGGTGCTGCACCGGCCCCTGGCTGAGGGAGACTCTGTCCGGGGGAAGTTGCCAGGGCCTGGCGACCGACAGATCGACGAGGTTGGCGAACCACGGCCATCTGGGCCAGTAAGGGGCCACTAACACTATCTCCGCTCCCTCCAACAACATCTTCCAAATTACAGCTGGGATCAGGGGTAGGGGAGGGAAGGCGTATAAGAGGCCCCTGGGCCACGGGGTCCGCAGAGCGTCCACTCCCTCCGCCCCTGGGGCAGGGAAACGGGAGAGGAAGCGGGGAAGCTGGGTGTTCGATGGCGAGGCAAAGAAGTCCATCACCAGGCGACTGAACTGGTCGACGATGTCTGCGAACAGGCTGGGATGGAGTCTCCACTCCGAGGGGTCCACAGTGGCCCGACTCAGCCAGTCGGCCTCGACGTTGTCTGTCCCTGAGATGTGGTCCGCTGTCAGGGACAAAAGGTGAGTCTCTGCCCAGTCGCAAAGCGTCTCTGCCTCCCGCATCAGAGGCCGTGAATGAGTCCCCCCTTGCCTGTTTATATGGGCTTTTGTTGTTGTGCTGTCCGTGAGAAGGAGCACATACTGCCCTCTCACCTGTGGAAGAAAGGCCTGCAAAGACAGATGGGCTGCACGGAGCTCTAACCAATTGATCTGCTGGGAGAGTTCTAGGTGTGACCAGCGGCCCTGGGCCACCTGAGACCCGCAATGTCCTCCGCAGCCCAACTTGCATCTGATGTCACTACTACCCTGTGGGGGTCCCTGAAGTAACAGCCCCTGTGGATGGCCTTCGATGTCCACCAAGCCAGGGAGCATAGCATCCTTGGCGGCACTCGCACCCTGATCCTGGATGAGCTCGTGCCTGCCTTCTGATACGGGAGCAAGAACCACTGTAGTGGTCTTGCATGGTACTTGGCCCAGGGAACAATGTTCAGACAGGAAATCATTTTGCCCAACAGTTGGGACAACTGGTCTACTTGCACAGTCTGGCTCCCCTGAATCAGCTGGATCAGCACCCGTATACTGTCCTGCCTATCCTGGGACAAGAAAACCTGCCCCGCCTGCGTGTCTATTAGGGCCCCTAGGTGAACTAACCTTGAAGGAACAAGCTGGCACTTTGCCAGATTCACAGAGAACCCATGGTCCCTCAGTGCACCTATTGTCGTGGCGAAGTCCTGTTCTGCTCACCGCTGTAAGGACGCCTGTAGGAGCAGATCGTCGAGATAGCACTGCTTCCTGATGGGAAGAGACCTGAGCTATGCCGCCAATACAGAAAGAATCTTGGTAAACGTATGGGGGGCAGAGGCCAGCCCGAAAGACAGGGCAAGATATTGAAAGTGGCGGCCTGAATAACAAAATCTCAGGTACTGACGATGCTCCAGCCGAATAGGGACGTGGAGATATGCTTCGGTCAGATCTATGGAGGCTAAGAAGTCTCCCTCCCTGATCCCCGCTAAGATGGAATGCAGGGAGTGCATTTTGAACCTCTGGTAAACGATATACTCATTGAGTCTCCACCCCCCCCCCCCCCCGAGGCCTTTGGGATTAAAAATAGAGTGGAATAGAATCCGTACCCCCTCTGCCCCAGTGGAACTGGCTGGATGGCCCGAATGTCCAGCAAATGCTGAATAGCCGATTCCATGAGCCCCCGCCTGGACGGGTCGCCAGAAACAGGGCAACGGAGGAAACTCCTCAAAGGGGGTGAAAGGAACTCGAGGGATAGCCTTGCTCTTACGGTCTCCCTCACCCAATTGTCTGTTGTCAGGTCGTCCCAGCGGTCTGCAAACAAGGCGAGCCTGCCTCCAATAGGAGCCTGAGGCAGGGAGTCACTTTGATCTCCTAGCCCCTCTGCTGCCCAAGCCCCTGAAGGACTTGGTGGGCTGCTGCTGGCGACCACGGGAGAAGGTCGATCTATCGGCCTGGAAACTAGGCCTGGAGTAGTGAAAGGGCCGCTGCTGACGGGGAAAGCTTGGCCCCGCTCCCCCCTGGTGAAAGGAGGGCCGCCTGAAGTAAGGGGAAGAACAGAAATCCGTTCGCCTGCCCTGGGACGGGAGTATCTTTCTCTTATCCCTTGTCTCTATAAGCAAGGGAGCTAATGCTTGCCCAGACAGAAAACCTCCCTCAAATGGAGCTGAAGCCAGCTTCCACTTGCCATCCATGCGCCAATGACGCAGCCAAAGCATGCGCCTAGCTGTGACGGATGAGGCCATGGCCCTGGCAGAGAACCTGGCGGCCGCCAAGGTGGCATCTGCCGTATACTCAGCAGCTGCTAGGATTTTCGACAGGTCTTGATGGGCCTGAACATCATCCGGCACCAAGTGGCCCTGCAGCTGGCGAAGCCACCTAACAGATACTCTGGTGAGGAAGGATGCTGCAGAAGATGCTCTCACGGCCCACTCATCAGCCTGATGTGCAAGACAAAACGCCGTCTCCTCTCGGCGATCCTCCGCCTTCAGGGCATCCTCAGCGTCAGGAGCAACACAGAAGAAGAGGTGAGTGCAGCAACCGGAGCATCTACCTTGGGAACCTCCAACAGTTTAATCATATCAGAATCAACCGTAAATAATTAATTATCCAGACCTGAGGCCTGAGGGGCTGCAACAGGGGCCGTCCACTGCCTACGTATCATGTCCAAAAACATTCCTGGAATAGGAATAGTGTCTGCCTCCACGGCCTGCTCTGTGAACAAATAATCATCCTGCTCACCACTACCCAAGTTGGCACCTGAGAGGGAAGGATCGGGACCCAAATGAGCGGTAGCTCTGGCCTTTGTCAGTAAGGGCTTTAAAAGAGCCGGATTAAACAACCCTTTAAAGGGGGGCCTAGGGGGCAGGTCCTGATCCCCATCAGAAATCTCCCCTTCCTCCTGGTAATCCTCCTCATAGTCAGCCAATTTGGATGGCGAAGGGGACATCTGGTCCTGGTAGTCCTCCTGAGGCAATAAAGCCCTGAGTCTCTACCTGAGGTCTGAAAGTGTACATTTGGGCAAACATCTGCGATTGAAGTTGCATACCCTCTGCAATGCCTTGCCTAATTGCCTGCTCTACCTAGGACTTCATAGAGTTAGAAACATTCTGCTCCCCCCCCCCACCCCTGGCGAAGGCCAGCCGCTGTGGGGGTATAGGTGGCTCCAGGGCCTGTACTGGAAGCCACAGAAGGTCCTAGGAGGGGCTGAGGCTCGGCCTGCATCTCAGGGGACCATTGCCTAGTCGGCCCTGCCAGAGCAGGAGAATGCACAGTCTGTGGAGCTGCTGATTCCGCACTTTGAACAGGCAGGTGATGTGCAGACATAGGAGCTTGATGGGGTTCTGGAGTCGTATTAGAAGCAGCGGCCTTTGCAAATTCTCTGTCCAAGGCATGCTGTCTAACCTGCGCTGTCTTTTCCTCGGCCTTGGAATGCCCAGAGCGAGCCCTAGCCTTGGCCTTAATTTTATTAGCTGCCGCAATGCTGGCAGTTTGTGGCCTAGAAGCAGCTCTACCCCTGTAATGAAGAGGGGACCAAGATCCCTCAGCAGAAAAGGATGCTTGCCTATCAGCATCTCCCATGATCCTCAAGTCAGAGATTCTCAGTTATAGGCAAAAACCCTCCAATTAGTGAGGAAATATCAGAACTATACTGGCCTGAATTGAAGACAAAATGGCCACCGGAGATCCAAAATGGCCGCTTTCAACTGCCACAATTCAAATAAAAAAATCTGTTAAGGGCCAGAAATAGAGTCAGTTCAAGCCGCAAGGCAAGCTCGCAGACACAAAAAGTGCTGGTCAGAAGTCCAAGCTCCCATCCGCCAAGCGGAGAGCCACCAGCGCTATGCCCAAGGACAGATGGGGAATCAAGGCCGCCCGGACTAATTGCCACCAGAAATTGCACGGGAACGAAAGCTACCGCGACTTACAATTTTTTTCCTTAATGGCCCTGGCGGCTGGCACAGTCCTTCCCTGCCTCCGAGGCTGCTCCGCTTCCAATTTAAGTAAAAATAGCCAGCACCCAGGCTAATCAGGCTGCTGCAGCTGCAGGAGGCTTCAAACAGTGAAAAACACAGTTCAAAACGCCGCTCCGCCTCACAGCTGATCAGCAGCGATCAAAGGGACACCGTGGCAGGCTGAAATGGCGCGCACTGCTCCCGCGGCTCCAAACGAAGCTCCTCAGGCTTCCAAAGTGTTTACAGAGGGACTGGGGTGAAAGCCAGCCGGCTAGCCCCTCAGAGCCGTTACTAGGCTAGGGAGGTTGGGGGGAGCCCGTCAGCCACCCCCCCACGCTCAATCCGCGAGTACCTTTCCAAGCAAGAAGTTCAGTCTAAGCAGAAGAAAAATAAAAAAGGAAAAATAAGAAATTCCAGGGAATATTCAAATATGCTCAACTCACAGCTCAGGAGCTGAAAAGGTTGCAACCATGAGCTAGGCTGAGTTGAAACGAACTGAAGAGACATCACCAGGGAGGCGGATCTTCAGAAGTTTCAACTCAGGACATAGAGCTAGAGCATAGAATACCCAGCCTGGCACCTCCCATTTCTACAGTATGGAGAAGTTGAAAAATTAGAATTATGTATACTTAAACGATATTATCAGAATTGTATGCAAAGCATATTGACCCGGATAATACACTGTTCACCAAGCACTTATGGATGTTAAAAAAAAAAATCATAAATAAAATTATATAAAATTATATATATAAAAATAAATTCCTTGCACAGAGAATAGTCCATATAATGATTCCTGCAAAAATGACGGCATATCTCCAGACTCTTGACATTGCAGTAAACAAGCTATTCAAGGACCATCTGTACATGGAAATCAATGACTACATTGAGAATAGAATGGAGAGAAATCAGCGTGGAAATATTGTGAAGCTAACCTGCCAGAGGTCGTGACTTGGGTGAAGAATGCATGGGATAAAATCACTGACACCTGTGTTGCCAATGCACTACAAGCAAGTTACATGGACATGAGGTACTCATTTAAGGAGACCTCAATTGCTAGACATCAGCTATTGGGACCAATGGTTTTACAGGAAATGGAATCAAAAGAAATTCAGGCCGGAATACAGGATTTGGAGTTATGAAGATGTTTCAGAAGAAGATGTCATACTGTAACTGTATTTGAATAAATTGTTGAATTTGAATAAATTGATTGTTGTACAATACATGAGCATTGTAGTTTCCCTGTTGGGGGGGGGGGGGTTAGAGTTTGCAATTGTGGTTGCCCTGGGCTGGTGGTTGGGATTTGGCATTATGTTGCCTGGGGGTGGTGGTTGGGATTTGGCGTTGTCGTTGCCTGGGGGTGGTGGTTAAGATTTGCAATTTTTGCAATGAGGCAAAAAAAATGAGTTCTGCTTCATTTTACCACCTTTCCTGCCACTTGCCAAGGGAATCACTTCAGTTGTTAAGTTAAAACCATCTGGTCTTTCACTGCAGTTTATTCCGTCCAGTGCAGACAACCCAGTTCAGAGGGGCCCCTCGTCCACCACCCTTGCCCCTTACAGTGGACAGTGGACATTACGAAGTAGAAGATATCTTAGACTCCCAATGGCATAGGGGATGGCTGCAATAGCTGATACTATGGAAAGGCTATCCACTAGCAGAGGCTTTGTGGGTGCCCCAAACGGCTGTAAATGCCACGTGTTTGGTCACTAGATTCCACTGGAAACACCCAGCCAAGCTGGGTGGGGGGGTCCTCTGCATTCCCACTCACTTTAGTATTTGTCTTCCAGGTGCTGTCTCCGTGGTAGCGGGGCCGCATGTCAGCTCCAGGGCTACCATTCAGGCAGGGACGGCTGCAAATCACCATCTGCCTGGGACTGCCACCCACTGAGTTCACCGCCTGTCCGTGATTAACCTACTGCCGCCCACTGGGTCCATGGACATGCCAGTTGCCTGGAACCAACCTGCTGCTGTCCACCGGGGCCATGTACCAAACAACAACCATGCCGCGGCAGAGGAAACAGCTGAGAAGCGGCCACAGCAACAGCTGACAGGTGACAATGGCGGCAACAGCTGAGGGGCCATGGCGGTGAGATAAACTATGCAACGGCTGCCTATGCACAGGTTGGAGCTGCGCACGATAGGGTGGGGAGGTGGGAAACATTCAAAAGCTGGTGGGGAGCACTGGGTGATTAGCCCTGAGTTGATTCCATTGTTTTGTGGATCTTGCAATCTTTGTTGGTCAGTTCATGCTGGAGTGGAGATAAAATCCTACAAACCAAAACAGTGTTTGGTGGTTTTTTCATCCCTCAATTTGGAAGCTGACACCGTCAGGTCATCGCAAAAGAGGATTACATGACCTGGGTTATAACCATCATAAATATGAGTTAGTTGCCAAGCTACTAAATGTTGACCGTGTGACACCCTGGCAATGTTGCCATGAGCATCTGGGTGAAAAATGGGCATAAGTCACTTCAGTGGGATATTTGGACAGAGAAGATTGCAAATACCCACCCAAGAGCACCGAATCCAAAACCTCCAGCAACGAGAGACATTTTTTGCAAAGAAAAGGCAGCTCTTCTTTGTTGCACTGGGCCACGTAGGTCGGGACAAAATAAACACCAGCAAAAAAAATTGTGGATGGCTGGTGCAAATGTTAGGTATGCTGGCCCGAGGAGCGTAGGGCACGTCACTCGGCATCCCAGACTTTTTGTGGCTGCAATTACACAGCAGAAGTGGCCTGGTTGCCAGGGTTGCTGGAGTGACCATCGTGAGGCTCTTTTGCGTGGATGGTTGGTGCAAACATTAGGTAAACCAGTGTGAGGCATGTTGCTCAGCCTCCCCGTCTTTTTGCAGCCGTGATTACAGAGAAGCAGCCCGGTGGCCAGGGTTGCTGGAGCAGAAGTCGCGAGGCTGTTTTGCATGGATGGCTGCTGCGAACGTTAGGTAAGCTGGCGTGGGGTGCATCACTCGGCATCCCGGTCTTTTTGTGGCCGCAATTACACAGCAGAAACAGCCTGGTGGCCACAGCTGTTGGAGCGGCCTCGCGAGGCTGTTTGGCATGGATGGCTGCTGATGTGAACATTAGGTAAGCTAGCGCGAGGCGAAGCTCACTCTCCCCACCTCATACTGGTACATGGGGGAAAAAAATTAAGACACTCCCAAAAAGAAGCCCTAGCCGTTTTTTTGGCAGTCAAAAGAAAATAAGACAGGGTCTTATTTTCAGGAAACATGGTATATAATAAAATCATTTAAATGAGTCTTCTTGGCTAGTTTCCCACCCCAACTACTTCAGTTACTGTCCGCTATGAAAACTTTGCAATCTGGGTATAGATAGGAATACTGAGTTAGCTCTGAAATGATTTTAGAATAAGAAATTTATTTTCTCAAATGGTAACATGCATAATGTACCGAGAGGTGGCAGGATCTACAAATAATTTTAATAAGTATTTTTTCCAAACTAAAATCTAAGCTGAACATGTTGTTCAAATAAAGTAACAACTTTTATTTGAATAAAAATAGATCTTTACCTTTCTTTTTGAATAATTTCCTTAACAGCTTTAAAAAATTCAACATAATACGTAATAGCTATCGATGATAATATCCAAAATGCAGAATGAATGTTAAGCCTAGGGAGAGGCTTCTCCTTTTTCTCCATGCTTGTACCTGGAACTGTAAAAATAAAACCACTGTTATTCTGTAAAATGTAGTAGCTGAAGTCTAATGTTAATAAATAAAACAAAACACTTCGTCATTTCATTCTTAGTTACAATTTACTAAACCGAAGAACAGATTCTTCTGAAGGCTCCATGACTTTCTTTTTTTTTTATTGAAAAAGTTTTACAATTACATTTTCTCCCCAATTCCCCCCCCAAACCCTCCCTAACCCCCCCTAGCCCACCCCTCCCCCCAGGACTTCCACAGAATATAATCCAAATCAAAATCTCCTTTTTATAAAACTTGAACCCCTCCACCCCCTGTATATTTTTCACATCTTCACAAAATTCAAATATTCTATCTTTATATAATACTTTCAGTTAAAAGCTATCTGATATTTCCTAGTTTGATATTTATTCTGCACATAATCTATCTACTTTTTCCACTCCCATTCATAAGTCTCTTGTGAGCGATCTTTTAGATATGCTGAAATCTTCGCCATCACTGCAAAGCTGGCTATCTTCAAAGTCCATTCCTCAATAGTAGGCATAGCTTCATTTTTCCAATATTGACCTATCAGTAAACTCGCTGCTGTTATCATATACAATATCAACTTTGTTTTACCCAATGTAAAACCCTTAACTATTCCCAATAAAAACAATTGTGGAGAAAGTTGAATTTTTTTCTTCAAAACATTCTGCATAACCCACCAAATTTTTATCCAAAAAGCCTTCACTTTCTTACAAGTCCACCACACATGATAATATGTAGCATCTAGACAATCACATCTCCAGCATTTTGGTTGAACATTAGGGTACATGCACGACAATTTCTTAGGATCTAAATGCCACCTATAAAACATTTTATAAAAATTTTCCCTCAAATTCTACGACTGTGTAAATTTAACATTCTGAACCCATATTTTTTCCCATGTTTCCAACATCACTGGTTCTGCAAAATTTTGTGCCCACTTAATCATTCAGTCTTTAACCAATTCAGTTTCTGACTTCCTTTCTAACAAAACATTATAAACCCTTTTAATATGCATTGGACCGTTCTCTTTTATATGTCTAACCAATTCTTCCTCATGCATCATTATACCAATTTTTTGGTCCTCTTTCCATCTTAATTGAAGTTGGTTATACTGTAACCAAGTTAAATTAATCCCTTCTTCCAGCGGCGTTTCTAAAGTCTTCAGTTGCCATCTGCCCGCATCTGCAAAAAGAACTTCTTTATATAACCCCCCCCCGAGTGACATTATATTTGTATTCCACATGATATGACCAAGATCCAGCCATAGCGGTATTTTGTAATCCCATTTGAGTCGGTGCTTCTTCCAAACTCTCATCAAAGAGTCTCTAAGTATGTGGCTTTTAAATACTTTATCCACTTTGTTCTCATAAAACAAGTAAGCATGCCAACCAAATTCAAGATCAAAACTTTCTATATTCAATATTCCAGTCTTTTTCCTTCCAAACCAATCACTTGCTTGGGTCAAAGCTGCTGTTTCGTAATATAATTGTAGATTTGGAAGTTTAAGCTCGTTCCAGACAAACTTATTCAGTCCACTTTGCCATTCTTTCAATTGTTTATCACTTTTAAGCACCGGAATCATTTGAAACAAAAAAAGAAATCTTGGCAAAATGTTCATCTTAACTGCTGCTATTCTTCCAAGTAAAGACAGCTGCAGTTTTTTCAAAGTCTCCATATCTTTCTTCACATCTCGCCACAACACCTCATAATTATTTTGAAACAATTTCATATTTGATTCTGCAACTTGAACTCCTAGATATTTAACCTTTGGCACTATCTCAAAACCTGCCTTGCTTTCAAGTTCGTGTTTTCGATTTTGTGTCATATTTTTAACTATCATCTTAGTTTTTTTCTGATTCAATCTAAATCCTGATACTGTACCATAATCTTTTATAATGTCTTTCATCTGGATTATTGATTTCCTTAACAGCTTTAAAAAATTCAACATGGACTTCCGGTTTGCTTGCCTACGGTGAAGACGGTCCCTTCTTAAGGACCGCCAGCCCCGCCGCCTGTAAGAGCTACTTTGATACCGAGAAGCGGCTTGAAAACTCCGAAATCCTTAGGATTGCAGGAGGAGAGTAGGCAAGGTACAGGTTGAGCCCCTGTGAGCCCCCAGAGAATTGCTACTGGGGAGGAAACAGGCGCGGCTCCCTTTCAACTTGCTGAACTCCGGACGGCGTGGGACGACTCTGCCTTCTGCAGAGCAAGCTGGCTGCAGCAAACATTTAAACTGATTGAAACCAACCTTAACAAATAGCGGAAATATCAACTTGAACCCTCAAACCTGGAAATCGCAAGTATTATTGCTTTGGTGACTTTTTGACTTAAGAGAAAGTACGAACGAGTGAAAGTGGTTTGAAAAAAAAATGGCGCCCAGCTGCAGAGTTAACGAGCTAGTGAGAGTGGATTTGTGAAGTTACTTTGATCTGTTACAAAGTTGCGCTGCCTGTAATAAGGAGCAACAGGAGAAGAGGAAAAAAGTCTTTTTTAAAATCTGAGCTTGCTTCAGTCTAGTTTCTATCCCCAATTTGATTAAACCTGGGGGATTTTTTCAGAGGACTTTGTGGTGGTGGAAAAGGAAAAAGGATCTCCTTTTTCAGAAAATCTAACCTACGTGGCAGGATGGCTTCAAAGAAGCAGGAAGGAAAGGCAGCGGGGGGGGGGGATCCCCCACACACAAACATGAACAGCAGCTTCCTCCTGCTCAACAGACTCAGAAAAAAGACTTTGATTTTGAAAGTTTAAAAGAATTTATCTCTCAGGCTTTGGATGATAAATTTCAAAAATCTCAACAGGAAATAGATGATAAATTTCAAAAATCTCAACAGGAAATTATGCAGGAAATTAATGAAATTAAAAATGTGGTGAAGCAGGATTATGGTAAGGTGACTAAAAAAATATTGAATGTAGTGTCTGGTCTGTCAGAAATTATTATTAAAGTGGATTCCAAATTGGAAGAATTTAAATCAGAAGTTAATGTTAAAATTAAGGATACTGACTATAAAATTTCTGATGTTGATGACAAAATGCAGAGAGTTTGAAAACGAAATTACGATGATGCAATTCAGGGCCATGGAATTCGCTATAAGGCTAAGAGGCATTAGAGAGAATGACAGACAGGACCTGAGACAGATCTGTGCTGATGCTTTGGCTATGTTATTAAAAATTAATCCTGAAGTGGTTTTTTATAAAATAGACAAAATTTACAGAGTGAATTCCTGGGTGGCAAGACAAAGACAATTGCCTAGAGATGTGATATATTTTACAGACAGAACAATAAGAAATGATATTTTGCAAAAATCTTTTCTTTCCTCCGTGCAAGTGGAGGGAGCTCAAATTGGAGTTTATAAAGAACTGCCACCTAAAATGTTAAAAGATAGAAAAGACTTTGGTTTCCTAGTGAACGAACTGAAAAAACAACAGGTACCATTCCGGTGGGATGCCCCAACTGGTATAATTTTGAAATACAATGGAGAAAGACATCGGTTGAACACTGTTGAGAAGGCGGAACATTTCTATTCTACTGTTCTTAAAGAGAGATCACCATCTCCACGTACATCCACAATGCTGGAGATTAAGAAGAGTGATAAGAAGCAACCTCAGCAAGAGATAGAAGAACAGTCTAAGCAGGCGGAGCCAGTGGAAATGCAGGGTGCTACAGGAGGTTTTCTGGAGGAGCACCTGTTAGAATCTTCTCCAATTTTGGACCCGGCACGGATGGTCGAAGTTAAAGATCAGCGTATAACTCGTGCAAAATCTAAGCAACTTAAAGAAAAGCAACAACAGGAAAGACAATACAAAAAGGGAACTAAGAGTACTACACAAGAAAGTGAAGCCATGGGGGGAGCAAAACCAAAAATTTCGGAAGATCTTCGGTTATTCTGCTCGTCACTTCAAAAAGATGAAGATGACAATTAAGTGTTTATCTTGGAATGTGAATGGGCTGAATTCATTACAGAAAAGGAAGAAGTTATTTACATATTTGAGACAATTTAATAATGATATAATTTGTTTACAAGAAACTCATATTAGAACTCAAGATCAAAAATACTTGATAAATTCAAAATTAGGAACACATTTTATAGCTTCAACTTTGCAAAAAAAGAATGGTGTGGTCATTTATGTAAATAAAAGACTGACAGCTAAAACGAACATTGTCTTACCTGAATGTTCCTTTTCGGAGTACTGCGACTGCAGTCCATAGCTGGGTTTCTTCATCATCAGTTCCTTTTGACTGGGTGAACTTGAAGAATATCTCTCTCTTCATCCTGTGGCCACGCCCCCTGCTCCCATAATGCACCAGTCTTTGAACGAAGGCGCGACCACCTAAGACAATCCAGGAAAAAAACCCCAACAGATCGGTAACATCAACAAGTTCAGACCTGCCTAAAGGCAGTTGTCCCAAAATATCAGGAAGACAAGAAAAACAAGGGAGGGGATGGACTGCAGTCGCAGTACTCCGAAAAGGAACATTCAGGTAAGACAATGTTCGTTTTCCAGAGTACTGCTCCTGCAGTCCATAGCTGGGATATACCCAAGCTCAGAAAAACCAAGGGTGGGAAAACTAAACGCCCCCGGAGTCCTGCGTCACCAGAACGCTCTGCAGGACACGACGGCCAAAGGAAGCCTCAGCCGAGGCAAAAGAATCCACCCTATAATGTCTGATAAAAGGTGTCACCGAGGACCAGGTGGCAGCCCGGCAGATGTCCGAAACAGATGCCTGAGTGGCCCAAGCAGCCGACGTTGCCGCACTGCGAGTAGAGTGAGGCAAGATCCCAGCAGGGACCTGCCTATCCTGGCGTTCATAAGCAGTGGAGATGCATGCCTTAATCCACCTGCCCACTGTCGATGGAGAAATTTTTTGGCCCAAGGATCTTGGATGAAAAGATATCAAGAGGGCCTCCGTTTGCCGGAACGACTCAGTTCTGCGAATATAACGCCAGAGGGCCCTGCACACGTCAAGGGTGTGCCAATCCTTCTCCCGTTGGTGCTTGGGCGCCGGGCAGAAGTCAGGAAGGATCAATTCCTGAGCGTGATGTAAGTATGAGTTCACTTTCGGTAAAAAAGCCGGGTCCAGGCGAAGGACAACAGAATTAGCGTGGAAGATACACAAATCGTCCCGGACTGACAGAGCTGATAGTTCGGATATCCGTCTGGCTGATGTTATCGCTAAGAGGAAGGCGATCTTGTAGGACAAGTACTTAAGCGACACAGAGCCCAACGGTTCGAAAGGAGGATTCATAAGCGCTTGCAGAACCAGGGAGAGGTCCCAGGTCGGATATTGACGGACTGGAGGCGGGCCTAAGTTCACAGCCCCATACAAGAATTCTCTCAGTTGGGGATGCTGAGACAGAGACGAGTAAGGTGGACAGCGCACTACAGTGGACAAGGCAGCGGTCTGTCGACGGAGGGTAGATGGCGACAAGCCCTTGTCCAGGCCCGACTGTAAAAAGCAGAGGATGTCGACGATCTGAGCCGACGTAGGGTCCACCAACTTGTCAGCGCACCAGTCGCAGAAAGCCCGCCACGAGGCCTCATATATGCGAGATGTCGAAGGTCTACGAGACGCCTGAATAGTGGCTATGACGGAGTCGGGGAGACGGTCCTTGCGCAGGATGACCCGCTCAAACGCCAAACGGCCAATTGGAGCCATCCGGGATCTGGGTGGAACACCGCTCCTTGGCGTAGAGAGAGACGGTCCGCTGGAATCTTCCACGGTGGGAGAATGGACAGAGCCACTAGGTCGGCAAACCACGGCCGACGAGGCCACATGGGAGCCACCAGCAGAATCTCCGCACGTTCTTCCAATAACTTTTGAACGACTTGAGGGATCAGCGGAAGCGGCGGGAAGGCGTACAGGAGGCCGGGAGGCCAGCGGCACCGCAGAGCATTGTGGTCCTCTGCCCCTTGAGTTGGATAGCGTGTCACAAACCTGGGGAGTTGAGCATTCGCCGGACTGGCGAAGAGGTCCACCACAGGTCGGCCGAAGATGGTGACAGTCTCCTGGAAGATCTTGGGATCCAGTTGCCATTCCGACTGGTCTATCAGAGTTCTGCTGAGCCAGTCCACCCTGACATTGTCCACACCGGAGATGTGATCGGCCTTCAGAGACAGAACGTGGCCCTCGGCCCAAGAAAACAGCTTCTCTGCCTCCAGCATCAGGTCTCTCGACCTCGTGCTCCCCTCCTTGTTTATATGGGCCTTGGCGGAGATATTGTCCACGAGGACGAGAACGTGCTGGCCCCGCAACAGGAGTTGAAAATGACAGAGAGCTAAGCGAATCGCTCTCAACTCTAAGATGTTGATGCTCAATGCTTGTTCCAAAGATGACCAGCGGCCCTGTACTATCTGATCGTTGAGATGGGCTCCCCAGCCCAGGAGACTGGCGTCCGAGGTCAACGTTATCCGATCCGTGAGCAGGAACTGAGTTCCAAGCATAAGGTTGGGACCCGTCCACCACTTGAGGGACATGGAAATCTGAGGGGGGAGAGAGACCTTGTGGAGAGAGTCGCTGCGACCCGTACGTTAAAAGGGCAGCAGGAACCACTGCAACGGCCTCGTGTGTCTGCGCGCCCATGGCACTATCGAGAAACACGAGACCATTTTCCCCAACAACTGGGACAGATGTAGGAAGGGAACAGACCGCTTGGACAGAATGAGCCGAATCAGACTGCGAATGCTCTCCGCCCTGTCCGGGGATAGGGAGACCTCGCCCTGAACAGAGTCGATTACCGCCCCCAAGTGTTGAAGAACGGTGGTCGGGAGCAGATGGCTCTTCGGGAAATTTATCGAGAACCCGTGATCCTGAAAGGAGCCGATGACATGGGCCAGGTCCTGAGACACTTGGCTTCTGGAGGAAGACAGGACCAAAATGTCGTCCAGATAACATAAGACCCTTACTGGCAACATCCGGAGAGCCGCCGCCACCACCGCCACGAGTTTTGTGAAAGTCCGTGGAGCGGAAGACAAGCCGAAGGGCATTGCACAGTATTGATAATGGTCCTCCCCAAGTTGGAAACGCAGGTACTGGCGATGGGCCGGGAGAATCGGAACGTGCAGATATGCCTCCCTGAGATCGACAGACTGGAGGAAGTCGCCCCGTCGAACTCCTGCAAGGATGGACCCCAAGGAGTGCATCTTGAATCTGCGGTAGTGGACCGACAGATTCAGCTGCTTCAAATTCAAAATGGCTCTCCAACCCTCGGAATGTTTGGGGACCAAAAAGAGAGTTGAATAGAAGCCCTTGCCCCGCTGATCCGGTGGAACGGGCTCTATGGCTCGGATAAGGAGCAGGTGGAGAACCTCCTTCCTCAAGAGCCTCCTTGTCGGGGGACAGGTGGGACGGACAACGGATGTAATGAACTGGAGGACGTCCCAGAAACTCGATGGCCAGACCCTGAGATACCGTCCGAAGGATCCAGGCGTCCTTGATTGAGCGTTCCCATTGGCGGCTGAAGAACTGAAGCCGTCCGCCAATGGGATCCTGCAGGCTGTAGTCATTTGCCTCTCCGGGACTGGCGGAAACTGGCTCCACGGAAGGGGCGTCTGGAGTTGTTGGCTCTGGACCTGTCCCTGTCCGATGATCGGTCGTTCCCGGGAAAAAAATTTCGTTGTGAGTAGGGGCCCCCCGCCCCAGATGAGGCCCGAAAGGGCTGACGCTGAGAATAGGGTGTGTAGCGCCTTTCCGGTCTCCGGTACGAAGACGTGGGCATCACTTTTCTTTTATCCTTGTCCTCGACCAAGACAGGATCCAGGGCCGGCCCAAAGAGATTAGGGGCCTTGAAAGGAGCCGCCGCCAGCTTCCACTTTGCTTTGGCATCAGCTCTCCAATTCCGGAGCCAAAACAGTCTGCGAGATGTGACAGATGAAGCCAAGGCCCGGGAGGCGAACTTCACAGAGTTTAAGGAGGCATCCGCCGAATATTCTGTGGCAGCCACAATTTTATTTATATCCTGGTGAAGACGTGTGTCTTCCGGCGGTAGCCTCTCCTGAAGTTGCCTCAACCAAAGCAGCGTGGCTCTGTTAAAAAACGACGTGGCGGTCGCCGTCCTAATTGTCCAAGCAAGGGATTGATGCTCCTTGTGAAAGGAGAGTTCAGTCTTTCTGTCCTCCGATTTAAGAGTGTCCAAAGCGTCTGAAGACAAGAGGGAAGAGGAGGAAAGGCTTGCAATCGGAGGATCAACCACAGGTAAGGATAAGAAAGAGTCCAGTTCCGGGGCCCCACAATATAGTTTTTTATCTAGACTGGTAGGACCCATCTGAGAGCCCGGCTGAGACCAGGGGGATTGTAGAACATCCGCAAAAAGTTGTGGGCATGGAATAAAGTCCTTCCCCGGCTTGGAAGACGAGAATAAGGCCTCATGAGGCGCTGATGAAGTAGAAGGCTCAGAAGGCGGAACACCCATGTTAGTGATCTGTTTGGCCTTATGCAAAAGCGATTTGAACAGCGAGGGCCGAAACAAGCCTGAAAAGGCCGGAGTGTCCGGAGCCAGGCCTTCATCCTCTGAGAATTCCAATTCCTCAGGCAACTCCTCCTCCTGCTCAGAGTCCTCAGAAGAGATGTGAGCCACCCGGGATGGAGACTTGGATCGACCAGGAGCAGTTGAGTAAGAAACGTTGGACGTGGCTGGAAGGGGCTGCTGGAGCACCGACTGCTGAAGACCGGCAGCTAAGATGGAGGAGAGAGCAGTGGACAGCGCTGCCTGGAGGTCCACCTGGGGCGTCAACATCTGTCCGTCTGGACCTCGAAGCCCGGCAGCAGTAGGGGTAAAAGTCGCCTCAGCCCGACGAGAAGACTGGGCAAGAGGTTCAGCGAGCCCCACAGCCGAAACATCTGGCAAGGACATAGAGGTTCTTTTAGACAGGCCGCGGGAATGTCCAGGGGTTGCCTGAAAGGTGGAGACGTCGCGGTCCGGAGTGGGCGCTGTATCTAAGACAGGAGCAGCTGTAGAGGCCAAAGATGAATGACCCTGAGGAGGTAGCTGTTGGCTAGATGCGAAGACAGAGGCAGAAGTGGCTAGCCGGGCCCTATCATATTGCCTCTCCAGCGCTCTATGCCGGCGCTGAGCGTCTTTCTCTGCGGCTGATGAGATCCTATGCTGGTGAGACTCAGTAGAAGCTGCAGCAGAGTGCCCCCGTGACTTTGACTTGTGCTTAGACGGAGCCCTAGGTGGACTGGGCTCCCACTCCGAGTCCGAAGATAAAAAGAACTCAGCCATAACCGGAGGTAAGCCAATATATATATATATACAAAAATTTTCCTTTTTTTTTTTTTGGCTTTTTTTAAAATTTAAATATATATATATATCTATATATATAGTATTTTTTTTTTATTTTTTATTTTTTGAAGAAAAAACCCAACAATGGGAACTATATACAGGGGTCACAGGCTGCCTCCTATGATGGGGGGCGGGGGGGCAGCAGACACAGGGAGGTGTGGAGTGGCAACTGAAGAGTCCCAGACCAAGGACTAACAACCAGGCCAACTCAGCCTCTGATCCCAGCTGACCGGGATAGCAGTGAGGCAATCCAGAAGCCAGGTGATCTTGAAAGAAAAATTCCCAAAGGGAGAGATAGACACCAGCCGGAGAGACGAGACAAAATGGCCGACGCCAAGAAAACGGTCCCAAAATGGCGCCCGCAGCACTCCAACACGCCTGAGGTAAATACTGCGATATTGGGGCGAATCGGCACACAGATTAGGTCCCTTTTGCCCAGCAACACGCTCCCAGGGGCGCCGCCTGAGGGTCAGACGCCCACACTCTCACCGCTGGCCGCTCTGGCTGAAGAAAAAACCTCCGCGATCTTTTGTCGATCAGGAACGCCCGTCAGGAGGCAATGTCAAGCCGGCTAATCTAATTAGGCCTCGCTCCAGCCGACGAGGCCACACGCCCACACATCAGAGCCTGCAGGGCGAACCTTGCAAAACTCCGGAGCCGCCCCTACGAAAGCCAATGACTGAAAACGAAGAAAAGGTGTGGGGGGTGCCTACGGCGATCCGCCACGCCTGCACTCACCCCTGCGGCTGAAATAGAGGTCAGGGGACCGCCCCGAAGGGTCGGAAGCCCCAGCTGCGGTCTGACGGCCGGCAAAAGCGGACTGGAGCCCCCAGCGCCGATACCTAGCCCCTGCAGCTTCCCCTCTATAGGCTCTCACCGAAGAAAAAACTAACAAAAATAAAGTAAAAGCCTAACGCTAGAAATCTAAGAAAAAAGACAAAGTTGATCACGAAGAGAGAAAAAGCACACCAGTCTTCAGTGACTGAGTGAAAAGACTGGTGCATTATGGGAGCAGGGGGCGTGGCCACAGGACGAAGAGAGAGATATTCTTCAAGTTCACCCAGTCAAAAGGAACTGATGATGAAGAAACCCAGCTATGGACTGCAGGAGCAGTACTCTGGAAAATTATAGAAGCAGGTTTATAGCAATTGAACTGCTTACAGTAAATGGCCAAATTCTTCTGATTGGAATTTATGCTCCTAACCAACAACAGGATCATTTTTATAAAACTTTACACACTAAAATACTGCAATGGGATTATAGATCTATCCTAATTATGGGAGATTGGAATGGAGTAATTGATTCCAAATTAGATAAAAAGAGTTTGGCGAAATCAAGGATTAGACTACCACAGACTTTTTTTGATATGAAAGAAGATTTGGAATTAAAAGATATCTGGAGAATACATAACCCAAAAGAATTGGACTATACTTTTTTTTCTGATAGACATAGATCCTTCTCAAGGATCGATTTTATTTTGTTAGCAGATGATCTACTTGTTAAGACAAAAAGAACAAAGATTTTCCCAAGAACTTTGACCGACCATAGCCCAGTATGGATAGAAATTGAGATGGGTAAGATTGAAAGACGATCATGGAGATTAAATGAAAACTTGTTCAGATATGAAAAAAATATAACAGAACTTAAAAAGCAGCTGAAAGAATTTTTTGAAATAAACTTGAATAAGGGTACCCCAATTGAAATTGTGTGGGATGCGAGTAAAGCTTATATGAGAGGGGTACTCATTCATATGAATTCTAAACATAAACTGAATCGGCAAAAGAAAAGATCTGAACTGGAAGCAGAAATAAAGAATAAAGAACAGCTACTTATTAAAAACCCAACAGATGAAAGAATACGTGGTGCTATAAAACTTTTGAAAGATCAATTCCAAATGTTTATGGCGGAACAAGTTGCAACAAATTTACAATATGCGAAGCACAACACATTTTGTAACGCCAATAAACCGGGCAGATGGTTGGCCTATACATTAAGGAAAAAGCAGAGCATACGGACTATTGATAGTATTGATATTGGAGGGAAAGAAATTTTTCAACAAAAATTAATTAAAGAAGCTTTTGTAGATTACTATACCAAATTATATGCCAAAGATGATATGCAGAATGGACTTATAGAAAAATATCTAGATAATAAAAGAGTCACAAAAATTACTAATCAACAAAAGGAAAGAATGAATTATCCTATAACAGAGGAGGAGATAATAGTAGCAATCAAACAATTAAAAACAGCTAAAGCTCCTGGAACGGATGGTTTGACTGCAGTGTATTATAAAACTTTGCAAGCAGAAATGGTGGAACAACTCAGAGACTTATTTTGTAACATTCAACAAGGGGGTAAAATACCCCCATCATGGACATCAGCTTATATTTCTTTGATACCAAAAGAGCAAAGGTTCTAAAAAACCAGAGAATTATAGACCAATATCTCTTTTGAATAATGATTATAAAATTTATGCAAAAGTACTAGCCAACAGGTTGATGCCAGTAATCCAAGAGGTGATCCATAATGATCAAGCGGGATTTATTGAGGGCAGATATATGAAGGATAATGTAAGGCAAGTAATAGATTTATTGGAATATCTTGAGAGGAATAAACAGATACCTGCAGTGCTGGTCTTTTTGGATGCGGAAAAGGCCTTCGATAGAGTGGACTGGAATTTTCTATTAAAGACTTTAAAAAAGATGGACTTTGGGGACCAATTTATACAGGCGGTTTCAGCAATTTACCAAGAGCAAAAGGCACAGATTATTATTAATGGAAGTCTGACAACAGATTTTAAAATTGAAAAAGGAACAAGACAAGGATGTCCGTTATCCCCATTGCTATTTATTTTAACACTAGAAGTCTTGTTGAATACAATACGGGACTCTAATATCTTGAAAGGCATAGTGATAAGGCAAGAGGATTACAGAATAAAGGCATTTGCAGATGATCTGGTTGTTACCCTAACACAGCCGATGGAATCAATAATCCAGATGAAAGACATTATACAAGATTATGGTAGAGTATCAGGTTTTAGATTGAACCAGAAAAAAACTAAGATGACAGTTAAAAATATGACACAAGATCGCAAACACGAACTTGAAAGGAGGGCAGGTTTTGAGATTGTACCAAAGGTTAAATATCTAGGAGTTCAGGTTGCAGAATCAAATATGAAACTGTTTCAAAATAATTATGAGGTGTTGTGGCGAGATGTGCAGAAAGATATGGAGACTTGGAAAAAACTGCAGCTGTCTCTACTTGGAAGAATAGCAGCAGTTAAGATGAATATTTTGCCAAGATTTCTTTTTTTGTTTCAAATGATTCCGGTGCTTAAAAGCGATAAACAATTGAAAGAGTGGCAAAGTGGAGTGAATAAGTTTGTCTGGAACGAGAAAAAACCGAGAGTGAAATTGAAAATAAAGTGGATAAAGTATTTAAAAACCACATACTTAGAGACTCCTTGATGAGAGCTTGGAAGAAGCACCAACTCAAATGGGATTATAAAATACCGCTATGGCTGGATCTTGGTCATATTATTTGGAATACAAATATAATGTCACTCGGGGGGGGGGGTTATACAAAGAGGTTCTTTTTACAGATGTGGGCAGATGGCAGTTGAAGACATTAGACACTGTTGGACGAAGGGATTAATTTAACTTGGTTACAATATAATCAACTTCAACTTGATTATAGGTGTTGGTTATCACCTTTAAAGTGCTCCATGGCATAGGGCCTAGCTATCTCCGAGACCGCCTGCTGCTACCAACGACCTCCCATCGACCCGTGCGCTCCCACAGAGAGGGCCTCCTCAGGGTGCCATCAGCCAAACAATGTAGGCTGGTGGCCCCCAGGGGGAGGGCCTTCTCTGTGGGGGCTCCCACTCTCTGGAATCAGTTGCCCCCGGAGATAAGGAGAATCCATGACCTCAATGCCTTCCGTCGTTCCCTGAAAACCCATCTTTTCCAGCAAGCCGGGTTGGCTTAGAAGAAATTTTTAAATTTTTTAATTAGTTTGTGATTCTTAACTTTCGGCCCAAATCTATATATATTTTTAAATGTTTTAATATTTGTATTCTATGTTTTTTATCTTGGCTGTACACCGCCCTGAGTCCTCAGGGAGAAGGGCGGTATATAAATTGGAAATTAAATTAAATTAAATTAAATTAAACTGAGATGGAAAGAGGACCAAAAAACTGGTATAATGATTCATGAAGAAGAATTGGTTAGACGTATAAAAGAGAAAGGTCCAATGCATATTAAAAGGCTTTACAATATTTTGTTAGAAAGGGATTCAGAAACTGAATTGGTTAAAGATTGTATGATTTAAGTGGGCACAAAATTTCGAAGAACCAGTGGTGTTGGAAACATGGGAAAAAATTTGGGTTCAGAATGTTAAATTTACACAGTCACAGAATTTGAGGGAAAATTTCTATAAAATGTTTTATAGATGGCATGTAGATCCTAAGAAATTGTCATGCATGTACCCTAATGTTCAGCCAAAATGTTGGAGATGTGATTGTTTAGATGCTACATATTATCATATCTGGTGGACTTGTAAGGAAGTTAAGGCTTTTTGGATAAAAATTTGGTGGGTCATGCAGAATGTTTTAAAGAAAAAAATTCAATTTTCTCCACAATTGTTTTTACTGGGTATAGTTAAGGGTTTTACATTGGGTGAAACAAAGTTGATATTGCATATGATAACAGCAGCGAGATTATTGATAGGTAAATATTGGAAAAATGAAGTTTTGCCCACTATCGAGGAATGGACTTTGAAGATGGCCAGTTTTGCAGAGATGGCGAAGATTTCAGCATACTTAAAAGATTGTTCACAAGAGACTTATGAATGGGAATGGAAAAAGTGGATAGATTATGTGCAGAACAAATACCAAACCAGGAAGTATCAAATAGCTTTTAATTGAAAATGTTATGTTAAGATAGAAACATTTTAACTTAGTGAAGATGAAAAATTATATGGGGGATGGAGGGGTTCAAGTTTTATATAAAGGGTTTTTTTTTTCTGATGTGAGTATATTCTGTGGAAGTCCGGGGGGAGGGGAGGGTTAGGGAGGGTTAGGGAGGATGAGGTTGAGGAGTTTGGGGTGGGTTGAGGGGGGGAGAAATGGGGTGAAAATGTAACTGTAAAACTTTTGCAATAAAAAAAAATCAACGTAATACGTAATAGCTATCGATGATAATATCCAAAAATGCAGAATGAATGTTAAGCCTAGGGAGAGGCTTCTCCTTTTTCTCCATGCTTGTACCTGGAACTGTAAAAATAAAACCACTGTTATTCTGTAAAATGTAGTAGCTGAAGTCTAATGTTAATAAATAAAACAAAACACTTCGTCATTTCATTCTTAGTTACAATTTACTAAACCGAAGAACAGATTCTTCTGAAGGCTCCATGACTTTCTTGTATGCCTGTTAGAAAGCATATCCTGTGAGCACACGACAGGATTCCAGAAGATTTAGCATGACTGTACCAGGAAGCAGAAAAAGGATTGTCTGAAGAAAAAGGATAAAACTACAAAAAGAAACCACTCCCAAAGCCCATCCAACAACCCTTTTCTAACCAACTAACCTGTCAAAATAAAATGACAAACAATACCAGTAAACTTATTTTCAATTTACAGTTCCATTCCTCCAGTTAGTTTCTGTGATACAATGCAGTGTGAAAGAAATCCTACTCAATCCTCTTAGATCTCATTAATTATTAAAGCAACATAAAAGCTATGAGAGCCAATTCAAGCCATGAGAACAGCTATCTTACATTTAATCTACATTCAAGCTGTGCATATAAAATTACATATTCTGGTGATAAAATTCCTGAGATATTTTATCTCAATAACAGAATAGAGTTTGCTATTTGCTTGAGATTGAGTGTTAATTTTTTTTTCAAATCCTTGGCCACATCTCCTGTGCTTCATTGTCTTCAGTCTTTTTCACGAAGGCATAGTCCACAGGAGAATCTGCAGGAGAAACAACAGAAAAAAAGGACCAGGGCCAGGAAAGCCAGGATCGTGAAGGCCAAAGGGCGGGCTGGATTGTTGTCACAGCGCTCTGAAAATGAACATTCAGGTAAGCCAACATCTATTTTCCAGTGCGCTGCTCCGGCAATCCATGCATGGGCAGGGACCTGACTGATCCCCGGGCCGTGGGTGGAGTTTACACTTTGCAAAACCCTCCTCCCAAATGATGCCTCAGCAGAAGCACGAGTGTCCAATTTGTCCAGGAGGCCACCCTACAAATGTCTGCAACTGACGCTTGGGTAGCCCAAGCAGCCGTAGTGGCTGCACTGCGAGTAGAATGAGCCAAGACTCGTCCTGGTAAGGGCTTGGCCTTGAGTTCATTTGCTTTTGAAATACAGACCTTCAGCCACATGCCCACTGTTGAAGAAGAAACTTTTTTCCCCATAGAGGAAGGATGAAATGACACAAATAAAGCCTCTGTCCTTCAGAACAAGGCAGTTTGTTTAATATACCATCTGAGGGCCCTCCGAACATCTAAGGTGTACCACCAATCCTCCAGCGGATGGCGTAGATCTGATTAGAAATCAGGTAAAATTAGTTCTTGGGTACGATGAAAGTAAGAATTTACTTTGAGCAAAAAGGCAGGATCCAGTACTACACGGTTAGAATGGAAAATGCAGAGATCTTTCCGAATGGACAGGGCCGCCAGATCAGAAATCCTCCTTGCAGACCCCTTGAGGGTCAGGAAGCGGAGGCTGACGGAGCCCAGTGGCTCGAATGGTGCAGATGTAAGTTCTTGAAGGACAAGAGGCAACTCCCACGTTGGATAGCAATGCACTACTGGGGGTCTGAGATTGGTAGCCCCCTGAAGGAAGGTGCGACCTCTCGGATGTTGTGCGATATGTTGCCGCGGCAATAAACAAAATGGCGGGCATGAGTGGCAAACCGCTTCCTCGTGGACCATTTGCCAGCTGTAAAAAATGGTGTGAAGGCTATTTGAAGACACTCAAGCGCTGCAAAGCCACACCTGGTCTTCTGAGTTTGTCCAAGATCCCTGGGCAGTGACTCCGGAGCTGCCCAACGATTTTGGAGCTGAAAAGTAGAGGCGGTTGTGTCGGCTGACCAGAAAACCAGCTCACCCACTGGCTGCAAAGAAATCAACGGAGGTGCCCAGACAATGGAAAGAACTCCGGAATGCTGCCACAAGGAAGTCCAGCCGGTGGAAGGTGGCCTGGAGCCCCAAGGATTCCTAAAACACTGCCGGCAGCAAAGGAGAGGGCTGTCAATCTCCTACCCGATGTCCAATGTTCAGCTCCTTCAGCAGAATCCAAAGAAACAAAGTCCAAAGCAGAAAAAAAGAAAAAAGGATGACAATCCAAGCAGAGGAATCTGACAATCTATTTGCCAGAGAAAGCCACTCAGGTCTCATCAGATAGACTGAGTGAAAAAGACTGAAGACAACAGAGCACAGGAGGCGTGGCCAAGGATTTGAAAAAAAATTAACATTCAGTCTCAAGCAAATAGATGAGAGATTAACCCATGCATGGCTTGTCAGAGCAGCGCACTGGAAAATAATAATAAACCAAAAACGGATCCTATTAGCAGAAATGTACACCCCCAATGGGGGGCATGAACAGTTCTATAACAAACTGCACAATATTATTCGAGATGTACAATGTGATAACCTTTGTTTGTTAAAAGACTTTAATGCAATAGTAGACAAAGAATTAGACTATAGAAGCAACAAATTAAAAAAAGGAATTAGAAGAAATAGCGATATAAACATCTAGAAGAAAATAGAAGAGCCAAAGCAGAGCTACAGAGGGAGCCTCAAAAAAGGGAGCTAAAACAACAAATGGATTTAATTAAACATAAACTGAATACACTTGAGAAGGAGGAGTTGGTGAGAGATATAAAAAAACTAACCAAAACTTCTTTGAAAATGCAAATAAACCAGAGAGGTGGTTAGCATATAAATTGAAGAAACATAAGGAGAAAAGATGGATTAGTAAACTACAAAATGAGGAAGGAGAGATATGCTATCAAAATGAGGAGAAAAAGAATATAGTACAGGAATATTATAAGAAACTGTATGATGATATAGATAGTTATTCAGAAGATAAAGCAATAAAATGTTTGAGGAAAGCCTTGCTGCCTAAAATTTCAAAAGAAACAAAAAATATGCTAAATGAAGGAATAAGGATGCCAGAATTAATAGAGGCAATAAAAAAACAAAAGAATAATAAAACACCGGCGGACTTCCGGCAGTGACGTCAGTGTGCATGGAATGAGAGAACAGGGCTCCCTTCTTGTAGCTCCAAAATTCCCAACCAGGAAGCCTAATTAGGCACTATTGATCCCAGAGAGTTGATAGAAAAAAGAGGAATCTTCAAGGACCTCGGGGGGAAAAGCAATTGTCCTGAAGGTTCAGAAGAAACCTCTTAATTCCGATGGGGAAAAAACCAGCCATTTTGGCTGGCCTGAAGCGCTGACAGCCGAGGAGTAGGAAGCGAAAATTGAATCAACAGATCACAACGGTACGAGACTCAAAAAAAAAAAAAAAAACACAGCGGCAGAAATTCAGCCAGATAAACGCAGCAATGAAAAGGAAGAGGAGCGGAAGAAGGAACTTTGACAGGTAGTGACTGCGCAAAACGCGAGACAGCAGGTGAGAGGAGGAAGAAAATTCCAATGGATATATTTTGAGGCTTGAGAGAGGTGTTGACTACAAAATAGATTTTCTAGAAGATGGTACATTGGATCAGGACTGTGAGATTGACAGACGGTTTTAAAGATCAGAAAAGAGATAACGAGCAGCGGAACTGGAGGGGTGATTGGAGAAGTGGTGGTTCTAATGGAAGTATAGATGGAGCAGAGTTGGAAAATAACGAGTTTGGAACTTTATCTAAAATTGTTGAAATTGGATACTTGAGACATTAGTGGAGAGTGGCACTAAAAACTATATTTGAAGAGAATTGAAGTGGAGGCTAAGCGGCAGACAAGGGGAGAAAAAAAAAGGACTGAACAGAGGACTGAACAGAGAATGATGCAAGAGAGGACTGTATAGAAGAATATCAAAACATACATACATAGACCAAGTGATTAATGATAAATATTTGACTATTCTAAATAGAATTAATTAATAACTGTTGATTATTAATTATTAATTAATGGTTAATGATTGAGATAAGATGGATTATTGATTTTGAATATTAATCTTAAGTAATTGCTAGTTATATTTACTTATCTTCATATCTGATTACATATACAGTGCTAACTATACTATTAAGAAATTAATGAATTTTTAGAGTTTTATAATTTTTTCCTTTCCTCATTTTTCTTCTCTTTCATAAACGTATATATGAGTAAAAATTTATAGAGTCCTAAATAAGTATGTAGAGGGATATAGATTATATATAGTAAAATACTTAGCCTTGTAGAGTGATAAACATATTTATACAACTATAGTCATAATAGTATACATATAGATTGATATTTAAGGAATTGCACTATTTAGGTTAAATTTAAAAACTATTTAAGTAACTGTCAGGTATGCTTCCTTCAGTATCCAGGAAAGAAACTCCCAAACTCAAGCATTTTGAAGAATTTGGTACTTTTACTGAATATGAAATGATAACAACCCAGGAAAAGCTGGGTTCATAACTAATCCCTCCCCCGTTTCTTATGGCAGCTGAAGCAGGAAAGCTGAGGCTGACATTCGGCCCCCCTTGCAGAAAAGGTGTTATTCCTAAGTAAAGGGAAAGAAAAGAGAGAGAAACAGAATATATACAATAATTATGGTTTATCTGGGTATTTGGTATAGAACTGCTGTATTTTCTTGGGAGCTCGGACATCTTGTTTATTCACCCATTCAGCCTGCGATAAAGGAAAATGTTTCCAGGCAATCAGATATTGGACTTTCCCATGGTGTTTTCTCGAGTCCAAAATTTCTTTAACTTCAAAATGTTGCTCCCCTTCTATGAGAATGGGAACTGGAGGGATGCTTTGATCAGCCCTTAAAGGAGATGAGTGTTCAGGTTTCAATAAACTAACATGAAATACAGGATGTATTCGTCTCAAGGTTTTTGGCAATTCCAATTCAACTGTTACTGGATTAATCAACCGAATCACCCGAAATGGTCCCACATACTTAGGCCCCAGCTTTTTGGACTTTTGGGTAGTCTGTAGGTATTTGGTCGACAAATAGACTTTATCACCCACTTTATACTTGTGAGCTGGGGACCTTTTCTTATCGGCTTGAGCCTTATGAGCCCGGTGTGCCTCATCTAATGCCTTCCGAGTCACTGCCCATGTGCTCTTTAGCTGTTCGATCCAATCCATCAAGGAAGGATTTTGAGGATCATCTTGTGGTAACTCAGGAATGGGTACAAAATCCTGGCCCGATGCGACCTTAAAAGGGGTGAATCCGGTGCTGCTGTGTACAGAATTGTTATATGCCACTTCTGCAAATGGCAACAAGTCTACCCAATTGTCTTGTTGGTAATTTACGTAACACCTCAGGTATTGCTCGAGTACCCCATTGGTTCTTTCACAAGCCCCATTTGTCTGAGGGTGGTGACTGGAGCTTAACCCCTGTGCTGAACCTATCAATTTCAAAAACTCCTTCCAGAAACTGGAAGTAAATTGCACCCCCCTGTCAGAAATTATTCTTTTCGGAGATCCATGTAGTCAGTAAATTTGCCGAATAAACAATTTTGCGAGAGTTTTTGCTGAAGGGATCTTCGAGCAAGGGATGAAATGTACTTGTTTGGAAAACAAATCCGTCACTACCCAAATAACAGTGCAGCCCTCACTATTTGGTAAATCTACAATAAAATCCATAGATATTTCCTTCCATGGGGCGTTCAGTCTAGCCACACCTTGCAACAATCCAGGGGGTTTTCCTGGAGGTCTTTTAGCCGAGGCACAGACTGGACAGCTAGCTACATATGCCTCTATGTCCTTTTTAAGTGCAGGCCACCAAAACTGTCTCTTAACAAGATGCAGAGTTTTGACAAACGCAAAGTGTCCTGCGGCCTTAGCATCATGAGCATATGTTAATACAATTGTTCTTAAAGTGGCTGGAACATACAACTTTGATCCCACCCAAGCTAGTCCGTCACGAAGTGTGCATTCATTCGAGTGATTCTTAAACCACTCATCGGTTTTTAGAGCTTCTCGCAATTTTTCAAGTAAATCTCCCGAGAGTTCTGGTTCGGTTTTACTCTGAGCTCTGGTAGTGACAGGTGTCGCTAACTGTGTCAATGGGATCATTGGTTGAACCAACTCCTTCTTGATGCTGTTGTACTGTGGCAGTCTGGAAAGTGCGTCCGCCATGAAATTTTTCCCACCAGGAAGGTAACGTAGAGTAAAATTGAACCGCTTGAAGTGTTGGGCCCAGCAAGGCTGTTTTGGTGATAGTTTGCGTGGTGTTTTCAGTGCTTCTAGATTCTTATGATCAGTCCACACCTCGAAAGGGTGTTTCGCCCCTTCTAAAAATTGTCTCCACGTTAACAACGCCCATCTAACTGCAAACGCTTCTTTCTCCCATATGGCCCATCTCCTTTCCGTGTCTGATAGTTTACGGGACGTGTAAGCACAGGGTTGTAATATCCCGTTCTCATTCTTTTGCAAGAGTATTGCTCCTACAGCGACGTCGCTAGCATCAGCTTGTACTACAAAAGGTTGTTCCATGTCGGGATGTTTGAGCACTGGTTCAGCTGCAAACAGTCGTTTCAGTTTCTCGAAAGCAGCTTGACATTCCATAGTCCATTCTAGTGGTTTCGAGGGTTTGGGTTTTACTTCCCCTTTGGTTTTTAGCAAGTCTGTAATTGGCAGTGCGATTTTTGCGAAAGAGGGGATAAATTGTCTATAAAAATTTGCAAACCCTAAGAAACTCTGTAATTGTTTATGGGTGCGTGGTGCGGCCCATTCCATCACGGCCCGGACCTTTTCTGGGTCCATCTCTATTCCTTCATGCGATATACGATATCCAAGATAGTCGATTTTGTCTTGGTGGAACTCACATTTAGAAAGTTTGGCATAGAGTTCAGCTGCTCTGAGTTTATTCAAGACCGCTCGAACCAGTCGTACATGGTCGGCCATGTTGTCAGAATAAATTAGAATATCGTCCAAATAGACCAAAACCCCCTTATATAGGTGCTCATGCAACACTTCGTTGATCAACTGCATGAATACAGCCGGGGCTCCTTGTAGTCCAAAAGGGAGTACTCTAAACTGGAAACATCCCAGTGGGCAATTAAATGCTGTCTTCCATTCATCTCCCTCTTTTATTCTCACTCGGTAGTATGCCTCTCTTAAATCAAGTTTGGTAAAAAAATTTCCCTTCCCTAAATGGGCTAACATGTCCTTCATGAGTGGGAGGGGGTAGACATTTTCTACACAAATGGCGTTCATGTTTCTATAATCAACTACTAATCTGAAGGAGCCATCTTTCTTTTCGCGGAACATCACTGGCGCTGCCACCTTGGGTTTGGCTCGTTCGATGAATCCACGTTCTAAGTTTTTATCGATGAAATTCCGCAATTCCCCCAATTCCCGAGGTGTCATGGGGTAAATTTTTGGTTTGGGAAGCTTCACCCCAGGGAGAATTTCAATGGTGCAGTCAGTGGCTCTGTGGGGAGGGAGGGCATCTGATGCCTTTTCGCTAAACACTTCCTTGAGGTCCCAATATTCTTTAGGAATTTTTTCTTCTCCCTCAATATAATTAATGGCTACTGCCACCCTTTCCGGCCTTATGTTGTCCCTTGGGGGGGGCCCTTCCTTTTCTGGAGTCGGTTCTGCCGTACGGATGCGCAGGACCCCTGTCTTCCAATTTATTCGTGGATTCCATTTACGAAGCCAGGGCAGTCCTAGAATGAGGGGTTTTTCCATTCCAGGGGCTACAATAAAGCTGAGCTTTTCTATATGATTCCCCAACTGCAGTTCAAAGGGTTCGGTCATAAAACTAGCTGGGCCCCCTCCTGCAATCGACCCGTCTAATTGACAAAATGCAATGGGTCTTTTTAAAGTTTTCAGTCTCAGTCCCATTTCCTCCACTACCTTGGGGCTAATTATGCATCTAGTGCACCCTGAGTCCAACAGGGCTAACAATTGCGCGTGAGTTCCTGTGGAGGGCACCCTTACTTCTACGGGGATGAGTAAGGGTTCTTCCGTGTGACTCACCCGTTCGTCGGTGTCGGAGTCAGAGTCCGTCTCGCTGTCGTCATCGTTGGTTGGAGTTCCCAGCTCACCCGGGTTCCGGGGAGCGAACTCAACGACTTCTCCTTTCAGGGCGGTGCCGCGGACTTTGGCGGGTATCTTATCGCCTTTCTTTTGGCCGGGCCCGGTGGCTTTTGGCAGTGGTTTGGAGAAACACTCGGCCGCTCGGTGACCCTCCTTCCCACATTTGAAACAGGTGAAGGGCTTTGACTTGGGTTTGAATTCGGTCTTCCCGCCAGTCATCTTGGGCGCCCCCTTACGGTAGGAAGAGAATGACTGGTCCCCCATCCGCTTTCCTCGGAGTTCGCTTCGTTTCAGCTCGATCTCCACATCCTCAGCTACTATGTACCATGTATCCAAATCATCGGGGACCCCCATGCTCCTACAGTCTCGATATATCTCTTCATTCAATCCATCTTTGAAACTCTCCAAAAGAGCCATCTCTGACCAGCCTGTCATATAGGGTGCCAGTTCACGAAACTCTTGGATATACTCTGCCACCGGCCTCCGGCCCTGCTGAATACTCTTCATTCTGAGTCTCGCCTTTCGTTCAGCTAAATGGTCTTCAAACCATCTTCTAAGGGCCCTCATGAACTGGTTGTAATTTCTCAGCAAGGGGGAGTTGTTATTGTGGAGAACCACCATCCACTCAGCAGCTACTCCCTCTAGAGCATTCGCGACACTTCTGACTTTCGCCGCCTGTCTCGTAGTCCTCCCCCCAGTCCTGCATGTGGTTCCACACTTGGGTCAGGAAAAATCCCAAGGCTTTAGGATTCCCATCAAACTTCCCAGGAAGGGGGGGGGGATTTTTGGCTTTTTACGTCTGCGGGGGGGGGGGGGGGCTGCAAGGCTGGGGTTCTCTGGCCGGCTGCATCTCTCCCACGAGCTGCCGAAGTCTGGGATGTTCCCTCTTCAAACTCTTCCTCTCCCCCATAGGCTGTTTCTCCTGGCTCCCCCCTGGGGCTTTCTCTCCTCTTCTCCCCAGGAATTTCAAAAGACTCACGATTTCTTCTGCTTTCCTCTACATCACGGATAAGCTGCAAGGCTTGGTCTATCATGAGACGTTCTTTTTGTTCTTGCATCCACACTGCCTCCTTTTTCCGGGGTCTGGAAGTTGTCACTCCCTGGGGTTCCTCTCCCCAGTCTTGGCAGTCTTCCCACTCCTTTTGACCATCTAGCCTCTTCTGTCTCCAAACGGAGTTTTTCCAACCATTCTGCAGTCTCCTTTTCCGACTGGAGGGCAGTTGAACTGGCTGCCCCCATCTTCTCTTCTCCATCACTCCCCCAATCTGACATATTCTGGATTTACAGTCCCCTCGGTTTTTGTCCGGGTTGACTGATTGTGAGTTCCAGCTTAATGTCAGGTATGCTTCCTTCAGTATCCAGGAAAGAAACTCCCAAACTCAAGCATTTTGAAGAATTTGGTACTTTTACTGAATATGAAATGATAACAACCCAGGAAAAGCTGGAACTGAGCAAAACGCGCGAAATGCATCTACTAAGCTTCTCCCCCCCTCCTGTTCATAAATCATCAGCCAATCCAAAGGTCTTCCAAAGGTCAGGTGGCAACACATCTGGCAGCGTCATTCATCAGGAATGTAGGGCAGTTGGTCAGCCGTCTCCGTTTGAAGATTCAGTTTCATTTTCTCATGAAGATACATCCTACCAGAAAAGAAAAAAAACCCTCTCCTGTTCCTCCCCCCCCCCAGCTTCATAACTAATCCCTCCCCCGTTTCCTATGGCATCTGAAGCAGGAAAGCTGAGGCTGACAGTAACTTTTATAGGTAACAAATTTAAGGATATTAAAAGTAAGATATTGTATAAAAATTTAGAAGAATTTGCAGCAAATAGTAAAAAAGACAAGCATAGGCACAACAATGATAACCAAAATAAATAAGAAAACAACCTCAAATCAGGCATCTCTTACAGTGTCCCCAGCACAGCAATGGTCAATAGAAAGCATGCTGGGAGCAGATAAAGAAAAGGCAGGCTCCATTTCCAGTATACAAAAATATTCAATCAGTGTTGGCAATGATCCAGGAGGCAATGAACAAGACACAAGAAACCATTGTGAATAATCACAAAGAAACAAAAAGAAACCATGAGGATCTTAAATCTGATGTGGGAGAAATAAAAGACAATATAAAAAATATAGGAATGAGCAAAGGATCCAAAACATGGAATTAAAAATGGAACAAACAGATAAGAAAATAGAGACGTTGGAACAAAAACAGATGTCAACTAGTAGGGAACTAGAAGAATCGATTGTGCATCTGGAAATGGATCATTTTACCTTTTTATCTTAGGTTCCAGAATATCACGAAAAATAAGGATGAAGACTTGGGAAAGATAATGACGGAAATCCTGGCAGAAACAATACAAAGAGATAAGGAGGATATACGAAGGGCATCAATGAGGTTTACAGAATGGACACAAATTATGCACATAGGCACAAATTGCCAAAAGAAGTGCACGTTAGATTTACTAAAGAAACAATAAAGGAAGAAATTTATAAAAAAATGAGAGATGAGGCAATACTATGTAAAGGAAAGGAGATAATAACACTCAAACAGATTCCAAGATGAGTAAGAGACCAGAGAAAAACTTTTAATTTTCTCACATCACAATTAAACAAATATAAGTCATGTTTCAATGGCTGACACCGGAGGACATCCTAATCTCTTGGCAAGAGAAGACATTTAAGATAGATACCTTGGAAAAGGCTCAGGAATTTTTTGAACATCATTTTGTCTTGGAGGAAGATCAAGTAAGCAGGGAGGAATCAGAGAGTAAAAGCCAGGAAGATTACGCCTTGGTGGCGTAGCTGATTAAGCACTGTTACAGTGCACCAGCTGCCTGCAATTACTGCCAGTTCAAATCTCACCAGGCTCAAGGTTGACTCAGCCTTCCATCCTTTCTAAGGTAGGTGAAATGAGGACCCAGTTTGTGGGGGCAATAAACTGACTTTGTATAAAATATACAAAAGTATGAAGGCTATTGCTTAACGCATTGTAACCCACCCTGAGTCTCCAGAGAAGGGTGGCATATAAATCAAAAATAAAATAAATAAATAAATAAAATAAAATAAATGGTACGGAAGAAACTGAAGGAGAACAAGAGGAAAAGAGAAGATTGGAAAGAGAACAAATAGAGAGAGAGGGAGCGAGGGGAAAAACACAGTTACAAGAAATACAAGAAGTTTAAGGACAACGAAGAAGTAAGAATGGAGATGGAGCAAGAAACAAAAATGATTTCAATAAACAAAAACGGTTTAAATGCACCAGCCAAAAGAATGCAAAAATTTACAAAATTACAAAGATTGGAGATGGATATCATAAATTTGCAGGAAGTACACATTAAGAAACAACACAGAAAGATGCTAGAACACCCAAAGACTAGGAAATTTATATACTTCATTAGCAGAACAAAAGGAGGAAAGGATCTTAATGATTGAAATACAAACAGAACAAAAAACAATATTACTGATTTCAATTTATGCACCAAATAATAATCAAAATGAATTTTATAAAAAGATACATGACAAAGTAAAAGAATTAGAATACAAAAACATCTGCATAATAGGTGACTTCAACACAATTATGGACGCAATTACATGAAAAAAGACTACCAGAGTAACAAGAAAAATAAAACTAAGAAAAAGACACTTCCAGATACGTTTCAAGAGATGATACAAGAATTATGTCTTCAAGATACATGGAGGGAGGTAAATAAAGAGAAAAAACAATATACACTCTATTCTAGCCCACACCAATCATGGTCTACGATAGACCATGGATTACGACAGAATTTAGAAAAGATATAGAAGTGGAAATAATGACAAATATGTGGGCAGATCATAACCCAGTAAAAGTAATATGGAAAGGACAACGGACAAGAAAAAGATGGATGATGAATAAAGAAATATTAAAAGATAAAGAATACATTCAGATGATTGAAAAAAAATGAACATATTCTTCAGGATAAACACAAAAGAGGAAATTTCTCTCCAAAATCTATGGGATACGGCAAAAGCATACATAAGAGATCTAACAATTGCCTATATGGTGAAGAAAAATAAAAACAAACAACAAGAACAAGACAATCTGCTAAAAGAGCTTAAAGAATGCGAATCTGACCTACAGAAGGATCCTCAAAATAAAATGACAAAAGGAAAAATAAATTTGATAAAACATAAAATTAATTTGACCACACAAATAGAGATAGCACGGAAAATTAAGTCAGCAAAGCAAAGTCATTTTGAATATGCGAATAAAACGGGACATTGCTTGGCGTATAAACTGAAAAAAGAAAAAGAGAAAAAAATGATACACCAATTACAAGATGAGAAAGGAGAGATGTATTATAGAAATGAGGATTAAAATGCGGCCGCGTGGGTACTTATAGGGGCGACATGGCGCTCCCACGTGACACCTCTCCTGCGTGAGCTGCATTGGCTTCCGGTGGTCTTCCGAGTGCGCTTCAAGGTGTTGGTTCTCATCTTCAAAGCGCTCCATGGCTTAGGACCCGGTTATTTACGAGACCACCTTCTGCCTCCGATAACCTCCCACCGGCCAACACGCTCCCACAGAGAGGGTCTCCTCAGGGTGCCGTCTGTCAGGCAATGTCGGCTGGCGACCCCCCAGGGAAGAGCCTTCTCTGTGGGGGCACCTGCCCTCTGGAATGAGTTACCCTCAGGGATACGACTAATCCCGGACCTCCGGACCTTCCGCCGGGCCCTGAAGACTTTTTTATTTCAGCAAGCTGGGCTGGGTTAAAATTTTAATTGGGTGAATTTTATGGGTAAGGGGTTTTAAAACTGGAGAAGCCAAAGATAATTTAATTTTGTTTTAATGTATTTTAATATTTGTATTGTGTGTTTTTAATTCTGGCTGTTCACCGCCCCGAGTCCTTCGGGAGAGGGGGCGGTATAAAAATTTAATAAATAAATAAAATAAATAAAAAAAAATAGCAATTTTTTTTTTCAAAGGTTATATGCGCAAGAGGAAGTTTTTGAAGAAGACATTAAATAATAGTTAAACAAATCAGATTTAAGGGAATTAGAAGAAACACACAGGGAAATACTGAATAGGCCAATTAGTATGATTGAATTAATGGAGGCAAGGAAAAAACAGAAAAATAATAAAACTCTAGGTCCAGATGGCATCCTGGCAGAATTTTATAAATCTTGTCAACAACCACTAGATGAAATTATACTAGAAACTTTCAATAATGCTCTTTTGAAGGCCACAATACCCAATTCTTGGACAGAAGCCATTATCACACTTATCCCAAAAGAGGAGACAGACTAATCACAAATTAAAAATTACAGACCGGGCTTCCGGTCTGGCTTCCGTCGCCGCCAGACGGTCCTCTGAGACCGCCAGCCCCGTAGCCTGTAAAGAGCCGCCTCTACATATGAAAGGCGGCTCGAAAAACTCCATTTCCTGAAGGAAATGTGAGACAGAGCAGGCGAGGGCAGGTAGAGCCCTCTGCGAAGTCCCCAGAGTTCTTTTTTTTACTCTTGGGGACGAGCAGGTTGTGGCTCCCTATTTCCGCTTGCCGCTGTTCCGGGCTTCGGGAGAACTCTGCCCTTTTTGCAGAGCTAGGCGCTGGAACCGGACCAATCAACGAAATTAACAGATGGATTAATTAAAAAGGATGAGATTTGGACTTGGGACCCTAAATCGCAAGTATTTTTAATGATTTTACAAGCGTTTCAGAGTGAAGGAAAAAAAAGTTTAAAATGGCGACTGCTGAGGCTTGAGAAGAAGAAGAAAGTCGAAAGTGAAAGTCCTTCTGTAACAAGCTACAAAGTAGCGGAATAAACAGTGCTGGCTAGAATCTGGAAGAAAAATATCTATTTTAAGTTTCTCTTTTTTCTTGGAGATTTGTACTTAATCTTGCTTGGGGAAAAGTTTTCCTTCTTTAAAAAGAGTTTGTGTGGCAGAATGGCGTTAAAACTAATAAAGCCTGACAAACAAGCAGCGGGGGGGGTGTTCCCCCATTTACAATTATGTGAACAAGTTCTGAGCTTACAGACTCAGCAAAATGGCTTTAATTTAAAAGAATTTGTCCAGGAGGAAATGGCAAGATACCACAAGACTGTGAACCAGAAACTTGAGAAATTTAGGCAAGAAATTAAAGAAATGATACAACTAAAGTATGATAATTTGCAATGAAAGATTGTAACAGTGACTAACGCTTTTTCAGAAATTGTTATAAAGATGGATACAAATATCACGTTATTAGAGTCTAAAATGGAGGAAGTTGATGATAAGATTTATAATTTGGACAATAAAATACAAATAATTGAAAATGATTTGATAAATATTCAAAACAATAGTTTAGAAGTAAAGTCTAAAAAGGAAGCTGCTCACGAGACTTACAATGCAGAAGATATAAAGCAAGGGATTGAAAAAGAAATTACAATGATGCAATACAGGCTCACGGAATTTGCGGTTAGAATGAGAGGGTTACAGGAAAATAATAGAGATGATTTAAGAAAAATATCTGCTCAAGTTCTGGCCGGGATTTTAAAGGTTCATCTTGAGGAGGTATCTTGTAAGATTGACAAGGCTTATAGAGTAAATTCTTGGATTGCAAAGCAAAGGCAATTGCCTAGAGATGTGGTGATTTATTTCACAGACAAAGAAATAAGAAATGATATTGTGCAAAAATCTTTTAATTCTACTCTACAATTGTATGGAAGAAAGATCTGGATATATAAAGAGTTGCCGCCTAAGATTCTAAAAGACAGAAAGAAATTTGGATCTTTGGTGACTGAGCTAAAGAAACAAAATATCTCATTCAAGTGGGACGTTCCAGTTGGTATAATATTGAGATATCAAGGAGAAAGATATCAGCTAAATACTGTTGAAAAAGCGGAAGAATTTTACTACAAGGTTCTCCAAAAGCAAAATCAACAAGAGATAGAAATTCAAGATAAGCAAAAGGAGGTGGAAGTAATGGAAAAACAACAAGTTACAGAGGTCCTTGTAGATGAGCCGCTTCTGGATTCTCCTTCAGAGGTCTCAGCTGGACTATTTATAAATACAAGAGAGGTGGCTCTGGATTCTAAAGTGATGACTTATCAAGTTACAGACCAGCAAGGAAATCAATCAATTGGGACTTCCGGTTGGTGACGCGTGGTGTCATGGCGTGGTGAGAGTGATCGCTCTCTCCCACTGCCACTTAACGCAACGTTTTGGGGACCGTTCGAGGCGTGGAAGCCTGGAGGGCTTCGCGGACTATAGTGGGGCTTCGGTGAGTCGAGTGGCGGAGTGCAAACCCACCCGGCGCGACCGATTTCCACTGTCAAGCTAACGGGGCGCGTCTGCCTCTTAATGGCAGACCTGAAGCCACGATAGCCAACAAGAGGGGAAGCAAAGATTCCGGGAAAGAGAGGCGAGAGCATCAGTAACCACTTACCCCAGAGTGCGCTTGGGATCGGAAGATCGGATAAAGCTTTGCTGGCCGGATCGGAGTGGAAGGGCTCAAAAGAGGGAAAAAAGCGGCGATTGAAAGAAAGGAGGAGGACTGACAGCGAGATCGCAGACAGGTCGGCAAGAAAGAAGGAGGAGAGATCAGCAAGCGGACCAGCGGCACTACCCTTTTTTTTGGATTTAATTTGCTGCATAGATTGAGCTCTGAGGACGTGGGGAAGAGATTCTGCTGACTGGAGAGGAGAACGACTGGAAATTTAGGACCGGAAGTGCAACCATACTTGATACCAATGAGAAGAACAACGAAGAGCTAGAGAGGAAAGAAGAAGCACCAGGAAGAGAACAACGGAATAATTAAACTTACTTTTACAAGGTGTTGGAGATCTTGAAGAAGCGAGAAGTAGAAGGGTGATATTAAACTAATGTACTTTCCAGCATAGACTCTAATAAGTGTGGTACTCGAAGGGACTAAGAGGATCTGAATTTAAATCTCTATTAATACATAGTGTTATTACTTTAAAAATAGTCTAAAACTACAATATATACATATTTATTCTTTTTCCTTTTTTCTTTTTTTCTCTACACATTTAAAGTATTTATAATATTTATATAAGTATTTAAATTATTTAAAGTACATATATATTCAGAGTATTAAAAGTAGTAATACAATATAGCTAATTAATATATTTAAATATCTGCATAGACATATTAGAACCTATTATCTTCTATTTATCTACCTATCTATTTACCCATTTATATATATATCTATTTAACTATCTACCTATTTATATATCACTTATTTATTAGCTACTTTTTTTGTCTTGTTTTTCTATTTTTTACTGCTGTGTGCATAGAGTGGCTATTGATTGATTATTGTGTTTAATATTATTAAGGATAAATTTTATAAAATAGTGATTTAATTTATAACATCAATTAATTAAGTGCTTACTGACTGGATATTGAGTATTATTTTATTGATCATATATATTGGTATTGAAAGGTTTTTTCTTCTAAGAATTGAGAATCTAATTGTTAATTAGGAATTGAGCTAAACTAGAAACACAGCTTCCAAATAAGGATTAGTCAACAAAGCTAAGTAGTGGGCAGCATAGCGGAGAAAAGGTCAATAATTCCATTTCTACTTGTCTTGTGAATTGGGAATATCTTCAAAAATTTTCTCTTCTTTAGTATTGTTAAACTAAGCAAAGGAAGTCAATTAGTGGATGACAGTTTGGAGGAACATAGAAAGGATAGTCAAAGAACAGGCGAAAGTGCTTAGGGAGATGACAAGTTTTGCATCCACTGTGGCAAAAACAGGAAAGAAAGTAACCCCTAGCGTTTCAAGTCCCACAATTACAATGTCGTCCCCTGCAACCCAAAAATTGATGGAAGGGCTACCAAAAATTGAGAAGTCATCAGTGATTCCAACAATGCAAGCGATGCAGGCATCACTAGCAATGATTCAAGAGACAATGCTCTTAATGCAAGAGAAAATGACTAATAATCACCAGGAAATGAAAACAGACATACAAGGCATCGACCAGAAAATAGGTGACATACAACAAGCCATTCTAAAGAACGAACAGAGAATAGGTAAAATAGAATCTAAAGTGGAACAACAAGAGAAAGACTTAGAAACAGTAGATCAAAAATTAATGGCCCAGAATAGGGATCTGGAGGAATCGATTACACAATTGGAAATGGACAAGGCCTCTTTCTATCTGCGTTTCCAAAACGTTATAGAAGACAAGGATGAAAATTTAGGCCAAGTAATGGCCGAATTAATAGCGGAGGTGTTCCAACAGGATCCAAACGACATAATAAAAGAATTGGATGAGGTGTATAGAGTACAGACGAACTACGCCAGACGGAACAAACTACCCAGAGAGGTACACATAAGGTTCGCACAAAAGAAAGTCAAGGATATCTTTTATAAAATGGTAAAAGAAGAACCGATCAATTACAAGGAAAAGGAGGTGATTGTCCTGAAGCAAGTGCCGAGGAGGGTGAGAGAACAACGAAGAGACTACAGATTCCTGGCCTCACAGCTGAATAAAAGGAACATACTTTTTAGATGGACCTTGCCGGAGGGTATGTTGATTACTTGGCAAGGGAGGAGGATTAAAATAAACAGTTTGGTGGAGGCTCAAGAATTCCTTGACCAACTGAGAGGGTCAGAAGACGAACAAAGTAGCAAAGAGGAATTGGAAGCTGGTATTACAGAAGAAGAACTCACCCAAAGAAGATCCCAAGAAGAGGTCTCGACGGGGAAAGAGAGCTTAGACGAGAAAGAAAAGGAAGAGAAAGAAAGTAGAGAAGCAGGAAAGAAACAAAGGCCTCAAAGAGCAGTTCGAGCTAATACCAACATCAAATTTAAGGAAATCAACAGAAGGCAAAAAGGATGGACGATTGGAAAATCTTATCGATTAATGTAAACGGACTTAACAATCATAAAAAAAGAAAAACCTTCTTTAACAAATTAGTCATACAAAATGCAGACATAGTATGTCTTCAGGAGGTACATATTAAACAAGAACACGTAAAATATCTGGAACATAAAAAACTGGGGAATCTGTATACCTCTCTAGCCACGAAGAAAAAGAGAAGGGTGGCACTATATATTAGAAAGGAGATGAAGACAGAACTGAAATATGCAGACCCCAAAGGTAGATTATTAATTGTTGAAACTGAGAGGGGCAATTCAGCAATATTAATAGCAGCGATCTATGCCCCAAACAAAAATTTGAAAGAGTTTTATAGCAAAACAAGAGAAATAATAAGAAGACTGGATAACAACAATATTTGCATTATTGGGGATTTTAACGGAGTGGCCGATGCGTACAAAGACCACAAAAGACCCAGAGGTCAAAAGAAAATAAGGAAAAATTTACCAAAAACCTTCTTCGACTTAGTTGATGAATTAAATCTTGTAGATATCTGGCGAACACTACACCCCAATAAGAGACAATATACCTTCTATTCTAACCCCAATAAATCATGGTCTAGAATAGACATGATGTGGGTAAGCAGGAACTTGGGTATGGACATTGCGTCAGCGGAAATCTTACCCAATACCTGGGCAGATCATAATCCACTGGAAATTAGATGGAAAAGTAGATATAAGAGAAAAAACACAAGATGGAGAATGAACACACAATTTTTGCGAGACAAAAAAAATATTGACAAAGTCAAGAGGGAATTAGAAATCTTTTTTGAAGAAAATGAAAAAGAACCAACGAACCGGGGGATGATCTGGGATACGATGAAGGCCTATTTAAGAGGCCTAATGATATCTTATGGAGCATACAGAAATAAAGAGAGGAGAGAAACTCAAAGAATATTGCTAGAAGAACTGGCAAAGGCAGAGAAAGAGGCCCAACAAAACCCTGACAATGAAATAACAAAAGTAAATTGGATGAATATTCGTCATAAATTAAATATAATGGATCAAGAAAAACTTGCATATAATATTAAGAGAACAAAACAATATTACTTCAAGAACGCCAATAAGCCAGGAAGGTGGTTATCCTACAGAATTAAAAAAGAGAGAGAGAAAGGAATTATTCTCCAACTTGAAGACACCGAAGATCATACCACAACTAAGGAAGAAAAAAAATTGGATATAGCACACGATTTTTATGCGTCTTTATATAAGGAAGAAGATATATCCAAAGAGAAAGTAAAACAATATTTATTGGAGGAGGGAATGCCACAGATTGGAGAGGAGGAAAAAGAGATGTTAAACAAAGAGATCACATTAGCAGAGTTAAAGACTGCAATTGCCAAACTGAAAAAGAACAAATCTCCGGGCCCGGACGGATTCCCAGGGGAATTATACAAAAATTTAGAATTAGAAGACATTCTACTCCCAAGAATGCTCCAAATTTTCAATGAGGCCCTAATGAAAAACAAAATACCAGAATCTTGGAGAGAGGCCTATATTATACTCTTACCAAAAGAAGGATCGGATACCAAATTGATACAGAATTATAGGCCAATTTCACTTCTCAATATTGATTATAAAATATACATGAACATATTAGCAGAAAGACTAAAAAGAATTCTCAATAAGATAATACATAGCGATCAGAATGGATTCCTCCCAGGGAGGCAAATTAGGAATAACACTAGGACGATTCTGGATGTGATAGAATATTATGAGGAACACCCGGAAAAAGAGGTGGCATTAGTCTTTTTAGACGCACAGAAGGCCTTCGACAATTTGAATTGGGAGTTTATAAAGCAACAACTGAACATAATGGGATTTGGACAAAATTTTACAAATACAATAAATACGATTTATGAGAAGCAAAGGGCCAATATTTTAGTAAATGGTGAACTCACCAAAACATTTCAGATCAGCAAAGGAGTCAGACAGGGATGCCTAATGTCACCACTTTTGTACATACTGGCACTAGAAGTGCTATTGAAGAAGATTAGAGAGAGTGATCAAATCAAAGGGCTCAAAATCAGGAAGGAAACATATAAAGTTCAAGCGTTTGCGGATGACGTTGTCCTAATTATGGAAGAACCGGTCGAAACAGGTATACAAATATTGGAAACACTTGATAAATATGGAGAAGTAGCAGGACTCAAATTAAATAAATCTAAAACTAAAATGCTCACCAAAAATATGACGAAAAACCAAAAAGAAGCCCTGGAGGAATCTATGGGAATCCAAATTGTGAAAAAAGTCAAATATTTGGGAGTATGGATCTCAACAAAGTATCTGGCCCTCAAAGAGGACAATTATGTCCCCCTGGTAAAAAGCATAAAACAAGATCTAGAGAAGTGGGGGAAGTTGCAAATTTCCTTCCTTGGGAGGATAGTGACAATTAAAATGAGCATCCTACCCAAACTGTTGTACCTGTTCCAAACAGCGCCAATTAAATTAGATAAAAAAATTTTCAGTGAACTTAATGCCACTATTAGGAAGTTTATTTGGGGAGGGAAAAAACCAAGAATAGCAATTAGGAGCTTACAAGATAAAAAAAATAGAGGAGGGCTAGGATTACCAATATGGGAAACATATCACAAAGCAGCAATTCTTGTTTGGTTAAAAGAATGGGCGACGTTAGCGAACAAAAGAATTCTAACGCTAGAAGAGCATGATCTCCAGATGGGTTAGCATGCCTACTTATGGGAAACGGGGAAAAAAACCAAAACACATTTCAATAAACATAAATTGAGGGACATATTGAAGTCAACGTGGGAAGAAATAAGACGAAAACACTACACTAAAATTCCCAGCTGGCTCTCAACCATGGAGGCGATAATTTACCCAAACGTCCTGGACTATGGCAAAACTGTAAAATATAAAGAAATCCTAGATGAGGCAAGGAACCTCAAAACATTAGAACAATTAAAAGAACAAGGCACTTGTGTTGAATGGTGGACATACGCACAGATAAAATCAAGACACAAAAAAGATAAAGAACAATATGGCATAGAAATGGGAAGCAAAGATTTTGATAAAATTTGGATGGGTACAGATAACAAATTATTAGCTAAAATATACAACTATTTAGTAGAATGGGCGTTGACTTACCTGAACGCTTCTTCTCGTTGCACTGGCTCCAGTGGTCAGGATTGGGTAGTGACATGCTCCAGTTATTGATTGAGTCTGCAAAGCTGAGAAGCTCCTCCCCTTTGCCTTGCCTCCCAGCTTTCTGATGAAAGACAGCAACGCAGACAGGCACTTTGAGCTGTAAGGTAACGAAAGAGAGATCCACAGAATCTTCCCCACCAACGAGGGCACCAACAGGGTGGGGCTGACCACTGGAGCCAGTGCAACGAGAAGAAGCGTTCAGGTAAGTCAACGCCCATTCTCGTTGATCCTGGCTCCAGTGGTCAGGATTGGGACATGCCCAAGCCTAACTCTGTAGGGAGGGACCCGCCCGAGGGGGTGGGGAAGTTCCCAGATGAACCTGTTGGAGGACCCTGCGCCCGAAGGCAGCCTCGGCCGAGGCAAACCGATCGAGACGATAATGTCTAACAAAGGGAGTGGGGGAAGTCCAGGCGGCAGCCCTGCAGATTTCCTCCAGGGAAGCCTGAGTAGCCCAAGCGACCGAAGTGGCCGCACTACGGGTAGAGTGCGCCGTGATACGGCGAGGAACCGGGATGGAGAGGACCTCATAAGCCTTTGCGATGGTGGCGCGGATCCAACGCCCCAAAGTGGCTGCCGATACCTTCTTGCCTAAGGAGGATGGCTGAAATGAAACCAGGAGGGCTTCAGTCTGGCGCAGAGAAGAGGTGCATCGGAGGTAAATGCGGAGAGCCCTTCTGACGTCTAGTGTGTGCCAAGCCCTCTCGAGTGGATGAGTGCAGAAGTCGGGAAGGACTAATTCCAGGGCCCTATGGTAAGGGGAATTAATCTTGGGAAGGAAGGTGGGGTCCAATCTGAGAACAACCCTGTCGGGATGGAAGATACATAGGTCCTCTCGGGCTGAGAGGGCAGCCAAGTCCGACACCCTCCTGGCCGATGTGATGGCCAGAAGGAAGGCTACCTTATACGATAGGAACCGTAATCCTACTTCCCTAAGGGGCTCAAACGGGGCCCTGGTCAGGGCATCCAGGACCCGAGGAAGATCCCAGGTGGGATATCTATGGAGAGGAGCAGGCCGAAGGTTGGAGGCTCCCCTGAGAAATTGCCGAATAAGGGGGCGGGAGGCTAGGGAACCCCGTGAACCACAGCAAAGAATGGAGGAAATTGCCGCTACTTGCCTGCGGAGTGTGTTGGGAGCCAAACCTGAGTCAAGGCGATCCTGAAGATAGATGAGGACCTGCTCCGTGGAGGCTGCCGTAGAGGTGATGGAATGTCTGTCGCACCAAGACGAAAATGCTCTCCAGGTGGAGTCGTAGATCCGAGTGGTTGAAGGCCTACGAGCCGCCTGGATAGTCGCGACGACTCTGGGCGGAAGACGACGGGAACTCAGGAGACGCCGCTCAATCGCCAGGCGGTTAGTTGTAGCCATGCGGCGTCCGGATGAAGAAGAGACCCTTGACGGAGGACGACTCTGTCCGGAGGAATACGCCATGGAGGCCGAACCGAGAGGGCCATCAGATCCGCGAACCAAGGCCGGCGAGGCCAATGGGGGGCGATGAGCAGCAGTTCCGCCTTCTCCTGTAGCATCTTCCTGATGACCTTGGCGATGACTGGGAGTGGAGGGAAGGCATACAGAAGGCCTGGGGGCCATGCGCTGTGGAGAGCGTCCACGGCCTCCGCTCCTGGTTCCGGAAACCGTGAAAAGAACCTCTGGGTCTGTCGATTGGACTGTGTGGCGAAAAGGTCCAGGACTGGAACCCCCATCAAGGATGTGACTTCCGCAAAGAGCGGAGGGTCCAGAGACCACTCCCCGGGGTCCACCGTGGTCCTGCTCAGCCAATCCGCCTGAGAATTCTGGAGACCGGAGATGTGGGCTGCCTTCAAAGATTTGAGGTGTGTCTCCGCCCAGGAGCCCAGTCTCTCGGCCTCCTCCATGAGGTGTCGAGATCGGGTCCCTCCTAGGCGGTTTACGTGGGCCTTGGCGGCCACGTTGTCCGTCCTGACGAGGACATGCTTGCCCTGTACCTTGCGGGCAAAGACCCGAAGGGCCAGGTGGATGGCCCGGAGCTCCAACCAGTTTATGTTGTGCTCTAAATCCGCTCGAGTCCATCGACCCTGAGCGAGGGAAGAGGAAAGGTGGGCCCCCCAGCCGTGAAGGCTGGCGTCCGTAGTCAGGATCAGACACTGATGATCCCTGAACTCCCTCCCCTGGAGGAGGGCCCCCAAGTTCCACCAATCGAAGGACCTGAGCACTTTGGGGGAAAGGTGGACAAATCGATGGGAGGACCCCAACCCGTTTCTGGTAAGGGAGGAGGAACCACTGCAGGAGCCTGCAGTGGAGACGGGCCCAGGGAACTATGCCAATGCAAGATACCATCTTCCCTAGGAGTTGGGAGAGGGCGGCCAGGGAAGAGCCCTTCGCTGTCCTCACTGCCCTGACCAGAGACCGCAGACTGGCCAGGCGATCCCGGGAAAGATAGACCTTGCACTGACCCGTGTCGATGACGGCACCTAGATGCTGGAGACGAGTGGTCGGGACCAGATGACTTTTGGCCCGATTTATGGAGAACCCATGGGCCTCCAGAACCCGGATAGTGGTCGAGAGATCCTGAAGAGCCTGGGGCTCCGAGACTGACTGGACCAGAAGATCGTCCAGATAGAACTGCATCCGGATTGGGATGGCCCTGAGATGGCCCGCTATGGCGGCCATCAATTTCGTGAATACCCTGGGGGCCGATGAGAGGCCGAATGGGAGAGCCCTGTACTGGTAGTGTTGGTTCGAGAAGCAGAATCGAAGGAACCTGCGGTGGGCCGGGAGGATGGGGACGTGGAGATACGCCTCCGTCAGGTCGATCGACGAGAGGTAATCTCCGACCCTGATGCCCTCCAAGATGGTCTGGAGGGACTGCATCTTGAACCGCCGGTAGACGATCCGGTGGTTCAGGGATTTGAGGTCTAAAATCGCCCTCCACCCCCCTGAGGACTTTCGAATAACGAACAAGCGTGAATAGAAGCCTTGTCCGTGCTGCCCCTGGGGCACAGGTTCAATGGCCCGAATCTCTAGTAGGTGACGGATGGCAGAGGCCACCAAGAGCCTGGATGGTCGGCTCTGCGAGATGGGACAGCGAAGAAACCTCTCTGGGGGGGAGGAGAGGAATTCGAGAGAGAGGCCAGAACTGATAGTCCTCCTGCCCCAGGCGTCCGAGGAGGTAGCTGCCCACTGGCTGGCGAAGGACGCCAGGCGGCCTCCAATGGGTAGCTGGACCAGGCCATCAGCGAGACTTACGGAATCCCCGCCCCCTGCCCCCTCGAAAGGTCCGTCTGGGAGGACCTCTAGGAGGGGGACCTGAACAGTCCTGAGGTCGAAACTGTCTAGGCGGGGGAAACCGTTGACGACGGCTTCCTGAGAAACCACCCTCAGGAGACCGGAATGGGCGGAAGGAGGATTGGGACCTGAAGTCAGATCGCCGGGACAAGCTAGGAAGGATGCGGCGTTTGTCCTTGGACTCCACCAAGAGGGGTTCCAGAGGAGCGCCGAAAAGCTTGGGCCCTTCAAATGGGGAAGAAGTGAGGCGCCATTTAGATTTAGCATCAGCTTGCCACTGTCGGAGCCAGAGCAAGCGTCTAGCAGCTATAGAGGAACCGATGGCCTTGGCAGCGAAGCAAGAAGAATTTAAGGTAGCATCCGCTGAAAAGTCTAGGGCAACTATAACCTTGCTTATATCTTGGTGGGTCCTCAGGTCGGAGACCGGGAGTCTGGCCTGGAGTTGGCGAAGCCATAAGATAGAGGCTCGGTTAAAAAAGGAGGCGGCCAAGGAAGCCTTGACCGACCAGGCAGTAGCCTGGTGTGATCTAACTAGGGAATGCTCCAGCCGTCTATCCTCCGGGCGTAGACCTTCATCAGGAGGCCCCGTCAAATTAGAGGGGGCTGACAATTCCGCTACCGGTTGGTCTACTGAAGGGACCTGCAAAAGAGAGGACAGTTCAGGTGCCAAATTATAGAGACGTCTGTCATTAGCATTGGGGCTGGGTCCAGAAGCAGGGGCCGCCCATTGTCGTTGAAGAACATCCTTAAATATCTTGGGGCCAGGGATCTCCTCAGATTCAATGGCAGGTTCCTCAAAGAGGGGAATGGAAGAGGAAGGGCCTTCCCCCGCATTAACCGATGAGGTATGAGAGGAACCCAAACCTGTGACGGCCTTGGCCTTGTGGAGCAGGGAACGGAAAAGCTGGGGCTTAAAAAGACCCACAAATGCTGGTTGGTCTGGGGCCAGGATCACTACCCAATCCTGACCACTGGAGCCAGGATCAACGAGAATATGACCTGATGGAAGAAGTAGTTAAAGGCCCAATGCTAGCATGGGCAAAAAACATTGGGAAAAATATAAATCTGGAAGAATGGGATCAATTATGGAACAACAATATAAAACTTACCAAGGCAACCACTTACAAGGAGAACCAGTATAAGATGATTTATAGGTGGCACCTAGCACCAGCTAGAATTGCTAAGATTTACCCTAACTCAAACCCAAAGTGTTGGAAGTGTGCACACCAGCAAGGTACTTTCTACCATTGCTGGTGGACCTGCTCTCAAGCAAAAAAGTATTGGAAGATGATTTGCAATTGGCTTTCAGAAATAATAGGTGAAACCTTTGAATTAGATCCTAAAATACTTCTCCTGGGAATCCTTAAGACGGAAATGGTAAAAAAGAAGAAATACTTGGCAGTACATATAACAGCAGCAGCAAGAATCGCTTTCGCTCAACAATGGAAAGAGAAAAAAATACCAACTAAGGAACAAGTAATCGGCAAAATAATGGAATGTGCCGAGATGAATAAATTAACATTAGAAATTAATGACAGAGAAGATTCAGATTATTACAGCGTATGGGATAAGTGGTACGGGTGGTTAGAGAAGAGGAAATTGAAATAAAAAGGAAAGAGACCAGAACAAGAAATAGTAAAATGAAATAGTAAGAGAAGATGTATTGTGGATGGTAGGAAATATAATATGGCAAGGAAAGGTTACATGGATAAGCAGGAGACAAAATTTATGTATTTACTAATTTATTGTTAAAGATTATTTTATATATATATATATATATACACACACACACACTAAAAATGATATGAGAACACAATTCTTTTTTTCCTTTTTTATTTTTTTGCTATGTATCTGGTCTGCAAAGATTATCCACATATGTACAATATGTAATTTGTATTTATTTCTTTTTCCATACTATGTAACCGGATGGATAAAGATTGTATTATTATAATTTCTTACAATAAAACACTTTAAAAAAAAAAAGGAAATCAATCAGTTGATATAAAACTCATAGAACCAGAATGGAGATTTATGCCACAAAAGCAAAACCAACAAGATCAAGTTATAGATCAGCATGAAAACCAAACAGTTGATATACAATTTACAGAAAGGAAATCAGGATGGAGATCTAACCCACAAAAAGTCAAGAAAAGAAGAAGCAGGTCACACAAAAACAAAAACTTTTAAACCAAACAACAGTGTAATGCCAGTTATTTAAGAGATGATTGAATATATGAAAAGATAGTTGAGGCAAAGTATTGGTTTATATTATCCTGAGGAGAGTGACAGACTTCTGCATTGCTGTACTTTTGGGATGTGAAAAGGGCCTTAAACTGAAATGATTGGAACTATCTTTTTTTTGGACTCTTTGATAAATATACTACGTTTATGCTGAGCTACGAGACGAGAGAGCTATGGACTTGGGGCACGCAGATGATCTGACTGTTACCCTATTACGGTGGTTGGAATTAATAATTTGGATAAAAGACACCTCTACAGACACTATATGGAATACAAATATAAAGTCACTCGGGTGGTTGTTGTTTTTTTTTTTTATGAAGATATTTGCTATTGATGGGGGCAGATGGTAATTGAAGATACCGAACATACTGTTGGAATTAGGATGTGATGTTACCCTAACATGGGTGATGGAGTTAACAATCCAGTTGAAAGACATTACAGAAGATATCATATGGATTACAAGCTTAAAGTCTTTTTAAAGAGGATTTTATTTACATAAGGGAATATTTTTTAGTGGTGAGGGCAGAAGAATAAAGATATTATGAATTATTAAGTATGGTAGTCTCGTAGGAAAGTGGGTGGAGACAGGTTAGTTTATTGATTGTTTAGTTTAAGAAAAGGGATATTATGTTTAGATATGAATATATGTAAAAGATTTGAGTTAAGAGATATAACGATGGGGATGAAGGAAATGGGTAGACTATGAATTGAATAATTGTTAAATTAGGATTTATTATACAGTTTTATTGCGGAAGGTAGCTTTGAAATGTTATATTAATATACATAAAAGATTTGATTTAAGAGATATATGTATGGGGGAAAAGGGTAGATTACGAGTAGAAATTGTTAAACTGGGGGATATAATAATACTATTATGCTAAATTAGGAGTTATTATATAATGTTACAGTTGAATGTTATTTTGAAATGTATAGTATAAGGGAGATATAATAATATTATTAGAAAGAAAGGGTCAGCGTATGGGGGGTGGAGCAAAGGGATGGTAAAGTATTATATAATCTGTTATGAATTTGGGTTTTATTATGAAGAAGCCACAGGGGGAGGGGAGGGGGAGGGGGGGGTTAGGGAGGAGGGGGGGTAAAGGGGGGGGGGAATTTGTATTTGAAAAACTTTTTCAATAAAAAAAAATTACAGACCAATATCATTATTAAACGTAGACTACAAATTATTCACATTGATTATTGTGGAAAGACTTAAAAAAGTAATAAACAAATATATTCATTCTGACCAGAATGGCTTTTTGCCAAAAAGACAAATAAAAAATAATATGAGAATAATAATTGATGTATTGGAATATTACGAAGCAAACCCAGACAAACAAATGGCACTAATATTCTTGGATGCACAAAAGGCCTTCGACAATTTAAATTGGAAATTTCTTACTTTACAATTAGAAAATATGAAATTCGGCGATAAATTTGTAAATATGATAAAGAAAATATACTCATCTCAAACAGCAAAAATAACAATAAACAGAGATATGACTGAACAATTTATAATAACAAAAGGAGTGAGGCAGGGATGCCCTTTATCCCCTTAATTGTTCCTACTATCCTTAGAGATACTTCTAAATGAAATTAGAAGAGACAAGGAAATAAAAGGACTGAAAGTTAAAAAAGAGGAATAAAAACTTCAAGCCTTTGCCGATGACTTGGTCTTCATCATAGAGCAGCCAATATCGACAGGACCCAAATTGTTATCACGAATAGAAGAATATGGGAAGGTAGCAGGACTCAAAATTAACAGGCAAAACAAAAAAAAGCCCTAATGAAAAACCTCACAAAACAACAAGAGAAAGAACTAGAAGAAAGAATGGGTATACAAATGACAAAAAAAGTAAAATATTTAGGAATATGGCTAACAAATAAAGGATCATCTATTAGAGAAGACAACTACAACAAATTAACACGACAGATAAAGAACGATCTACAAATTTGGAGGAAACTACAGTTATCATTTCTTGGGAAGAAAGCCTCAGTCAAAATGAATGTGCTACCAAGAATGTTATTTTTATTCCAAGTGATACTGATAAAATTGGGGGAAGAACTTTTTCAAAGATTTTAACAAACTTATAGAAAGCAAGGATCAAAGTAAAACATTTACAAGACACGAGGGAGAGAGGAGGATTAGCACTCCCAGACTGGGAAACATATTACAAAGCAACTTCATTGATATGGATTAAAGATTGGATGGAACTAAAAAACAAAAGAATATTGTCATTAGAGGGGTACGATCTACAAAGAGGATGGCATACTTTCTTGTGGGAGGGAAAAAGTAGGTTTGAGGTTTATGGAGGTACTGGAGGAATATGGAGAAATAGCCGAACTAAAAGTAAGGAGAAAACTAAAATGATTGCTAAAAATATGACAAATAAACAGAAAGGGAATAAATATACAATTAGTAAAAAAGGTGAATTATCTAGGGATTTATTTGACGGCAAGATGCACATCAATTAAGAAGGACAATTATATTAAATTATTAAATCAGATAAAAGCAGATTTGAAGAGATTTTTTTTTATTGAAAAGTTTTACAAAAAACAAAAATTTTCTTCCCCACCCCACATTCTCCCCGCCCTTTCCCTCCCCTCATCCCACCCTTCCCCCCAGACTTCCCAGAGCAAAAAACAAGGTATTTCATTTAGCAATCATAAGATAGATTAAGCTACTTATACTCAGACTACTAACTCCCCCCCTGAAACCTTAACTCCACTATAGATAATTAAATACTTCTAATATTTAACATTCAATCATAAGCTATATGGTATTTTCTTGTCTGATACTTATTTTGAATATAGTCAATCCATCTTCTCCATTCCGATACAAATCTTTCTTGTGTATAGTCCTTCAAGTACACTGAGATTTTCGCCATTTCTGCTAGGTTCGTTACTTTCAGTATCCACTCATGGCTTCTTTCATAAATTCTTTAAAATCATTAAGTGCTGCATATTGACTCTGAGTCTGGCTCTGCGAATCAGCCGGAAGTTGTGCTTTCTGTGTCACCACTGACACAACTGGAGAACCTCCCCCTCCTTTAGCAACTCCTGGTTTCACTTTTCTATAAGCCATTTTTTTTTCCTCCTCTTTTAAGGAGATCTTTAAAAGCCACAAAGTCTTTGAAGATGTTTATAATTTATAGTCTCTAATTTGCCAGGCAGAATAGTTTTTTTTTCCTTCCCTCCACAAGCTCTCAGCTCCCAGCAGTTAACAAGCAGCTAATCCACTCTCCCAGCGCAAAGTTCTCAAGCACTTTCGTTTCTGGCTTTCACTTTCAAAACCATAACAAAGACGCCATCTTCAGCCTCCAGCTCAATAAGATTCAAATTGCAACAAAGTAACTTCGGAGTTAAGCTCTGTACTTTTAAGGCTTGATCTCCTGTTTTCCGCTCTGCCTACGCTTGTAATCAGTCAAACTCACTTTTAAAAGCAGGATCGGATCGCAGCTTCTCGCTCTGCCTTTGCAGAGTCGTCCTGGCTCCGGAGCTTCTTGGCGGGCTGACTGGGGAGCTCTCACCCTCCAAACCTCTGGAAATGTTCCAGAGGGCTTTCGGGGAGCTCCACTCTCGCCCACCGGCTCTCCTCTCCTTCTTTTCCCAAAGGAGAGTTTTTCAGCCGCCAGACAGCCGGTTTGCGCTGTCAAGGTGGCTTTTACGGAGACGCAGGGCTGGCGGTCTTAAAAGATGTCCACGGAGCCTGCGGTGCCAACCGGAAGTCTCAGATTTGAAGAGATTGTTGTGGCCCGCCAGTGGCCTGCGCGGATTGTAGCTGATTCCGACGAGGAGGAGGCTGGTGTGCTGCTGCACCAGCAGCCTGTGCAGCTGGTGCTTGAGTCGGACAGTGAGGAGGCTGGAGAAGATGTGGTGCCAGAGGCAGGGATTCAGCCAGGGCCTTCAGAATCTCCAGAAGCTCCTTTAAGTGAAGAGGATGAAGAGGAGGAGCCTCTTCTCAATGCACGGGCACGCAGAGCCGCCAAAAGGCAGGCGTGGTTCCTCAGGAGGAGGTCTCGTCGAGAGTAAGGCTTGGGGCTAATTGGCCACTCTCTTAGGCTATTTAAGAAAGAACGCCGCTTACAACAAGCTGTAGAGAACAACTTTCATTCACTCTCTTTCGTGTATGCAAAACTGCTTCTGGGCTTCCTGCCAACTCTAGTAAGACTACGATTACCTTATCGTAGAATTCTGGTAGGCTGTTAAGATAGTGCCTTTGAATGATAAAGATTAAGTTGTTTTGAGTAAATAAGCTTTGTATAGAGTTTGTGTGTGCTGCATTCTTTGCGGTCCATAGCTGGGGCAGAACAGAGATGGGGAAACATCCAACTGTCCTTGATGGGTAGAATAGCGACTATTAAAATGAATGTTCTGCCAAAATTACTATTACTATTCCAAAATATACCTATTGAGAAAAAATGAATTATTCCTGTAAAAAGCATAACCAAAGTAACGCCATATTTAACCTTTATATAATCTGATTTATATAACCTGGTAATTAGGACATGAGTAAGGATTAGATTCTGGAAAGGAAAAGGGAACTGTGATGTTTTTGTGATGCTTGTTTTGAAGAACTGTGATGCTTCTTTTGGGGAAATAAATGTTTTCTCCAACTGTTTGGTACATTCTAAATTGGGTCTGGCTGATTCTAAACTCTATTGAAAAAGAGGAAGAGCCTTATGATCCATTAAGGAGAACAATACCAATCAGCATGGAAACATCTGTAAAGGGTATTTTCAGAGGGTATTTTTGGAGGGGAACTCCAGGGTGGAACATGTGAAGAGAGCCAAATTGTTATATAAAACCTGAAAACAACACCCGGGGGGGGGGGGATTTGCATTGTACTGCTGTACCTTGAAAACTGTATTTGAACCATGTAATCAAAGTGGTCCGACGTTCTCTCTCTTCCATAGGAGAACCCTTTTGCAAAAGCTTGAAATATATATATTTCAATTAAAAGAATTAAAAGAATTAATTTTACGAATTAAAATTACGAATTTTACGAATTAAAAGAACAAAATAAAAATAAATATTTGACCTTTACAGGGAGGAGTCATAAAATAAGGGTGTGGCTGGCCGTTGAAGTCTCATAAGACAGAAATAGTACTATCCCAGTCTCCCTTAAGTCTTACAACAGACAACACAAAATGTCTGAAAAAGCCTGAAAGTGGTGATTTGAGATATCACCCCACTATCGCTATATAAACATCTTGAGCTACGTAGGAAAAAAACCCTGACTAAAAAAGTATTATATATATGAACCTACGAATTAAAAGAACAAAATAAAAATAAAAAATTGACCTTTACAGGGAGGAGTCATAAAATAAGGGTGTGGCTGGCCGTTGAAGTCTCATAAGACAGAAATAGTACTATCCCAGTCTCCCTTAAGTCTTACAACAGACAACACAAAATGTCTGAAAAAGCCTGAAAGTGGTGATTTGAGATATCACCCCACTATCGCTATATAAACATCTTGAGCTAGGAAAAAAACCCTGTAGGAAAAAACCCTGTCAGGGTAGGAAAAAAACCCTGACTAAAAAAGTATTTTATATATATACATACATAGATACATACATATGTGTGATTAGGGCAGAGAACCGGTTGCTAAAAAACAATGGGAACCACAAAATTCTCCCTTTCTGTCTCCCTGTCTCTCTTTGTATCTCTCTATGTCTCTCTCTCTCTCCCCCGTCTGTATCTATGTGTCTCTCTCTCCCCCTCTCTGTATCTCTGTGTCTCCTCCCGTACCTATGTCTCTCTCTCCCCCCTCTGTATCTCTGTGTCTCTCTCCCCCTCTGTATCTCTCTATGTCTCTCTCCCTCTCTCTCTGTATCTCTATGTCTCTCTCTCTCCCACCCTCTCTCTGTATCTCTCTGTCTCTCTCTCTCTCCCACCCTCTCTCTCTGTATTTCTCTATGTCTCTCTCTCCCTCTCTCTCTGTTTATCTCTGTCTCTGGCCTGGCCTCTTCTGCATCCCCCGCCATCGCCTTTACCTTTTCAGGCCAGGCCTTCGCAGCTCTCTGCACCACAGCAGAAACTCAGGGGCCCCCTCCGTCCTCCCTATACAGATGTTCTCTGGGGGCTCGACGGAGAGACGCATAGCAGGGAAGGGAAGGGAAGGGAGGGAGGGAGGGATGCGGCAGGGGTTCGAGGCTGGTTTGGGGCTTCCCGCCGGAAGAAAGCTGCAAAGCCAGGAGCCACGCACACCCCATGGACCCCTGCTGTGCAGTTCTCCTCCCCCGCCTGCTAAGGGCAGGGGAATGATTAAATCCCCCACTCTTCCAGGCGAAACGAAGGAGGGCCGGCCATCCTCCCTCCTGCCCGTTTCCGCCCCCCGAAGCCTCCCTGGAGCCCCTTTTCTGCCAGAGGCCGAAATTTTCTTGTAGGCTCCATGAACTGCCAGAGCGCCCACCTGGGAATCAAAGGCGGCGCTGGTCAAAGGCAACCCCGAGGCTCCAGTTGCCTCCATCTCCCGCTCACAGACCGGATTCGCATAGCGCCAGTTAGCGGCTGGTCTTTCTGTCCTTGGGGCCCGGATTCGGGCCAGGCAAGGGAAGGAGGGTTCCCGCTTGGTGGACCCAGGCAGCCTTGTTGCCAGGTGTTCTTTGGAGGGAGCCCCGAGAGTGGCTGGCGAGGGGGATGGGCAGCAACAACAGTCGAGGCTAGTTCGCGGGGTGGCCGGGGGAGGGGGAGATCAGAGCCAGGCTCAGGCGGGCCCCACCCAGACCTAGAAGCACCGGCTGCGAGGGCTTCCCAGCGGGGAGCCAGCTGCCTATCTGCCGAGCCTGGTGGCAGGATATGGCCCTCGGGCGACTCTGCCTTCCAAATGCACAGTTTCTTGGAAGCAATATGGAGAGTCTAAATATAAGGAGCAGAAATCTGTTGAGTGTAATCAGAGCTGGGAGGCTGCCATGTTGGTTTTACGTCCAGCAGATGGCGCTGTTTTTCAATGTTTTTCAATATTTGTCAATATCTTTCAATGTTTTCCAATGCTTTTCATGTTTTTATCTGTCACAGGTGTGACATGTATATAATATAGATACCTAAAAACACGCCCGTAGTCAAATGCAACGTTGTGTCAAAATTTGAAAGCAATCAGTAAAGAACTTTCAGAGATGTGTGGTTATGTACAAATGGACATTTACATTTTTATTTATATAGATATAGCTTTATATATACATTTTTAATAAATCTGCTTTTTACTTGTTCATGGTCTCTGTTTCACTTTTTATGAGGTTTGCTGTTTTTTTTTAAATCTCACAATTGGCGCCCGAGCGGGACTTGAAGACTTCCTTCTGGGATGGAATTTTTACCTGAGGACCGGTGGGTAGCCTCGCTGATTTTAGCGCTCTGGGACGGGTAGTTCTTTTCCAGAGGGAATTGCTCCTTTAACCTGATGTGACGGGGACCTGAACAACTGAGCAGGGAAGTCTGAGCCGTGTGGGACCAGGAATACAGTGCACTGACCCAGAGTGAGTATAAGTACGGGGTACTTATAGGGTGTCTCGCTGGGGTGGTCTGACTCCTTGAATGTCTGGTGCTGTGTGTATGTTGAGATGCATTAGACATGATTAGTTCTCATGTTGAACATGCTAACCTGAGCTTTCCTCTGCGGTTCCATTTTCTGGGCGACTGAAGTGGCCAGAGGCTGAGCGTGTTGAGTGGATTTTTTAAGGGAAAATGAGTTCAAGGAGGGAAGTATCGGCTTTAGCTATAAATAGATATGTAACTATAGGGCCCCGACATGGAATATTTGTTAAGGATCCTGATAAATTTACTGAAGGAAACATAAGGAAACTCCTTCTATGTCCCTCCTATACCTTTTGCAATGTTGATGGAGGGAAGTTTGGTTGAGTTCATATACTGTGCAGTATAATAATGTGATAATTATTGTTTGAAGAGATAGAACATCCCCAGGGCAGAAATAGGTAGCCCGGTGCTTAAGGGGATATAATAATGGGGGTAACTTTAAGTAGGAGTGAGAAGCTCACTAAAACAATTAGGGAAGAAATATCCAGTGGGAAGATTCAGATGTTGGGGCTGAAGGATGATGATTTTGCTTCAAGCTGTTATGGGTGGAAGGAGTAGAAATACTGCAGTGGTATACAGATCTTTATCATTCTTGAAAGAGACAGAAAAGGTTTATTGTTCTTCCTACCTAAGGTTAAATGGGAATAATTTGTCTTTGAGTAATGTGATGTGATTTCTGTTAACCGTTCTTGGGTGCATATTTATTCTTGAAGTGATAGTGATATGTGTGTGCCGGCAAATTAAGTAAACTTCTTGGCTTGAGCTTGGAGCTGTGGAAAGCAGGTGATGGTTAGGGCCCGAAATCATGTTTTTGATTAGAAACCACATCCTAAGGTTTTCCACTGCTTGAAGAATAAGCTACAAGATGTCAAGGATGGAAACAAAATGGGAATCTGAAGGGATGAAACCTTCCCAGATTTTATTCCAGGTCTGCAAATGTTGTTAAATGGTATGTATGTGTGAAGGCGTCTATGTGTAATAAAAAGTTTAGACAATAGAGCTTATTGGCTTGTAAAAAATAATAATAATAAAGCTCCCTGCAATAAAGTTGGCAGGGAGAAAGCATGTGTGTATGTTAGTGTACACTAAAAGGTCTGATTGCAGTACAAATGTGAGTATGTGTGGAAAGCCCTCACACAGGAGTGATAAGGTGATCCTGACACTTGTGAATGCCTGTGCACTGAACCCCCCGAGAGATCTCCTTTTGTATAAAGAAACAGTAAGTGGCAAGGGTATGTTGTTGTTGTGAAGGTAATAGCAAGTGTTCGAATGAGAAAGAGAGGGATGAGAGAGATCCCACGGAGAAGTGGGAGAATTAGAAAGAGGTATTTGCGATGTTGAATGGAGAAAGGAGAAGTATTTTTCCTCCCTGTATTTCCCTTCTTTTTGTCTTGAATGAGAGAAGTAGGAAAGGGGGAGGAGGTGCGGTTTGTTTTCCCTTTTACACATATTTTTTCCTTTGCCGAGTCTGTTTGAGAGAGGAGGGGCGAATGGGTGACTTGATCCTGCAGCATTGCTTTTGATTGCATATGGCAGCTACGCAGATATATTTCCTGTCCTGCTCTGAATTGAGATTTTGATTTTATTTTTTTTGTGAAATGTTTGAGGTGTTTAAATAAATTTATATAATAGAGAAGTGACATTAAAAGTTTGAAACAAATATTTTTCAGAGTAGAGACCCAGAGTACCTCTATTAGGTGATTTTTTTTTTACTTTTTGGAGGTGTTCTTTTTATCACCCTCTTTTATGTCTTTATGTCGGTGCATTTTGAAGTTAATGAGATTTCTAGGATAGCCTGGATATTGAATAGCCTGGTGAATAGTTAACTATGTTATTTTAACTTAGTGTTGCCCAGATAAGGGAATGGATTTTGAGGATTTTAACCCAGAGGTGGGAAGGAAAGACTAGTAGGTATATTTATCTAAAATGCTAGATCCTACCCTAATGGATGTTCCCTTGAGGGAAGAATTACTTATTAGTAGAAGGTAGAGATGGACTTTTGGTCTGGCTAGCTAGGAAGTTACCTGTAAGTTAGTCTGTACATACTTGTGAATTAAATCAAGCTTTGCATTTCACTGAAGCTTGTGGAAATAGTTTAGCTGACTTGTGATAGAGGTGTTAGCTAACTTGTGATAGAGGTGTGATTCCTCTGAAGTGGGGAAAGTTAAGTATTTATTGATGATACCTGTATGAGAAATCATTGGAAGAAAAGCCATAGGAAGTTGTTTGGAAGGAAGGTGATGAAGATAGGTTTGAAGAGTTGAAGAAAGCAATGATACAGGCTCCAGTGTTGAGCTTGCCTGATTTAAAGAAAATCTTCCACTTGTTTGTAGCAGTGGAAGATGGCATAGCCAAAGGAGTGTTGGTTCACATATGGGCTGGGAAGAAGAGACTTGTAATATTTTTGTCAAAATTGATGGATCTTGTGGTGCAAGGTTGGCCCTTGTGCACACAAGCTGAAGCTGCCACTGCATTTTTGGTGGAGAAGAGTAGAAAAGTAACCTTTGGTGGGGCATTGGTAGTGAGTAGTCCACATCAGGAACGGATAAACCTGATGCAGAAAGCCCAAAGGTGGCTCACCAATGCTAGGCTTTTGAAATATGGATTTTATTGTCTCAAAGAGAATTTGATTCTCTTGACCAACAGGAATTTAAATCCAGTTGAATTCCTGTCAGGGGAGAGAGAAAGGAATGAGACAATGTGGAACATAATTGTGTGGTTATGTATTGATGGGTCTTCCTGGTTGGAGAATTGGAAGAGGATGAGTGGATATGCAGTAGTGAATGTAGACACTGCTGAAGTATTGGAAGCTGGACGGTTATCTTCTTATTGGTTGACACAAATATGTGAAGTCTTTGCTTTATTTGCTTTTAACGATCTTTGGTAAAAATATGGTTGGAAAGAGAAAATAAAGAACAAAGGCTATAATACATATAGGAGCACATAAAAAGGGGACCTCGAAGTTAATTGTGGGAAATAGAATGGCAGACAAAGCAGTAAAAGAGGCAGCGTTAGTAGGGGAAGCATTAATGATTTGATCCCTGCATTGGATTTTGATGTGAAGCCTGTATTTACGGATGATGAGGAACAACAAATGATGGATGATGGGGTGCATAAAGTGGATGGTAAATGGATGATTAAGGAGGGGGTGCAAGTGCTTAATAAAGCAGTTATGCTGAATATGATTGAGTGTGCGCATGTAGGAACTCATTGGGGAACCCAAGCTCTTATTGATTTTGTTAAACGAAAATATATTTGTAGAGGTATGTAAAAGATAGCCATACAAGTGGGGAGATGCTATTTACATTGTGTAAATATGCATAAATACATTGTGTAAGAAAAAAAAAAGATGATTATATGTAAACATGTAGAGATTTGACCATTTGGCCTTTTCAATGAATTCAAGTAGATTACATTGAAATGTCGGCAGTGGGAACATTGAAATATTTGCTGGTAATAGTGGATTATCTTACTGGATGGCTTGAAGTCTTTCCTTTTGCAAAGGCAAATGCTCAGATAACTGTTAAAATCATATTGGAGCAAATAATAGTCAAATATGAATTGGTTGATATTATTGAGTGATAGAGGTACACATTTCACTGTCCAGGTAATAAGGGTAATAGAGCAGTTGGGGATTGATTGGCAATGAAATATTGGCAATATAAACATTCAGTGAAAAGGTTAATATTAGAGCTCCAGGTTCTTTGGATGGAATGTTTTCTTTTATCTCTTTTCCATCTAAAGAAAAGATGTTTGACCATATGATAGGATATTTGGATTATCCTATACTGAGAGTATGGGACGGCCTAAAATAAAGCTTAGACGGCCTAAAATACAGCTTAAAGATGTCTTTCTTAGAAAAAATATACAGGGACTGTCCCAGTGTTTTTCTCGTTTAAGGTCTAAAGAACTACGGACACAAACTCCACCTCTTGATTTCCAAGTGCATGATTACAAAAGTGGTGACTGGGTCCTGATAAAGGCTATAAAGGAAAAGAAATTACAGCCGGTGTGGGAAGGACCATTCCAAGTGTTGCTAACCACTGAGTTGGCTGTGAGGACCAAGGAAAAAGGCTGGATTCATTATTCATTACTCCAGAGCTAAAGGACCAGTGGATTTGCCTTATGGATGGATTGTATAAAAAGATGCAACAAATCTGCTTATATTAACCTTCAGAAGACAGATATCCGACAATTGATGGAACTTTCCAATCCGATTGATGGATTATTTTACCGACAAATGGAACTTTGGACAGTTGAACTGAACTGAACTAAACATTTGGTTGGGAGTAATAAACATTTTTATTGTGTTATTGATTGTATTAAGAAAGGAGACAACTGAATGGTGTAAATTAATGCTGTGGTATCCAGTGGATGTAAGTTCCCTATGATCGGCTGAAAGACTTGAAGTCTAATGGTAAGCTTTTTAGCTTTTACACATCTAAAACATACTCCAAACAGGGGGCCTAGTCCACTAGGAAGATGGGGTTTGTTGTGGTAATATTCATTACTTTGTGGAATCTTATACTACATGTGCAGATAGGAATGGGGACTTTGGCTGTATTGCCTAGTTATCTCATAACATGGCAGCAGCTGTGTTTCCATACCGAACTTGAGCACCAATATTCCCTGATGCAAACACCACTAATCCTGATAGAAACCACAGAAGAAGCTGAGATTTGTGTTAAATCATCTTTTGATGATGGTGTACCATTGGGGAAATATCCCAGGTGCAACCATATATATGAAATAGTTCCTCAATACAACGATCTTTCAAATAGAATGGAGTTCTTATGCAATTGTGAGTTAAAAGTTTATGCGTACATACTCGCACATGCAATGGGTGGTCCTTGTACCATTGGCCATTTAACCACTGTAATGGCAGTTGCAACTTGGACATCTAGCCTGTGATTTAGCAAAAAGTATAAATGAAACAACATTTGCTATTGCTGCACTGGCTGATGAAATAGGAAAAATCAGAAAAGCTCTATTACAAAATCATATGGCTATGTTGTTAAAGATGGGACATGGATGTGAGGAATTCCAAGGTATATATTGATATATCTGATAAATCACAATTTATAGAATCTAAGTTGAGAAAATTGCATAACATTACTACACATTTACAGAAAACACTGCTTTTAAAGGAATTTGGGATTTGTTAATTTATTAATCTCATGGTTACCCAGTTTTGCATGGTTAAAGGAGTTGTTTGTAGATATCATTATTATTGTAATGATATGAATTATCTCTTGTATCTGTATCAAATGTGTACCTGTATGCTGTAACTGTTGGAAACTTTGTTGTCGTGTGAAAAAACAAAAGAAAATAACAGAAGGATCACATGGAAGATTAGGAAGACAGGAAGTGTCAATAATGTTACAAGACATACGCAATTTACAGGAATAAAACTGATAAAAAGGAAAAGGGAGGATTGAGAGAAAATGAATTATTCCTGTAAAAAGCATAACCAAAGTAACGCCATATTTAACCTTTATATAATCTGATTTATATAACCTGGTAATTAGGACATGAGTAAGGATTAGATTCTGGAAAGGAAAAGGGAACTGTGATGTTTTTGTGATGCTTGTTTTGAAGAACTGTGATGCTTCTTTTGGGGAAATAAATGTTTTCTCCAACTGTTTGGTACATTCTAAATTGGGTCTGGCTGATTCTAAACTCTATTGAAAAAGAGGAAGAGCCTTATGATCCATTAAGGAGAACAATACCAATCAGCATGGAAACATCTGTAAAGGGTATTTTCAGAGGGTATTTTTGGAGGGGAACTCTAGGGTGGAACATGTGAAGAAAGCCAAATTGTTACATAAGACCTGAAAACAATACCCGGGGGTGGGGGGGTTGCATTGTATTGCTGTACCTTGAAAACTGTATTTAAACCATATAATTGAACTGGTCCGACGTTCTCTCTCTTCCATGGGAGAACCCTTTTGCAAAAGCTTGAAATATATATATAGCTATATATATATATATATATATATATTTTAATAAATCTGCTTTTTAGTTGTTTATGGTCTCTGTTTCACTTTTTATGAGGTTTGCTGTTTTTTTTTTAAATCTCACACCTATAAAATTAGAGAGAAAGTATTTTGATAATTTGAACAAAATTGTGTTGAAATATATATGGCAGGAGAAAAAGTCAAGAATTAAATTGAAACTACTTCAGGAGGCCAAAGAAACAGGAGGGTTTGGTTTGCCCGATTGGGAACTATATTACCAAGTGGCAACAATCACTGGGTCAAAGAATGGATAACCCTAAGAAACAAAAGATTATTAACATTAGAAGGTCATGACATTCAAGCAGGGTGGCATGCATTCCTCTGATATGAAAGACATAAGGCACATCAATACTTCCAAAGACACCACATACGACAGGCATTATTGGGAATATGGAACAAAATAAAAAAACAGAACTATAGCAAAATACCAATCTGGCTCTCTGCTCTAGAAGCGGTGGTATATCCAAATCATATCAACTGGGGAAAAAATGTAACATATAAAGATATATTAGATGAACAGGGGAGATTAAAATCGAGATTGCAGCTAAAAGAACAAAGTTTAGATTTGGAATGGTGGTCATATTTACAAATTCAGTCAAGTTATATGAAAGATACGAAAACGTGGGGCATCAGCAGAAACTTAACGATATTAGATAAACTTTTATTGGGGACAAAGGAGAAAATTATCAAAGCAATGTATAAATTTTTATTAGAATACAAAATGGAGGAAAAGTGTGTTAAAGAGACAATGGTTGTGGGCAAAGAATTTTGGGTACAATACTGAATTGGAAAAGTGGGAAAAATTGTGGGAAAGAAACAGGAAGCTAACTTTGGCCATGTCGTACAAAGAGAACCTATATAAAATGTTTATAGGTGGCACCTACCACCAGCTAGGCTAGACAAAATGTACAAAAATTGATCACCTAAATGCTGGAATTGTGATCAAATACCTGGCACCTATTACCGTTTCCCCCAAAATAAAACATCCCCTGATAATAAGTCCAGTCGGGCTTTTGAGCATGGCAATAAAGCCAAGGAGTTATTAATTAGGAATTATAAAAGAAGGTTTAAGTAAAAGGTTAACATATTTAACACTGCATATCATAACAGCAGCAAGAATAGTTTATGCCCAACAACATAAGAGTGAAAACATACCGAAAGAATAGGAAATAATAAAGTACTTGAATGTGCAGAATGTGATAGACTGACGTTAGAACTGAAAAATAAAGGAGAGACAGAATACTATGAGATTTGGAATAAATTTTACCAATGATTAGACTTAAGGAATGGAAGTCGGAACAGAAGGAACAAGGATGTATAGATCGAAACAAGATGTAATATATGTAATATAGTATGTATCTGTAATCATGTAAAAGAAGTTAAGTATGTGTATAGAATTAGTAAGTAGTAACATATATGGAAGATATAAGAAACATATGCTATATTTTGTATGGCGGAGATATTGCCAAGACAGTTCCACCATGTCCAACTTTTGTTTTAACAATAAAGGTTTTTTTAAAAAGAAAATAGACTGACCCCATCCTTATATTTTAGCCTCCAGTTCCCTAGTCGTGTTTGTTGCTCTTATCTGCACTCTTTCTAGATATATCTTTTTCATATTGTGGCGAACCTGGATGCAATATTCCAAGTTTGGTCTTACCAAGGCAATAAGTCTTATAAAGTGGTATTAACACTTCTTATAGTCTTGATGCTATTCCTCTGTTAATGTAGCCTAGGACTGCATAGGCCTTTTTAGCGGCTGCAGCACACTGCTAGCTCATACTTAAGTGATTGTCCACTAGGACTCCTAGATCCATCTAGCAATTACTGCTATTGAGCCAGGTACCACCTATTCCAGGGGTCTGCAACCTTAAATACTCAAAGAGCCATTTGGACCTGTTTCCCACAGAAAAGAAAACACCAGGACCCACAAAACCCTTCCCATGCCTGACTATTTCTTGAGCGGCCACAAAACTAGCATATGTAGTTGAATTAAACGTTGTTTTCTTCTGAAATTTTTCTTTTCTTGGATTTATCCATGGTTGGCCTACCGGGGGTTGAAAAGCTCAATAAATCGTGTGCCAGTAAATGTCACACATTGGCGATGGGGCACATATTTTGAGTGACAGGTAGCCACAGCAGAGGGGTGAAAGAGCCACATGCGGCTCCAGAGACGCAGGTTGCTGACCCGACCTATTCTATACCTGTGCATTTGGTTTTTCTTGCATAAGGAAAACAGAAATAATTTACCTGAATTCTATAAATTAATGTATTGTTCAGCCATAATGAAACCAAACCAATACTGTACTGTTTGTTAATATATATAATCTGGCCCAGCTAATCCAGTCTGGATGGGTTGGCACGTTTTGGGTTTCTTCATTCAGGCTGTTAGTGTGTGTGATCAATCCCCCACTTTTTTCCTTGTTTCTGTCTGGATTATCTTTGGCATCTCTGCTCCTTTTTATTAGGCCTATCTGCTCTTTTATATTTTTCACATTTGTAAACTGCAGTTACTGGGAAATGGGCAGTCTATAAATTGAATAAATAAACAAATGCAATTGCTACTCTGATATCAAATTCAGCTAAAAGAGTTAGTGAAATACAGAAGGATATCGGGAGCCTTCCCTTTCCTGGGGACCTTCAGTCTGTCACTCCTGCCAGTCACCTCACGATTGGCTTGATTATCGCAAACTGCTCTACCGCCGCCCACATCCATGAAGTGGAGAGAGGGTTCGAGTCCGCTGCCTTTCGAACTACCAGGGGCCTCCTAGGCTCGCTTCCAGGGGCTTGTCATCGCCTGGAAAGCCTTCCGAGACATAGGACCCAGTTCCCTAAGGAAGCTCCTATGTCCAGCCATCTTCCCTGCCTGACTCGGTCGACCACCATGGGGAGGGGATGCCCGGCCTATGGCGGAACACGCCTGGAACCCGCCTGCTACCGATCAGTGGCTTCGGGGTCGTTCAAAACTATGACCCCCCCCCAGAAGTATTTGTCAGTGGCCGAAAGGAAAGTTCTGCTCCCGCCTCCCGCACCCAACATGAGGCCCTCCGAAAGTGCTCTGACCCAAGTCATGGAACTTCCAAGTAAAAGCAGGGTAAACGTCGAGCGGACGCTGCACTCTGCAGAGACGGCGAAGGCCCTCGGTTCATGCACCCGCCCGCTTCCTTGACTCAGCAAATGCTTACCCACTGTCTTACTGTCCTGTCCCGGTCCACGGCCGCTCCCCCGTCGAACCAACAGCTGCACTTCGCTTCCGTCCAGCATCTTGGAGCCGATGAAAGGAGGGCGGCGGAAGTGACGTAACCAGAAAACAGGGCGCCCCTGCACAGCCCCCCCCCTCCTCGTTCTGTTGTTGTGTGGGAATGGGGTTGCTCGGGATTGTCAACAATTCTGACGCATGCACCTCTCAGGCCTCGGCTGCCAGCGAGTAGACTCCCCGGGGTCCGCCAGCAAAGAGAAGTGTCCTTGGGGAAATATTGCTGAGAAGCTGGTGTATTTCTGTACTGTGCTAGGGATATCTATGTTTAGAATATATTGATAGTCAACGTTATGGAATATACTTAAAGACTTTAAAGTATTCTATGTTGTGTATAGTGTATGTTTTGCGCTTTGCGGTGAACCGATAGCAAAATAGAAAACGCAGAAAAGCATAAAAAGAGACCGTTTTCACACAATCAGCATACAAAAACTCAGCTTTGAAATAGACGTTCTTACAAAGAATTACCTAACGGTGGAGTATATTGAAAAAAATAACTAAGAGGTGATCTATTGAGATTATTTCTCATCCCATATAATATGCTCTTAAAATTAATTTTTATATTTCCATAGTCAAAGTTTAACCTACATTATTTAGTGTTTCCATATTTATTTATTCCCTATTATTTTCTCCGTTTTCTCTAAGTCTAAAGGCTTAGAAAAAGTTAAGATACTCATATAATTTCTTTTCAGGGAATGTTCTTATTTTGGCTTAAAATTTTAATTGATTAATTTTATGGGTAAGGGGTTTTAAAATTGGAAAGCCAAATTGGATTTAATTATTTTTAAATTATTTTAATTTTCATACTGCATGTATTTTAACACTGGCTGTTCACCGCCCTGAGTCCTTCAGGAGAAGGGCAGTATAAAAATTTAATTAATTAATTAATAATAAACAAACAAACAAATTTTTCACCTGGTAATTGGGCCTATTTTCCAGAGTTACACACACAGAGAGAGAGAGAGAGGACAAAACTGTGGCACAAGTTTTGAACTGGGTGTGGAGGGGATGGCCTGGGGGACCAGTGGAGGGTCAATTGAAACCATTTCAAACTCGTCAACATGAATTGTCAGTTCAAAAGGGGTGTCTGTTGTGGGGGAATAGTGTCGTCGTACCTCAAGTATTTAAGAAAACCAGTATTAGAAACATTACACGTGGAGCACCCTGGCATTGTCAGGATGAAGGCAGTAGCCAGGAGCTATGTCTGGTGGCCGAGCATGGACAAGGACATAACAGAATGGGTCGCTACGTATATGCCTTGTCAGGAGTCCAGACTGTCTTTGGAAGCCATGCATGGCACTACAAGAGATGAGGACTTGTTTAACAGATCTTTTTTATCAATGAAAAAACTTGAGCTAACATTTGAAAACTTAAGTGGCTTTACTACAGATGTAGCTCCAGCCAGGTTGGCTCACAAAAAAGATTAATGACATTTATCAAGAAGGAACTGAATCATCTCAGTCTTGATCCAAGTAATTTAATTATATACTACTGTATTGCATCATACATCAAGAAAGTCTCTGTGCAGTTGCAGAGTTGCAGTTGCAACAATATGATGTCAACATAGTGTCAAGCATAAATTTTGTCAAAAGCAGAGGGTTTAATAACTGCCAGTTTAAAGAGTTACTGATTGATCTTGACGTTGAGTACAGTGATACAGTGAGGCACTGTGTTGCGGTGGTTCTCCTCCTTTCTCTCTGACAGGTCGCAGTCTGTGTTGACAGGGGGACAGAGGTCGACCCCGAGGCCCCTCATATGTGGGGTGCCGCAAGGGTCGGTCCTCTCGCCTCTCCTGTTCAACATTTATGTGAAGCCGCTGGGTGAGATCATCCATGGTTTCGGGGTGGAGTACCATCAGTACGCTGACAACACCCAGCTGTACATCTCCACCCCGGATCACCCCAACGATGCCCTTGTCCCGGTGCCTGGAGGCCGTACGGATCTGGATGGGGAGGAACAGGTTCAGGTTCAACCCATCCAAGGTTCAACCCATCCAAGACCGAGTGGCTGTGGTTTCCGACGTCCTGATATAGTCAGTTGACACCATCGCTGACTATTGGGGGTGAATCGCTGGCCCCCACGGAGAGGGCTCACAACTTGGGTGTCCTCCTGGATTCACGGCTGTCTTTAGAAGAGCACTTTACGGCCGTGACCGGGAGGATTTTTCATCAGGTTCGTCTGATTCGCCAGTTGCGTCCCTTTCTGGATCGGGACTCCCTACACACAGTCACTCATGCCCTCGTCACTTCCCGCCTGGACTACTTCAACGCTCTCTACATGGGGCTCCCCTTGAGGAGCACCCAGAGGCTCCAACTGGCGCAGAGTGCGGCCGCGAGGGTGGTTATGGGAGCAACATGGCGCTCCCGTGTGACACCTCTCCTGCGCAAGCTGCACTGGCTCCCGGTGGTCTTCCGGGTGCGCTTCAAGGTTTTGGTTACCACCTTTAAAGCGCTCCATGGCTTAGGACCTGGGTACTTGCGGGACCGCCTACTACCACCAATAGCCTCCCACCGGCCGGTACACTCCCATAGAGAGGGGCTCCTCCGGGTGCCGTCAGCCAAACAATGCCGACTGGCGGCCCCCAGGGGGAGAGCCTTCTCTGTGGGGGCACCTACTATCTGGAACGAGCTCCCCCCAGAGATACGGAGGATCCCGGATCTGCGCACCTTCCGCCGCGCTTTAAAGACCTTACTGTTTCACCAGGCGGGCCTGGCCTAATTTTCCCCCTCTTTTATAAAAGATTTTTAATTTTTAAATATCTTTTAGTATATTATACATTCAATTTTAAATTGGTTTTAAAAGTTTGGGGTTTTAAATTTGTCGGGGCCAAAATTATTTAATTTGATTTTATTCTACTTTTAAATTTTGTATGTATGTGTTTTATTGTTTGGCTGTGTACCGCCCTGAGTCCTTCGGGTGTAGGGCGGTATAGAAATCAAATCAAATAAATAAATAAAATAAATCTTTTTTTTATTATTGAAAAAGTTTTCAAATACAAAAATTTTTCCCCACAATTTTCTCCCCCCCTTCCCTAACCCCACCTCACCACCCATCCCCCCCATGACTTCCTCACAACAAAAACCTAATTCATAACAGATTATATAATATTTTACTTTACCATCCCCTTACTCCATCCTCTAAATACTGACCCTTATTTACTAATAATATTATTAATAATATTACTATTATTACTTCCCCCCTTTACCATACATTTCAAATATCATTTTTCTATAGCATCGCATAATAACTTCTAATTTAACATAATAATATTATTATAACTCCCAATTTAACAATAATCTGCCCTATTTCTCCTCCCCATGCTTATATCTGTATGTTAATACAACATTTCAAAACAATCTTCCCTTTTAAAACTATGTAATAAATCCTGCTTTAACATTTAATCTTTTATATGAGGACCCAGTTGTGGGGGCAATAAGATGACTTTGTATAAATATACAAGAGGATGAAGGCTATTGCTGAGCACATTGTAAGCCGCCCTGAGTCTTCGGAGAAGGGCGGCATATAAATCAAATTAATATATATATATTAATATAACATTTCAAAGCAGCATTCCCCATAAATCCTAATTTAACATTTATTCAGCTCCATCCATTTCCTCCACTCCCATAGGTATATCACTTAAACATCCCTTTTCTTAAACTAAACAATCTGTAAACTAACCTATCTCCACCCACTTTCCTACAAATTCTTAATATCTTTAATCTACTACCCACCCTACTAAAAGGAAAAAAAAAATATTCCAAATCAATAACTTTAAATTTATAATCCATATAATATCTTCTTTAGTGTCTGTCCACTAGATTGTTGAGTACATCATCCATATTAGGATAACATAGGATCCTAGTTGCAACAGATTGTTCCAAATCCTCAGTTGTCTTCTGCCCCCATCAGTAATAAATCTCCTCCTATATATATAAAAAAAAAGAAAACAACCACCCGAGTGACATTATAATTATATTCCATACAATATCTGTAATTGTGGTTTTCTTCAGGATATTAATTCCCATCATAATAGGTAACAACCAGATCTTCTGCATGCCCCAGCGTATTTCTCTTGCCTTATAGCTCGACATAAATATAATACATTTATCAATAAAGAGAACTCCAAAATAGATAATTCTAATCCAACCAGTTTAAGGCTCTTTTCACGTCCCAGAGTTACGGCATTGCAGAGGTCTGACAATCTCCTCAGGATATTGTTAACCAATACTTCGCCTCAACTGTCTTTTCACATATTCGTTCATTTTTTTTAAAAAAAAAAACTGGCGTCACTGTTGCTTAATTTAGAAATTTTTATTTTTGTGAGACCTATTTCTTTTTCTCTTTTTCTTTTGTGGGTTTGTTCTCCATCCTGGTTTCCTTTCTGCAAGTTGTATATCAACTGGGCGATTTTCATTCTGCTTTATGACTTGATCTTGTTGGTTTTGCTTTAACTCATATTTCTTTTCTGACAACTGTATATCAGCTAATTGATTTCCATGCTTGTCTGTGACTTGATGAATCATAATCACATTAGAATCCGATGCCACTTCTCTTTTATTTATAAATAATCCAGCTGGGGTATCTAGAGAATCCAAAGGCAATTTGTCTACAGAAGCCTCTATAATTCGATGTTTTCCCTTTATTTCCAATTCCTTCTGCTTATCCTGTATTGTGCATAAAGATGTTAAATTCATTTTCAAAATTTTTTGATAAAATTCTTCCGCTTTTTCAACAGTATTTAATTGATATCTTTCTCCTTGATATCTCAATATAATACCAACTGGAGCGTCCCACCTGAATAGAATATTTCTTTTTTTAAGTTCAGTCATCAGAAAACCAAATTTCTTTCTTTCCAATAACATCTTGGGTGGGAGCTCTTTGTATATCCAAATCTTTCTTCCAAACCATTGCAAAGTAGAATTGTAGGAATTTTGCACAATATTATTTCTTATCTCCTTATCTGTAAAATAAATCACCACATCTCTAGGCAAATAAATCTTGTTCATCATTGTGAAGTGGGATGGCTGAGTTGCGGGAACATGCTTATGAGGTTTTGCAAACTCTGGGATGAAGTCAAGCAGTTCATGGAGATGAAGGGAAAACCTGTCAGGTGTGATTTAGCAAGTGGCTGGGTGATTTAGCAATCATGGTGGACATTACCAAGTACCTCTCAGAGCTGATCATCATGCTGCAGGTCCCCAACCAGCTTCTCAGCTCCCTGATTTCAAATGTTTGGATGGACAGTATTGGGATCTAAATACATTAAATACATTAAAAGTGTAATATCTAGCAAAACTGGAGTGAACTGGGATAGTGGAGAGAGTGTCTTAACTTCTGAAGTAAGAGTGTTGGCTTCAAATTATGTCTTATATAAATAAAAAAAGTGTTTAGAATTTATTGAACTGCCCCAGTTAGATTCCTTAGGTAAGTAAAACTCTCAACTCCATTTGACTGAAGCAAAAGGGCACTTTTACTAAGAGATGCTGTTTGCAGTAGAGCCAAGCAGAGACTAAAATTCCCACGCACAAATACAGAACCAAAATCAATCTAGCAGAACCAAAATGTTATGGGAAACTCCGAGGTGTTTGGGCTGGTGAAATTCCACACTCCGGACAAACGACCTTGAAGATGCCAGTGACCAGCATGAACGGGATTCCAAGACACTCTGTTCTTCCTCAACTTTCAATTTCCCCCTTCTCAATTTTCCATCATAAAGGTATACAGCTTTATTGGCCATCTGTTCCCTCCTCCCTTCCCCAATTGACAGAATGCCCAGCAAGGCACCAAGCCGAAGCTGGTGGCTCTGATTCTCTGTTAATTTATATAGAAAAGAACTGTCAAAATAATAATTTTGAGAAATGTAATGAAGATAATGCCTCTTTAAAGCATGTTTTTACAATGTCCTACATTTATTAAATTGGAGGACATGTGGACTATATAAATAAAATTGGGTGAAGAAAGCTAAATTTTTCAGACAATATTCTCTTGAACTACATACCTAGTACTTTGAATTTGACAACTGAATTTGACAATTTGACAATGTCTGTGCCTTTAATATGCCAAAAGACTGATATTGCAGTATTGGAAAGATTTTATTTATTTATTTATGAAATTTATATAGTTGCCCATCTCACCAAATGTGACTAAGGATAAATATATGGCTCTTTTTTACATAGTGGATTAAAGACCTGATTACACTTGACATCTATTAATGAATTGCTTCATTTTTAATGAAACATCTTTTCTGGTAAAAACAGCATTCTAGGAATAGTGGCAATTCCTAGAAGGTGGTCTATCCAGTAGTGATATGCACAGATCATAAAAATTTGGAAGTTTTGCAAAAAGCACAATCCCTCACATTTTTGCAGTGGGCACGTTTATTCTGCTACTTAAATTCATAGAACTCCAAATGATTATCACCTACAGAGACTTCATTTCCTTAGAGTCCTGCAGAACAATCAGGTGGAACAACGGCTGATGACTTCTTTCTATTGGTTCATGATAGAAAGTGTCCTCACATACTGTATAACAGTATGTACACTGTGTCCATACTGTTGTGTATGGTACACTGCTGCCATTTGTGGAGGTGGCATACAACAACGCAGTGCATAGTAGCACCGGGTTCACCCCAATCAGGGTGGTCAGCGGGGTGGACTTTGTTCCTATCCCCGAGTACCCGCAAGGAACCGCCCTCCCGTTGCTGACCCAATGAATGGATGGGCACCATACAAGGCGTTTGGAGCACCGTAAAGGCAGCACTAATGAAAACCGCCAAGGCATACAAAGCCCAAGCAGACAAAAAGTGGGCCCCTCACAAACTGTTCCGGGGGGGGGGAGGAAGTGTATCTTTCAACCAAATACCTTCGGTTGAAAATACCCTGTAAAAAGTTGGGTCCAAAGTTTCTTGGACCTTTTTCAATAGTGAGGGTGATAAATCTGGTCACAGTGGAGTTGAAACTGCCCCCCCCAGTTGGGACACCCAGTGTGCCATAGCAATTTACTAAAGCCAATAGAGGATATCCATATCAAGACCCCGCCACAGCCGCCAGGGCCTATTAGCAATGATCAATATGAAATAGACTGAATACTGGATTCCCGAATCCACAGGGATCGAATACAATACCTGGTGGGGTGGAAAGGGTACCTCTCGACAGAGGCCACCTGGGTGGCAGAGAAGGACATGCTGAATTCTTATGCCGAATTGATCACTCTCTGTAGTGCCTTCCTGTCCGCAGCTGTTAAACCAGCATTTCAAATCCCAGGCCTTACGAACGCAGAAACAAACAAGCTTTGGAAACGGTTGGTACTTTTTTATTCAAACCTGAGACTTGGCACAAGTGAATGTTTGACAGCTGCCAAGTCAGCGCTGGGAGCAACTGCCTCCCAGCATTCTATTTATATAGGCAAGATCACGCCCCTTCCCACCCACCAGCATCTGGCATCAGCAATTGGTTTCTCATCCACAGTCCACCATCTGGTGCCTGCGCTTCTGGCCTCCGTCTAGTCTCCGACTGCCAATTAATTGGGCTATGGAGATCCGCCAGTCAGCTGTGTGGGAGGTGGGAGAATGCTTCCATTGGCCTCACGTTCGCGACCGCTGTGATCGAAGCCGCCCCCGCCCCAGCCAAGCACTTCGTTACCCGGGCAGGTCATTGCTGCACTGTTGTTCCCTCCATCGCGGCAGCTTCTGTTTTGTCAAGCTGTTCAAGGCTTGACAGACGGCTCCCCCTACCAGGTTTGCACCTGGAAGACAGTAAATACATATATATTAATCAAATACAAATACATATATATTAATCGTGGCTGTTCATAGTTGCCCAATTTCCATCCCTCCCCCATGGTTTATGAGGGTAGGCCTTGTGGAACTTTCGGATTAGTTGAGAGGGCCGCATATATATGGAAACATATGACTAGTTTCCGCCCCCCCCCCCATTACTTGTATAAGGATTATTCTCTATACTATTCATGTTGTTTTGTATTTTCTGTTATGGATTGCACCAGTAGAGGCTAAACCAATTTTGTTGTATACATGATATACAATTACAATAAAGGCTATTATTATTATTAGCAGTATACACAGCAAACGAGATGACCATGCTGGATTTCGTATCCCAAATCACTAGTCAAACACTTCCCAAGCGTTTAGGACTGTTTGATGTATCGGCGGATTATGCAAGCAGATCCTAGTAAGGTGACCTTCTGAAGATGACCAATGGTGATCTTGTCAGCGCCAATTGTTTTTAAGTGCTTGCCTAGGTCTTTAGGCACAGCACCCAGTGTGCTGAGTACCACTGGAACCACCTGCACTGGTTTATGCCAGAGTCTCTGCAGTTCGATTCTCAAATCCTGATATCTGGTGACTTTTTCAAGTTGTTTCTCATTGATTCTGCTGTCACCAGGTATGGCAATGTCAATGATCCACACTTTTTTTCTTCCCCACAATCGTGATATCCGGGGTATTGTGTTCCAAAACTTTGTCAGTCTGTATTCCAAAACTTTGTGTCCACAGTAGTTTTGCATGCTCATTTTTGACCACTTTTTCAGGCTTATGATCCCACCAGTTCTTTGCTACAGGCAGATGGTAGTTGTGACACAAGTTCCAGTGGACCATCTGAGCGACTGTGTTATGACGTTGTTTATAGTCAGTCTGAGCTAGTGTCTTGCAACCGCTCAGTATATGATCAATCCGCTTCTTTGCAGTCTGCATTTGGGGTCATCAGTAGATTTTTCTATTCTGGCTTTGATTACATTCGTTGTGATGGCTTGTTCCTGGGCTGCAAGAATCAAGCCTTCTGTCTCTTTCTTCAGTGTTCAGGTCAGCCATAACCAGGTCTTTTCCTTATCTACTTTTCCTTGGATCTTCTCAAGGAACTGTCCACGCAGTGCTTTGTTACACCAGCTGTTAGCCCAAGTTTGCATCGCTGTTTTCCTATATTGATTCTTGGTTTGCTGCACTTTGAGCAGCTTCCTCTTGTTGACCTCCAGCAGAGCTGGCTCAACACCGTCTTTCACATAATCTGCCAAAGCATGCTTCTTTTCATCGACTGTCTGCTTCACTTGCAGAAGTCCTTTGCCACCTGCTTTTCTGGGCAAATATAGCCTGTCGACGTCACTCCGTGGGTGCAGCGCATTGTGTATGGTCATCAGTTTTCTTGTTTTCCTATCCAGGTTGTCCAGCTCTGCCTGTGTCCAGTTTACGATCTCAGCAGTATATCTGATAATGGGTATGGCTCAGGTATTTATAGCCTTGATAGTGTTACCGCCATTCAGTTTGCTTTTTAGAAGGTTCCTGACCCTTTGCGTGTATTCTTTGCTGACCACATTTTTCACTTGCCCATGCCTGATATTGTCCAGCTGCAGTATGCCCAGGTATTTGTAGGCTTCGGGTTGGTGGCACTTGATGGTTTGTACATTGGGCATTTCAATTCCATCACTTTCAACGATCTTCCCTTTCTTCAGTGCCACTGTGGGGCATTTGTCCAGGCTGAACTCCATGCTGATGTCAGTGCTGAAAATTCGAACTGTATTGGTCAGTGACTGGATTTCAATTTCTGATTTTCCGTATAACTTCAGGTCATCCATGTGCATCAAGTGAGAGATTTTCTGTGAATTTTTAGCAGTTTGATAACCCAGATTAGTTTTCTGTAAAATTGTTGACAGAGGGGTCATAGCGATGATGAACAGCAGAGGTGACAAAGAATCACCCTGGAAAATCCCTCTTTTGATGTTGACCAGTCCGTAGCTTTCACATCCAATAAACAGTTCCGTTTTCCAGTGCTTCATCGCATTTGCAATAAAAGTACCAGTGCATGATGACATCCAGGCACTTGATGATCCAGCTGTGCGGTAGTGAGTCAAATGCTTTCTTGTAGTCAATCCAAGTTGTATGCAGATTTGTTTTTTGGCTTTTGCAGTTCTCTAGAATCATTTTGTCGATCAGGAGCTGATTTTCTGTGCCTCTGCTCCCTTACTTTTTTTTTTTTTTTAATTTGATTTATATGCCGCCCTTCTCCGGAGACTCAGGGCGGCTTACAATGTGTTAAGCAATAGCCTTCATACTTTTGTATATTTATACAAAGTCAGCTTATTGCCCCCACAAACTGGGTCCTCATTTCACCTACCTTAGAAAGGATGGAAGGCTGAGTCAACCTTGAGCCTTGGAGAGATTCGAACCAGCAGTAAATTGCAGGCAGCTGTGTTAATAACAGGGTGCGTAGACCACTGTACTATCAAGGCTCTTACTTGTTTCCTTTCTGCTCTACTGGCAAGATGTTATTTGCTTATAGGTAGTCCTGGATCCTGTCAGCTATGATGCCAGTCAGCAGCTTGAACATGGTTGGCAGACACGTTATTGGCCTGTAATTTGCAGGTGTTGCCCCTTTTGCTGGATCCTTCTGTATCAAGTAGGTTTTCCCAGCTGTTAACTATTCACTGATGTTTCCTGTTTGCAGCATCTCATTGAATTATTCGGCCATTTTTCCATGCAGGCTGGTCAGGTATTTGAGCCAAAAGCCATGCAGTTGATCATTGCCCAGCGATATCCAGTTCTTGACTTTGTTCACTCTGTTGCTTATCATTCCAGGAGTTATTTTCAGTTGGTCCATTTTGTTCTTGGAGAATTTCATCTCAAAGTCTCTGATTCACCCAGCATTTTTGTTGTGACATTTCTCAGTCTTCCACAGGTCTTTCCAAAACTGAGTAGTTGTCATTTTCTCAGGTTTTTCAATTTTTGTATCCCCCGTCTGATTCAGACTCTGATAGAACCGTCTTTGGTCTGATTGGAACAATTGATTTTGTTTGTACTGGATGACTCTGGCTTCGTATCTTTCAATTTTTCTTGCTGTTGCTGTTAACTGCTGCTTCACAATTTTCAATGCTTCGTCATTTCTTCTTGTGCGGAGCCCGTATTTTTTTATCAGGTGTTTCTTAATCTTGCTGTTCTTCAGCTTTTTCTCCTGCAGATTCTTCATGTTGCTTGCATCTGCTCGCAGGCTCTTGATTTTCAACTCCAACCTGATTTTCCATTGCGGTTTTTCAGTCGATTTTCTAGGAGCTTGTAGCTGTTGAATCCCCAGTTCTTCCGTTACTATGGCTGCTGTACTGTAGGCAAGATGATTTGTTTGTTCAATTGATGTTATCTGGATAGCTGCAAGTGCTTAGTTCGCATCTATCAGCAATGGCACCAAATGTTTTCTAGGGACAGTCTTCAATGTTGGAAGCCTTCTTCTTTCTGCATTTATTGCAGCATGTGCCAAGATTTTAGTTTTCAGTTCTTGTGCCTGGCATTGAGTACTCCTGGTGTTTCAATGATGACTTCTGGCCTTTGCTGATCCTGTTCTGGCAAAATATCTGCATTTTTTTCTAATTCAGGCTGTTCAGTTGCTCCAGATGTTATTGGAGTATTTTCTGCTGCCACTCCAGCAGTCTGCTGTTCAGCAGTGTATGTTCCCGTTTCATAATTTTTCCATATGTCTTCAAGTTCGACTTCACTGAGCACTTTGTTCCGAGTGATGAATCATCGCTGATTGGCTAATTGTAATTCAGTTATCCTTGAGTCTGGATATTCTTGTTTCCATAATTGGTACATCCTTTTTTGGTAGCCTTGTTTCTCTGGTTCTGCTTTGTAGTAGCATTTCATTACATTGCGGTTCTCTGACATGGTGTATTTCTGCCGCTTCTGAGTTGTTCATCTTCCAGTTGCTCTGCAGGCCCATGCCCTGGTTGCTCAGCTATGGGACCCGCGGCCTGTAGCCATTTGTCAATGAATGTCCAGGTTCCCCAACACACAACTTGGTCCTTGTTAACCCGAGCGACGACTGAGCCAGTATAAGCTTCGTTCGGTTGTGTTTCCCCATGATTCATTGCATGGGTTGTTGGGTGGACTCAGTTCTGCTCCTCAGCCTAGACCTCTCTGACATGGTTGGACCTGCTGGTAGTTTACCCTATCGCCAACACAGCTCTCAGCTTCATTGGAGCAGTTAAGCCCCCCGCCACGTCAAGGCGGTACCCCGTGGGGGGGCTATTATTATTATTATTATTATTTATGGTGAAGGTTGTTGAGAGTGTGGTGACACATCAGCTCCCATTGGTCCTGGATGAAACATCATATCTGGACCCATACCAGTCGGGTTTCAGGCCCGGGTACAGCACGGAGGCGGCATTGGTCACGCTGGTGGATGACCTGTGGAGGGCTCGGGACAAGGGATATTCTTCTGTCCTGGTCCTATTAGATCTTTCGGAGGCTTTCAATACCATCAACCATGGTATCCTACTGCGGCGCCTTGAGGGGTTGGGAGTGGGAGGCACCGTTCTTCCATGGTTCACCTCCTACCTCTCGGGGCGTATGCAAGCGGTGTTGGCAGGGGGACAGAGGTCAGCCTTGAGGTCCCTCATATGTGGGGTACCTCAGGGGTCGGTCCTCTCTCTGCTTTTGTTCAACATCTATATGAAGCCGCTGGGGGAGATCATCCGTGGTTTTGGGGTGAGGTATCATCAGTATGCTGATGATACCCAACTTTTTATATCCACCCCGAACCAGCCCAGTGATGGCCTCGACGTGATGTCCCGGTGCCTGGAAATGGTGCGGCTCTGGATCGGGAGAAACAGGCTTCAGCTCAACCCTGCCAAGATGGAGTGGCTGTGGGTACCGGCATCTCGGCTCCAAGGGAATATTCCATCATTGGTCATAGGGAGTGAGGTGTTGCCCCCTGTTGAAAGGGCGTGCAATTTAGGTGTCCTCCTGGATTCATGGTTAACTTTGGAAGATCATGTTGCGACCCTGACCAGGAGGGCATTTGCACAGATTCGTCTGGTGCACCAATTGTGCCCTTACCTGGACCGTGATGACCTCCGTACAGTCACTCATGCGCTCGTGACCTCCCAGTTCAACTACTGCAATGCTTTCTACATGGGGCTGCCCGTGAAGACCACTCGGAGGCTTCAGCTAATGCAGAATGCGGCCGCGCAGGTAGTGATGGGAGTGTCCCGACACTCTCATGTTACACCCCTCCTGTGCGACCTGCATTGGCTACCGGTTGCCCTCCAGGTGAGATTCAAAGTGCTGGTTATCACCTATAAAGCCCTACATGGCCTAGGCCCAGGGTACCTGACGGACCATCTGCAGCCAGCGACAGCTCCCCATTGCCTGGTGCGTTCCCACAGGGAGGACCTCCTTGGAGTGCCGTTGGCCAGGCAGTGTCGTCTGGCGACTCCTAGGGAATGGGCTGTCTCTGTGGGCGCACCTACCTTATGGAATCAACTCCCCCTGGAGCTCAGGGTGGCCCCTGATCTGCGCTCTTTCCATCGTGACCTTAAGACATGGTTATTTCGCCAGGTCGGATTGGACTGAAGGGTTTTTAAGGGGAGTTTTAATGGTTTTTAACACTTAATATTGATTTTATCTGTTTTTGTTGCTGTGAGCCGCCCTGAGTCCTTTCCGGAGAGAGGGCGGCATATAAGCTTAATAAATAAATAAACAAATAAATCATCATCATCATCATCATCATCATCATCATCATCATCATCTCTTTTATTCATTAAACATGAAACTCAGTCAACTGGACATTTAAAATGTATCACAAATACCATTGGTGCTAATGGTGATACAGATTGCTGCCAGCATCCTAGGTATCAACCAAGTATCTTGTTAAAATATACTTATATAGAGATATATATGTTCCGAGTAGCACAGTTTTTTGCAATTCCGCTGGTGTTATTGCAGGAAGCTGCCATTTCTTGATGTTTTATAACATCAATTTTATAAAATTCTTGGACATGGTACCAAGTGCCCCATTGACAATGGGTATCACTGTTACATGTTTCCTGTCCCGATGACAATGGGTATCACTGTTACATGTTTCATCCATAATTGCATAGTTTTGATGGCCAGGTTGTGATATTTCATGATTTTTTTCCAGTTCCTTTTATTCGACTCTGGCATCTCCTGCAGGAGTGGGTTCTACTTACCTTTACTACTAGTTGACAATGGGGCCGTGCACGAGTGAAGCGAGCGTGCGCACATGTGATTCTGCACATGCGCAGAAGCTTCCTGATGTCGTCGGGGTCAGTGGGCGGAGCCTCCCACCAGTTTTACTACCAGTTCTATAGAACCGGTCCGAACCAGGGGCAACCCACCACTGGTCTCCTGGTACAGCAATATCAATAAATTGTACACTTTGGTCCTCAACAACCGTAATATCTGGCATGTTGAGTTCCAAATGATGATCTGTCTGTATTTGAAAGTCCCACAAGATCTTCACTGTCTCATTTTCAACAACTTTTTCCACTTTATGTTCCCATGACTTTTCAGATACAGGTAAGGTGTATTTTTACATAATGACCAGTGGATTAATTTAGCAACTCGATCATGTCTAGCTTTGTAACCAGTTTGTGCAATTTTGCTGCATGCACATATTAAGTATGAAACAGTTTCAACTTTCTTGTTGCAAAGTCGGCAGTTTGGATTGTCAGTGGATTTTTGTATCTTAAGCCATGCCCATGTCAAGTTGTTATCACATTTTCCTTCAATTTTTTTCAAGTGCTGTCCGTGCAAAGCTTTGGTTTTCAATCCATTTAATCTGTTATCCAACTGTTTTTCCTTATATTTTTCCTTTGTTTCTGTTGTTTTTATAATGTTCCCCATTTTCACAGCCTGCAGCAATACTTCTGTGCTTTGGTTCACATAATCATTCAAACTTTGTTTTTCTTCTTTTACAGTTTGGTGGATTTGCAATAGCCCTCTGCCCCCTATTCTTCTTGGCAGATACAATCTGTTGGTGTCACTTTGTGGATGTAAAGCATGGTACATATTCAAAAGTTTTCTGGTCCAGGTTTTCCAGTTCAGCCACAGTCCAGTTGATGATTCCAGCTGGGTAGCATATCACTGGAACTGCCCATGTATTAATGGCTTTAATTATGTTTCCAGCATTCAGTTTTGATTTTAATGTTTTGTGGACCCTCTTGATGTATTCCTTTTGCGTTGACTCTTTGATTTTTCCATTCAAGATGTTATCTGCTTCCAATATGCCTAGATATTTGTAACCATCATTCTTTGCTAATGCTTTCACGATGCTCCATTTCCCAGTTCTATTCCTTCTATTTTTTTCCATTTTTCCTTGCTGCATGGATAGTATAGCACATTAATGGTTTTATAGTTTTATAGTTTTATTGGGTATTTTTAAAGGAAGGATTGGACTGTATGTGTTTTATTGTTGTGAGCCGCCTTGAGTCCTTTTGGAGATAGGGCGGCATATAAGTCCAAATAATAAATAAATAATAAATAAATATTTTTTTCAAGTCCAAAGTTTATTCTGATGTCATTGCTGAACAGTTGAACTGTGTTGAGTATTGATTCAAGTTCAGTGAGGCTTTTTGCATACAGTTTTAAGTCATCCATGTATCGTAGATGGTTTATCTTGCCACGTTGGCTTGAGATTTGGTAGCCCAGTTTTGTGTTTCGTAGTATTATTGTCAGTGGAATTAATGTGATGTTGAACAGTAGTGGCAAAAGTGAGTCCCCTTGGAAGATTCCTCATTTGATGTTGACTTTGCCAATATTATTATTATTATTATTATTATTATTATTATTTACTTTATTCATTAAACATGAAACTCAGTCAACTGAACATTCAAAAATGCATCACAAATACCATTGACTGGTGCTAATGGTTGATACGGGTTGCTGCCAGTGTCCTAGGTATCAACCAAATACCTTCTTAAGATGTACGATGTTCCATGTAGCGCAGTTTTTTGCAGTTCCGCTGGTGTTATTGCAGGAAGCTGCAATTTGTTGATGTATCTTATAAAATTCTTGGACATGATACCAAGTGCCCCGATGACAATGGGTATCACTGTTACATGTTTCATCCATAGCTGTGCAGTTTCGATGGCCAGGTCGTGATATTTCATGATTTTTTCCAATTCTTTTTCTTTGACTCTGGCATCTCCTGGTACTGTGATGTCAATAAATTGTACGTTTCGGTTTTCGACAACTGTGATATCTGACATGTTGTGTTCCAAGTGACGATCTGTCTGTATTCGAAAGTCCCACAAGATCTTCATCTTCTCATTTTCTATAACACTTTATGTTCCCATGACTTTTTGGATACATGTAAATTGTATTTTTTACATAATGACCAGTGGATTAATTTAGCAACTCGGTCATGTCTAGCTTTGTAATCAGTTTGTGCGATTTTGCTGCATTCACATATTAAATGTGAAACAATTCCGACTTCGTTGTTGCAAAGTCGGCAGTTTGGATTGTCAGTGGATTTTTGTATCTTTGCTTTCATGGCATTAGTTTGTAGTGCTTGTTCTTGAGAAGCGAGTATTAAACCTTCTGTTTCTTTCTTGATGGTTCCCATCTTAAGCCATGCCCATGTAAAGTTGTCATCACATTTTCCTTCAATGTTTTTGAAATGCTGTCCATGCAAAGCTTTGGTTTTCCATCTATTTAATCTGTCATCCAGCAGTTTTTCCTTATATTCTGCCTTTGTTTCTGTTGTTTTTATAATGTTCTCTGTTTTCACAGCCTTCAGCAATTTTTATGTACTTTGGTTCACATAATCATTCAAACTTTGTTTTTCTTCTTCGACAGTTTGATGGATTTGCAATTGCAATAATTGCAAATTTGATGCAATTTACTATTACTATGGTTATGATTATTATCTTTATTCATTAAATATGAAACTCAATCAACTGAACATTCAAAAATGCATCACAAATACCATTGACTGGTGCTAATGGTTGATATGGGTTATTATTATTATTATTATTATTATTATTATTATTATTATTATTATTATTATTGCTGAAGGATGCATGTTCATCAGATGAATGACCTCTAGGGAGACCCACAGACTGATTATTTGCCTTTCTTGCTGAATGATGGTCAGCTTCTCATAATGCCCATGCACTGGGGATTCAGAAAGTTTTGGTGACTGAAGATGAGAGCAGATGTCAGGGACAACGTTTCATTCCTGCCATGTTTATCACAGAGTCAGGTCCATTTCAGGAAAGCTGGCTGGCTTGCTCCAGATCTTGCTTTTCCTTTTGCAGTTTTGGAAATAGGCATAGGAAATAGATTTTATTATTGAACATCTTCCTGAATACAGGGTTATGCAAACATTTTGTTGGTAGTAGCACAGTTAGTTCCCACTCATTGATCTCTTTGTTCTGCATCTGTTCAAAGTTATGATGGTACTGAAAAAAATAAATTTACAACAAATGTCCGCATTACAATTTTTGTAGTGTCATGTAATTGTCATTACAGTCAGTACATATTGTCTTATGCATGACCTGTTGTTTTCTTTTTTCCTGCCATTACAGAGCAGAGAGATTGTTACAATTGAAAATACCTAACCTGTTTTCTGTATATATGTATATTTGTATATGAGTTAAATGTATGATGTCACTATGCTCCTTCCCATTGGTCCCTACTTACCTTTTGCCCCGCCAACTCTGTATATAAGTTGATGCTCCTGTCAGAGCAGTTGCAGTCCAAATGTAATTCTGAAGAAGATAAGAAACAAATAAATACCTTTGTTATAAGGAAGACTCAAGTCTATTAATTGGGCCTAACCAGAATAAACAAATAAGTAACAAATTGGTAGCAGAGGTCGGTTTTATGCCCATAATTCTGAAACATGACCAAAAGCAAAAAGAGAATGAATACCAGAGAATATTCAAAATTAATGGCAGCGCAGCTGTCACCACCCGAAGCAATCCCAAAGGGAACAACAAACGAAAGAAAACCAGCACTAAATTCTAAAACTATGCCAGAAAACAATGACAGGAGAATCGAAAAAGAGACAGATGCCACAGCAGATTCAAACGAACTGAGAAAAAATATATTAAAAATACTAAACTCACCTACCAACAACAAAGGAATCGTCGAAAACATTAAACAACTAATTAAACAACACAAAGCCACAGATGGAGCTCAAAAATTGAACATGGAAGGCCACAGAAACCAGCACAGTGAGAGACAAACCAAACAACAACGGCCAGTATGAAAATGGCGGGAAAATTTTGGTGCCAATTTTTGAATGGCGGCCATCTTTAGTTGAACAAACAACAAAGATGGCCGACCTTATATTAAGGGATGACCCTAATCCAAAATAGCCGACACAGACTCAGACCTATTTAAAAATAAAAGAAACAAAAACAATACCTCACTCACAAAATCAACCCACCGAAGCTGAAATAGATAACGCAATTAAAACTCTCACCATGGCTTTTGGATCGGAACTAAAATTATCATCACAACAACATCCCCTGATTGACCAGGATATCTACCCAGACGATCCATCGATGATCCAGAGGACGACTCGATTCCCATCTGGCCACAGCCAGCACCCAGAGACTGAACCTGAGCCTCATCCAGTCAAGACAGGCCCATGCCCAGGAGCAGTGGAGAAAGGAACCTCTCTTGATGACTTCAGAATAGAAATGAACTTCGCACATGTGCAGAATGACCTAAAGGAAAGAGAAGGAATAAAAGTTCAAGCCTGTCTTTTTAAATTGCCTGCAAGTATTCCTTTACCATATTGCTGCTTTCAGAACCATGGACAGCATCAGAATGTAAGTAACTACTCACACCACTCTGGGACACTACCTACAGACTTTGTAAAATTAAAAATAGATGGAAATAATTTGATGGAATGGAGCCAGCAGCTCCAGGTCATATATTTGAGAGAAAACATTTTGTTCTTTATTAATGATCCCCCCAGACAAACCCTGGACTTATGAAATGGACTGCCTCCACCATAAGGCTTATTATAGCCTCATTGCATCTATATCCCAAGTATTTTTCCTAGCCTTGAACATAACCTGACTGTCTCTGAAATATTCCAAAAATTATTTAATTTATTTTATAGCAAAAATGTGGCCACAACTACTAGAATCTCAAGGGAATTCCACTCTGCCAGGTTAAGACATGGTATCCCCATGAGCGAACATATTCTAAATTTAAACGCAACCAGAGCAGAGCTCATCCAAAGGGGGGGAGAATATATCTGATGGCAGTATGAAAAGTATTATAATCAATTCCCTAGACTCCAGCTGGGATAATTACATAATTTTACTTGACACCTTAAGCTTAGAACATCTTACATTAGAAAATCTTACTAATAAACTTATAGCAGAAGACATACTTAGAAGGGAACGGTCTATATATCAAAGGGAAGGCAGAAACCAAAAGAGAGTAGATTTCCGAGGCAGAGATAGATATCCACCTGAATGCACAATATGCGGCTCAGAAAAACATCAAAAGAGAGACTGCCCTAAGAACGCAGGATATAGAGATACATATTATCCCAAAGATAGATCAGATAGAAGAATCCATTTCTCAGATAGAACTTCTCCTGACTACAGACATAAACGCAGGGAATCACCCTATTCAAAAGATGCAATGACAAATTAATCTGTGCACACACTCAGTTAAAAAACAAAGAGACTAAACCCAATAGTAATGGAGGGAGTGAAAATATGTCAACAAGTGAACCCATTCTGTCAGAAAAATTATACAATGGTAAACCAATACATGACAACTGTACTCATTTACTTCATAGGAAGCTAGGACATGCCAGTTTCCCTGTTATACAGAAAATGTTAGAATGTTCCGAAGACATCAAAGTAAAGAGTTGTAAAAACTATTTGGAGTGTTCAGTATGTAAATCCTCTAAGCTCAAAAACAAACCTAAGCCCAAAAAGGCCATTCGCACCACACAATCAATTTTCCAATTGGTACATATGGATGTCGTAGGCCCAATGAAACCATCAATCAAATATAGAAAAAAATATTTCCTAACTATAGTCGATGATTACAGCAGGTTTGGGTTCGTGTACACTCTTAACCATAAAAGTGAAGTTTTCAAAAAATTCAAAGAATTCTTTAAAAGGGTAGAAACTCAACATAATGTAAAAATCAAGCAAATAATGACTGACAGAGGATCAGAATTTTTGTCTAACGAATTTTCTAATTGGCTAAAGATGCAGGGAATATTACATTTTAAATCTTGTCCCTTCTCACCCTTTCAGAACGGGGTCGTAGAGAGAAAAAATGGTTTATTACAAACCATGGTTAGATGTGTGCTAGACGATGCTGGTTTAAATCAATCTTTCTGGGCTGAAGCCCTCACATATTCTAATTATACCCTAAATTGATTATGGTCCAGTGTAATTAACAAAACACCATATGAACTCATGTATAACAAAAAACCAAAAATCAAACATCTACAAATATTTGGCATAACTGCTGATATGTATTTGCCTAAACAGTTGAGACACAAAGGCGAAAAAGTATCTAAAAGACTAAGATTCATGGGGTACGAATCAGGAACTAAGGGATATCGTTTCATAGATAAAAACAACCAATTCATCGTGTCTAGATCTGCTGTGTTCCATGAACACTCTAATTGGTCCAAAATACACCTTAACGAATTGTGCCCCGAGTCAGAGAACACAACACCCAGTCACAGAAAACACAATTCACCAGTTACTGAGCCCAAAATCATAAAGACAGACAAACACAATTATCAAAAAGTAATTAATGAGGAATGGAAAAAAGGGCATCCTATCTTGAAAGTAGACCCATTAATTGAGAAGGAAGCAAAATTTATGCAAGGTACTGAATCTCCTCCTGATAGACCCATTAGATCAAATAGAGGTACAATTCCAAAAAGATTTGATGACTACATACTATCTCTCAATGCCAAAAAATTAACACCCAATACATATGATGACATACTTAAATTACCTATGGAAGAGAAAACAAAGTGGGAGGAAGCGATGAAAAAGGAAATGGATAGTTTGAGGGAACTAAACATGTACACACCAGCAGATCCCCCCACAGATAAGTCCCCCATTGGTACTAAATGGATATTTAAAATCAAAGAACTAGAAGATAACAAATTCCTGTATAAAGCTAGGTTAGTAGCTCAAGGATTTGCCCAAAGATTTCCTGATGATTGCGAAGACACATATTCACCTACTGTTAGAGCAGAGAGCATAAAGACTGCATTAGTACTAGCTTCCATTCTGAATTTGGACATGTATCAGTTTGATGTACAAACTGCATACCTACATGCCAATCTCGATAAGGAAATATATGTAAAGGCACCCCCAGGAAAGAATACTTAAAAAGGAGAAACTTGGTTGTTGAATAAGAATCTATATGGATTAAAACAGTCTGGTAAACGAAAGTATGAATGTCTGTCAAAAATATTCAAAGATATGGGTTTTATAGCCACTTCATCGGATCTATGTTTTTTCACTAAAAGAAAAAATAAATCTATTGAATTTGTACTAATTTATGTTGACGACATATTGTATTTTGGACAAGATAAAATCAAATGTGATGAATTTGCTGAACAATTGGGTAAACACTTCAACTGAAAAATATTAGGAAAAGTAAATAAATATTTAGGAGTCCAAATTGATAAAACCGATAAGGGATTCAAATTATCCCAAAGAGAGAAAATTATAGAACTTATACAAAAGTGCAATATGATAAATTCAAAAACTTGCGAGACCCCCATGTCAACTGACTTCACTAGAAACATGCACAACGAACATGAGCCATTTAAAGAAAACACTTTATATAGATCTATTATTGGATCATTACTGTATATTTCTAATTGGACCAGACCAGATATCACCCTTGCTGTTAATCTATTGTCAAGACACATAAGCAACCCTAATGTATATCACTGGGAAGGAGTCAAAAGAATTCTAAGGTATCTAAAATTTAGTGCTGATGTCTGTTTATATGTAGAACCATTTATTTCAGAAAAGCCCATATTGACTTGTTATGCTGATGCAGATTGGGCTGGAGACCCAAAAAGTCGAAAAAGTACCTCTGGTTATGTTTTCCTTATAAATGGTTGCACGGTACATTGGTATACTGGCAAACAAAATTTAATTGCCACTTCCACAGCAGAAGCCGAATACATTTGCCTATCTAAGGCAACCAATAACCTGACCTGGTTTGATGATTTGTTGTCCAATATATGGGCCGAACCCATTTATCCTTTTATTATCTTTTTTTTTAATTGAAAAAGTTTTTCAAATACAAATCCCCCCCTTTTTTTCCTCTCCTCCCTAACCCCCCTCCCCTCCCCTCCCCCCATGGCTTCTTCAAAATAAAATCATTGATATAAAATTAAATAATACTTTACCATCCTTTTACACCCCCCCCACATGCTAACCATTTCTTTCTAACATTGTTATTATATCCCCCTTATACTATACATTTCAAAGCAACCTTCAGCTATAAAACTATATACTAAATCCTAATTTGGCATTTTGTCAGCCTCAGCTTTGCCTGCTTCAGCTGCCATAAGAAACGGGGGAGGGATTAGTTATGGGGGCAAAGGGTGGGAAGATGCAGGAGGTGTTTTTTTTTCCTTGTAGGACGTGTCTTCCTAGGAAACGAAAGTGAATCTTCAAAGAAGACGGCTGACCAACTGCCCTACATTCCTGATGAATGATGCTGCCAGATGTGATGCCACCTGACCTTTGGGAGACCTTTGGATTGGCTGATGATCAATGGACACGTGGTGGGGAGAAGCTTACTAGATGCATTTCGCGCGTTTTGCTCACTTCCAGCTTTACCTGGGTTGCGATCATTTCGTATTCAGTAAAAGTACTAATCTCTTCAAAATGATTGAGTTTGGGTTTTCTTTTCCTGGATATTGAAGGAAGCATACCTGACATTAAGCTGGAAGTCACATCCAGTCATCCCGGACAAAAACCGAGGGGACTGTAAATCCAAAATATGTCAGATCGAGGGAGTGATGAAGAAGAGCAAATGGGGGCAGCGAGTTCAACGGCAGCCGCCCTCCAAGCGGAGAAAGAGAATGAAGAATGGTTGGAAAGACTCCGTTTAGAGCCGGAGGAAGCTAGATGGTCGAAAGGAGTGGGGAGGCTGCTGGACTGGGGAGAGGACCCCTGGGGGGTGATGACTTCCAGACCCCGTAAAAAGGAGGCAGTGTGGATGTAAAAGCAAAAGGAATGTCTCATGATGGAACAAGCCTTGCAGCTTATTCGTGATGTAGAAGAAAGCAGAAAAAACTGTGAGTCTTTGGGAATTCCTGTGGAGAAGGGGGGAGCAAGCCCCAGGGGGGAGCCAGAAGAGACAGCCTGCGGGGGAGAGGAAGAGTTTGAGGAAGAAACATCCCAGGTTTCGGCAGCTCGAGGGAGAGATGCAGCTGGCCAGAGAACCCCAGCCCTACAGGCCCCCCCGCCCCGCAGACGTAAAAAGCCAAAAATCCCCCCCCCTTCCTGGGAAGTATGATGGAAATCCTAAAGCATTGGGATTTTTCCTGACCCAAGTGTGGAACCACATGCAGGATTGGGGGGAGGACTATGAATCAGAGGCTGCTAAAGTGAGAAGCGTCGCGAACGCCCTAGAGGGAGCAGCTGCTGTGTGGATGGTGGTTCTCCACAATAACAACTCCCTCTTGCTGAGAAATTACAACCAGTTCATGGGGGTCCCTTTGGAAGCGTTTTGAAGACCATTTAGCTGAACGAAAGGCGAGACTCAGAATGAAGAGCATTCAGCAGGGCCGGAGACCGGTGGCAGAGTATATCCAAGACTTTCATGAGCTGGCACCCTATATGACAGGCTGGTCAGAAATGGCTCTTTTGGAGAGTTTCAAGGATGGGTTGAATGAAGAGATATATCGAGATTGCAGAAGCATGGGGGTCCCCGAAGATTCGCATAGATGGTACATAGTAGCGAACTCCGAGGAAGGCGTATGGGGGACCAGTCATCCTCTTTCCACCATAAAGGGGCACCAAAGATGACTGGGGGGAAGGCCGAATTCAAACCCAAGTCAAAGCCCTTCACCTGTTTCAAATGTGGGAAAGAAGGTCACCGGGCTGCTGAATGCTTCTCCAAGCCACCGCCAAAAGCTACCGGGGCCGGCCTGAAGAAAGGCGATAAAATACCCGCCAAAGCCCGCGGCACCACCCTGAAAGGAGAAGTCGTTGAGTTCACTCCCCGAAACTAGGGTGAGTTGGGAACTCCGACCAACGATGACGACAGCAAGACGGACTCCGACTCCGACACCGACGATCAGGTGAGTCACACGGAAGAACCATTACTCATCCCCGTAGAAATAAGGGTGCCCTCCACAGGGGCTCACGTGCAATTATTAGCTCTGTTGGACTCAGGGTGCACTAGGTGCATAATTAGCCCCAAAGTAGTGGAGGAAATGGGACTGAGACTAAAAACTTTAAAAAGACCCATTGCATTTTGTCAATTAGATGGGTCGATTGCAGGAGGGGGCCCAGCTAGCTTTATAACTGAACCCCTTGAACTGCAAATGGGGAATCATGTAGAGAATCTCAGATTTATTGTAGCACCTGGTATGGAAAGACCCCTCATTCTAGGACTGCCCTGGCTTCGAAAATGGAACCCACGGGTAAATGGGAAGACGGGGGTCCTGCGCATCCGCATGGCAAAACCAACTCCGGAAAAGGAAGGCCCCTCCCTGAGAGACTACATAAAACCAGAAAGGGTGGCAGTAGCCATTAATTATATTGAGGGAGAAGAGAAAATTCCAAAGGAATATTGGGATCTCAAGGAAGCTTTTAGCGAAAAGGCATTGGATGCTCTGCCTCCCCACAGGGCCACCGACTGCACCATTGAAATACTCCCTGGGGTGAAGCTTCCCAAACCAAAAATTTACCCCATGACACCTCGAGAGTTGGAGGAATTGAGAAATTTTATTGACAAAAACTTAGAACGGGGATTCATCGAATGAGCCAAACCCAAGGTGGCTGCACCAGTAATGTTCCACGAAAAGAAAGATGGATCCTTTCGTTTAGTAGTTGATTATAGAAATATGAACGCGATTTGCGTAGAAAATGTCTACCCCCTCCCACTCATGAAGGACATGTTAGCTCATTTAGGGAAGGGTAAAATTTTCACCAAACTTGATTTAAGAGAGGCATACTACCGAGTGAGAATAAAAGAGGGGGATGAATGGAAGACAGCATTGAATTGCCCACTGGGATGTTTCCAGTTTAGAGTAGTCCCTTTCGGACTACAGGGAGCCCCGGCTGTATTCATGCAGTTGATCAACGAAGTATTGCACGAGCACTTGTACAAGGGGGTGTTGGTCTATTTGGATGACATTCTGATCTATTCTGACAATATGGCCGACCATGTAAAGTTGGTTTGAACGGTCTTGAAGAAACTCAGAGCAGCTGAACTCTATGCTAAACTTTCTAAATGTGAATTTCACCAAGACAAAATCGACTATCTTGGATATTGTATATCGCATGAGGGAATAGAAATGGACCCTGAAAAGGTCCGGGGAGTGCTGGAATGGACCGCACCGCGCACCCGTAAACAATTACAGAGTTTCTTAGGGTTTGCTAACTTCTATAGACAATTTATCCCCTCTTTCGCGAAAATTGCACTACCAATTACAGACTTGTTAAAAACCAAAGGGGAAGTAAGGTCCAAACCCTCGAAACCACTAGAATGGACTATGGACTGTCAAGCCGCTTTCGAAAAATTGAAATGACTGTTTGCAGCTGAACCTGTGCTCAAACACCCTGACATGGAACAACCTTTTGTAGTACAAGCTGACGCCAGCGACGTCGCTGTAGGAGCAATACTCTTGCAAAAGAATGAAAACGGGATATTACAACCCTGTGCTTACACGTCCCGTAAACTATCAGATACAGAAAGGAGATGGGCCATATGGGAGAAAGAGGCGGTTGCAGTTAGATGGGCGCTGTTAACATGGAGACAATTTTTAGAAGGGGTGAAACACCCTTTCGAGGTGTGGACTGATCATAAGAATCTAGAAGCATTAAAAACACCACGCAAACTATCACCAAAACAGGCTCGTTGGGCCCAACATTTCAAGCATTTCAATTTCACTTTACGTTACCTTTCTGGTGGGAAAAATTTCATGGCGGACACACTTTTCAGATTGCCACAGTACAACAGCATCAAGAAGGAAGTGGTTCAACCAATGATCCCCTTGACACAATTGGCAACACCTGTCACTACCAAAGCGCAGAGTAAAACCGAACCAGAACTCTCGGGGGATTTGATCAAAATATTACGAGAAGCGCTAAAAACTGACGAGTGGTTTAAGAATCACTCGAATCAATGCACACTTCGTGACGGACTAGCTTGGGTTGGATCGAAATTGTATGTTCCAACCACATTAAGGACAACCGTACTAAAATATGCTCATGATGCCAAGGCCACAGGACACTTTGCGTTTGTCAAGACTCTACATCTTGTTAAGAGACAATTTTGATGGCCTGCACTTAAAAAGGACATAGAGGCATATGTGGCTAGCTGTCCAGTATGTGCCTCGGCTAAAAGACCTCCAGGAAAATCCCCTGGATTACTGCAAAGTGTGGCTAGACCGAACGCCCCATGGAAGGAAATATCTATAGATTTTATTGTGGACTTGCCAGAGAGTGAGGATTGCACTGTCATTTGTTTAGTGACTGATTTGTTTTCCAAACAATTACATTTCATCCCTTGCTCAAAGATCCCTTCTGCAAAAACCCTCACAAAACTGTTTATTCGGCAAATTTACCGACTACATGGATCTCCGAAAAGAATAATTTCTGACAGGGGTGTACAATTTACCTCCAGCTTCTGGAAGGAGTTTTTGAAGTTGATAGGCTCCACACAGGGGCTAAGTTCCAGTCACCACCCTCAGACAAATGGGGCCTGTGAAAGAACCAATGGGGTGCTAGAACAATACCTGAGGTGTTACGTAAATTACCAGCAAGACAATTGGGTAGACTTGTTGCCATTTGCAGAAGTGGCATATAATAATTCCGTACACAGTAGCACCGGATTCACTCCTTTTAAGGTCGCGTCGGGCCAGGATTTCGTACCCATTCCCGAGCTACCACAAGATGATCCTCAAGGATCATCAGGCTGAATGGGTGAATAAACGGGATGTTCGAGCTCCCAAGAAAGTACAGCAATTCTATACCAAATACCCAGATAAACCATAATTATTGTATATATTCTGTTTCTCTCTCTTTTCTTTCCTTTTATTTAGGAATAACGTCTCTTCTGCAAGAGGGGCCGAATGTCAGCCTCAGCTTTGCCTGCTTCAGCTGCCATAAGAAACGGGGGAGGGATTAGTTATGGGGGCGAAGGGTGGGAAGATGCAGGAGGTGTTTTTTTTTCCTTGTAGGACGTGTCTTCCTAGGAAACGAAAGTGAATCTTCAAAGGAGACGGCTGACCAACTGCCCTACATTCCTGATGAATGACGCTGCCAGATGTGATGCCATCTTTTACGTATATTAATATCTGAACCTAACATCCCTTTTCCTAAACTAAACAATCAGTAACCTAACCTATCTCCACCCCTTTTCCTACAGGTCTACCATACATAATATTTTAATATCTTTGTTCTTCTGCCCACACCGCACCACTAAAAGATATTTCCATATATAAACAAAATCCTCAAATGACTTTAAGTTTGTAATCCATATGATATCTTCTGTAATGTCTTTCAACTAGATTATTAATTCCATTGCCCATGTAAGGGTAACATCAAGTTCTAATTCCAATAGTATGTTCAGTATCTTCAGTTACCATCTGCCCCATCAATAATAAATGTTTTTGTATATAAAAAACCACCCGAGTGACTTTATATTTATATTCCATATAGTATCTTCTGTAGTGTCTTTCATCTAGATTATTAATTCCAACCACCATGTTAGGGTAACAACCAGATCTTCTGCATGCCCCAATCCCATAGTTCTTGTGCCTTATAGCTCAACATATACGTAATCCATTTATCAAAGAGTCCAAAATAGAAAATTCCAATCCACTCAGTTAGAGGCCATCTTCCACATCCCAAAAGCACAGCACTGCAGAGATCTGTTATTCTTCTCAAAATAGTATAAGTCAATAATTTGCTTCAGCTATATTTTCATATTAATCGTCTCTTAAGTAACTGGCAATAGTCTGTTGTTTAGTCCAAATTTTTTAGCTTTGTAGAATCTGCTTCTTCTTTTCTTAACTTTTTGTGGTTTAGATCTCCATCCTGGTTGCCTTTCTAGGACTAGTATATCAGCTGATTGATTTCCATGCTGGTCTGTAACTTGATAAGACATCACATTAAAATCCAAAGCCGCCTCTCTTGTATTTATAGGTAATCCAGCTATAACCTCTGAAGGAGAATCCAAAAGTGATTCATCCGAAAGGGCCTCTGTGACTTGTTGTTTTTCCATTACCTCCATCTCCATCTGCTTGGCCTGGGTTTCAATCTCTTGTTCATTTTGCATTTCTTTATTCCCCTCCTGTCCTAACACTGATGGCATACATGGAGATGCTGAATCCTTTTTAAGAACCTTGTAGTAAAATTCTTCCGCTTTTCCAACAGTATTTAATTGATATCTTTCTCCTTGGTATCTCAATATTATACCAACTGGAGCATCCCACCTAAATGGGATGTTTTGTTTCTTTAGCTCAGTCACCAGAAATCCAAATTCCTTTCTGTCTTTTAACATCTTAGACGGCAGCTCTTTATATATCCAAATCTTCCTTCCATTCATTTCTAAAGTGGAATTAAAACACTTTTGCACAATATCATTTCTTATTCCTTTATCAGTAAAGTAAATCACCACATCTCTAGGCAACTGCTTTTCCTTTGCCACCCAAGAATTTACTCTGTAGGCCTTATCATTCTTACAGGATACCTCTTCAGGACTAACCTTTAAAATCACAGCCAGAACTTCAGCAGACATCTTTCTCAAGTCATCTCTATTATTTTCCTGTAGTCCCCTCATTCTGACCGCAAATTCCATGGACCTGTATTGCATCATTGTAATTTCTTTTTCAATCCTTTGTTTTATATTATCTGCATTATAAGTCTCGTGATTAGCTTCCTTTTTAGACTTTACTTCTGAGCTCATGTCTTGAATATTTATCAAATCATTTTCAATTCTTTGTATTTTATTGTCCAGATTATAAATCTTATGATCAGCTTCCTTCATTTTAGACTCTAGTTCTAAGTTAATATCTTTATCCATCTTTTTAACTATTTCTGAAAAAGTTTTCAAAGTTGTTACAAACTGTTGTTTCAGATTGGCATATTTTTGTTGTACCAACTCTTTAATTTCCTGCCTGAATTTTTCAAGATTCTGGTTCACAATATCATCATGTCTTGCCATCTCCTCCAAAACAAATTCCTTTAGGTCTTTAAAACCATTCTTCTGATTCTGCAAGTTCAAAACTTGTTCATATGGTTTGTAAATGGGGGAGGCCCCTCCCCCCACTGCTTGTTTGTCTGGCTTTATCAGTTTTAACGCCATCCTGCCACACAGACAAATTCTTTTTCAAAGAAAAAGACTTCTCTCCAAACGGTATCAATATCAAGTCTCCAAGAAGGAAGAAACATAAAGTAGAAATTTTTCTTTTCAATTCTAGCCAGCGCTATTATTTCTGCTACTTTGTAACGTGTTAAACTATTCAGATGGAAGGACTTTCGCTTTCAGCTTTCTTCTTCTCAAGCCTCAGCCAGTCGCCATTTTAAACTTTTTTTCCTTCGCTTTTAAGATCGCTTATAAAATTGTTAGAAATACTTGTGATTTAGGGTCCAAAATCCGGATTTCAACCTGTTTGTTTAAACAATCTGTTGATTTTCTTTAAATGGATTGGTCCTGTCGCCTGGCTCTGCAAGAAGCAGAATTCCCTTGAAGCCCGGAGCAGCGGCGAGCTGTATAGGGAGCCACATTCTGCTTCCTCCCCAGGAGTAATAAAAAACTCTGGGGAGTTCGCAGAGGGCTCTACCTGTCCTCGCCGGCTCTATCTCATGTCTCCTTAAGGAGACGGAGTTTTTCGAGCCATCTCACAGCTGTAGAGACGGCTCTTTACAGGCAATGAGGCTGGCGGTCCCGAAAGACTGTCTGGCAGCGACGGAAGTCAAACCGGAAGCTCCTATCCTGTTATTATCAATGAAGATAATAAAGCAGCAATAGATATATCAGCTTCCGAGGCAATAGGCCAAAGATCTCGACATATCGATATCAAATTAGTTCATGGCCCTACTCACACGGGGGGAAACACGCTGGACCTGGTTTTTGTCTCTGGTCAGTGGCTGAGTGGTCTCGAGATAGGGGATATAGCGATCGAGCCCTTGTCATGGTCAGATCACTCCCTCCTTCGCTTTGACCTTCGAACCGCCGCACCCCACTGCAGGCAGGCGGAACCGATGAGGTGGTTCCGCCCCAGGTGCCTGATGGACCCGGATAGGTTCCAGACAGAGCTTGGGCCATTTCCTGAGGCTCTGGCACACGGCTCGACTGAAGACCTAGTGGCGGCATGGGATAGGGCGGCCGCTGGAGCTTTAGACCGGGTTGTGCCTTTGCGGCCTCTAACCTGGCATCGATCTCACCTGGCTCCCTGGTTCACCGAGGAGCTGAGGGAGATGAAACGCCGGAAAAGACGCCTGGAGAGCAGTTGGAGGGCCAGCCATTCTGAATCTGACCGAACACTGGTAAGGTCTCATATTAAGACCTACCTGGTGGCAATAAAAGTGGCAAAATGTAACTATTTTTCAGCTCTTATTGCATCATCAGATAATCGCCCGGCCGCCCTGTTTAGGGTGACCCGCTCCCTGCTCCACCAGAAAGCGCGGGAGGACCCCTTGAAGGGTAGAGCCGAGGACTTTGTACAATATCTGTATGACAAAATCACTCAGATTCGGGAAAATTTGGACTCTGACTGGGTAGATTCAGGAGGGAGGAGGGAGGCAAGTCTTGAGAATATTACCTGGGAAGAGTTTGATTCTGTGGCTCCGGAAAACGTAGACAAGATACTGGGCAGACTGAGCGTGGCCACATGTTTATTGGACCCGTGTCCCTCCTGGCTGGTGCTGGCCTCTCGGGAGGTTACACGAGGCGGGCTCCAGGGGATTATAAATGCTTCCTTGAGGGAGGGTGCCTCCCCCGCCGCCTTGAAAGAGGCAGTGGTGAAGCCTCTCCTCATGAAGCCTTCCCTGGACCCAGCAGTGTTGGCTAATTACCGTCCAGTCTCCAACCTTCGCTTCGTTGCGAAGGTTGTTGGGAGTGTGGTAGCGCGACAGTACTTGGATGAATCGGCTTATCTAGATCTGTTCCAGTCGGGCTTCAGGCCTGGATACAGCACGGAAACAGCATTGGTCGCATTGGTAGATGATCTCTGGAGGGCCCGGGACAGGGGTTGCTCCTCTATCCTGGTCCTATTAGACCTCTCAGCGGCTTTTGATACCATCGACCATGGTATCATGCTGCACCGGTTGGAAGAGCTAGGGGTGGGGGGCACCGTGTTGCGGTGGTTCTCCTCCTTTCTCTCTGATCAGTCGCAGTCTGTGTTGGCAGGGGGGCAGAGGTCGACCCCGAGGCCCCTTATATGTGGGGTGCCACAGGGATCGGTTCTCTCGCCCCTTCTATTCAACATTAATGTGAAGCCGTTGGGTGAGATCATCCGTGGTTTTGGGGTGAAGTATCATCAGTATGCTGATGATACTCAGCTATAAATCTCCACCCCGGACCACCCCAATGATGCCCTTGAAGTGATGTCCCGGTGCCTGGAGGCTGTACGGATCTGGATGGGGAGGAACAGACTCAGGCTCATCCCATCCAAGACCAAGTGGCTGTGGTTTCCGACGTCCCGATATAGTCATTTGGTGCCAACACTGACTTGGGGACGAGTCATTGCCCCCCACGGAGAGGGTTCGCAACTTAGGCGTCCTCTTGGACTCATGGCTGTCTTTAGAAGAGCACTTGACGGCTGTGGCCAGGAGGTCTTTTTATCGGGTTCGCCTGATTCGCCAGTTGAGTCCGTTTCTGGATCGGGACTCGCTAAATACGGTCACTCATGCCCTCGTCACTTCACGCCTGGGCTACTGTAATGCTCTCTACATGGGGCTCCCCTTGAGGAGCACCCGGAGGCTCCAACTGGTCCAGAATGCGGCCACGCGGGTAGTTATGGGAGCAGCATGGCGCTCCCATGTGGCTCCCCTCCTGCGCGAGCTGCACTGGCTCCTGGTGGTCTTCTGGGTGCGCTTCAAGGTCTTGGTTACCACCTTTAGAGCACTCCATGGTTTAGGACCGGGGTACTTACGAGACCGCCTTCTGCCACCAATAGCCTCTCACCGCCCAGTACGCTCCCATAGAGAGGGACTTCTCAGAGTGCCGTCAGCCAAACAGTGTCGACTGGTGGCCCCCAGGGGGAGAGCCTTTTCTGTGAGGGCACCCACCATCTGGAACGAGCTCCCCCCAGAGATACAGAAGATCCTGGATCTGCGCACTTTCCGCCGTGTCCTCAAAACATTCCTGTTTCAGCAGGCCGGACTGGCCTAACTTTCCCTTTATATTGCTTATGATTTTGTTTTAAACTGGGATGTCTTGAATTATCTAGGACCAGAATGTTTAGTATATTTTAATTGGTTTTTAACGTTTGTATTACATGTATTTTTATCTTTCGCTGTTCACCGCCCTGAGTCCCTTGGGGATAGGGCGGTATATAAATTAAAAAAATAAATAAATAAAAAAAAAATATAAACATGTGAGACAATTATCAAGTATAGGTTTTATTAAGGCTATTCACTGCGATACGAGTGAACAGATTGCTGACATTCTCACTAAACCCTTAGCAACCAAACAACATACATATCTGACTTCTAAATTTAATGTACATATCTAAAACCAGTGGTTTATTATTAGTTAGGTATTTTAGAGGGGGATTTGTTACAATTGAAAATACCTAACCTGTTTTCTGTATATATGTATATTTGTATATGAGTTAAATGTATGATGTCACTATGCTCCTTCCCATTGGTCCCTACTTACCTTTTGCCCCGCCTCCTCTGTATATAAATTGATGCTCCTGTCAGAGCAGTTGCAGTCCAAATGTAATTCTGAAGAAGATAAGAAACAAATAAATACCTTTGTTATAAGGAAGTCTCAAGTCTATTAATTATGCCTAACCAGAATAAACAAATAAGTAACAGAGATTGGTGAAACTAACTAACATTTAAATAAACTAACATTTAAATTTAATTTAAAATTTAAAAAATCTTATAAATTTTGGGAATTTTGAAAATAAACTTCCAGTATTTTTTAAATTTTGGGGAAAAAATCCTTTCAAAAAGGTGAGAGGTGGCCCAACTGAGAGGCAGCTTAATTGAGAGATGTCCCAGCTGAAAGGCAGCCTAGTGTCCCAGCTGAGAGACAGTCCGGCGGCCCAACTGTGAGGTATCCCAGCTAAGAGGTGTCCCAGCTGAGAGGCAGCCCAATGTCTCAACTGAGAGGTGGCTGAGAGGCCCATCTGAAAAATGGAGTGAGAGCCCAGCTGGGAGAGGCATCTCAGCACCCTAGCCTGGTATCTGAGTGGACGCAGTGCAGTTCAAACAAAGGCAACTGAGCAGCAGTGAAATGGAGCTAGGTGGCAGCAAACCAACAGCTGTGAGCAGCATGGCAGATTTCGACCAGTAGCAGTGCAGAACTAAGTGCCAGAGGAGCAGAGCGTCAACAGCAGTGCCTAATGGGGAACCAGCAGGACTGAGAACAGCGTGTAGACCAGTTGAGCAGAGCAGAGTGGCCAGATCAGCACATCATACCTGAAGATCCTGGCAGTGAAAGGACAAGAAAGCAGGGAGGAAAAGCTACGAAACACTTGTGGATAGGCAGAAAAGGGATAAACTTTCAAGGCAAGTAGAGGGTTGAGAGCAAAGCATCTCTTAAAAACAGCCTGAGATTTCCAACAAAAAGAAGTGCATAACACTTCATAAGGGTCTAAGAACTTTTGTAAATTCTTACATTTTTAATATCTCTGAAATTCCTTTTACAAAATGCTTTTTTTCTTTTTTTAATAAAAAAAAATTAATTTTTTTTCTAATGTTAATCTTTGTTCACCTCTAAAATATCATTTTAAATTTTAAATTCTTTTTTTCAATTTTTAATTTTTTTCAATTTTTAATTTCTTTTTCAATTATTTTAATTCTTTACAATTTTTAAATTCTTAACGATCTCAGAAAAAAAAACATGGAAAAAGTGATAGGCGCATCAAAACAGGAAAGATAGTGATGAATTTTTCAAGACAAAAAACAAAGGACCAAGAACTCTTGTAAACTATTGTAAACTGACACTTCACAACTTGGAAAATATTTAATTTTTAGAAAATTTTAATTTTCAATTTAACAAACAAACAGTCATGGAAATAGAGACAGGCACTATAGTGACATGCAAAATGTGTCATATTTATGCCCACAGAAGACTCAAATTTACATTATCAAATGTAAACTATATGAATTAATAGAAGAAAAAGTAAAAGGTCTAGAGGCAACTCTAGGCAGCCTGAAACTCAATGAACAATGAACAAAGCAAGAAATCTCAATCTAAACAATACACCAAAATAAAACACAATAGGGAGCAAACAGCTTCTTTAAAAATGACCCCAAGAAGAAAACTGATACATCCAAATTGAACACAATAGGGAACAAACAACTTTCATTAAAAAATGACCCTACATAGCAATAGCACTTAAACTTAACAGTGCTTTACAGCCCTCTCTAAGCGGTTTACAGAGTCAGCATATTGCCCCCAACAATTTGGGTCCTCATTTTACCTACTTCAGAAGAAAGGAAGGCTGAGTCAACCTTGAGCCTGCTGAGATTTGAACTGCCAAATTGCAGGCAGCCAGCAGTCAGCAGAAGTAGCCTGTAATACTGCACTCTAACCACTGCACCACCACTGCTCATATGTACCTACAGAGAAAGACTGATGGAAACATGTCACTTTTAGAAGAAAACAACATCCAAGAGCGAAGCCCCTACTATCTACCCTAGCTCATTCCAATGAAGTCCCTCTGGAACTGAACAGTTGCTTTCATAACCTCCCCTGGAAGAAAATATGTAGACACCCATAAAAGAGCATTCATCAATAGTTTCTAAAACAGAGACACAATCCAGCATTCCTATGACAGGAACAAAACTATGCCGTCCCTAAGTAAAACATGTGGATACCAAAGAAGCCTTGACTACGACTAGGGCCAGGGGATTGGCAGGCCAGAATAGATAAATTCTTATTAGTACAGCACATTACACCGTGTGCAGTCACCAACAGAAGCCCCTTTGAATTCCTCATGGGAAGGAGACTCCAATCACAATTGGATCGATTGCACCCGAATTACATTGCAGACACCTCCTGATTCAACTGGGAAAATTCACAAATTCGAGATTGGGGACGAGGTCTATGCCCACAATTATGCCGAGGGCGCCCTTTGGATTCCTGGCACAGTAGTAGGAATATCTGGTCCTTGTTCCTATCAAATTGAGTTAGAGGACGGAAGATTGTGGCATTGGCACTTGAACCAACTCCGAGGCCGACTTTCTAATTCGCTACTTCGAACACTAGACCTAGCTCAAACCGAACAGAGGCCAAGCCATGACTGTACTAAACTATTAAATCCAATGTCTAACACTGACTCAAACCTGATTGTGCAGCTTGAACACCCACCTGTGGAACAAGACTCCAGCAAAGATCTCCAGAGGGGTTGGACCTTACAGTCCAGGCCACGCCCAAAGACGTGTTCCGGGAGGTTCCATTGGTGGGGTTAGAGACAGCAACTAATGCACCCGTTCAGGCCGACACCCAGGACCATATTGAGCTGCGCAGGTCAACTAGGACTCGCACTAGCCCCGCCTACTTATGTGATTATGTTTGTAAATATGTAAATATGTAAATTTGTTCTAGGAAGGGAGGGGTGTTATATACCATATAAGGTAATAAAGAAGTGATCTGCAGGCTTCACTCAGGTCCTCCAAATAGGCGGGAAAATACTTGAATCTCATTGGCTAAGCCGTCTGGCAGCCCTCTATAAAAGAGGACACTGCCAGACAAGCAGGTTGTTGGGTTGTACTGGTCTACTATTAAAGAGCTGTTGTTACTGAAGAACTGTGTTCATCTCTTCTATCACCGAATCTAA